>JALUTQ010000046.1:0-1200000 GCA_032718865.1 Tilletia caries | reverse complement strand
CTTGTGTTGATGGTGATGGTCCGCTCTGAGGAAATGAATGGAAGCGCAGGCTGGGTGGCTCATGCGCTGAGTGTCGCCTAATAAAAGAACGCTCCGAGCGCTGTGGGGAGGTCCCATCTTGCGATCCAGCCTGCTGAAGATGAGATCAAGCTCGCTCACGACGACGACGGCGAAGGGGGATCACTCTGAGCGGATAAGATAGAAGAAGAAGCGGCGATCAGGATGACTTCAGTTCCCACCGCTTCCTCATCGCCTCCCGCGTCCGAAGGCTCGCCGAGCTCTCAGCTCCGCTATCTGCCAGAATCAGTGCCGATGTACCAATGCGCACAGTGCGGGACCCATCTCGCCCTCCAGGTGAGTCTTTTATCTGTCTACTGTATGCTGCATTTGCTCTAGCTTTATTCATCCCCTGCCCTGCGTACTTCCATCTTCCAGGACGAGCTCATCTCCAAGGCATTCTCCGGCCGAGACGGGAAGGCATACCTCTTCTTTAGCGTGCTCAACACCCGACTGGGAGCCAAGGAGGACCGCCAACTCCTCACGGGTGTTCACACCGTGGCCGATCTACATTGCGAAGGATGCGGCGTAAATGTCGGGTGGACCTACCTCAAGGCGTGGGAGAGCTCGCAGCGGTATAAGGAGGACAAGTACATCTTGGAGCGAGCGGCCTGCCATAAGGCCAATGGCTGGTCCTGATATCGCAAGATCGGCACCGGTCTCCAGCAACTTGCGGCCACTTCTCAAAGGTCGATCAAGCTCTCAAGTTTCGGTGGGCCATCAAGCATCACGACCGACGACTCTGCCAAACGCCGCTCCTCTCCGTCATTTTCGCCCAAATCCTCACAGCGCAGCCAGACTTCAAGATCCTTCTCCCATTCAACCTCTCAAGATACGTCGCCCGTTCTCTGTACCATACCGCGAGGTCTTCCCGTCACTTGGCCACCCTCTACGCCAGCATGTATTACCCCTCTCCACATTGTAAGCTGTAGACACCCCTCTCCCCCAACACTGTATTCTTGTACAATATCCCCTCTCCCCTCGCAACTTGTTCACCTCACGCATTCAGCCTCTTCCGGACCGCCGACCGCCGCACTCACGC
Organism: Tilletia caries; assembly: GCA_032718865.1. Classification (NCBI taxonomy): domain Eukaryota; kingdom Fungi; phylum Basidiomycota; class Exobasidiomycetes; order Tilletiales; family Tilletiaceae; genus Tilletia; species Tilletia caries. The sequence goes on along the minus strand of JALUTQ010000046.1, from coordinate 1,198,901 downwards.
CTCACGTTGCACAAAGCGCAGATCTTGTTCTTGCACCTTGCGAACCTGGTGGACCAAGCGACCAAGGAACCTTGTCGGCCAGACAGCCACGCGCAGCAGTAAGCGAGCCTGTCGAACAGCGAACAAAGGGAAGAAGAATTCACCGAGAGCAGCGGAAATTGTTGGATGACCGCATTGATTAGCCAGTTAGCCTGCCACTGCTTGCTGCCATCGTCTCGTTGTCGGGGTCCTTCGTGGTGGTGTGGTGCTGTCGCCGGTGCGCAGATGAGGTACATATTATAGGGAGGTGGTGAGCGCAGCGAGATGGGCTGCGGCGCTCATGAAGCGCGGACCGAAGGCGCGGGCGGGACCTCGGGCGTGACTTGCTTACTTTCATCACCAGGCGGTCATCGACCTGCGCGTCGCCAATCCCATTTGACATGGGCCAATTCCGTGTGACTTCTGAAGATGTGCTCTACCACCATCATCCTCTGACTTTTTCTGCCCCCCCCCCCCCCGCTGATCATCCCCCAGCCCCTCCCGAACGCAGGAAACCCACCCCTTCGCAAGTCCAAAAACAAGCCAGCGCCAACCATGCCGCGGGCCCTACCAGCTCCGCTCCAAGACCTCATCGAGCGCAAGTCCGTCCCGCTCTGTCTGCCCCTCGGCTCACCCTGCTACGACCCCACCCTGAGCGCGCACATCGACCGATTCGCATCGTCCGACGAGCGGCTCCGCGCTGCGCTGCACTTGCTCAACGACGACGTTGCTCGGGCGCATACGATCGCGCAGGAGAATGACGGCGAGATGACGTGCCGGGTGGTGCACTGCATTTCGCATCGACGGGAACAGGTGAGTTTGGGGGTGGAGGATGCTCTTGTCCGGCTCCTTGAGGAGAGCTCCCGTGTTTCTGACATTCTCTCTCTCGCTCTCTGTCAATTACAGGACTTCAGCAACTCAAATTGGTGGTGTCGCCAACTCGACCATCCTTTGATCCAAATCGTCCACGGGGGCGAAACACTCAAAGAAGCTCAAGATCGAGCCTGTCGCTTCACAGATGGTCAGTCTCTTTCCCTCCCTCCCCATCTCCGGACGCGAATTCTGCCACGCGAAAAGAAACTCACACCACCTTCCATATCCTTGAACAGACTGCCAAGCCGCGACAAGAGGCGCGTCGACTGTGTGCGGTGCACAGAAGCTGCAAGACCTCAAGAAGATCCAGCGGGACGAGATTGTCGCCCTTGTCGAGTGGATCCTCGAGCAAGACTCATGATGCAGACACACGATCCCCCCGCTTGCGCCGCTCACAAAGCGGTCAACGGTCAACCCTTTTTTGCTTTCAGATATCTTAACTTACTTGCCACCCTTGCTCTCTTTCTCACCACTTCTTTCCGCCATGCTTCTCCCCTTCAATTGTAGCATTTCCCCACTCATGCAATGATAGACTGCACATCTCCTTCATCAGGCTTCCAGCCTCCGACACTTCAACTGCTCAAACACGCGCCAAGTTGCAGGGATCGTTTCGTGAAGGAAGGACGTTATTTCATTGAATTTTGAACTGGTCAGGGAAAGGAGAACATGAGGTACATGTACGTGATGCCTGGTGCCTGATACGAGCGTTTGTTTCCGCTCATTTTGGCGCATATGTAGCTATCTAAGCTAATCGAAAGTGTGCCCGGTACGAGAGCGTCGTCCGGTTTTAACGCGTGTTGCCGCGGAAGCAAAGAAAGGGGAGAGAAGAGAAGAGCGGGATCGCAGCACGCAGCAAGTGCCAACGAATCTCCGTCCTACGTCGTCGCGCTCAAGTCGGCATCCATCATGTGGCTGCCACTCGAGTCCCGGTCGCGATGATACTCGCCTGCGTCCCCATCCACCAAACCAGGCCCAGCAGATGCCCCGTTCAAAGCTGCGAACGAAACCCGCTGGCCTGTCTCATGCTGGTATGCCCGCCCTCCGTCCATGTTGATCAGAGCTGCCGACGAGCTCCGGACGTACGAGGCTGGTACACGCGTCTCGAAGGAGGTGAATGAACCTGGCGAACTGGAAACCGGACCGCTGCCACTGTAGCCGTTGCCGAGATGCATCTGGTTCAGCGCCGCTGTGGGGGCTGGCAGGGGAGGTGGAGGCGGAGGCAGCATCATCCCGTTGTTCGACGCATCCGAGCCAGAAGCCATCGACAGGTTGCCGTGGTTCGTAAAAGCTTGAGATGGGAAAGAAAAGGGCGGAGGCGGCGGCGGTGTGGACGTGTTCGTATGGTTGACGTACGCGTTCGTCGGCAGCGCTACTGAGAACGATCGCCCATAGCCGCCATGATTCGGAGTGGACATGGCGACGGGAGGGACACTCGACGCTGAGGGCGTGCGCATTCGAGATGTCGACCCCGGTGTCGAGCCAAAGTACGGCTCCAGCGGGTGCGGCGCGTACATTCGCCCAGGAGGTACTTCGTACCCAGGCACAACATGATGCACCACACGGCCCTCTCCATCGACCGAGCTCGCCGATACTGACCGCATAGCAACCGCATGAGTGCTGTTCCCACCTCCCCCAACCGATGGAGTCCACCAGGTAGCCCCGTCATAACCCTCCGACGACACCCCGCCGCTGCCGTTGCCATGATGAACGACTGTAGCGGGCACGTACGTCCCAGATCCAGTCCGCATGTGAGACGGGTGGGCTTGCGGATGAGCAAAAGAGGAAGCCGAAGAAATTGTCACAGCCGAGGGTTGCCCGTGCGTGTACCAGGCCTGGAAGACTCCATGCTGAGGGTGCAACATTGGCGCCGAAACCGGAACCGGAGGTGGCTGTTGAGGTCCGTTCCAACTGGACCAACCACTGCCCGCGTCATTGCCGCTGCTTTGCCGTGGGGATAAAATGGTGGGTCCACTTCCGGGAGAGGACGACACCGGACGCAGAAGTATGTTGGCACTGGGCGTCCGAGAAAAGGTACGCCTGCGACTTTGATCCGCAAAATGAATCACAGCCGAGGCGGCCGAGCTCAACGATCGACGCTGATGCTGATGCTGATGCTCAAGAACTGTGTTCTCGACATCGGTCTGCTGCGCCGTGGACACCTGCTGCATCTGAGCAGGTGTCGACTTGCGATGTTTGCTGCCAGAACCAGCTCCATCCTTCGCTTCACCCAGCATCTTGGCCCCATGCGCCGCCCGCAATTCATCCAGAAGCTTAAGCATCTTCCTCCGCGGACCCAGAGCAACCATCCCCCTGTCCAGCAACGCCTGATCGTCCAAGACCAGCATGTCGCGCCATTTGAGTGACTCAAATTTGGGCTCATACTTGTGCAGATGGTGACGGAGCAGCCAGTTGGAGATGCTTTCTGGCACAGAGATGTCCGCGTTTTCTTGCTCGCCGCCGGCAGTAGCATCGTCGTTGACCCTTTTCCGCTTCTTGTGAGTTGCCGCTGATGCCACGTTGGAATCAGTGGGGGTCGCCCGAGTCGCAGGAGGACCAGACGTATACGGCGAGGTCAAGGTGTAGGCAGATGGCTGACGTCTCCGAACGTTCTTCGTCGTCGGATGACCCTGCTGTATTTGACCCAGAGGTGTCCTCATCACCGCAGACGAGTACCCTGGTCTGGTCGCAGCCTCTCCTTCTGGCGTTGCTGAGCGGATAGGAGCTTTTGGGATCCCGTTAGCATTGGACTGAGGTGAGTCAGTCGAAACACGAGGCGACTGCGCAGCCATCGCAGGCTGGCGAGGAACCGGCGGAGGCAGCATTGATCCGGTCTGGGGCTTCGGCTGAGCCTGACTTGTCGTTTGTATCTGCGAGCCTGTACGAGGAGCTCCGGTAGAGTAGCCAAGGTAATCCTCCGCTGAGTAGATGTAGTAAGGCCACGTAGTGCCACCTGTTGACTCTGTGCTTGACTCTGTGTGGGCTGTCCTGACCGGAAAGCCCTCGATAGCAGGTGGAAGCCAACCCGCCCGCACCCTCTGAACGTACGTTTGAAGAAACGTGTTTCGCTGTTGAACAGAGTTGAAGATGATCCAGGCCCAGCCCTGTTTGCCATTGTGAGAGGACGCAGAAGTGCCATCTCCATTCGGATCAGGGGCTGTCTGCTGGCTCGGGCCGCCGTAGTAGAGCGGCGACGTTGACGGAAGCGCGTTGAGAGTCGAGATGAGCCGTACGGTGTGAGAGAGTTGAGACAGACCGAGGTGGCGAAGCAGATGGAGGATCAGAACGTAGATGCGGAATGGGTCCGTCGCAACGAGCTCATAAGGCAGGCCGTGAATGACCGCCATGCGGGACAGAAAGATCCCGGTCGGTGCTTGGGTCCACAGGGGCTGATTCGCATCCGTCATCCGCGCATCCTCGCCCGCCGAAGGACTGCAGAACGCGGAACTTTGTCCTCGCGGCCAAGGAAATGCCAGTCCAGTGAAAGTAAGATGGGGATGACCAAGCGAAGTCATACCCGCAGCAGGTGGAGGAAGGGCGCTGTGCGATTGATAAGGCAGGAAGCTTGCTGACTTGGGAGGCCCAGTTGGGGCTGGGCTTTTGCGGTTCATCGTAGGGCCAGTGTTTTGTTGGAGCGACTGTAGGGTGATCGGTTGAAATTTACCCAGAGGGCTCGGTCGACCGAGTCCAGAAGCCTGCGGGCCATCGGCTTTTCCTTTTCCCTTCCAAGAGTTCTGCCTCGCGTCAGCCTCTGGCGTGGAGGCAGCGTTCTGGCCAGCCACAGTCCTGTTCAACGCGCTCCCAGCATTTCGCATAGACGCCGCCGCTGCTGCCCCGCCGTCTTCCGTCGCATAATAGAGCCTTGAGGGGTCGGACACCAGTGGACTTGCGAACGAAAGGTTGGGATTCGAGACGCTTCGAGGCTGGAAAAGGTCCGGAATGAAGTCAGATGTCGCATGCACCGTTGGCACAGAGACGAGGCGTGGCTGCGTCAAGACTGGGCTAGGAGGGTAGGTCTGCACTTTGGTGTAGAAGGCGTCTCCTGACTCAGGCGGAGGCGCAGGCATGGACATTGGCATGGGCATGGGCATGAAGAGCCCAAATTCGAGACTGAGCTCTCTGGTCGCGTCTGCGTGAGTGAGGGCCTGATCGACCATGGTGTACTCGATCGGCAGAGCCTTGCGCCGGGTGGTGGACGTCGTCTTGGCGACAACCTTGGGCTTGTGAGGCTTGTGCAGGACTCCAGTGGCGATCTGCTCACTTGCCTGGAGCTGCAGAAGACGAGCCATCCCGGGATACGGCTGGTCAGCCTTTTGGGCGCCATTACTCGAGATGTTGACGGTTGTCGTAAATCGACCGTCGTCCGGTACAGACTCCGGACTGAGCGGAATAGCTGAGAGGTGCGAATGAGGAGTGGCCGGGGTGACGTACACCGTGGGTGGATGAGCTTTGGCCGGACTTTCCTCCTGTCCCGGCCGAGGCTGAAGTTGCTTCCGACTCTCCTCGAGGTCCTTGCCGGTGAGTCTCTTCGCCGAATTTCGATTGGCCCACTGACGAAGTTGCGCATCGTATCGAGAGCACATCAGGACGTACAATCCTGGAACCCGAATATATGCTACTTCAGCAAAGCGCGAAAGGGCCTCCATCCCAGCGCGCGAGGAATCCTTCAGGCCGTAGATGTGCTTGATGATGGCGTGCCAGTAATCGGGATCGAGATGTCGGCAGATCTGCGAATACTGCTCCACCGCATCGCGAGCGGAGAGCTCGGACGGCATGTCTTCGATGATTCTGGCGGGAATCATATCGTCGCCAGTCTCGACTTGAAGCATCCTCTCATTCGAAGGAGGTCGATAAGCGGTCGGAAGCGTTCGTGGCTGTGAGACGTTACTTGAAGCGGCAGGTCGAGCAGGAGTCTGGAGTACATCGTGTTTTTCGGTTGGTACGACTGTGCTGGTGGATGTGCCACCGTCACTGTCGGAGTCGGAATCATTCTCAGCAACGAGGCCAGTTGCGACGATCTTGGGCGATATGGCTTGCGGGTTCTTTTCTTTTTGAGCATTATTTTGTGTCTGTGGATGCGGATATATCAGTACCTGGACAGTGGGGGCTACTCAATCCGAAGTCGTGCATCAACTCACCTTGTGAGACGCTGTAGCGTTCGAGTTTTGGTTCTGCTGACCCGAGGGGGCCTGGTTTTCTGATCCGCGGCTGACCTCCCGCTCGGGAACGGAGTGGTCAGAGTTCGATACCAGGTTTTGAGGGAATTGTAGCAAAGGACTGCCCGGCATCTTGTCGATAGGAGGAAGTGAGTTGGGAGAGATTGTCGTTGGCGATGCCGAAGCACAGGAAATCCAGGGAGGGAGAAAGGTGAAGAAGCAGGGCAGGGCAAAAAGCTCGAATGAAGGATGATGAGCGCCAGTCTTATACAGGACTGTCGACCTATGCCTTCATGTGGATGTGGATGAAGGTTCTAGGTGTTGCTGACCTGCCGCTCTATCCTGTACGTGGTGTGGCAATTCGGAAGTTCACTGGTGGAGTGCAGACAGCGACGAAGGAGATAGTGAGGCAACAAGAGCGAGGCCTGTAGGCACGCGGTCCTGTGCTCTCCTGCGTCCTGGTTGACTGGCTCTGTGTGTTCCCAGCACTGTTGTTGCCCTCGCCGTTGCCTTCGAGACCCTGGTTGCCATCGTCACGGTTGTGTTGATGTGCTCTCCCGCCGTGATCATTCATTCTTCAGGGCGGTTTGGCTCGTATCCAAGGGACGACCAGGGGGGGCAAACTTGTTGACCAGGCTGTCGCACTCGGAGCTTCCAGAACTTGACCCTTGCTTCTGCGCCATGCCTCCCTACCTTCGACTGCGGGCCTCCAGGAGAGCGGCGGGCGATATTGCACTTACAGATTTGCAGACTCGACGGAACGGAGGGCGGCAGCAGAGGAGTGAGAACTTGTATCCAAGACGTGTCCACAAGGCACCTGCAACAAGGCATGAGAGGGAAGGAGAACAAGTCAGCGAACAGACGCGCATAACAAGAGCTTCTAGGAGGCGATGCAAGGTGATCAGCAGTCAGCACTCGGTCGCCAGCGCAAGGGTGATCACAAGGCAGACCTGCAACTTGCAAACGTTGATCACGGTGCACAGCAACGCAGCAGCGGGAAGTCCTTTGACAGCGCACAACATGCTGGAATGTGACAGAAAGACAACGTCTCCGCCCAAGCGTTCAAGTCGCTAACGATCGTCAGCTGAAGGTCATGGCAGGTTTTCCCACAGCTTTGCGGGAGGATCCGGACGACCTCTCTCGCCTTCGCGGACACGAGCACACCGCGAAAAGACCGTCAACGCCAGAGAACGAACCGGAAACGCCGGGCAGTCGCCTTCCGTCTCCTGAACGTCCTTCTTCTTTCGCCCTCAGCAGGAGTTGACACGCTCGATGGCAGCGCGAGAACCGAAGGTGGGAGCAGCGACAGGCGGCAAGACGAGGGGTCGAAATCCCACGTGGCGTGGAGAGAGGGTCCGCCTATGGAACGCCGTTTGGGTCACCTTTGAAAATGAACTTTTTGAAATCGCAATCGCAAAACACAAAGGTAACCAAGGTGCCAGAATCAGACTCTCAACTACCATCATCCTTCACACCCCCCAGTCGACTCTACACAACCCAGTGCCAGACAGCTCCGAACGCTGCTCAATGGTCCACTGCATTCATCCCGAGCCAAAGATCGCTCATGTTCCTCTTCTCTGAGCCACTCGGCGGATCGAAAGGAGCTCGCAGCTGACCTCTTTTGCCCAGTGCTGCTAACCACTTTCTCCCCCGTTGTTGCCTCCAAGAGTCTTTCTGCTCGCTTGCTGCTGCTGCTGCTATGCCTGGCTGACACTTTCGTCTTTACGTGTTGATTTCTGATGATCCTTTCCAGTCTGGCTGACGTATCTGCTTCCCATCTGCCTTAAGTAGCTATTTTCACCTTTCTGCTCTCTCCGATACCTCAATCTTTACCGTTCAATGATCAATCTTCCAGAGCTTCTCTCTCGATGTACACGGCCATCATCGACCCTCATACCAGCCTGCCTGGGCATCTCCGAGCGCCGTTGTTCCCCGTGTCTGCGCGTCGGATACGCCTTAGTTCAGCGCAGGCAGGCAGCTTCGACGTCCTCAGCCTCCTCCGCTGCGCGTCACGGTAGTGCACTCCGGGTACGGTCGCGGATGCTCATCGCTGTCCAACCGTTCTTATAAGTATGGCCCGACGGACATCCGGCTCCCAAGGGCTGCCTCCTATATGCCACATCCCATATGCTGGGGTACACCTGACGCCACGTGGTAAACTGATCTTATCTTATCTGCCGCTATGAAGTCAGTGGTGATTTAAAGCTCGGTTTAGATTTCCACGTGGCCCTTCAACAATGGGGACCAGCTACCCATGGCCGTCACATCATATGCTCGACTCTGGCCAGGCGGGCTCGGAGCGCTGTTGTGCCCCTGTACTTTCCCCAACAAGAAGCCAGATGCGAGCCGACAAGTCTTCTTACCGGCTTCGGCGCCATGCGCATCCCCTCTTTGACCGTCGAAGACATGAGCCTGCATCCTTCTGCTTCCTCCCGAACATTCTTATATCCCAATAACACGACTCTCTTCCTCGCGCAGCTGCGCGCAATAGTATCTGTATGCATGGGGCGTTCTACGAGCTCAAAGCAGGTGTCTTTTCTTACGAGTGAAAGGGTAGACGGGAGTTGAGGAGTGAGGGTGGCCTTAAGAATCAGGATCAATCAGCATGTTCAGCTTCAAGGTGCTGCCTCGGACTCTCGAATCTATCCCTGCGCCCACAGCAACCAGCACAGCGCTCAGTCGGAGACATACAGATGCGTATGAACGAGGATCTGTGCCATGTTTGTTGGGTGGAGAATGACCTGGGCTGCTGTGAAGCTCGAGAGGCAGGAAAGGAACACGGGCGCGCGGCAACGGCTCTGGAAGCTCGAGTAGACAACTTGAGCAGCTCTGGCGCGGCGGAACAGGAAGCTGGGACCTCTGGCTCTACTCTCAGCCGGGTCGGGTCATTACCTGAACGTTGTGTGCAGTGTGATTGAAGATCAAGCGGAAGATGGTGAGGAAATCCATAGCTCATTCTCTGCCAACATTTCCTGCTTGCGATTGCGATTTCAAAAAGTTCATTTTCAAAGCTGACCCAAACGGCGTTCCATATCCGCCCTCACTCGCACGACAAAGTCCGGATTCCGCCATCGCGACGTCGACTTGCGAGCGCGGCCTCACCAAAGCAAAAGTTGACCCACGAGCACGCACTCAGCAAGGCATTTTCCCATGGTACACGGCAGGGACGGAGTGACTGGTGACGAAGCTGAACCCGCTGCAGACGGCCGAGCGCAAGGCACAGGGCCGCAGGCCAAGCCTCGAGGAAAGTGAGCTCGCTGCTCGACGTCGCACGCGATTACTTGTGGAATTCACCTTTCTTATGTGCAGACTGCAGTTCTCCTCCCTCTCCGCACTTCGACCCTGGCAGGCAGGAAACAAAGGTCGATTTCTGTGCCTGGGCGGGCGGGCAGATAGATGAGCTTGCGGTACCGCCCCTGTAAAGGGCGTGCTAGCTGGGAGTCCTTTGCTGATTGGGACCTTGCAGATGCTGTCGCAGAAATTGACCGGGCTTCCTTCCACCTGACTTCCACTGACCCAAGCATATAACATACCTTGCCCAGGCACTACGCTCGCACGTCTTCCATATATAGTTGGTCGATTCCCCTCCCCCTCACTTTCCCTTCACTGATCATCACGCTTCCCTTTCCTCTCCTCTCCTCCTCTCCTCCTCATCTTCCCGCCTCCGCCTCGACTTGCACAGTCCCTTCCTCCCTCCCTCCTCCCCTCGAATCCCATCTGACTTATCAAAATCATGGCCGGTGCCGAACTCGAACCGTCCTCTGGACGTGACTCCCTCAAGGGCGGGTTTGACTCCCCCGTCGAAGCGTCCGAAGACGGCGCGAGCTACACGCGCGAAGAGGAGAAGAAGCTGATGCGCAAAGTCGATTTCATGATCGTGCCCATCTTCACACTTATGTACCTGGTGAGTAGTGCTTACATTCGTGCCGTGGACGTTGATTGGCATTGCTCGGACGCCCAGCTGACATCTCCTTTGCGCCCTGTCAAGTTGTCCTTCTTGGACCGTACTAACATCGGAGCAGCCAAGATTGAGGGTCTGGTCCAGGCGATCGGCATCAAAGACTACAACAACATCTTGACCATCTTCTTGTGAGTCCGGGCCCCACGTATCCGAATCATGTGATGACATCCTTTGAACCTGATCAATCGCTGAACCTGCTATTTAACGCCAATTGCAGCGTCGGATACGTTATTGCTGAAGTCCCGGCCAACATCATCCTGAAGAGAACGTCGCCTCCGTGAGTTCTTCTCAGTGCTGAGGCCTTGTAGAGGAACACGTCGTTGCTGACAAGTTTGGCTGTCGTGCTCTTTAGCCTCTGGCTGCCCTCGCTCACGCTTGTTTGGGGCATTGTTGCTACGTTGCACGGTGTCGTCAAAAACGAGAGGTCATTCTACGCAGTTCGCTTCTTCGTGAGTCTTGTCACGCCTGGGCTCCCATCGAAATTGAGTGCGGACTTGTGCTGATCATCGTTTTGCGCTCACACAGCTCGGTATTACGGAGAGCGGTCTCTTCCCAGGTATCTGCTACGTCTACTCCATGTTCTACAAGCGTAACGAACGGCATTACCGTATCTCTCTGTGAGTGGCTTCCGGTCCAATCTGAAGGTAGAGCTTTCCGTCCAAGCTGACCCCATAATCCTCTGTCTCCCTTCCAGGATGTTCTCTGGAGCTGCAGTCGCAGGCGCTTTCGGCGGTCTGTTGGCGTACGGTCTTGGACGTATGAACGGCATCGCTGGCAAGCGAGGCTTCGAGTGGATCTTCATCATTGAGGTGAGCATAATGCTGGCGGTGGCAAGGACTATAGTTGTGATCATCGCCTTTGCTAACGTCCTTAATGTCTATGATGAATACCGAACCGATAGGGTCTTATTGTAAGTGCCTTGAATGCTGACGCTCAGCAACTGATACAGAAAGTCCCTAAGACCTTCCTGACCTTCTTTCTTCGTTCCATTGACAGACTATCGTGGTCTCCTTGATCGCATACTTCCTGGTCCCCAACTACCCAGCCAAGTCAAAGCGATTCACAGCACGTGAGAAGGAGATTCTGAATGCCCGCCTTGCCTCCGACTCGGACGCCCTCGACGAGGAGCCCTTCAGCTGGTCAGCCGTCGGGTCGGCAGCCAAGGACCCCTTCGTCTGGGGCTACTGCTTCCTCTTCCACACCTTCGCCTTCGTCCTCTACTCCATCTCGCTCTTCATCCCCACGCTCATCAAGGACCTGGGCAGATGGACGGTGTGGCAGTCTCAGCTGCTTTCGGTGCCTCCGTATGCGCTCGCGTTCATTGTCACGATGACGACGGCGCACTTCTCGTTTGTATATCGGGTTCGGGGACCGTTCATCATCGGAGCGGGTCTGCTGGCCATTGTTGGGTATATTGTGTTGATGACCAGCCCCACTGTGGGTGGCAAGTACGCCGCCCTGTTCTTGATCGTCTCCGGTGTTTACGCTGCCAATGCCCTTCTTCTCTGTGAGTAACAGCTCAACCACACGGGAAATCATGCTTGACCCCGGTTTCGCAGAATAGCTCACACCCATCTATCCAATCTTGCTCCCGACAGCATGGCCCGCTGAGAATGTCTCTGGCCAGACCAAGCGTGCCGTCGCTCTCGGTATGCAGATCAGTATCGGCAACCTCGGCTCCATCGTGGGAACGCAGCTGTACCGCGTGCCACTCGGCAGCCTGAAGAACAAAAACTACATCGTGTCGCACGGCTTCGCGATTGGCTACATCGTCGCGGGCATCACGATCGCCGGCGCCCTCTCCTACTTCCTGCGTAAGGAGAATCAGCGTCGGGATGCGTTGGCGGCGGCTGGGCACAACGAGTATGCAACGCACCAGGAGAAGTCTCTGGCGGGCGAAGTCGACGAGACGCGGCTTGCGGAGCTGAGGAGCCTTGGAGACCGACGACCCAACTACCGTTACCGGTGGTAGACGAACTCCGACCCTTTTTTCCGCCTTTACGACTTTTCACCTTTCTCTTTCGGGATCTTTCAGGGATACATATGCACGAACCAAAATGAACGAATTCTCAGCCAACCGCAAGCTCTTCTTTCCCCATCTGACGGTCACAGCTTGTACAGGAGTGTCACGACACCTTTTTCACCAATTTACAGTCACGGAAATGCTTCTTGTTCTAAACTAATGACACATGTCTATGATTGCGCCTGAATCGCAGTAGGATCCGAGAAAGAGAAACGGAAAACGAGGGTAAGGAAAGCGAGAAGGTTCATCGTCCATCGAATCAGCAGAAGGGAGCAAAACGGCGTGTCGCCTTTTCCGCTCATTCATTCTGCTTTGGTGGGCTTGTTGGGATTCCAGTAACCGATCGTGAGACGGACGGTTCCTGCGAGGATGGCGCAGTTGAGGCCAGCGATACGCTTGACGAGGCTGAAAGCGGGGCCCGCACCGGGAATGAAGCCGAAGGGCAGCCTGTTTATCGATGCAACGGAGAAGAGAAATATCAGGCGGAATGATCTGGGAACGAGCTCTAAGGAAGTGTGTTGGTATACGCACACTTGCAACTGGTACAGGTCTTCCTGTCGCTTGACGTAGAACTTGCCGTCTTGTCCGCGCTGCAGGGTCAGGACGACGACGAGGCTGTAGTCCGGAGGAGAAGTGATCAGCAAGAATGAACTGTGGGCTGGTTTCGATCGCGCGCTAACTTACCGTGCTGCGCGTGTCCAGAAGGGACGGATGAATGGGATGCTCGGGATGAGGAACTGCGTCGCATCGACGTATCTGTGGAAGCAAAAACTCCCAGCGTCAGCAAGCATGCCACTGAGTGCATGTCAGGGAGTAAGACAGGTACGCACAGCTTGTTGTTCTTCTCGTCGAACGCAGCGGAGTGTACGTCGATCTTGGAGGAGAACATGCAGCGGAGCCACTGGTAGATGGGCAAGATGCCAGCATCGCGAGACTGGGAGAAGACAGCACACAGATCGGAGTCAGGAAGCAGTTCTGTAACGCATGCCACGCAGGCTGTGTGCTCACGTTGGCACCTGGGGCGACTTGTACGAGGGGGTGGTCAAAGCTTGCGTCGGGGGCGAAGTACTTCTGCATGTATGCGCGCTGCTCGGCGGCGTCCTCCGCTTGGACCAGGCCCTTGACGACGTCCGCGACTTCAGCAACCGGGTTCTCCATGATTATTGCAGTCTGCTGTGGGATTCGAATGTATACAACGAGGATGGGAGGATGGAGGAGGCAGGAGCGAGGAAGCAGGAAGGGAGGGGGGAAACGTTCAAGCGCAACTTCACTTGAGCGGTGACCTCATGCATCGGCATGGACTTCTTCCTCACAGTACACAGTACACACACAGCACGCTGGACTGGCTGTGTAATGTGTGATAACATTCAATTGCAAGGGGAGGAAGCGGTGCGCTTGCAATTGGGATTGGGCAGGTGGTGGACGACTCCCTCAGCCCAAAGGTGCGATACAGATCGGATCTCCAGAGAGGGGGATCAAGTTCCGTACGGCTTCCCAGCCCCGCCCTGCCTGCGCAACGTACTCCCGACCGCTCCCCCCATCTTGCGCTTCAGCAGAGCCTCTTCATGCTTTGCATTCGCCGCCAGGAACTTGTCCTTCCGGGCTCCAATGACGATGGGCCTGACATTGACCTCCGCCTTCTTAAGACGAATCGGTCTTGAGCCGACGTATTTGCCTACGGACACGGTGTACATGTCAGCTATCGAATTAATTGCTGCGCCGTCGCGTGAAGATGGTACTCACCATCCATCTCCTTCCAGGCTTTGAGAAAGTCCTCTGGATCGGCGAAAGAAACGAAGCCGTATCCTTTAGACTTGTCATCGGCTTTTTTCCGGACAACCTTGGCCTTCGCAAAGGTTGGGTACTTTTCGAAAGCCTTCTTGAGGATCTCATCAGTCACATCGTTTCCGAGATCGCCAACAAAGAGCTGTTTGTGACCTGTTACAAAAGATGGGGAGAAGGTCAGCCGGCTAGGAGGCCACATGAACGCATTTGAGTCTACTCACTTGGATCCCAGTCCAACAGTGATGGATCCTCCCATACCTTCCCAGCCGCTTTACGGATGATCGTCATCCGCGTCTCGCCGCGCTTCAGATTCCCGGCAATGGGATTCCCTTCCGCATCCTTCGCACCCGCACCCTTCTTCGGCCGTCGATCCGGTCCAACACCTCCACTACCCTCCGCAGACGGCCCAGCAGATCCAGAAGCGTAGGCAGACGACACTGGATTGTATGCGCTCGCATCGCCTGGGGCTGCGCTAGCGTATCCGTATCCGCCGGAGTCGCCGGCAGTTCCTGCCATAGATGCCATGCCGCCGCTGCTTCCTGCGCCATAGCCACCGCTTCCTCCTCCTCCCATTCCTCCGTACCCGCCGCTGCGCTGATGGCCGCCCGAATAGCCTCCGCCCGCTGAGGACGAGGCGTAGCCGGAGGTGTCGGTGCCAGGAGGGTAGGATCCGTAGGTCTTGTAGTAGGACTGGTAGTCAAATGCCCATTGGCTCGTGCTGGCATCCCAGTAGCTGCGCAGGGAAGCGGGAGGAAATCAGCATACGTTTTCGTGGAATCACAAGGGAGCTGTCCGAACACTTACTAGAAGGGTGCGTATGGATCCGTGCTGTCGGAGCCTGCGCCGTACGACGCGGAACTGCCTTGCTGTGCCATGGCTGCGCTGTGACTTGGACCTCTCAAAAAGATGATGGTGGTAGAGATGAGGAAGAAGAAGAAGAAGATGGAACTGGCAACTTCATCTTTCTTCCCGACTTCCACCATCGACTGCTCTCAGTCGTCACTCGACAGCAGCGATGGACATCAACAAGCTGTTCAAGGTGAGCTATGTACTCCGTCATGCGCGTTGCATCTGTTATAAAGAGTCTGACCCTTTTCCTCTGTCCAACAGCTTCCTCAACTGCCATCCTCGTCCATCAACAAGCGCAAATGGACAGACCCGTCCGCTGAGGCTCTCAAGACAGTCAAATCTTCAGCCTCAGCTCGCCCTTCATCGCGGCCCACTGTCGAAGATGTGCGCGACGAAGACGACAACGACGACCGCCGGGGCCCGGCTGTAGCAGGCCCTTCCCAACCGAAAGCCCAGACAGCGTCTGTGCGCGACCTCGACGACGAGGACGAAGAGGACGACGGAGAATTTGCGCCCGGGAACGATGCGGACTACTTCATTGAGGAGGATGATGAAGGCGGACGCTTCTTCGGCGGCGGACTTACCACCCAGCAGAAGCGCATCTTGGAGATTATGAACGGAGGAGATGATGATGGAGAGAAGAAGACTACTGCGGCAGAAGTGAGTTCAACGCCCTTTCCCTTGATCTTTTGCTCTTCTGACCCTCTAGGTTACTCTTCTCTCTCTATCTTCCTCGGGTTCAGGATCTGGCGAACGCAAGGAAGCAGTTGCTGAAATTTGAGCGGGCCATCAACAAGAACCAAGAGATGCGCGTCAAGTTTCCAGACGATCCTAGGAAGTGAGAATGTCTGCTTCCATGCCTTTCGCTTCCTAAAGAGCTCACGTTTCTGTCCTATCAACAGATTCATTGAGTCAGAAGCCGACTTGGACGCCTGCATCAAGTCGCTCGTCGTCTTGACCACCAACGCGGCTCTTTTCTATCCCGAGGTCGTCAAATTGGGGATAGCTGCATCTCTATGCGAGCTTCTCAGTCACGAAAATGCGGACATTTCTTCGGCAGCTGTGGAGCTTCTCGAGGAACTTACCGATCAGGATGTGCTTGAGACGGGCGAGGAAGGCGCAGGTGATGAGGACCAGGGTCTAGATCGAAGTAGAGTCGGTCAGGAGGCGATGGCTTCGTTTGTCGCGGTACTTGTGAGTTTCATCCGCTAAAAGTCCACCAGACGCTTGGTACGTAGTATCTTACTTGATCGCTTGATCTTTGCATCCACAGGTCGAAAATCAGATCCTTGATCTCGTCGTTCAAACCTTGACCCGCTTCAACGAATCGCTACCGGACGGCCTCAACGACGAAACAGCTGCGATCACAAACCTAGCCTCCGACCTGTCCGCGGTCTACCACACCCTTTCGCTCTTCGAAAACTTGATCTCGCTCCAGCCCTCCCTTGCCGACCAGGCGGGAAAGAGCACAGGCTTACTCCCCTGGCTTGTCCGACGCATCACGAGCAAGTCACGACCAGGGAAAGGAGGTCTGGGTCCTGCATGGGATCAGAATCGGTACTATGCGGCGGAGCTGTTGGCGATGCTTTTACAAGGTGCAGACGGAGAGGAGAACCGGAAGAGAATAGGGGATGCGGGCGCGATTGACGAATTGCTGGGCGTCGTGTCTGTGAGTTTGACTTTTGACCCGAAGCCCCTTTCGTCCCGGGGGTTTCTGGCTCACTTTCGTTTGTTATCCAACACAGCAATTCCGGAAAAAAGATCCTGTGGGCGGAGAAGAGACCGAGTTCATGGAGAACCTGTTCGATGCGCTATGCTCTTCTCTTTCCGTCGACGCGAACAAACATCGTTTCCTGGAGGGAGAAGGTGTGGAGCTGATGGTCATCATTATGAGGTGAGTAGCGGGAATTGATCCCGAAGCAGGAGAAAAAGTGACATGCATCTCACAGTCGGATTTTGCCCGCAGAGAAAAGCGAGTTGCGCGGTTACGAGCCATCAAAACTCTAGACTTTGCTCTCTCTGGGCCTGCTGGTTCGAAGTGCTGTGAAGCATTTGTCGAAGCTCTGGGACTGAAGCCGCTCTTCAGCGTCTTCATGGGAAAGGTACGTCGTATGATCCGGATGCAGACCGTGAAGATTATGGGTCGAGCACTGTCGATGACGCTGACCCTTTTTGCATCTTTGATCACAGGGTTTTCTCAAGAAGTCTGAGGCGCTATCCTTCACCGACGAAGAGCACGTTCTTGGCATCGTCATTTCCCTGTTCAACAACCTTGCCTCGGACTCGGAACCTCGCACACGACTTCTCACCAAATTCGTCGAAGCCGAATACGAAAAGGTCGACCGACTGATCGAGATGCGCGAGAGTGCGCAGACTCGGCTAGCTAACGCTCAAGCCATCATGGAGCGAGAAAAGCGCGACATGGAACGGGCCGGGTTTGCAGGGTTGGACGAGGACGAGGAGAGCGTGTTTGAGATGCGACGACTCGAGTCTGGACTGTTCACCCTGCAGCTCGTCGACTTCATCCTGGCTTGGATCTGCATGGAGGATGATGGAGTTGGGGACCATGCCAAGATGCTGTTGGACCGGCGCGGGAAGAGCTTGAGGGACGTCGTTGATGTGCTCATTGGTGAGTAGTTAGAACCAAGGGCGGCTTTCTCCAGCCGCTCGGTGCTGAAGTGCTGACCTCTCCATTCTCTTTCTTTCGATTTTGACGTGCAGGGTACCACGAGAGTATGGGCGATGACGACGCTGCTCAGGTCTCTAACGGTGCACAGGAAGACGCCGAGCGGGATCTTACGCAGAAGGAGATTCTGGGGCAGCTCATCGACTTCCTTCTGTCTGTCACCGCCAGCCCCCAATGAAATTTCTCCCTTTGTTCTTCGGCTCGTCGCCGTGATTTCCGCTTGACCTCGACTTTTTGGATCTCACAGCCAGGAAGATTTGGAAGACTGTCACACTTTCTGAGGATGGAAAGGCAACGATAGAAGAAGAAAAGGGAAGGATGCGACGATGGATTGTGCCTCAGAGTACTGCCTTGCTCTGGAGTTCACATTCGCTGAGACCGAGGCTGATCCCTGCGCCGTCGACATCGAGAACGACCTTGCAAGACGTTCCAGCGCTCTCCTTCTTCGGGTCATCAGCGGTGCTTCAAGACGTGGACGAAGTTGTTCCACCGAAGAGAGGACGAGGTCGACCGCCGAAGCAGAAGAAGGTCGTCGAGGAAGGAGAAGCAGAGCCGGCTCCGATCCCTCGGGCTCGAGCAACAGCGCCGCTTGAGTCCCCAAGTGAAGTCGAAGAGGCTCCCGTCAAGAGGAAACGCGGTAGACCACGGAAGACGGCTCTGGTTCCCATTCCCATTCCAATTCCAGAACCGGCGACACAGACAGAAGGCAAGTCACCCGAAGCGGAGACGATCGATGTCGAGCCTCAACCGAGGCCGAGTGGGCGGACTGAGGTTCAAGAAGTTCAGCAGATACCCGCCCCTCCGACCGATCCGAAGAACAGCGTTACGTTGCCTCAACAGGCATCGGTCCCTTCGGCGGGACCAAACCATAGCATTGCACCGCTTCGAAAGACGACGGAGGATTGGTTCAAGAAGAACCCTACCTCGAAAAAGGCAGACGGGGGGACGTCCGAAGGCTCTTTAGTCGACCCGACCTCCCCAGCTTTTCTCAAGATTGTGGAGCAGGAGAGGCAATGGGAGACGAATCCATGGAGTGAGGCAGAGACCGGGGGGCACCTCCAAGCATAGTGCCTGGGATCCGAATAGCTGACGTGCCTTCGTTTTCATGCCATTCCCGTTATTCTCAGTGCACATGCTCGCGTCCCCTCTTCGACGATGCTGTGTCTCGAAAACAGTCTTACCTGCAGGTACGTCTCACCCATGCACCTGTTCATGATGATCCATCTCACAAAACGACGGGGCCTCACCCTTCTTTCCCTCCTGCCAACAGACCTGCTCATCTGCTTCAAGCAAGCCACGGTCTCTCGCCCAGGGGAGGGCATATCCAAGACGTTCATTCTCCCAGACCGGATTCTCCATCCCAAATTTGCCCTGACCAAGATTGGTAAAGGGATCTGGGTCCTGGGTTCCAATTCCATGGTGGACGAATTCTTGCAGACTCGTGAGTTTTTTTCGCCAAACTTGCTAAATGTCTCCCCCCCCTTCCTTTTGGATCCCTGTCGTTTTTGACTCCCCCCAGCTTCTTCCCTCTTCTCTTTTCTCGGCCTGCCAAATTTGATCAGGCGCGTACAGGCGTCAGTCGTCCACTGGCGAGCCTCCCAAGCAGCTCATGGAGATGATCGCCCACCAGCTCCGCCAGCGCGTCCTGCAAGAAGCCGAACTGCTGGTCGAGAAGATCTTGGGTTCCGGAGTTCGATCACAACTCGACAGTTCGGTTGACGTCAACGGAAGCGAGATGGTCGCAAACTTGGACCTGCGGGTCGATGCGCCCGTCATGATTCAGGGAAACCGGGACTTGGTTGAAGGACGGTCCGAAGCCGACGCGACAGTATCATTCGGTCAGCCTGTTACATTCGGGCTCCGGCGTCTGATGGGGTTCCCTGTCGATTTACCATCGTCCGACGCAGAAGACGAAGGCCAGGCTCAGGACAATGACGACCGGTTCACAGCGCCAATGTCGAAAACTGAGCATCAGGATCGACCGGAGGCGGACCTGCAAAGCTTGCTCCTACATTTTGCACAGTCTGACCCAATCGTTGCCTCCGATCCTTTGCGGAACTTCGACAAGGTTGCGGAAGCGGGGGCTGCGGAGGGCGTCGCGCTCCACACCTCTTCTGTTCTTGTCGTGCGCAAACACAGTTTTGCTGTCCCTCTCTTTATTGCCCTATACCGTCTGGCACGCTTCATCGAATAGATCGTACAGAAATTGCAAACCTCAACTTGTCACCTCTCTCTTCCAAGGAATTCACGCCACAGAATCGGCGACGAGTCAGGATTCGTCAGACCAGAGCAAAGGGCGCTGCAGAGAAAGCCAGTGTGAAAGAGGTTGCATTGCAGACGAATGATCAGAATGGCAATGTTGGTTGGGATTTCTTCTTCGTCTGTGCCTTGGCCTGTCATCGTTGGGAGACAAAAAGGAGTCAGCGGGCAATCACAGAACATTCCCAGGAGATCCGGCCAGGAAGAAGAACTCACGTCGCGCCATTCTTGCACAGTATCACCCATGGCCTCCATCCGCTCCGCCCGATCCTTGAGCTTCTTCTCACGCTGTCTCTCCGGCTTGTGACCCTTGAACATCGTCTTCGGGTTCCGACCGGAATAAGGACCCTTGGTCGCAAAGTGGTCCCTCGCCAACCTCGCAGCGGCCTCCTCCGACGCAACCCTCAAGGCGTCGATCCGCTTAGCCACGTCCGAGCCCGCAGCGGAGGCAGGCGTCTCCGGGAGGGTCTCCTTCGATCGCGCGCGCACGTCGGCCACGAGGGCGGACCACATCGACTGCCCCCCGTTCGCAGCTTTGAACTCGGCCATGCGCTGTTCGCGCTGGAGCGCAGCTTCGTTCCTGGCCATTCGGATGCGGAGCTTGTCGACTTTGGGGCCGGTGGGGAGTTGGTCGAGCATGCCAACTCGGTGTGCTGCTTTGGCTAGTTGGGCTTGGCGGCGGAGGGACATGGGGGGAATGTAGCGGCCGGTGTTTGGGTTTTTGAAGGGGAGGAAGGGGTTGCGCTGGCTGGCGTGGGTGGTGGCAGCATTTACATCGAGGTCTGCTGCGCCTTCTGATGCTGCCCCTGGCTCTGTCGCTCCTTTGGTTGTTGCTGTTGTTTTTGATGATTTCTTCCGCGCTCCTGTCTTGGCCTTTGTTGTAGACGCATCTGGGCTCGCTGCTGACTCCGTGCTGGCGCACCGTACGCCGCGAGACGAGGCTGATGCCAGCGCGGGTCCTGTCACCGCCGCTCCCACCCGAGCCAAAGCTCGCACCTGCGAATGGAAGAGAAGCATTTTGTGTGAGTGATGATGGTCAAGAGGAAGAAGGCAAAGGACGAGAACGGAAAGGGAAACTCTGAGGTTGAATTTACCACAGAAATACAAGTAGTTTTCTCTCGGCCGATAGATCACCACCAGGTGCTTGTCAGCGCTGGATGAGATCGACGGCCTCGACGATAGCATCGAGCATCGACGGGGTCGACGTGCATTCAGCGGCCAGAACGATCAAGAATACGGACCAGGAGCGTATAGCGTATCCTCACCGATTTCCTGACTTCTCCCTGTCGGTCTCGCTGTGTTTGTGAAATGTGCCAGTGCAATTTTTAATCCATGTTCTCGTTCATCCGACCTGCTTCCACCTTCGAGGGAACAAAAACCAATGCGAGGCATCGGAATGCCACTGGGACTCTAGGCTCTAGGGTAGAAGACGGCCATGGCAAGCTATCCTCTCGGTCGACGTGCTGCGGCTCGCCTGCTCAGATGCTGTGCACAAGATCGCTGCCAAACTCGTTTCCGATCCTTCTCGACTCAGCCGTTCGCAGCATCGCCACTGCCAATGGCCAGTCACGACCCTCTCCATCACGGCCCAAGAAAAGGAGACAAAGGTGAGTTCATGGACGAGATTTCTCCTGGCTGCTCAAATCTACGATGACTTAAGACCTGGGATGTCCTTCTGTCCTTCAGTAATCGTCGGCGTGTCTGGCGGCGTAGACTCTTCGGTCAGCGCCCTGCTCCTTGCCCAACAAGTTGAGTACAAAGTCATCCGCCTCCCTCCATCCCGGCGACGAGTCACCCTGGGCTGACCCTTTCCATCCGTCTCCAAACAGGATTTCGACCTCGAGGCTGTATTCATGCGGAATTGGGCCACAGAGGATCAAGAGAGTCTCAACACCATCCTGTCATCGCCCGACTCTTCACCCTCCCTGCCTTTCGACCAGTCGACCTGCACCTGGCGAGAAGACTACGAATCAGCCCAGGCCGTTTGCCGGCATCTCTCCAATCTGCCTCTACGAATTCTTGACTTCCAGAAGGAGTACTGGACCGACGTCTTCGATCCCGCGCTTTCGGCCTGGGCAGCGGGGGAGACTCCTAATCCTGACGTGGCCTGCAACCGGTGAGAATGATTTTGGGCAACACATTCAGAGCGCGAATGAACCGGACTGACAAAAGGACGGAATATGGATGACAGGCAAATCAAGTTCGGGGCCCTCATGGATCGCATCTTTGGACAGCCGGGGCCCGCTCATCGCACAACATGGCTGGCAACGGGACACTACAGCCGTCTGCGTATGGATCCCGTCCTTGGCCCTGACGGTCAACGAAGCGTACAGCTCCTGCGAGCGGTAGATCCTATCAAGGACCAATCTTACTACCTTTCCTCTGTCCCTGCCTCGAGGCTCCAACAGGTAAAGTGGCCTTGATCCTGATGAATATCTCACTGTCGCTGTTTCTGGACCGGGCTCACACCTTCAGTGTCTATCACGTTCTCGCAGGCACACTTCCCAATCGGACATCTTCTCAAGTCGCAAGTCAGAGACATCGCCAAACAATTCGATCTCCCTACAGCGACTCGCAAGGAGAGCATGGGTCTTTGTTTCGTGGGCGAGCATAAGCCGAAAGCTGGCCCATCGTCCAATGGATCGCCAGAGAGGCGAGGTATGCAAGGAGAGCCCGGGCCTTTTGCCAAGTTTCTAGGTACGCCCCACCCCGGCTCGGTCCAAGTAACGTAACCAGATTTACAGGCGTTCGTGTCCCTAATTTTTCCTACCTTGCTCCCGCCCTCAGATTCGTACCTAGACCCGTCACCCGGTCCGCTCGTGTCTCCTTCGGGTCAGGTACTTGGCCGACATAGCGGTCTGCATACACTTACCATCGGACAGAGCGCGAGGATATCAGGGCAGAGGGAGAGGTGGTACGTCGCGAAGAAACCTCGGAGGGGCCAAAGTAGGGAATACATGGAGCGGAGTCAGCAGGTCGCTGCGCCAGTCGCTGGTCAGCATCAGCATTCGCAGCAGGACGAAAACGCGGTCCTGGTGGTGCCGGGTAAAGATCATCCACTGCTTCAGTGCCGACGTGCACTCGTTTCGGATTTTCACTGGGTCGCCGGTCGTCCTCCACTCACACCGCGCTCAACGACGACACTACGAGCATGGGCTCAAGTCCGTCATCGGCAAAAAGCGGTGCGCTGTCTTGTCGACGTCGGTTTCGATTCGGGCGATCATCGAAATGGGTGAGTAGTCGGGACCAGCGGCTCAGAAAGAGTGCCGGATCATGTTGACCCTTAGTCCCATCTCCATTCGACCGGATCACCAATGATGCAGCTCCCAAATCCACGTCACCTTTCCAGAACCCATCTCTGCGGTCGCTCCAGGTCAAATTCTCGCTCTATGGGCCGACAGTGCCCGGAGTCCTGGGGAAAGCCCTGCCACGTCGACGTTGGGGATGTGCGATAACGATGAAACCCACGTGCAAACCCGGCCAGAAGACGACCTGAGCGAGACCGAAGTGAACACGGTCTGCTTAGGGAGCGGGACGATTGTATGGACAATGGCGGATGAGGAATAGACGTTGCGTATCCCCAGCTTGCTCATCGGTTGCGCATTTGGGTCGTGGATTGAGAAATCTATAGGCAGAGTACGGATTGATTGGCCATTGTGATGGATGTCGACAGCGGTTCAGCTTGCGAATCATACCTGGCCCTATACCAGCCTTTTCTGCTTTCTTGCTTCGACGACGGCGTCGGCGAGATAAGCGCGCCTTCGTTGACCTCTCGTCAGGCCTATACCTTGGTCCCACGGATCACAAGCCTTTCAACTCTCCGACTCATCCGTCTTCCTCAAGCGAACATCGGGACGACAAGTCTTTGGATGTACACCAGCTTCGGCATCATGTCATCCTTGCACTCGCAATCAAATCGATATGGGGTTTGCTTGTGCCTTGCTTCTACAATTGAAAACCACGGTAGGGACCCCCTTTTGGACTGAGTCTCAGCACGTGAGGGCAACCAGCTACTCTGCAGCACCCTCAGCACGACGCTCGACGTCCTCCAGCAGAGCCTCCTCTTCACCGATCTGGCCCTCGAGCCCGGTGGGACCGCAGACGACACTGCTCGCACTGCGGAAGAAGCTGAGCACCGGCGATGCTGAGGGTAGTAATGGGAATTGTGGTGATGGCTGCGCGCCAGAATGTGGCTCGCTGTCCCCGTTGGGAACTGATTTCGAAGATCGCGAGGCTCCGAGATTGCCTTCTGAAGTTGTTGCGAACGAGCCGGTACCTGCGCCTGATGCAGAGCCAGTGACTCCCGATTGGTTCGTCGAGCCCTCTG
Organism: Tilletia caries; assembly: GCA_032718865.1. Taxonomy (NCBI): domain Eukaryota; kingdom Fungi; phylum Basidiomycota; class Exobasidiomycetes; order Tilletiales; family Tilletiaceae; genus Tilletia; species Tilletia caries. Next base: position 1,174,967 of record JALUTQ010000046.1, on the reverse strand, counting down.
AGTCCGGGCCTGTGTTGCCTTTTGTTGCTGAGGAAGCGGGAGACCAAGTGATACTGGATAAGGGATTGCTCAGGTTGGCCGGCGTGCTGAAGACGGACGTCTTGGGTGAGAGTGAGATGTCCCATAGTCGCACACTGCCATCTTGCGATCTGTATTATGTAGCAATGCGATCGTCAGTAAACACCCTTCTGTAGCCCCAAGAAGGAACGAGAAGCACGAGGTCCTTGGGCGAAGAAAACTCACACACTCGCGATGAGGCGATCACCCGTGCTTCCCTTTGCTGGTGCCACACCTCTGATCCAGCCAGAGTGACCTTGGAGACAAGCCACCACGCCCCCTCCGCCTTCCTTCCACCGGGCGTTCGACATCCTTTCACCACCCGCACCCGCATCAGAAGCCGAAGCAGGCAACCGAACGTCGTGCACCGTGATCAGTCTGTCGTCCGAGCCTGCGACGAGATGGGAACTGCCGAGAGGAGTGAAGGCGAGTGTCCGGACGGGTGCGGCGTGCGAGGGGATTGAGGAGAGGTGTGCGATCCGTTCGTTCGAGACTGCGTATAGGTTAACCAGACCGGACCTTGTGCCGATGGCCAGCTGACTGCCGTCTTCATTCTGAATCAATGGAGAGATACCAATATCGCGGTTTGAGCTTCTGTTGCCCCCTTTCGCATTCATCCCTTCGAACCCAGCCTGGCACAGAGAGGGGGAGAGAGAGGACTTACAAAGGCACAGCTCATCCCCCACTCAATCGCCACACCTGACTTCGCAGCGCTGCGAGCCTCATCATCGCCAAGTCCCACGTCCGCCGATAATGGCTCGAGCGCAACATCATCTGCCGCCGCAATCTTCCAGACATGCGCCCCCCCACCGAGTCCCGTGCCGACAAAAAGGTCCCCCTGCGGTCTGATCGCGCTGACAAACGTCGACCGTGCCGCCTGCTCCGGGCTCAGCGTCAGATGGGCGAGCGTTCGTGGACCGTGAGAATTGCTATAGGAGTCCGGGATCGAGTGCAGCGCGAACGTCCCGCCCAAGGAAGAAGTGAGGGCGAGTTGGCCGGCCGAGCTGTGAGGAGCGCTGGAGCCTGCTTGGGATGCGGAGGATAGGGAGAGAGAGGTGATCCCGTCGGCTGGGGACAGCGCCGTTGTTTGCGGTTGGAGATGGGTGGGCAGGAGATGGCCAGTGAGCGGGTTCCTGCGAAGCTCAGACGGGCGGAAGGGGACTTTCTTCAGCTTGCTCGCGACTCAATGAAAGCATCTCAGCACGCAAAGGGCAGGGAAACACTCACCATGCTTCCAGCTTGCCCTCCGCTCCGGCCGTGAGCAGCGTCCCGTTGTCGGCCCAGGCTGAGGAGTACAGCGGCCGCCGTCGGTCCGAGGCAGCGTACTCGAAGAACTGCAGAGACTGTTCATCGCAATCATCAGAGAGGAGGCAGAACGGTCAGCTTCGAGAGGGAGGGGGGAAGGGACTGTCAGTGAAGGTGGAAGCCAACTTGCCATTTCGATCGCTGCTGCTGCTGCTGTCTGACGAGATGCTCGTCGCTGTCGAGATGGAGGCCGTCCTCGCCATCCTCATCCTCGACCTGGAGAACCATCACCAGGTCAAGTCCTCAACACCTCGAAGGAACCAAATGGCAAGGACATCAGAGAACGCAGACCCCCTCCGCCTCTCCACCTTCCACGCCTTCGAACTCAGCCGGAAGGCAGCAGCAGCAGCGGGGATCAAGCGGAACCTTCCCTTAGCCCACCTCGCCTCCGCACAAGTCCACGATGCGCTGGCTGCCTACTTGAGTGCTGCGGTACAGGCGTCAGGCGCGGGCGCGAGTGCGAGCGCGGGCGCGGTGCAGAACGGTGCTCAGCTCGGATGCGGACGCGGTCCTCCTCTCGTACGGCCACGGCTTGGGTGGAGCACGACGGACGTTCCCGCCAACAGCGGAAGTGGCAGCGGGAGCGGGAGTAAGGCGGACCCAATCCAAAGCACAGACGGAGCACAAGCGGAGAACAGGAAGGAAGCCATGCTCGCCATACCAGCCTACATGGCGCTCCACAACCCCGTCTGTTCGACATGCGGAATGGCAAGCTTGCCCGGCTTGACTTCTTCTTCTTCTTCTTCCCGCCCTCCCGCCAAGAAACGACGACAAGAAGGATCATCCAAGACGGTCGCGGAAGGGACGGAACGAAGCGGAGGAGAAGGAGGCAGGGATGGTAAGCCGTTCAAGGACGCGACGTGTCTGCTATGCGGAGGCACCGTCGTCCCCGGACACGCCGCCTCAGACCCAACGATCGAGCAGGCCGAGCGAGAAGCGGCAGCTTCCAGTCGGGCGCGGTTCCTCAGTGTCAAGAAGAGGGACCGTCTACGGGCTGCGGGGGCGTCTTCTTCTTCTTCTTCTGCTGGGGCGGGAGTGGTTAGGCAAGCGGTGCCGAGTGGTGCGGAGACGGCGTCGTGTTCACCTGCGGGTATTCCATTGGCGGCTGCGGCGGCGGCAAGACCAGGCCTTTCTGAGATTCCAGCATCAGCTCCTACCCGCGCCACCGCTCCCCGTCCAACTCCGACTCCAACTCCAACTCCAACTCCTGCTCCCACCCTTCCACCCGCCCTCGTCTACGATCGAACTCAAGCCCCAGCCTCGGCCTCAGCCCGGGCCCCAAACCCACTCGCACGCCCCGCCGCAACGAAGTCCTTCTCCTCCTCCTCTTCCTCTTCCTCCCTCCCTCTTCATCCTTCAACCGCAGCAAAGGAGCGCAAGAAGGATCGCGCAGCGGCGCTGCGGGACCTCCTGGCGCAAAACAACAAGGCTGGGAGCTCAAAAGATCCATCGCAAGGCGGTGGCAGTAAGGCCCTGAAATACGGTTCCCATCCTGGTAAAGGCGGCCAGCAGGGCGTTGAATTGGCTGACTTCCTCAGCTTACTGTAGATCCATCAAAACAATCATTACCCTTCCCGTTCACTGCAATCTGATTCAGTTACCCTCCCCGCCCTCTGCGGCCCAGGATGTGCACCAGACCGGAAGGGTTGCCTCTGGCTGGAATGACATGGTATTAATTGCAAGTAAGGATGCCTTCTACGAAGCCCAAGCGTTCGACTCCGAAGCCGACGGCAACCTCGAATGCGAAGCCACACCCTGCCCCACACCCTCTCCCTCTCCCTCTCCTTCCTCATCATCATCCTCATACTCATACTCATACTCCCCATCCTCCCGCGCATCCTCATCCAACTCAACCTCGACCTCCTCCATATCCTCATCCTCATCCTCATCATCAAGGAAGTCTTCCAAGTCCTTATATCGCGCGTCCACCGCTGCCACCGACGCGTGAGAAGCGGCCCCGGCGTGAGGTACGAGCGGCGCGGTCATACCGGGCCCCGCTGTCGATGTCGATGTCGATGCGGCAGCAGCAGCGGGAGAAGAAGCAGAAGAAGAAGCACTCAACCGCTTCGCCGCCCGACTCGCCAGGACTTCCACAGCCCGCTCCGCCCGCGCACCTACGCCCGGCGCCGAATCCACCACCGCTCGAACGACCGGCGCCTTTGCTGCTGCCACTGAGTTCGTCGAACTGGTCGCAGCATGAAGGTGAAGGACAGCCGGATCACGGACTTTGGTCGGAGTCGCTTCCTCCGCGCTCGCCCAGGCGGGTATGGCAGTCCTTTGCCAGCCCCTGAGCAAGAACGTGGTGTGCGTCTTGCGCGGGGTGCGCGCGGAGGAGACGGCGAGGGCGAGGGTGCCGAAGAGGTTGTGTTCTTGTGTTGTCGATGTGGATGGTGGGGTGTAGGTGGGTGGGGAGTTGGATTCTTTGCCTTCGAAGAGGATCATGAGGACTTGTTCCCGTCGTAACTTCACCCCTCCAATCTCCTCCTCTTCCTCTTCCTCCTCCTCCTCCTCTTCTTCTTCTTCTTCTTCCTCCACCTCTTTTTCCTCCCCTCCACCGCCCTCCTTCTGCTCGCCATTCGTCACAGCGGCACCCGTCAGGGCCGCCGAGGTCGAAGCAACAGGCAACAACCCCCTCGCCAACGCCTTACAGAACCGCGCCCGATCCCTAACATCATACTCAGCATCATACCGAGCCAACTGCATCACATACCCCACCAGCGCCTCCGTCTTCCTCCCCGTCTGCCCCGCACCACCTGCACTCGTGGTGGGCAAAAAGCAAGCCACTTTAGCAGCATACGTCACGATCTGCAACTTGCTCGCCGAACTTTCGTTCGCGAAGTTCAGCGCGGCCCGACGGAGGACGTCCGGTCCTACGAGTTCCGCCAGCGTTCGGTATTCCACCGTCCCCGTCCCCGCCCCTGCACCCGCACCCGCACTGGCACCGGGGTTGGTGACGGCAACACGAGTCCGACAATGCTGGCCCAACAACCAGAACAAATTCGCGCGCGCCTCCGGGTCCCGCAATGCGTTCCTTCCCAAGATCTTGGGCCGACGGATGATCTGCACCGTCTTGCCCTCCGCGTTCACCGTCGTCGTCGTCGTGCTAGAAGAGGACGAGGACGAGGACGACGGCGGACCGAAGAGGAGGGTCGGAAAGTTGGACAGGATCCGGCCTGTGGAGAGCTCGTCTGCTGATGGGGCTGATCCTGCGGACGTGGGCGTGGAGAGGGACGCGGACGGGGCGCGCCATTGGAGGAGCGCGCGCAGGACACTAATGGCGCGCGCTACGACGCCCGCTTGAAGACCCATCTCCGCCCCCGCTTTCTTATTCCCATTCTTACCCGCCGCCGCCGCCGCCGCCGCCGCCTTACTCCCCCGTGCGCCCGCGCTGGAAGGAACCGGGTGCGAGCCTCGTACGAGCCGAAGGAGGATGTCAAGTGCGCGCTGGGAGAGGTCTTCCTCCTCCGCGCGGTCCGTCTCGCTTTTGTCGTCCTCACGGTGCGGCAGGCCCTCTCGGACGCGTTCGACGACTTCGCCAATGGCTTCGACGGCCCTTCGCGCGAGTCGACCCGCGCCCTCGTCCCCAGTTCCCTCCGCCGCGTGATGTGTTCCCGCAGAGGACGGACCGGAGACGGCATCGGCGGTCCTGGCCAGCCAGTCCAGCTGGGTCAGCACCCACCTGGCCCCAACGACGTTCCCCCTGCACAGCGCGACGAGCATCTCCACCTTGGCCAGGGAGAGATAGACCGGTTCCTCCGCCGAGGCCGAGCGTGGGAGGAAAGTGGTCAGGTGCGGTTGGAGCGCGGGGAGGAGGAGGGGGAAGGAGGTGATGAGGTAGGTTAGGTTTAGGATGGAGAGGTAGGATAACTCGGGGGTCGTCGAGCTCGAGGGACGGACGTAGCGGAGGAGGGGCCGGACGAGGGAGGTTGTGTATGCGGATGGTGGTGAGTCTGGAGAGGGGGGAGGGCTGAGGTAGAATGTCAATCGGACGACGGAGAGGACGACCTTTGCGTGTAGAATGGATAACCGTCAGTATGTGGATAGAGAAAGGGGAAGCCGTGCCAGGGTTGTGATGGTAACTCACCGCTGGATTGCGACTCATGAGCAAAGGCTGTGCTTTGGAGAGGAGCAAGTCAAGATCGCTGTTCCGGCGCGCTGCAGCTTTCTCGTCAGCACCTGTTGGAGGCTCTACCTTCTCCGCCCCGGCCGATGAGGGTACTGCGAACGAGGATGACCCGGCCTCGTCGTCGTCGTCGGCAAAGAAGGCCTCGATCTCCTTTTTCTCGCGCTCTTTCCCCTTTGGGCCCGAGCCAGTCGCCGATCTCTGCTGCTGCTGCTGTTGGTGGTGGTGGTTCGGAGCGAGAGTGGGTTGTGAGAAGTTTGCGCGGGCGTAGAGGAGGAGGACGTCGAGGGCGTGAGATTGGGACCACTCGTCCATGTCCAAGAGAGCGTGGCAGAGCTTTCGGTAGAAAGGGTGGAGGAGGGCGTACTGATCCCTATGTGGTCTGCTCTGTGATTCGTCGTGCTCGATGGCGGGGGAAGGTGCAGGGATCAAGTCCGGTGGTGCACTGCCGTCGTCGTAGCTGTATGCGCTTGTGGAGACTGTGTTGACAGTTGCCGTGTCGGGCGGTGGGTATCCTAGGGCGGAGAAGGCGACGAGGGCCGCTCCAAGTACGGAGGGCGAGCGGTCGTTAAAGAGGACGGCGAGGAGAGAGACGAGTTCGGGAAGAGCGGATTGGTCGAGAGCATATGCTTTGGAGAGGGAGAGTGCTGCGATGCGTCTAACATGTGGGTGTGAGTCGCGCGCGGCAGAAGCGATGGCGAGGCGGAGTATGGGCGCCAAGACAGGAATGCGTAGTGAGCCCAATGCGCGCAAGGCCGACGCGCGAATCAGAGGCGAGTGATGGGAGAGATCGCGCTGGAAGGAGTTGACCGCGAGCAAGGCGAGGTCGGGCTGTGCATGTGCGGAGCGTGCGAGGATGATGGAGACGAGCTTGCGGACGTGTAAGGAGGTGATGGAGCTTGAGGTGAGCTTGAGGACGGCGGGGAGTGCTGCGTGTGGGATGCGGTATCGCCCTGCTGCGATGGCTGCGATGATGCGTCGTAGGCCGTCGATGCGTGCGTCGTCGTTGTTGGAGTCGAGGCTGGTGAGGATGCCGGCTAGGTATGGGTTGTTGTTTGCGGCTGCGGCTGCGTTCCTGTATGAGGTGCGCTCGCCGTCGAGGCTGTCTTCGTCTTCGCTGTGATCTTGATCTTGATCTTGATCGTGGTGGTGGTTCTGGTCGTCGCCGTCGTAGTTTGGGAAGGAGGCTAGCCCGGATGACTGCTGCTGGAGGGTTGCGAGGTCTGTGTTTGTGGGAGCGATGGCGGCGCGGAGAGCAGCAGCTGCGTCCTCTGCGCGCTCGAGCATGCGCTGCTGCAGGTAACCCAGCGACCGCACATTCGCCATCCTCGCTGTCGCTGTCGCTGTCGCTGTCGATGAGGATGAGGTCGAGGTCGAGCTGGTCCAAGCTTCTCTCTCAACTGGGTGACTGAGTGAGTGAGTGAGAGATGGATGTGCGGTGAAATTCCCACGGTCGCGCAACCCAGCCAGCCATCGCTCTCATCTGGTCTGGTCTGGTCTGGTCTCGAGCTCGAGCTCGAGCTGGGCAACAACGACAGCGACAGCAGCAGCAGCAGCAGCGATGGCGCACCCATCACCAGCAGACAGCGCACACTCACAGCAGTCCCCATCGTCGCTCTCAGCAGCACCACAGCAGCAGCACCACTACAGCATCTACCACCGCAGCTCCATCTCCACCCTCCACAGCCATGCCGCATCAACACCACCACCACGGCCCACCGTCCCACTCCGGCCACAGTCCTCCTCCTCCTCCATACACTCCACACACACCCTCGGCCCACAGCGCCATCTCCCGCTCTCACACTCAAGCAGCTTCACACACGACCTCCCACCACGCTCCACCTCCTCAAAGCGGCCCCTCAACGCAAGCATCTCAGGACCACTCTCCGCGTTCCAACCAACGTCACCCACTCGCGATCCATCAGCTGCCATCCCACGCGTACCCGTCAGGGCAGCCTCCTCCAGCATCGACGCAACAGCACTACTCCAAAACTCACACATCTCCTCCTCCGTCGTACCACCACCACCACCGCCATCAGCCTCCTCCTCCAACCTGACCCCTGTCCCCGAGCGCAAGAACACCTCGGACCGCGGCACACGCCCGAGTAGCAGCGGAGGCACCTCCCGCTCGGCCACCTCCAGGAACCCAAGTAATGCAGCAGAGACAGCATCAGCATCGGCAATCGCAGCCGCTGCCATCGCAGCCGTCGCCGCAGAACGTCTCTCCTCATCCCGTCATCAACAGCAACAACAACAGCGTCACCCGTCCCTATCAGCCGAATCTCAGCTGTCTGAAGCTACCGACGCTGGTCGCGCTTCTGCCGATTCCAAGTCAGGCGCGCGTCCGCAGGCGCACTTGGACGCGTTGAGCGAGGGCACCATGGGCAGGACGGCGAATCCTGTGAATACTGCCGAACCGGGAACTCCGCTCAACACTCCCTCGGTCGGTCCCACCTACGCCGCCTCGTCCACCCTCACAGTCACAGCCGGTCCGGCAGCCGGAGCAACAGGAACGGGCACAGCAACAGGCACAGCAACAGCGACGCGAGCCAACGGGGGAGGAACATCCACAACAGGCTCCGCACCCCGCGCACCACGCGCCCGTCAACCCGCTCCCGCCCGGTACGTCTCCCCGCTCCTCCCCTCCGCACCCAACATGACACACGCACCCCCACCGGCAATGTACTGGTCCCGCGCGCCCATGCACGGCAACATCCCCCGTCGCTCCTTCAAAGCCCACACCGCCTGTCTCGCCGACGAGGTCCTCTGGATCTTTGGCGGCTGCGACGCCTCCAGTTGTTTTCGGGATCTCTTTTGCTTCGATACCGAGACGATGTGTTGGTCCAGGCCACGGGTGGAGGGGGAGATACCCCCTGCGAGACGCGCGCACTCGGCTACCATGGTCGATCGCAGACTGTTCGTCTTTGCGGGAGGCGACGGGCCTGCGTATTATAATGACGTCTGGGTCTTCGATACCGTCGCGCTGCGGTGGAGTAAACCGGAGGTGTACGGAACCGCGCCGTCGCCCCGCCGCGCGCATACGTCCTCCTACTGGGACCAGCAGCTGATCATCTTTGGCGGCGGGAACGGGATTGGCGCGCTTAATGATGTGTTCTCGTTGGATCTTAGGGATCTCGACCGGCTCGAGTGGAAGAGGTGGAGCTGTTTTGGGAAGAAGCCGATTGGGAGGGGGTATCATACTAGCAATCTTGTCGATGGGAAACTCATTGTCATTGGTGGGAGCGACGGGCATACCAGCTTTGGCGACATTCACATCCTCAAACTGGGTATGTTCCTCCCTTAACCTTCTGGCATCTTTCCACCCCAGCTGGGAAATTACTGACTCTCCCTCGCATTTTGTTGCCCGCAGACACCAAGTTCTGGTACCACGTCACCACCGAGGAGCAGCATCTCCGCATGGGCCACACCGCCACCCAAGTCGGCTCCTACCTCTTCGTCACCGGCGGCCACGACGGCGCGTCCTACACCTCCGAGATCCTCACCCTCAACCTAGTAAACCTCCAATGGGAGCCCCGCCGAGTCTGCGGCCGCAAACCTCCGGGGAGAGGCTATCACGAAGCCTGGCTCAGGGACAGTCGGCTGTTCATGCATGGTGGATATGATGGGCGGCAGATTTATGATGATTTGCATTATGTCGATTTGGCGGCTTGTGCTTATCTGCCGCAGATTACGAGTTTTGGGATTGAGCTTGAGGAGGAGGAGGAGGATGAGCTGGAGGATGGGGAGGGGGCAGCTGTGGATGGGCAGGAGGGTGATCAAGGGGATGATGATGATCCCGTAGAGGAGTGAAGGAGGATTTTGGGGAGTGGGGGTATGTTCCCAGACCGCTGGTCCGGTCCTGGCCTCCTTCGTTCGCTGGCCTCCGCCTCGTCACAAGTTTCCCCATTCCCGGCGTCATCGGTCATCCTCAGCCACTATGTATGTCCCGACTCGGCCGCCCCCCCAATCTTCCCTTTCACCCAAACGCTTGCAAACATCCGCCGTGGACCCTCCGATCATATCTTCTCCAAAAACGAACTTCATTCATCCAAAACCCCCCCCCCCTTCCCGTCCCATGCACACTGTACTACCAACCCGACTTACCCGCCGCCGCCGCCGCCGCCGCACGGTCCTGGAATCGAGAGGGCAACGAAATCACTAGCGAACCCGCTATGTTGCCTTTCCTTCGCCCCGGTCGCCCCCAACCAGCCAGGTTCTGCTCCGACCAAATTTCCTGGACTCTGCATTCTTCCCGCGCACGAGTACGTTGCGTTCGTTCGGCCCGTCCCCCATCCATCTACTACTGCTATCCTCTCTTCTCTCCGAAAGTCATCCAATGCCTCGGGTCCGCCCCTCCGTCCAATCTATAGTCAGCAGGGCCTCCCTGACGTCTTCCCCTTAATCGGCTTATTCAATTGACTATATATACTTTGAATGCTGTTATTCATTATTATGTGGGATCGTGGATGCAGGGTTCGTTAATTGGGGGGTCGTTATTCATCCTCGGCGTGCTTTCAGGTGTTGGAGTTGGGGTTGGGCACCTGCTGATTACTGATCCGCTGTTCCTGAGGTGTCCCGGGCGCCGCTTGCGGGAAGCGATCAATGACGGTAACCGTCGTGGTGGTCACGGTCGTCTTGGTCGTCATGCCAGCCCGAGGATGGGTGGTGCTCCCTCCTTCGTCTCCTTCCTCTTCCGCGTCTGCCTCCGCCTCCGCCCTTTCGTCCTCGGGTATCCAGTCCATGAACGACTGCGAAACTTGCCCGTTTCCTGAATGCAGGCGTTGTGGTTTTGACGGCTGCGCGACGGGCCGAGGCTGGGACTTCTTCTTGTTGCTCGCAGCAGGTCCGACTTGGGTATTGCTGCCCCCTCCTCCTTCCCCCGTCTTCGACTGCCCGACTGCCCGCCCCCAACTGACGAAGTAGCATCCTTAGCAACAACAGCCTTCGACTCAGCCTGCACGACCGCATTCTCCCCCGCCGCCGCAGACGTAGACGCACTCGCCGAGCTTCCGGGCACGGCAACGACCACAGCGGCGGAACTCGCCGCGTTGCGCGCTGCGGCGAGTTGGAGTGCGTAGTTCCGATCGCGCTCCTCCCGTTCTTGTTGGCGCGAGCGCGAGGAGGAGGAGGAGGAGGTTCCGGGGAATTTGAAGGAGATCCCGAATCCGATGTTGAGGATGTTGTTCGAGAGGTTCCGGTTGGAAGAAGAAGTGGGTTTCGTCTGGTCACCGCTGCCGCTGCCGGGGTTGTTGCAACTCTGGACGACGCTGAAGGTCGGGCCATGGGACGCTACTCCGGCTGCAGCGCTGTTCAAGCCTACAGCGACGGCAACTCCCGTGCCGGCATTGCTCGTGCTCGTGCTCGTCGGGTTCGGATTGATCACTGTATCCGACACGGCCGCGTTGTCGCCGCCATTCGATGACGTTTCCGGCACGGCCGCCTTGGACTGGTGGGAAGAATTCGTCCCGCCCGAGTTCGGTCCCGTGGCTGCTCCGTCGTTGTTCACGTCGCCGTTGCAGTCTACGTTGCTGTCGCCGTTACAGTCTACGTTCCGATCGACGTCGACGCTCTTGCGTAGTGAGGACGCGCGGCTTAGATCTTTACCCTTCCGTCCGAGACGGCTCCAGAGGGCGCGGCCGGCGTTGTTGCCGTCTTCCACTACGGCTGGTGCTGCGTCTGGGACGGATCCGTTCCCGCTGAAGGTGGCCAGGTCCGAGGGCAGACTGGGCACGTCTGAGTTCCAGGCCCGTGAACCGATCGAGAAGGGGAGCACTACGGTCGACGAGAGAACGCGACCGCCACCGCCGCCGCCGCTGGCTTCCGAGTCTGCTGAATGACGGGACACAGAGTTGATCAGGCGCGCCGCGAACGCCGCGACCACATGAGCATTCGGCCAAGTACCCGTATAAAGACGAGCCGATTCGCATCGGTCGTGCGCCTCAGCGACAGCTTCGACCACAGATCGTGTGATTGCGCCCGAGCTGTGGGCCGCGTCTGTGCTGATCCGACGAGCCAAGGCTGTATAGGTCGTCGACGGCACGAAGAGCGAGTAGGAGTGCCAGAGGGAGATCAGGTGCATCTGAACTTCGCTCGGGCCCCGTTTCTTCCGATCGGCAGGCGCGTCCTTCGTAGGAATCATGTCGGCCGGAGAACTCGCTGTGTCGTCGCTATCAGCAGGCCAATAGCGCAAGGTTCCATTACGCGCGGGCAAAGGGCGCCCTGCTGGCTCCACGACCCTTGTAAGGTCCTCCTCATCCTCCGGTCTGGATGTGGATTGCCAGTCGAGCTCAAGAGGCACAGCTCGAGCGGAGAGCCGATCAAGGTCGAGCACGATCGTGAACCCAACTGCGGTAGGAGAGGAGCTCGAAGGCCTTGCTTGCCTAGGCTGGAGAGCGGCAGAAAGTGTTTGGGAGGAAGGGGCGGCCAGGAGGGCGAGTTCGGCCCAGAGGGCGGCGGATTCAGTCGCACTTTCGTCCAGCGCCAGGGATGCCAATGTCGAGTAGACGGATGAGATGTCAGTGCGCTGTGAGGTTGAGCTGGACGAAGACGAAAGGGAGAGAATGGCTCGGAGAGCGCGCGCGAGCTCCGCCGGGGGAAGCTGCGTGGTAGCCATTACTGCAGGGGGAGAAGGGAAGCGAGGGAAGGGGTAAAGGAAAGGGGCAAGATTAGTGAAGGCCGGGGGAAAGAGTCAGCTTCTATATACATCTCTTCAGCGCTTCAGCATGAAGCTCCTTTTAAGAACGCCTGGGATTCGCGCAGCCTCGCAAATCGCAGCCTCTCAAATCTCAAGTTTCATCGTTTACGTATCGTTCCGTTCATCACGCATCACGCCCCTATTTGAGTCCCTATTTGACGGTCGATGGTGGAGGGAGAATAGGAAGATAGAAGCTGGACAGAGGCAGGAGACACGGCGCGGTGCACGCCCGATGTCAGACACCTTTTAGCCCCTCTGCAAGTTGTGATACAGATGAAGGGTCTATCTCACCATTGGCAAGTGAAGCTCGGCGCTAGCCGGCGTTCATGAATCTACGCTGGGAGAGAAGGTCGTGCGTGAACGTGTGAACGCGTGAACTCGTGGAGTGAGCGCGGAATTTGAAAGTCCACGGTCCACTTCACAGCCCAGTCAGAGTGGACTTGGGACACACAGGTTAAAGAGATAGGTTTGCAAGTATCGGGGGAGAAGAGCACACAGGGCAGATTAAGAAGACGATACGCCAGTGTCGCTGAAGCCCGCGGAGCGAAAGACCGGGAAAGGCTTCCGTGGTCTGCGCGGTTGCGGCTTCGGAGGACCAGAAGGTGGTGGTGGCGGTGGTGGTGGCGGTGGTGGTGGTGGCACTTGAGTTGGAAGCGGGGGCGGTGGCGGCGGGGGCAAGCCATTTGCGGGAGGAGGTGGTGGTGGGGGAAGCGACGGCGGTATTGGTGGTGGAGGAGGGGGGAGCATCGCCATGGGAGGAGCCGGAGGAGGTGGTGGTGGAGGTGGTCTGTGCTGATTGTCTGGCGGAGGCGGCGGTGGAGGAGGAGGAGGGGCACATTGAGGTGTTGGCGGCGGTGGTGGTGGAGGAGGTAGAGGTGCTGAAGGCGGACTTGAGAAAGTAGGATGTGGCGGGGGCGGAGGCTGCGCGAACGACCGCTCGGAAGGCGGCGGCGGAGGAGGAGGCAATGTAGTCGCTGGAATAGGTGGATTTGACTTCGCCCCGACCTTTTGAAACCCAGCAGACGAGGTGACCTTTTTCCAGCCACCTGACGAAGACGGAGAGGCTGCTGTTGAGGACGATGAAGAGTTCGGATCAGGACCGAGGTTGACGCCAGCGGCCTGCGCGAAAGCCCTCATTTCCCTTTCTTCCCGCTTGCGCTCCTTCTCTCTCCGTCGCTCGCTCGTCCCTGCCCCAGAACCAGAACCCCCCGCTCCCGAGGTTGAGCCAGAAAGAAGAGCCCGTTGGTTGGCTGCCAGCTCGCGCAACCGTTTCCGATGATGATGTGCATACGAGTTCGTATGCTCCGAAAACTGATGGGCGTTCGCATACTGCTTCCCATCGCAGATGTCGCATCGGAACACACTCAGACTCGCGAGCACCTCGGCCCGAACCTCGTCCCGCTTGCGCACATCGTGCTCCCGGGCCGAGCGCTGCGAGTCGGACTCGGTTGCCAACTTCTCCGAATTGAGCTCGTGAAGGCGGGAGATGGCCAAAGCGTCCTCTAAGGCAGAGGTGGTGGACCTAAGCTTGCCAATCCCAGAGGTGTCGGCACCGAGCTTGGAAAATGACAGGGAGAGGGGATCAGGCCGTCCTTGGGCGTACATCCCGAGACCGGTGCCTGTGCCCGCCCAGCCGAACTTGAGGAGGAGTTGATGACCGACATTGGCATCGGAGAGAGCCTCGTTTCCGTTCCCGTTTCTGCTCCGGTCAGCATCGTTGTCGGCTCGATGGCGCTGTCCGCCATGCGCGGCGATGGAGCGCGAGTCCCGGGCGTTGAAGTCTCGTCGCTCTTGCGCGTCGGCCTCGTCTTCGCGGTCGATGCCGTCGCTCAGCTCATCGTCATGCCTTGGTCTCTTGAGCAGACGGGCCATGGCAGCGGCTGGTCCTTCCACCTGAGAAAGTGCCGCTGAGGTCCATCTTGCATATTCATCATCGCCGTCTTGCCCCTGCTCGTGCTTGACCTGATCGTGAGCTATCATTCCCGCTGTTGAGCTCATGCCCGTCTCGCGCGATGTAGTCGTGGTCCTGGACATGATTTATATATTCCTCAATGATGAGAAACTTGAGCATCAGCACGACGTCCATCACCGCTGCGCACCGAGAAGGGCACAGAGGCGCGCATGCAGTAACGACGAGATGCGCAGGCCGCAGTTTCATGGGCGGACCTCATCCACAACGCCGTCCTCCTTCCTGTCTTCGCTCCGGTCCCTGTCCTTCGACGAAATCCAGGACCTGCCAGCTTCCATCGCAGCCAAGCAAGCCGCGGTCGAGTCGAACCTCTCGCGCCTGGCAGTCCAGCATATCGACAGCGTGCTCGATGCGCGCAATGCGGTCGCGTCCCTCCCCGCCTTCCGCGCCTCGCTCCGTCACAAGCTTGAGCGCATACAGTCGGTTGCGCTCCCAGAACTCAACAGCGCGGTCGGACAGCTCCCGGCTCAGGCTCAACCTGCCATTTTGAAGCATCAGCACTCCGACACGCTTGCCAAGACGATTGCGGACGAAGAGTCACTCACTCTCCTTCTTTACGCTCCGGTCACCGTCAAGAATCTCGTATCTGCAGCTACCGCGGGTGGAGCGCTGCTTGGTCCGACTACCGCAGCGTCGGCCTCAGCGCCGAACGGACCAGCCTCTCCCTTGGCGTCAGATGCACTGGCCGAGGAGCGTGCGCTCGACGGCAGTCCCGAGAGCGGTTCGCAGGCAGCTAGCGCTGCGCTTAGCATCACCATGCGGCTCTATGCTCTTGCAACAGAAGGGTCCGTGCTGCTCTCGTCCTCGACGCCGAACTTCTCCAATTCTCGTTTGGCGCAGCGCGCGGATGCGGAGGCGCTCGGGGCTGCTCACCGTAGCTTGCACTCCATTGCTACGGAAGCGCTGATGCATCTCCACAACCTCAAGGTCTTCCTTATTCGACGATCCTTGCATGATGTGCATCTCAAACTGGCAGATGCGATTCGGGTCGTTACGATGATTCGACATATGCGCAACTTGCGACCCCAGGCGATTTCTGGAGATTCTGCGTCGATTGCAGGTATTGCGGACGTTTCAAGACCGCAAGATTCGGCATTGGACGAGCTAGGCATGTCGGAGTCTCACCTCATGCTTGCTTTCTTCCAGGCACGCACCTCCGCACTACGCAGTGTCCTCGACAACCCCGTCTCCATGACCGCTTCCCAACAACCAACCACAAGCGAAGTTGTGCAGGCTTTCTCGGATCTGCTCGCTCAAGCCGAGTCTGGTGCTACGACCGCTTGCATAACACTGTGGATGGAGCAAGTCAGCAGAACGATCGCTATCTCGAAGGCCATCTTCGAACCATCTCAAACACAGCAGACACAAGAACCGGGCGCTGCCGGATACAAAGAAGCACAGGAGCTCCTGCCGCTCCTTCGTTCGAGCTTCTGCACCTTTGCGGTCCGGCTCCTGAGCGACATGCTGGAGGAGAAGGAAGACGACACGACGATCGTGCTGCGGAGACCACAGCAGGAGGGCACTGCTCCTCAGATCATGTCGAGAGCGAGGAGGAAGTCCAAGGAGAGGATAACCATGGCGCTGCATTTGTACACATATTCCCTTCAGTAAATCAAGACCCAGTTCCCTCTCAGCGCCTCAGCCACTATTCCGCACTAATTAGTGCAGTCGGGTCGACATGGAAAGCCTGCTGAACCTTATTCGCGACCCAATTTCTGATGAAGCTCTGGAAAAAGGCAGACGATGAACGATGAGCCTGGCGAGGTGAAAGCGTGAAGAATATGGATGCAAGTCAGCGGATGGTATACAGGCGACTGCTTCGCGCTGTACGAGCTTCCGTCAAGTTCCACAAGCCGGCCGCGTCGAACCTGCGTCGAGCGCTTCGAGGTGAATTTGTCGCCGCTCTTTCGAATACGAGCGGAGATCCAGCAGATGTGCATTTCGAGCACTCGGGTGAGTTGCGTTCTCAAGTACCTTGGAAGGGTCGTCGTGCATGCTCATGAAGGTCCTGGTTCTTCCTGCCAGCTCGAAATACGATCGCGCTTCTGCTGTCGTCTGCCTTTTCGCCTCGCCGGGATGCTTTCGATACCTCGCACATCGCCGGCGCCAAAGTCCTCGCTGCTCAAACTGCCTCAGCCAGACCAGGGCCATCTACGGCTACTTCCAGCAGCCTTCATAAGAGTGCGACGGAAGACGACGATGATCCAACCCTTCATCACACCCTCGCTCATAAAGTCGTCGAGAACCTAGCCTCGCTGGTGTATCACCATCTCTCGCCTCACACTCAGATGCAACCGCTGAGCAAACGAGGAGGAGGCACCCAACAGGTCATGCTCGTCTCAGGCCGGACCTCGAGCCGATCTCGCTCGTCTTCCAATTCTCAGAACGACATCGCTCTCGATGTAATGGGTGGCGACGGTCCTGAGGGTGATTGGACGAATCAGTGGGGACGGGGACAGAACGATTCACCCTTCTCGGGGGAGTATCGCATTCCCTCTCTTCAGGTCTCTTCCAAACCTGTTCGAGGACCCATGGGTCAGCGGCCCAATCGATGGGACGGTCAAAAGCCCATGTCGGTCTTTCTCATGCAACAACAACAACAGTCCAGCAATGGCGAGACAACATCAACAGCAAAGTCCTCCGATTCACTTACCGCACTCCAAAATCGCGTACTCTACCTGGTAGAAAGGTACCGTGCTTCCAGAGAAGCCGAAGGCGAATCATCCAACCGGACTCAAAAACTCCTACAGGAGGTCCGTCAAGTCCGTGGTGTTCTCCGATCGGCGACGAAGAAGGCCGAACAGGAGGAGCGGAAACGGGCCGTGGAAAAGCTACCGCAGCAGTGGTTGCATGACCTGGTGAGGAATGCGGAAGAGAGCGGGGAGGCTTGGTTGGGTGGACAAAGATTTGGCAAGTGGAACAGGGGCGAGTGGCTGCCGCCTTGAGGCTTGAGGAATTCCCATTCATATCATGCAAGAGCTTCAGCTTCCACGTCTCCCTGCATCTGCATTGTAAGCGCGCATGAATGAAAAATGGTGATGGGAAAGCCATGTATTCATTACAAGATTGCGAGTATGGTACAAGTGGCCCAGGGTGTTGTCATGGTGAAGAGATATAGGAAGGCTATGCATGCTGCGGTGATGGGAACGAGTGAAGCCGAGGAAGACCAAGAGAACCTGCGCAGCGGAAGGGGAAAGGACACGAAACGAAACTGGGAAGGTATGTACACCACATCTAGTGGAGATTTTGTTGTTGTTGAGGGAGTACGCAGAGTCTCCTGTTGCTCATTGCCGAGGGGTGATCCGCATCTGCGCAATCAAGCCCAGCTCGCTCAAGGAGGGAAAGCGAGATTCAGAACGCTCTGCCCTTGCTTCGGGAGCGGCTGCATAGTTCTTCTGCATCGACAGCTGCATAATCTCCGTGGGTGGTGAGGAGCTTCGATGTCTCTTGTGGGGCCGTGATGAGCCTAGGACAGGAGTGGAAGAGCGTCCATGCGGCGAATCTCTATCGATGTCCATGGCCTGGCGAGAGTCTTCCTCCTCATCCTCTTCGTCCACGGACTGAGACAGTCGCCGTGCTCGTTGCTGAAATTCCCCACTTGAACGATCCACGTCTTCGTCGAGAGAAGACCGGACCACGTCACGTCGGAAGGACGAAGAGCGTATTCGATGCGGGGGTGGCTGTGGAAGTTCCGGAAATGGTCCTTGAGGTAGACGAAGTGCAGGGAGGGATCTCATCCGAGAGGCCTCCAGTCCTCGCTCCATCGTAGGAAAGAAAGAGGTGGCATGGTGATACGTGTTCGCCTTCGAATACTCTTCGACCAGGGTAGCATCAGAGTGGCCCATGCTTGACGAAACTGAGACTTTGTGGTGCAACATTTGCTCTGTTGACATCGTGCTGGAGGTGCTGATCCTGCGGCCTCCGTTCAGAGGAAGAGGAGATCCGCGGCCGCCATTGCCCAAAAGGAGGCGCGATACCGCCGTGTTGATCATCGTCCCATGTCCGAACGCCGCTCCGCTTGGACGTTCGCAGGGCGGAATAATGGCCAGCATGTTTTCCCGAAGCTGCAGACGATCGCGGATATCCGTGTATGCTCGCGGACGACGGCTCGAGCTACTCGATTCTGGCTGCAGACCGACCCAAGAACGAGATTGAGAGGCCGACAGCGGAGGAGGCCGGAGAGGAACGTATGGGCGATGTTCTACGGGTGTAAAAGGGGTCGGAGAACCGGGCACAATGGGAGTTTGACGCGCCCCTGCTGAAGATCCAACTACGAGCAACATGGTTGATCGCCTATGCACCGATCGGTTTGGTGAAGGGAGAACGCGCGCAGGCGACAGCGATCCGTGCGAGGGACGTGGTGCCTCCCTGACCGGTCTCGAGCCAATGTTGAAATGAGAATGTCCGGCGGCAGGAGAGCTCGGGACCTCGTGGGAATTGACCGTCAGTCGGCGAGGCCGACCGTCCGACCCGACCTCCTGCTTGGGCGGAGAGACAATGTGTATCGTGGAGCCTCGAAACCGCTGAACGTGACGAGCATTTTGAGAACTGCCCAAGGTAGGAGTGGGAGGGAGGGTCGAGTTTCCTCTAGGGCGAAGTCCACCGCTGGTGGCGGAAGATGAGGAAGCGACGGCAGGACCCTGTCGTTCTCTCCAAGGACCTGAGCCGCTGGACGGAACCGTGCCATTTTGCGAAATAGGACGTGCGGAGGACGGCAGTACGGGTCCTCGAAAATGATTGCCAGGATGGAATTCTGGCATTGGCTGTGTGTCCGAATCAAAGCTGTATGAGGGCGAACTATCTTTCGACATGGCTGAGGTTGTATTCGAAGTCATTTCCTTGTAATCTCTTGGCTGGTTTGCTTGAGGTGACTTGGTGTTCAGAGGGCTTTGTCGATGACTTTGGTGAAGGAGACGCTGTCGTAGTGTGAAGGAGGATCCTAGGCCTTGAAGGCGACTCCCAGGAGCTGGGGAAGAGGGAGAAATGGAATGAAGAGAGGAGCGATGATGAGCATGGGGAGGGCGACGCGGGTTGACTGTCAGGGGCGGCGGCTTTATACGCGGTGACGAACCTGATTCTGCAACCCTGACGAGCGGCTCATGGCGCCAGGATGAGGCTTGGCGAGATTTTGGGCGGGATGACAGTGGAGGCGAGGGTTGCACCCATCCGACGCTCATTAGATGCAACTCCCGTATATTGGAACCGCCATAGCTCATTTCCTTTCGTCCTTCCTGCTGGGTTTGGCCCACTGTGTTTCACAGCGCAAGGACCCCGGTCGTGAAGTTAATGAGCGGTCTGCGCTACCGCCGCTGCCAGCCTTCGAAAGAACGCAAAGCGGAAGGCAAGCGGTGTCGCGTTCTGGGGGATCTCGAAGTGCAATCGTTTCGCTGGAAATGAGGAGGACTTACCGAGGGAGCTCGACGAGGAGACCAAATGCGATGTGCCCAGCAATGCGTTGAAGGTGTTGGGCGGTAGTGAAGCGCAGACAGGACTCTGGCCCTGCTGGGGTTATTGACTTGTTACGGACGCGAGAATCGAAGAGGAGAGCCGTGCACGCTCGGCACAAGAGAGGATGATTCTGCTCAATGGACGGACCGTGTGAAACGCCAATTTGTCGATGGTCAATCGTGCCTTTGAGGTCGGACGAAGCAAAGATGCATGTGGGAAAAGGTGGGTGAGTCTATACGTGTTGAGCTTTGAGAAGGAGAGCTGCGTGGAAGGGCCATAGGAAAGAGAAGAACTGAAGGACAAAGATGAGGCGAAGAGAAAAGTCAGCATCGCGAGTCTGTGAGATTGCACATGTGAAAAAGCAAAGGCCGTCAATGAGATGCGAAAGCGAGATGAGGTGACGATGGAAAGACATGTTCACCCTCGAATGAATCATCAAATAAGATGCAAGGTTTTTGAAGAGAGCGACGGCCGACGACCTTTTACGAGCATGAAATCTAAACCAGACACAATAAGAAAAAAGGAATGGTTGAGCGAAAGGTTTGGCCCTTTGGTGTCGCCCCTGTCGCCGGCCGCCGTCTCAGAAGCAGGCGAGCTTGAGACGATGTTCAGGATTGTAACAAACATCAAGGTGAGGTTGAGGATCGTGAGGCGTCGTAAGGGCGTGAGCAAGCGACCGCTGGCCTTGCTGTTGGCCGGAAGCAGAACGCTCGGTTCGGGTAATTCTAATCCACTCCTCCGGGCGAACATCAAAAACGTTCGCCCCAGGGGGGGGGGGGGCGAACGCTTGAAATTTTCTACGCTTCGCCCCCCACCTTATTTTCATATTTTCAGTATGTTTCAGAGCCTTCCAGTTCCACTTTCAGAGCCTTCCAGTTCCACTCTCTCTCAGGCACACTGTCGGTACCGACCATTTTGCACGGCACTATAAATTATAAATCGAAATATGCTGCAAAGTGATGTTTGAAACTCCACGTGGTGTGCCTGACTGGGAGAAGACGTCCTATATTGCTGGAGTCTGAGATGAGGTCTGCGGCAGTCTGAAAAGTCTGACATGGTCTAACAGCAACGGTGAGACCCAGATCACGGCCGATTAGGGAACAGGTTACAGGGTCTCCCAGCCTGATGAGACCCCAAAGAGCCGAAAAAGGTGGTCAGACAAAATCACATTCCGCCGTGGGAAGCGGAGCTATGTCTGAGACGAATTCTGTGTGCCTTTGACTTGCATAACACAACAGAGCTCGAGGCGAACATGGTCACGATCGTCGCTGTGTTCGCCCCGGGCGAAGGTGAAAATGCTTCGCCCCGGGGGGGCGAACCTTCGCCCGGGGGAGTGGATTAGAATTACCCGCTCGGTTCGCCCCACTGGTGGAGCAGCGAACCTGAAGGTGAAAAGGCGTACAGCAGGCTCGGGGCCGAACCTTGAGCAAGGGACCGCTGTGGGTGTCAGCGAGATGAGCAGTGCGATTAATCGTGACAGGAGACACGCACAGCCTCCCTTTTAGAAGATGGCCCTGTCGCCGAGACAGGGGAAATAATGAGATGAGAGGAGTCAGTGAGTTATGTCATATGTGAGGTGTGTGATGAAGGATGAATGAGGATGGTGAGGTGCTCGGATCGCCTTCTTCAAAGGCCTACACCTATAACCTGGAGAGACATCCCATATGTGCCGCATTCATACACTGCTACCATGGGGGTTGTTTTAAGGGGTGTATAGCACTTCGTAATAATTTGTTTTACAATGATTTTACGGTTCTCTCAAAACATCCCTGTTGTGGAGGCGTTTTAAGGGTTAGGCAAAAACTGCAGCGTTTTAGGTGGTGCGGACTCATGCTTTAAAACAATGACGTATTGGAGGTGTTCTACGGCTGTTAGAACCGAAGACAAGTTAGACTTTCAGTTTCTCTAATTGGAATGGGTCTGCTCGGTGGTCTCAGAGTCTCTGCCCTGTATCTCAAAAGGCTCACAGCTGCTTCCACACTCAATTGATGCTGCTCTCTGAAGACAGAAACCCTCGATTTACAGTATTGCTACCTGCGGATGACATGCTGTGGCGAGCTGGGCATCGCGGGTGGGTGTGGTGAGGGCCGTGGTGTCGAGCAAGGTGGTGGCGGTGAGGAAGGCGTCTGGAGACGCCTTGTCTCACTTCCCGCGTCCCTGCAGCAGTCACGTGATCACTATGCCTACTGGGTTTTAACACCATTAGAAGGTGATTTAACACCCAAATCAGCGGAACAAAATAGAAAATTATAACATGAGGTGAACACGTGCGTTCCACAAGCGTCTTACACCCCTTAAAACAACCCCCATGGTAGCAGTGATAGGCGTGAATCAAGATTCAGTAATTCAGCTTCGATACATATGGGACTCGGAGGCCATTATGCTCAGCATCGATCACTGTGCAATGCGTGCGGAAGGCGCCAACACTTCGAGGTGAGTGCATCATCCGTCCGGCGTCAGGATGATCCTTTCGGGCGCGGGGCGTGGGGCGTGGGCGGCGCGGGCGGCGGGAGCGGCGGGAGCGGCGGTGCCGAGAAGCAGGAGAGGGAGTTGTTTATATATGAATGAGTGTTCGCTCAAACCCACGCCCAAAGCAAGCGGCGTGGATGCGTCGATGAGGCGTTGAGGAGAGCGGGATCACCCGCAGTTCTCGGCCGAGTGCTTCAAAAGGCTCCGGTATTCAAGTCACGTGCAGCAGGCACTCACCATCACCCAGTCAAGGAGAGCACTGACGATAGACGACATGTGCATACAGCCACGGTCATCCTGGTAGAGACACGCATCGGAGTTGGTTGGGGAGACCATTCAGCTTGCTAGTGAGGCGCGAAAGTGGTCGCAGTCAACAGCATGTTCGACGAGTGAGTGGAGCCCAGCAAGATCTGCGATGTCGGGTTCTGATTCTGACCCCATTGTGCTTCGAATCGCCAGGTTCGTCCAAAGCTCGCGAACAGCGGCGCGAGCGCCCAACAGCACCGGCGCAGCAATCTCGAATGGCACAGGACGGTCTCCCAGCAAGCCACAGGCCAGAATGGCGCCTGCGCGAGATGAGGAGCCTGCGGAACCTGTCACCACCGTAAGTCATGCACTTCCGAAGATGGCCTTTCCTTCACCCCGATGAGACCGCTCACGCGACAGGTCCATCTTCAGCTCGAGACAGGGTTCGTCTCCAACGACGCCGAGGAACCCAGCAATGATGCTGCGCCCATCTTCCAGCTGGGCCGCGTCCAATATGCTTTCCCGGCACCGTTGGCTCTCATGACCGTCGCATCCAACACTCTCACCATGTGCTTGTATGCACGGCCCACGCCCGGTTCATCAGGAGCGAATGGATCCACGATTCCTACCCCAAAGCTCGTGCGCATTCAGCTGGACGACCCGGAGCGCACAGAGGAAGCAGACGTGCCCCTCGCGCCCCCAGCACGCGCGCGAAACGCTCCGCCGCCGAACCCAGCACAGCAAGGACCCTACAAGATGTTTGCCGATCCAACGGGCCGCCATTTGATTCTGACCATGCTTTCGGGTGACAACTTCTACTGGCGCTCTGGCTGGAAGAAGGCTCGCATCTTGCCCCGGCTCAAGGGTCTGGTCCTGGAGAGCGTCGCTTGGAATCGCTCCTCGGCAGCTTCTCAAACGTTTACCAGCAAGAGGGAGGGAGCTCAAATGACCACCACGCGCGAGATCCTGCTGGGCACGCGATCGGGAGATATCTATGAGGCAATCCTCACAGCTCCCATCAACGGCGGGCCTGACGAGGGCGACTTTCTTGACCGTCTCGCCCGGCGCACGGCAGGGGGCGGAGGGTCATCGGAAGTCGACCGAAGCTGCCGACACGTTTACACTCTCTCGGAGCGTCAGCCGATCATCGGCTTGGAGGCAATTCTGTTTCCTACCAACAGTGGGACAAAGGACCGAGTGCGCAAGGCAGCTGTGATTGCAGCCACAAATACTCGCATCTTTGAATTCATCGGAAGCTGCGGGGTCGGACGAGTGGAGGATTCAGACGGCGAGTTCGTGTATGATCGACTCTTCGAACCATATCGGACCAGCATAAGTCCGAACTTGAGTGAGTTCTGCCATCATGTTGCCATAGAAATTTACGACGAGCTGACTGAAGTTGCTCTGGACTTCGTTTCCAGAGTCGGAGCTGCCCGGAGATCTGGCACATTCGCAATTACACGTGTCCATACCGCAACAAGGAAGAATACCGCGAGCTATCGCCTGGATGACGGAGCCAGGTGTGTATCACGGGACACTCGCCATCTCAAACCAGTCGGCGGGCGACTCCATAATCGACAGCGCCAACCTACTCCCTTTCCCTTCCTCCAACGGCTCTGAGGAGGGAGCCCCTCTAGGGGTCCCAGTCAGCATGGCCCTGACAGGCTTTCACTTCCTTCTGCTTTACAAGGACCAGGTGATTGGGACAAGCATACTGGATGACCAAGTCGTATATCAAGAGACCCTTCCCCTCAAATCTGATGAGCAGGTTCTCGGGACTGCTGTGGACACGGCCCGTCGAACGTATTGGGTCTACACGGACTCGAGCATCTTCGAGATTATTGTCAAGGACGAGGACCGGGACGCATGGAAGGTGTACATGCGACGCGGTGCATTCGACCAAGCGCTCAAGCACGCCAAGTCAATATCCCAGCGAGACAAGATCCTCGCTGCGCAAGGTGATCGCAACTTCGAGGAGGGCAAGTTCATACCTGCAGCTCAGTGCTACTCGCAGACGCTCTCGCGAACTTTCGAAGAAGTCATACTTAAGTTCATCGATGCTGATGAGCGAGATGCCCTACGATACTATCTCATTGCAAGACTGGAGCGCTTGAAAAAGATGGTGAGTTTTCGAGAACAGCCGATGCATTATGTTCTACCACTGAGCAACAAGCCGTCTTCCTGCAGGATCTGACCCAACGAGTCATGCTGGCGACTTGGCTGGTCGAGATATACCTTAGCAAGATCAACCAGCTCGAGGACATTGCGACGGCCAAAACTGCATCGGACGCTGCCAACTTGCGATTAGAGAACGAAATGCTAGAAGACGAGTTGAGACAGTTTCTGGTCACATACAAGGTAAGAATGCGGTGGACGCTGTTCTCTCACAGGCTGGCTGTTAACTGAAACTCACTCAATTTGACATCTGGCAGGAAAACCTCGACAAGAAAACCACTTTCAGCCTGCTGTCTCGACATGGACGCACTGACATGTATCTTCACTTTGCTGCCACGATTGGAGAGCACGAGCGCATTATCAGGCATTGGATTCAAGAGGAGGACTGGGCCGCAGCACTGAAGGCGACCAGTGAACAGGTGAGCTTTATAGATAGTATGGACATGTATGTCAACTTGGCTGACTGACAAAGTCCTTTTGGTCACCTGCACCGATGCCAGAGCTCTCTCGAGCAGTACTACAATTTTGCAGTGGTGTTCATGACACATGCCCCTCGGCAATGCGTCGATCACTGGATCGACCAACCTGATCTGGAGCCGCGCAGGTTGATGCCAGCCATGCTGCACGTGCGCAAGGACGATCAGGCTCGTTCGGAAGCGATCCGATATCTGCGCCACGTCGTCGACTATCAGCGAAGCGCCGACTCGGCCGTGCACAACTTCCTCCTGACCCTGCTCGCAACAGCAGCCAGCGAGTCGCCAAACAAGCCAGAAGCGGCCCAGGCGCTGCTGGACTTCATTGCGCAGAGCGAGCAGAATCCTTACACAGGCCAACCTTACTACGAC
Source organism: Tilletia caries (assembly GCA_032718865.1). Taxonomy (NCBI): domain Eukaryota; kingdom Fungi; phylum Basidiomycota; class Exobasidiomycetes; order Tilletiales; family Tilletiaceae; genus Tilletia; species Tilletia caries. The sequence continues at coordinate 1,149,636 of JALUTQ010000046.1, read as the reverse complement.
CTCGACTACGCGTTGCGGACGTGTGTGACGAACGAGTGCCAGGAGGCGTGTGTTCAGATTTACGCCAAGATGGGTCTTTACGAGAGCGCTGTTGACCTTGCGCTCGATCATGGCGATGTGGAGCTTGCCAGTCGGTGTGCGGACATGGTGGAGGCGGACGATGTTCTCAAGAAGAAATTGTGGCTGAAGAGCGCAAAGCACGTCGTGCAGCAAACAAAGGACATCAAGAGGTCAGTTGTCTCGCACATGAGCTTCCTTTTGGATGGGACTTTCCGCTGCCTTACTGAACTCTTCCTTGCTGATTGTCAACAGAGTGATGACCTTCTTGAGTAACACGGATATTCTCTCGATCGAGGACATCCTGCCCTTCTTCCCCGATTTCGTCGTCATCGACGAGTTCAAGGACGAGATCTGCGCCGCACTGGAGTCGTACGCCAGCCGAACAGAGGCACTCAAGGAAGAGATGACGCAAGCGACGAGGAGCGCAGAGGCGATCCAGGAAGACATCTCCAAGCTTGCGGAGCGGTTCATCACCGTCGAGCCGACCGAGTCGTGCAACCTGTGCGGGCTTCCACTGTTGACACGGCAGTTCTACGTCTTCCACTGTCGCCATTCCTTCCATGCGGATTGCTTGATAGCAGAGGTGAGTTTTCTACGGAGAGCGATCATTCAGGCCTTTCACTTTCCTTCTCGGAGGTACCATCAGTGATATGGATTACTGATCTCATCCCTGCTCGCTGTTTAGACGACTCGGACGCTACCGCCTCGATCACTCCGTCGCATCGTCGAGTTGCAGAATCAGCTCTCGTCCTTGACCGACGGCCTCGTACCTGCGATTTCATCCACATACACCTCGGCCGTCGTTCGCAACGTGTTCAAGCCTGGCCAACAGCTCGTCGGCGACGCCGCCCGGAAGGGCACAGCAGCAGCGATGGCCGGCATCACCGGTGTCACGAGCGGGCTGGGGTTGGACCGTCTGCGGGAGTACATAGTGCCTGATGCTGTCGTCAGCGCAATCAGTGCCGGAGTCAGCCTCGGGGTCGCGGGTTCGAAGCAGATCCTAGCTCCGCTCGATCCCTTCGAGGAGCCCCTGGTGGGATCACAGGCAAGGGCAGCATGGATACAGAAGGGCGGAGGCGCGAATGGCGTTGTCTCCTCGGCTGGCAACTCCATCGGAGGAGCGCGGACACCTATGAGCGGCGCGGGTGAGAAGGGTATCGTGCTCAATGCGGAGGACGAGGAGCGCGTAGAGGAGATTCGTGACGAGCTCGACAGCTTGGTGGCCAAGGGATGTGTCATGTGCGACGGGGCAGCCGCTGCAATCGGGCGGCCACTTGTACAGGAAGCTGAGATTCGGGAGGACGACTGGGCAATCTGAACCGCAGCCTTTTTAATCGCACCGCCAGTCAGCAGCACACCACAGCTGTGTGGGAAATTGAGAGACAGACAAGACAAATGTCAAGGTAGGCGACGGCGCTGTCGCGATATCACGTTCTGGAACGTTTTTTGTTACCGTGGGAAACTTTGCGTTGTTGAGATTGAGATTGAGGCGACACAGGTCACAATGACAGACAAGATCGAGAGATGCTGCTTGAAGTAAGGCACGAGCAGAGAGTATGAAACCTATCGAGAGAGTAAACGTGAAAGCAACGTAAAAGGTCGGATAACTGCAAGGACTTCGGCGGCGCCTTGGGACCGACAAAGCGGCCTTTTCAATCACTCAGGTCGGTGAGGTCGAAGGGTTCGGCTGTGGTGCCTCCGGCGCTGAAGTCAAACTTCATCCGCTCCTTCTTGACGTTCAAGGACATTCCATCCGCTGGAGGACTCGAATCGTGTGGATCCGGACTGCCCTCCTCGCTCCCGCCCCGCCGGCGCTTCTGGACCTCCTCGAGCCGCTTCTGGACCTCCTCGAGTCGCTTCTGGTCCTCTTCGAGCCTCTTCTGCACGTTCCGTGTCCCCATCCAAAATTCACAAGGACGCTTAGCTCGCAGAGCAACCAATCATAGACAGAAAATGTATATGCAGGGACACATGGTTCCAATGTCGCCCATCTGTCACTGAATGTACTGTACTCACCTGTAGACGCTCTCCTTGAGCAGCGAGCTCCTCCTCTTCTTCCCTGGAGCGCTTCTTCTTCTTTTTCGCCGAACTGCTCTCGTCGTCCTTAGGGATGTGGTGGAGCAGTTGCAATCCGACCCGAGTAGCGCAGCGGATCTTAAATTCGACGGGGACAAACTTGTCGTCGCAGATAACAATCGTGTGTCCGAGGCTTGGCTTGTTGAATGTTGGACCGGCGCTTTGTGTTTTCAGAACGCATGTAGTTGTTCAGTGCCAATTTACGCCGTAACTCGTAGTTTGGGACGTGGGTTCCGTGTACTCACCGGAATTGGATCGCGCCAACCTTCTTTTCTTTTTCATAGATCGCCTTCTGAGGACCGATCTGCCAGGATTCCAGGCATGGTGTTTTGCCCTCCAATGTGCTCAGGACTTTCTTGATTGTGACAGCGATCTCTCCCAGTCTGGTGATCTCTGCGGGATCGCGGATGCTGTCCTTGTCGTCATCTGGAGCGTACGTATCGGTCAGAAACACAGAACAACGGAGTTCATAGGCGCTGCTTTGACACTCACCTGTCGTGACAGCTTTGGAGAACATCTGGTTCGTGGTTTTAGAAAAGCATGTCATTAGCCCTGACGTGCTCCCGCTTCAGAGGCTGTTGGAGATCAGGGTACTCACCAGGGATTGAACTTCCGTCTTGCTGATACGTCGATCCTTGAAGGTGATTGGCCAAGTGTCAGGCTCGGCCATGTACGATCTGACGCGCTGTCCCCCGAGTTGCAGAATTGCCTCGTATTTGTTCGATGGATCCGGCATGTCGAGCTTGATGGAGAACTGCTCTCCGTCGGTGGCCTCAACGACTGCGAAGCGCGAGCAGACATGCATGGGAGTACTGGCGAGTCAGTTTGATGTCCCTGAATGTTGAAAGCGCGGTGGAGACCTGACTTACACGCCTGTGCAAAGTTGGCTTCCTCCCTGACGCCATAGAAGCGCATTGGGTTGCCTGCATTGTTCAGCACTTGAGCAGTAAATGCGAGCGACCGGAGCGTTTCGATGGGAGCCGGTCCTGAGGAGGATGAAGATTCGCCCGGCATCTTGTGCTGCTGCCTGCTGTAATACTTGAAGATGTGCGTGGTGTGGTGACCGGACTTAAAATCGTCTCAAAAGCGTTCCCAGCTCGAGAGTGTCACGCCCCCAGAACGCGACGAGACGTGAAGAGCTTGGTTGGGTCTGTTCGCGGACAATCTCTCGCCTCAACGTCTGCTGAAGCACTGAAGATACGCGATGGCAACAGCAAGAGACTGACCATTCGATGCGGCTGGAATGCTTCGCGCTTCGTCTTCTGCAGGTTGTTCATCATTAGAGAAGGAAACCTGTGCTAACATATGCGTAGACATACGATGGAGCGTCGTATATCATCGGTAAGGCGGCGGAGCAAGAGCAGCTCCGCGATGCACATCTTATCCTTACATTGCACACTCCTCTGACTTCCTCCTGGCCCGCTCCTACATCGTTCAGCCACTCAGGGCCCAGGAGAGTGTTAATTTGACTGATCACCTTATGAAAGCGCTTTGTACCATCCTGCTGATTATTTCCAGTCTTCACTTCCAGCATTGCCCGCAGCTTTCTCCCATTCGTCCTCATCCCTCCCTCTACTCACCTTTTCATAACTCCTTCCCCCCTTCCCTTGCAGGAAACGAAATGAAAGGCCGCGATGAAGTACGCTCGTCGTTCCGGCGACAGCTAGATGCGAGTCGCCCCCTCCACTCTCGCGAAGGTGCTTTGCCTGATTAGTAACGCTCTCATCTGGCTTGTGACGGTCGCTGTCTCTGCTGTTGGCATTGATAGCCATAAAATATCAAGTCGAGCGTTACAAGATGGGCGGCGCCATGACTTCGATCAAGGGGGAGGATCGCAACTTGAATCTCTGCGAAACCGCCGACCGAGCACGTTCGCATCGGCGGGCTGTACTCGTGAAGGACCTGTCGCGATTTCACCCATACTCGGGGCACCCCACTTCCAATCATGCTTGGAGGTACTGTCATCTTTCCCTTCATTCCACCTCTCCAAAGCCCAATACGTAAGGTTTTTATGCCAGAAGGCGCACATTACACATCTTATGGTGAGCACATCTTACCCTTAATGATAGCCTTCCTGCTGCGACGTAAATATCTTTACTCCATACCACCCCTTACTCTGCCTTCTCTGCTTGCCCACAAGCTACCCTCAAGACCTGGCCCAAATCACGGCGCGAGCCATCGACCTCGACCTTGTCCTTCTCCCCCTACAACTTCAATCTTATCTCCATTCTAGTTTGAGAGGATCCAGCCTTGCGGAAAGACACAAGTGTTAGTAATTAATGATTCCATAGATGGGACACACCCGCATACCGTCTCGACCATGGGAAAAGAAGATGTACAAAGAAGCAAAAGTGACACGGTGACAGCTCTGAGCTCGGTAGAGAGAAAGGAAAGGGAACCGGTTCAGACCGTGGCGAAGACAGCCCTGAGTCCTGACTCTCGCCGGCCTGACCTCAACCTCTTCCGCAATGAATCTGCAAACTTTGATCCCACGCTCAGAAACTTGAGAAAGTGGGAAGGGAAGGAGCGAGATATCGAGGAGGACGCTGACCGCAAAGCTCTGATTGTTGGGCCCCCCGAATACCAATGCAGTGTGAATGTGTGATGCTCTGGAGGAGATGCAAGCCCCGCCCTTCCCCCAACAACGCGCGCAACTTCTGATTCTCCTCCCTCAACCTCTGAACCTCCCCACACAAGTCCTGCCCCTCCCCGTCCCCCTCCTCGTCGTGGCCAGCATGTCCATTGTCCAAGCACCTTGACCATCCCATCCATGGTCGCAATCCGACTCTGCCGATACGACCTTGTGTTGTCCCTAGCTGAGCTCGCAGGTGGAAGATGGTACGGGCGAGACGATGACGTTGAGGACGCAGAAGGAATGGATGGATACAACGGGGGAAGCCGGTCCGAGTTCCACCCGCCACTCGAGGAATCGTGCCCATGCCTAGGACGTAAGGAAGCTGCTGTTGTCGAACGAATTTCTATGCTGCGTCTGACCTGCACGACGAGGAGCCACAAATCCAGGCGAAGGTCGTGCTCGTAGCTGAGCAGAGCTGACATCCGCTGGAGTCGAGGTGTTCTGCGTGTCTTCGATTCGATGTCGATCTCTGTCTGCGTTGGCTGGGCCGATTATGTGCTGGGAGGAAGGATATGGTGCGGTCGATGCCTGGCGAGGAAGGCGGTAGGAAGGTGAGCTGGCGTGCGAATCGTGCCAGGATGCTGTGTAACTCAAAAATCAGACAAGGGAGGTCAGTATACCCTTGTGAGAGGGGGCGACCCGGTGTTACAATTGAATCGGTAGCTTCCTGTGCAGATTTGAGTGTTGGGTGTCCTGTTCGGACCTGGAGTCGGCGATACACCTGTGGATGGTACAACGGGGGGGTCAGCTCCAGAGGGTTCATAAACTATGCACCAGCGTCAGAGAGGGGGACCATTGCTAGGTTGAAGTGACATAGGATCGAGAGATGATGATTGATGCATGTAAGGCACGAGCAGGGCTTGAAGCTTGAAGAAGCAAGAGATGCAGAGGGAACAGAAGAGGTATTGCTTGTGGCATTTGGCAGCGGGATGACGACCTACGAAACGGCACTTCAATCACTCATGTAGGTGATATCAATGGGTTCGTGTCGTGACTGTCGTTTCATGGTTCTCCGCCTCAGGTTCGACCTCATACCCTCCTTCTTGAGACTCGAGCAGATTCCGTCCGTTTGAAGACTCGAGTCGTGAGGACCGGGACTGGCCTCCTCGCTATCAGCACGCCGACGCTTCCTAGCCTTCCTAGCCTGCATAGCCTCCCTGACCTCCTCGATCTCTCTCTGCACGTTATTTCGAATTTTCCAAGGACCATCAGCTTGCCAGACATATCGATCTGGACGGAGTACCTGTTGACTCACCTCCAAACGAGCGAGCTTCAGCTCCTCAAGCTCTCTCTGCATATTTCCCAAAGTCGCAGAGATGCTCAGCTTGCCGGACAGAATAGTCGAGACTGATCACAACTTCACTCACCACCAAACGCTTTTCGCGAGCAGCGAGCCTCTCCTCTACTTTTTTCTTGAAGCGCTTTTTTTCCGTGGCGCCGCCTTTCTTACTCCGTCTACTCTCCTGCTTCTCTTCTTTCTCCTCCTCCTCCTCCTCCTCCTCCTCCTCCTCCTCCTCCTCCTCCTCCTCCTCCTCCTCCTCCTCCTCTTCATCCTCGTCATCTTCATCTTCTTGATCTTCGTCGCCATCATTTTTCTCTTCTTCTTCTCCTCCAGATCGTCTTCTCCTGACAGCCGTCTTCGTCGGTTGCCTTTCTTTGTCCTTCGGAATGTGTCCGAGTAGTTGCAGTCCAATCCGAGTGGCGCATTGAATCTTGAATTCGATGGGGACAAACCTGTCGTCGTGGGTCGGTTTGACGGAATTGGTCCTTGGCTTGTTGACCGTCGGACCGGCCCTTTGTGGTTTGAGAAAGCATGTAGTTGTTCAGTACCATTTGACGTCGTAGCTTGAGACGTGGGTCCTGTGCACTCACCCGAATTGGATCGCGCCAACCTTCTTTGCCTTTTCGTAGATCGCCTTCTGAGGACCGATATGCTGGGATTTCGGATATGTTCTTTTGCCCTTCAATAATGTGCTCAGGACTTTCCTGATGATGATGGTGATCTCGCCTAGTCCGGTGACTGCTATTGGGTCGCGAATGCTGTCCTTGTCATCATCTGGGGCGTATGTCTCGGTCAGAAACTCAGAACAACGTAGTTCATAGGCGCTGCTTCGACAATTGACACTCACCTGTCACAGCAGCTTTGGAGAACATCTGATTGTCGTTTGGAAAAAAGATGTGTAGCATATGCTATCAGCCACGTTGATTTGATTTCCGCAATCCAAGTTTGGAGGTGTAGACACTCATGACTCACCAGGCGTTGACCTTCCGTCTCGCTGATACGTCGATCCTTGATCGCGACGGGCCAATAGCTAGGCTTGACAAAGGTGGATGAGATGTGCTGTCCCCCGAGTTGCAGCTTTGCACTGTAATTGCTTGATCGATCTGTCGTGTCGAGCCTGATGGAGAATTGCTCCCCGTCCTTGGCCTCGACACCTGCGAGCAGACATACATGAACCTGCTGGTGAGCCGGCTTTGATCTCGTTGAGTGTTGGAAGGTTTATCATCTACTCACATGCCTGCACTAAATTGTCCTCCTCTCTGACGCTGTAGAAGCGCATTGGCTTGCCTGCGCTGTCGAGAACCTGGGCGGTGAATGCGAGCGACTTGAGCGTGTGGACTGGAGCCGGTCCTGAAGAGGATGAAGATTTGCCCGCCATCTTGTGCCGCTGTCTGCTGCACTCAGGATGTCAGGATGCGTGTGGTGTGTGGTGTGAAGGTTTCCGGGCGGAGTTTGAATCTTGTCGAAAGCGTTCCCATCTCGAGAGCGTCAATGCCCCGAGAACGCGCGAACGAATCTGCGAACGTGACGCGACGTGAACAGCTTGGGCAGAGAGTTAATATCTCTCGCCTCAAAGCCTGATTCGAGAGGGGGCCGCAGAAAGTTGTTCTAACCCTACCCCTTCGAGAGGTTCCAACCTTGCGATAGACGTAGCCAAGTGTTATACGGATTGATAGCGATTAATGATTCCATGGATAGGGTATACCGTCTCGGAAAGAGATTTACCAAGAAACAAGCGTGACACGGGGGAAACGCCGGACGAGCAGTGTCCGTCCCCTCCTGAGCCCGGTAGAAAAAGCAGAAAGAGACCAGCCGTCGTCCCTTGAAGCCGGGACCGGAGAGCCTCCTCCTCCCTCCTCCCTCCTCCCTCCTCCCTCCTCCCTCCTCCCTCCTCCCTCCTCCCTCCTCCCTCCTCCCTCCTCCCTCCTCCCTCCTCCCTCCTCCCTCCTCCCTCCTCCCTCCTCCCTCCTCCCTCCTCCCTCCTCCCTCCTCCCTCCTCCCTCCTCCCTCCTCCCTCCTCCCTCCTCGTCCCCATCATCAACAAATAACACAATGCATCTTCTCCAACCCCATCTCCTTCTCCTCCTCCGCCTGCACCTCCTTATCGTTCTCCTTCTGCTTCACCTTCACCTCCTCCGGGAAATACGTCTTCAACAGATTGCCCATCGCCTCGTCCAAATTACTCCCATTCGCATTCTTCACCGCCAGCGGGGCGCGGCATAGCGGGCAGTCGTCCCGGTGCTGGCGTTGGAGTTTGACGAGACAGCGGATGCAGAAGAGGTGGCCGCAGATCAGACGGACCGGCCGCCAGGCTACCGAGGTGCAGATTACGCAGCTCGATTCGTCGATGGAGGGTAGGATCGGGAGTAAGGTGGTCGTGAGCAGGCTGAGGAGGATGTGAGGCAGGGAGCCGCCCATGAGACCCGTTGCGCTCGTGGGGAGTAGAGCGGCCAGCGAAGGGTGCGTCGTCGTCAGCTCGCGCGAGTTGGAGGACGACGAGAGCAGGGAGAGCGAATCGAATTTGGCCAGGGGTAGCGCATGGGGTGCGTCCCGGAGTGGCTTCGGTGCAATCCCACCGTTGACCTCCATCAGATTCAACCGGTCCGCTCCGTTCCACGTCGACGAAGGGGAACCGCCGCCGCCTGCGGTAAGTCGAGCCAACTGCTCCCGCTCCCTCTCCTGCAACGCCATAAACGCCCTCAGATCCGAAGCCGCCGTGAGCGCAGTCCGCTTATCGTGCTTCTTCAGAATCTTGCGCGCAGCCTCTATATTCACCGCCTGGAACTTCTTCACGTCCAGCAGTTCCACGTTCAGCTTGAGGAAATCGTCCAGGGCGGATTGGGTGCGGTCGTGGTGCGGGACGTGGGCGACCGTGCCGTCGGGGAGAGTGATTGTCTCTGCTTCTTTGGCGGTGTCGGTGCCCTTGTGAGAGGAGTGAGGATGACCCAGGCGGAACAAGCCCGCTGATCCTTTCCCTCCCTTCTTCTTCCCCTGACCCTGGCCCTGACCCTGCTGCTCCGCCTCTACAGCAGCAACCTCCTCCGCATCCTCCGAAAGGTTATTCTCCCTCGCAATCCACCCCCTCTTCGCCAGCTCCTCCGCAAACCTCTTCAACCGGGCCTCACTCTCCTCCACAGTGAGCTCGCCCCGGTCCTTCTCGCGCGAACTCTCAAAGATCTGGGAGTCCACCCAGAGCGCGAAGATCTCCCGCCAGACGTACATGTCCGTCGGGGTGGCGTAGGGAGAGGCGACGCGCGCGATGGAACTGCAGAGGTTCTCGGTCGCAGCGACGAACTGGGTGCGTTGCTGTTGCTGGATGTGGGACAGACGCTGGAGCGCCCCCGTCAGCCGCTCGAGGAACTCGGTGTCGGCAGTGAGGTTGATGTTAATCTCACGTCGGCGGAAACGTCGACCCGTGCTCGGACTGAGATGTCGGCGCTGTCGCTTCTTCTTCTGATCCGAATTCCGCTTACCGTCCCGCCCGCGCTGCTCGTACGCGTGGTCGGGGTGGAGGTAGCTGTCCAGGGCAGCTTCTGGTAAAGGTTCGAGTTTCCCGGCCGCTTCGGCCTCGGCAGCGTCTGCTAGTGCCATTTCGTCGAGTACCACGCCTGCCGTGGTGAGGACGGGTGTTCGTCCTGTGAAGGTCGAGGCGGGAGAGTCCGATGCTCGTCCGCGGAGGGTGACTGGACTATCGTCTTCCGCGGCTCGTACTGTGCCAGCTGCCGAGGTGGAAGACTGCAAGGAGGAGAGGGAGGATGTCTGGTCGGGTTGATTGGTCGATGGTGATTCAGATGGATCGAAATCGTCGTCAGCGTCAGCGTCGGTGTCATCCGAGTCATCCTCGTCTTCGTCATCGGACCTGATGGGTGACTCGATGAAGAGTCGGATTCGGGGGACGGGATGCTCTGGTGTGCCTGACCGAAAGACGGGTCGACAAAGGCATCCAGAGGCGTGAGCGTTTATGCCAGGGTGAGAGCGAGAATGAAGGGATAGAAATGGGAGAGAACTCACCTCCAAGGTCGTACTCAGCCCGGGCGCGTCGGCCTTCCTTGCCATTCAACCAGCGCCTTCCCTCCGAGTCAATATGAGATTTTCCATCCTCGCCCGTATGAAACGCCTTCTTGGGCTTGGCCCAGTCTGCGGACGAGCCAGCGACGGAAGCCGAGCCCGAACCGACTGATCCTGAGCCTGACCCACCGGAGGAGGAGGCGTGGGAGGAACCGGATTCGGCGCGTCGCATGAGGGTGTCGTGGGTACGCTTGAAGTCTGCGGGTGTCTTGTGGACACTTTTGCGACGCTTGCCGTTGAAGGCAGTGGGTGCCTCGATGTTCTCGTGTGATGCTGATTCAGTGGCGGAGTCGTCGTGTTCGGATGAGTGTGAGCTTGGGGTGCAAGATCGCTGTCGGCGTGTGGCGGCTGAGGGCAGGGTGTCGATCCACTGTTCCGCGGGAGTTTCTTCGTGATAGACCTTGGTCCGCAGATGATCTTCATCGCTGTGATCATCGTCGTCGTCGCCGTTGTCACTTGTGATGAGGATGTTGGAGGGCGTGGTGGTGGTGCCGTCGGAGTGTGCGGTATTCGAGAGTTCTTCTGCTGGGGGCACGAGGAGATCTTTGAGGACGTCTGCGCCGAGTCCGAGGGACTCGAGTTCCTGGACGACTCCGTTGATAAGTTTCTTGAGATGTCTGTAGTCGACCGCGCCCGCCTTCCAGTCTTCTGGGAAGCTGGAGCTGGCGAGCGTCGAGATGTATGTCTTTCCGAATTTCTGCAGGAGGGAGAGTCACATGGTCATAAGCGATGAGTCTGTGCATCTCGCAATGATATCCATGTCTTCTCACCATGCTGGGTTATTGGCTATTGCATTGGGGGATCACTAATCACTCGTCAGTCGTTGGTGGGAGGGGAGAGGGAGCAGACGCAGGAAACGCGATCGCGACACGTTCGACAGCTTCTTATACCCGCTCACCTTCTCCCCTTCTGCGTTTGTTTGTTCATTTGTTTGTTGTTTTCTGGAGCAGCGCGCCTCGAACAAATACAGGAGAAAGGGGGTTAGGATTGTTTAGAGCAATAGCTATACAACAGCTATGCTATTGGGGGGGGTCCAATAGCCTTGTCATTGAGAGATACGCCTGACAAGCTGTTGTAAAATCCCAATCCCTTTAAATTGAAACTTGGTTTTGACGCTAAAAAATTTCAGAGTCTCAATCCCAACCCGCTACCCTTTTCTGGAGGCGATCTGGATGGGTGGCGGTCGTCTGGACACCTGCCCCGGCTCGCGGAGGATGCTGACGCTGGGAGCGTGGCCACACGATGAGTGCGCCACCCCCCCCCGCCCTGCCATTCCGCGAGGAGAGTATATCAGGCAAGCGTAATTCAATGGGCCTATGCCCGCGGTGATCCTGCCGCGTTTGGGCCCGAGCATCTGTAAGGTCAGGACTGAGCACGTGACTTGACGCGTCGTCGCGTCGAAGATACTCCAAACACGGGTGAGGTGAGACTCGTCTGGTGGTCTTCTGCGCTAAAATAGGTCCAAAATCCCTGAACCTGCAATAGGTACGACAATACCCTTAAGGTATTGACAAATCCCAATCTTGCCCAATAGCTGTACCTATTCGGAGGATTGACAAAGAGATTGGGAGGGCCATCTCTCCTGTGAAAGGCAAGCCTCTCCGCTGCTCCGCTCACTTTAAGACTGGTCTCACTTTCTGCGCCACTGTACGCCGCCCGCTCGCCGCTAAGTAGTAGTGTCCCCTCAATCTCGGCGTCCAATTTGAGTGTGCCTGTGCCGCAAGCCCGCAAGGGTCTCCGCTCCCGCCACCTTATCACATATCACGCTGGATAATTTTCAAACCTCAACAAGTCTGGAAGAGCCTTCGGCCCACCGCCCAACCGTGGCCCGTGGAATGTGGACTGACCTAATCGGTCATGAACATGTGGCATTCTGGCGGGCTTCCGGCATTCAGGCGATGGACAATCGATAATCAATCAATAATGGGCTCGAATTGCATGAAATATGAATGATGAAGTAAGAGGAAGTGTGGAACAGAAAACAGAGGCATAGATGTGACTGGTTGATTGAGAATGCTGCTCTGAAGGGCACTCATGGTAATTATACGTGCCTAAAAAGATCTCGCGACTCACTACTGCTGCTGCTGCCTGCTTGGGCGGCGGCGTGACGCAAGTGGGTAACGCCATTAGATCGGATGGATGGTGGAGCTGTGGGGGGAGACGAAGAAGGACGCACAACCCTGGAGGGAGTAGGGACGGAGATGCCGTCCATGTTCCAGTGTACGGTGGATATGGACGCAATGGGCTCCTGGATGTCTATCGACCTCGACACCCGCAAGGATGGCGGCTACTCGGTCTCTAGGAGATTCAGGAGACTGGAGAGACGCTAGCAGAGGTAAGAGCCAGAACGTCAGAACAGCGTAGTAGCGAACGGAAATACTCTCTAACACTCACATAAGTCGGTTGTTGAGAATATGGACTGCGGCCCGCAATGCTTTGCAAATTGCAGCTTGCTAGAAAGGTGTGGAAGCGAAAGATGGAAAAAAGAACATGGCAATAAAGGCAGGTGAAGAACGTGATGCTTTGAGCGATGAGTGATGACTGTTGAGTTGAGACTTGAGCGTAAGAAGAAGGCGGAGCGGATAGAGACGTGGGAATTATTAGCGAAAAAGCACAGGATGGAACGTGAGAGCTGCGGCCTGCAACTTGGTAGACATTACGAAGCAACCTCTTGACCTGCAACACATCACCTTGGCTTCAAGCCCAGAAGTGGGAAATGGTCAGTGTTGCGTCAGGTGGGTCTGAATGAGGAACAGTCACGATTTTTAGCCCTATGTACACACCTGATCGACACCCTGTTAGGCGAGGAAGTCAAGCCGATCATCCTTGTTCTGCAAGAAGCCGACAAAGTCCTTCCCGTTCACCGTCTTGTTGTTGTAGTAGTAATGGACAGTAACGTGGGCGTCATTCTGCTTGACACCCTGTGATGCCGTACGTGTCCGTCAAGCAGCTCGCCCGCCGAGCCAAGGACCACACCTCGACATTCTGGCCGAGCTTCTTCGACTCGAAGATGATGTTGCGGGCCATCTGGTCGAAGGAGGCCGCCAAGGCCAGCGTACCCGGCCAATCGGCACTCATTGACTTGGAAGGTCCGCTGGCGACTGGCGTGTCGGTAGCGTAGGTAGAGGTACTCACATTCCGGCGGGACGGTGACGTTGACTCGGGCCGGCAGGGGAGATAGGATCGAGATCACGGAGGATTTGACGAACGTGTCCTTCGAGCTGGTAGTGAAGGTCGTTTCGTTGCGCTTGCTGCTTGGTGCCGATGGAGACGGTGCTGCCTCCGGGAAGCAGGCTGCAGGACGGTGGAGGCATCCGCTCGGGCGATTATGGATCGTTTGGATTGCTGTTGGATGCGTCGACGGCGTTGTTAGCCAGCAGGCCGAATGCCGCGAGGGCAAAGTTCAGAACTCTCATTGTTCCAAGAAGGGAGGGGGGGAAGGGGGAGGGAGGGAAGAAGATTGGGGATTGATGAATGCTACACTCACAGAAGCTGGTTGCTGATTTTGCAGGCTGCGGTCTGCCGCGCGTAATGCTTTACGGCTTGCTGGAAACTTGTGGAAGGCGGAAGCGAAAGATGGAGGAAAAGATGGCATGATCAACGATGTGCGAAGAGTGAAGACAAAAATTGAGGGGAGATGGGTATATGGTACGATATATGGTACGATAAGAAAAAAAGACAGATGAGGGACGCGATGCTTTGAGCGATGATTGTCGAATGTAGATAGAGCTGCGAATCAGGCGGGCCGGTAGAGATCAATAGGGAAGCGCACAGAATAGGACTCACTTGACAGCTGAGAGGCGGTGGTCAGTTACGCAAGCAACAAATCACCTTGGTCAGATGGTCAGAAGTCCAGGAGTGGGTCATGGTCAGTGATTCAGTGTTGGCAGTGATTTTACCGCGTTGGCCGATGGCCGTGGAGATTGGAGATTCTCGCAGACCACAGAGAATCAACAGGCAACGTTGTTGACAGTTGAATGGAAGAATGAAGATGGAGGGGAGGGGGGAGTGCCGGAGTGGGGGATGAACGGCTGCGGGCACTTACGGACCGGCCTCGACCGACATGAAGGAAGATGATGAAATGAGATGAGGTGGCGACGATATGAGGCAAGAGACTCGACTACAGCTTTAACATATCTAGGAAAATCAGCCGCCTCTGCCCGAGACCCATTATTCCACGGCAACATCTGGACTGGAGGATCACGGTGTCATCGTCTCTTGTGTCGCTCATCTCGCAACAGCATCAACAGCGATCACTGATTGATCAGACGCGGATAGGCCCAAGGATGAAGGAAGGACGAGCGACGCTCACCGCTCACCGCTCGCTGTTCTTTGTGTCGCAGATAACGGGCGAAGCACGGAGCCGCAGTCGCCGTTCTGGGGAAGTGTGTTGGACCCCACCCCCGCCGGCTCAACTCCAGTCGTTCGATCATCCAGTTCAGCCCAGATTCCTCACAACCACCGCCACCGCCGCCGTCGAGCTTGCGGCTCGCCTGGCCGAACGACGACCGCCTTCCTCGCTGGAGTCTGAGCTTAGCGCGACTAGTCGACATTCGGTGTGGCCGCAGTGCGCAGTGGTAATCCTGTCATTTGCTTCTTTTTAACCATAGCGTGCTTCAGGAAAGGCAGACGACTGCGCTCTGAGCGCGAAAGAGTCACCCGCCCGAGTCAGTCCAGCCGCATCGCATCGTCTGTCTGTTGCTGAGTTGAGAGAGAGAAAAGATGTGAGAAACACGTCGCGTCGCGTCCCATTTCCGGTTCGTGTGTGAGAAGAGCTGCGATGGTCTCGAGAAGGAGAAGGTTCACACTCCACGTTCATCGCCGCATCACCTTCACACCAACACAAGGCATTGCTCACCACCTTTCGCCGTACTCGCAGGCTCAAACTCAGCAGCGTAGCAGCACAACATGCCGGGAGCATCATCGTCATCGTCTGCAGCACCGGCCCCCGTCCACATCCTCAAGGCGCACGCATTCACCGCTCAGGTGCTCGACAGCGCGGGAAAGCCCATGCAATTCTATGGCGTTGTGCAGGAGAAGAACTTTGTACAGGCATGTAAGTCAGGTCCCCACTGCGCTTCCCAGCATTCAAACGACGTCAAACTGACTCACCGGTACTCCCCATGCATGTCCCACTCGCAGTCATTGAGGCCACCGATGGGGAGCAGTTCTCACTCAAACTCGACACGGCAGATCGAGTGGACCTGTACGATGCAAGGCTGCGACTCGGGGGACAGCGCGTCTCGTCCTACTTCTGAAGCCTAGCAATTGGCCAATCGCCATCAAGGATCGAAATATCAGCAAAACGGAAGCTCAATCCCTGGTGAGCACCCTGATCTCCAACAGCCTCTGAAGCGGGAGCACGTCAGAACTAATGGCATCCTTTCCAAACCCACGACACAGATGTTCTCAAAGGCTACCGTGACAGGTGAGTACAGAAGAAGAGATGCAGCGCCTGTGTCGTGCATAGTTCTGACCAGGGAGCATACAACCCCAGATGAAGAGAAGGACAGCATTCG
Organism: Tilletia caries; assembly: GCA_032718865.1. Classification (NCBI taxonomy): domain Eukaryota; kingdom Fungi; phylum Basidiomycota; class Exobasidiomycetes; order Tilletiales; family Tilletiaceae; genus Tilletia; species Tilletia caries. Next base: position 1,133,996 of record JALUTQ010000046.1, on the reverse strand, counting down.
CGACCCGGCAGAAGTCGCTCTTCTAGGCGAAATCCACATCGAAATCAAGAAAGTCACCAGCACGCGGCCTTGTCAGACAGATCGCTTTTCGGAATCACCCATTGGGCCGCAGAAGGCGATCTATGAGAAGGCGAAGAAGGTGGGATCTGTCCAGTTTGGGTGAGTTGCCCAAAGGTCCAATCCCCCTTCATCCCAATGGCACAAGCCGACAAGTCTCCGTACTCATCCATCAACGTACATGTTCTCCTTGGGAACACCATAAAGCACGGGTCCAACTTTCAACAAGACAATCAACAGCCGGCATGTTGTACCAACATACGACAACAGCTTCACCCCCATCGACTTCAAAATCCACTGCGCGACCCGGGTCGGACTTCAACTGCGCAACTTCATCCCAAAGGACGAGGACGAAAGCAAACCCAAGCAGAAGAAGAAACGGACTAGGGAGGAAGAGGAGGAGGACGCTGCCGAGGCGGAGCGGTTGCAGAAGAAGCTGGAGGAGATCCGAAGGCGGCAGCGGGGCGAGGAGCAGGAGGAGGAGGATGAAGGCAGTGCGGATCCTCATGATTCGAGTCTTCCGGCGGATGGGATCGCCATGGGCGTCAAGAAGGAGCGGACGAAATTCGACTTCAGCGCGGGAGGGACGCCTGTCGACCCATTTGACCTCACGTACCTGAGTGATTGAAAAGAAGGGGTTGCCTTCCATTATTCGACGTTTCGGTCGCCAGGCGCGCGCCGAAGTCCTACGAAGCTGGCCTAGTGCCTCTACATTTGCTTTCCTCCTCGTTTTCATACCCTCTGCTCAGTGCCTTTATCACAGGCATCGCACTCTCGATCTTTATCTGTCACTTCAATAATGTATAGCAATATTCCCACTATCTGTCCCTCTGACGCTCTGACGCTGGGTGCATGTAGGCAAGGTTTCCCGAGTGTAAGAGCAAAGTTTGCAAGGTTGCGGAAGAGATGAGGCTCAGGGCCGTCTATGTATAGCTGGGACCGCCAGGGGTTAACGTCGAGCCCGCGCTCGGTGTGCGAAAGTCCTCCTCCCCCTCCCCCTTCGCCTTCGCCGCCGCTACCGATCCGCGCCAGCCATCCTCCACCTGGCGAACTCAGCCTCCCCGAACCGAATCAAGCTCGTCGTGCCCTGATCGACCACCGCAACAATGACGTTCCGCCGACCGCTCTTGAGGGCGAAGAAGGGATTCATCCCTCGGCCCGCTCCGCCAGCACCGCCGGGTCCTCGTACACGACTGCTCTGTGCTCGGCGAGTGCCGAACCTGCCGGCTCCGGGCACGCAGTGCGAGAAGAGGCGCGAACCTACGAGCTCGAGTAGGTACTGCATCATCCTGAGCGCCCTCAGTAACGACCCCACCACCCCACCCGCACCCTCCATCTCCGCCCACTTCGACACACCCACACCCACCTCCTCCCCGCCCATCCTAGCTTTACGCGGAGCCCTCACCTTCGTACTCTGCGCCCGTCCATACGAAGCATTATTCACCCTAACCATCTCCCTCGCCCTCTCCGCATCCCCCTTATCAAGCGCCTCCATCCCGGGCATCGGCACCTCCTCGAACATGCGCACGAACTGGGACAGGGAAGGGATGTGCTGCTGGAGACGGGCGTTGCAGATCGCGATGCGGAATTCGGGTGGGGGCGGGTAGGATTTGCGGAAGTGGCCGGCGGGACGCCAGGCGTAGAAGAAGGGCTTGAAGGGGGGTGGGGTGGGTTGGCGGGAGGAGGACGAGGGGGTTGTGGTGGGTTTTTGGTTTGGTTGGTCTTGGGTGGAAGAGGGGAAGGGGAGGTCGTGGCCTGTTGGTACGATCTGGAGCTCTGAGAAGACAGAATCTGTAGAGAGCGGCGCGGTAGAAAAAGTCAGTCGCATTTTCGCATGTGGTCCAATAGAACCCGTGTGGTCAGAGAAGATACGTACCAAAGTCGGAAAAAGTCCGCCCACCGATACCCAGCAGACCGGGACCTCTGCCCCCCGAACGCGCCGAGCCAACCCGAGTCGATCGGCGGAAGATGGCAGTCGAACCCACGCGCGAGACTACGCGCCGAACCACACCGGCAAGCCACGCAGCTGCCGCGTGTGCCCATCCGCCGATCCACCGGATCGCGTCTCCCCCGAGCTGGAGCAGACGTCGGGGCAGGTACAGCATGATGTCCCAGAGCGTTACCAGCCTTAGGGGCCGATCCCGGTCCGCCACAATCCCCTCCGCCTTAACTCTCTCACCCTCATCCCCATCCTCATCGTCCGGACCGGCAGCATGCTCCCGATCGGCTTTACTCTTCTCCGCCGCGCGTGATCGGACAAGATCGACGTCCGTTGCTCGGTGGACGATGTACCCTAATCGGCGGAGGTAGGAGTACACCCCATAGACCTCCTTCGAGCATCCGTCTGCGCCGAGGATGAGTCCGAAGGCGCGTTTGACATCTAATAGCTCATCATTCCCTTCGTCCAACCGATACTGTCCCGCCCGCTGTCTTCTCTGATCCTCCGCTCCTTCGTCATCCCCGTGCAGTGGAAGACGAAGGCGACAGTCAAGCACACCACGTTCGAGGAGGAAGAGCGTTTCTTCTGGACTGAGTTCGATGCGGGAGACGATTCTGGGCCAGCGTGTGCCGTTGGCGTCGATCTTCGCGGGCGGGTCGTCGTGTTGGGGCAGACGGTTTGTGAGACCCATGGCTTGGAGGAGGATGCCCTTGGAGGAGTGAAGGATGGCGCGTTGGAGGATGGGGTCCCATGTAGCTATTGATGGGGATCTAGGAATACTTCAGTCAGTAACCCATCGGGGGGTGGAGGAATAGAAAAGGAAAACAAAGGAGGGGGGAACTCACTTGCTCGATCTGCGCTCTGAGCCTATGGCAGCGAACATCGCCGCCCGACTATCATCCAACGCATTCCTCTGACCTCTAAAGCCCGTCGGCTCAAAGTCCTTCTCTCCGCGCTTTGGGAGCGCATTACTGGCCTTCTTGCCCTCGGGCGTACCTCGGGCCTGGGATAGGGAGTCGCTTGGGGAGGGAGCGTCTTCGGAGGCGGCGGCGGCGGCGTGGTGGTGGGTTTTGGGGAGAAGCTTGCCGAGGAGACGGTAGTCTGGCGCAGCGTCGTCGTCCTCGGAGTCGGAGCCTGCTCCTCCCGCCCCAGCCGCTGCTCCCGACCCTGCGCTCGCGCTCGTGCCTGTCGCTACTGCTGCCGAGCGCTTGGCCGTGGAAGAAGGCCCAGCTTCGGCCGAGCCTGAGGCGGTGGGAGCATCGGGGTCTTGCTGGGAGAGGGAGCGCAGGTCGAGGTCGAGGTCGAGGTCGTATGGGATTGTGGTCATGATTTTCGTTCCCGCGCAAGGTCGCGCTGCGCGTGTTCTCCGTCGTTGATCCTTCCGCTTGCGGCTCGGGCCTTGGAGGCTGCCTGTGTCGTGTGTGTGGTGGTGGTCGGGACGCACGGGCTCGTCGCTGGGATCAGGCAAAGAATCTTCTAACGCGACCAGATCGGCACAGAACACAGGCGGAAGAAGAAGAACTTGGATGATTTGGCAAGGCTCTCGACGAGCAAGGCAAGGAAGGGTAGGGTACAAGGAAAGAAGAGGAAGAGGAAAAGAAGCTGATAATAAGCAGATTCGACTCCTGCGCAACTACAGGGGAGCGACCAGGAGAATGACCCGAACGTGCAGATCCCACGCCCGAGAGCGCGATGGGTTGCTCTTGGTTGCGGCGAGCACCTGCTTCGCCGTGGAAGAGCTGCTCCTGATCCGAGGATGAGGAGAGGGGCGGCGTGCACGCGACTCTAGAAAAGCTGCAACCGGTTATTCAATTGGAGGAAGCAGAACGGAAGTTCGAGCCGCTTTCCTTGCTCTTTTTATACCTGAGCCTGAGCGCGGGCAGGCTTCTTTCGGCCGACAGTAGTCACGTGTTGATCGGAGACTCCCTGCGTCGACTCCGAGAGTCTCACCCAAGAAGAAACATCGCTCGCCTGGTCCTCGCCGTCAAGCTGCCCGCCCTCATCCTCATCCTCAAGACCCTCGCCCCCCTCAAGAAGCCACCTTCCCTACCGAAAATGGCCTCCGCAAACATCTCCAAGCGCAGGAAGTTCGTCGCCGACGGAGTCTTCTCCGCCGAGCTCAACGAGTTCTTCTCCCGCGAGCTCTTCGCCGAGGGCTACTCCGGCTGCGAGGTCCGCGTCACCCACGCCCGCACCGAGATCATCATCCGTGCCACCCACACCCAGGAGGTCCTCGGTGACCGCGGACGTCGGATTCGCGAGCTTACCGCCCTCGTTGCTCACCGATGGAAGTTCCCCGAGGGCAGCCTCGAGCTCTTCGCGGAGAAGGTCCAGAACCGCGGTCTGCACGCCGTCGCGCAGTGCGAGTCGCTCCGCTACAAGCTCCTCGGTGGGCTCGCTGTCCGTCGTGCGGCGTACGGTGTGCTTCGGTTCGTCATGGAGTCCGGCGCTAAGGGTTGCGAGGTCATCGTGTCCGGCAAGCTCCGTGCTGCTCGTGCCAAGAGCATGAAGTTCACCGACGGTTTCATGATCCACTCCGGTCAGCCTGTCCGCGACTTCGTTGACGAGGCTGTCCGCCACGTCCTGATGAAGCAGGGTGTCCTCGGCATCAAGGTCAAGATGTGAGTATCCATCATTTCCCAATCGCGCGTTCGCCCTCTCCCCCGCGCAGTGAGGCTGATCCCCTCTTCTTCTTTTCTCAGCATGCACGGCTGGGACCCTACCGGAAAGTCCGGCAAGCCCTTCCCCTTGCCCGACGCTGTCACCATCCTCGAGCCCAAGGAGGAGGCCCCCGTCGGCGCCCCCTCATCCGAGTCTCGCGGCGCCCCCGTTGCCGAGCTGCCTCCTCAACAGGCACAGCAGCCGCAGGAGGGCCAGCAACAGGAGGCCCCTGTTGAGCAGGCTCAGGCTGCCTACTAGGCGTCCAGCTACCCCCTCCCACTCTTCCCCCCATTCGCCCTCTCCAGCGTGTTGTTCTTTTCCCCCCCTCCACATCCCCCCAGCAGTATGCATTTTCTCCTTTCTCAATGCAGAGCTTCTCTAGTTCTTTGTGCATTTCATCCATCCTGGCCTCACCGACTGATCAGCGCGCCCAGCTCGTGCCGTATGCTCATGAGCCGGGCCCGCCATCTGCGTTACCTTTCTATGAGCCAGCGACCAGCGTATGAGCTCGACCAATGATCATGCGGTCAGCTTTTGCCAGTTCTGAGTGATCACGCCCGCAACAATTTTTCCCTCGCTCGCGTCCTGCGCTCTTTTGCCACATGGCACGGTCCCTCTCGGCCGAGAAAATGCTGGAGCGGAGTTTGAAAACTGAACGTCGCAGTCCAAGAATTCGCTGCTGCACTCACTCACACCCATCGCGCGAAGGTTCAGCTGCTGCAGTCATCGTCAAGGCAAGAGGTCGTTTCTCATCAAGCAGACTCACAACCTGTAAGCATCACCTGTCGGCATCGAGGAAGCGGAGGCTGCGCGCGGGGCAGGGCAGGGCATCAACGGGGACGGGTCGGGTCGGGTCGGTGGGGTCACTTCGGCTGGTACGGCCACGGAGTGCGCTAGGCGGACGGCACTGCTGGCTGCGTAGCAGAGGCAGGACCAAGAGACTGTTGAGCATCGAGCATGCGGTTCACACTGGGCGGAGTCGCTCTTCCCAAAGCGGTGCCAAAGGTCTGGCGCGTTTGATACCGACCCTTGGCAAATGGGCCTAGAGGCGTCGGCATGCGGACAGCTGGGATGGGTGGAAACCCCTGCGCACACCCTCAGCCAACCTCGGTGCAGTCCTCATCCGTCTCCATCAGCTCAAGCAATACTGATCTCCGTTCCCCCCTTCTCTCCAACCTCCGGCAGCACACAACTCAAAACACATCATGGACGCCCAACAAATGGTCTCTTGCTTCGGCAAGAAGAAGAATGCCACCGCCGTGGCCAACGCCAAGGAGGGCAAGGGCATCATCCGTGTCAACGGTCAGCCCTTGAACTTGATCACCCCCGAGACGCTCCGATGGAAGGTGTACGAGCCCGTGCTTGTTGTTGGCCAGGACAAGTTTGCGTGAGTATTTCGTCTGGGATGTGATTGTGGGAGGGCTGCGCTGGGGACGGGGACGGGGACGGGGTAGCATGTGGGGGAGTCGAAGACAGGATGGGAGCAGTAGACATGCGGAGAGGGGGCATTGGCCACTGCTGGTGGGAACCGATCTTCCTCAGGAGGTGCTGCTGCAGGATGGAGGAGGCGACCAACGGCAGCCCACCTTCACTGGATTCTGGTTCGAATCATGCCAAACTGATTCTGGTTTCCTCATCATACAGACCTGTCGACATCCGAGTCCGTGTCTCCGGCGGTGGTCACACCTCGCAGGTGTACGCCATCCGTCAGGCAATCGCCAAGTCGCTGGTGGCCTACTACGCCAAGTACTACGACGCCGCCTCAGCGCTCGAACTCCGGCAAACGCTGATCGCGTACGACCGGACGCTGTTGATCTCGGACCCGCGTCGTATGGAGCCCAAGAAGTTCGGTGGACGTGGTGCCCGTGCACGTCGCCAGAAGTCGTACCGATGAAGGAGCACCTTTCATCTGTCTACGCTTTCCTTTCCACTCCTTCGCCAAATCAGTCATGCGGGCCTGTTCCTGCGGTCGTATGGCTGGTTGTACTATGCCTCCCCCCAACCCCAACTGGCCTGCTGTTGATGGCTTTCTCGTCTGGACGGCACTCGCAGTCTGGGTTTACACACACACACACATTCCGCGGACGCGATTGAAGCGGCGTCCGTCCGTGGCTCTCTCTCCCACTACACTCACGCATCCATAGCAGTTTGACACTCTCCCCTTCCCATGCAAAATATCAAGCTTCTCTCTCTCCCTCTGTGTTTGTGAAGTGATGCGAGTGTGCGGTGCGATTGAGTGGGGGGTCACACTCACGTGGGCCGTGGTTCTTTACTGTTTAGCTTTTTTCTTCCCAGCAATCTGGGACAGGTGAGACTCCGTGGAGACCTGGAGAGGGAGTCTCTGTGGAGAGAGCGAGGCGGTTCTTCGCGCGAGAGAGGAAAGAAGCAGAGAAGCGGATTGTCCTGTCCTCTCACACTCACCCACCGAACTCACCCAGACGCTGCCTCAGTTTCCTGCGTTTGTATTCCCCTGCCAATAGCGTGAGTCTCTCGCTCACTGATCGTCGATCCTCCCACGCCGCGCTCGCTCTCTGCCTGTTCGCTGGGTAACCCTGGCCGGGATGGGTGCCTGGTGGCCGAGGACGACGACGACGACACGACGAGCTCGGGTCTCTGGAATGCTTCCAATACTGACACTCTCTTTCTCTTCTTCCATGTGCTCCTTGTGATCCTGCTGCCTTCCCACCACCACGGCCATCCAGACCAGGCCCTCGTTCCCCGGCTTCATCGACAACAGACCCTCAGAGTCTCCATCAGCGCAGCAAAGTCGACCGCAATGTCGGTCGCATCCACAAACCCTTTTGCCCTTCTCCGTGGTCAGTCTCTCTTTCTACTCTCGGCCCTCTCTCTCTCCTTCTCTCTTCACACCCTGCTGATTCTCTATCCCCTTTCATTCCGATCACGATACAGAGGACGGCGACGACTCCCCCGCCCAGGTCGTCGCTCCCTCCAAGCCCGCCCCCAACGCAAACCCGACCTCCTCCGCACCCCGCGCAGGCGTCTCCGTCGCACCACCGACCAACAACCGCAACGCCGTTCCCGGCTCGGGAGGTCGCCCTGCCACCAGGGGTGCCGGTACCGGCTCCTACCCGCGTGGAGGCGGCCGTGGTGGTGCTGCTCGTGGTGGTGCCGCTGGTGCTGGCGCTGGTGCCGGTCCTGAGGAGGGAGATCTTCCTGCTCGTAACCGCGAGCCTCGTGAGCCTCGTGGTGAGTAGTTATCCGAGGAGGCAGGTTTTTGACCTTCCCTCTTCCTTGTTTCGATGATCGGGTCCCCAATACTCATCGCTCCGTTTCTTCCCCTCATTTCTTCGATCTTGCGAACACCCCTTCAGGTGACCGAGGTGGTCGTGGAGGCCGGGGACGTGGTGCCCGCGGCGGTGCCCGTGGTCGTCCCTTCGACCGGCATTCCCAGACCGGCAGGGAGTGAGTGTTCTTCCCCAATCATCTTCTGCCCGAAACAGATCGATATTGACACGACTGATCCACTCTCTCTCACTCTCTCTCTTCTAAAGGGACTCTGAGAAGCGAATTGCTCAGGGCTGGGGCGGCGACGACGCCACGCGTGAGCTCGATAACGAGAACAAGGCTGTCGCAGACGCTTCCGCCGAGAAGAACGGCGACGGCCCCATTGCCAACGGTGATGCTGCCGCCCCCGCCGCCGAGGGCGACGCTGCCGCTGCTACCAAGGACGCCGCTCCCGTCCCCACCATCCCCGAGGAGGAGGTCGACAACACCAAGACCCTCGACGAGTTCCTGGCCGAGCAGACCGCCAAGCGGGCCACCCTCGGCGCCTCCAAGGAGGTCCGTGCCGCCCAGGACGACCAGTGGAAGGACTTTGGTACGCCGCTGGTGAAGAACACCGAGGGCGAGGCCTACTACGAGGCCAAGAAGGAGGACGAGGCCAAGGCGGCCGCGGCGGCGAAGAGCAGCAGTGCCCAACGCGCACGGAAGCAGTTCCTTGAGATCGACCAGACCTACAGCTCCCCCGCTGGCGGCCGTGGTGACGGCGGTGACCGTGGCGGACGCGGCGGTCGGGGCCGTGGTGAGGGTCGCGGTGGATACCGTGGCGGCCGTGAGGGTGGCGACCGCCGTGAGGGCGGTGACCGCGGTGGACGTGGCGGTGCCCGTGGCGGCGCTCCTCGTGGCGAGGGTGGATTCCGTGGTGGCCGTGGCGGTGCGGCTCGTGGTGGGGCCAACGCGGCTGTGAACCTGTCGGACCAGTCGGCGTTCCCTTCCCTATCATGAACGGGGGGAAGGTCACACTTTCCTACGCTCAAGTTGACGCCACGCAGCGCGACATAGCAGGGGCTGGGGGCCTTACCAACCCCTCTCCCCTCCAACTGATCCCAATCAGACACCCAAAAAAAAAAAAAATGAACGAAATCGATGACGGTGTATATCGAAACGGAACAGGCTAGACGCAGGTTCCCTTTACCAGCCGCCCCCCTTCGCATAGCAGCTCCCCCCATATGCCCCTCGATCCTGTCCCTTCCACGCCCTCAAGAGGTCCGATCTCTCCTGACGGTGACTTGCCCCCCTCCTCCTCCCTCCTCTAACTTCCTAAATCACACCACACAGCCTTGTCACCCCATGAGATTTCTCGTTTTACGTCCCCTCCTCATCAATCCTCTCCCGCCCCTATTGTCTCTTCTTCTTCTTCTTCTTCTTCTTCTTCTTCTTCTTCTTCTTCTTTTTCCTTTCTTGTTCTCCTTCTCTCTCGTTCTTCTCGCTATCTTCTCTCCTCTTTTTTCTCGATTGCGTCTTTGCAACGACAAAAAGTAAACCCAAAACGCAAGCCAAAGATCATCTCTCTCTCTTCTCAACGCGGTCTGGGGACTGGGTGCCGGGTGGTCAAAGCGCCTCGATTGGGTGAGAGTGGGAAGTTGGGTGTGAGATGTGAGGATGTCCAGAGGTTGGCGCGTTCAAGCTGCACCGCCCCGCCCTCATACATCACCATCCACAGCACCCTCGTCCAAGTCGTCCTCATCAGGGGGCATCTCCGGCGACAGCGGGCCCTGCACTTCCGCCGCCGGTGGTGGTTGCGTTGCGAGATGTCTCCCTGGTGTGTCCCACCGAGTCTGTCTTCCGGGGGCGGAGGGGCCTCCGGTATGCGGATGCGAGTGCGGGTGTGAGTACGGGTGTGGGCGCGGTCCGCCGGCGTCGCCTGGTATCATCGGCGCTTCTCCCGTCCCTCCTACACCACCCCCACCACCGTTGTTGTTGTTGTGGTAGTACATCTCCCCCTCCCCCTCCTGACCCTCCGCATGCACGACCGGAGATGAAGCAGAAGAGGAAGCATTCATCGGCCGTCGTGGGGAAGACGCCGCCGCTGCTGCCGCGCTCGATTGTTGCTGCTGAGCCAACGTCCTCCGCTCGCGCTCGACTGCGAGCTCGGCTTGTGTCTTGTCGACGGTGGCGCGGCGCCAGCTGTAGAAGTTTCGGATGGTCTGTACGCATTCTGTTAGAATTGCGAAAACAGCAGTAAGTAAGACCGGGTTTTTAGTCAGGCGGGGTAGAAGAGGAACAAGAGTCGGGGCGGCTCAAGACGTTCCTACTCACCATTCACGTCCTCGGTATGACAATAGAACACGAACTGCCACAGATCAGCCTCGCCGCTCTGTAATTGTTGTTGCTGAGCCTTCCGACCACGACCGCCGACGTCTGGCTCGGGCAACATCTCCTCCGGCACCCGGTACTCGTCCAACTTGATGCCCGCTGCGAGGTGGACGAGCAGGAAGACGGCGGCAGCTTGTACGTTTGGTGAGATTAGGGAGCAGTAGACGTCTCTGTCCCTGTATGTCCGTGAAACAAAAAAGCGTCAGCAAGGAGGCTCCCCCTTCGCTTCCTACATAGACAAACTCACAAGTCATGCAGCATACAGACGCCTGTATAGATCTGTTCCCTACCGACGTCGAAGATCTGGCATGCTTCGATGAACATGGCCTCTGGCTGTTCGATGACGAGGTCTGCGCAGAGGGTCGGGAAGAGCTCGTCTTCGAAGGCGATGATGGTGTCTCTCCATCTGCGGAAGTTCTGCGAGTGGGATGTAGCCTCAAATGAGAGAGCGGGTTGAGTTTTCAGTACAATACTTCGTTAGAGGGGGAAGGAGAGAAAGGAAACTCACGTCCGGGGTATTCTGCCCAAGTGGATTCCGTGCGCCGGAGTTGTAAGAGACAGTCGCGATGGCAGCTTCGATGATCATCCCCAGCTTCCGATGCTGTTCTTCATTCTTGCACGCCAGGAATATACATGCGACGGCGATTTCCTGCGGTATCGCGCGATCCATATGCGCGCAAGAAAGAGAGAATGTAAGCGACCCTTCTCGTCGTGTCAAACATTTGATCTTGGGAAGGGGGATCAGACGTACGGTGGGGTCGTAGCCTGCGCCGGGCTCAGTGAGGTTGGTCTTCATTGGTTTGCGGAGGAAGAAGCGATGGAAGTAGATCGAGGCTGAATGCAGTATATGGCCGAAGCTGAGGGGGAGCGAAACAGGGGGAGAGAGAAAGAGAAGGCAAGAAAGCGCAGAGTTTCAGCTTCCTTCAGCCGCTTCGGAGCTCTCTTCAAGGCGAAGGAGACTCACAGATGCAAACGGTCCTGCATCTGGTAGATGAACTTGACGCCCGCGTACCGATTCGCGCGCTCTGCGTCTGCACTAAGCCCGACGACGCGGGAAGGAGTCCACTCGTCGTACTCGTCCGCAGTCCACATCCACTGAATCTCCGCCTGGGAGACCTCCATCTCCTCGTCGTCATGACCAGCTTCATCATCGTCATCATCGTCATCATCATCATGAATTATGATGGGGGCTGTGGGATTGGTTTTGGCGCTGACGAGGACGACGTCGTTGCTGTCGTCGTCGATGGCGATGGCCTCGTCCTGCTTGGCTTCAGTCTTGAGTGGGGATCTTATTGAGGGCGGTGCGGTGCTTGGTTTGTCATCGGGCAGAGGGGCGCGTGGCGCGCTGGCTGGGGACGACACGGAGTCCATCGAGGGGGAAGGCGGGCGGACACTACAGTACTGCAAAAGCTCACTGACTCACTGTCTGCGCAAGCTGCAAGTGAGTGAAGGTGGGGGGGTCCTTCTAAATCGAGCGTGCCATGGTGCAAAGGCTCCGAGTGTCTGAGGGCTGTTTCCCTTTGTTCTATTTTGACCATTGCAGGAGAATACGTGACAAGAAGGGAAGGGAATTGGGAAAGCGAGCATCCTCACACCCGGCCGACAGTCCAGAGCAGCTCCAGTCCTCCCTCACCCACATCCACCGGATCTCTTGCATCAAACAAGCCCTTCCTCGACCTCGTCAACACACCCTCAGCAATAACCTCCGACACCTTATCGCACTCTGTCGGGTTCTCGGGGAACTTCATATCCCACGGAGCCGAGCCCTCCGGATAGGACCCAACCAGCAGGAAGTCCGGCGAATGCGAGAGGGCCTCGTGGGTGTACCCGGCGGGGAGGATGAGAATGTCACCCGGTTCGAGGTGGATCTCCTGTTTTGTCGTTCCTGTTGGGGCTGGGGTTTCTTCGACTGGTGTTGATGATGATGACGAAGATGCTTTCCGTCCGCCGAGTAGGATGGAAGATGTCCCTATGAGAACGGTGAGGAGCTCGTGGGTGGTAGAGTGGTAGTGGGCGTGTTTGTACATTCCGAAGCGCTGTTTTTGGAAGAGAAGCAGTTAGAAATCGGTGGCAACAATGGAAAAGGGAGGACTGCGTTTCGCAATTACTGACCCATGTAGACTCCCATCCGCGCTGACGGAGATGAGCCTCTACGCGTTCTGCAGGCGTCTTGGGCTTCTTCCTGCTGTTGGATGATTCCTCGGCAGCGGCGGCTGATGCGGCGTCGGGTTCGGTCAAGAGGTGGGCAAGGGCGCGTTTGTAGTGCAATGCGGGCAGGTTGGAGGGACGTGCCATGGGGGAGTATCCGTCTGAGTCCAGGAGAATGACGGCGGGAGGGTCGGAACTTGCATTGGTGGCGCTCATGTTGTGGGATGGTATGGGGGTGTCGTGCGCTGGTTGGAATGGGAACAGGACTGGGTGTCGACTGGGATCAGAAGGGGCAGTGTGTGAGAAAGTCAGCGGTGGTGGACGTCGTGGACAGGGAATGCAGGACTGCAGGCTGGAGACATGTCAACAGAGATCTGAAGCAGTTCATGCAAGAGGACGCAGGCGACGATCACGCAGGGCTCTGGCCTGGGCCCTCTCCTTTTCGAACGCGAACGAAGCAGGAGCGAAATGGTGGGTGGAATGATGACGCGCTGGCCAGGCGGTGTTGAAGCACGGACAGTCTCGGCCCGACATTGACCGAGACGAGGAGGAGGAATGAATCGTTGCGCAACGAGTGTCGTCCGGCGTCCCCCGGCTCCCCCGCTCGGGCATCTCTTGTTCTTGTTCTTGCTGTGGGGCTTCGCAATTCTCCCTTGGCTGCCCGCATTGACCTTGGCTCGCTCATCGCTCTCATCGCTCATCGCTCATCGCTCATCTCCTTCGCTCTCTCGCTCATCTCTCTCTCTGTGTACTTACCTTGCATGAGACTGGCAGCCGTCCTGCGCAGATCAGCAGCAGCAGCAGCAGCAGCAGCAGTAGCATCCCCATCAGCGTACTCGTACTCCTACAGACTCGCTCCGAACGCATCAATCGCTTCCATCAGCACGGCATCATCGCTTACCATTCTCCCCAGCAAGGTACGCCCTCTGTCCTCATATACAGTACATACATACCCCTCTCTCTTATAGCTGAATGCCCTCTCTCTCTCTCTCTCCCGTCCCTCTCCCATCTCTCTCATCTCCACCCTCCTCGTCCTCATCACTGCCATCATATACTCCCAGCTCTCACAGAACATCAGTCCCAAACGCAACTGCCACTTCCACGCCCCATCACCAGACACAAACATCTTCAACATGGCAGCATCAACAGCAGCTCCCCCGGCAACCCAGAACGAGTCTCGCTGGTTCAGACTCAACCCAAACGTCAAGCCATCCCACTACGACCTCCTCATCAAGTCAGACATCGAGGATCTCACCTTCTCAGGCGTCGTCACCATCCATCTCGACATCATCGAAGACACCGATGGTCAGTCCTCTCTCTCTCTCTTGCGCTGTTCAATCGCAAAACTTCAGCTGACTTCTATTGACAATACACAGAAATCGAATTCAACGCGTCCCGCCTCCGCCTCAGCAAGGCCCTCCTCGCCTCCGACGCACTCAAGACACAGTCCAACACCATAACCACCCTCAGCGTCGACGCAAAACACGAACGCGCCTCCGTCAAAACCGCCGGCGCAAAGCTCCCCAAGGGGTCCAAGGCAACCCTCACCATCGCCTTCGGGGCCGAGATCACCAACAGCATGATGGGATACTACCGCGCCACCTGGGAGCACGAGGGTAAGAAGGGCTTCTACGCCCTCACTCAGTTCGAACCTACCTCCGCCCGTCGCGCCTTCCCGCTCTGGGACGAGCCTGCGGTCAAAGCCACGTACACGATCACGATGATCCATCGGTCGGACACCGTCGCGCTCTCCAACATGCCCGTAAAGAGCACGCGCGCTATAGCGCTGGCTGAACAGACCAAGCTTCTCCGCGCGGGCGAGCTCGAGCTCGGTGACGAGGAGAAGAAGACCGATGGTAAGACCGAGGGTAAGACCGAGGGTACGACCTCTTCGTCTGCCTCGAACGAATGGTCCATAACCGCGTTCGAGACCACCCCTAAGGTATCCTCCTACCTCGTCGCCTGGGCCAACGGTCCCTTCAAGTACCTCGAAGCTTCGTACACCACCATCAAGACGGGCCGCAAAGTTCCCCTCCGCATCTACACCACCCCGGAGTACATCCACCAGGCCCAGCTTGCGCTCGATGTGAAGGTGAAGGCGTTGCCCGTGTATGAGGAGGTCTTTGATTTGGAGTATCCGTTGCCTAAGCTGGACACGCTTGTCGCTTCGGACTTTGATGCGGGTGCTATGGAGAACTGATGAGTATCTTCTTCTTTCTGGGCATAGCGAATTGGTACTGTTGAATGCTGACATTCATCTGGGCCCCCTTTCTCTCTCTTCTGTTTTCTTTGCTGGGGCCTTTCTGCGCCTCCACGGGTCTGATCACGTTCGTATCTTTAGTAGTTCATCTCGCCGCAATATCTCATCACTGACAATAAAACCCCCCTGGCCCTCCCTTTCACAGAGGCCGAACGAGCGTGTACCTCTACGACGAGAAGAAGGCCGGTCTTGCGGCCAAGAAGACGACGGCCTCCGTCCAGAGTCACGAGCTCGCGCACCAATGGGTATGTCCCTTGTCGCTATCTAGCTCATACTGAGAATCGGAAGAAAATTGAACACCTCCTGGAGATCCTATTTTCTCTCTCAGTTCGGTAACATCGTTACGCTGACCTTCTGGGTGAGTCGCGTTCTGGTTTCTTGTCTGATGAGGAGGGTTTCCTCGAAACTGACCCTCTCTATGGTCGTTTGTAGGACTGCCTCTGGCTTAACGAGGCCTTTGCCACGCTCATGGGCGAGGTACGTTTTTCTCATTTCCTTCCTCACGCGTCTCGTGCCCTCGCTGACACGCGCATATCCCCCTCCCCCACCCACAGTCCATCATCCTGGACCGAATCTACCCGGAATGGCGCTCCTCGTCCGAGTTCATCAACAACCATCTGTCCCGGGCCCTCGAGCTTGACGCCAAGCGATCCTCCCACCCGATCGAGGTGCCCCTCCAGGGCGAGAACGTTGAAGATGCGGTCAACCAGGTCTTCGACGCGATCTCCTACTCCAAGGGCGCCTCGGTGCTCAACATGCTCTCCCACATGATCGGCGAGGACGTGTTCCTGAAAGGGGTCAGCATCTACCTCAAGAACCACCTGTACGGCAACGCGGTCACTGCTGATCTCTGGAAGGGCATTTCGGAGTCCTCCGGCTTGGACGTCGGCAAGATTATGGGGCCCTGGGTGCTCAAGCAGGGTTTCCCTGTCATCACGGTGACTGAGGAGGCTGATGCGATCAAGATTCGGCAGAACCGCTTCCTTGCGACGGGCGACGTCAAGCCGGAGGAGGACGAGACGCTGTGGTACGTTCCCCTGGCGCTGCGGACCATTGATGGTGCGTCTGGGAAGGTGGAGACGGACAACAAGGCGGTGCTGGACACGGAGCGCGAGATTCGGATCCCATTGAAGGGCGTGGAGGAGCGCTCGTGGAAGTTGAACGCGGACACGGTGGGCGTCTACCGGGTTGCGTACTCTCCCGAGCGACTGGCCAAGCTGGGCGCCGAGGCTGCCAAACCCAAGAGCGGCTTCACGCTCGAGGACCGCGTCGGGCTCGTCTCGGACGCGTCTACGCTCGCCCGGGCTGGCTACAGCAAGACGTCTGGCGCGCTGAACCTCATCCTCGCGCTCAGGGAGGAGCCGAGTTATCTGGTGAACGCGGCGAGCGCGAGTACGTTGCGCTCGTTGGGGAGTGTGTGGTTTGAGCAGCCTGAAGCTGTACGGGATGCGCTTGCGAAGTTCCGGGCGGATGTTTTCGGGCCGCAGGCGAAGAACTTGGGCTTTGATTCGAGCGAGGAGGAAAGTAGTGAGGTGCGCGATTTGAGGGCGACTGTTGTCGCTGTTGCTGTGGGTGCGGACGATGGGTGGGCTGTGGGGGAGTGTAAGCGTCGGTTTGCGCCTATTTTGGAGGGTGGGGAGGATTCGCTTGTGCCGAATGATTTGAGGCAGGTTGTGTTTTATACTGTTGCCAGGCTCGGTGGGGAGGCGGAGTATGAGGCTTGTGAGTGTTGTTTTTACCCTTTCCCTCCTTTCCTTTTATCGGCTCCTGTGGTCAAATGGACTGACTGTTGTTGGCTTCTCAAACCCTCGTTTGCAGTGCTCAAGATCTACAAGGAGCCCGCGACGCCGAACCACAAGATCGCAGCCATGCTCGCCCTCTGCGCCCCCACGGACGAAGCCCTACTGAAGCGCACCATCGAGCTCCTGTTCAGCGGCGACGTGAAGCTGCAGGACTGGATGTACTTCTTCGGCGGCCTAGCTGGCAACCGGGTCGGTCGACGGATGCTGTGGGCCGAGACGAAGGAGCGGTATGAGCAGCTTTACCAGGCGTTTGATGGCAATTATTCGCTTTCGAGGTTGATTGAGTACTCGTTTAGTAGTCTGACTACGAAGGCGGATTTGGAGGATGTTCAGGCTTTCTTCAAGGTGAGTTGCGCGGTCCCCTTTTCTCCCTTTTCTCCCCAACCACCCACCCATACTCACAACGCTTTTCTGCCACTTGATATGTATGGCCGTGCAGGACAAGGACGTCAAGAAGTACTCGATGGGTCTCCAGCAGGGCCTGGACTCGGTCCGTGCCAACTCGCAGTGGCTCGAGCGGGACGCGGCGGACGTGGAGGCGTGGCTGAAGAGTAACAAGTACCTCGACGACTCTTCGAAGTTGTAAACGGGAGCCGCTGCCCCGGCGCGCCGTTTCAAGGCATTTCCAAGGAGGAAGGAGGGTCGCTCCGCCTTTCAACGACGGTCGACTTTGGATGATATGATCTCCACCTTTTATCCAAATTTCACAAACACCAATCCAAGTTCATCGCTACATCACACGTTTCGCTTGCAAACATATGTACGCGCGACCAGGCGTCAGGCTGGGTCCCCGGAAGATGGAGGGACCACAGGTATGGAGCCAAGGATGAACAGATGTCTCGTACATTGTCAGAGAAGGGAAGGATGCAGAGTTTGAGAAGGTACAGTGGAATGCGAGAGTACAAGCGTGTAGAAAGGCGATGGGGCAATCTGAGCCGAACCAAGAGGAGGGGGGGGGACATGATAATGAATAGCGTGACGCTGATGGGCGAACGACCGCCCCCCTCAGTTCGAGGTCACATACTGGAACACAAACGAAACCTCATCCGAATTCTTCTCTGCGCGCAACAGATCATCATGCACATGATGCAGCTCCGAGTTCGGATAATGATTCCACGTACTCGTGTCCCCGTACAGCAGCGCCTGTGCTTTGATCCGCTGCTTGCCCGCGTTGCATCGCTTGCACTTGTACGTGTCGTGCGTGTCGCACAGCGTCTCTTCTTTGAACTCGAAGAGGGCCCGGAGGTCTTCGCCTGAGAAGTGGCGTTCGGCGTCTTGGGCTTCGTCGACGACGCAGGAGGAGAGGGACTGCTTGTGTGATTGTCTGTGTTGAGGAGGAGGGGAGAAAGGATCCATGGAGAAGGGGAGAAAACAGACAGGAGAAAACAGACAGGAGTAGTCATTTGTCAGATGGTTCGAAGGTAAGGGGGATACGATTTTCTGCCCCAGCAGAAATGCAACTTTTACTCACCGCTGGAAGATCTTCTCCTCAATCGAGCCCGTAGCGATGAAGCGGTACACGAAGCCTGTGCGATAGGAAGTTTCGACAGAGGATTCAGTTCCGCGCCGGCAATGCGAAGCAGCCAGCGGAGCCAGATTCGAGAAAAGCCAGACTCACAGTTCTTCTTCTGTCCATCTCGCCAGACTCGGGCAAGAGCCTGCTGGTCGGCAGCAGGATTCCAATCTGTGGGCCACCGTCAGTGCAGGTCAAAAAGATGAGTGAGCGTCCCCCATTTTTACTTGGTTCAACAGTCTGTCCCCCTGCCAACTACTCACCAGGGTCAAAAAGCACGAGCCGATTGGCTCCGATCAAGTTCAACCCACACCCTCCAGCCTTCGAACTGAGCAAGAAGATGAATTCACCTCCCTCCGGATCGTTGAACTTGTCCACAAGCTTCTGGCGCTTGCTGATGTTCATCGTCCCGTCCAACCGGAAATGGCCCCACCGATTGATCCGGCACATCCGCTCAAAGACATCAAGCGTCTGGGTGTAGTTGCTGATCAGGACAATCTTGTCCTTGGTGCCGTACCGAATCTGGTTCAAGAAACGTTCGAGGACGAGCATCTTGCCCGAGTACTCCGAGTGCACGCTCCGTCGGTCCCGGGGCACGTAGTCCTCAGGCCAGCAGGACTCGCTGCCTTCCAGTTCGGTGGCAAGGTCCAGCAGGTCCGGGTGGTTGCATAGCTTTTTGAGGATGCCGATGGCTTTGAGCGGCTGGGAGCCCGTGCCTTTGAGCAACTTCTTGATCTCGGGCGACTTGATGAAGTGGCGGTAGAGGTCCAGCTGGAAAGGCGCCATCTTGCAGAACACAACATGCTCGTATTTGACGGGCACTGCAGAAGGACGAAAGTCACTTAGGTGAGTCTTAAATGTAGGGACTGGACTGGAACAAGACGCTGCGAGCATATTAAACTCACGATACTTAGAGAGCAAGTCGTTCGTCCGCCGAATGATGAACTTGCTGACAAGCGTGCTGAGCTCCTGTAGCTTCTGCTTGGCCTTAGCCTGTTCGCCGTCCGATGCACCCGAGTCCCGACCTCGAAGAATGTCCAGCTCGAAGTTCTTGCGAAACTCCAATCTTGACCCGAGCAGCTCAGGATTAGCAAAGTTGAGCAGAGCAAAGTACTCGGAGAGGTCGTTCTGTCGGGGAGCAGAATGAGTCAGTAAGCATTCAGCTCGGGCTTCTAGACGAATGAAAGGTGCCCCACTCACTTGGATGGGGGTTCCAGACAGGATGACACGCCTCTTGACATTGATCTTGGTCAGCGAAGTAAAGGTGAGGGAGTCTACACCAAGAAAAGTATCAGATATCACAGCACAAGTCACAGCCATGGCCACTTCATACACTCACCGGCATTCTTCAGTCGGTGGCCCTCATCGCAAAGCAGAAGCCCGACCTCAGTTTCTCCAAGGCCTTCGCTGAGATTGCGAAGTGTCTCGTATGACACGATCATCACTGTGGATGGAAGGAAGCCAATGCTGAGTACTTCAAGCGTATGACTGGCTGCTTTGAAACAGGTAACATACCTGGTTGTGTCACAGCTCTTCCTGATACATCACACCATCTCCGAACAGCGAGCAGCATGTCCTCCTTGCTCAGCTTTCCGTCCAGGGCCAGAGTACCCGGCGCTGCTGGCCCCAGCCACTTAACTGCAGAAAAATGCAAGGTGTATGCGGTCAATACCGGCATTCCTCACGGGTGTGGCTTTGACACACGACGTACCAAGCTCGTTGGCCCAATTGCGGACCAGACTTGACGGACAGGCGATAATGCACTTGTCGATAGTAGGCTTGCCGGCAATGGGGGACTGCTTGAGCAAAGTCCACATCAGAGCAATGCACTGCAGTGTCTTGCCGAGACCCATCTCGTCGGCCATGATGCACCTGGAATAAGCAAGTGAACACATCAGCCATGAATGCGTGAATCCAGAACGGTAAATGCGGGTCTGTGGGTGGGGGATACAAACCCATGAGCGCCCTCGACGGTGATACCTGTGGTACACTTGTACAGGAACTGTGTTGACCCAACGAAAGGAGTCAAACAAGTCGCGGTCAGCGGAAAACAGACTGAGGGGATTGAGTTGTATGCGCAGTCCATTCTCACCTTGACTCCCTCGACTTGATGCGGCCGCAGCACTTTGGTCAGCCTCGGATCCACAATCACCGGTACCTTCGGCTTGACCATACTCTTCGCCTTCTTCAGCCCCAAAATCTCTGCCAGACTCTTGTGTGGACCCTGAACCACCTGCACGGTCTCCTCCTCGTTGGCCAGCTCCGACTGCAATCGAGCCTTCTCCCGTTCGGCCTCACGATCGTCTGTGGTAGGGTCGAAAAGGACGATGGCGTGCTCTCCGAGCGGGTCATGTAGCGGTCGGGGAGGGATGTCGGCTGATCTTCTTGTTCCGAGGGCCGATTGCTTCAGTTGGACTTCGAGAACTTCCCCCTTGGCAGTGCGCATGACGGGCATCTTGAAGTCGCGCTTTATGGCCCCCTTGTCCGCCTCGAACACCTTCCACACGCGTCGATCTGCGTTTAGCGAGACACCAGCGGCATCGATGCCCTTGTACACCCCTTCGAGCGTCTTCATGCTAGCGGCGCCTTTGCGCTTCTTGCCCCCTGCGCCTCCTCCATCATCATCGTCGTCCAGCTGCGCATCGCCATCGTTTGCATTTTCTTCACCTCCGCCCATTCCCGCGTAGTCGACGCGCTTGCGCCTTCGTCCCCCAGCGTCTGCGCTCCCAGAGGCAGAGTTACCTGCGCGTGAAGGAACCTTGAATGGCTTTCGTCCCAAGAGCGGGCCATATCCGCCACCGGTAGCAGAGCGGGACGCAAGGTCGGCAGCGAGGGTCGGAGCCTTGCTGGGACCAGGACTGTCGTTGGAGCCGGCATTGAGAGCCGCCTCTTGGGCAGCTTGTATAAAGCTGCGACGCATCAGTAATAGATACGAGAAGTTGCAGTCTGTCACTTGATGCTCGTCGATGGTGGTCTCTTCCAAAAGTGTCTCGAGCCAGGTAGTCTGGTATGAGACCAGACCGTGACTTCAGACTTGTAGCAGCGGAGGCGCAGCGTACCCGTCCGAAGGACGGTCTGGTACAACTCAACACGATTTTAAAGGAACCACCGACGCTGAGGGTCGGATTTTGAGCGAAGCACCACAACTGGTGGACCTTCGACCACTTATAAAATGTCACTCAAACACTTAGAAAACCACATGAGCAGTTGCTCTACTCCTCACAGACCATGCTCGTGTCATCTTTGGCCTGATCACTTGGAGGAATGGGGGGTCAAAAATCGACTGGCAGTAAGAGGCACTTCGCTGCCAACGAGATCAAGCTTTCCTTATAGATGGTCGGCGATGATCATGGCTTTTCTGATCATTTCTTGAAAGGTCAAATACTGGGAAACACCACCAGACCACAGGCCACAGGACAACATGACCTGAAGCATTAAGCAAAGGTGGTGGCGACTTGTTGGAGCAGGTACTGCCGCTTTCCGTTCTGTAAAAGGTGTTGTATTGGCTCAGATACGTGACATGCGTCCGATGAAAAATGTGGAGGCCAACGCCGGAGGCCTCTGTGAGGGGTGGTGGTGTTAAGTAAATCGCCTCGAATCTTGCCAGACCGTGTACACGGCAAGATGCTCTGGCATCACGTGACACGGTCTGGTCTTCTACCAGACTACGAGCCAGGAAGTGTTGGACTCGCGAAACCACGCGGCGAAACCCTCGACGCGTTGGACGCGTCGCATCACGCGACGCAATTTGAGTCCGTCAACAGATTAATGAACGAAGAAGGGAAAAGGTCTACTGATACTACGATTTGGAAGATGATGCTTGTGACGAGCGATACAAGTACAGGGAGGAGTCTGCACTCGATGTTCTAGAGATCAAAACCCGGTGGTCCACTTCGGATCGCAAGCCAGGTACTAGGGAGACCCGGCGGAACCCTGGCGGCGGCCCATCGGGCTTGTTCTCGTGGGTGTTGTACAAAATGATTTCGAGTCGAAAGCGGCGACCGAAATGGAGAGATCGTAGCGGTGAGATTGATGTACACGTATTGTCCTTTGCGCCCAGCTACTGCCTTGCATATGAGGGGCAAGTACTGTCCAGGGTCCATCCGGCTAGGCGATGTCAGATCGCTGGCGAAGCGTCTGAACTTCGATATGTCCGACTCGTCCAGAAGGAATCGGCCGGCGGGCTGCATCTCCGTACTGAGCCCAAGTCTAGTGCTCTACGCATCCGTTTTCCAGGCTTGCCAGTCATCGTACGAGCAGGCAATCTTCTCCGATTGATACCTCCTGACGCGCAAACTCCGCCGCATCGCCTCATCCACAGTCCCGTTCCAGCCCGCTTTCTGGATCGCCGAGTCGATCGCCTCCGTTTTGGACCATCCCTGCTCGGGGATCACGTCGGGGAGATAGGTGGCCGTCAGCGTGGAGCGTGAGCTTCCTTTGTGTGGGTTGGGGAGGTAGATGTATATTCCGTGGGTGCCGACTTCCCAGTCGAGGTAGTCATCACACTCCTCAAACTCGGTGAGGAGGGAGACTCTGCGAAGGGAAGTGAGAATATGCTTGATCAGCTCGTGCTCCAAAGAGCGATCGTTGATCTCCCACCAAACACTCACCCGCATTCTAGACGGGGCAGCTCATCAGCGCGTATGGGGCTGAAACGGGTGTCATGAAGAGCGCTGTGAACGGAGTGAAGGTGGACCTCAGTGTCAACACGGTCCCACAGAAGTAGCATTGGCGGAAGCTCGCTCACCTTGTCAAAGCGTAGTCTCGCAGCCCCTCCGCCAGCGGCAAGGGAGAGAACGTCCCGATGCAACCTCGCAACCTCGCCCCAGACTTGCGCTTGGAGGCCAACAGCCCCGTCGAAGGATAGATGTTCCAAGTCACGAATAGAGGGCTGAGGAGGTAAGGCGCAGAGCAGGACATGTCAGCTGCAGCCGCCTGCGGTCTCTGGTGGTGCTCCACAGCGCCGTATCTCGAACTCACAACTCCTGATCGCCGTTATCAAAATGAGCCTGGGCGTCAGCTGCGGCTGAGGACGATGCACGACTGCTGCTGTTGCGATAGCCATTGGCGCGAGAGCCAGCATGGATCTGCGCATCGAGGACGTCAAAGCAGTAGTAGCAGTGCTCCGGCTGGACGGCGCCAGAGCTCGTAGAGGCTTTCTTGGCGCTGCTGCTACCGTCCTCCGTTGCGGATTGTCGCTCTGTCTGTCCGTCGGGGGCCATCTTTCACGGCGTCGAATGAGAGGTCGCAGAGGGCTGAAGTGGTCGGGAGGAGAGCGAACTCGATGCGGTCGAGCACCACGAATCGTTCGTTGATCGTGATGGAGAGGAGGAGCTCCTCCCAAAATCTGCATGATAGCGCACAGACCGCCGGCGCCCAGAGACACACACTTCCAACCTTCACAGCATGGAACGCTCCCAATGCTGTCAGAGCATGCAGGCTGGCATTTACGGACTGTCTGTCTTCTCTCTCACTTTCCCAGGCCCGGGTCGGACATGGCCAGTAACATGACGCCCCTGCGATTGCTCAATTGAGTGTAGGTTGGGATTGTGACAGAAAGAGACGGGACATGCGGTTTTTCTGATGTCTTGCCCATGAGCATCTCCATCACCGGCATGATTGGCATGGTGTCAAAGCCTCGAGTCCCAAATGCAGGTCACTCCTCAACCCGAAGCCAGGACGTCCGCGACCCTGCATCGCACTCTTCGCTCCGGCTTGGACTCCGCTGGAACGACCTTGCAAAGCGTCCCTGGTGGAGAAAGGCACTGGCTCGCAGACAAGGAAGGAGTCGAGCTGAGTGATCCATGGGGCAAGAATGCATGGCAGGAAAACGGATGTCGGCGTCCATATCCTTGTGTCCTGCATTGAAAGGAGGAGACAGTGGAAGGAGAAGAGGGAAGTTCAGACGGGAAAATAGGGTCAGCAAACCAGAAGAGCAGAACATGTCCGCGGGCACCGCCGGCTAAGCCCTACCCTTGTCCTCGAGTTGTGCGCTTCTAGGGTTGTGACAGCCTGGCAGAAGACCTGGGAATCTCTCGGAAATGAAGACCCGTGCAACCCTGGGCCGTAAAGTATTGCCCAAGTCTGGAAGCATAAGAGACTTTCTCCATCCTTGTCGTGCAAGAGTTGAGGAAGGCTAAGTGGCCAAATGGTTGGGCAAGGCTGCCCTCACACACACAACCTTCAGCAGCAGAGCGCTCTCAACTTCTTATAGAAATCATCTACCACCTACAGGAACATCATCCTTGTGAGGGCCCCGAACGTAGAACGGGCTTCATTATGCACACACATGTGTATGTGTGGTGTGCACGGTGTCGTGGTGGGAAGATGTGAGCTGGCTGAGTGTAGAAAAAGACATAGCGAAATTTCGGGAAGGCATCCATCTAGCAGACGACCACGACCACGATCACATCCACCCAACAACACAACAACACAACAAACCAGTTGTCGACAACCTCTTATTAAGGCCATTGGCACGCGCGGCTGCGCGCTGGTGAGTACACCGGTGTCACTGACCCCTTCCCTGATCCTCTTTCTCACCCACAGCACCAGCGGGAGTATACAGCATCACCACTTGCTCAGAGTCTCTTCCCCTCCGCCATACTGACGAGCAGCTTATGACCGGACTCATCATACTTTCTGAGATATGCACCCCTCTTTCTTTGCCTCGGTTTCTTCCTTCCTGCAGGCTTTCCTTCGCACTGCGATGCCCCGCTGACCACGCCTCTCTGCCACTGACCTTCTCTATTATCCTTCGTCTCTGCATCGTCTCCTCCCTCCTCTTCTTCCTTCCCCATCTGCTTCCCTTCTCCCGTCCTCTCTCCCCTGTCAGCTGTGAGTCGTGACACGCGCATTTGCTTCTTCTTTTCTTCTTTGCAGATATCCAGCAGACCAGCATACATCCACTATTTCGATGCTGCGCATACGTGACACTCACGCTGCTCGGTCTCGTCACCTTGCGGCGGCATCCTGGCCTTGTGAGTAGTATCTGATGCTGCTACGCGCTTGCATTGCTCTTTCGGGGCGCATACATGCACTGATATACCTTTCTTCTCCGTCAAGGTTTTGACAACGCGTTACCTGAGCACTGACCATGGACGTCTTCTTGTGAGTCTGCTCACCCTCACGCAATACTCTTCCACACCAGTCGACTGCGAAAGGCTACCAGCAACCAGTGAGTCTGCCCCCTTGCCTCCCTTCTCTGATCCTTCCCTTCGCTGACTTGATATGCATTTTCGATTCACGCCCTCGGCTCGTTCCTCAGAAGAGTCGATCGCACCAGTGAGTCGCCCACTCCCACGCATTTGATCCTCTGGAACTGCGTCTGAAGTGCAAGTTCTCCCTACAGCATTCTCCACCCACTCTTTGTCCTTTCACAGCTCCCGCAGATTCGTTTCAGTTCTCACAGTCATATGCACCAGTGCATTATACCAGCGTACAGCTCCTTCAGAATTGTACCCAGCTCCCGATACTAGATTCGAACGATATGTGCTTCTGCTTTCATCATTAATGCGCTGTATGTGTACTGCTCGAGGCTGGAGGCGGCCTGGAGCCGGGGATCCTGGAAAGTGGGGATACCTATGGTAAGAAAGGCTCAAGACTTGAGTTCACTATCCCACAAGTCTTATAGCTGCTATTGCACAAGTATTGGGCGGCCGCTCTTTCACAAGACTTTATCCAATTGGCGATAGAATTTGACAAGACTCTATAGGAGAGTCTTGTACAAGAGTTCGGCCAAGTCTATAATAGACTAGGGATGGTCCGGCGGTGGGGGGCTGAAGCGTCAGCACAGATTGGTCAAGCAAGCGGAGGAAAGCGTTAGCAACAGCCAGGAGATGTTCGGACAACTTAGCATATCCAAATCGATAGGCTGACGAAGTCGACAAGAGAGAGCCGGACTCGATAACGCAACTCTCCGCACTGATGCGCTTCGCCGTCCATGAGATCATCCTTGCGACCTTTCTTGGACATGTCGTAGCTCGAAGCTACCGCAGGGGGAAGGTGCGGTCACGAGACAGGGGCGGAACTGCGAGTGGTGCTCCCGACGTCATTGTAGAAGACTCTGCGTACAAGACTGAAGATGTGAGCGACGATGAGCGGCGAGCGCTGATGAGCAAGAGGGGAACAAGGATTCAGCGTTCAGCAAGCGCACAGCCCACAGATCTCGCCCTCCGCTCTTCACGGACGGACGGAGGCTACCGGCTGCCAGGTATTATCTAAACTTCGACCAACGCGGGGAGTGGGGGGAAAAGACTACTTACAGCTTCCTTGTTCACCTTCAAATCTTTGTTCACCTTCAAATCTTGAGCGCATCGTCGCGAAGCGCGGGGCTGTCCCTTGCTAACATATCTCCCGCCCGCAGCCTTGCAACGGCAGCTCGGACGAAGGCGAGCTGGCGCACGGCGCACGCTGGGTCCCGTCCGAATGTACGTCAGAGCGTCAGACCCGGGACGCGGGATCGTGTGCTTATGCGGTCCGGATAGTGATGGTAGTGGAGTAAGTTTACAAGGGAACAAAAATACTGCAACAAGTGTACAGACAGATGGCGTGGCATCGGGAACGGACCTGCGGCCGGGCGCAAAGGCGTGCAAGCCCCGCAGGCCGCAGACTGCAGGGCAAGCTGGGCAAGCCCCGCCTGCGAACGTGAAAATTGTGGGATTTCCAAACTCCGACCTACATTCGTACCTGGGTCTTGGGAGTGCATACATATACCGACCGCCGATGGCTGCATGAAACGGGTCCATAGGTGCAGATGTATAATAATGTATTACGTCCGTCGATCCGAAGGGCCAACCGGGTTCGGGTCTGACTCTGCTTCGGGATCGTGGTTGGCGGCGCTTTGAAGCATGAAGGGAATGCATAGGATGGGTCTGACTCACTGACCCGGCGGACGTGGTCTTGCTCCCCTGCTCTCTCCCATCGAGACCAGCGATGAGCGTTACCCAGCGCTCGGCGCTCCCCGCCCTGTCTTTGAGGTGTACGCATGCAGAAGTAAGCGGTGCTGACTGTTCGGCACCGCCGCGCTGAGTTGCAACTTGCAACTTGCAGCAGCCTCAAATGCGATCGTACGGAGCAGCGCTCTCCGACCGACGTCACTCTGCGTAGTGCGTGCACGATACCAAATGACTTCCTTGCCTTTGTTACATGGTTCACGGACCCCGGTCCCCGACTCACGGCGCGCGCAGTCGCAAGACCTTCTGATTCATCGCAACAACGTTCCAACGCAGCGCTCATCGCTCATCACATACATCCTCACATGCAATCACACAAAGGATTCAGATTCATTTCTTCCTTCTTTTCTCGGACAGGTGGCAGCGGTGGTATACGACACTGAATGATGTTCATCATTGGACTCAGGAACGTCCAATGAACACAGTGGAGGATGAGCAATGAGCGCTGACGTGCCAGCTGCAACCTGAGATCTATAGCAGACTGAGTGAGAGAGAGAGAGAGAGAGAGAGAGAGAGAGAGAGAGAGAGAGAGAGAGAGAGAGAGAGAGAGAGAGAGAGAGAGAGAGAGAGAGAGAAATCGATTCCGCTGACCACGCTAAAAGCGTCTGGCAAACACGGCACGCGTCAAAACGCGACGCGTACACCCCGAAGGGTGCCCTAAGTACATCGAGCCAATACAGCTAAGCTGCCAAATCCAAGGTGTAGAGACAAGCTCTTGAGAGAAAGGGGTATATATATAGCAGACTGAGTATGTACAGTACGGAGCTCGAGAATGGACGATGGAGACTGATCGACTTGGAGAGTACATACGTGATACGTTGTGTGCCGACTGCCGTGTGCGGGGACGATGCGACGATGTTTGTGCAAAAAAACGATGCAAGCAAGCCGGGGTAGACGTTCTTCCCGCCCACCTCATCGCCTCAACGAAGCCGTCAGAGAAGCTTCCATGGATGCGGCCGCGGCAGGTCGGCAGCCCTGCAGATCTGTCGGAGTTTGGCGGCTGTGGGCGTTGGCGTGCCTTTCGGTGGTGTATTCAGCTAGCTTCATTTTATTTTTGGTTAATTTGTTCCCTTGCTTCCAAGTTCCAAGGAACCAAGACTCCAAAACAGATTAAAAGCAAAGACAAGGATTTCTTTCCCTTCCCCATCGACAGACTGCACGGACCCACCGATCTCGTCTGTTTCTTACCTCCACCGTGTCCGGCGCTCGGTGATCAGAAGAAATCGAGAGATTGACGTGCTGCTGTCGAGGCTGATACTTGGTTGCAGCGTTCTTGGCCATCGTGGGGCCGTAGCGGGGGCGCGGGTGACTGTGGAGATAATTCATTCCGTACTGATTCAAGCTTCAGACTCAAGGAAGCTCGTGTTTTCAGTTTTGCTGAAGAACAAAGGCAGGGAAGCGCGCGGGGCATAGTAAATGGAAGAGGACCCATCACGACGACGCGCTCAAAAGAAAGAACATGTGGGGCGCGAGGACGGCGTGGAGCGCAGCGCTTACTAGCTACATAGTTACTATTGAGATGTTATTGAGAGCCAAGCAGCTGATCGCCGGCTTCGCTGTGACTCGCAGACGCCAAACATGAAGCACGAAGCTGTTACCTGATGCTGTCGATGCTACCTCTGGATCATTGGAAGCCGTGAAGTAGATCAAGAAGCATTGTGAACATCATTTGCAGATCTTTCAACCTTTCCCATGATCCACATTGCTCAGTCGACGATTCTTGCTGTTCATCGCTCATGCATCGTTCATCGTTCATCCGATGAACAATCACATGACCTGCCCTCTGTCTGTCTCGCACAGCTGGCCATATGCGTCGCCTTGTCTCCCTCGCGAGTCGAGATCGCGTCAGCGTGAAGGAGGCAGGGGAGGTCGGAGGCTGGGAATTGGGTCGCAACGGAGGTATGTGCGAGTACGGAGGTGGTGAGACACAAAGATGAGCGATGAGCAGACCCTCCCTTCAGACTCCAGTCTTGGTTTTCGCCTTGGGATAATGAATGAAATTATTTAAGATCTTGGCGCGGGTAAAATACACCGAACCAGTGGCAAGGCAAAGATTGTCACCCTAGCTGCTTACGTACTGGCTCGGCAGCCACGTTAGACACTACTAACTTTTATTTCGATGTGCCTGATGCAGGCAGCGCGATGCACCAGAGCGCAGCGCGCAGAATCTAGCATCGACACACAGATTCATTATTCATTGCGTTCGGCCCCCACGTCAGCGTGCGCCCGTGTCTGGATAGGCGTTGTTCTTTCCCATTCCCACTGTCGATGAGGATGGATACGATGGGGAGTGCGGATCAGACGACGGGGATGCGGTACAAACTGGACACGGTCCTGTCGTCTTTATATACCTTTCTGAGTTGGCAAGGGGTGCGGTGCGGTCGCCTGGGGCGAAGTTCGGTTGAGGCAGCCCCAAAGGATTCGGATTGTTTTTTGTGGGAAGGCCGCCAGGAAGAAAGAGACACCGCCCATCAAAGCGGGCACTGTTGTTTGGTGGTCTGAGGCACTCCGCCACCTGTGGCACCTGTTTATGGGTCTCGTAGATGCCTTGTAATTCAATCTGGGGCACCCACAAGGCACAATCTGGGCCAGATGAGCTAAAACGGAAATTATGTAAGAGTCTGCTCACCATCGGCGTCAGATCGCCGACTGCCCAAGTCGCACCGACAATGATCAAAACAACACTCTGAAAGGGGTGCCATTCCCCTTCATCTTCCATCCCTTTCCCCAATGGCGACCTCAAGAACTACAGCTTTTTGCAGCCAGAGTGTAGCTGAATTATTCAGGTAGTGACTGAGGTAGCTATTCCTTATTTTTTTTAGCGTGCTTAGAGCTGATTCCGACTGGTAGCTGACGCCTGAAGATGACCAATGCTGACTTTGCCTCCATCCTGTGGTACTTCTAACCTGCTGTGTACCATTGCTCGACACCTTTTTCAATGCTGACCGACTCTTACTTGTAGTACTAACATATGAAAAGACATTGGTCTAACTTTCCAGTGACTTCAAGCATTTCTTGCCTCTCTGTGCCCTGGCGACTGTTAAGAAACATCATTTTGCTCACATTCTCAATCCCATCCATACCGATTTCTCACACATCCTTCCTTTTCAAGACTTCTTACTTCTCTCATATGTCAATAGTATAGACCTTTTTGAAATACAGCTCTTTTCTCTCTCTTCCTGATTTCGTAGACCCCTCTGCTGCCCTCTGAGCTCTGACAGCCCGACTCGGGTCTCAATACCTGTCTGCTTTTTCGGGACGCATATCGAGAATAAGGTACGTACAGCTCTTAAACCTCTATGGGAGTATCTAAGTATACTGATGCACCGATCCCCCGTTTTTGGCTGTCTTACAGATACTTCCTGAGTGATTATGAAGGTAGATGTCCTCTGATTCTCGAGTTTTCAGTAAGCACACACTTTCTCTCATTGTTATGGTACCTGACCTCAACATAGTTTTCTGGAAGTATTTCCTGACTCTACAGCTCTACACGATTCTTTCAAGGTCTTGATTGCGCTCCTGGGACCATTTTGCGCGTCTCGAGATATGCCATTTCTGTTTGTACCTTATCATAGTCAATACATGTCGTTTTTCCCTGCCAATCCTCATAGACTGATCCGAATCTCAACCGGAAAGGCTCTATGAGCTCTCCTTGACTATACCTTTCGAATGAATCTATCATTGTTTTAGAGATTTGGGTGTTGAAAACGGAGGTGCACCTTGTACACCAAAAAGTGTCTAGAGGTACACACCGCGAACTTGTGTGGAAATCATGGGTTACCACAAACGACCACACATCCATACATAAAAATAACACACAACAAAAATAGTACCTACATGTTTGGATGGATTAGAGGACCTTGTCCTCCAGATTTGAGAGCATTCTGAGAAGTATTGACTGTACACGACAGGAAAAAGAGTGGTTTGATCGAATCCCCATTGAATCCCCATCGATTCCACATCGATTCCTGACCATCATCCTTCACAAACACGGATTCAAGAAGAGAAAAAAGGCAGCTGTCTTATTGCTGGTACTTACAGCTACCTATAGAGCCATCATACACAGCTTTCTGATGATAGAAAAAGGCTAGTCTTGCATTTCAATTGCGAACATGTTAAAAAGATGAGAAAGAATGATCCCAGTATTGCTTCCACTCAGAGGAATTCCCGAAGTCGACGCGTCTGCTAGACTCACTTTCTATCTACTGATTTATCAAGAATACAAGAAGCAAGCATTGAGAGCCTTTACCGTGTTGGAACAGGGATTCTATGGAACATGGGCATCAAAGTAATGCTGCAATTGACATGATTCTATCGATATCTCGAGCTATCATAAACCAATGATCCATTTTCTCCCATTCAAAGTACTCCCATAGTGCAGAGTAATACCAGTAGTGACATTTCCAGGTGCTTCATCGTAAATTTCAAAGCATACAGGTGGTCATTGCGGTCAAAGGAAGGAAGTAGGTACGTAAAATTGCAATGGCAATTGAATCATCTGCAGTCTTCCCACGCTCCCAAACGATCTCCAGTGCTTTGAAATCTCTGATAGTCATGAGAAGATAGCTATAGGTATCCTCTGAAGAGATTTTATTGCATATCACTTAGTATACTGATGCTCATGGTAGCAAAGGCAGTGACGTGGTCCTGATGAGGAGGAAGGCTCTTTCTGCACAGCATCTCCCCTCCTGGGTCACTGAGGGCCTCCAAAGTCTTGAATTTTGCGCAAGTTAGTCACTGAATACATATGCTTCGATACTTTTTGAGTCTTTGCTCCAAGTGGTATGAGCATCGAGCGGTTTGCAGGCATTATGAAGGAAGGCAGAGGAGTGGATCTCACGATTATTCCGACTTGGGCAATGGGGCATTTCCACGTGGGGGGTCCCGCTTTGCCGCGTGCCACAGCTTGAGCCTGATGGTGAGCAGATTATCTAAGACTTTAAAATTTCCGTTTTAGCTCATCTGGCCCAGATTGTGCCTTGTGGGTGCCCCAGATTGAATTACAAGGCATCTACGAGGCGGTGTAACAGGTGCCACAGGTGCACTCCGCAGTCAACACTGAGGCTAAGTTTACCACTGAAAAGCTTCTGGCATCGGGTTCCTAGTTCGATGATTGTTGGGTGGCGCATCGGTGGCCGCTTATTGCGTCGCGGATTTAACCGCTGATAAGGCAAAGGCAGCACTGGAACTGTTGGCAATGAGATCTTCCATAGACCGTACATACATACATAACTCGTGCGATTGGATTAATTTCCTGGAAATCGGAGTGGTGGCCTCTGCGCGACTGCGTCCGTGTTTCTTGTGGCAGTCTGCTCCTTTATATTTATTCCTTCCTTTCTCCCCAGCAGCTCGCGGACGCAGGACGAGAGTGGCAAGGTTTCCCTACCACAGGAGATACAGATAGAGATAGGGCGGAGAGGCCGGCTTGTCCAACACCGTCTGCTCTGAACGCTGAACGTTGAACCCTGCGATTACTCTGCTCCAGCTTTTGTGTCGCTTACCGGTGGAGCACTCTACCCGCTATCGGCACTACCCCAACAGACACCACCACCACCTCCTCCTCCTCCTCCTTCACTTCTCTTCTCTACTCTACTCGCCACTCCGTCTGCGGTTGGAAGGCGACCTCCCCCAACCCAAAAAACCAAGACTGCCACCGACGACGACTGACGCTAACCTTCAACGACGACCTCCTGCCTATCGCACTGTACTCCCATCTCATTGCCCTCAGCGCTCAGCGGCCGGCTCTTTAGTCTACCAGCTTCGCATCCACAGCCTCAGACGGCCAGCTCAGCTCAGCCCTCAGCCCTCGGCTCGCGCGCTCCTCCCTCTCTCTCTCTGGTCTCCCCCGCTCCATCCGGTGAGTAGTGCTATTCTTGTCCTCATCCCGCCCCCGCCCGGCTGGTCCCCGCCACAGACAGAGCTCCCCCAGCACCACGGAACTAGTTCTGACCTCTTTAGCTTGATCCCAGTCCCCTCCTCTCCTCTCCAGCGTCATCGCGGCGAGTTGAATCAGGCATCATCCTCAACAACCGTTAACTTCTATCACTACTACTACTCGTCCTCCAACCACGCCCCCTTCGTCCTACCCGACTCCCATCATCCTTCTGCACGAATAGCGCAACGGCATCTTCTACAACCACACCTCCTCAAGCCCGTTGACACGAACGACTACCACAACGACGACACGAAACGACGACCCACGAACCAACCGCTTACACTATCTACGTACCGAGGTAAGTCTCTCTCTCGCTCTCTCCCTTCTCTCTGGCGCTCGCTGATTCACATCCACACAACAGCCGTCTTCACGATCTCAGCCTCTCCTCTCTAGCATTACCACGGTACCGGATCACGTCCTAAGCGTCGCTTCCGGTTGTATACACTACCAACCAACGGTCAGCATCTTCACGACTTCTCCCATACTCCTCCTATCTGAGCAGCCTTCGCTCTTCTTCCGGCCTCGCTTAGACAACTGGCCCCCCGCGAGCTCCCAGGCACCTTCCAATTGTGAGTACCGGACGAGACTGTTCCGCTTCCCGATCCGTTCCTGTTCCTGCCCTCCCCCTCCCCGCCGAGCCACTGCACTTGTGTTCCCACCCTCCCTCCCAACATCCCTGCCCACGGCCCTTCCCTTCGCAAGGCCTCGCACCTCCCGTGGAGCTAGGCCGCATCTGGATCTCTCCAAATCGGGTTTCCGCAGCTCTACGTGCCGAGCGATTTCGTCATGCCACCGCTCTCTGCCAAGTGTGTCATCTCCCAAATCTGAAATCTCGCACCAATCCCCATTGGGAGCGTCCACAACACGGCACTTCATTGTCGCGGGCGTCAAGTGCGGGCGTCTTTACCCAACAAAAGAAGGGAAACAAGGTGCCTGTGTCAGCTAGGTGCCGCCGAGCTTCATTGTCTCCGCTTTACCACCACCATCGCCATCATCATCGAGCCCCCTTCTTCTTGGCGCATCCACGTTCTTTCAACATCCAGACCCAGAAAACTGGAACCTTCCGCTCTTTTCGCACCACCCTTTCTTCACATCGACATCCAGAACCACCACTATCTCTCACTTCCCTCACACATGGCAGCACGTTCATCTTGGCGTTGCGTGTCGACAATGTGCTCAGAGCCCGCTCTGTTTTCATCAATACCTGCACCCACCGAACTCCCATCACCTTCCCTCGTTCTTTCCCAGGCTCGCCCCGCTCCCCTGTGTCTCTTCACCTTGACACCCCCACTGACTTCGCCTCCTCTTGGCCATTCCCCTTCTTTTGCATCTCTCTCCTCCAACTACGGATCGGAAAACTCGAATTACCTGACCATCCCCGGTCCTGATTCCGCTTCTCGTTGCGCAACCCATTCACGGACTGCACCTCGCCATCGCAGACAGCGGTCCCGACCTAACATTCCGGTCAACTTCTTCTCGGCCGCGATACCTACGTCATCAACCCCTGCGATCGCCTCACCCTTTGAAACCAAACCCTTGGGTGTCAATCGAGGTTCAGCACTCAACCTGTTTCCAGCAGCGAGCACTGGCGTGACAACAGCTCACCCCATTTCGACTGCGAAAACTCTAGGTTATATCTACACTCTTACTGCATTTAACCCAGCCGCACAACAAACGGGAATGCTCTTGTCCTCCAATCACGGACACCACGCCTCAATGCCGTACGATCAGATGCACGGCTTTGACGCATCTTCTTCCTCATCGGTCTCCGGACACTACTCTGTCAGCGGACGACCGCGGGGACATGGCCACAGCGTGTCGACCGACAGCGGGCGGCCACGCTCGGCTTCTAGCATGGACACCAGCTCGAGTTCTCGGACCTCGTCTCATGTCGGTAGCAAGGATACTGCCTTGACAGATGAGCAACGACTCTCGACCTTGCGACAGCAACAAGCACAAAGGCGGCCCAAGATGGTCCGACTTACCCCCGCTGTCAAGCATTTGAACAGCTCCAACCGCAGTCTTTCGGCATGCATGGCCCCCATATCGGTAGCGTTATCCTCAGCTCCTCAAGCTGGGGAGTCATCTCGACCCGCCTCTGTGGTAGGGATCGCCTCGATCACAGGCTACTCTTCCTCATTGGGGTCTTCGACCACAGGGATTGAGGGACTGCCTCAATCAACCGGCTTAACGATCATGGTGGAACCCAAGGCGGGGTTCTCTGATTCTCCTGAGAAGATTCTCTTCCCCATGGTCGGATCTCCGCCAGTTTCGGCGTCGCTCCCATTGCATCCCGGTTCGCGGAGGGCTCTCGCACAAAAAGCGGGTCTGCAACCGGCCGGTGGGGCTTCCTTGCAACTGGACCTTGGCTGCATCTCGGGTCCTTCTGTAGTATCCGACACATCCGCAAGTGCCAACTCGGCCAGCACTCTTCCCGAACTTGTGCGGAAGAAGTCTGGCGAGCCAGTGAAGTCCTCTCTCAAGCACTTCGCACAGTCTGCATTCATGCACCGGGCCGATTCGAGCCCGGCGGCGCCTGCCAGTTTCCACCGGGCCAAGAGTGTGCCTACCACACCGACATCGTCCAAGGCGGTTCACTTTGACCCCGTGTTGGAACACGTTAAGGTGTTCAAGCATCGGCAAAAGCCCTTGGCCGTTTCTCGGGACGGCTCGCCTGAGCATACAGAGACGGAGACGGAGGAAGAGCGGGAGTTCCCGTTCTACCAGAACTGGCGCAAACACGTTGTGGGGAACTCATCATCTCCTAGCGGGAGTGGGTCACAGAGCTCCGCTGCGTCGACGCCTACTGGTGAGGTTGAGGAACAGCTGGTGTTGCGTTTGCCCAACTTCCCTTCTTCTGCCAAGTTGTCGGTGTACCGGCCTGTTTTCCTGGAGCGGGTCTATCTCTCCGACGACCTTCGTTCGGTCAAGGGTGCGGTCCAGGTCCAGAACCTCGCCTTCGAGAAATGGTTGGCGGTCCGGTTCTCGCTCGACAACTGGGCCACCGTCTGTGAGGTCACGGCCGAGCATGCGGAGAGCATCAAGGGCGGCAAGTCGGATCGGTTCACGTTCTCGATCAAGCTGAATGAGCTTTTGATCTGGACACGCGGGCAGGAGGAGACCAAGACGATGCTCGTATGCTTGCGGTACACCACCGCCGGTCAGGAGTTCTGGGACAACAATGAGGGAGCGAATTACCAGCTCGACTTCCGGAAGCGGCCTGTTGCTCAGCCGCAGAGCCCCGGTCAATCTTCTCGGCAGAGGGCCGAGACTCTTTCGGCTGGCATGACTCGGGCAGCTACATCGACGGTGACCTCGCGCAAGGCCGGTTCGCCTGGCCTGAGTCCGTCCGAGTTGGGCAGCAGTGGCTCGCGCAAGAGCAACGGCAACTCGCACAAGATTGTGGCTGAGGAGCTCGGACGCTCGTTGGAGAAGTTGCAAACGGCGAGCAAGGATGACGGACAGCGTGAAGGGGAGGAGGAGGATGATAACGATGAAGACCACCTTCTACCTAAGGCGCTGCGGTTGGTCAGGACACGGCGTCGTTCGCCACCGGTCTCTCCGGGAGATTTGTCGTCCAACGCCAACGGGCGCTCTTCTTCGCCTTCGATGTGGCAGTCGCGCTACGACTTGTCGGAGAGTCTGAAGAACCCCAAGACGGGCAGTCGGACGACGAGTGCGGGTCGACAGGCTGCGCTGGACTACTTCTCGGCTAAGCCGCCGGCCCCGGCTGCTTCTCAGCAGCAACGAGCGGTCTTTATCGGATCGTCGTCGTCTGGTTTGCCTCAGGTCAGTCTGTCACGGAGCGGGAGCGCCGGAGATGTCTTCTCTCCGTCCGAATCTGGCGAGGGTGCTACTCCTGGCCCTTCATCGCAGGGCAGCTCTGACGGTGGTGCACTGCCGGTGCCCATGGGACATTTCACCACCAAGGCGGGCATGATCAGTCCTGGGTTGGGTGAGGTGATTGCGCATATGCCGATGGCGATGTCGATGTCGATGACCTCGAACGGCGGGAGTCGAACGCCCTCTCCCAGCACGGGCGGGAACAGTCCGACTTCGGAAACGGCAGTGACGCCCGAGGCAGGAACGGGCAGTGGAAGTCAGACGGACTCACCCACGCTCGCTCCTTCGTCGGCGCGGTCGCAAAGTAGCAGTCGGTCGTCGATGCACACCAAGTTCTACTCGTACCCGGTGCATCGCAACTCGCAGTCGTCTGCGGGACAGCTGTATCGGATCACGCGGGGCTCGGATGAGCAGCGGCCTTCGTCGCCGCTTGCGCGGTCGTTGGGCCCACCGACGATTTACACTCCTGCCTATGCTGCTACTTCGGGTCTGGAGAGTCCTGTCAAGAAGGATCGCACGGGCACGGCTGTGTTGCTCTCTTCGAGCTTTTTGAACGACTCGCCGCAGAATTCGCCGATCTCGCCGTTGACGTCGCCGAACCCCTTTTCGCCTACCCTCTCGATTTCGTCGCTCGAGTCTGAGATGACGACTTGTCTTGCCAGCCCGGAGGATGCGGCCATCCTCAGCGGCAGCAGTGGGCTTGGACCACGGCTGACCGTCGATGTTCGCATTCCGGACTCGTCGGTTGAGGACATTCATCGGTCCCTGTTGGCCATGGCGCGTGGGGACGTTCCTGGGTCGGAGTCGAATAGCTCCCATGCGGGCTCGGGCTCACCGACTTTGAGCGCCGTCTCGGACTCGTCCAGTTCGAACTCGTCGATGAAGCCGGGCAGCGTGTCGAGCTATGACGAGTTGATTGCTCGGTTCTGCTGGCACGATACCTCTGCGCAGGCTGGTACTTCGACTGCGGGTGCGGCTGTGGTTGCATCGGGGCTCATCCCTCCTGCTGCTCTTCCGGCCGCCATCACGTCCGCCACTTCTCCGGGATTGGTAGAGGAGGGTACGCCTGTTCTTCCGGACGCTAACGGGCACGGCGATGGATTGCCGGGCATGCATCTTCAGCATGTGCCTCACCGCATGTTTGCGAGTTCGATGGGCAGCCCTACGACGGAGTCAGGGAGTACCACTCCTACCATTGGCTTCTGAGCTCTTCCCGAGTCTAAAGGTGAGTACATCAACGAGTCTACTATCAAATTCTGCGATTACAAGAACAGGATCACTGACCCGATTCACTCTCTCTTCTCTCCAGAATTTCCCCGACTCTGCTCCTTTTTGCCTCTGCAATGTACACGAGCAGCAACCCCCAGCAAAATTACACAACTAAAGACAAGTCAAGATCGTTCTTCCACTGCAGGCTTCGAACACCAATTTCTTTCTCATCCATCCATGACTCCGGGCCGCCGACTTCAAGCATATGTTGCGCCCAGTAGGACCTTTCGACACCCACCCCTTCAAACCGGGCGGGCCTTTTTTGTTTCCCTTCCTTCCTCTGAATAGTTTACTTTACTTCACTTCCCACCCTTTCTACTCAACTTCCCAATGGTCTATCTTCTTTTGCAACTCCCCCTCAAAAAGTACAAGTCCGGAATCCAACCCCAAACGCGCACGCCTCAGGCTCGACACCTCACCACCTTTCCCTCTGCCCCAACATGTGAAATCTCGCTCCTCGCTATACTCTCCCACCTCCCCTACACCTTTTTTTGTTCCATCATCCCTTTCTCTTTCCATCACCCATAATCATTGATTTTTCTCCCCTGTCTCCTCTTTCCGTAAAGCACATACTTCGACATGGTTGCCTTCTTCCTTTTCTTCTGTTCCTCTTGTCACCATGTCCTTTTTGGCGGCCTCGTCCCTTTTCTTTGAGTCGGCTTCTTTGATAATACATCATCACAGCTTCTCTGTCTCCCTCCCCGCTCTCGTCAATCCAAACAGCATTTCTAGTTTCGAACTGTGTGCGTTGGACGTGTTGAGCGAGCAAGTGTGGACGATTTGCACCGACGTGTCCTTTTGGCTGGAGTCACGTGCACGCTTGTGGATGACAAATGGAGGACCACCCATCCGAAGGGGCAGCAGCAAGGGAGACGATCTTGACGCCGACTGACACGCCCACAGCACTCGCCGCCCATTCGCACCTTAGACAACCACAGATTACAATGGCTGCTGCCCTCCGAAGCACCTCGCGCGTAGCTCAGGCCGCCGCCGCCGGGCTGCGCTGGGCCGCATCGCCCAGCCAGGCCTCCTCCCGGCTCGCCGCCGCCTCCAGCATCCCAGCTGGCCAACGGCAGCAGCAGCTCCCCTTCTCCACCTCCTCCGCCGCGCGCTCCGACGTGCTCATGGTCCACCGCGAGACCGAGTACAACAACGCGTCGATCCCGTTCAGCTTCGACGAGCAGAACGCTGTCATTGCGAAGGAGATCATCGCCAAGTACCCGGCCCAGTACAAGAAGGCGGCGGTCATTCCGCTCCTTGATCTCGGACAGCGGCAGAACTCGGGTTGGACCTCGATCTCGGTCATGAATGAGGTCGCTCGTATTTTGGAGATGCCGCCCATGCGTGTGTACGAGGTCGCTTCCTTCTACACCATGTTCAACCGGTGAGTATTCATGCTCCCGCCTGGCCCCCGGCGCGCGCGCGCTTAAAGGGGGGTTTGCAGTCTCTGCAAGAGGCGCCCGTCCTCTCGCCAGCTTCAGGGTCTGACCTTTTTCCGCGCGCGATGATCCGCAGTGAGCCCGTCGGCAAATACTTCCTGCAACTATGCACCACCACCCCCTGCATGCTCGGCGGGTGTGGCTCAACGAAGATCCTGGAGGCCATCGAGAAGCACCTCGGTATCAAGGCGGGCCAGACTACAAAAGACAAGCTCTTCACACTCGTAGAGGTTGAGTGCCTTGGGTACGTACCAATGATTATCGCAAGGACAGCGGGTTTCGGAGTCATGTGCTGAACCATGCCTATGCTTCTACTCGGAACAGTGCTTGCGCAAATGCGCCCATGGTCCAAATCAACGATGACTTCTTCGTGAGTTGCCTTTCTGGAGCAACGCTCGATCTCAAGTTGTCTAGGAAAGCACTCACTCACTTGAATCTTTACCATACTCCGTCCATGAAGGAGGACCTGACACCTGAGACTACTGTCAAGGTTCTGGAAGACCTGCGCGCTGGGAAGGCCGTGAAGCCCGGTCCGCAAAGTGGTCGACACTCCAGCGAGGCGGCACAAGGCCGGACAGCCTTGACTGCCGAGGTGAGTACCTTTACGGCATTCTTCCATTCTGCTATAGCGGACCTCGATCTGAAATGCTGTCTGCGCCTCGTCTCTTCTTTGATTATTAGCCGTACGGGCCTGGGCAGCACTGCCGCGAAGAGTTCGCATGAGGAGGATCGTTGCGTTGTCCGGCCCTGCTTTTGCAATCCAGATAGCTTTCGTTTGCTTCTGTGTTCACTCCAGACATCCAGCCGCTTTCAAAGTGTTGAGCAGAATGATCTTGGATTAGCAGAAGAAACCAGAAGGAAATGATGGTCGGTGCCGGAGTGCAAGTGTATGCCCGTGCTATTCGGGCATCTGCACTCCTGCTGCGGAAGAAGAGAAAGTCTGAAGAGAGGGTGGCTCGGAGTGAAGAGCGATGGGGAAGAGGGCATCTGCGAGAGACGAATGATTGTATGCAGAAGAGATGCAGGAAAAAGGATGGTGTGGATGCAACTTTAGTTTTGGTTGTTGAGCAGTGTGTAGACTGATGGAAGTGCGAGAACATGGTGGTCAGCTCTGTGTCGATTCTTTCAATGCAGACGCTCTGACTACTCACTCTCTGCCTCGACGCGCTGACGGCTATGGTCAGCTGAAGAATCCGGGGCTGGCGCAGAATTGCCGAGATCTTCCTTGACGAAGTCTGGAAGAGCCCAAGGTCAGATCGAAGGTATGGGTCAGCATCACAAGCATTCCCCCAAACTCGCTCGTAAAAGGTGGTACTCACCAAACTTGGCACTGTCTTTGCCGAGGGCAAACGATTCGAGCAGCTGAGCCAGATCCGCATCGTTGGTGTACAAGATCCTTGTCGCGGGCCCAGTTGTCGTCGCCATATCAAATCCGATGGGTGTGGTGAACTGCTGAGAAGTGTCCTCGAAGCTCTGGCCTGATGGACGCCCGTGTCCCTCGGAAGCCAGCTGCTCGGTCGCTTCTCCATTCATATTAGAGGACGAGATCGCGCTCGGCATAGACGGCATGGATGGCATCGGGTGGTTGTCGAAGGAGAACGACTTGCGATGTCCGGCCCGCTTGGGTGTGAAGAAGCTTCTCGAGTCGTCAGGATTGAGGCCCGCAAAGGACTTCTCGTTGGTCTCGGGAACGTAGACAGATTCGACTCGCGGTCCGCGGAACATCATGCTCTCCCTCATGCTCTCCCTCGTGCGCGAACCTCCGCTCAGATAGCTCAATCGATGCTCGTCCGAGTAGACGCTCGAGCGCTCCGCGAGGCCAGCTATCACTGGAACATGAAATAAATATGTCAGTATAGTTACTGCAAGCACTCGTCCTGCGGGATAAACTCACCCTGCCAGACAACGGAACCATCAGCACGTTCCGTGACCTCGATGTGATTGCGCATCGAATTCTCCAGACTTGGCGACGGCTGCAGTCCTCGAGGGTCGACCTCGTCCTCGTCTTCGTCTCCGTCTTCGTCTTCGTCTGGAATTTAGAAGATTTGTCAAGTCAGGACAGGACGATAAGCTTGCACTGCAGACTGAACTCACTCAGATAGAAGTCATAGAATGAGCCGTTTCCATGGCTCATGATGGACGGGGCGCCAGGAGAAGGCATCGGCGGGGCCAGTCTGTCGGTGCCGCCAGCCTGAAGAAGAGAGACCAGCGAAGCTGACGGTCCCAGTCCCCGGTTCTGGTTGAGGCTCTTCCTGGGAGTGGATGGCACGTCAAGACCCAATTGACTGCTGAAATTAGGCAGCGGTTGATTGGCAAGCATGTCGGCGGATATCTTTCGACGGTGTAATCCGCCGACGCCGGCAGCGCCAGGGGGCGTCGCTGGTCGGTCCTGCACTGATTTGCGAGCCGAGGTTCGCTTGGCTTTGGGATCCTCTGCGGATACAGAGCTGCGCGGAGCCTTAGAGTCTTCTGTGGCAGCAGGGACGCTAAGGTCCGGAGAAGGCGGGGGGTTGCGCTCCATGGAGGCCTTTTCCTCGGCTGGTTTGACCGCACGGGACTTGCGCTTGGCCGACGCGGACATCAACGACTGTGCAATAAAAGCGTATTATCGACGTCAGGACAAAATACTGTGACACACGAAAGCATCAAACACTTACCTTCCGTTTGTCAAAGACGGTATCTGTTGGAATGATGATCGTGCGTCGCACAATGGTGTCTCTGGCTGACCTTGTGGGCGCGACATTCATTCCATCTGGACTTGGCGCCAATCTCAAGTGGGGCATGGCTGTTTGAACAGTATCATTCGTACGACCCGGAGGACTACCGTTGAGCTTCGCTTCCTCGACTTGCACGCCTGCTGCCTTCTGCTGAGTAGTCTCAGTCTCCTCTGGCATGGTTACCAGGTGAGCACCCATAGACTCGTCAATGGTCTGGTTCAGGGGAGAACCGAAGGAGAGCGCCGACACCAGGCGAAGCCGGGTCTCTCGATCCGCTTGTGACATGTTGCGCGGCAGGGCCTGCGGCTGATTGCCGTAGTTCGGAGTGAGCCCGTTCGGCGAGCCATCGAGGCTGCCCTGTTGGTATCCACTGTAAGAGTCGTGGCTGTTTGCATACCCGTTGAACGACGACGGATCGTTCATCATCGGAGGCTCTGGACCAAGAGTCGCGTGCCCAAAGGAGGAGGCCGGACTCTTCGTGAGCCCGTTCGTGGACTTGGCGGGCGCGTTTGAGGATGTGAGCCTCTCAAAAATGCTGAAGTCTCCTGTGCGCTTTCGACTACGAAACTTTTCGAGGATGCGACTGCCAAATTTGCTTGAGCTCGATGTTGCAGCTGGCGACGGCTTGGGGAAGAACATTGAACTTCCTGCGCCTCCAACGGATGCTTCTGGAGTTGCTGGGGCTTGTGTCCATGGACTCTTATTATACTCGCCGCTGTGGCCAAAGGATGAAGAGTGGCGACGGTGACGGGTCCTGTTGTCTGGATCGTCGTTAGACGAAGACTGGACGGTATCGTGGTTCTTCTTTCCGCGCGTAGAACGGCTGTCATTGCCAGTTTTGGACGGCGAGCGCTTCAACGCGGCTTCGGGCATCTTGATGTCCATCGCATGATCGAGTCGCTGAGTTGTGCCGAGCAGCTGAGGCTGAGAAATTATTTTGTTGATCTTCTTCTGTGACTTGCGCTTCGAGAGTGTTCGACTTCGCTTGGGGACGGCAAGCGCAGCATTTTCCTCCGGCCCCTTCAAAGCACGCGTCGCTGCTCGTGTCTGCGCAGCAACGTCATCGACCAACCTCGGGCCCAACGCCAGATGCGCTTCCGAAGCTGCAGTCCTCGGGTCATCCTCCTCGGGCGTATTGTTCGCATTCGTGAGTTGGTCATGTGATTTGCTGCGGCGAGGTGCGCGACTCTGGGACGAGACGCGATGGTGACCGTTCTCATATTCCGTCGACTCTTCCTGTATCACTGTATGCCTGCCGACAGCTGCCTGTTGCGTGCCAGGTACAGGCAAGGGAGTCCGGCCCGAGAACCGACTGTCCATAGACGAGTTGCCCCTCCGGTGTCCCTGATCAGTCATAGCAGGGAAGGCGAACTCGATGTGTTGAGCATTGGCCTCGTCGATCGCCTGACTCAACGAAAGAGCATGCTCATCCAGATCGTGGATGGGTGATATCGGCCGAAAGCCCGCTGCCTGTGTGGACAGGTCGCGGATAGAGGGCAGATCGCTGCGCTTTGACCGATGACTGAATGTCGGCGAGGTGGGCCGATGGCTCGTCGTCACATCATACATCACTTCGGATTTAAATGCGGAAGCCAAGACCGGAGTGCTTGCTGCAATGTGCGTGGTGGGAGGAGTCGTTTGCACCATTGGGGTGAACGTAGCTGTGTTCGCTGTGAATGCTGGAAGATACGCTGGCTGCAGCGGTTGTGACCGCTGCGGACCATCCACGAAACCCGGTCCCAGTTCTTGCCTGGATCCATATTCGTTGAAGCCAGATCCCTGTAGCATCGAATCATGGCTGAGCCCCTCACGTGGTGAAAAGAATGGAGTTGAAGCCGCGGGACTGTGAGATGAGGTGTCTTGCAGCAAGCCAATGTTGGGATTCCCCGTTTCTTGCTGGACCGAGTCGGGTATGGCAGGAACGGGAGGGGGGTACGCCTCCAGTCGGGATGACGCACCAGCGCGACTCACGGAGCGTTGTGTCTCTGAGCGCGCCAACGCACTTTGGATCTCGGCCAGTTGTTCGGCGGTGAGAACACTACTGTCGGTGTGCAGTGGGATCGACGCTTCCCCCATCGGAGCACTCAGAAGATCTCTGCTTCGCTTGCGCATCATCTGGGGCTCTGGTGACTTTACCGATGCCGCCCGGCCGCCGGGGGCATTGCCCTTGCCAGAGCCTTGAGTGCGCTGCATGGATGTGTTGCGCGCCACCGTTGCCCAGACATCCTCTCCGACGCTCATTCTGCCTGCTTTAGGCGCCGTGACCTCCTCCTCCTCATCAGAGCTGGCATTGATATCGCTGACGCTGCGGATGCTGGTCCGATCCGCTTTCTTGGTTGTTGAAGACACGTAAAGCCTGTCAGAGCGAAGCGTGTCCTCCCTCGATGAGGCAGTGTTCTGTCGTGTCCCAGAAGTGTTCAGCGAACGCGAATCAGCCGACTCGCCGTCCTGCGATTCCGAGGTGCGAGCAGGGAAGGAGAAGCCCGGCGGGTTGACCGGACCAGGAGGGGCTCGACGCTGTGCAACCAAAGCCGGAGGAGGCATCGACATGGAGTCTGCTGTGGCAGCTTGGGCCGCGGATGCTACTGCTCTGAAACCACCAGAAGCAGCCACATTCTGCTGCGCCTGCAATGACATCTGCTGCTGAATACCTGGAGAAGCCGGTGTAGTTGGCGGACTGGGAGTGAAGAAGCCCGCAAGATCAAGGCCTGACGGACTGGCGATCGAGTTCAGCGCAGCACTA
This sequence comes from Tilletia caries, assembly GCA_032718865.1. NCBI lineage: Eukaryota > Fungi > Basidiomycota > Exobasidiomycetes > Tilletiales > Tilletiaceae > Tilletia > Tilletia caries. The sequence goes on along the minus strand of JALUTQ010000046.1, from coordinate 1,089,103 downwards.
GATCCGGAATTGGACCGACCACGGGTGCGATGGTACTGCGGTACATAGTTGTGGCGAGCAGCGATCGCACCAGCCAGGACTGTGGTCGACGCAGGTGTCCCACGTATAGATCCTGCAATAGAAGGATTCGAACTGTGGTGACTCATGGCTGGAGGAGTTATGGGGACATTAGTTGCATAGGCTGCAAGCGAACTTGACAGAGACGCTTCGGACGGACGCTTGGTGATCCCCATTGCACCCATCTGTGCCTGATACGCCGACGGAGGGCCGGCAGGGGTCATCGGCATTGGCTTGTTCCAGCGAGAGGCGTGCGACGCGTCCGACGGTTCTCGAGAAAGGGTAGGAGATGTAATCGAATTGTTCACATAGTGAAGCGGGGATCGCTGTCCCGTTGAGGCATGGCTGACCGACGTAGAGGGTGAGAAACCGGAGCCTAGACCTCCAGCACCACCGGAAGGGATCGACCCCTTAGGTCCTGATACACCATTGCTCGATGTAGTGCTTGCTGGTCGCGTGCCGTTGTTGGACTCCGTGAGGGTCGCCATTGGTGGGTTCCGATTCAAGCTACCATTTGATTCCTTATTGCTGATTCTCCGACGGTGCATGTTTGCCAGCGACCCTTGCCCTCCAGAGTTTTGTTGCGTCGATATGGCGAAGCCGGGCTGGGCGCTCATTTGCATCATGGCAACTGGGCCTTCAGATGGAGCAGGTGGAGGTGGACCGCCATGGGAATGCGCCTGAACATCAGGAAACTCGTCAGTTCACTTCCTGAATTGCCTGACATTAGACCACTTAAATACTTACCGATGAAGTCTGAGAGGACGGATACGCCTGTCTGGCAAGCATGGAGGGCAACACCGCCGGACTTTGCGGCGAGTCAATGACAGGTTGACTGAGCGTGCCGCTGGCAGAGTGAGCCATCATAGACGGAGGGTGACCCGAAGTGGGCGAAACCGGGGCGAACGTGTACGCATTCGGCACATTGGGCCCCACACGGATTCGCCCGTTTGCAGGATCGAAGCTCAGCTGCGTGCCCGCCGCGGAGCCGAAGCGCTGATGTCCATAGCTGGACCCGGAGCCTGTGGGCATATGACCAGGTCGACCGGTGGGCCGCCCAGACGAAGGATGCTGCCCATACTGATTCGCATAACCAGCGAGGTTCATCGGTTCTCCGCTGCTTCCTTCTGCGGGTGGTCTCTGGCTGACAACCGCGACGTTGGACGGCTGCATCGCGTGTTCCGCGGAGTCTATGGACCGCAAGCCTTCGACAGAGCCGCTTCGATTGCGTGAATGCCGGGGCACGGCGGGTGCGCCTTGGACATTGCCCGTCCCGCTAGCCACACTGCTGCGAACGCTCGCAGGCGTGTCAGGTGACGTAGTCGACGCGCTGGGCGGGCGGTAGATCCGAGTCGACAGGGTAGACGATCTGCGCCGAATCCCGATGTTGTGTGCGCCGATCAGGCTGGCCTCGCCAGAGAAGGAAGTAACTGAGGCGTTGCTCGCGTCCCGACGATGGGTCGCAGAAGATGTTGAACCCATGGTACCTGAACTCCGGGGCGGGCGATCTCCCTGCCCACTGAACTGGCTGGTCCTATCCGTGGTTGCCGCCGCAGACGAGATAGAAGGAGCTGAGAAGCGATCAGAATCCGTAGAGAGGGCAGCAGGTATGACTGGGAGGGGAGACCCTGGCTGTGACGCCGACGCCCACGCCGACGAACTGGGAAGCTCCAACTCTCTTTTCCCACCAAAGGTCGGCGTGACCGCCAAAGCCGAGTCGGCGGTGAGCACAGGACTCGGTTGCAATGTGACCGTGCTGGTGCTCGTCCCGTTTGGAGAGAAGGATCCTGGCATCTTGATCGTCATATCAGAGGCAAGGCCAAACCCTCGCACAGCAGTCTCGTCGAAGGCGTCAAATGATTCGGTACTGCGTGGTGCCGCACGCAAGGTAGCCCGCCGGTCGTACTGGAACGCGTCATCCGCTTCCTCATCAGCCTCCAGCTCATCATCCTCCATGTAACTGCCCCGCCCACTCGTTCCACTCGCACTATCGGTCGCGCTGAGCGAACGTCCTCTCGACGCAGGCGGTTGCAACGAGGTCGATGAAGCTCTTGAAGGTTGAATACCCGGCTCGCCAACGGTCAAGAGATCAGCTTGCAGATCGAACGCATTCGACCTCAACGACCCAGCATCCTGACTATTGTTCTCCTCCTCCTCCAACAAAGTCCTGGCCTCGGCAATGCTTTCGCCCTCTTCTGCACTTCGGAAGCTGTCCGCACTGGTGAAGGACATCTGCGAGAATGTCGAAGCGCCGCGCATGTGTTCCAGACGGGGGCGTGCTCTGAACGAGCTCCCAAGCGATCCCCTCGGTACCGGCGGTAATGGACCTGGAACAGGTGTGGGCGGTGCGCCCGCTGAGCTGCTTGACTCATACCTGCGATGCACGTTGGGAGCACCGGCCGCGACGGCACGAGGCGTGGGAGATCTCGCGTCCATTTGCGCAACCTCCTCGTCGATCGTATCGTCGATCCTTGCCTGCGACTTCCAGGACTGTGACTGTGTTTCGGAATTGTGCTGGTCAGCTGCTTCAGCAGTAGGTGATCCAGAGGTGAGCGCGGCGGCCGTCGAGGTTGCGACCGCCAGAGCCCCATTTCCGATCGCGCTCGCCAGACCATTTAGACCTGCCGCCAAAGTGCTCAGTGGCTGCTCGGTCAAGCTGGTCCTCAGCGATGCCGCCTCGCCTCCGCTCCGCTGCGGACCGCTACCTTCATCTGCACCAGTGTCGTCGCGCTGCTTTCCCTTCTGCTTCTCCGACATCGCGCCGGTTTGATTTGACGCGTCTGCTTCGCTCTTGTTGGACTGCTTGGACTCGCGTTCCTTGATTGCCTTGCGCTCCCGCTTCGGTAAGGAGCTCGTCCGCTTCGAAGGCAGTGTAGGCAGCAGGCCGTTGCGAGGAATTGATGAAGCAGATGAACCAAAGCTGTCGATGGAAAAAGTACGCGCGTGTCGCTCCAGAGGCGACTGGGAGGGGCTGCCGGCTCCAGACGGAGTCGTGATCGCAGATGAAATTGAGGGCGACCGGCTTTGAGTTGGAAAAGGTGAGAGGGCGAGGTTCGAGGGGACTCCTTTAATACCCGCATTGTTGCCTGATCGAGAAGATAAGGCCGACGAAGGCACAGCGCCCAAGCCACCAGGCATGGTGGGCCCGTGCCCTTCAGCCCCGTCATCACCGCCGCTCTGTTCAACCAACGAGCTCGTCATGCCGGCGGTCGTCGTCTCATCTGGTCGATGCTCTTGGTCAAAGAAGTTGGATCCACTGGGACCGCGAATGGAGAGCGGGGCTGTTGTTCCCATATCCTGTGACGCTGAAACTGAATTGCGCTGGGACTCAGATTCTTCCGGAACCTCAGCCATGTCATTCGAGTCGAATTCGCCAGCAGCCCCGGACTCGTGCTGAGTGTCGCTCTCGTCATCCACTGGACTGACACCCGCCTCCGCACGGAAGTGATCAAAGAGCTCGTCAAGCGCAGTGCTGACGCGTCTGAAAGCCTCAGGAGTCAATGTCGTAAGTAGCGTGGACTGCCGCTGGTGCTGCTGATGGCGCTGTAGCTGTTCTCGGAAGGATGGCATCTCCCCATCGCTACTGCCGCGCGGAATGTTGCCAATGTTGTCGATCTCCTCCGGAGCGTCGTCAGGAACAATGTTGATCTGCGGGTGGCTGGGCGACACGCTCAAGTTCTGCAACGTAGACGTATCAGGCCCGCGGCCAATCTCAGCCTGCGGCGGCTCTCCTGTCCCGCTCGTGACGTGAAGCTGATTGGTGTCCGTTGCTGAAGTTGGCGGGCTGGGCGTAGGGCCAGAGGAGCTTTCACCTGGCGGACTGACAGGTTTGTCTGTGCCTCGCTGTTTGGCCACATTGCGCATGTATGCGGCATCAGCCCGCGTACCACGGGACGCGAAGAGCGATCCGACGGCGCGATCGTTGTTTTCGCGTCGACTCGGTGAAGGGGGGCTGTCAATGCCAGTCGATTCGGCGCCCATGGGAGGGCTGAGCTGGCCGACAGGAGGAGAGCTTGTATCTCCATTCGCTGTTGGCAAGTCAGGACTTTGTTCCTCGACAGTGTCCAGATCGCGATCGTCGCCTCCGTCCGCAGATGAGGAGTAGATCGGAGTATGGCCGCCAAAACCATCTGTGCCGCGCCCAATCACAGAGTCCCATGGATGATCGTTGACGGGCGGGAGAAGGATGCCGAGTTTCCCTTTGCCAGGCGGAGGGGAGGGTATAACCTCGCCACGAGCTTTCGCGTTAGCCTCGATGCGCGCCTGGAGCTGGGCTATTATCTCTTCCTCTTCCTCCTCCTTCAAGAAAGGCCTGCTTTTTTCCTGTGCGCGGGCTCGTTGTGCACGAAGATGGGAGCGCATGTCCTCTGGTGATATGGTGTTCAGCAAGCTGAATCGCCTCTCGAGATGTGGAAGGATGAGGGACGATCGGAAGTTGGCGTCATCCGGAAGTACGCCGAGAGAAGGTGGCGCGTCACCGTAGCTGCGAACCGAATTTGCACTGCTACCAGGTTCCTTTGTCGCCCGAGTGAAGGATGAGATGGAGGGAGCAGAAGGACTCAGGCCCGCTGCAGAAGGCACCGCCGGAGGTGCATAGTTGTCGGCTGTGCTGATGACTATGACATCGCCGAACGTGTTGCGGCTGGACTGTGAAGCCGCGATGCTGCCGCGCCCAGATTGGGATGAGGCGACGGATAGGTGTTGGCTGTTATCCCGGGTCTACAAGGTCAGATATGGAAGAGAGCAAATATGTTCAGCGTCGCCTGCATGCTATTGCACTCTCGCCGCCCCATGTATGCTATCTGTCTTACCTTTTTCCGTCGCAGAGATTTGAGCATGATGGGCAAGGATCTGTACTCCGCGCGGCACCTTTACTGCGTGGCGTCGTAGGGAAGAGTTCAAATGTACCTCCAACTGAGACGCGGGATGGGCAGCGATCGGCGCTCCCAAAAGGCTCAGCCGACGCGTTTGGAGCGAGGAGTGCCTGATTGGAAGCTTCAAAGTAGGCGCGGATCGCGGGATCAATGATGTGTGTGTGAAAGTCTTGAGTGTGGGGATCGAAGACGCGCTGACTTTGTGTCTTGCGCTGTATGCGACGTGGACCGCGGACCAAGCCGGCAGGGAGACACCCGGGGATGATGCTGTTGGCCTGCTGTGCACGGGGGAGTGAAAGCCTTGGAGGTGGACGTCGTCGTGAGGAAGAGGGAAGCGTTCCGTTCCTGCGCCTTGCTCAATTCTCATCCGCAGACCACATGCTTCTAAGAACACATCCCACATCCCACATCACAGCCCTATAATCTCGTGCTTCTTTACACTTTTCCCTTTTGTGTTTCAATTCCCGCTCTCCGAAACCACGCTGGCACAGCAAGGGCGAGGCGAGGGTCCCGAGGCCCCGACTCTTTTTGCACCGCAACGCAGGCGACAGCCTCGAACTCATCTGGCCGAAATTGAATGGCTGAATGACCGCCTGCTGGCCGCTTGGGTCCGTGGTTCATGGGTCCGTGGACGTCGCCCAGGGAAGCACCGATCATCGACCTCGAGCGCGAGCTGGCAAGTGTGGACGGCGACCCATCATGCATCATGTATGCTGTGTAACGCACATGGATGGAAGCAGAAAAACGATTGAGGGCGGCTGAACCGCTTTCTCTCAGCTTCGCTCGACGGCCGCTTCGCATCAGGCGTCAGGCTAACAACACACAGAAGGAGATGGAGCAGGGACCGCTCAGTGTCAATCAGCTTCACCTTCCAGCAAGTCTCAAATCTCAAGCCTCAAGAAGGGAAGGTGGGAGTTTGGCACCAATTGGGAATTTTCGCTGGTAAAAAGTTGCAGATGACTTCCCCAAACTCGCGCGTCGCGCATACACGGTCCCCCATGCGTGCGCCGAAGGTCCCGCTCAGACCCCTGGCAAGGACCCGACGCCTGAATGCCTGAACATTATTGCGCGCTGAGTTAGGAAAAGGTTGTCCTTCCCGGCCTCTCCTCCAGCAGCTCACCCGGCTGGAAGCTCCTGTTCCTTGCGGACGAATACCGGTCCAATTAGACAGCTTCGACCGTGGCTTGCTTGTCGAAGCGCGGAAGGGCGTGCACGTGGGTGGCAGGCGGTTGACGCCACGCGTTGCGACCTTATTTTATCAAACCAGTCCCTGCCTGGTCCCTGAATCGACCACGGTCCAAGGTCTTTGCGCGAGCAGGCGGTATGGCGTCGAGGTCTCTTGTGCGATATGGCTGGTCGTCACCGCTTCGCCTTTGTTTTCGCGTCGTCTTCGCCCTTCACCCTCTTCTTGTACTGATCTGGTAGCTCGAGCTTCGTGCCTAGTGACCACATGCCCTTCTCGAGAATTCTACACCGCCAGTAAAATTCAGGTTCAGCTTATACGTGATACGGTGACAGGGTGGGAACAAGAGACTTACTTTGCTTTCTTTTCCGCCCGCTCCAAGCTTGCCTGTCCGTTCTGTGACTTGAACAGCCATCGACTCCACCATGTCGCTGAGCCGTACGCAGCTCCCGACTGTCGATATACGGTGGCCAGGCCCTCTTTCACGAGGGCCAGCGATACGTTCGTCCTTCCAAAAATGTATGGAGCCTCCCATACGTAGGGTGTTCCGACCTATGGCAGTCAGATACATATTCTTGACGTCAGCCCAACACTGATATGCGCAATCTAAACAGATACGTACCAGGCGCTTGTACTGGTCCACATGTGATGGCTGAAGGTAGCACAACAGAGAGCCGTCAGGTCCAGCTGTACGCGGCGAACTAAAGCGCATGAAGCTCTGTCTTCGAGAGACTCACCTCGACCCAGACCGTCTTGCCCTTGATCTTGCCGGTCAAGTACTCTTGTGCCTCCTTGGAGAATGGCTGCGCCTGCTTCCCGAAATGCGCAGCCTCAGGCGCATCGGCTCCCGCTAGCCGCACACTCAGTGTCTGGTCCCGAAGCTGAGAAGCCTGCTTTGGTGGGCGAAAGAGTATACTCCGCAACAGCACCGGACCAGGCGTGTGGAAGAGCCGGAACCCGTCGGCATCGCCCACGCTCGTCACCCGTCCGACGATGTATCGCCGCCGCATTGTAGAAGGTGTCAGGTACTCCGCATTCCGGATCCTTCGAAAGTGTCGCCTGTACACGAAGAATGAGGTGGCCGTCAGACCGGCGCTCAATGTCGCTACGACGGCGGGGTTCGCGAGCAGGCGTCGAGCTTCGTCCGCGGACGGCAACTTCTCTTGCAGCTCGTGCAGTTCATCGGACGCGTTCTGAGTGATGTTATGAGCCTTCGCTCGAGTCTCTGTGGAATTTCCGAGGCCCAACATGGTCTGGACGCGGCGCGAGCGGGAAGGCGGTCAGTCGCGAGCCCGTGAGGTCTGTAGACTGCAAGTCTGCAACTACTGTACATAGGATGCTGGCGTCGCCTTCTTTGGACCATGTCGATCCATGACGCTCCCAATGTCATGAATGACCTTCCGGTGTTCTCGTTCCGACAACTTCTCGAATTCTCTCGAAGCCTCCTTTCTCATTTCACTCCGCTGCTCATCCTCGACCTCGTCGACCTCGACTCTCGCATCGCCAGCACAGCCACTCATAGCATCCGAGCTTTCCATGTCATCCTCCGGCTTCCAGCACTTTCCATCGGTTCGATTTCCTCATTCCTTGATCCCTGCCTCGAAGCTACATAAACCCCTGCTTTCTCCTGCTCTCTCTGGCTGTTCTCCCCATCCGGTCTTGTGTCTTATCGAGCCCTCCTTTGCACTACACTGCCAGTCGGCTGCGAGGATCCTCACCCATCGCGAGGATCTCGCAGGATCATCGTGAGGCTAAGTGAGGCTAACCCGACCCAGGACTTCCCACGATCATTTTGGGCTCAATCGTTGAGAGTCGCACGAGATGTTAAGCCCACGATCATCCTCAGAAATCCAAAAAAATGAGGGAAAAAAATAAAACCACTCACACCCGGATTCGAACGCGGGACCTTTTTTTTTCTGAATCCAGCGGTGCTACCACTAAACCACGAGCGCCATAGCACATAACAGATACTTCCAGTTTCAAAATATATTGTGTGACATAATTTTGGAAACACGAATCCAGAGCATGGGGATGATTCAAATGCTGGCTGACGCGCTCAATTAGGACCTGGTGTTCAGAAATAAATAACGTTGTACAAAAAAATATGCCAGGCGATGCTCATTTATCTGAGGATCTCCTCAGATCTCGTGGATCCCACGAGGGTTGTAAGATGATCGCACGATATCGTCGAGGATAATCCTCACGTGTCGTGCTGAGGACTATCCCCAGTTCTCCATGGACGATTGGCAGTGTACAATCACACACCCTTCTATCTGTTTTCCACCTTGCCTTGTGGCTCGAGCGTTAGCTCCCGGCCTTCAGCCTCCACTTTGCCTTGATTCCCAGCCGTCTGGCATCCAGTTCTTACACCCAAACACCGCTTCCAGGCTTGTCGGGCGGTAGTCGGCTTGCCCCACCCACTCACTCATTCGACCTGGCCTCTCGCAACTGCGAATGGCAAGGACTGTGAGGCGTGACAGAAGATACTCTCAAGAAGAAGTAGGGGTTTTCGTCAGTTCCGCTTTATCTACATAGTACGATGAGTTACTGGTAAACTTTTTCCTGCGAAATGAAACCCCCCGACATCTTCCACGTCTTTCTGGAAGAAGCGATGTGGGTTATGAGATGATGGGAAAGGCCAGATGAGATGATGGGATTACGATGAGGATGAAGTGAGCCAAAAAGGTGCACCTGACCACGTTTTTGCATTTCCGACAACGATATCGTACTCAATTGAGGGAAACACCGAATCGCCGTGTCGTACTTCATCTGGTGAGATATCGTGGAAGTACGATTTAGCACTACAAGTCTGAAAGTGCCTTCGGCCCACCGCCCAACACCCAAAATTGGTTATCAGTTATCACTGCATATTATGTATACATGTGACATTCTGATTTCTGATTTCCCCCATAGCTTAAAGCTGTGACGATGCGAGTTCCATGCGGGATGAAGAGTACTGTAGATGATGATCCTTCCGAAGTTTCGCTCGGTCGAGTGAGTGTTGCAACGCTTCTTTGTCATCAGTCACACCATTGCCCTTCGCACCATGATACTTCATGCCGATGATGTCCTCAAGGCTCAAGTCGGACGTTCTCGTTGGACGGGTGAGCCACCGGCCGTCGGAGTGCTGCAAGTCCCGCATCACCTTCGGCCGTCTTCTAGGCTCAAGCTCCTTCTGCACCCACCGTCCCACCCGATCACCTTTGTGTGCCGTGCGCACCGCCCTGAATCCACGCAGGAAGATGCGTCCGCCCATCAGGAATGAGGATCACCAGCGAAAATGGTTGTGTTTGCAATTTTCTTATTGGGTGGAGGTGGCCATGATGTCCGTCGATCGAATGGCGCGGATGTTCTTGAGGGTAATGACTCCCGAGTTGAGATATGAGGTCACCAGGCTCCTGTCTACGTCTTGAATTCTCCATTTGATCATCCTCAAACTGGAGACCTGCTACCCGCTCTCGAGCTGATCCAAGTCGAGTTGACATTGTTCGGCGCCGATGGAGATGCCGTATTCGCCGCCACGGAAGGTGAGGTTGCACATGTTCCCTTCGGAGCCGGCTTCCATCCATGAAAACGACCTGTTGGTTCGTGTTCGTGTTCGTGTTCGTTTTGTTGCAATCGAATTGGCAGTTGGACACCGCGGTGGCTTGAGAGGTGGGTTGATGAATGCCCGTCCCTTCAAGGCCGTGCTTCTGGTCTTGGATGTCGAGGTGTGGAGGAGTGCGTCGTTATTCGTCGAAGGAGCAAAGGTAGGAGGGAAACTTTCTTGCGCGGGAGCCATGTCAGTGTCGTTAGATCATGTATGGGGGGCATGATGACACATAAGCTTCAGTGTTCCTCAGTCCCTGTTTGGCGAAAAGTGTTATGAAGTCAGCAATTAGTATGGGAGCGGGACAGATGTCTTAGAGGGGATGAAGGACTCACCGCTGAGAAAGCGAGATCGACGATGCTTGCAGGATTCAGGAAAGCCGACGTAACGCACTCCCGCGCCGATCCCTGCTCGTTGATGAGTGCCGAATGTGCGCGACGGTTCGGCTTCCAGCAGTAGGATGCTCTGGCTGTCGAGGGATGAGCTGTGAGCGGTGCTGATGGAGAGAAGCGGGAAATCCGATGGAGAGGTTTGAGGATGCAAAGGGTGTGAGCTGACTGTTCAGTATTTGCCGAACGGGACGACACCTTTAACACTCACAGAAGTTGATTTTTGATATTGCAGGCTGCGGTCTGCCGCGCGTGATGCTTGCAGCTTGCTGGAAACATGTGAAAGGCGGATGCGAAAGATGGAGGAAAAGATGGCATGATCAACGATGTGCGAGGGCCGAGGAGTGAAGACAAAACGGAGAGGAGATGAGTATGGTAGGATAGGACTGTGTAGAAAAAAGACAGATGAGGGACGCAATGCTTTGAGCGATGATTGTTGAATGTAGAGCTACAAAGCAGGCGGACCGGTAGAGATCAATAGGGAAGCGCACAGGATAGGACTTGACAGCTGAGAGGCGGTGGTCACTGGTCAGTAAGTCAGTTACGCAAGCAACAAATCACCTTGTTCATATGGTCAGAAGTCCAGGAGTCGGTCATGGTCCGTGATTCAGTGTTGGCAGTGACATTATTGCCGCGTTGGCCTATGGCCATGAGGTTGGAGATTCTCACATACCTGAGACCACAGAGAATCAACAGGCGACGTTGTTGACAGTTGAATGGGAGATGGAGGGGAGGGGGAGTGGGGGATGAACGGCTGCGGGAACTTACGGACCGGCCTCGACCGACATGAAGGGAGGTGATGAAATGAAATGAGGTGGCGATGATATGAGGCGAGAGACTCGACTACAGCTTTAACATATCAACAAGGACAAGATCTGACGAAACCCCTTAGTACTGTACGCAAGGTCAGAGACGCGGTACAGAGAGCGTGAACGTCCTCGCCATGGCATCTTGTGAGCACCAGGCCCCGCGGGAAAAAAGCAGGGGGAACAATAATGAAGCTGATCCGAGCAATTCTCAACAGCATCTTCAACCCGGCCCCAACCTTCCTTCGGCCAGAATCACAGCAACGCGTCCGATGAAGGATCAAGTTCAAGAGCAGGTCCACGAATCGTACAGCCTCGACCTCAAGGGCCCCGTATCGCGGGGGCACAAAGCGCTGGAAATACCATCCTCGTGAATTCTTGTCAGGTAAGTCTCATCTCCTAATCTTGGCCATCTACTCGAAAGCCGTTACCTGTTGACGCAGATGTATCTCCTCCACAGAAAGGAAATCCTATCCTCCAATTCATTCGGAATATCGGCTGGGAATATGGCGATATCGTTGCCGACTACCAGGTTGGCGCCACGAGCTGCATCCTTTTCCTCAGGTAAATACTGACGTCCCTCTGGCCGCTGAGATGCTCGCCACCCTGTTACTCGGTTGACACTCTTCCCCTCCGTTTTAGCTTGAGATATCATCGGCTGCATCCTGAATACGTCCACACGCGGATCAACAAGCTACAGCAGGCGTATGGACTTCGAATCTTGCTGGTCATGTGCGACGTCGTGAGTGCGCGATCGGACCATGCGGGCCTTTGAAGACGTTGCGCTCAGTTCCACATCTAACTCCTTCAGAACGACCATCAAGCTGCGATCAAGGAGCTGACAAAGGTCGCGGTCGTCAACAACATGACCATCATGGTTGCCTGGAGGTAAGTATACATACATGGACTTCATGGCACCTTCTAGCAAATGATCCTGACGCGGGCGGCACTTGTCTGCAGCGCGGAAGAGGCTGGGAGATACGTAGAAGCATACAAGATCTTGGAGCACAAGCCCACAGATGTCATCAAGGAGCGAATATCAGACGACTACATGAGCCAGCTGACCTCCGTCTTGACGTCCGTTCGGGGCGTGAACAAGACCGACGTGACCACGCTTCTATCAAACTTTGGAGTGAGTGGACCTTCCCTAACTTGAGCCCTCTGGCGAAGCTATATAGCGTGACTGAGTCTCAATGGTTACTTGGCGTTATCTTTCTGCAGTCCCTTCAGCGCATTGCAACAGCTGCACCCTCCCATCTGCTGATGTGTCCCGGTTTCGGCGATGTCAAAGTCCGTCGACTACGCGAAGCCTTCTCTCAACCCTTCCGCGCTGGCGAGACTCGAACCCGCGCTGAACGCATCGCAGCCGGCGAGCATCTCGTTGGTTTGAAAGAGACCATCACGCCTTCCACTGACAAGACTCGTGAGCGTCGGCCGCATAGTCCGGCAAACGCAAGCACGGCTGCGGCTGCAGCTGCGGCAGTGGAACAACAAGTTCCTCAGCAGCACGAGGTAGAGGACGCAAATGCCGAGTTATTTGATCTCGACTTCTTCGGTGACGACCTTGACGACCTCGAGCCAGAACCAGACCCGGAACCGGAACTACAGCGTGCCACACCCGCCAAGCGTCCTCGAATCCAGATGGGAGACGATTGAAAAGAGAGCGAAGGCGGCGAGAACAGTCATACTCAAGAATGAGCTTCAAAAAGGCATTTGTTTGCGTTGGTATATTGGCTGAGATTGGAATCCCATGTTGTAACATCATGTCGCATCTACTTCCTCCATCGCAACGTCGGATCCCGCGTGCTGTGATGCGTTGGCACCACCGACAACGGATGGTCGTTCCTGCCCATCTTCGAGTCCATGGGCATCGCCCCCATCGTCATCGTCATCGTCATCGTCTTCCTCGCTATCATCGTCGTCATCTTCCTCTGGAGGTTTGAGAGTCCATTGGTAGCCTCGCCGAATGCTGAAAGGTGGCGCTGTCTCACGGAACGAATCGATTGTGTTGCGGAGTGCAGTGACGGAAGTGAGCTTGGGGGGACCAGATTCACACAGAGATCAGCATACAACGGGTTTACAGGATGACATGCAGACCTCACTCACCAACTTGCTCCCGAGGACGGTGTGCATGTCTGGCGCTTGGTATACGGTCCCATCCAAAACGTAGTAAGCCGCCAAAGGAATCGCTGATCAAAGCGGACAGGTATATCATCAGAACGCCATATTATCCATGCTCATGAGTGAGGACAAACTTACTCTCTGTCGGGCTGAGCCGTCGCCTTTTTTGAATGACAAAGAGAGCATCTGGTCGAGCATGTACCACGACGAATTCGATGCCGGTGAATCGTCTGGAAAACGACAATTCCGTCAGAACGTCGAATCCGATGCGCATACATCTAAGAGATACTCACTTTAACTCCTCCTCTTCTTTCTGGTCTCCACTCAAGGTACTCATGAACCCTCCCGTGAGGGCAATGTTCTGCATCCGTAGGACCTGATTTGTACTTTGCAGATCGTAGAATGGCGACCTGCTGAAATAGTCGAGTATATTCTGCCTCGTCAAGGCCCCGAAGTACGCCATGAACTCGGGATCCCGGAAGGCTGTCGAATAGAGGGTTCCATTTGGCTGATACTGCGCCATCTTGATCTGCGTGGTACTGCTCTCGTTCCCTCTGCAGTACAGACCAGTTGTGTGAAGGGAGGGATCGATGAGAAGCTGAGCGGGCTGAGAAGCTTCGAGCCGTTCGGTAGAAGCGCGTCGGAACGGGGCCGGGACGGCAAAGCAAAACGCGTGACGCGCTGAAAAGATCAACACCGAGTTTTCGTCCTTCCTTCTTCCCTTCCACCACCACCTCCGTCGTTTGTACAACTCTGCAAGGCTCCTTCCCGCAACTGTGAGTCTTGACACACACACACACTTTCCCCTTCTCCCTCCTCCGGCTATGAACGAAACGCGCATCGGTACCCTCCTAGAGGGCGCGCTTTATATCTGGCACCTCTTGATTGAAGGCAGCTTCTCGTCAGAGAAGCTCTCGCTGTACTCAACTTTGAATTCTGAGCCGTCTACCTCCCGACCTCCTTCGACACTATGCTACGGGGACAGCATGCTGATACAAGCTCTACTTTTTCTGTGCTCTGTAGGTAATTCTCGCCTTTCTCTCTTCTTGTATTTTTACTCCCGCACCACCACCACTTCCTGCTCCTGCAATCCAAACAAACTCCTCGACACCTCTTCCTACTTTGTCACCTCATTGCCTCTCTACATACCGCCTCACCATCATGGACAATGTCGCCGATGTCGAGCGCGCCGAAGCACTGGCAACCGACGTCGCCGTCGAGCAACCACAGGCCATCGCCTCATTGAGCGAGGAGGCCGTCGCGGCACAGGAGGTGATGGCAGAATTGGCGGAGGACAACCTTCGCCTGCAACATATGAACATTGCGCTGGAGAAGTTTCTGGGACTGGTCGATGCCGCAACAGAGTGAGTGTCGATCTGGCATCTCCCGGCAGCTTTGGAACTGATGCTGACTGCATTCTCTTTCCTGGAGTCAGACCGGACAAGCTTCTCGCCGCGATTCCTCATGTCCCGCCAAAGGACCTGGAACGCCTGAGCCAAACGCTCGTCAGTAAGCTCAAGAGTTTCATCTTGGTGGGTACAGCAACGAAGCATCTGTGCAGCGCGATCGATAGGCAGGAAACTGACTCCAGCTTGGCATCACAGACTAAACATGTCGAATTAGTCCAGGGGTTCGAGATCGACGCGCGGCTGGCAGAATTGAGCGAGATGGTCGAGGAAGCGGATGCACGCATTGCAAAGGGGTTGAAGCCAGAGTCGGAGGAGCTGAAGGATGCTTGGCGGTGAGTCTTTGCCAGAAAAAGGTGTTCCGATATCGACCTCTCTCATAATACATGCTGAGCTAGACCATCACCTTTCCAGACCCCACATTACCGCAGAGCAAGTCGTTCTGGCCCGGCAAATTCCAGGACAGCGCGACGAGATCGAGCGGCTTGAAGCACAATTGCGAGAGCTACAAGAAGACAACACCAAACAAATGGAAATACTCAAGGCAACCGAGGCTGAAAGGAAGGCTCAACTATCCCATACGCGCTTGGCGTTGAGAAATCTTGATCAGGTAAGCGCACATACTTCGCTTCGGTGCGACAAGGTTATTATGGTGCTCACGCTGACTTCTCTGGCCTGCACAGACCGTCAGAGCGATGAACATCGATGCGGAGACGGAGAAGCGCATCCGCGAGACGACGGACGCTCTTCTTGCAGAAATCGGGCCGCGCGGCTGATCAGCGCCTGCTTCTGTTAAGTGTGTTCCAATCTGACCTTTATCAAGTAATGGTAATGTGATCATGATACAAGGGACGTACGAAGAGACACCGCGATTACCATCGTGATTACCATCGTACATGAGGCATGAGGCGGAAAGCTGCCGCTAAGATAATGGGTCCAAAACGTCAGGGAGGGGAGGAGATGGATCGAAGAACATTACGGTGTCTGTCTGCACCGAGCGAACGCAACCGTCGAGCTTCTGTCCTTGCCTCAGGCCCTCGCAAAGGAACAGGGGGCCTTTGAAGTGATTCAGCTTGCAGAGCAGACGCTCCCAAGCGCTTGGACCAAGTCAGCGCGAAGACAGCCCAGCCCTGAAGACCGTGATGAATCAGTTTTCAGTTCGCCAATGAGCGTCTTCCGGTGCGAGACGACGTACCAGGACGGCCAGGAGTATGTTTGAAAGCCCCCACCATGTAAGGTGTAAGAGGGAGGTGAGAATGGTCCCACACCAAGGTGGAATGCCTTGACGGAGAAGTGTGGTAGCCACGAGCCCTGATGAAAGAACTTCAGAACAGGATGCCCACCAGCCAGCAGCTCCAATGCAATGGATACGCACCTGTCCAGTCCAAGGCGTTTGGGTCGTCTAGCAAACCAGCGACGAGCCTTAAAAGCATATCACGGCCTTGGTTGTCTCGCGCCTTCTGATTGGACTCCTCTTCTGCGGCTCGCTTTCGCTCCTCATGAAGCACCCGGTTTGCGTCGAAGACTGTGTCCCGCAGCGACGATACCGCGTCACGGACCTCCTGAGCGAAACGATGGGACTGGGAGCTTTGTGTTCGCAGCTGAAGCGCGGCTTCCTCTTGTTGTTGATGGTATGAGTGCAGTGCTCTGGACAGGGGCCCTTCTGAGGAGAAAGTCTGCTGCACCAAAGCTTGAAACGCTGTCGTCTGCATCGTGATGTTTCGATATTGCTGCTGAGATGCGGCGGAAGCTTGTAATACGGAGGCCTCGAGAACCTCGTCTGCTCTCTTTTGAATCATCCGCACCGATGACCACAGCGCCTCGCGACCTGCACGAGTGAGATTGGCTGCGGAGCGCAGAGCCTGGAGGGGTCACATCATGGCGTCAAGGGCGAGTTGTAGCATTGAAAAGGTGTTTGAAATACTCACGACATTCTCGATGCTGGTCGATAGGCGGGCCAAGGTCGCTTCAACGTGGGCTCGTATAACTTCAGCCTGGTGCGATTGGAGACGGCGTGCTTCCTGTTGCAGCTGTTCGAGGGCTGTAACAGCCCGTCGCTCCAATGCTTCGTAGCCTTGTTCGCGTTCTTTCGCTATTCCATGCAAATGGAACAAGAAATTCTGTTGTTGAACAGCAATGTCTCTATGCGGGACGGACTCAGAATCAGTTGCTTGGCTAATATCGCCACTTCTCGGTCTTACATACATACCTGTAGAGACTGCGCGCTTCATCAACTCCTTCCTTCTGCAGTTGTGCGAAACAAAGGAGCGGAAAGGTCTTGCGGTGATTGTCGAAAGAGGCCCACTGCTGAGGAACTCGATGAAGAGCATGCACGCATCCCCGAACGTGGTCCTCGCTCCATTCGAACGCTGAAACGTCCGCCTTGCATTCTTGGGGAAACGAGATAGAGTCCTCCGCAGAATCACAGAGAAATAGAGCAATGGCACCTGTGCCCGAAGAACATGATGATCAGCGTAAAAGTATGTCACCGAATCGCTGAGCATTTACTCACCACGCTTCCGCAGCATCTCGTCAGAAAGAGAAGATGAGAGCCCATGGATCCGAACTGATTCTGTCACGCTCCGGTAGCAGTCATTTTCCTTGACGTGATCCTTCAACGCCTCTGGCCAAGAGATGGGACGGAAATATGTCAGATGGACGATGGATCTTCGTGCTGTCTAAGGTGAACTCACTGCTGAAGAGCTCGTCGTATTGATGTCGGCTTAAGCCAAGGTCTTGTCAGAATACGAAGAAAGGATAGTCAGCGCGAGGAAGAGACCTGCGGCATCGAAGGGCGAGCTCACCGGAAACAAGTTTTGCTGACACCTCGGAATCCGGAGCACCGTGTGCTTTCAAGTCCGCGTTTCCTGAGTTCCAGAGGGATGCTCCTCCGACGAAACGAAAGAGGGCCAGGGCTACCACGGCTCTCAGCGCCAAGTGTAGAGGCACCATTTTCGTTAACCTCGCTTTGCACCAAGGAGGATACCGCGCAGATCATGGTCAAAGTATAAGGCAGCAGTTCGAAGAACCTGCCCCTTTCCCTTCTCGCCCAGCCCGAGCCGAGACGGAGAAGGAAGAGTAAAACTTGGTCGTTTGGAGCCTTGGAGGCAAGACATGAGGCGAGAAGATGAACGTTCTTGTCGCCCCGACTGCACTGGCTATCGCACTGACCCCTTCCTTCGACCTTCCGACGGGGGCCATACTTGGCTCCCCTCTCTCACAAAGGTTCTCGCAAACACTTACGTTCTCAGAGCCAGCTCACCTTCAAGTTGTCCGTGTAGATCGTGACCATGACCTCGGACGAACAGGAATCGAGGTGGTTTCGGCTGCCAGAGCACATCAAGCCTCTCCACTACCACCTCCTCATCAAGACAGACCTGAACACCTTGGAATTCCAGGGCGTAGTCACCATCAGGTTGCACATCGAAAAGGACGTGAAAGGTGAGAATATCTGAACCATCCTTGCTGTTTTGAATGTGGTCGTCCGTCGTTCTGATGAAGGCTCATCTTTCCCTCAGAAATCGAGGTTAATTGCGCGAACCTGAATCTGAGCAAAGCACATCTCATCCTCGAAGGCTCGGAGACCAACAGTACCGACCTTCTGGACGTGGTGAAGGACGATCCACATGGAAGGATTACAGTCCACCTAGGTCGAGTGCTTCACTCCGGCTCCACAGCGCGGTTGTCGATCGCCTTTTGGGCTCCGATTGCTGATGATCTGACAGGTGAGTTCTTCATTTTGCGATCGGAACACTAGCAACTGTGGGCTCATATGACCTTTCACCCTTTACCACAGGATATGTGAGCCTTGTGTATCCTGCTGACTGAGAATCTCGTATGGCACCTCTTTGACGATTGCGTTCCGTTCCCTGTAGTATCGATCATCGTCAGACGAGAACGGAGTCAAGTGAGTGGTCCCTCCAACTGACCTGCATATCAAAACACAATTCGCTGAACTTCGGGGTGCATATAGCACTACTTATGCCTTGACACAATTTGCCCCGGCTTCTGCGCGTCGTGTCTTCCCATGCTGGGATGAGCCGGGTGTCAAAGTTCCATGCTCCTTCTCGATGATTCACCGCGCCAACACGGTAGCCCTGGCCAATATGCCGGTGCACGCTTCAAAATCAGTCGACTCCTCGGAGCAGAAACGTCTCCTTCGCGGCGAGGAGCTCCACATGGACACTCAAAACTTGCGCATGGACGGTCCGGATGAAGGTGGTCAGGACGATTGGATCTTGACCGAGTTCGAAGAGGCACCAAAGATGTCATCGTACCTCCTCACATGGGCAAATGGTCCATTCCAACATCTTGAATCGAGCTACACAAGCATTCGCTCGGGAAAAACGATTCCGCTCCGCATCTACGCTACCGCTTCCCAGATCTCACAGGCTCAATCCGCACTTGACATCAAGGCCAAAGCCCTTCCCGTCTATGAACAGCTTTTCGACTTGGATTTTCCCCTGCCCAAACTCGACACTCTCGTTGTATCAGACTTTGCTTTTGGAGCCATGGAGGGCTTTGGGCTGATTACGTGCGTCCTGTCTCTCTTTCATGAATTCTCTTCTGCTTCTCACGACGTCGAATGACCTTGGTGATCTAACTGGTTTTATTGACTCACAGTGGACGCACCACGGCCTTTTTATTCGACCCAGATCGAGCTGGATTGGCGGCCCAGCGACGAGCTGCAGAAACTCAGATACATGAGGTAGCACATCAGTGGGTGAGCTTCAAGGTTACGTCTCGTTGTGCTCTTCATTAATTCATTGGGTTTCTAAACACCATCTTTCCGCAGTTCGGGAACATGATCACGTTTGTCTGGTGGAACTCACTCTGGCTGAACGAGTCCTTCGCAACACTTATGGGCTCAGTGAGTCGACAGTGACCTTTTCCCAGTATTGGGTGAAGGGGAGCAATGGGGCAATACTCTGACGAGAACCTTGATCTTTACACAGGTCATCGTCTTAGACCGGCTGTACCCCGAGTGGAAGGCTAAGTCCATCTTCATCAACAGCCAACTTGCTCGAGCTCTCGACCTTGATGCAAAACGCTCCTCACACCCCATCGAGGTTCCTCTGCGGGGCGAAAACGTCGAGGACGGCCTAAACCAGATCTTCGATGCCATCTCGTACGCTAAAGGGGCCTCGGTGCTCAACATGCTTTCCAGCCTGGTCGGACAGGATACTTTCCTCAAGGGCGTGAGCATCTACCTCAAGAAGTATGTCTGGGGCAACGCTGTGACAGAAGACCTTTGGAGTGGCATCTCTGAAGCGTCGGGAATCGATATCGGGAAAGTCATGGGTCCATGGATCTATCAGCAAGGATTTCCGGTCATCACGGCGATCGAGCAAGACAACGCGGTCGTCGTCCGTCAGAACCGATTCCTCCTCACCGGCGATGTCAAGCCTGAAGAGGATGAGACGCTCTGGTACATCCCACTCGCTCTGCGCACCGTCGATGACCAAGGACAAGTCCAAACGGACCAGAGCGTCGTACTTGACAGCCAACGAGAGCTGGTCATCCCACTTAAGGAGGCGAAGAGCAAGACATGGAAACTTAACGCAGATACGATAGGTGTCTATCGCGTCGCCTATTCTCCTGAGCGCCTCTCAAAGCTGGGAGCCGAGGCCGCCAAACGCACGAGCGCCTTTTCGTTGGAGGATCGCGTTGGACTCGTCTCTGATGCATCGACACTCGCGAAAGCCGGGTACGGACGCACATCGGCGGCTTTGAACCTGGTCTGGGCTCTGCGGGAGGAGCCTACGTATGTTGTGAACGACGCCATCGCAACCACTCTGTCGTCCCTGAGTAGCGTCTGGTTTGAGCAGCCAAAGGAGGTTCGAGATGGCATTAATCACCTTCGAGCTTCGATCTTTGGCCCAGTGGCTCGACGACTTGGATTTGACTTGAGCACAGAAGAATCGAGCGAGATCAGAGACCTGAGGCAGACTGTGAGTTGCGACCCACAATTTCCGGGGCAGCCCTCTGTGAGCCCCCTCGGCCCTCTGACAAAATCCTTTCTTGACACTTCCGCAGGTCATCACGGCAGCTGTTGCTGGACAGTACCCTTGGGCGAAGGAAGAATGCCAACGCCGCTTTGCTCCTCTGCTAGACGGCGATGACGACAGCTTGATTCCGAAGGATCTGATGCAGATAATCTTCCAAACTGCCGCTCGTCTCGGCGGGGTGAAGGAGTTCGAAGCTCGTAAGTTTGCTCTTTCTACCTACGAGATTCACCAGCAGCTCACTGATTACTGATTCCTCATGATTGCTGCAATTCTTCAATAGTACTCCGCGTCTACCGTACGACGCCCATCCCAAGCCAGAAGATTGCTGCTCTCCTCGGCCTCTGTGCCTCCTCCGACCCGTCCCTCCTATCCCGCACCGCAGACATGCTCTTCAGCGATGATAGCGAGATCCGACAGCAAGATTGGCTGTACGTTTTTGCCGGCTTGGCGGAGAATCCGATCAGTCGGCGGAGCTGGTGGGCAAAGGTCCAGACGCATTTCGAGGAGGTTTATCGGACGATGGAGACTTCGCCTTCATTTTCGCGGGTGGTGGAGAGCTGTATCGGTCGCTTCTCACTGGAGGAAGACTTGGAGGCCGTCGAGGCGTATTTCAAGGTAAGCCAAACACATCTTCTCACGACGTACTCGCTCGCTCACTCGTTCCATTTTGAACACCACCCTGTATCAGAACAAGGAAACGAGCAGATACTCCATGGGTCTGCAACAGGGCCTCGATTCTATCCGGTCCAACGCTCGCTGGCTGAAGCGCGATGGTGTCGATGTCGCAGAGTGGCTACGAGGTCATCACTTCCTTTCTTGAAATCATCTCGCAGATGCCAAGGACAGTGAATGCCACGAACTTGCTTGAGATCAATGATTGATGAAATACATACCAGTTGGCCTCCCACAATGTAACGAAGCTCGCATCACCATCATAACCGAAACAAGGACGCAGGAGGAAGCAGTAGCGAGGAAAGATGAGCATGCCGGCCGGGCATGTCCTTCTTGAAAGGTGCTTGGATTTGAATACTCGATGGAAGATGATAGTCTCGCCGCTCCTACTGCCGTCAATCCCACCCCGCCGACGCCGTTCGCCCGCCCGCTGCCGCCGAAGCTCGCTTGCCCGTCCTCCGTCCCACCCCGTCCCGTTGCAACCGCTGTCCGAATCCGATTCCGGCGTACTGATCCCCGTCGTCCGTAGCAATTCATCAACCTATGCCCTTCGGAGCAGCACAGTACGCATCCTCATCACCCCCTGCTGGAGCACCTTGCCGAAGGACGAAGCCGGAAGCGAGATCGAGGAGCGCCGAGTAGAAGGCGAGCAGGATTGCGTTCCAGCTCCCCATCCAGTCGGTCGTCGTCCATTCATGTACGGTGATGATACTGAGGATACCATGCTCAATCGCAGGTTGATCATGACGACGGAATGGCGCGGCTTCCTCTCCTGTTCCGATCGGTCCCTGGTTCGACCTCGAACTCGATGTCGGGTTCCATCATCGGAGCAGAATAGACACATGTATTCGAGACCATGTTGCTCGTGCTTCATGCTGCTGCTCGTGCTCCATGCTGCTGCTCGTGCTCCATGCTGCTGCTTTTGGCCCGCTCTCCGATCGGGGTGTTGTCTCCCGTGCCGTCGAGCATGTCACGTTCGAATATCGTTCTGTCCATGGGCCTGGTGGTTCAGAGGCGAGCGTGACAGAACGTCTGTACAGCGTGTTGTTCAGACACTGCCCCAGGAAAGCACAGAGAGGAAGGCAAGCGTTGGGTCAGATCTCACCTAAGGGCTAAGCCATGACCGTAGAAGACCTTGCTTGTTGTTGTGGAGGAACAGCGGCAGAGGGAGAGAAATCGGCTTGTCGGCCTGGAGTAGGCGGCAGGAGGAGGAGGAAAGGTCTTGAAGCCGTCGAGCGAGGCGAATTCAAGCCCGAGCTGTTAAGAAGAAGGAAAAGGAAAAGAAAGGAGAAGGGAGGACGACCAGAGCCAAAACCATGCACGCAGGATTCAGTGTCCTGTGTCACTCACGAAGTTGGATCGTTCGAGCCCGACCTGCTAAGCAGAAGGAAAGGAAAACGAAAGGATAGGGGAGGACGAGCAGAGCCAAACCATGCATGCAACAGTCAGTGTCACTCACGAAGTTGGATCGTGACCACCGAAGCAGTGCAACTGCGGAAGCGAATATGTCGGAAGGAAATAAAGGAAAGGAAAAACCGAACAGTCGAAAAGAGTGTATGAGTCAGTGATAGACGCAGGGATCAGTGTACTCACGAGGCGAAAAGTTGTAGCCAGCCGAGGCAGGAAAAGAAATGTGTCGTTTCTTCTTCTTCGCCTCTACAATGCAAGAGTAGGCCAATGACGAGGAGCGGGTGTGGTCGTGTGGATGCCCTTCGACAACAGCGACGGAGACCTCGACCGACCGGAACCCACAAGGCCTTCTTCTTCTCTCGGGACGAACGGTCGACCCAAGGACAGCGGAGGAATTGCTGCCCTCATGCTGTCGGGGCAGGTGAAAGGAGCCGGCGACACAGCCCAGATCGCTGCCTGGAGTCGAGCCAGTGCCCTGGCAAGTTGAAGCCGGTCTTGCAATGTCTGAGCCGACCGACTCGTGCTGCTGAGGAGGTCGCTGAGCACCTGACCTCGCGGACGCTCCATCAGGATCCAAGGGCGTTTGAATCCATCGTCGTAGGCGTGGTATGCTCCAAAGACCTCCGGCACCAGTTCCGAAAGTGACAGTTGATTGGGACGGCCCCACAGGCTCGACCTTGAGGATGTCGGTGATGCCGGTGTCTGGTGAGTGGTGCGAAGAATGTCCATTAGCCGGATGGTAGCCTTGCTATCGATGCTCCCGTTATCCTGGTAAGACCTGTCGAACATCCGGAGCAATAGATCTTCGGAGCGTGTTCGGACCGATAGGGTCTGGACTCCTCTGCCCTTGCTTGACGACGTCGGCCTCGAGCTTGATGCGCCTTGCTGAACTCGCTCCCTCCGCCCAGCCGCCCGGAACTCCTCCACCCGAATCGCCAAGTCCGACTTTTGCAAGCGGCCTTCCTCTTCCAGTCGGTGCAGGACCACACCGAGAAGGAGGTTGACGGGGTGCTCGAGCTCGGGTTGAGATAATAACCGTCTTGAGGAGCTGGAGACGGAGACGGAGAAGTTGGAGCTCGAGGGCTGTGTCGGGTACTGTGTAGAAGGCATCTCGGGCAGTTGCTAGTCGTGGTGGTCAAGATGAGGGGAAATGATGGGAAGGGAAGCCGAGAAGGGAGATGCAGGGCAAGAGGAAAGGAGAAGGCGAAGGGAAAAGAGGAGAAGGATATATAGGTGAGGGGACGAGGGTGCGTTGCACACTGTGGATCAGACTGGCAGCGGTCAGATGTCAGATGTCAGACTAATTCCGAGTCGATCACGATGCAATCATATATTTGTCTGAGACCATAGTCCATAGACCAGCGCTTGCTGTTATCTCGTCGCATGCAATGTAAGGTTTGACTATTCGAGACGCTGCTGTGGGAGAACAAGAGTCAGTCGGGTTAAGATGGGTTAACAAAATTACCATCCAGCGCCCGGTCGAGAAGGTCAGAGAGCTCGCATCTGTTTCCAGATCCTGAATCAGCGGCCGAGCACGTTCGTATTTAGTCGAGGCGCGTATGAAGCACGCACGCCAGTGCTCATTATTGCGTTGACACCTTCGCGATAAAGTGCTGATGCCTGATGCGCTGATGCTAGGAGCAGACGAGGTGGGCTGTTGAGTCGTCAAATGTCGGAACGCAGCGGGAGGCGGGCGAGCAAGATGAATGCTCGGCAGCGTGACGAACTGATGCCGGACACGGGGAAAGCACTTCATGCCAAACGCTGAATCCTCGACGTTCCGATGTCGGGAGTTGAGCTTGACGATGCGATAGAGGGGCCGGCGAGCTTGAAGGTGCCTGCAGGAGCTAGGCGGTATGAAGGGACGAGGCTTGTTTGGTATCGATTGCGGCGCGTTGACGATCCAGGCTCTGTAGGGCAAAGAAAGGGGAGCGAGCAGAGAGAAGATTGAAAGGTGAAAAAGTCAGCGAAGAAAGACAAGGTGCTCCTTCTCGGGATGATTACAGGCAAACACGCGCTCGAGATAACAAGATGTAGCATTGTCAGTCGCTGGAGCATCCTGCACCACCTCACGTTCATTGAACGACGCGGAAGCATGGTCAGTACACGATGCTCAACCACCGCTATGAGCTGCGGGTGAGTGAGGATAAGGGGAGTTGCTGTTCGTCTGAGACACTACAAAGTTATCATATCACAACGGTCACGACTCACGAGTCACGCATCCTCGAGCTCCCAAGGTGGACGGGGGAGAGCCGAGAGCTGTCCTCCTCCCTTCACTTTCTTCGTAATCCTCCTCCTTGTTTCCTCCTCCTCCTCCTTATCTCCTCCTCCTCCTCCTCCTCCTCCTCCTCCTCATCCTCCTCCTCGTCGTCTTCGTCCTCGTCATCCTCGCCGTCAAAGCACAACTCATCCTCGAAGGCTCGCTCCTTCTCCCTTCCCACCGCCGCTGTTGTGGAAGCTTTTCGGTCCATCCTCAGAGAGAGAGGCATGACGACCCCACCTCGGAATTGGTGGCCCAGGTCGATCGTTTCGGCCTCATTCGTCATCGTGGAGGCGTTGCACATCATCGGCATCGCACGCGCGAAGACGAACTGGATTGAAAGGTAATCCAAGATCAGAAGCCTCCAGGAACTTTGTCACTACACAACTCCAGAACGTACCTTCTCATCATACTCATGCATGGCCTCGCTCTGAACCAATGTCCGATCCTGCACGAGGGTCTGGAAAAAGTGCACCAGGGCGAAGAGCTGCGCTCCGACCGCGATATGGAGCGCTGGCCAGAGGACGAGGGCAAAGAAGCGGCTGAGGAGGGAGACAGAGGCTGCGCTTGAGGTGGAGGGGAAAAGGGGGGAGGAGAGGGACCAAAGGAAGGCGTGAAGGGGCGAGTAGATGCTGGTAGCGCAAGGGAAGAAGGGAAGTCAACCACGTGAGCGGACTGGGATGCGAGAATGGTAAAGCCCCTCGAATACGTTGACTCACCAGAATAACCGCAAAAGCATCGTCGGCGGATCCCATGTCTCCAAACTATACATCTTGGTCTCCCCCGCCGACGCGACAACCTCTTCCTCCCCCAAGAACCAACCCAGGACCGGCACGCCTCTCAACTTGCTCATCGCCCAGGCCCTCACCCTTTCTTTCAGGGGTAATGGTTCGACGTCCTCGTCGAGGGGAAGGGTTACGAGTTTGACGCGGGAGGATCGGAGGGTGTCGAATTCGGTGCGCATCCAGAAGGTGTACTTGCGTGTGGTGGTGAATAGCTTGTACGCAATTCCGGTGGCGGCGAGGAGGAGGGCGAGGGTGAGGAGGATGGACTGTTCGAGAAGTGGTCGAATGAGTATTGCACACGCAGAAAGGAAGTAATAATAATAGAAACTCACTGTCCATCGCATCCAATCGTCGTGCCGTGCTCGAGCGAGGGAGCGGAGATCAGGTATGGCGCTATCTGGGACGTGACCCATCATGGGCGGAGGTTGTGAACGCGAGCTCCGCTCAGCTGCATTGCCGCTCTGACGAAAGAGAGCAGGTTTACCGGATCCCCCTCCTGCCGCTTTTGCACCGCCGCTCCCACCGCCCGCTACAGCAGCCCCAGCTTTGAACATGCCAGCCGATACTGAAGACGACACGGATGCAGCCGAAGGCCCGGCTGATGGGTTCATGAAGACGCACGCTATGAGGCTGATGAGATGGAGTAATGCGCCGAGGACGATGGGTAGGGTGGGTGAGGTTTCGAAGATAATCTGAGACGGGGAGAAGTCGACCATGTATCGGAGGTAGAGGGTATGCATGAGGTCGACGGGATACTGTTTCAGCCTGTGGAGCAAGAAGTAGAGTCAGCTACCATCTTGATACTCATCAGGAGGAAGGTTGGGCGGGGAAACTTACTTCTGACTGAGGGGTGTTCGGCGGACGTGTCTTGGCCGTTTCGGAGACGAGGATGAAGGCTGTGCCGCCCCTTCATCCTGCGCTGTACTTTGTCGACCCGCCCCACGAACAGTAACGATCCCCGGCCGGGACATGCTAGTCCTTGGTTTGACCGCACTGACGAAGCCCTGGACGCTCCCCTTGCGAAAAGCAGGCGAGCTGGTGCCGGACGCATAGCTATCATCCAAGCTGTATGCAGAGGTGTCGGCAGCGATGCTGAAGGGCGAGGACGTGGGGTTCTGATGTCTGGGACCGAGACGGCTTCTCTGGGCCGCTGCAAACTGGTGGTAGGGTGTTGAGGGAGAGCGTGGGATGGAGGGGGATGCCGCTGAGGAGGAGGGCGGCCGCTGGGCGAGGAAGCTGTCGGATGCTCGTCCGGCTAGCCGATGTGTGACTGAGCGCACAAGGGGACTGCCAGCGAGGGTCTTGCGCGGCGTGCGCGTGTTGCTGCTGCTGCCGCTCATCCTGTTCTTGACCTTCTTCTCGCTGTCGTTGTCGTTGTTGATGCGTTGATGTCGAGGTCGGACGGGTCGCACAGGCGAGAACAACACCAAAAATGCTGCCACGTGGCTAACCCTAAACCTCGCACATCGCTGTTCCACATCATCGCATGCACGACCACCAGCATCAACAGCAACAGCATACATCCCCCCCAACAGCAGCGATGAAGTGGCCAACTACAGTCTTCTCAAACACAGCGGACGCGCTTCCACGGCGAGGACTGCTCCTCCTCCTCTTCGTACTCGCCATGCTGGCCAGTGCCCTCCCACCCTTGGTCAATGCGCAAGGCTTCTTCCAGAACTTCTTCAGCGGACAACATCACGCTGCTGAGCAGGAGGCACCCCCACTCGGAGTGAGTTGATTCTGATCCTGTCTGCGTCTCCCTACTGTTCTGACTCTCTTACTTGTTTTGCAGGACGCGAAATGGTTTCACGAACGAGTCGAAGCGGCACACTGCACACAGTACCTCTGCCCGCGCACTCTCAGCTGCGTGTCAAGTCCGAAGGAGTGCCCATGTCCGTTTCCTCAGCAGATCGCATGCGCCTATGCCGATCTAGAGTCGGACGATGGTGGTGATCACGGGAAGGGAAGCGGACCGGGTGCTGGGGCGGGTGGTACGATCTGTGTGACGGGAACGGAGTGTGGGCAGGTGCAAAAGTTATTACGGGTCGGATCCGGGTTCAAGCTGAAGGATCTTTGAGGAGGCTATCGGCAATCCGAATTTCATTCTCGCTTTCATCGTTGACATCGTCGACCTCATCCTCCGGCCTTCCCTCCATTCCTGCACGCATGCACTCTGCTGACCCTTTCTCACATCGTATGCCTCGTTTTTGTCACAGTCCCTCCTGCTCCAGCCCCATCCTTCTTCGATCCAACCACACATCTCTCTCTATCTCCCTTCCCTCCCTCTCTCGTCTCTCCACCAGCCACCATCAAGCAGCGATCTTCCATCGATACGGTTCTACTATCTGGGCGCTTGCCTACTCTGTTGTCAAAGCCGCACAGCAGCAGGCTCTGATAGCAGCTGAATATCCCCGAGTCACAGTACAGAACCCCGCTTCCGTTGATGGCTGACTTTCTCAGCTTCTCCCTCCTTACAACTCTTCCCTCAGCCATAGCTTCTCTTTTTTCTCTCCTTCCCTTCTCTTTCCTTCCCTCCAGCCGCAGTTCTTCCAGCATCAATTCTCGTCCTCGCAGGGGTAAGTAGGCTCCCGCCTTTCCAATGTATGTGCACATGGACGTATAACTGGCTGAAATTACTGTTCTGCTCCACACTCCACAGACCGCACAAAAGTGAGACGCTGATCGGGGGTGATTCACGGGGTAGAACACGGACGCTGGGCCCCAGGAAGGTCTACATATATGTACTCTGCAGTTGGAAATCGAAGCACATATGACCTGAACCACCTGCGTTCTGTGGGTCTTGACCGCTTCCTCTCCGCTCTCCGGGTCAGGCTCGCGAGTCGCGAGTCGCGTGCCTTCGCGTCCCAATGGAACGGCGTTCTCCGTTTCTGGTGAGGTGCGAGGCACGCGAAAGGCTCCGAACCGCGAACCGGTGATTAAAGTTCCTCCCCTCATCGCCTCATCTGTCAGGGTCTGCCCTGCCCTGTGGAAAGCTCCGGAGGAGAGAAGGGGTACCTATAAAAGAGAGGAGGGAGAAGCGACCGCTGCGACGACCCCCCCCCCCCCCTTCCTTCCCATCCTTCTTCCCGCCCCTCGCCGTCTCCCTTTTGATTCCGCCTTTCCTGCGTAAATTCAAGAGATGGTGATCTCCCCGCTGGAGCATCCCAACAAGGCCACTGGCGACCCCTGGGACACCCAGCCAAAATACAGCAATGCCATCGCCGGCACAGCGGCAGGACTGATCCTCTGCTGGTCCATCGCCCATCACTTCTTGAAGCCCAAGCTGTCCCAGCATCAAAGACCTATCGCATCGTACCGGTATCTCGCCGCACAACCTCGCTCTCTGGGCACGATCCTCCTCATCACGATCGCTTTCCTAATTCCCTTTACTATCCTCACCTTCGCCGTACAGCCATACTACCGAACTCTTTCTGTTTATGGATCGCCGCCACTCGCCCTTCGTGCCGGGTTTCTTGCATTGGGAACCCTGCCATTCCTCTACGCAACGTCGGCAAAAGTTAGCTACCTCACCACCCTCACTGGCGTCAAGTCAGAAACGTGGCTCGTCTGGCATGCATGGGGTGCACGCTTCGCCATGTTCTTAGCCACCGTACATACCGTTCCGTGAGTAACAACTTATCCCAGCCTGGTTGTTCTGAGAAACATGTGCCCGCTCACACCCTTTCTGGCCTTCAACTTAGATTTATCTACCAGGCAGTTCAAGAAGGCGGTTCGACCCAAGTCGCATACATCTTCAAGTCAGACAATATTTACACAACCGGCATCCTCGCCTATGTTGCCCTGGCCATCCTCGTTCTGCCCTCCAGCCGCGTCATCAGGCAGCGCTGTTATGCTCTCTGGCTCGCTATCCACATTCCAATCGCACTCGTGTTCCTCGTTGCCATGTGGGTCCATTGCGAGAATATCCTCACGAGCTGGTAAGTTTTCTATCTCGAGACCTTTGGTAGACAGATATTTTCTTGATGTGTTTGCTTGCTCATCACTTATCTCTGCCACAGGCGGTTCATGTATGCGGCCACCTTTTTCTACCTGCTTAACATCGCCCTCCGAGTCGGCCGCTGGCTTCAACACTCCGACTTCCTCATGCACACCACCGTCCACCTCTCCGTCTTCACATCTTCTTCGACCTCCACTGACTCGGACTCGCTCACCCGCATCGTCGTCCCCACTATGGCCAGATGGAGGCCAGGCCAACACGTCTACCTCCGTCTCTTCCCCTCGATCCCCTCCCGCGCCTCATCGACGTCGTTCTCCCTATTCTCCTTTGCCCGGTTCTGGATCCAGTCCGCAGCGCACTCGCATCCATTTACCATTGTCTCGTTGCCACCGGAGGATCGCCATGCGCCTTTGGGTCATATGGTCCTATTTGCTCGGGCGACGAGGCGGAAGAGCGGCTGGACAACTCAGCTGGCGGAGTGGGTGAGAGTATCAGCATCGGCTTCGAATGGTCTCACCGAGGATGAGAAAGCATCTGTTCTCAATGTTCAGTGGACTGCCATTGTTGATGGGCCCTACGGTTCCATCTCGACTCCCTCCCTACTTGACCCTGCCTCAACCAGCACCCTTTCATCCCTGAAGACTGATGACAAGGACCTCGCTTCTGTCAGTCCCCATCAACGACACATCTCTGAGCTCGAGCGCCGGTCTCCACTCGCCCGACACGACGGCGTACTCTTTATCTGTGGTGGAAGTGGGATCACATACCCGCTCGGGTTGTTGTTGGAGCTCATTTGGGCTCGGAGCAAAGCGGAGGGGTTGGGTTCAATCAACACAGTGGTGGAGAAGGAGGCAGGGCACGAAGCCAAGGATGGTCAGAAGAAGTGGCCGCAGAAGGTGCTCTTTGTGTGGAGTGTTCGAAATGAGGGTGAGTCTCGTACTTTGACGTTTCATGACCACTTTTCACTGACTTCTTTCGCCTCTGTTCATTCAGCTCACATTGCTTGGGCAGAAGAACAGCTCCAAATCGCTACCGAGCTCGTTACAGGGGATTGGCTCGAGATCATTGTTCACGTCACCGGCCATCAACTGGGCGACGTCCTCTCGACCACCTTGGTCCCTTCCGTCCCGGCGACAGACTCCCTCCGTCCTGCGGCCCCCACCCGCATCGGCTCGAGCAGTACCTCGTCCGAGCAACAGGAAGACACGAGTGAAAAATCTGTTTCGGTCTCGGCTCACACGGACCTCGAGGAAGCCGCGGATGTAGTCCCTATCCTCGGGAAGGAGCAGGACTCAAGCTCGAGCGCTTCTTCTGCGCCTCCGTGGGTCCTGCGACGTGGGGAACGGATCGAGCCGGATTTGCTCCTGAAGGACTTCTTGGGCTCGTTGGTGTCAACGGCGACGGGGGTGCACCGACCGAGGGTTGGCCTAGTAGTCTGTGGGCCGACGGGGTTGGCTGATGGTACGGTCAGGGCTGCGAATGGAGTGCAGCTTGACATTGCAAGGGGTCGGGGGACGGATTTGGGAGGTGCATTGGCTGGGTCAACGAGGGTCGTGCAGGTGGGTGAGATGGAGGTGTTCCGCGAGGACTTTGGGTGGTGAAGCGGTGAAGGGGGAAACATGTGTTTCGACGGAGGCTCTCTGTGGTTCAGGCTTGCGGATCTCGGCCATATCTCTTTCATGTTCTTGTACAATGCTGCTGTAGATTCCTCATCAAGACATCCATCAAGGCATCAACCCTTTTCCACTTGCTGAAAACGCTCTCAATAATGAAAGGCTCCGAGCGCGCGGAGGAAGATCTCTTCGCCGAACGTAACGAAATGCGTTCCAGAGCTGGCACCGATTCTGAACAGGATGAGCATACGCGCGACTCGCATTGTCTGCGCTGCCACGGCACGGTTGCCCTTCAACTTTTTCGGCGGCGTCAGTTCTGCGAGAGCAGGCGTCGCGGCGGTATCCCGACCGACTTCACCTCACGGCTCCATTAACTGGCTTCCCAAGCGCGGGCGAGCAACACAGCCCTGCTCCCACTGTCGACACTGCACCAGCGTCCGACTCGTATCCACATATGCTTACGTCCCTACCGCCGAAGATATCTTGGCGCAGTATGCAGTCGAATGCGAGAAGAAGCGGGATCGATTGCTGGTGGAGATGAGCTCGGTGAGTGCCTTTCACCCTTTTTGGAACAGTGTTCGATGTTCTTCTAGGCTGATGCAACATGAGATTGCAGAGCGACTATGCCGATGGAGGAGCGGAAGTCCAGGAAAGAGCTGGGCAGCTGAAAGAGTTGGACGGTGTACACAGAATATGGGAAGAATGGGCTGCGAAAGAAGAGGTACGTTTTGTCTTGTCCATCGTTCCGAGGGAAAGCTGTGGATCTTTTTTTGCTTACACCTGGGTGCATGGAATTCTCCGCTCTCAGCAACGCGCCAATGCGCTCAAGCTCGCCGAATCCGATCCCGACCCGGAGATGCGCGCGCTTGCAGATGAAGAGCTCTCTGCGCTCGCTGACGACATTTACACCCTCCGCTCCACCCTCATCCAACTCATCCTCCCACCCAACCCGCTCGACGCCTCCGACGCGATTCTCGAGCTTCGGCCCGGTGTGGGCGGCGAGGAGTCGAGCTTATTCACTGGCGAGATGCTGAGGATGTACACAAAGTACTGCGAGGCTCGGCCGGAGGGGTACACGACAGAGTTGTTGAGTCTAACGGAGTTCGACGTCGGTGCTGCGAAGGCCAGCTCGGGTGATGGGTGCAAGGAGGCCATCATGGAAGTCAAGGGAAAAGGAGCGTACGGTCTACTCAAATGGGAGGCAGGCGTCCATCGAGTCCAACGGGTGCCCGTGACGCAATCGACTGGCAGGATTCAAACGAGCGCCATGGCGGTTGTGGTCCTTCCCGTTGTAGAGGACGGAACTGCGCAGGAGGAGGCAGAGCTATTTGATATGAAGGATGTCAAGATCGAGGTCATGCGGTCGAGGGGGGCCGGTGGGCAGCATGTCAACAAGACGGAGTCGGCGGTCAGATTGACGCATGAGCCTACGGGGATTACGGTATCCATGCAGGATTCGCGGTCTCAGCATCAGGTGAGACGCTTGGAGGGCACAACCTCTGAATATGCTTCTTTTCGTGGCTGACCTCCTCCTGTGCGGCCCCATCGCTCTGAACAGAATCGAACCAAGGCGTTCTCCATTCTTCGGGCGCGATTGATGGATCGACGGATGCGGGAGCAGATGAGCTCGGCGCGAGCGGCTAGGCAAGGACAAATTGGGACGATGGACCGCGGTGATCGGATACGAACTTACTGCTTCCCTCAGGTGCGTCCTCTAGCTTTGCTGTCATCTTCCTTTTGCTGATCGATACTCACCGGTCCCATACCTTTTTCAGGACCGAGTGACGGATCATCGGGTGGGAATTTCCCTCACCGGCATTGATGCCATCATGGACGGCCTTGTCGATGAAGGGAGGGGCCTGTCCCGTCTGTTGGATGCGTTGCGGGAGCAGAACCTGAATCAGAGGTTGGAGTCGATGCTTGCGGAGCTCAGGGCTGAGGCTGTGGCCTTGGCTCCTGAAGCCGGCGCCGCGGATGGGAAGAAGGGCAAAAGGAGATGACCAGGAACTTTTGAAACGCAAACTGGCATCGCTCGGAGTTGACATCACCCCCAGTTCAACCGTGTGCACGGATTTCGCTGGCTTCGTTCTTGCGTTGGACCTTCCATTTGCCGATGAGACGACGGGGCGTAAAGCTCATTTTCCTCTTTCAGCCATGCCTCAGCCCCGATGACAGCGCGACACAACGCCGGGGCGGAAACATCCTTTCCTCATTCACCCGTGCCCCAACGTCCGGCATGGGCATAAAAGGAAAAGGTTTTTACTGATGACCCTGTCCATTTCCCATCCTCACCCTTCCAACATCTCCTCTTTCTCCCTTCTGCTTCACACGGGCCGGACCCCAACGTTATCTTCTGACTACCTTTTACGCCTCATCTAACCCATCCCTCTACTCACGATCTACGTGCTGGTCACGAAAGCTTTCCTCCTTCCTCTACACCTTCTAGAAACTCGACGTTCCGTCCTCCCTTCATCAAGTCATCATGCAGACTCATTTCGCCTTGCTGGCCGCCACAGCCATCGCTACCGGCATCAGGAACGGTGCCAAGTGAGTACCTTCTTCATTCCTCCTTCGATGTCAATTCGACTTTTTGACTGATCTGGGGCGATTATTACTTTTTAGTGTCCAAGCTCGAGATCTGGCAGGTGGCGTCGAGACACAGTCAGCTGGACTTAACGTACGAACGGCGGTCACGCAGACGCTGGACGGCCGACAACTCTTTACTCGCCACTGGAGCGGTGATGACACACCGTCGGCACCGACAGCGAGGGATGTTGCTCCTGTTTTTCCTGGCGACGACCCGGAGAAGAAGGCCGATTCGAAGAAAGATCCGAAGACGGGCGCTGCTCCTGTTTTTCCTGGTGACGACCCGAAAAACACCGCAACGATGACCGCTCCGAAGAAGGATGTCGCTGCTGTTGCTCCTGATGGCGACCCCAAGATCATCATGACGCCGGTCGAGCCGAAGAAGGATGTCGCTGCTGTTGCTCCTGATGGCGACCCCAAGATCATCACGACGCCGGTCGAGCCGAAGAAGGATGTCGCTGCTGTTGCTCCTGGTGGCGACCCCAAGGTCATCATGACGCCGGTCGAGCCGAAGAAGGACGCTTCTTGTTCTAATCCTTGTGGCGATATGAAGACCATGGCGACACCAACCGAGCCAGAGACGAAGCCGAAGTCCGAAGACGTTACACCTGGTGGCGGACATGGCAGTCTGAGAGAGGTCAGCTTGCCGACGCTGCAGCTACTGGGCAACCCTGCCAAGCAATCTTTTGCTTCTCCTCTCTCCCCGGTCACAGCAAGCTCAGGCACGCCTATCTCCATCCCTGCTTCTCTTACGGATGACGGGAAGATTGTTATCGACCTTCCCTCTCTGATGAACGCAATGAGTGACGGTGCTGCGAATGGTGCTACACCAGGCCTTGTTATCCCTGCCGCCGCCCTAGCTCCCGCTGAAGAGCGCTCGGTCCCGCGCTACCGCCAGCGCGCAATGCCACCGACGACCCATGCCCCCTACCGGCGCAACCACAAGCTCATCGACGACGACGACGACGATCCCTTCTCGGGCTCGCCCATGTTCATCGAGCGCGGTGTAGGCGACATGGTCAAGTCCCTCTTGGAGGTGAAGCATTTTACACACGAGAATGCTGCGAAGAAGTCGGGTGCTAGGACGGTGATCAGCGCGCGAAGTGCGGCGTCGGCGGTGATGATGGCGGGTGCGGTCGCGGTGTGTGCCTTCGCGCTCTTGTGAAGGCGTGAAGCACCTTTCTTCGTTCAACGCAGTTGGGAATTGAATCAATCTTTCGGCATACTTCCCTGAAACCTGATTCAGGCGGACAGGCGCGCTGGGGCCTAGGACATGTTTGGCTGAGACGCTCATCAAGTCTTGACTCATGGGACGCACGGAGGACGAGGATCAGTGGTCAAGGTTGAAGGTGCGCGATTCTAAGTTGCGCCTTGCCAGATGCTAACACGGCCACAGCATCCTCCTGGTCCGCGGACGAGGTTGGCCGAAGAGTTGAGATGGACGATGAGATCTCGCTTGCCGCCAACCTTCGTGTCGGATGTCGGTGCCCGTGTGGGTGAAAGATGAAGGCCGCAGATGCAGACTCCCTCAGGCCTCAGGGAGTCTTGGACGTGGGTTTCTGTGAGGGCTAAAGCCTATAAAATCTTTGTTTGACAGGTGCAGGGTGGGTCTGAATCTGAAAATGCGCGCTAGAGAATAAATTGATCTGATGTGGGCTGCGGTGCGTGCGCCGCGCGGCATAATCCCTGCAGACAAGAAACAAGACTTGAAAATACTTACAGCATACAGTGGAATGACCCTGGTGAAACTCCGGTATCTACGAGTAGGCCAGAATCACCTCCTTCCCTCTGTCCCACACTCTCACCCACTCTCCCTCGCTCACCCAGCTTCCGTTCGACGACTGCAACGACCACAACTCGCCTCACCAGCTTCTTCATCCTGCCCCAGGTCAGTGCACGCAGGAAAAAAGGCACCCGAAGCTGAAGCTCCAAGGCAGACGACCAGGAAATAGCAGAGAAACGGTGAGTGGGCTATGGTCTGGCTCGGTCCTCGGAACATCAGAAGGGGTCAAGGGGAATCTGCGTCAAGGCCTCCCGAGAACGGTGGAACAAGGAATACCGGACCGCATCCGTCTCGGCGCTCGCCCCTCTCTTTCCCTCGCCCTGTACGGCGGTACATCGGTGGTTTCCTCTCCACCTCATTCCACCCTCCGAAGCGCTCGACCCAAAAAATGCGTGTGGCATCATCCACTCCGGAGGGTGCAACTTCTGTCACGCAGCACGTCCATCGTTCCGTTCCAGCTCTTCCTTACTTCGGGCTTCTCAGCAGCTTCTCTCAGGCCAGCTCGATACTGACTCTGTGTCCTTCTCTTGATTTCCTGTTCTCCCTGCCCTTCTCTATACCTCACGACGACAACATCGACCTCGCAAACCCGCTTCACCGCCTGGACTAAAATGACGCTCGGATCGCTCACCGGCTCGCTTCCCACCATGCATGAACTCACCACCTTTGAAATCTGTGCCGCCGAACCTTCCCCATCCAACTTCTCTTCCACGCTCTCCCCGCCCTCCACGCCTAGGATGGCTTCTGCAGTCATGTATCAACAAGCTGACGGCTCCACCTCTCCAGGTGGTCTCAACGCAAACGGAGGCGGAGGCAGCTTTCAACCCTCCCCCACCACACCAACCGGTGAAGGCTCATCAGGATCGTCGGCGCGTGATCGTAGCGCCATGATGCAGGTCAGCCGCAGGCTCACTGCTGCCAGCATTGGCACAAACCGGAATACAAACCGGTATTCGGTTACTGCTCTCTACAGTATGGCGGCTGAGCAGGATGTGGAAGTAGAGGATGACTTGGCACGGGGTGAGTAGTGCTCGCATACACCCGAAGCATCTTGCTGCGATCGATATCACTGATGTATGCGCCCTCTTCCCACCACCAGCACAAAAGAGACTGAGAGAACTCAAAGGCCGAATCTCCGCACAATCTAAGAAGAATTTCGTACTTGAGCGCGACGTACGATACCTGGACAGCCGAATCGCACTCCTTATCGCAAATCGGATGGCTCTCGACGAGCAGAGCGAAGTCGCCAGTACACTCGAAGAAGCTGAGACACCACTGGGGACCGTGCTCGACGATCGCAAGATGCAGCAGTACGGAAATCTCTTCTTCCTCCTCCAATCCGAACCCCGACACATTGCTGCCCTCTGCAGGCTCGTATCCCTTGCAGAGATTGACACGCTTTTGCAGACTGTCATGTTCACGCTGTACGGTAATCAGTACGAATCGCGAGAAGAGCATCTCCTCTTGACTATGTTCCAGGTGAGTCTTACCTCCGCGCTGTGTAGAAAAGCGCATACATTCCTTGTGCACCGTATCATGCATGTTGCCGCACCCTTCTTACATACGCCTACTCGAATTCCGCAGTCCGTGCTCTCCGCCCAATTCGAAACAGCGACCGACTTCGGTTCACTGCTGCGCGCGAACACACCTGTATCTCGTATGATGACCACATACACCCGTCGTGGACCTGGTCAAAGTTATTTGAAGGATGTGTTGGCGGAACGGATCAACAGCTTGATTGAGCACAAGGACCTCAATTTGGAGGTCAACCCGCTTAAGGTGAGTTATTCACAGACTATGCATATATGCTTCCAGGTCACACTGACTCACTGATGAATCCCCAAACGCACGCGTCCTTGCAGGTTTACGAGCAGATGATCAACCAAATTGAGGAGGACACTGGTGCGCTGCCACCCAATCTGCCAAGAGGTGTACCAGCAGAAGTTGCGGCGGAGAACCCAGACGTCCAAGCAATCATCGCACCGCGTCTGACGATGCTGATGGACATTGCCAACTCGTTCCTGTTGACCATTATAAACTCGATCGACGAGGCACCCTACGGAATTCGATGGATCTGCAAGCAAATTCGCTCCTTGACGAAGCGAAAATACCCGGACGCAAACGACTTTGCCCTCTGCTCGCTCATCGGCGGCTTCTTCTTCCTCCGCTTCATAAACCCGGCCATCGTCACACCGCAAGCATACATGCTGGTCGACGGCCCACCTGCGAAGCACCCGCGCCGAACCTTGACGCTCATCGCGAAGATGCTGCAGAACTTGGCGAACAAGCCTTCGTATGCAAAGGAGCAGTACATGATGAGTCTCAATCCTTTTGTGGAGAACAACAAGACGCGTATCAACATGTTCTTGAACGCGCTTGGCGATGTTGGCGATTTCCACGACACTCTAGAGGTGAGTCTTTCCTTGGGTTCGCGCCGCTTCCTTCTGAAATCAGTGATATTGATGCGCCATTTCTGCCCCTGCCTCCTCAACAGATGGACCAGTACATGGCGCTCTCGAAGAAGGACTTGCAGATTTCCATCACCCTGAATGAGCTGTACAACACACACGCGCTGGTGGCGCAGCACCTTGACGTCTTGGTGAGTGATCAGATCTTGCAGCACGTGAATGTTTGGAACTTCTCGTGCTGACGTGACTTGACTTGCAGGCGCCAAATGACAAGCACCACCTGCGGATTCTGATTGATGAGCTGGGACCAGCGCCGGGTCAGGTGGCGCGCAAGGAGAATCGAAGCGTGGAGCTACCGCTTTTCAGTCGCTGGGAGATCCCGATTCAGGATCTGACGACGGCGCTGATGTCGGAGAACAACGTGACACAGAACGACATTCTGTACATGGAGACCAAGTCGATCTTCGTCCAGCTGATCCGTCAGATCCCTCAACTTGCCGACAAGCGACCACTCAACCTACCGATGATCGCAGAGAAGGCGGCGACAACGAAGGACGCGACTCTGGTGCGCAAGGGCATCAAGGTGAAGGAGATGCTGCGCGAGTTGGAGGAGCTCAAGGTGGTCGATCGTCGGGATGGATACAGTCTGATGACGGAGGAAGTGGCAGGCGAGCTCGCGCACCTGGGCAACATCCGGGAGAAGGTTGTGTTGGAGATGCGCAGCCTGGAGAGCGTATACAAGACGATTTGCGAGCACAACAACTACCTCCGCTCCCAACTGGACACCTACAAGAGTTACCTCCAGAATGTGCGGATGACGAGCGGGTCCGGGAAGGACAAGACGTCCGGTGGTGTTGGAGTTATCAGTGTGGGCGGGAAGGAGAAGAAGATGGGCAAGTCGCAGGTGTTGGGGCCCTACCGATTCACCCACGCGCAGATGGAGAAGGACGGAATCATTGTGGAGAGCAATGTGCCTGAGAACCGGTATGTCCTCGGATGTGGATTGCTCAACAGCGCTCAAAAGAGGATAACTAACTGACTTGACTGACGTTTCACGTGCAACAGACGCGCCAACATCTTCTTCAACATAACGTCCCCCTCGCCGGGCACCTTTATCATCGCGCTGCACTACAAGGGTCGCGAGAAGGCCATCTTGGAGATGGACCTGAAGCTGGACGACTTGCTGGAGAAGCAGAAGGACGACGTACAGCTGCTCGACCTGGAGTACGTCCAGCTGAACGTGGTTCGGATCTTGCAATTGCTCAACAAGACGTTTGCGAAGCGCAAGGCTTAAAAGCAAGAATCCTCAAACCTCGAAATTCGGGCTGATCTCTCTCCCAAATGGACACGGACGCGGCAGGTCCACGGCGTCACTGGACACCTCGTCCCTCTCTCCCTTATTCTTCTTTTTCTTCCGGTTCTCTCTCCCCTCTGTTTATGCAGGTTTTCTTACTCCACCCTCTTTCCTTTACGACTCGAAGTCCCTCGCATCCCCCCCTTACGACACTTTCCTTTCTTCCCCCTTCCCCCCATCCTTTTCCGGCGCGGATAAAAGGAAGTTCTTCGTTCGTTCGTCCCCCCCCCCCAAGGCTTTCCGTTCGCGCGTATATCCCGGTCCACCTCGTCCTTCAAGCGCGCATGTGTGTGTGTGTGTAAACCAACCACCCCCCCTCTTCTTTTCCAGTATAGTGTTTGGGCTCCTGGACGATATCCCCCCATTTTAAATTCTCGCTCCTTCCTTCGATCCGCTGTGCCACCTCCCCATCAGGCAGGGAAGCGAACTTCTTGCTCAAGGCTGAATCCTCCCCCTTTTACCTGTCCACACACACACACACACACACACACACACACATGTTCTGTCGTCTCCTTCTCTGTCTCTCCCCCTCCTCTTTCCTTCTTTCCCGTGTGTGGTTATAGGCCGCTCTTTATTTGAACCCTGTGCTCCTCCCACGATGTCTCTGTCCTTCTCTGTTCTTCCCGTGTCCGTCTGAATTTGACGCTTGTCCCCTTTTGTTTCCCTTGTTTCCCTCTGTCTCATCGAAACGGGGACGGGCGTGGGACTGTGGGAGTGTCTGCGGAAGCGGATGCAAAGGGCCAATGTCATATTAAGTTGATGCGTTCTTTGGATTGAGGAAGAGCGGTGAGTTGTCTTGAGTTGATGTTGCGTTTCCACGAGCAGAAGTGGCGTGAAGGGGGGAGCTGTAGAGAGTTGCTCGAGGCCGTGACAGGATGGGATGGGAAATCGATCCGAGTATGTGTGCAGGAAAAAGGGAAAGAAGGGAGGAGGTCGTGAAGCAGAAAGGGGAACGTGACGTTTGTCGTTCGTGGCCGACCAGGTATGTATTTTGATCTCCGCCGCACAGGTTCAGGGTCCGATCGAGCTTCGGTGGAAAAGGGGTGAATGCAACTCGTAGTTGCCGAAGAAGACGGCGAAGGACATCGTGAAGTGGGTCTGCGAATTGGAATTTCCCAACAGCAGGATGCGTGCTCTTGGACGCGCGCCGCCCGCCTGTGGTTCATCCGCGCCAGTTGCTTTGCTGGCAATTGTCGCAAAAAGCTCGGAGGCATTGGCGTCCCCGCGTTGGCGTCGTGAAATGAGGAGAACTATCCTGTTTACAGCTGATGCACACCGACCGCAGAGAGGATCATGCTCGATGCGAGCAGCGTCCAGACGAGATACTGCGAAGCGGTGATGGACGTTGAAGCCGTTCTGGTTTTTGATGATGGGGCGGTGGCGCGACGAGTCAGAGCGGTCCCCGAGGAAGGAGCTCCACGAGTCCATGCCCAGCCGGGCGGAGACGTGCGCAGTCGAGAAGGAGCAGCAGATGAGGAAAACGTGGAGGTGTCGCTTGTGCCGTTACTCTTGCAGATGCCGGAGGGCGAGAGGGAGAGGTTGCATGAGTTGTGGACGAGGTCGTCGTAGCACATGAGCATGGTGCGGTAGGATGTGGTGTGGCAGGTGGGCTCGAGGTCGCGGTCATCGTCGTCATCATCGTCGCTGCTACCGCTGGCAGTGCTGGTGCTGGTGCTGGTGCTGTTGCTCGATGTTGAGTTCGCGCTGGTGGTCATGCCCCGTAAGCGGCCGCCGACGGCTCCGCAGCAGTATGTGGTGACATCGACATAGGCGGCTGCGCATGAGCCGGAGGGGACAGACTCGAGGGTGGGGTCTCCTGCACAGGTCCCGTTGAATGCGCCTGCGTCGTCGATGACGGCTGCGAACGCGTTCACGTCTGCGTCTGCCCAGGAGATGACGTTGGATGCGCGGCGTGCGTAGCTTGCTATTCTCCTGCTTGCCGATGCGTCGTATGTGTTTGCTGTCGTCGACAACAGTCCCAGTGCTGAGGGCGCCATCGTGTTGTGAGTGTGGGTGTGAGGTCAGTGTAAGTGAGGGAGGGAGGGAGGGAGGGAGGGAGTGAAGTGCGAGTGGCGGCGAACACGAGCTGAAGCTGATGAAGGCGTTCTAAGTATGTATAGACGTCGGAAGATTTTGGAGGTGGGTGGTGTTGATCGACAGACGACAGGGCACGGCTCCGCATCTGAGCGGAGGAAGCCACCCACCATGCAATTGCGCCAAGCAGCCAGCACTGGACCCGTCTCCCTCATCGCGCCACAAAATTAGCTTCTACGAAAAGCTTGCGCCAAGACTTTGCCAAGCGTTACGGTAAAATTACGATTTGTAGCAGCAGGATGCAGGATTATGTAACCAGCACCCTCGGTCCGAATCAAAGGCCGAAGAGAGCGAGGTGCACACTGCACAGGCAAGGGGGAGGTCGAGGTCAGATCAAGCAGGAGAGAAAGCGTCAAGCATGAGGCAAAAGGTAAAAGCATTACTACACAAGATTATTCGATTATGAGCACAAAAGATGGAGCGACGACCTTCTCCAGACCGACGTCGGTGGGTGACTGGTGAGCGGTGAGTGACAGGGACGTCGGGGGTACTGGTTGGGGTCGGGTTGGGGCCTACTTGGGTGGGTGCAGGG
Organism: Tilletia caries; assembly: GCA_032718865.1. NCBI lineage: Eukaryota > Fungi > Basidiomycota > Exobasidiomycetes > Tilletiales > Tilletiaceae > Tilletia > Tilletia caries. The sequence goes on along the minus strand of JALUTQ010000046.1, from coordinate 1,047,215 downwards.
GTGCGTCGTGCCCAGCCTGGGTAAGTCGTTGGCACCTCCGGTATCGAGGCGGTCTACATGTGCTGGACCTTGGCGAAAGGGGCTCGCAACGAAAAGTAGTCGAACACACCTTGCCAAGGTCAGAAGCCCCCCGTCAAGGGACATCTCCAATCCCCAAGCAGGCCCCAAGCGCCCAAGCAGAGGCAAGAGGCGTGGCGCGCATGCCCAGCTTTGCACCCAAGCCAGAGCTTCAGCATATGTACCGTGTTTCCGACCCGCATTGGCCTTACTGAGCAATTTGCCCAACCCGAGTCCACCCGCACTCCCCGACCCAGCCCGTCCCTTCACCGACAAGGAAGCGGTGCGAGCACACCTGCTCCGCCGTCGGACGTTTGTCCAGCTCGAGCTGCAGACACTGTCGAATCAAATCCGCTCCGTCCATCACTCGCCCACCTCCGTCCGGCTGACCGTGATCGCGGCCGGCCCGGGCTCGGAGCTCGGCATCGGTCTCGGTCTCGGGGGCCTCCTCATTATTGCTCATCATCGAGACAACAACCTTCGCGGCCGGGCTGGTGTCGGTGCTGCTGGAGGCCTCGTGCTGTTGATCTTGTTGTTGCACGTCCGAAGACGGTTCGTCTTCGTGGGGGTGCCAATGCAACGCACATCGGTCCTTCAAAGCAGCAGAGGCCCTCGTCCCCTCCGTCAGTCCTGCGATCGCCTCCTCCCCGTTCCAGAATGGCGTCTCTCCACAGAGCAACACGTACGCCACCACTCCCAACGCCCATACATCCTGCTCTTTGCCCCCATATTTCTCCCCACGCAGTATCTCCGCCGCAGCGTAGTCCAGCGTCCCACTGAACGTGTCGAACAGCCGACCCGGTCGGACGTGCGCCGCCGATCCAAAGTCAATCAGCTGCGCATTCCCCAACCCGTCCAAGACCACATTCTCGTCCTTGATGTCCCGATGAACGATGTTGTTCGCATGCAGGTGCCGCAGCGCATCTGCAACTTGACCCAGAATCGACCGTACCTGGGCAGACGGAAGGCCCTCCGGCGCCGCCTCCACAAAGTCGAACAGATCTTGTCCTTGTCCGAAGCAGGGCATCACCAGGTAGTAGAACTCGTGGTCCTCGAAGAACTCCACCATCTCGCATAGCGCAGGGTGAGAGGCCAACGACCGAGTCCGCTGCCGTACGGTCTCCTCGCCCCCGCCCGCTGTCTGTACCTCTTCGACGGTGGTAGAAGCGAAGCCTGAGCTCGGTCGCCGTCGAGCGTGGGCTTGGGCGTCATCAGATGGCAGGGAGTCGAACAGTCGCGAAGGTGCCCATGGCGGCTCCTCCCCGTTCTCCGTCCCAATGAACGGGATCCGTCGAAGTTGATCAAGAACATGGATCTCAATCGGTATCGGACCCAAGGTCTTGTGTCGACGCCAGCAGTCAGCCAAGATGCGGCTCTTGATGATAAACTTGATGATGTAAGGTTCCTGCTGCAGAAATAGCAAAAGAACAATTGTCAGTGCTTTGTGCATCCTCACAGAAGCGCCTCGCGATAAACTCACTCCATTCGGTCGTCCATCAGGCCCACGCAATCGAACCTTCTTGACCAGTCCATACGCCCCTCGGCCAATCTCCTCAATCACCACAAAGTCATCAATGCTCCGCGTCGTGCCCGGCCCGCCCTGTCCGACAGGCAAAGGCGCCGTCTCGAACAGCGTCGGCGAGCAAGAGTACATCAACTCATCGTCCTGAGCAGTATTGTCGGCGCTGCGTTCGCCTGCCGTGTCCGTCCGCGCTGCATCTTCCATGAGGGTGATGTCACTTCCGCTTCCACCACCATTACCCGAGGACTGGTTGCGCCGGCTGATAGGCGAAGATGAGACGCCGAGAAAGCCCGCATCCCAATGCCGATCCGGTGATCGTGGACCTACTGTCGAAGACAGCGCACCGCCGGCACCCTGAGGCATCAGCATTGGCGACGACACCGTAGCTCCACCCGTTCCGATCCGGGGCGTCGAAGCAGAAGCAGAGCCCATCAGGCCCGCGAACGAGCCGGAACCCGCACCCGCACCCGAACCCAGCCCACCAGACACGGAGGGCGAGCGCGAGACAGCCGCCTGGAGCGCATGAAGCGGTTCGTCATCATCGACATCCTCTTCGTCATCCTCGTCGTCGTTCTCTGAGAGATACGACGACGAACGCGAAGAAGAAGGGGACATCCCGCCCGTCGAGATCGGAGCCGAGGGTATATGTGCGGTCTGAGAGCGCGAATGTGCCCGGGAACGGTCGGCATTGGCACCGTACGAACCCGAGAGATGCTGCAACGATGTCGATCCCGATGGAACACCCTCACCCAGATCCGAAGCCATCGCCTCAAAACTGTCCAGACTCGTGCCCAGTAACGACCGTGCGAGATCCTGGGGCAGGACAGAGTTGATAGCCGAAGCGCTCCACGTCCGACTGAGCGCCTTGATCCGTTCCATCACGCCAACTGAGTTGCCCGCAGCAGAAGACTGGGACAATCCTTCACCGCCAGCGTCCTCATGCTCATTCGCAGACCCAGCTGGGAAAAAGCCAGCATTGACGCCCTGGAACCGGTCCGTCTCAACCTCGAAGGGGCTCCGAAGCGCGTAGAGGGAAGTAGGCCCACTGCTGTCGGCGCCGACAGTAGTCTCGTTCGTGTCCTCCCTCACCCGTCTCTCCCGTGTCGAGTGGTCAAGGTGCATCGGCGAGATAGGAGACATCGTGTCCGAGTCCGTCGTCGCAGTCGGGGTCGTGGTAGCAGAGGACGACGACGAGGAGGAAAATGTCTTCGATGCCATTCGCTCCGAGCCTGGCGCCAAGACTGCTGTCAGACTGGATTCCCTCTCCCTCTCCCGCTCACGCGCTTCGTCCCGGCCCTCCTCGCCCGAGCGCAAGCTCGAGATCGAAGTACTCATCCGTGCGCTCGCAGATCCACTCCCATCCGTCGCGTTGGAAATCCTGGAGCTGCGCGTCCGATTCCGACCGGTACTAGCCCCTGACACCGAGGCCGCCGAGGGACTCGGATGCGGAGAAAGTCCCACGCCCTGTCGAGCAAGAAAGCGAGACCACTCTTCCGTCGTCGGCGTGTAATGCACATTCGTCATCGCCCGCGTGAGGACAGGACGGGGAGGCAAGACTGTACTCCCACCACCGCTCTCCCCGACCGGCGTCCCAGCGTTGGTAAGCACAGCCAGAGTCTCGCCAGGCTCCGCGGTCAACGGTGAGCCAGGATGAAGACCAACAAGCGTCAACGGCCGAACACCCATCCCGATCGCAGACACCGGCAACCCAGCCTCAGCCGCCCCTGCACCTGCACCTGCACCTGCACCTGCACCTGCACCTGCACCTGCACCTGCACCTGCACCTGCACCTCCCAGCACAGCAGGAGCCTCAACGACGGGGAACGGAACTGCAATCGCGAGCGGGAGCGGCCGCGCCGAGACACCCGCCGGACCCGAAAGCGCATGCACATGGTGGTGCGACCGCGCATGGCCCCATCCAAATCCAATCGGATGCGAGACCGAGCCCGCGAGGAAGCTCTCCGTCGTCGCGGGCGCCGAGACGGCTGTACCACCACCATTAGCGGCGTGGGCGCGTGCGGCAGCAGCCTCGATCTCATCCGGCGTAATGGCTCTCCGTTCCTCCAGCGGCGGCAGGACGAGCCGGGAGCCTCGTCGACTGGGGGGTATACTGCGTGATCCTGATGAAGAGGAAGAAGCGGTCGAGTTGGTACTTGTGCTCGTGGGCATGTTGCCCAATGATGACGACGAAGAAGTTGCTGGCACTGTGGAAAACATGGAGAGCGAGCTGGGTTGCATCACCCCGAACTCGGCCATGTTGACATTTTTCCTCGCCTGAGGATCGGATGCAAGGTTCTTCGCGCCAGCCTGATCATCATCTGCGGCGACTTCCCTCTCCTCACTCTTGGACGATGATCCCTCGTGGACATCGACTCCCGCAGCCGGAAGCTTGGTGGCACCAACGTCCGCCTTGCCTGGACCCGCAGCAGGAGCGATTGCCGCCGGTAAAGGCGTGAAATTGAACCCGCCTATGAAACCCGATCGCAACATCGACGGACTGAGGAGGGCGCCCATGCTAGGATTGAACGCGCTGACTCTGGGCGACGCCGGTTGAGAGACTGCTATTGCCCATGGCGTGTTGCGGGGAAGATCCGAAATGGACGAGGCATAAGGGCCCGTCCCGTCCTTAAAGAGCAGCTGTTCCTGCCCGCCCGCCGTCCCTTTCGTCAGGCCAAAAGCCCGATTCCGCGCCTCCAACGCGCTAAAAGGCGCACTGGCCCAGAAATCCGCCTGTAGTTCCGCAGCACTACTACCACTCCCACTGCCCTGATCCCACACCGCATCCAAATGCGAAGAAGACCCCACCACACCACCGCCCATGCCCCCCATCGCCACACCCTGCCCCCCACTCCGACTCGTCGTACTACTAGCCCCCTTCCTTCCCGCCCGAAGATGATGATGGCCATGCCCTCCACCCCCAAAGCTCGTATTCACATCCGGCCGTCGACCAATACTAAGCGCCGATCGGGTCCGCTGTAAGAAGATACCCGAATGTCGACGCGGGAGATGCGCCTCCCCATAGGCGTCGCCCACCAGACCGGCATGCGCCTGTCCGTGGCCTGAGGAGTCATAGCCGTAGCCGTACGCATACGAGGCGCCGGAGACGGCTGCGCGCGTGCCTGAGCTTGGACCGACGAGCGAGGAGGAGGTGGTGGTGGTAGGGAGGGCGAGGGGGATAGGCATGCCTGGCGATCGGACACCGTAGGCGGACGTGCTACCGGTGCCTCCTATTCTAGGTATGGAATCCATGGACAGACTTCCCGACGTAGATTGCGCGGTGGCCCCAGTCTCCACCGAAAGCTTAAAAGATTGATCTTCAGTCTGCTGTTGTTGCTGAGGTGGCTGGTCGTCCGGAAGAGCCCGTTGATCGAAAACGTCTGGTGAGGGAGTTGGCCTGGTCCGGTCAGAGAAGCGGCGCGGAGAGATTGAATGCCGACCCTGCCGCCCAGACTGGAGCTCTCCCTCTTGACCAGCCGGGAGCGTCAAAAGACCACCCTCCAATGCGTCTGTCATCATCGGCCTCGCCGTGTCCGTCGAGCTCGATGCTGTCTCCGAGAAGAATTCTGGGACAGGCTGTGCTCGTGGAGAAGAAGGGGCGTTGAGGAAGGACATCGCATCTTTGATCGTAGGTATTTGTAAGGCCTGCGGGGGATGACGTAAGTCGAGTGGGGACGAAGCGGAGAGAATGTCGGTCTCGGCAGATACAGATGAAGTTGATGTTTCAGATTGAACAGGTTCCAGGGTCGCTTCGGAGGGCGTCGGTTCAGGAGTGTCCACCGCCAGAGCACCCGCTACACCGCCGTCTATCCCAGCAGTCGTTGATATACTATCCGCAACGGGATCGGGATGGTCGGCCTGGACGGTCGAGGGGCTCGTGGCCGTCTCCGTGTCCGCGTCGTTTTCCAGCCACTGCTGCTGCCCCGGCTCCAGCTCCTGGTCGACATCTCGATCCCCAGCCACACTCGTTCGATCGCTCTCGTCCCATTGCTCCAGCACGCTGGTCTGTACCTGTACTTTTTGCTTTCCCTTGGCGGATCGTACAAACGCTCCCAGCCCATCGGCGGAGAAGAACAAGCCATTTCCGCCCGTGCCGCCAAGCTCATCGTTGAGGGACGATATGGAACTGTCGGTTGAGTTGCGATGGGAGCCCAGACTGCGAAGGGAGAAAACGGCTGCGTCGGATGAGGAGGTGGAAGTGCGGGAGGACGACGTGGTACCAGTGGTCGTCGACGACATTCCACCCGCCGAGGGTAATTGCTCGCGGTCGGAGAGACTGGAGCCGGAGCTGTGTATCGAGGTATTAATGCTTTCGAGTGGTGGCGGCCGTGGTCGTGACGAGTTGCTGCTGGAGGAGTCGGAAGAATCTCTCGATGAGGATGAGGACGTGGAAGATGAGACGGGGACTGGAATGGGCGGCGCTCGACTGAGACTGGAGCCAAAGGCCCTGACTCCGCCGACCCCACCTAAACTGGAGAGCGACATGGACCCTTCGCCCTCGCCAGAGCGAGTGCCTCTGTTTCCCGCCAATGAGGAGCCGATACGCCCACTTCCGTGAGAGAGATCCAGACTGCTGCTTCCCTTCGCACCAACCCGCCGAATCCGCTGATCGTTAGGATCAAAATGATCCGCAAGACTCGAACTTCCAGGCGCGCCAGCGGCCCGGGAGACGATACGGAGCGAGGCCGAGCGCGAGATGACTTTGAGAGAGGAGGACGAGGCGGAGGATGGACCGGCGACAGACGACCGGCGTTCTCGGTCGGGATCCATGTCGAGGTTGGAGACGCCTGGATCTGAGCCGACGAAGGATCCGCTGGAGTCCAACCGGCCGATGCGCGGTCTCCGCGCCATGCCGGTGATGGTGCTGCTGCTACTAACGCTGCCTGTGCCGAGAGCGGTCAATGTATGAGCACCCTCGTCGCCATCGTCCTCGTCGAGATCCTGAAAAGTTACCGATGCCTTGGCTGCATTGTATGCCCTCGCTCTTCCGCTACCGCTTGCATGCTCAGCTGCATCGTCGTCCTCCTCCTCTTCTTCATCGTCCTCGTCATCATCGAAGAGAGGAATTCGTCTCCGTCTGCGAGTGAGAGGCGAGGACAGGTGTACGTCGATATCGCTGAAGAGCGACGAGGTGCCCCCGCTGATAACCGGAGGCAAAGCCGAGCTGATCTGAACGACAGGCATTACGTTCTGAAGAGAAAAATGCGCAAGATGGATGAGCGTCTTGCCACGGCGCAAGAGAGAGAGAGAACAAAAGCGATGCGCTCGAGAGCTTACCTCGGATACGAGCGCTGCGTTGGATCAAGTGACCAACTGAAGCAGGTAGAGCTCTCCGATGCTTCCAAGGGAGGATGAATGACTTCCGAGGGCTCCTTTTGGAGGATCGCTGTTGGGCAGCAGGGATCGAGTTACAAGCGTGCCTGGGACCTGGGATCTGGGATCTGGGACGCCACGAGGAGGTCTGTGACAGATCAAATGCAAAAAAGGACGAGGTGTGAATTCTTGTGGGCCAAGCGACGAGTTCATATGTGCGACTAGCGGGAGCTCACCCTTGCTTTGCCCGTACGGTCGCGCCGGGTGTTACCAAGGGAGAAGACCAAGCAGTCGGGGCAGGCTGTACAGGTAATGCTGGGGGAGGGGGTGACTGGACGCAGGTGGGAGTCAAGGGATGGGAGAGCGATGAGACGATGAAGCGATGAGGAGGAGGGGCAACCAACCAGGCAACCCAACAGCAGCAGCAAAGCAGCAACGACAGCTCACAGCAGCGCACAGCTGACATGTTTCACACAAACAAATAAGAAAAAAGTGGATAGCCCTGGTTCCCACGTGGGGCACAGCTGCAACAGCACCATCACCTCACCCAGCCCCACGCGAGCCCTCGGCTAACAAAGGAGAAGCTTTGAGTTCATCGTGCATTTCGGGGAAAGCAGCGTGCACCTCACTTTAAGCCGACTGCATGCTGCTGCGAGAACAAGGAAGGACCCAAACACGTGCATGCCCTTCGTAGCGCGTCATGCCCTTCCAAAGTCGCAACCTACACTGGCGCTCTGACCGGCTGTTAGCAGGACGCTTGGCGAGAGGCAAGAGCGCCGGGAGGCAGGCGGAGGCTGGCTTGTGGTCTTGAAAAAAGACAAAGGCAAGTTGAAGTCAAGTTCCAGAACAAAACTGTGGCCGAGGGGACCGCGCGCGTGTTCAGGAACGCGTTTGTCTTCACGCGTCGCGCGTCTGGGATCTCAGGCAACGTTGGGATAGTGAGATGGGTATGTATAGCACAGATATACAGAGCGAAAGGCTTCCCACCGAACGGAGATCCCAATCCGATACGGGTGGGCGCTGCAGATTTTTGATTTTTTTTTCGGTAGGGAACAAGTTCACCTCCGATCGACCGACCCTCCGAATCCCAGCATCCGCCTCACACGCTCCCAGCCCGCTATCTGCCCTAACCGATCCGCGAGCGCCTCCGTGTCCAACTCCGTCGCCCATCCAGAGGGCTGCGTTCGCACCGTGACCCCAGACCCGCCCGCTTCACTCCCAATGTGACTGTCGCCCTCCACAGCCGCCGCCGCCGGCTCGTCGAGCATATGTTCCATCAGCTCATCCTCCTCGTCCTCGTTCTCGTTGTCGGCGGAAGCGGGGCCGGGGGCATGTTCTTCCAGGTACGCATCCGCGACGTCCGTCTCCGACGCTGATCGACCCGGTCTCGTCCTTGTCCGCATCCTCGCATTCTTGGATAGCGGTCCGCTCACCCCATCCCCATTAGGCCGTCTCCGCCCAAACCGGAATCGAGCGAAAAGGTTCGCAGCCTGCCTACTTGCGTCTGCATCCACATCCTCATCCGCCACCACCGTATTCGGCGTCGGCGCCGCCGTCGTCGCTGGACTCGATCGTATCCCCGTCGGCTGTACGTAGAATCCCGGCGAGCCGACTCCGATGCCGATGGACAAGCCGCGTTTGAGGAAGGACGAGTACGAGAGTTGAGGTACGCTTGCTCCTCCACCGCCGCTACCATCCCTACTGTGCCCATGCCCAGCAATATCCACTGCCTGCGACCGCCTCGATCCGTTCGCTTCCAGATCAACCTGGGACCCATCTCCCGCTCCGCCAGCACTCCCATCTCCATCCACACTCTCCTCCGGCGCCAACCTGAGACCATCAGCCCTGTCCTCCCCCTCCTCCTCCTCAGCCCCTTCCCCGTCTTCCTCCTCCTGCATCGCCGGCGCAAATCCAAGTCCAAGGCTTAACGACGCACTCCGACTCAAGAAATGCACCGATCGTCGCTCGGGACGCGTCCGGCGGTTGAAGTGGAGCTGCGTCGGTGATAGGAGAGGGGCATGGCTGCCGCCGTCGCCGCCAATATCAGGCAAGCCCGTTGCTAGACTCTGTGTTCGTCGTCGACGAATACTATCAGCGAGAGGAGGACTAGGCGTGACCGGCGACGCATCAGCATCGGTCCCTGTCCGAGATTTTCTATCCGCTTTGGTTGGGGTGGACGGGGTGGACGCCACAGGCGCCAACAGCGGCTGCCGCTCGTCCATCACAGCATCTCCGCCAGGCAGAGGCATATCGCCCACTGCCGAGGGACTGATGCAGAAGTCGAGTGCAAGGTGCTGCTGCTCCTCCTCCCGTGCCGCTTCTACCTCTTCTTCCGTGTGGAGCGAGACCACCCATACGCCCATGAGTAGGACTACGGTGCCAAGAATTACGAGCAGGATGTTCCACCACGCCAATGATCCCAATTGGTTGAAATAGACCAGTCCTGCAGCCGCGAGAAGGAAGCAGGGTCAAAACGAGCGATGGGTTCAGTTAGAGACAGTGCTGAGTAGAAAGGCCAAGAATGCAATGACTCACCAAGTGCAATCGACGAAGTATTGTAGAAACAGAACGCAAGAGGCATCACCAGCACAGGCGACTCAAACCTCAAAGCCTTATTCAGATACCACAGCTGCAACACCGCCGCCGCCAACATGATCCCAAGCAAAGCCCAGCTCTGCCAGCGTCCGAACTGATTATCGCTCCCTGTGAGCGAGAGCACGACGAGCTCGATCCCACTCTTGGCGAGTAAGAGACAGGCTCCGGAGAGTGTCCCACTGGCGCCTGCGTACGCGACAGCGAGGAGAGTTTTGGTGCGACGGATCCCCGGGTCGAGGTCGGCCAGCGAGGGTGCGAGCGAGGCTTGCCCGTCGGACGTTGCCGATGCTGTGGACGATGAAGAGGAGGAGGTCGAGATTGTACTGAGCGTGCTGGGGCTGGGAGTCATTCCCTTTGCGGAGGGTGTGCTGTCGTTGGCTGCGGATCCGTTAGGACGCGACGGGTCTGACGCCCCACGCGCTGGCGCTGTTCCACCGCTGACATTCGCTCCCGCAGCACTACCTCCTCGTCGGCCCGGATTGGGCGATGGTAGAGGTGGTAATAACGAAGAACCCGTTGCGCCGTACGTCTGCTGATTCACTCGAACCCTCCCAGCGACGTGACTGGGATGACCCGCATACGTCTTATGGCCCGCTGCCCTGCGCGCCTCCTCATCGGCATAAGCAATAGCAGGCGTCGCAATCCCACTCGCGTTCTCATTCACCTCCGCAAGCGGAGCCAGCGTCGGAGCGGACCACCTTCTCCTCATCCCCCTACTGCCCTTCTTCTTCTTACCCCCTCCCAACCCTTTGAAGCCGCTCCGCTTTTTCCAGTAGTCCGGTCCGAGGTTGATGCGGTAGATGCGGATATGGAGTTGCCACTCTGCGAGGTGTGCGCAGAAGAGGACGCAGAAGAGGACGAAGAGGAGGATGGTGCAGCAGGCGACGAAGGGCGGGCGGGCGAAGAGGCGGAGGAGCTCGTCGAGGGAGTGTGGGGACTCGGTGATAGCTCCGAAGAGAGCGATCAATATGGCGCCCATGGTGATGAGTGCAGTGCCTGTAAAGGTAGGGGTGGGATATCAGCCCCGAAACGAAGAAAGTGCGGGTGAAGGGCAACAAAGTCAAGGCGATAACGTACCAGCGACCATGAACTTGGAGAACGTCGTATTGAGGAGGAAGCGCGCGAGAACAGCATTGTACAGCAGACTGACCGCCCCCAGAGGCGCCAGAATGACTATAGGCAGCGCGCCGATCTGCAAAACCGTAGAGATCGTGCCGAGCATGAAGATAGCAAAACCAAGGAGCCACCGCGGCCGTCTGAGTTCGGCCCTGCGCTGAGCAGGGGGCAGAGCATCATTCTGAAGATGGGACCCTCGTTGGAGGGCAATGCCGAGGGACTGGATGAAGGATGCGATCAGGCCGAGCACGATGGCTACGGGTACGGAGAGGGCGGGGGCAGATGTCGGCGTCTCCTTTGGCATGATGAGGTCGGAGAAGGGTACTCTTGAGAAGGATAATGGGGGCGGGGTGAGTGCTGTGGCTGCTGCTGCGGCACCCTGGGCCAGGCGGTAGAGCAGTGCTGATGAGTCGAAGGCGATGACGGGCATGGTGGAGGACTTGGCTGCTGATGCCAGTTTCGCTGTGGCTGAAGTTGATCCGTGCCGATCAGCTCGTGCTGGAGAGCAGACCGTTCTCGACCGGCTCGGGGGAAGACCCGAGATGGGGATTGGGGCCGGAAGGAGGAGGGCGAGGGGGTGAGAGCGAGCGACTTGCTTCCCGTTGCCAGGAGTTGCGACTGTGACTGTGAGATGGAGCGATGAGATGTTCGCCCACCTCCCAGCTGAACTTGGCGATCGACGTCGGAACGTCAGAGTACGGTGCCGAGGCGGTTCCAGGCACGTCCCGCTCTTCGGATAAACTATAGCCCGCTCTCATAGTTTATCCGCAGCTCGTCCATCCACCGACGAGTCAGTGTAGTCAGTGTAACCCACCTTTCCCAGCGCAGCTTCGCACGTCCCCATTGCTTCGAAAGAGTGTGTGCGAATCATGAGTGACACTGTCGATGTTCTCCTGCTCGGGGCCACCGGCTGGTCCGCAAACTGGATCATCCCTGCCCTCCGCGAGCGCAAGCTCAGCTACGCACTGACTTCCCGCAGTGGCTCGCCAGCCAACCCAACCCAGGAACCCACCATCCCCTTCACCCTCTCCAATGACTGGACAGACGAGCAGGTGGCAGAGGCGACCCAGGTATTACCACCTGCTAAGGCCATCATCATTGTCTTCCCCATCAAGAGTACAGATGTCATGCAGGCCTTTGTCAAAGCGTACCATGATCGATTCCAACATCAGACACGCTGGATCCAACTCGGGAGTTCAGGCATCTGGCTGAGTGAGTCATGTTCTTGAATTGGTCTAGACGCTCGATCAGATTCGCGTTGACGATTTTATGTCTCGTCTTAGGCGGCCAGAACAATTCCGAGTCGCCCATCGATCCCACCAACCCACGCGGTCAGGCCGAACAGGTCCTTCTCGGCCTCACCGACCCAGCCCAAAACCGACTAACCACGGTCCTCAACCTGGCGGGTCTTTACGGCGGAACTCGGCACCCAGTCAACTTCGCCCGAAAGGTCGCTCCCTCCAAAGCCGCCCTCGCCCGCAAGGGAACCCTCCACCTCATTCACGGCATCGACGTCGCCTACTCCATCCTTCTCACCATCACGTCCGAGTCCTCCTCGCGGCTCTGGGGTCACCGCTGGATTCTGACGGACACGAATGTGTACGATTGGTGGCAACTTATGCTTTCCTTCGAACTGCCCGATGCAAAAATTTGGGTAAAGGAACTCATGACTGAGAACGGCGTCAAATCCTTGCCCCGGCCTGTCGCTTCTTCTCCCGATCAAGGTCCACCACAATACCTCGACCGCGCACTCGACGGATCCGAGTTCTGGAAACACGTCAACGCTCATCCCAAAGTCGGAAGAGTCGATGAAGCTAGCGATCTCGTGGAAGACAATGGCGCCACTGTCGCGGCCTCATCCGATCCCCGCGCCATCTTCGACGTCGGAGACGTTCGAGAATTCACTCCGGAGCTCCCAAGCGGGAAAGTGGAGGACCTCCGTCGACGGATCGTCGAATCCATCAAGGACACACCCACACCTCCCAGCCCATTCGAAGCGGACAAAGACCGCTTCGGACTCTCGCATGCGAAATTTGATCACCTTCGTAAGGCATGGGCGACGTTCCTCGAAAATCCTGATCCCAGTGTCGGCGCGGAGCATGATTCGTGGGCCGCGCGCTGGGCGCATGTTCAGACTTTTTCTCATTTCAAGGTAGAGGTCGAACAGACTGAACTGCACTTCATCCGGGAACAACCCGACCTTGAGGAGGCCCGTCGCAGTGGCAGGCCTGTCATTCCGCTCCTCCTGATTCACGGGTGAGCTAGCTTCGCTTCTCGATATCGTGAGAGGCTTCTGGCTGATCCGCTTTATGCGTTCATTTGATTCCTCTAGGTGGCCTGGGAGCTTCCTTGGTGAGATGCTCCATCCAGCTTCGCATACATAGCCCCAATTACTGACATAAGCTCTCTCTACAGAGTTCCTCCATGTCGCCAGACCGCTTGCACACCCAGGACCTTCCGCACCCTCTTGGATTCCCGCCTTCGATGTCGTTGTAAGTCTTGCGACTCGTTCAGCGTATAGAGACCCTTCCTTGCCGCCTTTTGCAGCTATTGACGTTGACGAATCCAACTAACCCTACCGTGGCAGATCCCCAGTACTCCCGGCTACACCTTCAGTTCCCTCCCCAAAATCCGTCGCAGAGCCAAGACGAGCAACATCGCGTGCGGCAACAACTCAGGGCCCGACGGCGACCTCCTCGTTTCCGACGTCGCCCGTCTCTTCGACAAGCTCATGGTCAAGCTCGGCTATGGTAAAGACGGGTACGCGGTCCAAGCTGGCGATTGGGGATCGATGGTCTGCCGATCGATGGCGGTGCAGTTCCCGGAGCGGGTGAAAGCGGTTCATTTGAACTTCATCCCCGCCCCACCTGCGTGTTTGAGCATCCCAATCTTGTCGGCTGTCGCCCCGCCCGGGTCGACTGCGCGCTCGATCTTGAAGGCGATCCCGGGAAGTGGACTCGTAGGATCGGTCCTGTCCACCCTGGCCGCGTTACCCGTCAGCGTGCCGCGCCGGTGGTGGTTGAGCGACTTCCTCGTCGCTGGTCGATCTACGAACTTCCTCGGCCTCTTCGCTCGTTTGAACTGGTCCCTCTTCGGCCGGGTGCTGGGGCAAGGCCACCTCCTTACGGACCGCGAGGCCGACAATATCGAACGCGGCATCATCTTCCAGGAGTCAGGCTCGTCCTATGCATCCATGCACCGCACCCGGCCCACCACCCTCGGTCTTGCCATGGCTAGCTCGCCTTTGGCCCAGTTGGCGTGGATTGGCGAAAAGTTCTATGCGTGGACCGACGAGGATCCGAGTGAGAGTGAGATCTTGACGAGCCTGACGTTGTGGTGGTGCACGGTGAGATATAGCGGCAGTTGATGCAAAAAGAATGGCTTGAGTGAACCTGGCAATTGCTGAAATTGGAAATTCTTGTGCTGCATCTTTAGGATACGATGCCGCGCTCGTTGTACCCATACCGCAACCGGCCTCCTTTGGGCGTACAAAGTGTCATTGCGCGACCTGAGGTATGTTTTTTCTTGCCTTGGCTCAAGAGTCGTTGCGGACAATTACTGTAAGCAAGGGCTGACCCAACCTCATGCTACTCCATTCGCCTCTTCAGAACTTCATCAAGTGCCCAACAGGCCACTCGGACTTCCCCAAGGAGGTAAGCAAAAGAGAACAGTCCGTCGACTCGAACGGGGGGTGTGATAGTACTCTGACATCGCCTTTGACATCAATACCCGACAGATCATCCCATCGCCAAAGAAGTGGATCGAAGGGACTTGCAACCTGACCTGGTACCGGGTCCACAACTCCGGCGGGCACTTCGCCGGTGAGTATGACACTTCTTTGATTGGCCCTCCGTTCTCAAAGTACGATGGTGGGGAAACATGCTGAACCCTTCTTTCCAATTGCTTGATCCCCATCCCCCCCCCCCTTCGAACAGCGATGGAGAAACCGGATCTCTTCGTGGAAGACATGCGCGATTGCTTTGGATCCATCTACCCGGTCCAATCGACCAAGTGAAGATATATGTATATCGCCTTCCGAACAGGACACTTTCCACTCCTTTACGCTCCGCTCTGTCTCTGTCCCGTCTTCGCCATGCATACACATTCATTCAACTCACACCACGTCGGGGGTCTTCCTGACGAATAGTTATGGATTGGGGGGAAGGGGAGATCATTATGTGTGATACAAGGGGGATGGGGAATGCAAAAATGGAAAAGAAAGAAGCATCACCCCTCCTGTCGTTGCGAATCCCTGTCTCCTCTATTGACGTCGACAACCGCCGCCTTGTGCTGCTGCTGCTGAGGCTTGCGAGACCCTTCTTCCTCCTTCCGCCCCGTCCCAGCTCCAGCTCCAGCTCCAGCTCCAGCTCCAGCTCCAGCCTTCCGACTCGCCTTCGTCCCGTTAGACAACTTCCTCACTCGCGGTACCAACCCAGCACCCGTCGCCGCGCTGCCCCTCCGACCGAGATCAGGCTGAGCTTGACCTTGACTCTGACTTTGGGCCTGTTCGTTCCGAGCGACCATAAGCCGTAACCAGTCGTCGCCAACTTCGCCCTTGAGCGCTTCAATCCGACGCCGGAACGCATCCGAAGCGTCCATCCCGGCCGTACCGCCGGCAGGCAAGCCCGTTCCAACTTGAGGCAGACCCGCCGATACTCCCCCGGCAGGTCCCCCGATGGGCGAGGGCGGGTCATACATGCTCAAACTGACCCGCGAGCGACGACTCTGGATCTGATCCGCATTCGGCCGCGCACGAGCCGCGGAACCTGAAATTCGCGAGAGGGAAGCCACGTCGCCCCCAGGCCCAGCCCCAGCAACAGGGGGACTTCGCTGATGTGACGAGCTCCGGCCGTGCTGAGTTCTCCGAGGCGTCAGTGGTGACGGCGGCAGACGTCCCTGATGATCATTATTCCGAGGCGACCCCCTACTCGGACTCAAAAGCCCAGGATCCGCCGCCAGGACGTCAGCGGGAACGGCAAGCCCCGGAGGTGCAGAGATCCCACCACCCGTCGAGTTCGTACTGTCGTGCCGATTGAACGTCGGACGGGGTGAGCCAGACGGCGGCGGGGCCAACGATCGACCGCCCGTCTTCGCAGCATGGCTCAATCTCCGCTGTCGCTGCGCAGCCCGCTCCACCTCGTCATCAACGAGGTTCGGACTGCTTCCGAACTGTCCACCCGGCGTCCCCGGACTCGACAAAAACCCACCACCCCCACCACCGCCGCCGGAGCCTGCACCCTCGCCCGCACTACCGCTCTCAGCAGGCGACAGCACAGCCTGACTCACAGCCATGCTCCCCAACCTAGCACCAGCCCCGCTCTTCCGGCCCACACTATTCATCCACGCCGGCGGCGGTCGATTCTCCGTCGGCGCCCCATCCGGGCCCGCAGTCACGTACGGACTGGCCGCGAGGTCGTTCCGGCCCTGGAGCACGGCCCGCTTGATCGCTTCGGAGTCAGACATGGCCGAGAAGTCAGATTCGGCCGCCGATAGAGCTTCCTGGTCGATTACGGAGTTGGACAGGGGTGGTATGGCGGCGGAGGATACGGTCGAAGTTCGACTCATGCCCAACCCGCTTCGATGGTCAGCCGGCGGGTCGGGCAGGACCGATCCGAGCCGGGAGGCCACGGCGATCGAAGCCGGCGAAGAATCTCGCTCTTCCGCAGCCGCAAGCCCAATCACGCCCGAACTGGAGAAGAGAGACGCCGTAGAAGCCGGCTTGCCCTCAGGTTGCCCCGCCAACAGATTCATCGAAGCAACGCCACCGCCGCCCGCTCCCGCGTTGTTCTCAAGATCGATCAACCGTCGATTCCTCCGACGAGGACCCGACGCCGAGGCCTGCTGTCGTTCCGCAAGAAGACGCGCCGCGAACCCGCCCGTCGAACTCGCGTCACTCTCACGTCGACGTGGTCCGCCTCCACGTCGACCACCGCCCGCAGCACTCCGATGCGAGCGTCCACTAGGTGAAGTCGCCCGCGCGCCCGACAACCTGAGAACATCGAGCGGCCCTCCTCCTCCTCCTCCTTCGTCTTCCTCATCATCCGCACCGGCATCGATGTCCGTGAGCAGACTGGAGCTGGTCGGACGTCGACTCCGAGGCTGAACGCGGGGGGGCGAGAGACTGTTCCCTCCGTCTGCTGTTGCCACCCGGAGACGCGTCCCACCCATACTGGTGCCTGTCCGACCTGCTGCTCGACGAGATGCGGCAACCTGGATCGCCGCCGTTGGGCCTATGACAGCAGCCTCGAGCTCCTCCCCCTGCGCCCCATTCCCCACCTTCCCTTTGCCCTTCCCTTTGCCCTTCTGGTCCACTTTGGCAGCAGCCGCCGCAGCCGCAGCAACTTTCGCCTCCGCCTCTTTATCAGCAGCCGCCTTCGCCTGCTTCCACTTCGCCGTCTGCGGCACGCGTTCCCGAATCCGACCTCTCTCCAACCAACCGGGCCCCTCTCCGTCAATCTTGAGTCCAAAGCGACCCTCTTGCTCAAAGAGGACGAAACAGTCGACCCGCCAATCAGGCCGTTCCTCAAAGAGCCCAATGTTACCCGTGCCCACCCAGACCTCCGCTAGTTTGGCACAGTCGACCAACCGGCCGATCTCACCGACGTCGTAGAGCTCGTTATGACGAAGGTCGATCCGGCGCAGAGCCGAGAGACGCTCGAGACCACAGAGCGAGTCGAGTCGGTTGTGGGACAGGTTAAGGACGCGGATGTGCGGGATGAGGGTGTAGATCCCCAGCACGGACTCCAACAAATTCGTGCTCAGGTTAAGGACGGCCAGGCTTGGTAAGGCTGCTAGCGCCGGGGGCACCGAGTTGAGCAGGTTCGAGGACAGGTCGAGGTGGGTCAGCCCTGAGAGCGCGAGGAGCGGGGCCGAGGGGAGGAAGGTGAGCGCGTTGTCGGCTAGGGAGAGGTAGCGGAGGAAGTGCCAGGCGAGGGAGGGGAGAGCGTCGGTGGGGAGGGGGGCTGAGGCTGCTGCTTTGGCCGCAGCTTGGGAAGGCAACAGCGAGCCAGAATCTTCTAACGCCCCAGTCCCAGTTCCAGTAGGCTGCGCATCATTCTCTGCGCCTCCTCCTGCCTTACTCTCCTCCTCCTCCTCCTCGTCCGAGACAGGCGAAAGCTCCGCCCCCTCCGGCGCATGAACCTTCCTCTTCCGATCCCTCACCCGTACCCCCTTCCGTCTCTGCGCATCATCCACAACCTTATCCACCAGCAAATCCGTAACGTCCTCCACCCCGCTCCTGTTGACCGTCAGACTGCGGAGCTGGATCGAGAGTCGGTCCCAGCCGAGCAGCGTGCGCGGGTCGACGTCGACTGTCTCGAGCACGTGGACGTTTTTGAAGAGGTCGAGGGGTACGGCGTACGTTCCTGGACAGTTCTCTTCGTGGTTCCGGATGAGGGACGTGCTACTGTTTCCCTGGGTTGTCGGTAACGGCGGCGGTTCGAGCCGGAGCGAGGGGATCTTGGTCAAGGCTGAGTAGATGTATTTGAGGTCTCGGTCTGGATCTTCGAGAGTGGCGCCACCGCTGCCGGTTGTACTACCCCCACCCAAGCCCCACCAGGTAGAAGGGGCCAGTGAGAAGGTACTCTTGACACTGACAGCATCCGAATTGTCGTCCTCCCCTCCCGCGCGTTTCTTCTCCTCCCGCCTGGCACTGAGCAGGGAGAAGTAGGAGTTCGGTCTCTGGCCGCCATTGCTGCCGGTGACCGCGCCTGGTATCCGCACGTCGAGCGGACCGACGGGTAGGGAGATGGCATCGGCGCGGAGGAGGATGTAGTACAGGTAATGCACATTCAACCTCAACGCAAGCGGTTGAGATCCACCGCCGGCCCCTGCGCCCGAAGTCGTGACAGCCCCAGTGCGCGATTGGGGCGGACCATTGCGCAGGGGAGTAGAGAGGGTGCGTGTGCGCTGCTGCTGTCTCTGCTGCTCAGCCGCGCTTTGGGAGCCACCCATGATGGAGCCCAGTCCGAGGCCGAGCCATGATCCGAGGCCAGTGTTGGTGCCGGCGTGCGGGTGATGATGTGCGTGGGGCGGCGCATCGCTGAGCTTGGCCTCGTTCAGGCGGATCCACTTTGCCCATTCGCGCAGCCAGACGTCGCCAGAGATGGTGTCCATGGCCAAGGGAGCGACGTGGGTCTGTTGCGTGGTGATGGTTTCCCTCGTCGCTCACACAGGGGGGACAGTAGGGTAGGAGGGGTCATCTATGTAACATCTTCCTCCAACCCCTCGCTTCGATCCAAGCTCGCAGCACAGACCACATCGAACATCATGCAAACGATTGGTACAGATTGCGGAGGCAGAACAAGCGGACAGAAAGGACAACATCATTACGCGTGACTGAGAAGTGGGTAGAGGGTGAATGGGGGATGGGGGATGGGTGCAAGCCGTGTGTGTGTATGGGTTACATCGAGAGAGAGTGTGCGTGGAAAGAGCAGCACCTGAACGCTGGTTGGAAATGAATAAGTAAGTATCCCAAGAAAGGAAGAGTCCTCAAGTTGCCGTCCTCGAGCCAGGCCAGTCCTTCCCGGCCGGTCATGACGAAGCTGCGGTGTTCGTGTCTGCGTGTGACTGCCGACTCCTGCGAGGCGGAAGGATGGGGAGCGAGTGTGGTGCCCGGACCTTGACGAAGGACAGCAACAAGAAGGAGGCGATGAACAGCACTGAGGAGAAAGCACAGAGGTGGTTTGATCAGTACCCTTCACCCTCAGCAATAGCAGCACCCCCCCTACGGTGCCAGAACCAAGGAAAGGGAAACCAGACTCACCAACGCCCAAAACGAAGATCGCCCCCGGAAAGCTATCCACCGTCGCCACAAACAGGTTGGTAAACATCAAAGGCCCCAACACGCTCGTCGCAATCGCACTCAGCACACTCCAAGCCGAGAACAGTTTCCCCGCATCGCCCGAATTCTGCAACAACGCCAACGCAAGACTGCTCATCGCCGCATTGCCCGCCCCACCCAGACTCGTCATCGCCGTCGAGAGCAGGTAGACCCAGGGTGTTTGGCTGAGGGAGAGGAGCAGGTACGAGATCGCGCCGATGATTAGGGAGGCCCGGGCTAGGCGTAGGTCGAAGGCGCTGTCGTGGATTAGACGGAGGTGGCGGGAACGGAGCGTCCAGAGTTCGTCCTCCACCGACGCTGGCGCCAGGAAGGAGCCCGACCGGGTCATCTCCGGTGGCACGGCGACGTCATTGTCCTCCTCCTGCTGCCCATCGTTTCTGTCGGTGAAATGCACGGACCGAGAGCGAGGCGTATCCGTTGGTGAGATGAGCGTCTCGCTTTCGGAAGACGAAGACGACGCCTGACTGGGATCGTCCCGATACCGTTCCGTGGGCTTAGAAGACCCTGACCCAGCAGCAGGATCCACCGCCGTACCCGTCGAACTCGAAGCCGAAGCCTCACCAGACCTTGCCCCACGCGCAAGCACATCAAACGACCCGCCCTCCTCCAAAAAGGCCTCACTCCGTCTCCGATCCTCATCCTCACTCTTCCTCACCGCCCTCTCGGGCCGATGCAACTTCCGAATCGCAAGCGGCAACACAAGCATAAGCGAAATCACCCTTGTGATACTCGCGAAACTCATATACTCGCCCAACTCTTTCGGCCCCCAGCCAAAGAGCAGGATCGAGTACTGGAGCTTGGAGGAGAGGATGCCCATCACGGTGCTCTCGACGAAGTAGGCGAGCGAGAGGAGGAAGAGGTTGCGTTCGAGGGAGCGGCGCGGGGTGAGGCGGGAGACGGAGATGTGCGACGAGGACTGGTTGTTCTCGCCGTTTTCGCGCGAGGGGGAGCGAGAGTGGGAGCTGTCTTGTTGCTGGTGGGTGGGGTGGTCTTGCGTGTAGCGTTTGGGAAGGAGCATAGCCATGGGAGCCAGTGGTCTTGTGATCTGCCGGAGCGTTATGGCAGAGATGTGGACAATGATGGTACGCATCCGTGCCTTCGACCGACGTCTCGGTCGGGTCTGACCATCCTCCTCCTCCTCCTCATCATGATCAGGACCGCTAGCCTCCGCCAACTGCTGCTCAAACTCCTGCCTCCGCTTCAGCTCAGCAACCTCGCCCTCGCGCTCCGCCGCCGCTTTGCGTTCGGGACTGACACTCTCCGGCAGCACGAAGCCAACAAAGACGAGGTAGATGACGTGGGCGACGAAGGCGAGGTAGAACACGCTGAGGATGTCACCGGTCCAATCGACGATGAAGCCACCGAGGATAGGACCCAACGCAAGACCGCCAAACATGCACCCGCCAAAGATAGCAAAGGTCCTCGCGCGCGTCCCGCTCGGAGTCGTATCAGCGATATACGCCTGGTGAGCGGCGATCAGCGTGGCAAAGCCGCCGAGGAGACCTTCGACGACGCTCCCGACGATGAGGAAGTTGTATCCACCGGGCAAGTGCCAGCCGCGGGGTGGGAGCAGCGTGACAGCGAAAAAGGCGAGGTCGGTACAGATCAGCCCACAACAAGCGAGTCGGAGCACGTAGGTCCTTCCCTTCCGATCCGAGAGCGCGCCCCACGCGCCCGTAGTATACACACTAAGCACACCCATAGCAAGCGTCATCCTCAGCTGAAGCGACGCACTGGCAGCCTCGACATGGGGCGACTTCCGACAGGTGAGCGGGTCCGCGACGTCGCCCAACAGTTCATGACAGACGAGTTGTATGTAGAGTTCGGCGCGCGGGGCGAGGGAGGCGCCCATGATGCATGCTAGGAAGATGGCGAAGGGGCGGAGCCAGACGTCTGATGGGCGTTTGTACCACGGTCGGCCGGCGGACCAGCGGAGGTGCTCGTCGAGGTGGTTGTTGTTTGATGATGAGGATGGGGTGTACTTTTTGTCTTGCTCTGCTGTTGCTGCTGTTGCTGCTGTTGCTGCTGTCGCTGCTAGTATGGGGAGGGATGGGTCGCCCTGTGGGCCCATGCTTGTGGATGATGCGGGTATGAAATCATCTTGATGCTGCTGCTGCTCAGCGCTGCTGTTGCTGTTGCTGACAGGCGGAGGTGGACTGGCTGCTGACATGATTTGAAGTTGAAGTTGAAGTTGAAGTTGAAGTGACGAACGTGGCGACTTGGTACTTGGTACTGGCCTGGTTGGCTCTTCACTTGCCGGCTGAGTGACAGAGTGGGATGAGATCGGCGCGCGCCTCGTTGTCGTTGTCGTCGTCTTCGCTCTGCTGTGCGATGGCCTGCGTGGGAAGTCGAGGGCGAAGGTGGCTAGTGGCTGTGGGAAAGAGAAAGCTGAATCAAGGATTTGGAGTGAGATGTGAGATGAGCTGAGATCTCCGCCGATCCCATCCTTGCTTGCGCCCGTAAGACGGAGATATCACTTCTTATCTCCGAAGGCCAAAAGCCGCTATCTTATCTTGCCGTTCTACTCACCGCAGGTCAACTCGCGCCTGGGCGTCTGAGTGCACGACCAACGAGACAGCGAGTTGGCCGCCGCCGACGACGCTTGCATGGCGGGAGCAGCAGAGTGGCAACTGACTGACACGTCTCCTCCGCGTGTCTACGCTGCGCGCGCCGTAAGGCTTTTTCCCCGTGAGCTCGCTGGCTGGCTGACCTTCCTGACCGCTCCATCCCAACGCACTCCTCAGCTCACAGATAGCTCCGCAACATACCTTGGCGATCCTCCTCAGCATCATACCTCCCGGCTCTCTAGTCTCGTCTGCAGTCTCAAAAAGATGGTCGGAAAGCAGCGAATGGATTGTGCACTTGCGCTTATGCTTCTCTGCTCATTCTTCTCTTTCCTTTCTCTTTCTCATACCCCCATTCCTGCTGAATTCTGCTCCCACTTCCTACGAATGCAACGCGCTCATGCATGCGGCATGCCACTCGCCAGCAATCCATCGATGCGCTGACATCTCCATCACGCAGTGCGACAGGTTGCACTATCCACCACTAGGCTCTTCCAGCGCGCGAAACACTGCCAGCGTGGCAAAGGTGTCGAAAAGCATCCAGTATCTGGTCAGTGTGATGTGCTCTTTCTCTTCCCTGTGCAACGAATGTCGTAACACTAATCTACAGTATCGTCTGTTCCTCTGGCTATGACTCTCCAACAGGCAATCTGACCGGCGGACGAAGGTATAAAACAAGGCCCTCTGGAGACCTTTTTGTCCCACTTTTTTCCCTCACCCTCGTCACCTTCACGGAGCCACACACTCTCCTCTTCTCATCACCAACGAGACAGCCTCCACACACACTCTTCCACTCTTTCACCCTTCCACTCTCCCACTCTCCCACTCTCCCACTCTCCCACCCTCTCACCTATAGAGCCTCCCTCCGCCGTCGCCATAATCACCTCCAGTCACGGTCCATCGGCACAACCTTCCACCATCGCTGCTCGGCGTCGACGTACATCCGTCCGCCTATGCATCATCGGTCCTTCCACCATGGGGTCATCCCATCCGGTCATCCTTCCTGTCCACGGTGGGACCTTACATCTGTCCACCATGTTTCCTCTATCTTCACTCTCCGCTCACAAGCGCGCCTCCTCTGCACCTGACCGACCTCGGCTTCCCTTCAAGACCTCAAGGGATCGGATCAGTGTTGCGGACGGCTCTCTTCGTGTGTCTCATACGATGGCGCAGACACCAAGTACCGTCATCTAACGCACACTGTCCCCGGTTCTTCGAGCGTCGAGGGGGGCTTCCACTGGTAGGGTAGGTCAGGAGCTCTCCCTATCCAGGGACCGATTCATCCGCTTCGCCGGTGTGAGTCCTTCTCTACGTCGTCTTCGGATTCGGCTTTTCTCTCCTCTCCCAACAGCGCAGTGGTCGGGAGGCTTGCCCCTGCGACGTGCTGGATCCCTTCGCCGCCTTTACTTACGGCGGTTTCATAAACCGCCGGGGAGGAGACGGGATGCGGCTCGTCAAGTGGAAGCCTCTCGCCTACTGCGCTGTTCAGGCGGTTTCATAGACCGCCGCTGAATCATGCGTGTTTTGGGCTTCGTCGGAACCTCAAGCACTTGTCCGGCCACTCCTTTGGGCTTTGACTCGGTACCTTCTACTTGAAGGTATCGCATAAGGGCTCTCTCATTCTCAGAGCGCAGTGGCTGGGGGGGCTTCTCCTGCGCTCTATACCTCTCACCCCTTCTCCGCCTAAACCCACTTCAGCTGGTTGGGCTCGTTATGGGTTTGTCATACGAGCCCAGCCAAGCCCCCCAAGTGGGTAGGAGGAGGGGTGGACCATGTACTACTCTCTTATTTTTCTGTCATAACCACTTTGCTGTGCATGCTTCTAAGAGACTTGGTCGGGCATGATCTTCCGTCTCACTGCGCGCACGAGCACATTGGATTCGTTATTGCATTTCCTTCAGACACAAGACGCAAGTGGCAAACACAGGTCGAAACAAGAGGGACCTAGTGCCCAAGCTCCTTCAACAGCGCCTTAGCCAACGGCGCCGAACTCGCCGGGTTCTGCCCGCTGATCAAAACTCGTCCCTCATCATCCTTATCAACGACGACCCGCGCCTGCCAAGGCCCCGCCTTCTCGAACTTGGCCCCACGCTCGATCAGTCGCGTCTCGAGCAGCCAGGGGATGGCCTTTGTAAGCCCGGCTTGCTCTTCTTCATCGTTGGTGAAGGAGGTGACGGAGCGGCCTTTGAGGATGTAAGAGCTATTGGAAAGTCGGGGTGGGATGATCAAAGACGGAAGGAGAACCGATGAAATGGAAGGAGCAGGTTGAAAACTCACCCGTCGGACAGCTTCACGTCGCTGTACACAGCAGGCGCGTGGCAGACGGCAGAGACCGGACGGCCGGACTCGAAGAAGTTCTGAGACAGAGAAATGAGAAGACAAGGGGAACAGAAACGTGTCAATTGGACGTGCGCGCGATGGCACCCAGACGGAAGGAGACACGCGTCGTTCAGCGTACCTTGATGAGCTCCTGAGAGTGCTTGTCGACGGGAAGGTCGAACATGGGACCGTGGCCACCTACGAACAAGACACAGCGAAACAGACCCAATCAGCCCCCCCTACCATCTTACAAAAACAACCACACCCATCAAAAGAACTCACCAGGGTAGTAAATAGCAGCATACCCCTCCCCCTTCCCATCAACCTCAGCAAGCTTAACCGTGTTCTTAACCAACTTCTGCGCCTCCTCGTCCTTCAAGAACTTCTGGCAGTCCGCGTCCTCCTTGAAGGCCTCGACGCTGGCTTGGTCGAGCGGGGCTTCGCCGCCTTGCGGGGAGGCGAAGGTGAAGGAGTACCCGGCTTCTTTCAGGATGTAGTAGGGGTGGGCTGTGGGATTGTATTCATCAGAGTTAGCGCTGTGAGGGAGGGAGACGGGCTGGGAGAGAGGGAGGGATGATGACTCACCGAGCTCGGGCAGGTACCAGCCGGTGGGGTGGTCATTGTCGATGAGCTTGGTGTGGGAGGTGATAACGACGAGAATCTTCTGGGACGACATCTTGGGAATTATTTCGAGTTGTCAGGAGTGTGTTGGAGAAAAGGTTTGGGTGGTGGCGGGAGTGAAGGAAGGCGATGAGGATCTTTATAGCCATTCAATTCCTTCCTTCCAAAAGAGGTCCGTGCTTATTGAGTGCGAGGTTCGTCACTTCGGATCGGGCATCACCTTCTTCCCCAAATCGTTGCGCAACGATGATGCATCTTCTGCTTGCAATAGCATCCTTTATCCCCCCCTTCCTCATGCTCCTGGGCTGTTCGCTGCATGTGAGTAAGAGGGCTGGGGATTGGGACTGACTGGGTCTGCTGGGCCTTGGAGACTCGGGAACAGTGGGTTGCATTCGACAATAATGTGGGCACTGCGTCAGAAGCGGGCGGGTCCTTCCTGGGTTCAGCGTTCAGCGGCTGCCAAACTCGACAGCGAGCCGCTGCAGCGCAGTCTACGAAGAAGGAAAGAAAACACGCAAACCAGAGAGGAGTCAGTCAGTCCACAAGTCCAAACAGTCGGGAACGACCTCTAAACTCACCTTATAAGCCCCCTCCAACCCCTCCCACTCCTCCCTCCCAACCTTCACAGAATCCATCTTCTTCCTCCCCTTCCCTCCATGTTTCACACGACCACCCTCGACCATCTTCCTAAAATGTCTCGCCTCCTGCTCCTCCACCAACGCCCAGGCGTCACCCACGCGCCCCGCACGCGCAGTCCGGCCGACCCGATGGACGTACTTGCCCATGTCGACGGGGACGTCGTAGGAGATAACGTGCGCGACGGAGGGGAGGTCGATACCGCGGGCGATTAGGTCGGAGGCTACCAGTCTGTGATTGCACAGGATCAAAAAGGAACGGATCAGAAAAAAGAAAAAGAAAAAAAGCCGGAAGGAAAGCTGGGAGTGGTTGTGGAAAAGATACTCACACATTAACATCCCCCTCCCCAAAAGCCCTCAACACCTTCCTCCGCTCCCCGACCCTCATCTCACTCGAATAATGCCTAACAACGACCTTCTTCACCTCCAACGCACCATGCTCCTCCCGGAACAGCTCCAGCAGACGGACAAGTCGGCGGGCGGCTTCGACCGATTTGGTGAAGACCAGTACGCCCCGGCTTGTCTTGGGGTCGGCGGTGCTGTCTTGGTTGAGGAGGGTTGCGGAGGATTTGCGCTTCTTGGACGTGGTGGTGCTGGTAGGGGCGCTGGTTGAGTCTGGCTGGAGGGCGAGCATGTCGAAGCGGGGAGAGAGGAGGAGGTGCAACAGCGCCAGAGGTTTCGGGATGTCCTTCGTGATCAATACGTGCTCCTGCGAACGGAGAGGAGGTTCATCATGAGGGAACAGACATCAGTAAAAAAAAAACTCTCCCCGACGCACACAAGGACAACAAGCTCGGCACTGTAGGAGAAAAACTCACCTGCAACTGCTCAGGCAAAGCAAACGACCCATCATCAACACCACCATCATCCTCCCCAGCATCTTCCCCACCCTGTTCTTCTCCCTCCTCCACCGCCTTCACCCCCCTCCCCACCCCTGACTCCCGCACAGTAACAAACACAGGCCTCCTCAACTCCAACGCCTCCAACATGCCCGGATCCCTCGTAAGCGTAGCCGAAAAAAGCACCTTCTGCACCTGGGACGCCCCGCTCAGCTCCGGCCGTTCGTCGTCGAAGAGCGAGGTGGGCCGGGATGGGTTTTGGGTGGATGTTGATTCGCGGAGCCAGGCTGGGGCGCGGATCCCCCCTTCGTTAGAAGAGGACTTGGGCCGGAGAGCCTCCCAGACTTTCTCGCGCCATCCACCAAAACTCTGCGCGAGTAGCCGGTCCGCCTCATCTAGGATCAACCAGCGCAGATGTTCGAGCGTAAACCCAGGCGTATACATCAGATGGTCGACCAACCTACCGGGCGTGGTGATGAAGATATCCACTTTACTCTGCGGTGGGTGTGTTGCAGACTGGGTGGATTGGGATCGGCGGGAAGGGTCAAGGAGGAAGGCCCACCATGCCGTAGAGTCCTGCGCGAAGAGGCCGCGTTCACGCTCTTTAAGAGCGGGCAAGTCAACCAGTCGTTCCTGCTCCAACGCAAAGGAGGAAGCCGCATTGCCCGATGGCCCCCCGCTCGAATCGCTACTGAACAAAGAAGCTCCCCCACCACCCGATAAACCCGCCAGGCCAACTTTGACATCCAAACCCTTAGCCAACAGCTGGATCGTCTCCCCGACTTGGCTGACCAGATCTCTCGTCGGTAGGACGATGAGTGCCCGCAGTCGACGCGTCACGGGTCCTTTATGACGGGTGAACTCGGCCAGGATGGGATGTGTCTCGCCGTTTTTGTTTGAGACTTCGTTCGGACGCCGACCGAGCCATTCGAGGAGGGGCACGATGTAGGCTAGTGTTTTTCCGCTTCCTGTGGGCGCGGCTACGAGGAGGTCTCTTGGTGTTTCTGAGGGCCGGCCGATTGGGTAGAAGGGGCTTAAGGGACGTGGTGTGGGCAGGAGGAGGGGGATGACTGATGTTTGGACTGTATTTTGGGAAAAGTAAAGGGAGTCAGAAATTTCCGAAGTGGATGAGGAGAGATTTAGTGCAAGTGAAGGGGAAACTTACCTGCGAACCACTCTTTGATTCCGAGCTCTTGTAGCCGCTCGCGCATACCTTCACTAATGAGCGGCGTGACGACATCACTCCCTCGCTCTTTCTCCTCATCATCAACCAGC
Source organism: Tilletia caries (assembly GCA_032718865.1). NCBI lineage: Eukaryota > Fungi > Basidiomycota > Exobasidiomycetes > Tilletiales > Tilletiaceae > Tilletia > Tilletia caries. The sequence goes on along the minus strand of JALUTQ010000046.1, from coordinate 1,019,520 downwards.
ATAGCAACCTCCACCTCCGTCTTCCGTCTCTTCGTCTCCCTCCCATCGACCATCTCCAGATCACTCCCTTCCCCCTCGTCCTTATCATCGACCACGCGCTTCTGGGTGGCACCGCCCAAACTGGCCCGGAGCGCAGGGTTGATGATGGTAGGCGCGCTGAGACCTGTGGGCAGACCTTGTGCACGTAGGATGGCTGATGATGCGGGGAGGAGGGTGGAGCGGGGTGCTGGGAAGCGCCGCAGGAGGTTGTTCTCCTGCGGTTGAGTCTTAGACTTGTCGTCGTTGTCGTCTTGTTGGACGTCCTCGTCTGTCTCCGCTGGCTGTAAGGGTTGTGCGCGGATGGAGGTTGGTTCTGGTTGATGAGACTTGTCGGCTTCATCGTCGCTGTCGCTGTCGCCGCTGCTGTCATCTGAGTCAGAACCCGAGTCGCTATCGGACCCGCTCGACTGCTCGCCCTCGTCCTTGCCGCCCTGCTCCTGCTGTACTCCGTCGTGCTGTCTGGCAGTAAGAGCGCGCTGACGCCAAGCCAAAGCAACGGCGCTGTCCTCCTCCGTTCTTTCCTTGTCATCCGATGCGGCCGCCGCTTTACCGACAGCAGCAGCAGCGGCCTTGTCGCCCTTCGGCCTTGCCTTGATCTTTGACTTCCTGCGATCCTTCTTTGCTTTGAGGTATCGCTGTTTTGCCTTTGTTTTTGGTTTGAGGGGGTCCTTTGTTCGTAGTGCGGGTGCGATGCGGAGACGGGAGGGGTGTATTGCGGGTGCGGGTGGGAGCGATGATGGAGCAGTGGAAGTAGTGGTGGTGGTGGGTACTTCCGCATTATGCTGCTGTTGCTGATGCTGCTGGTTGTCCTTCCTCCTTGCTGCGATGCGTGCATTGAGGGCCGCGAGTTTTGAAGCTGCGTCGTTGTTCACACCGCTGGCTGATGGAGTAGCTGGGGACGGTGCAGGCGCTGTACCGTCGCTGTCAGTATTTGCAGCTGTGCCATCGTTGAAGCGCTTGACTGTGAACATCGCTGCTGCTGTGGACTGTGGTGGGCAGGCAAGAAGAAGTGGCAGCCCAGTGTTGCGGTTGAGAAGGTGGTGCTCCCAAATTTATTGACTCGGCCGAGAGAGCGCGGAAATCACGGCACAGAATTAGAGCTCACTCACTCGCTCGCTCGCTCCACCCACTTGGAACTTTGGGAAGCCTCGCCTCAGCAGACAGCATCAGCATCGCGCTCACTCACTCGGTCAGGTCGAAGTCAGCACCAGCACCAGCACCAGCACCAGCAGCATCAACATCGAGCAGGAAGAGCAACATGTCGTCCGCGTACCAGTCCCAGTCCCAGTCCCAATCGCAGTACGCACTCTCCAACCGCGAGTCAGACGAACTCAACAAGAAGGTCAAGGCAGAAGCTCTCGTCAAGTGCGACGCCGTCGTTAGAGGTCAGTCAATCTCGATCCACCATAGCTCATCACCCACGAAGCTCATCCATCTTCCTATCCTCCCCAAGCAGAGTTCGCAGATTGCGCATCAGGCAGGACCGTGTCTGTCGCATGGGCATGTCGCGATCTACACAAGCAGATGCAGAACTGTCTACGACCTCAGTACGTCAAACAATATCCATCTAACACTTCCCGTCCCTCCTCGTTGCTCATCCGTATCTCTCTCCCCCTCTCTCTCAGCACCGGTGGGGAAGCATTGGAGCGCGCAAGAATGCAATATCTGGCTGAGAAGCGCGCTCCGAGATAGCCATCATTCAATCCAAAAACATCAACCAATTCATCCTGCCACTTCTGACTCTTACCTCCTTCTGTTCGAAAGCGTCTATCATGCTCCTCCTCATGCTCATTGCTCATTGCTCAGCGTGGAAGATGAGTTTTTGTGTATATGTTTGTGGTCAATGCGCGATCTCATCCTCGCCCTCGTCCTCGATCGAGAGTCCCGAATTTTACCCATGCCACTTTACCCACGCGGGGGTAAAAAGTGGGTAAAACTGAATAGGCGGCCTCTAAGCTTCCATTTTTACCCACCGTTACCCATGCAGACCCCCAAATTTTATCCTGGAGCTTTTACCCCACGTGGGTAAAAATGGTGCCGGAAGGGGTAAAATTGTTCATCTCACTTGCAAATCCTCACTTTTACCCACTGAGGAGCGGGTTTTACCCACAAGCGCTTTACCCCTTGAGACGGAGAGACCCCGAGTCTCGACCACGTGCTTGGGGGTCTTCTCTATATGAGACCCCTCTGACCACTTCCGCTTCTCCGAGCCAGCACTCGCAGGGCCGCGGTATATTTCCGGTATCCACGACGATGAGCTCGAGCACTCCCATCTCGACGAGGAGCCGCAGGGTGAACGATTTCTAGGCCCAGACGAGAAGGGAGGCAATCGTGGGGACCATAACTTCGATTTTAAAAGTAGTCACTGGGTAAAAACTTGAATGGGTAAAATTCGAGGGCATGGGAGTGAGGAAATATTTTTACCCCAAGACTTACCCACAAGGGGTAAAGACTTGTGGGTAAAAGTCAGAGTCCACATCTCAACTCAGCACTTTTACCCATTTCCTGAGCCATTTTACCCCGAGGGGTAAAATGAGTTGGGTAAATTTGGGCACCCTGCGTGGGTAAGGATGGGTAAAAGTGGAGGTTACGTAAAAAGGCGCATGGGCAATTTTACCCCCGAGTGGGTAAAACCTGGGGGTAAAATTCATGGGTGCCGTCCTCGATCTCGATCTTCTTGACGACCATCTTCCACCTCGCCTTGCCTCAGGATCTGAAACGAAACGATGAGCGCACCAGCTGCCGCAACCTCGTCCACAGCAACCACAACAGCAGCCGCAGCAGCAGCAGCCTCCGCACCCGCCTCCTCCTCCCTCCCCGACTTCCTCGTCCTCATCCTCGAGCTCGACCCAAGAACGATTCTCGCAGACACATCATCAGCGCAGCTCCTGCTCCCACACCACCTCGATGTCGATACTCATGCCCATGCTGGTGTCGGTGTCAATGCGCTGACGTCCCACCTCCTCCCCGCCCTGCTCATCTTCCTCAACGCACACATCGCCCTCCAGCACGGCAACGGACTGGCCATCTACCTCGCCTGTCCAGACAGCCCCACACGGCTCATCTACACCAGTGCACCCGGTCGCACGGCAGCCTTCTCTTCAGCTACAGCGACGGACGAGGCGAATGCAACGCCGGATCCGAATACCTATCAGCACTTTGGGGTCGTCAATCGGGCGCTGTGGAAGGCTGTTCGAGCGGCTGTGAAGGATTCGCTTGAGCGGCATTCGAGGGCGCGGCGGAGTGATGAGGAGGAGGAGGAGGAAGACTCGCTGGATGAGGATGTGAGCGTGGGGGCACCGCTGCGCAAGAAGAGGCGCAGGATGGAAAGGAGGACCATGACGGGCACAGGTCCGCTCGTCTCGGCTTTATCCCAAGCACTCGCTCGTACGTACTCTCTCTCTCCATCACCATTGACCCCTGACATTGCGACTGACTACTCCAACCCCCCCCCCCCCTTCCTACCAGACCTGAACAACATACCCCCCTCAACATCCTCCTCCTCCTCCGCCGCCTCCGCAGCCGCAGCAAAAACGAACCTACCCTCCGGACACAGCGCATCCGTCCTGCCCCGGGCCTCTACCCACGGCTCCAGTAAAGGACAGGTCGCAAAAACGACGGTCGCTGGAGGCGGACTCTCCAGCTGGCGTCCGAGGATCCTCATCCTTAGTGCGCTTGATGGCGGGGAAGGGAGGACGGGCGCGGGGAACGCGATGGCGTATGTCCCTTTGATGAATTGTATCTTTGCTGCGCAGAAACGAGTTGAGTTGGTCCTCCCTTCCCTTCAAGCATGCATTTACGCCTTTTTGTGGGGGAGCCCCCGTAAACTAACCTCCTTTTTGAGCAACGATCTTCCTTCTCAGAGCATCCTCATCGACGTCCTCAAACTTACGCAGGGACAGGACGTCGTCTTCCTCCAACAGGCCGCACACTTGACGGCGGGGACCTACCTCCGACTCGACCTGGATGAGAAGGGAGACGCCGTGCCCGTCTCTTCTTCTTCCTCGTCGACACGGAAGGGCGCCGCATCGGCAAAGCAGGGTATCAAGCCGTTAAGTCTGCTCCAAGTCCTCATGGTGAGTTCCCTCTATTTTGGTCTCGGGAACCGTTTCAGAGAGGATTGACGGCCCCTCCCCCCCCCCTTCCCAACAGACGACATTCCTCCCCTCCCGGGACCTCCGCTACTTCCCGCCCTCCCTCTCTTTCTCCTCCACAATAACCAGCGACTCCAACTCATCAACGACGGGCATCCTCCGCCTCCCCACGCTCGACTCGGTCGACTTCCGCGCGGCGTGCTTCTGCCATCGGACCGTGGTTGATGTTGGGTTTGTGTGTAGTGTCTGTTTGAGCAGTGAGTTTCTTCTTCTTCCACCCCCCCCCCCCCCCGCGTTGCGTGCGCGCGTTCTGACTGACTGTCAACCTCTTGCCTCTCTCTCTCTCTCTTATATCACCCTCTACGAAAAAAAACTGTGTCCGTCCCAAACAGTCTTCTGCGAACCGAGGAAGGAGTGCCTCATCTGCGGCAGCACCTTCCCACGCGCTACCATGCGTCGCTTCGCAGACGAGCACAAGGTCAGCGCTGCCCTCGTCGAGCATGCGCGGTTATCGTCCGCGTCGGTGTCCGCCTCTTGAACCCGCTGCGAAATGCCATTATACTTCGCTACTGCTCACACTTTTGGGGGGGGGGAGGGGGGGGGCAACATTCCCAAGGGAAGAAGACACAGGGCGGCGCAGAATCATCAGGGATTTAGGCCCATCTCGCACCGGTGTGTGAACGCACGGTGAGACGCACCGTAGCGCAGGTGTCGCACAGATGACCCCTGTGCGAGGGGGTCTCGCACTGAGTCTCGCACAGAGCAGTTCGCGCGACTTGACCTCGCACAAAGACGTCGCACAGGGCAGTCTGCGCGACTCAACCTCGCACACGATCCTCGCACACGACGCTTGCGAGCAGTGATGTCGCGCATCGCTCGCACAGCTCTCCGCGATTCGCGACTTGGGCAATTTTTCCGGTCATCATGCTTGTAAGCTGAGCGCTGAGCCTGCTTGCTACCATCATCATCCATACGCCGTACTCACCCTCCCATATGCCATTTCACAGCCACTGGACTCCCCAAAATGCCGCCAGCACGCTCCAAGCCCACCATCTCCAAGGTGCCACGCCGTCCGGTGTCTCGATTCTGCAACAGGCCAGTGGTGGTGCGCATGTATGCGTTTCGCTGAACTTCCTCTGCGCTTTTAGAGAACGGGGGTTTTGCTGAACACTCACTCAGAATTCTCTTTACACACACACAGGTCGAAGCCCTCCAAGCCTGAGCAAGGATGTGAGTATGATCGGAACGGTCTCTCTAGCATCCTTTTGTGGTTTCTGACTAAAGCTCCTCCGGCAGACGTAGGACTGTGAGAGGCTTGTGGTCGGCCTGCTCATCAAGGACTCCCTCCAAGATGACTATCGTGAGTTCGTCGGCGATTGTATGTTGTGCAGAAGACTGCGCTGATGGAGTGCATTTTCTGATCGACGGAAACGGGCAGTGTACAATGCCTATGCGGTTGTGGTCCGGTATGTTCTCTTCCCATCTCTACTTTGTCGTTGCGCGTGGTGTGCTTATGTTCTTCACTCTTTTCTTGTCTGTTTCTCTGTTGTCTCACTCTCCCACCGCTTAGTTGTACACTCATTGGTACACAGGTACGCATCGGTCACTCTCTCCCGCATCGCCCCGGTCAACGAGTAACAAGAGTGCGGGTACGACAAGTTCGACGACGAATGGCCGGTGTGAGTCTCTCTGCACCCATATCACTGATTGATGTACAAGCGTTGAGGGTTGGGTGCTGACGTGTGCAATCCTCATTCCTTTCGACTCAGGAAGTCAGGAACCTGAAAAGAACTCTTGTGCAAAGTAAGTCAGTTTCCTTTTGCCGTTCGCGCCTCTGCTCTGGCGTTCAACGATATCGCTGACGAAGACGCTCATTAGCAGAACAATCACTCTTTCAAGGCTTCAAGTGAACGAAGACGGAGGGCATCGAGGTCGGTCTGCAGATGCTGTAAGTTCGATTACATCCACGTAGCTACGCGCACGACCGTGGTGAGCAGCGAGTAATGTGCCTTTTCCCGTTTCGTTAACAACAGCTACATCACCATCAACGGCCATCAATCACCATACATTTGCGGACGGACAACATCACTCCCCATCTCACCTACGGCGGAGTGAGCGGACGATCCCATCGATGAATCATACAGCTGTCATGTGTCCTCTCTGTGGTTGTGGCTGTGGTTCTGTCTGTAGTGGGCGACGCTCAGATGTGTGGGAGCCCTGTGCGAGCTCTCGCACTGCTATGTGCGAGCCCTCGCACTGCTATGTGCGAGCCCTGTGCGAGCTGGGAAGTGAAGCCTGAGTGAGAGCATCGCACCGGTCTGCGCGAGCGTTGCGCGAGGTGTCGCGCTGCCCTGTGCGAGCTGTCAGATCCGGTGCATTGCGCAGAGGTCGCGCAGACTTGGGGATACGGAATCTCGCGCAGACCGCGCACAGCCCTGGGTGTACCCTATGTTTTTCCCTGATGAATGCAGGTGGCCGACAGCGGAAACAGGAAGGGAAATAAAAAAAAGCGGCCAAGGGGCTGTTGCGAAAGTGAAAGAAGAGAAGGGATACAGATTGTTACGCCAGAAAGAATGAATGGATGGATGGAAGTGCGGTGACCAAGGAGGATCCAGGTTGAGAGAGGGACGGTCGACGGTGGGGGGCAGATTTGCAAAACCTTCCTTTCCCTTTTTTTTACTCCGAGTCGTGGAACACATCCTCCTCCTCCTCCTCGGCGCCCCCGAAGAGCACCTCACGCCCCCCCTCCTCCTCCTCCGCCCGCCGCAGTCCTCCGTCGTGATCCCGGTCCCACATATGCTGCAGCCCAATGGTATCTTCCACAATCTCCACCGTCACCTCCGGTACTGACTCCTCAACCCCAACCCCCTCCTCTTCCACCACCGCCACCGCCCGCTCGTCCAGCACCGCGTCCTCTTGCGACCGTGCGACTTCCTCCGAGCCCGTCTCTGTCCCAGCCACGACAGTCTCCGGCGCCTGCGCCGGGGCTGGCGCCGCTGCAGCACTCCCAACAACAGGCTCCAAAATCGCCCGAATCGCGCCGACGAACCGCTGCACATCAACCCTCTCCTCCGCCCTCGCGGTCAACAACGCCAACCGTTCCGCCTCACCCCCCTCCCTTTGCTCCCCACGCTTCTCCCACTCGCGCTCCTCGACCAGCTCCTCCGAGACTTGGTCCGCCTCGATGAGGTGGACCAGTACCTTCTGGAGGACTTCGACGTCCAAAATCCCCGGCACCGCTCCCGCCGTTGCACTAGGAGAAGCAGCAGCAGCAGCAGCAGCCTTCTCAGCATTCTCCTGATCCGTCCTACTGGCCTCTACAAGCGCCGCCATCAACACCCTCGGCGTCCCCTCCCGTTCGCTCCGCTCCGCCACGTCCACAAGCGCCCGACGCATATGGGCCGCCTTCCAGCCGGAGTACACGTATGACTTCTGCACGTGCGTCAGCCCGCCCACGGGCCCGTTCTCGCCGCCTGAGTAGAGGTGCGAGGTCGGGGGTGGGGTGTGTGGGTCGCTGGCGCTGGCGCTGGCGTCGGCGGGTGCGGGGGTCCAGAATTTGCGCGGGCCGTGGCCGGGCCGGGTGTATTCGCCGTTTTGGGGGACGAGGAAGGGGTGGGCTTCGGTTGTGAAGACGTAGTGCTGGATTGTGAAAAGAAGGGGGACGCCGTTTTAAATGTCAGCGAAATACTAACTGCGACAAATGTGAAGGATCGCAAACTCACATCCAGAGAGATGAGTTCAGGAGGAGAAAAGAGAAGATACTGAGGAAAAGGGCACAAGGGGTAAAGCGAAAGGAGTCAGCCTTATCCTTCTCAAAAACATAAGGCAGCAACTCACATAATACTTAAAAGTCTCCGCAAACGTATAACTCTCCTGCGAATCCGTCTTATAAGCCGGAACGTCATAAACGCTCCCCAGACTCGAAAACCCCCAATCCGTCATAGAGTGCGTAACCCAGCTGGCAAACATCTGCCACCCCCTCTCCCGCCACGCAGGGTCGCCCGTGATCCGCCACATGTAGAACACGCTCTCGATCGTCTCGGGCCGGTTCCGGTACGTCGTCGAGGAGGAGCGGACGCCGACGGGGAAGGGGGGGAAGCGCTCGGTTAGGACGATGGATTTCACGGCGTCGGCGAGGGCACGGGCTGCTGTGCCGACGACGGTGGTACCACGTGTCGCCTCGTCGCCTCGCTCCTCCACCAACTCGCCCCCTGCAGCGGGCGAAGTCGACTTCACACCCGCAAGCGACTCCATCCCCGTCTTCGTCGTCGTCGTCCTCTTCTTCTTCTTCTTCTTCCCACTCGGATTCGAATCAAAGATCAGATCCTCCGGGCCCAAACCGGTAACCGACGAATTATAAGCCCAATAACACGTCTCGGAGTACCTAATCGCCTGCTCCAAATCCCCCGCGCGATCCGGCAACAACTTCGAACCCAGCCCAAGCATCCCACCCGCGAACGAGGCCAGATGTTCGAGCTTCATGCTCGGCTCCGAGAACGCGCCATACGTCTCGCCGATGTTGAAAAGCGAGGGGGCGTTGGGCACGACGGAGACTTCGCGCATCAGGTACTTCTTCGCGGACTCGATTGAGTCCGAGTACATCCGGCCGTACTGGGCCAGCCGGCCGCCCATGAGCTGGTACTCCTTGATGAGATATTCGTAGTAGGAATCCGCCCTTCCTCCAAAAGTCACGATCCCGCTGGTCCGGTGATGGTCCGGGCTCAGGTCAACACCAAACAACGCGCCGGTCCGACCCGAGGTGATGTTCTTATCCAGGAAATCCGTCACACGCTGCACGCGATCAAAGTACGTCCGATTGCCGGTGACCTGCCACAGCCGGGTGAACTCAAGGAGCAAACTGCCCGCCTCGGCCAGCACCGGGTTGCCGGAGTTCATATGGCTGTGCGCTTGGCCGAGCATCTTGACGCGGCCGAGGGGGACGCCGCTGTAGGTCTCGAAGGCGGGCATGATGAGCTGTGCGAGCTCTTCGGCGCGGTGCTTCATGAGCTCGTCGCCGGAGAGGTCGTACGCGGAGAGGAGGCCTCCCAGGTATCGAATGGCCGTCTCGAATACAGGAATCTGGCCATCGGCGCTGCCATACGCAGAGCGCGTCCCACCGACGAGATGGAAATCAACGTCACGCACATGTTGGCGCGCATAGTCATACTCATCCGGAAGGTCAAGGACGAGTAAGGTGTCCAGGACGTCGACGGGCGTGGCGCCCCATCCGTTGAAGTTATCATTATGCCTGCCGGACACGGGCGCGACCTCGTCATGTCCCCACGCTTTGGCCTTATAGCCCTCCCAGGCGTGCAAGAAGGCATTCCTAACCAAGCGCTGACGCTTCTTGGCGAGCTCCTCCGCAGCGGGGTCGACGCTGTTCCCGCTGTACCTGCCCGGGTTGGCGAAGGGGAACTGGACCTTGGGCAGTGGAGTCTTGGGCGCGGCTTCTTTGCGGAGGTCGGAGAGCGGGGGTGTCCATGTGTTCCAGGGTGATTCGCGCCAGTCGTTCTCGACAGTCTGCATATCCGCGCGTTCGTTATCCTCGAAAGAAGTCTTGCTGCCGTGGGTGGCCGGGTCCCAGAGGTGGAGCGTCCACATTTCCGGGGTGATAGTGGGTGCCTTTTTTTGTGGTGCAGGCGGCCGCTGTGGGGAGGGCTCCTTTTCGAGGATGGAGAGCAGCCGGGCGGGGATGACGCCGTGGTGTGGGTTTCCGTCTGGGTAGAGGGAGTCCCAGTTGTGCCCGTTGCCGAAGTATGCGGCTGGGAAGGCGGCTTGGGTGAGGTGTTTTGCTGCTGTTAGTGGTGCGAAGCCTTTGTTCTCATCTGGGTGGGGCTTGCTTGCTGGTGCTGCTGGATTGTTGGAGGAAGGGGGCGGGGCGACGGGTGATGATGAGGGTGTTACGACTGCGACGGGCCCGATGTACTGTGCGCCTGCTGGAATTCCTGCTGGCTCTGTTTTTTGCCATGCTGTGGGAAGGAGGGCGAGTGAGCGTGTTTGGGACAGATGATGCCCACAGAGAGAGAGAGGAGAGACGTACGGGAGTATGACTGCAAGACGGCGAGTCTGTGCTTGGTGAGGATGTCGTCTCTGAAGTAGAAGAGCTGTGCGAGGAGTAAGGTGGAGAGGAGGGCGATGCCGATGAGGATGCGTGAGCGCGTGAAGAGCGGGGTGCGGCGTGAGGAGGTGCGTGTGAAGCCTGCGCCTGGGCTGCGTGCGTCTGTGTGTGAGGGGAGGGGTATGTATGAGATGTCGCTGGGCATGTCTGTGTATGAATGAGAGTGTGGCGTGCGGTGACGGAGGGTGGGGGTGGTGCCGGTGCCGGTGCCGGTGCTATCGCGGTGGTCGTGGTCGTGGTCGTGGTCGTGGTCGTGGTCGTGGTGGCCGTCGATACCGTGCTCGCTGTTGTCGGTCGCCAGATTGGCCAGTCTGTCGAGGGGGCTGGGGGAGCTGCGTGGAAGTGGAAGTCAAAGTCAGAGTGATCAGTGTGCGGGCCCAAGAGAGCTGCGAGCATGCGAACAGCGAAGGTGGGAACTAGCTGGGAACTGGGAAGCCAAGAGCCCGAACAGCGCGGCACCAATCACCATGCACAAGCGAAGGTTCCCGATGCGGGGACAAGCTTTGCATCACGTGACTGGCACTGGCACCACCACACAGCAACACCCTGTCGCGAGAATACTTGCCCGACCTTCCCAAATTTTTGTGAGCGAGCTGTCTCTCACTTCCTTCCACTCACACACACCCATCTGCTGATCATGCCTCGCGCTCCTTCATCCACAAAGACGGCCAAGAAGAACCCCGCCACAGCCAAGGGCGCGCGCCATGACCCCCTCCACGCACAGCTCAGGGAGGACGACGTCATCGCAAAGTACGGCACCGTATCCGCCCCCGGTAGACGCAAGCACAAGAAACACACACCCGCTGCCGACGGAGACGACCAGCCAGCAGCGCCCGTCGCCATGATCTCAGGCGCAACCTCCGCAGGCAGTCTCCAGCGATCCTCATACATCGACCCACGTCTCTCACGCAACATCCTCCGCCTCGCACGCGAACAGCAGGACGAGATCGACCGAGAGCAAGCCGGTCCAGCTCAACCTCAACCTCCACAAGCCTCCTCCTCCTCCTCCTTAGCACGCATCAGGCATAGCAAGGCCGACATGCCAGAAGATGACGATGACGATGACGACAATGTCCCTCAAAGAAGAACAGCCGACGATCACGAGGACGATGACGACGATGACGACTTCCCAGAAGACGCAGGCGAAGACGAAGAAGTCTACGAAGAACTCGAAATCGACCCTTCCGACACCCAACTCCTCGCACGCCTCGGCGCAGCAGCAGCCGATCACGACGACGAACACGATCTCGGGGCCGGAGGCGCGCGTCGCGGTGGATCCAGTCTGGCAGACATGATCATGGCCAAGATCGAAGAGGCCGACAAGATCAGCGGTGGGGGGAAAGTTACCTTCAAGGCGGGATCCTTGGACGAGCCTGGTGAACAGAAGGAGCGACCTATGCCCCCTGGTATCAATCCCAAGGTCATCGAGGTATATACCAAGTGAGTTTCCCATTCCTTTCCCCTTTTTTTTTCCTTTCTCGCGCCGAGGACCACGTCCGACTAAACTTTCGCTCTTTTGCGTTCAAAGAGTCGGCGAGCTCCTCTCCCGCTACAAATCCGGCCCTCTCCCTAAAGCCTTCAAAATCGTCCCCTCCCTCCCCTCCTGGGAAACCGTGCTCTACATCACAAACCCAGAAACATGGACGCCCCACGCAACCCTCGCCGCCACCAAGATCTTCGTCTCCAACCTGAAAGCGTCCCAAACCCAGAAGTTCTTCGATCTTGTCCTTCTCGACAAGTTCAGGAACGAGATCAGGGACGAGGGGAAGACGAGTTACCAGATTTATGAGGCGTTGAAGAAGGGGCTTTATAAACCTGCTGCTTTCTTCAAGGGGTTGCTGTTTCCGCTTTGCGAGGTATGTCTTGACCTTCCTTCCTTCCCTCCCCCGTTTCCTCTATGGATTTCCGGCTGACAGCTGTCAAAAAAAATTCTACAGAGCGGCACCCTCACCCTCAAAGAAGCCGCGATCGTAGCCTCCGTCCTCACAAAAGTATCCATCCCCGTCCTCCACTCCGCCGCCGCCCTGCTCCGGCTGGCCGAGATGGAATACACAGGCCCAACCTCGCTCCTGATCCGAGTCCTCCTCGACAAGAAGTACGCCCTGCCCTACAAGGTCGTCGACGCCCTCGTCTTCCACTTCCTCAAGTTTTCGCAGGAGGGTAGTGGGGTTGAGGGTGATCGGAGTGGGGTTGCGGGTGTGGGGGCGGGGGAGAGGAGGATGCCGGTTCTTTGGCATCAGAGTTTGCTTGTCTTTGCTCAGAGGTTAGTCCCCCTTTCTTCCCCCCCCTTAGGAGCACTCACGGTTAACTGATCCCCATCTCCCCCATTGACAACAGATACAAGCAAGATCTCACACCCGACCAAAAAGCGGCACTCGTCGATTTACTCCGCGTCCAGACACACCCCGGCATCTCCCCCGAGGTCCGCCGTGAGCTCACCACGGGTGCCGCACGAGGGGAGATGCTCGACGAGCCCATGGACGACGACGATAATGACTCCTTCGATGGCGTCTCGGAGATCATGTCCGACTAAAGACCCTCTTTTCGACTCTGCGGTTTCCCGTCTTTCTCCTCCTTCCTCTCCCCTTGTTTGCCTTAGATCTTGTTCAAAACACGCCTTCATCCGTACCCTCGTATCGCGACCCAAGGAATCGAAGCCCCCCCCCCCCGTGCCTGCATACGGCCCCGCGGCCCCAGCCAACCACAACAGCAGACCGTCCTGTTTCTCCGTCTGCGGATTCGAAATGCCTTACATTTGTGTGTGTGTGTGTTACCAACGATTGCACGTCCAACGACAAAGAAGAAGAAGAAGAGGAACAAAAGAAAATGAACGAAGGGTAGTGAGTGAACAGAGATGGCAGACGTTTATGTAACATGCCTGCCTGCCCGGGAGTGCGGTGCGTGCTTTGCTGGCCCTGCTGAATACGGGTTAAGATAAGATAGAATAGAATGCGAAGAAAGACTGTGTTGTGCTGCCAATCTGGCGCCCCTCCTCCGAGATCAATAAGGACCGACGGTAGAGTCGTACCCGCTCATGTCCGGATCAATGCTGGCCGACCCGACAGCAAAGACCGAGGAGCCCGCCGTAGAGTCCGCGTCGAACCGTGATTGCCTCCCTTCCTCCTCCTCGTTGTCCCTGTTCGTCATCCGCTCGCCTTGCTCCTCCTGTTCGAGGGGTGGGTCACTCATGTAGAACGGGTCCATACGGTCGTCGTACGTGTCGATGAAGGCGGTGTTGCCTGCCTCTTCTTCTTCTTCCTCGTACCCGGCGTCGTCGTCGTCCTCATCTTCTTCTTCCTCACTCTCTTCTCCTCCCTCGCCTTCCTCCTCCCCCGGGACCGCCGAAAGACCAGATGACTCATCGCTCTCCCCCTCTTCATCCTCCCCATCCCCCCTAAGCTCCTCCTCTACCTGCTCCTCCTCCTCCTCTTCATCATCATCATCATCAGCCCACAACCCCCGCTTAACAGGCCCAGCACCCCTAACCGTACTCCCCGAACTCGTACTCGAGCCAGACCGCTCACGCGCAGTATGCGTAAGCATCGCATGCAGACTCGTCCTCGCCGCCGCCGCCGAGGCCGCAGCACCAACGCTCGAATCAAGCGAAGTCGACAACGAACCCATCGAAGTCGAAGTAGTGGCAGCGCGACCTAGACTCTTTGTGGAGCCCTTGTTGTTGACGTTATTGTTGTTGTTGTTGATTGATGAGGAAGAGCCGGAGGAGGAAGAGCGGGAGGTAGTAAGTCTTGAGGGGCTGTCGAGTAAGTTCCCCGTGCTCATCGACCTCCGAGCACTCTTTCGCTTAGGCGACTCAGTAACTAGTGCCGTTGCCAATCCTGACCCCGACCTCGACCTTGATCCCGAACCGAAACCCAGGGTCGCCTTCGTCGTCGAGCCTCCAGCAGTAGGCGTTGCCGACGCTGCTCCAGCACCAGCAATATGGCTGTTACTACCAGAAGAACGAAGGGGTACCGAATCCGGCTTGCGCATCTTCGTGTTCAGCTTCGGCTGCACGTAGCTCGGAATCACCGATTTGCGCAGCGTCCGAGTCGAGTAGTATGCTATGTTCGCAGAGACGCTCGCTGATTCGTGGCCGCGCTCAGCGTGGCCGCCGTCGTTCTCCTGCTCGTCCTCTTCTTCTTCTTCAGTGTCATCATCCTCGTGACCACTGCTCGCATTGTAATCACTGTGTCCTACGTTATGCGCTGTTTTCCCTCCTGGTGCCGCCCTCCTTCCCTTCTCCTGTGCTGCAGGCTCCACCTTGTCCTTGACCTGCACACTCCGTGCAACCACCTTAACAGTCGAGGTCCGCTTCTTCGGCACCGCCACCTCCGCCGCCGCCGCATCCGGTTTCCTGATCTTCGTATTAAGCTTCGGAAGCACATACTTCACAGCAGCCGCCGACCGTCGAGTCGGGCGCGACGACGACGACGACGACGACGTCGTGAGCACTTCATCCCCGTTGACGGCGGGGGAGTCAGACCGCAAAGTTGTCTCCGTGGGTATGACCGTTGTCGAAGAGCCTGCCGACCGATCCTCTACCCCACCCGCACCCGCACCTCCCACGACCGTATCCCTCGAATTCTGTCGACTCATGGAAAAACCGACGACCGAGGACGAAGCAGCCGTGCCTTCCCCTTCCTCTTCCACATACTCCGGCATCACAGGCGACCGCACAAGTGGGGTCCCACTCGAGTTCGAAGTGAAGCTCATAATCGAGACATCCGAGCTCGAGCTCCGACTCCGACTGCGCTGACGGTCTAATGGAACCAGGTGCGCCGCTGCTGCCGCAACTGCCGATCCTGCTACAGCTGTCTTGTTGTCCTCAGCCGGCTTGGGGGTCCTCTTCCCCTGTGCCGCTGCAACCATAGCGACCGCCCGAAGTGCCGAATTGGCAGACGACCTCCGACTCAACGATGATGAGGAGCTCGCATGGCTCAGTCGGGAGCTGGTGCTCGAGCGTGCCGATCCCGATCCTGATCCAGATGCATCCCCCGCTACCACCTCCGACTGAGGCTTGCGCATTTTCGTGTTCAGCTTTGGAAGGGCATAGTTGACCTCCTTCCGCGCTCGGCGTGAGGGCCGACCGGACGTCGAGAACTCCTCCTCTTCCTCCTCCTCCTCCTCATAATCATGATTGTCTTCACCCCGATCGTTCGCTTCCTCTTCTTCCTCCTCCTCCTTTTGGCGATCATCGGCATTTCGGTCGACAGCTTTTCGGTCAGGGACGTGGGCAGCGCTCTGGTCTGCTGTCGGCACGGAGCAGTCCTGGTGGAACGGTAACGGCACATTCTGCCCGCGGGGCGTAGCCGAACCGATCTCGCTGGGTGTGCCGGGATCAGCACCGCATGCACAAGGCGTACAGTCGCAATTGGCCGCGTGTTGTCTTGTGCCGGTGCACTTACAGACTCTGGACATGCAGACGCAGGAGTCCTCGCTCCGGCTCCTGTTTCGGATCTGCAAAGGCCGAGTTGGTTCGGGTGCCATCTTTCGTTTCCGCACGGAAGGTATGGTTGCGAAGCGGTCGGCGTTGGAGCTTTGTTCTTCTGTTGGAGAGAATAGGGTAAGCTCAAGTTTGATTCAACACTAAGAAATAATAATTGGATGGTACTGACCCGGACTTGGAAGGTCAAAGGATGGCCGCAGGACGGGTGTGTCGACATGCTCATACGAATCCGAACTGCCCTTAAAGCGAGACTTGCCCCGGATAGCGAGGGCCGCTGTCTGTTCCTTGCCCATCTTCGTATTGTACAAGGCATCTCCTCGGATGGTGTGAGTGTTGGAAGTATCGGCCAGCGCAAAGCGGACGGCTTGTTCGGCGAGATCGGTAGCATTTTTCGGCTCTCCTTTCCCATCTTCTGCGGTCGACCAAGGCGAGGACGGCCCGACGACAGATGGGCGAGCCGTGGTAGAGGACGGAGCAGGCATCAAGGCTCCTGTGCGTCCCTGCATTCGTTTCCGAACGGTGACTCGAATGGTGCTGTTTGGTGACTCCGATGTGCCTGTGTTCGAAATGATGACTTTATCCTGTGTGAAACCTGAAGATGGTTGCACCGGAGTGCTGTTAACGGACCATGCGGTACCGTCTGAGCGCACAAGACCGGGCCGTGAGGGTGGCCGAGGAGGTTGGGACAGATCGATCTCCCCGAACTCGTCCGGCTCGATGCGAATGTTGAGCCCTCCCAATGCTGATAAAGGCGCTGTTGATTGCAGACTCAGCGGTAGAGTCATGTATTCGAGGTCGGGTGTTCGGACGGGGGAGGGGGCACTCGAGCTTTCGGTGCACGACGGCGAAGGAAGGGGTGGATAGAGGAGGTATGAGTGGTCGTTGCCCTCGTTACCAACGGGTCCGTACATGTATTGCGACTGTTCGTTTTGCTGTTGTGGCAGTGACAGGAATGATGTTGCGGTAAGTTCCTCCTGCACTCTCCCAAGTGCGAAAGCTGGTGGCCGGGCGACTGGTCGTACGACTCCCGCCGGTAAGGCAGACGGGTCGATTTTCACCGAGTTCGACGGTGCATGGGTCGGAGGGGGTGGCAGATGAGGTGGACTCGTCCCGCCTCTCCGAAGATGATCGTCCGCCGAAATTGCGTTGGTGCCGGAGGGACGATTGCCCGTCATATTCTTGGCAAGATAGTCGAAAGCAATGTGTATGCATTCGAGCTGGTGCTCAAGTCGTTGCGCGCGAGCTTCGGCTCTTGTCTTGCCTGCTGTCTGGATTGTGATTTTCTCCTCGAGGGCGGTGACTTGGTCCTCTAGATGGCGAATTCGACCCTGTCCGAATATGTTAGTCTTGATGATGTCCCTGTTCTGCGCGGCCATCATCTTCTTGTCTACAGACGGGAGGCAAGAGGGAGGTACCTTTTCAGCACGGCGCTTCTAGACTTCGATTTCAGAGCCATGCCCGAGACTCACAGTTGTCAAACTCATCCAGGATCTGGTGGAGAGCAAGATCAGTGGTGGAGGGACCATTTCCACGCATGGAGACCCGCTGCTCCTGCCGAGTAATGGGAGCCATGTCCGTGCTGATGAGAATCTAAGCTCGGACCGCGCCTATAGTCCCAGCGCCTGTAAGGTTGCCAGGAAATAGACCAAGGACGCGCTGTCAAGGGCGATGCAGTGCTGCACGGACGTGTTCTAGGCAGATCTTCCCGAGTGATTGATTGGTGATCGAGTGTTGCACAGTCGCAACCAAGTCGGCGAGATAGTAGAGGATGGAAGCTCGGTCTTGACTCCCGACCTACTTCCGTGACCCAGAGCGCTGAGCCTAGGTTGCTCCTGGATACCGACAGCTTCTTCCCGTTCGCTGTGTACGAGGTTCTTGATGGAGCGATGTCTTGCCAGTTGCCAGCGATGCGTACGGACAATGGCCAGTCTGTGATGCGAGTGCTTCCGGGCAGCCGATGTTGATCTCTCAAGTTGTCGGCCGAGACGCGTGTTTCGCGTTGCTGCATTCTGGTCACGTGCAGCAGCCACAGACCGAGCCACGCCCAACACACGCAGGACGCGCCTCGACGCGACCAACGAAGAGCGTGTCGCGTTTCGGTCTCTCGAACCCGTTCTGAAGCTGTTCTGCCCTCAGTAGCTCATCCACATATTTCTCGAGAACCTCCAACTCGAGCAACGCGCGCATTCATTCGGAAGCTCACAGCGCAGACCAGCACAGGCGCCGGCAGTCGAAGGTACCTACTACCTTCAGGCTCAGGAAGTGCGCGCGCGCAGATCGTGTCATGGCCGAAGCCGGACCGAGCAAACTCTCGACATCGGCTGGGCCGAGCGGCGGCGGCGCTTCGACTTCCCTTCCGCAGATTTTTGTCAAGGAGGTCGATGGCGGACAGCGGCCGCTCAAAGTATTCGTTCCCGAAACGCCTCAGGGACCTATAATCACCTTCCATCGCTCCCCGTTTATTGTCAAGCTCATCAAGCACGGCGCCCAGATCGAATCTCTTCCCGCGCGAGCAGACATCTGTGTCTACCACCCAAATGCGCCGCTCAGTGACATCCGGGGTCTCTGCCGGGTCGCTTGCAAATTATCCCGACCCGTCGACGTCGTTAATCCAAGCTGGGCTAACGCGTGCATTGCTGACGGACGCTTGCTCCCTGCAAAGGATCTGGAGTGGGATTGCTTCACGATTTACAAATTCGACCGGGACGAGTTGCGGAATGGTGGTCGGGTCCCCTCTCACAAAGTGATGGGCGTCGCCCACCGTAGCACTGCGTATGTACCACCCGCTACTCTGTGACCTCTGTCTGCATTCGACAGCTAACGTGTTCAGCACTGCCCTCCTCTTCAATCAGTCGGAATTCATTTACCGACGAGGATGATAGGTTCATCGTAGCTCAAATGATCGCCTCGCCAGAACTAAGTCCGGGCGGGCGTATATTTGCAGAACAGCTCGCTCGCCTCAATCCTCGCCACACCCTCGAGTCGTATAAGTCGCACATGCGCGACCATTTGGATAGGGGCCGCTGCCTCGAACAGAAGCGTCAAGCGGAGCTTCGTAGAATCAAAGCAGAACAACAGGCGAAAGGGCAGCCTGCAACTGACCTTGCGGCAGCAGAGGGCTCGCAGCTAAAGCGCCGCGAAAGTCCGGCCAAGCAGACCTTTGCTGGTCCCGCAATCATCCCTCCTGATCGTGAGGTAGAGGAAGGGCAGGGATCATCACGGCCAGCAGGAACAGGGTCGGGCTCTGGATCAAGCTCGGCTTCAACTCAGACAACAGCGGGTCTGATCGCTCGACAGGCGGTTCGTCTCCTCAATGCAGACACTCCGTCCAGCAGGCTTTCAGCGCGGCCTTCCTCTGCCTCGGTGAATCGCGGAAGTCCGCCCGCAGAGTCTTCGAATGGAGATGACGTTGTCGGGGTGGGCAGGCAGATACGCAAGTCTATGACTTCACTTAATGGACTGGCACGAGAAGGTCTTCGACGGCTGCAGCAGTCGAGCGAGCAGAAAGCTACATCTGCTGCGGAGACCGAGGTTTCGAAGGCTCCCGGCGTGCCCGCTACCACTGCTGCTTCCGCTGCGGCGACTTCTGCCGCTCCCGCTCCCGCTGCTTTCCTGTCAGCAGGGCCATTGCCCACACCAGGACTAAATGGCACGCTGGCCAAAACGGCCCAAAAAGGCGCTGTCCCTCCTGCTGGACCGGCGTCCAACGCTGCACCACAACCGCAAACGCGACCGCAAGATCAAACTGGAGAGCATCAGCGACAGCCGCAGCAACAATCACAGCAACAGACGCAGCAACAGCCGCAGCTACAACAAGAGCGAGAGCGAGAGCAACAGCGACAGCCGCAGCCACCGCAACAGCAACAGCAACAGCAACAGCAACAGCAACAGCAACAGCAACAGCAACAGCAACAGCAGCAGGCACATCAACAGATACAGCAACAACCACAGCTACAACAAGAGCGAGATCTAGAGAAACAACGGCAGCCGCAGCGAGAGCGAGAGCCGGATTTAGGGCCAGAATCCGAACGAACGGCAATGCCAGTGCGAGAGCCAGAACGAGGGCCCGGAGCGGAAGCATCAGCAGATGCAAGAACAGAGCCGGAACAAAAGCAAAAGCAAGAGCCAGTGAATAGACCGGCAACACCGGCTGGAGTCTTCCTATCCGATTCCGATTACGACTCTGTCTCCGACACAGAAATTCGCGATAAACGTCCAGCGAGGCACAATCACGCACCATCCCAACAGGCCAATCGCTCTTATGAAATCAATACGAGTCGATCGGAAGAATTCGCGTCGTCTTCTGACTCCGAGAATGCTCTCCCACTCGTTCTCAAGAAGCCACAGGCCCCCTCCTTTCCATCGGGATCCCCTGCCAAGCGCAGACAAGCGAATCCCATCATACTTCCTCATCATAGTCAGATTTCGACCGCTTCTAGCATCCAAGCGCCGCCAGCGACCCAACCAAATCCAATGCGGACGCGCCATGATATCGAAGAAGAAGAGGAAGAAGATGAAGATAGGCCTTCTGGAAGATCAGCAGCGCATGCACCGCCGACTGCATCCCAGCCTGCTTCTTCCACCACCTCCTTTTCGACTTTTTCTACCAGCCAGCCGCCCCCGCCCGTTCAGGCGTTTATACCCGCGTCAGCACATCCTGCGACACAAATGACTCAGACAACAACGTCCGATCTTCAGGAAGGGCTTGCCGAGGTCAAATCAGAACCCGCGGATGACGACCAGCTGATGGACGAGGTGGAGGAAGAGGAGGTGGATCAGCAAGTGGAAAGCTTGGATTCTCAGAGAAGAAGGCAAGGAAGCCCAGTGAGGAACTCGCACCTTGAACTCTCACCGTGAGTTTTTTCCCTTTTACTTTCTCGTCAGCGAGCTGCATGACCTTTACTTATTTCTGATTTCTGTACAAGCAGGTCGACGCCGGAAGAGTTCGCCCTGCAGGCAGAAGACGATCTTCGCTTGGTCGAATACATGCAGCAGCAGGCCGCTGCCAATGCGGCAGCATCAGCAGGCGCGTCCAACCGTGAGCAGCGACCATCAAAGACTGCGGTCATGAGCGCTGCCGCAGCCATCACTGCTGTGATTGGTCGTCCAAGCTTGGGTGCATCTTTTACACCAGCAGGAGATTCTACAAACCGGAAGTGGATACCTCGCTCGGAGAGCGGCGCTTCCGCGTCTTCCACCTACGCTTCCGCTACCGAGGATCCGACGCAGTCACCTGGCCCTTCCTCTGAGGCTGTGCCTGTGCTCGCTCCTGCGCCTCTGCCGACCCTGCCTGCTTCCAAGCTAGCGAATGCGATCACGCCTGGCTCGTCCGCGGCGACTCCTTCTCAAGGAACGTCGTCCCTTTCTGCATCTGGTGCTCCGGCGAACCTCGATTGGCGGCAGGCACAGGCGATGGGAACGCAGGTCGCGCGGGCGTACGAGGAGCAGCTGTTCGCGGGCGTGTCCCAGGTGCGCGTTCCGGAGGACGACTCAGACGAAGAGATGGAGCTCACTCCTCGAAGCCCGGCCAAACAAGGCCCGGCTGCTCCGGAGAAGGACCAAAACCTTGGGGAGGAGAAGGGCGAGATGAGTAGAGTTGCTGATAATAAGGGAGAGAATGACCAGGAGGAGGAGGAGGCAGATGGGAAGCAGAACTTTGAAGAGGCGCTGTTCGCAGGGGTCTCTCAGGTGCAGATTCCGGAAGATGACATGGACGAGGATGAACCGGAGTTGGAGCCGGAGCAGCAGAAGGAGCAGCAGCAGGAGAAAGAGAAGGTGCAGGAGCAGGAGAAGGAGCATGAGCAAGAACCACGACCAGCAGGAGAGGCAGAGCCCGCGATAGCGCCAGGGTCGGAGCTACAGGCTGAGGCGGATCCTCAGGTCGGGCCGCAGGTAATATCCCAGGCAGCGCCCAAGGTCGAGCCAGACCCAGAGGTCGAGACTGTGCAAGAGCCGGAAGTCGAGCTGGAGCGAGAGGTAGAGGCAGAGGTCGAGTCTCGCCCAAACCGAGCGCAGGAGCAGGAGCAGAAGCAGGAGCGGACAACAGCTCTACCAGCATGGAGTCCCGGGACCGCCCATCGTGTTCCCAGTTCGGTCGTCTCGGATGAGGAGCTGGAAAAGGTCACCAACCTGAGCGACGACACAGAGGTGGACGAGCTCGTCGATGAAGAAGTGGTCCCTACTCGTCCGCTTTCGGTTGCAAGCGCGCCCGCCAAGGAACGGACCAGGTTAAAGAACTCCACTCGGTCCTCAGCGCCGGTTCCACGCTCGAATGGCCAACCAAAGTCCCAGCTTCAGAATGGGGATACCGCCCCTGTCGTGCAAAGCAAAGGCAAGGAGAAGATGGCTTCCGGTCGCCCCGGAACGCATGATGAAGTGGTCTCTGCGCCCCAGCCTGTATCCGTGCAGTCGCAGAACAGCTCGCGCAAACGGCTACTTTTGACGGACGACGAGAGTATCTATGCATCGCGAACACTCGAGCTCATACGTCCGCGCAAGTCGGACTCAGGAGCCTCGGACCAGGACGCAAAGAAGGCTGAACGTCTACTCACGGCGGCTGGGGCATCAAGCACAGTCGTGTCCAAGCATCCGAACCAATCTCAAGCATCGGCCCCACTCTCGAATGGCCAACAGAAGTCTCAGCGCCAGGCTGGTGATGCAAGACCTGTCACCCAAGAAAGTTCGCGCGTCCGGCAACAAGACAAGGCTGGCGATTCTTTTCAAGCAGCTGATATTGAGGAGCCTACGAAACGACCCGGAGACGTGGTCAAGAAGTCAACGAGCGCATCCAAGAAGGACCGCCCGGAAGAGCCAAAAGTGGATTCTTCTTCGACGTCTGTAGCAGCCTCATCGTCGGCCCTGCCTGCTTCGACGACAGCGTTGATGTCGGAAGCTAAAGCGGGCTACGAAGCCTCGAAGAAAGAAGGCAAACCGTACGAAACCGAGGAAGAGGAGCGAAAGTGGCGGAGACACCTAAAGTTGCTTCAGGAAGAGACCGAAACTGCGATGGGCATCGAATCATCGACGGACATGAAGGCGATCAAGGTGCTCGACCTCAATCGAAGAGTGGTCAAGCATATATTGGGACGACTGCAGAAGACTGAAGAGCATCGTGCTTTGTCGAACGGCGGCCTCGCCTCCGCTCCTGCCAGACCTGCCACCCAAGAAGATTCGCGCGTGCGGCAGCAAAACAAAGCTGGCGATTCATCTCAAGCAGCTGCTAATGAGGAGCCTACAGCACGAGCCGGAGACGTGGTCAAGAAGCCAATGAGCGCATCCAAGAAGGACCTCCAGGAAGAGCCGAAGGAACCTCGAGCATCGGTTTCTCGTGCTCGCGCAGCCGCTCTAGATTCTTCTGCGCCGGCGGGAGAGGAAGCAGCTCCGACGTCTGCTCCGTCTCTGAATATCAAAGCAAGCAAGCCTCGTACGTGTGAGTTAAACTACCGGCATGCTGATCTGCTGATTGACGCTTTCATGCTGATGGTCTTTTTGTCTTTCGCCCTCGGCAGCGAGCAAGATGGAAGCTTCCCAAACAACGGCGACCCCTACTGCATCAACATCAACTTCCCTCCGTCGCAAGGGCGAGGGCAAAGGCGCTGCTTCTTTGATCCTTGACGATGACTCAGAAGATGACCACCTCCGTGCAAGGATCCTCCGTAGCAGGGACAAGGGCAAAGACGCTGCTTTTTTGGCTTTCGAAGAGGACGCAGACGATGACGACGTAGATCTGAGCGACGCTACGAAGCCCACAACAAAGCATCGGGAAACTGGTCAGATCCGACAGGAGATGGTAGCGGCTGTGGAGCCTTCTTCGGCGTCTGCTGCAGCTTCATCGTCAGCCCTGCCGCTTTCGACAACAACGCCAAGAACAGGAGCTGGATCGGTCGACAAAGGCTCGAAGAAGGAGCTCGAGCCGTACCAAACTGAGAAAGAGGAGCGAAAGGCGCGCAAACACGTGGAGTTGCTTCAGGAAAAGATCGAGAAGGCATCGGGCATCGGATCGTTGATGGAGAGCAAGGCGATCTGGGAGCGCAAGCTGGATCGAAAACTAGTCGAACATCTTCTGGCACGACTGCAGAAGACTGAAGAGCTTCGCACTTTGGCCAGCGGCGGTCTCGCCTCTGCTTCGGTTCCATCTGATCGCGCTCCAACTCCACCGATGCCTTCGGCGAGCGAAGTCACAGCCGGACCGTCGAAGATCGAACTGAAGGGTCAAAATCTCGATGATTCTGATGGCGAGCCACAAATGGCGGCCTTGCCGAACCCAGTCGTCACGGAGAAGCAACTGGAGAAGGGCAAGGGACCACCTGCCCTTTCCCGGCTTCCTGCTTCGGACTCTGTCGATCCTATCCCGCTTTTGGGTTCCGCGTTGCGGACGCCCGAGCGTAAGGGTTCGCGCGAGGTGGTGAATACAGAAGCGACGAGCGAGGACAAGGCGATGGATGAGCCTGAGCATCAGAGCCAAGTTGAGCGACTGCGCGACGCGAAGTCAGGGCCAAATGATGATTCTCAGGACGAGGTGAAGATGGCCTCCGTTGGCCTTGAAACGCCTCGAGGAGCTTCCCAGCTTCGTACTTCTACCCCCGCCAAAGCTGATGCATCAGGGCAACACCAAGGCGGATTGGGCCGGCTTCAGGCACAGGCGGTTGACGGCGAATTTTCTGCTTTGCGGACTCCTGAGCGTCAAATACTGCGCGAGACAAAGGCGGAGACCAAGGGCGAGGGCAAGGGCGAGGTCGGGGAAACGGATCAGCGCCAAGCAAAGCGACCGCGCGAGTCGAGCTCAGAGGCCAGGGACGAAGAACAGGTTGAGGACGAGGGATGGGCTGAGCGTCAGCATCAGCGGCAGGCGAAACGACTGAAGCCTATCCCTGGCCTTCCACCAGCGCGAAAGACAGCTCGACGTGTGGATATCTCGACGTCGCCGCCTCCGACATCTCGTCGTGCCGAGGCCTCTACCTCTGCCGTGCGACTTGGCTCGGGTAGCATGTCTCCGACCCGCGAGCTCGTGGAGCGTGATGTGCGGCTCGGTCCGGCTCGTACAATGGTTCAGCAATCGACGACGAGCACGTCCATTTCGCCTTCTGTACGGCGATCCGCCTCCGGCTTGGGCTTCGGCTTGGGCCGCGATGAAGCACAGCCCACCTCCCGCCTCTCCAGCTTCCGGCGCAGCTTCAGCTCACGCAACCTCAGGGCCGACGCCAGCACAGACTCGCAACGTCGTCTCCGCCTGAAAGCCGAACGGTCCGAACTCCAGGCTCGGGTGTACAAGTTGGCGCTGGACTTTGGGTTCGCGAAGACGAGCCAGCTGCGGCCGTATATGGGCACCGATGGCGATTTGGACCAGTGCCGGGCTCGTCTGGAGTTGCACTTCGGCGAGATTGCGCAGGCGTTTGAGACGGAGGTCTTTCATGTCATTCAGGCGGTCAAGGAGTCGAACGGCGAGATTGCTCAGGCACTGCAAGAGCTGGAGGAAGAAGCTCTCGTGTTGCAGCGGGCGGCGCGGCGGCGCGGTTTGGTACAGCCGTGAGCATCATGACAAGAACTACTCTTCCGACCACTCTTCTCTTCGACTTCGAGCTTCCCCTACTTGTAGCATACCCAGCACACCCTTCAAGCTTCAATCAATGCCAAATCGCGATGCTAAAAGCATGTCGCAAGTTCCTCACTACATTTCCGTGGTTGCCAAGGTATGATGCTGTGTGAAATTTGGTAGCATGGCGAAGAGATGGTACAACATGCAAGAAGTGTGAAAAGGGAAAAGTAAGAAGCCGGAGAGGGGTTGACGAGGAGCCCAAGATTCCAGGGCAGACGGGGGCTTGATGGAACAGTAGAGGGTGCAGAAAGCTGGTCCTGGATGCGCGTGTGTGTGTGTGTGTGTGTGTGTGTGTGTGTGTGTGTGTGTGTTTTAGTATGGACCGATGGAAGGGGGATGTTGAGGAAGGAAACTGAATCGAATTTCCCACCGGGGCTCGATGAGGGCGAAGTTGTACAGCGTCGATGGGGAAGGAGTGGTGTTGGAGAAATGCAAGGAAAACCAGAGCTACCCTTCCTCATTCCTCCCGCGTCGAAGAACGACGAGTCGGGATGGCTTGCCTCAGCGCAGTTCGAACGAGCCAATGGGCCGCTCAGGCACGTATCGAAGAGAGATTTGTTGGAAGCTGCAGAATGGACAAACAGCATCAGCGATCAACCTTCTACGCGTACCCTTCAAGTTCCGCAGCCCACGAGAGCTTCACAGAGAGGGAAAGAAAAAGACTCACGGTTCACTCTGCTCAGAGTAGTAATATCCCACACACCTCCCCACCACAGCCTCCCGCGGACTGGCCCCAGCACCACCAGCCTTATCCCCGCTCTCCACCACACTCTGCTCCGTCGTCGTCGAAGGAGGCCCATGACGCGGACGGGTAGAACCCTGCGTAAGGGTAGCATCGAGCAACCCCCGACTGCTCTGCCGACCCGCACCAGGCGGCCGGAGTCCGACAACCACTCCGTCGCGGACAAGGTCCGAATCCGCAGACCCAGCCGCCGCCGCCGCCGTCGCCTGCACCGTCGTGGTCGTCGCAGGAGCCACCAACGGCGGATCACAAACCGCATCAGCCCCAACCACCTCCGCGCTCGCAGCAGCCGTCGAATCCGACGCGCTCCCGCTATCCGCCTCCGCCTCGACTTCGACCTCCATCTGGGTGACCTCCACCCAGGCGCCGTTGTCCGACATGGTCCGGGATGTGAACGTTCTCCGGGCGGCGTTGGCGCCAGAGGAAGAGGAAGCGGCCGCAGTGGACGACGATGCGCCCACCCCAGCACCCGCTCCGTTCTCAGCCGAGAGAAAGAAGCGCGGACTCTCACTATTCTGGCCGACCGAGAGCGATGCTGCGCTATTAGCCCGCGGTTGAGGCAGACTCGGCACAAGCCCCGCGGCCGTAGCAGAAAGACTACTCCGAGAGGGCTCCATCGGACCCTCTCTCCCCAACGTCCTCGCAAACGCAGCAATCCCCACATCTTCCGGCACTGCGAGGTCCACATTCCTCCGACCCGCAGATCCAACCACCGTCGGCCCTGAGCCCAAATAGGTACTGTCCGTACTCTGGCCGCCTTCCTCCCCTCCCCCTCCTGCTCCTCCTCCACCTCCACGCGCCACCGCCTCAAGTTGACGCAACGAGGCCATCGTGCGAGACATGTACGACGTCGCCGGATTCCAAGAAGGGCTGTAAGTCGACGGGATCCGCCCCGTAGGCGAGTTCATGATGACGTCTGCCAGGTGCGGGATGCTGGCCCTGGTGGCGTTTGGCGCGTCTGCGGCAGAAGGATATCGGCTGGGGGCGAACGTGCGCGAGGACGTCGCTGGATTGACAGTCTCGTGTAAGGGAAGAGGCAGCACTGGATCACCTTCGTCAGGGTCCAGAGCAAGGCAGACGTAGTAGAAGCCTGTGAATTGGAGGAAAGAAAGAAGATATCAGAAACGTAGACCTGCGGCAATTGATTCTCGTGCGTGTGAAGAGAACAATGCGGCTCACCGTCGTACGATGCGCCTGTGACATTCTTCACCCGATGGTCAGGCACAAGGAAACGTTCCTTCCACCGCATGAAGACATATGGCTTGTTGAAATGGTCGAAACGAAGGTCCGGCTTGTCAAGAAACTTCCGCAACGGCTTGAAGGGTGCGAATCGGCCCTGGCAAAGAAAGATCGTAACGTCAGGACGTCGGCTTTCGACCAAAGCCCAAGATAATGCCGCGCATGAGTTGTTCCCACAAGAAGGAAAGAAATTTAACTCACCCAGTGTTTGGCATCTTGAGTCTCTGATGCGCCCCATTTCCCAGTGACGAACCCGTGTTTCAACCCAATGATCTCCGCATCGAAGAAGGTAATCAGCTCCGGCCAGTCCTCCGTCAGACCACGAATGTTGATCGTGCCGCACAAGTGAGAGGCCTCCAGATCGACATGCTGTGCCAGACGCGAGAATAAAGAAGATTAGTCAATCATCAGGGCAAGTGAGACGCGTCGCTGCCGACCTGAGAAGCCTCATTCAGAAACATACCGTGAAGATGACAGTAACACCATAACTGCTCTTATCCGAAGTCTGCGAGCCTTCAAACCGAGCACCGGGATGTAAGCAGCCGCGGGACGTCGGCAGCCGGCGAATGTAAGTCACATCCTGCAGAGGGTCCGGTCGGCCCGGATCGAAAAACGTCCGATAGGGTTCTTGCCGCCCACCTCCACTCTGCTGTCCACGATCGGCCGTCCTGAGGTTGCTGGAATAAGGGTGGCTCAGAGCAGGGACGAGATGAGTCGTCGGCGCAGAAGACATCGACGCGTCCATATCTGCCGCCTTTCCGCCAAGATTCTGTGCATACTTCCCGTCCCTTCGGATAGAGCGCGTAGATGCGCTGAGAGAAGAGCCGATGGCGTATTGAGGTCTGGCATACAGCGCGATTGGGTGCTGAGAGGAGACCCTCTCGTGTGGTGGTTGAGGCAGGGTGGAGATCCGCGACCGACTCATCAGGTGTGGTCCAAAGTCGAGGGCCGAGGCCGAGGCTGTGGCTGAGGGCTGTTCACTTGCGTGTGTCTGCCGGTCCAGAGACATTGGAGAATGCGCAGGGTCCCTAGCGTTGCCCTCATTCGAAGCGTCTCTGTCCGCAGCGGGCGTCAGATGGGAGGACCATGTAGAACGGAATGTGTCCTGCTGCGGGCGCGAAAGAGACGGGAGCTCCATATTCGTTGCCGGAGACCGAGCAGGCAACGATCTTGAAAGCGACGCATGGGCCTGAGCTTCGAACGGCGCAGATTCCCCCAGTTGGAACTCATCAACAACAACAGCCTGCTCGCTCATGAGAGTTTGCCGGCACCCGACGCAGAGACCCGTGTCACTCGTCGTCGTCGCGGGCGCTGCGGGGAAGGGAGTATCTCTACTGGAGCTCTGCGCGGGAGCCATTGGATGTGGGTCGGCGAGGAAGGCGCTGCCAGATGGGAGGGGCGTATCGCACGCTGAGCAATACCCGTATGAATGCGGCTCGACGGGTGGCAGACTCCCGTCCGAATCCGCCCGAACGGGGGAAGAAGGGGGAGGGGGATCGTCAGGAAATCGATGAGGGACCAGTAAGCGGCGATGTGGCATTTCGAAGGCAGCCTCCTCCGCTCGTTGGTCTGCTGTGTGATGCTGTACACTGCCAGGGTCGGCATGGCTGGTACTGCCACTGGGACCGCCGCTGCTGCCGCCGCTGCTGCTGCTGCTTGGACCGCCCATGCCGAGGGACGCCGATGTGATTGGCGGTGTCATGTAGGGACCGGGCGTCATTGTCGGTCACGTCCCGTCCTGAATGTATCTTAGGAGAGAATGGCGAGAGAGAAAGGCTGGTTGTCGTCGAAGCTGAGCGCTGAGCGCTGAGCGCTGAGCAAGGCGGCGCGCGGGGTCTGAGAGCGCAGAGAGGGACCTTTGATATGTTGTTCGCGTACTTTTGGTATGAGGTGATACGCAATCAAAATGAATGGCACGCGTCCTGATCGCCGCCGGTCCTCCTCAGGGTTGCGCGCCAGAGTGACTGGTGACTGGTGACTGGTGACTGGTGAGCGGGGCGCGAACGAGAGAGAGAGAGAGAGAGGGCGCGCTGCTGTGTTGCTGACTGTGTGATGGGATGGCTCGCTGTGATGGTGATGGTGATGGTAGATGGTATCAGGTCAGGAGGCTCCCCCACCTTTCGGTCTCCACCTCTCCCGCTCTGTCTCGCTCTCTCAGTCAGCATACATGCATGTTCACACGAGCACGGGAAACAACACGCTGCCTTTGGACTCTCTTCGCTCTCGCTCTCGCCCTCGCTCCACCGTGTCGCAAGCTGCCAACGCATCCTTTGGCCGAAGCTGGAGTCGAGGCAAGGCTCCCTCGCGTGACCTGGGACACCAGCTCATCAGCATCAGCATATACAGGGTCCTCCCGACGTGGCAACCGCAAGAATAATTCATGACGAAGCCGTCGGCCCATCCAGTACATCCTTCAGACTCGTCTTCGCACTCCCCCGCGACAACGGCTTCCGCTGCGTATCCGACGGCGCCCATCCGATCTGAATCCCATGTACATAAAAGGAGGAATCAGTCAAGCCCTCAAATATGCGGAAGACTTCCGGAGAAAGATACTGACCATGTAGATGATGTTGAACGTCGCCGGCACACCCTCCGTAATCTCAGGCTCCTTGTACCCGTCCTCACCAACAAGTTCGACCTTCTCCGGCCCACCCTCACCTCCTCCTCCAATCTCATGCACCTCCCCATCCGGCGTCTTGAACTTCGTGGGCCCCTCCTTATGCAGCGCTTCATAAATAGCCACACTCGCTAGCAGGGTATCCCTGTGGATAGTCGCCCGACGTCCCGCCACCGCGTTCGACTCGCCCATCTGACGCAGGTCGGTCATTAGCTCCATGCTCGACGGATACCGCACCGTCAGCTCGTCGACGTCGACCGTGGGCAAGGTAAAGCCGGCCCGCGTGAGGAGGGAGGCCATGTCGCGCGAGTCTGGAACGTCAGGAAAGCATTGAGTCAAACGGGCAAGGCGGGGTAAAAGAGCGAGGGAAGAAAAGGGAAAACTCACCAGCCATCGGGCTCACCCGCGGACTAACCCCACCCTCCCTCTCCATCTCCGCCAACTGCAAGCTCGTCCTCAACTCAAACAGTGTGTCCCCCCCAACCATCGCACCGATAAAGACCCCGTCCGGCTTGAGCAAGCGACGGATCTGGATCAGCGTGCCGAGCAGGTCGTTCGTCCAGTGGAGCGAGTTCGCACTGATGATCATGTCTACGCTGCCCTCTTGGAGGTGGGGTGATTGATGTGAGGAGAGGAGGGGGTTCTCTTCGTCCAGTAGGATGCGCTCTGTCTCGACTGCGTGAGCGGAGGGAAAGGGATCTTAGTTATGCGTGTCACAGTCGGGCTTGAGCAAGGCTGGGAGGGCTCATAACTCACAAGGGAAGGTACTGTCCAAATGCGCATCGCGATACAGCATCGCCTCTGCAATCAAGAAACGCAATTTCAAATCAGCTCTGCTCACGCACGCACGCGCGCCAATCCTACATCCAGGCAGGACCCCAGCGCCAAAAGGAACTCACCCGAGCTATCACAAAGCACAACCTTCCTCAACCCCATCCTCCCCGCATCCAACAACCCCCTAACCAACCCCGGCCCACTCCCCACATCCAACAAGACCTCAACCCGCTTCTTAACATCTTTCACCCGCTCACCAACACTCTCAGCAATCATCTCCCGCACATAGTCCACCTCCGCCGAGTCCTTCTGAGACGCGGCGCGCGAACGTTGGAGCAGTTTGGCGTGGCGGTCGAAGAGTTGTGGGGGGGCGGGGGCTGTGCCGGGTGGAGAGGCGGGCGGGGAGGTTGCTGAGGCGTAGTGGCGGCGCCAGCAGTGGGTGGAGGAGCACGCTTCCGAAGTATTCGCGACGGGCCGTCGGCTTGGAGAAGTACTGTTGAGCACGGACCAGGAGCGGGAGCGGGAGGCCCAGCGAAGGAGGTGCGAGGTCTCCGCGACCACCCGGACGGAGCTCATCTTGGACTGACTGTAAAAAGGAGGACCGGAGAGCGGGCTGTTATTCGACGCAGCGCTGATTTCAATGAATGATGTCCAGCACGATGCAGATGAACGTACTCCAGCTCGCCTGGCATCAAGTCAGCTGCCCAGAGATCTTCTCAACCCCACCACGTGACCTCAACCAAAACGCTGACTCGGTGCACAAGAAGGACGTGACTCAAGCATGTCTATGAGATTCGCCACGTATGACCGCAATAAAAGAATTCAAGATCCATACCGCGCCCCCCGGTTGTACGCCGGCGCCATGTACGACACCAAATCAAAGAACGGCCGCTCCACAACAACCAGCTCCGGTCCTCCAACCTCACCCTCCTCACCCGCCCGACCATAAACAGCATCCACAAGCAAGATCGAAGCATACCGGAAATTCAACCGGACCTCAAACCGCCCCGCGTCTTCCTTCGCCTCCGACTTGCTGTTGCCGCTACTTCCAGCGCCCGTACCCGTCGTCGACCCCCCAGTCGTAGATGCAGCAGACGACGGATCAGCAGCAGCAGCAGCCTTCTTGGACGGACTCGAGTCGCGTTTACGTCGACGACGATGGCCATTCGTCGTCGGCCCCGTCCCGTTGCCATTGGGCACCTCTGCCATCTCCACATCCCCTCCTCCTCGACCACGCCGACCGCCGTCCCGCTCCACAACAGTACACAACCAATTCGGACCCCAGACAAGCATCGTCTCCGCCTGCCGAGCCGAGTCCTTCTTCCCCTTCTTCTTCGTAGCCGAGGAGTCTTGCAACTGCCGACGCGGAGGCAACCAAAGCAGACCGACCGCCGGGTCCTTGATGGACGACAGCACAGGCACCAGCGCCGCACTCACGCCTTTACTCCACCGACGCACGTCCTGCTGGAGCGATGAAGACGAAGTGCTCGTACCAGCACCAACACCACCTTCCACCTCCCACGCACCAACAACCCCACTCGGCAACAACGCAACCAGCCAAAGCAGCCCCTCCCCAAACGAGCGCCAGAGAAGCGCCGAAGGCCGCTCCGCAAGACTCGGCATGACGCGTACGTGGGACAGCGTGGCAAGGGAAAAGACATGCACCCGCTTGCTGTCGTCCAGCGTGGCCAGGAATCGACCGTCCAAGGAAACGCTCGCGTGGAGGATGGTCACGAATTGATCCCTCAGTGGCAGGATGGCCGCCTGCGCTGGCACCGATGTCCCATTCGCGACTGAGGCGTGTCCTCCTCCTCCATTCACTTCCTCGCCGTCGCCGTCGACAGAGCTATTCTCCGCCGTGTCCGTGTCCATCCCGCCCAAATGTCCATTCATAGCCAAAACCGAGCCCTTCCGACCAACCATCGCACGCGGCACACCAGCGCCCGCACCATCAAGCCACGTCGGCCGACTACGGTGCTGAGCAAAGCTCTTCACCTTCATACACTTCACCGCGTCCTCATCGCCATCCTGCTCGATCCGAACGACGTGAATCCAAGCGGCACGGTGGGTGCACAGGATCAAGGCATCACCGGCCGGGTTGAAGCTCAGCGCAGACGCAGCAGGCGCAGCGTCCATCCCTTCAAACGCCTTGCCCAGCGAAGCCACCTTGGCAGGCAGCAAGAGCCCCGCGCTCCCGCCCTCCTCCTGCGTGAACGCGAAGAGCTTCGTCTCGAACAGGTCCGACACAGCCAGGAAGCGGCCCGTGGGATCCATGGCCGCTGTGACGATCTGCGATCGAAGCCGCGGCTGCAGATCCAACAGCTTCGTCCACTTATGTTCGTCGTCCGTGATGCCGCCATTAAGAAGATCTTCTGCCTCCTCCTCATCGTCCTGGGCAGATGATCCCGTCAGAGCCCAGACGGCAATACTCCTCTCCCGCCTCAACACGATCCACCGCTTCTGCTTCAGGACAGCAGCCACCGTGCCACCAGCAAGCGCACTCCCCAACGACCCGCCCAACCCACCACCGCCTCCCGCCCCAAGCGAGTTCAGGGGAACAAACGGCACACGCCTCTGCGTCGTATCCGCAAAGTTCACAAGCGTAGTCGTACTAATCGGATTATACACCCTCGTCGTCTCAGCAATCCGATCAGCGTCGAGACCGTCCGCAGTCCGACCTTGGATCCGCTGCGTCCCCTTCAGACGACGCTTATTCGGCGAGCGCAGCATCGCCGAGGAGAGAGCGTCGTCCTGCTCCTGCTCCTCATCACTGCCGTCGTCACTATGTGCCGAAGCGACAGTCCGGCCGGACCCGTCTCGCGCCTGGGGCGAGGTAGGCGGCGCAGCGGGCGTAAGGACAAGATGGAAGTCAAGCCCTCCACTGGCGAGGATGGGAAGTCGCGGGGGGAGGACATCGTCAGCGCCCACAAGGGGCGCGGTACGATCGCCCTGACGGGCCAGGGCGTCATGCCGAGCCCGTGCGACTCGCATCATGTCAAAGGCGGGCTCGATGGCGAGTGCGCGGATGTCGTGCGCATGCAGTCTTCGCAGGCCGGACTGGACCCACTTCCCTCCTCGGTATCCCACCGCACCGTTACCATTACCACCGCCGAGGGCCGAGGTGTGAACGAGGGTGTACTCGGCCACGCGCTGATCCACTCCACCCGAGTAGACCGTCTTCCCGTCCGGTCCGACACAGAGGGCGAGTACGTCTGCATTCTGACCATGCGAGGCGAACGCAGCGCCCGGAATAGGCACGCGTGTACGGCCGTCATAGAAGGTGACTCGGCCGGTCGAATCGCCGAGGACGGTGGTTCCGTCGGGCAGGACGGCGCAGGACCAGACCACGGTGGGGCCGTCGATGTGGGAGTGGGTCCGGGCTGTGGGCGTTTGGAGCCGCGCTAGGGTTTGGCCGGAGGAGACTTCCCATAGGACGGCGTGGGACGAGGATGTGCCGCCGAGGAGGAAGGATTCTGTCCAGCCGGAGACTTCTCCGCTATCCTCTTCGTCATCATCGTCGTCGTCGTCGGAATCGTCGGACGAGGAGGAATCAGATGCGCTACCTTGTTTCTTCTTATTTCCGTTTGTCAGTTGTGTCCCGATGTTCGAGCGCTGAGGCGGACCCCAGGCGAGACACATGATCCTTCCCTTTGCCCTGTCGAGGGCATGTGCGACACCGCGGAAAGTACCATCCGGTCTTCTCCTTCGAGCAAGTGGACTGGACTGGTCGAGATGCTGGAAGCGACCCTGAGCGATGTCGATCAGCCGTACCCGCCCGTCCTCACAGCCGATGGCGAGCTTGGTGCCGAGGGGCGAGGCACTGATGGACCAGATGGTTCCTGCGTGCGAAGGGAGGGAGCGGGAGACGGTGAGGAACCGGGGGTCGGCGGAGGTGGTTGTGGTTGATGGTTTTGGGGGAGCGAACGGGTTGGATGATGATGATGAGGATGATGGGTGCTGCTTTGCGTGCCGGTGGTAGATGGCTGCTATGGACGGCGTGAGTGCGTGTTCGGTGATGAGGGCGCCGCCGGAGATGGAGAAGAGACGGAGAGTCTGGTGCTGTTGGGATGCTGGACTGAGGACGAAGCAGAGCGCCTGTACGTTGGCTGGATATGGGTTGACGATGACCTGTTGGGTGTGGGAAATATAGTGAGTCAGTTCTGCTTGCCTGCTTATCAACATAGACCGAAGAATACGCACTGAGTCTACGAGCCATGGACGCGGTGCGGCGTTCTTTGTGGAAGCAGCGTCGCTGTCGTTCCACTGGCATAGCTCGATGTTGCCGTTCTGGCGGGCGATGGCGAGGACGGGGCGGAGGGATGTGTGCTGGAGATGCGGCGGGAGCGGTGCGAATGCGATGGCAGTGATGGGGGATGGCTGCCAGTCGAGGAAGCGTACGCGGTGGAGAGTGACTGCTGCGCTCTCCCCTCCTGCTCCTGCTCCTGCTCCTGCTCCTGCTCCTGCTCCTGCTCCTGCTCCTGCTGCTCCTGCTGCTGCTGCTGTGTGTTGTCTGCTCATTCTGATCCTGGCAGCCGTGGTCAAGAGGCGAGCGCGAGGCGAGGTTGGCCAAGTTCAACTTTTTTTGCTCTGCTGCTTGAGAAGGAACCGTGGGAAATTGCGATGTGGAGGTGGAGGCGGCGGGTACGGTGAACGGTCCGATGAGCCGGTGTTGCCTTGTGAGTCAGTCAGGACGATCTTCTGGCTCAGCTGCCCTGCCACCAACAGCGACAATGGAAGACTCGGCAGCAGCAGCGACAGCGACAGCGACGGGGACGGCGGCGGCGGGGACGGGGACGGGGACGGGCTCGACAACGGACTCCGACTTCCAACAGGCACGCTCCCGCTCACAATCCAGCTCCCGCCTCCCCTCCACCCCCCAATCTCCCGCCTTCCCCCCACCCCCAAACCCAAACCAAAAGACAGTAGTCATCAAACTAGGCACCTCCTCCATCCTCTCCGAATCCACACACCTCCCCAAGCTCGCAATCCTCTCCTCCATCGTGGAGGTATGCCACGACCTCCGTTCCCACGGCCATCGTGTCGTCCTCGTCTGCTCTGGCGCGATCGGGATGGGAAGGTTGCGGATGGGCATTACGAGCAAGCCGAAGGCTGTCCCGGATCGACAGGCGCTTGCTGCCCTTGGTCAGCTTAGGTTGATGGCGCTGTGGGACAGTCTGTTCTCCAACCTCGGTCTCATGGTCGCCCAAGTCCTCCTCACCCGCGCAGACATCGCAGACGAGACCCGCTACCGCAACGCACGCGCCACCTTCTCCGCCCTCCTCTCCGACCGCTACTCGGCCATCCCCATCGTGAACGAGAACGACACGGTCGCCGTGGACGAGCTCCGCTTTGGCGATAATGATAAGCTGTCGGCGATCACTGCTGAGCTGGTTGATGCGGATTATCTCTTCCTATGCACGGACGTCGACGGGCTGTACACCTCCAACCCAACGAAGGACCCATCCGCAAAGAGACTCGACATCGTCTCTGACGTCTCCCAGATCCGGCAATCGGTACAAGTAGCCACCATGGGATCCGACTTTGGCACCGGTGGCATGCAGACCAAACTCGACGCAGCAGAGTTGGCACATGCGGCCGGCGTGGCCACCTGCATCCTCAACGGATCCACCCCGACCAACATCCTCAAAATCGTATATGCAGCACCTACCCCCGCCGAGCTTGCCACCATCGATCGCGCCTCGTTGCCCGCACATACCTTCTTCCTCCCAAGGCCCCGCGGCCTCTCCGACGAGCGCAGGCGCTCCGTAATGCAGGCATTGCACGGCACCAGCACCCCGCCTTGGGTATAGATCTTGCATTCAGCTGTAGCCCTCCGTTTACTCTCCTGCATCGCAACCATTTCTTGGACTATTTGGATTCAGCTTTTAGATTTTTGGGAGGTTGGCGTTTGTTATCCACAGGGGGGGGGGGGGGGGGTTACGGTACTGTACAAAGTGAGTGGAGAGGGCAGTGAAGTGCGCGTGTTTATGTAGGCCGCTTGGCAGAAAGATCAAAGGATGTATAGGGAGGTTCCGGCAAGGGCAGGCGAAGTAGGGGGTATCGAATTCAGAAAGTGGTCGTCGCAGGCGTGGCAGAGAGGTGGGATGGGGGTTAAATCGAGTCCGAAAAGTTGGAGCGGAGGGGAGAGTGGTCCGTCAGAAAATGCTCCACTTCGATTCGCGCCGGGGTGCCTGACGCTCCTGGTAGAGCTTCACCAGGCTATCAAGCTTGTCCATGACCTTGGAGGTGGGCAGACAAAGAGTGTGTGTGAGCAGCCTTGACATTTATGAAGGGTACGGACAAAAGTAGAGCAGGGAAGAACGAGAACTCACCACCTCCAATTTCTGCTTCCGCTCCTGCAGATCCAGGTGCGCCCGTACGCTCGGATTCTCCCGCGCGAACTTCGCCAAATCCGCCTTCTCCATCCCCTGCACCAACCGCGTATCGATCTCGCGCGGGAACTTGAAAGCGAAGATAGGTTTTGTCAGCCATCAATCCAAGGCACAACTCTTCGAGGTAAGAAAAGAAAGAAAACACTCACCTGGTAAAAGAACTCAGTCAACATCTCAATATTGATAAACATCACCGCCGTATACGTAAGTTTATCAGCAACGACGTTCATAAACGCCTCCGGGCAGAACGCCTTCTGCTCCGGGCCCGCCTTACACCTCCTCCCTTTTAGGACGCTCATCCGCATCCGAAGAACCTCCGAGCGCGTCGAGAGCTCCAGCGCGCGCTTCGCTTCGTTTAGCAGGGCGGGGTTGTAGTCCGGTCGATGGAGGTCGTTCGACGCTGCTTCGCGCTCGGAGTCGTCGGATTCTTCAGGGGAGGCACCGCGCAATCGGGCCTGGGCACGCCGTTTGGCGCGGTCTTCGAGGTATCGCACGTACTCCACCGCCCCGCGCAACCGCCTCCCACCCACAGCCTTCCGAATCCCCGCCAGCGCCTCATCGCACATCTTCAACTCCCGATCGAACAGCGCCAAGCTCCGCTCCCGACCCGCCTCCCACTCCCGCGGTTCGACTTCCACCTCGTACTTGAACGGCTTCACGCAGTTCTCCACCTGGTCTGCAGTCAGTCCGAACCGATCGCGCAGGATGGCAGTGCCATACGCCAGGATCCGTTCCTGTGCGTCCTGGTGGTGATTCAGCGGTTCGGTCCGCGCGAGCGACTCGAGCCGCGAGCGCAACTCATCAACCACGATCTGC
Source organism: Tilletia caries (assembly GCA_032718865.1). Lineage (NCBI taxonomy): Eukaryota > Fungi > Basidiomycota > Exobasidiomycetes > Tilletiales > Tilletiaceae > Tilletia > Tilletia caries. The sequence goes on along the minus strand of JALUTQ010000046.1, from coordinate 981,648 downwards.
GTGCTCAACCTGCCCACGCCCGCCTTGGTCAAGCCAGACGTACTCGCATCAAGCTTGTACTGCCAAAACCGGTCCACATCCTCCGGCCCGACCCGACGCTGCTCCGCCAGCTGCGCAAGTTCCCCCACGCGCGGCTCGTCCCAGTACATCTGCGCCAGGATGTCCATCACCCGCTGATCGAGCGCGTCCTTAAGCAACGCGCGCACCTGCGGTTTCCCAAACGTGTCCGCGAACTCCTTAAAGCGAAGCTTGAGCCCGTCCATCGTCTCGGCAAGGTAGGACTCCGCGCTGATGGCCCGGTCGTTGTACTGCACCTTGAACTGGTAGCTCGCCTCTTCGAGCTCGACTTGCACCGCGTTCGCGATGCCGTGTAGGGACGACCCCATGCTCTCCTCCAGGACGGTCATCAATCGACGCCGGAGCGTATCCGTGCCGAGCATAGGCTCCACACCCGCGTTCCTGCCCCGGGACGGCGCACGGAACGAGTCCCGATTCGCATCAAAGTAGTCCTTCTCCTGCCGCAAAATAGCAGCCGTGATGTTCCCATCCGCATGGGTGGAATCATGCCCGACGTCCGAGCGGGCCGGGTTGTGTTTACAAACGACGCCGACGTAGCCGAGCGCGAGCGGGTATCGGTTGTTCACGAGAATACCTGCGCCCACTTCCGGGTCGACGAGATCCATCTTCGTGATAACGCCAATGGTGCGAAGCCCGAGCTGGTCGACTTTCCGACTGGCCCGCAAGGCCGGACTGTTGGCCAGATCGACGTCAGCCGCGCAGACGGCTAGGATGACGTTCGGAGCTTGAATGTACTTCTCGCACAGTTTCTCGATCTTGTCGCGGAGATGCTCAGGCTGGTCGATCGAGCTGATCTGAACGTACCCGGGCAGATCGATCAGGGTCAAATCGGGCACGTGTGGGGAGTGGATGCGGAGCTCGATGGGCTCGTCGGAGACGCATTCGGACTCGGACACGGACATGTTCAGGTCGAAGAGTACTTTTTGGATCTGCTTGAAGTCTGTGATTCGGCCTAGGCCGAGGCCGGGGAACTCGCCGTATTCGACCACGTTAGCGGACTTGCCGCGACCGCGACCGGAAGCTGGGGTAGGCTCCATGTCGGTGTGGATCAGGGTGAGTTCGAGGGGTCGACGGGTGACCATGTTATTCCCCTTCGGCAAGAACTCATGTCCAACAATAGCCTCCAACACCGAGCTCTTGCCACTGCTCTGGCTCCCGATGACCACGATCGACGGCAGCGTCAGGTTCTCGTCCTCGTGGTCGATCTCCTTCAGAATATTGCGAACCTCGATCAGCTTGCGGGTGAGCATCATGAGTTCTTCGGAACTGTTGGGCGAGTGGCGCACGTCGGAGTTTTCCTCGGTTGGTTGGTCGATCTCGCCGCTGGAGCCGAAGATGGAGGCGGTGAGGGCTGCGACGGGGCCTCCGGCTCCTCCGCCTCCGTTTCCGCCACTGGAACTTTGACCACTTCCTCCATCCCCGCCGCTCCCACCACCACCACCTCCACCACCACTACTTCCCTTAGCGGCAGCAGCCGCGGCCGCATCCGCAGCCTCATCCTCCGCATCAATCCTCGCGGACCGCTCCCGAACGCGATCGACCAAGTTCTGGAAGAAAGTAGGCGTCTTTAACTCAGGCAACTCGAGCTCTTCAAACTGTTCCTGTAGTCGTCCGAGGCCCATCTGTGCGTTTGCGTATGCTTTTGAGCCGACACGGTTTACGGAGTCGTAGGCGTCTACGAGGACGTCGCCTGTTTTGCCGAGGGTGTCGCCCATGAAACCGCGGAATTCTGTGTGGAAGGGGTGGCGCAGAAGGAAATGGTCAGATCTTTGACAGAGAGAAAAAGTGGTAAATGGGATAAGAGAGCATACTGACCATCGACCTTGTAGTTGGCATAGGTGAGGACGCCTGCTGCTGCTCCGCCAGCATAGACGGGTACTCTGAGGACGCGGAATGCGATCCTGGGCACGGTGGTGAAGGAGATGGACCTGGAGCGGAGTACGCGGCCGTGTGGGAGGGTGAGTGCTGAGTTGGAGAGGAGGTGCGGGCGGGGTGTGCGGAGGAGGGCTGCTGAGCGGTTGAAGGAAGGGGATGCGGATGTGGCTAGGTGACGGTAGAGGACGGCCGATGGCGGTGTTGAGGTTGTAGTTGAGGTGGATGCTGTTGGTGCAGCGGAGCGAGAGAGCCGTCTGCGCGCTGCTGTGGCGAGAGCAGTCGACGTCGACATCGACATCGACATCGAGGACAGAGGACAGCAGCTTGTGTGTGTGTGTGAGTCTGGGTCCTGGGATGATCGTCGTCGTCGTCCTGCGTGAGGAAGTCAGTGAGTGAGTGAGTGAGTGAGGCGAGTACCTCATACTGTACCTCCGCTCGGCTCCCCCGTCGGCTCCCTCGCGATGGCATCGAGCCCTCCCATCTTGACATCGGCGAGGCGGTACCTCCCACCTCCCACCTCCCACCACGTGCTGCACATACACACACACTGCGAACGACAGCAATGGCGACGCGCGAGCATCTCCACCACGCCTTCCTCGAGCGCGCACCCGGCTTCCTCGCCCTGCACGACCAGGTCAACGCATCCACCTCGCTCCTCGACTCCCTCGAATCCTTCCTCTCCACCTTCCAGCGCGACCTCAAGACCGTCTCCACCCACATCTCAGACCTCCAGCGACGCAGTAACAACATCGATGCACGCTTACATGCCCGCGCACATCTCGAACGCCCGCTCTCCGAGTTGCTCAATACCATCACCCTCCGGCCCGCGTTGGTCAATCTGATCTTCGATACCGAGCCCGATGCCAGTTGGCCTGCTGCCATTGGCGAACTCGAGAATGTCCTCGCTGCAACAGCCTCCGCCTTCCCCGCCTCCCTCCCCTCCTCCTCCTCTTCCACCCAGAACGGCTCCAGCTCCAGCTCCGCGCCCGCCGAGATGAAGGCCATCAAAGAAGCAAGGGACGTCGCCGAAGGCTGCCGCGTCATGGCCGCAACCAAGATCCGTCCCGCCCTCCTAGCCCCACTCAACAGCGTCCGTTCCAGCGTAACAACGAACCTGCAAGTCCTCCAATCCTCCATCCTCCTCGCACAGCACTACCGTCCCCTGTACGCCTTCCTCGCCCGCCAGGCCAGCCGGGTCAGTATCGACATCCAACGCGCCTACGTCGCTGCGGCACGACTCTACTTCGAGACTGGCTTTCGGAGGTATACCCGCGCGCTGACTACCATAAGGAATCGGAGTTGGGGGCAGGACGTGAACGTGTTGATGGGGGAGGAAGTTCCTGCTGCGGGCTTTGGCGCTAATGCCGTTGCTTTCCTCTCTCGCGGCGGCGGCGCGGCTGGGCGGGAGAAGGACGCTGCTAATGTGAATGCGGGTGATCCTTGGTTGAACTGGGACGCCAATCGGCTCAGCTGTGCCAAGTTTGATGGGCCCCTCGTCCTCCTCGCCTATCAAGCCGATGACCCAACCATGGTGAGCATTCCCCCTCCCTCCTTCCTGCCCTGTTCCATTTTAATACACCCCCGCACTGATGCAACGTCTCGAGGTCGTACAGCGAGCAACACCCGAACTTCTATTCCGCTCCCTCTCTCTCGTCTTATTCGACAACGCCTGTTCAGAGTACGCCTTCATCGTCCGCTTCTTCGAGCAACTGCCTCCCCCCGTAACCTCCTCCCCGACCTTCACCACCGGCACCGCCCGATCTTCCCTCGCCTCCATGTCCGACGCAGGAGGAGGAGGAGGGACCCCATCGCGCAACTCCGCCTTCGACTCATCATCCGCCTTCGGACTCAACCGAGTCAACTTCCCAGGTCCTTCTTCCTCTGCTGGCTCGGCGCTGGGGCGGAGAGCTTCTGCACCCGTCCATCAGGGGAATGGAAGATTACGGGGCTCGATCAGTGCTGTTGGAGCGCGTGCGGCCATCACCAACACCACGACGGCCGCATCGGGATCGGGACATCCCATCTCCACCATCGACGAGACGCCGGGACCTGAGGACAGCGCCAGTCTGGCTGGCGATCGGGACCGGGACGAGATGGATGACGATGATGATGATGAGGAAGAGGATGATGAGGATGACGAACATGATGAGGAGGAGGATACGGTTGGCGAGTTGGGCAGTCGGTTTAATGGGTCGTTCTCACTTGCCAGTGGACGACGGCGGCGGAAGTCGGTTGTCAATGTTACTAGGCTGACGTTGAAGGAGCAGAGAGCACATCAGGGTAAAGGCGCGGCGGATGAGCTGTGGAAGCAGGTCATGGAGCCTGCCCTCGGTCACTGGCTGGTGAGTTCCAACGCCTCCATTGAATCAATCCAAGCACACGTCCCACTCACACATCTTCCCCCCCCCCCCCCCCCAACAAACCACAGTCCTTCGTCAAACTCATCCTAAACACAACAGCAACCCCACCCCCGCTCCTCTCCCTCGCAACAATGCTCCGCCTAACATCCAACCTCCTCTCCGCCTCCCTCGCCCGCGGCTCCTCCTCCGTCCTACACCCGATCCTGCTCGCCTTCCGGACCGAGTGTGGGCCGCTGTTGAGGAAGAGTCTGGGCGAGAATGTGGAGAGTGTGAGGAAGGTTGCTGATGTGGCTGCTGTGGCGGCTGGCGTTTTGGGCTCGGGTGGGGGAGGGGGAGGGGGGAGTGTGGGGGGGTTGTTTGGGGGGCTTGTTAGGGTTGCTGCTGGGGGTGGGGGCACGACGCCTGAGAAGGTCACGGATGACTTCGTTCGCTTGGTGAGTCCGCCTTGTTTCCCTCTCTTCGGACTTGTCTCGATGTGTGTGTGTGTGTGTGTTGCTCATATGCGTCTCCATTGCTACAAACAGGTATCGACAAGATATGCACGGGCATACTCAAGTCTTGTGCTCTTGAGTGAAGACGGGGACGACGACGCCTTCCTCTTCGCAGAGTGAGTATGCGGCAATTTCCTTCTGCGCCCCTCCTCCATTCATTAACTTTTTGCTGAATCGAACGATTGTCCCCCCCTTCCCCCCGGCGCGCTTTTCGCACGAACAACAGGCTGGCCCGCCTGAGGAGCGAGGTCGAACGACTGATTCATGCACAGGCTAAGCGCGCGGCGAAGGAGTCGGCCGCTGCACAACATATTGCTCTTGGTACTTTCTTCGAAGCAGTCATCAAGGAACTGGAGGTGAGTGATCAATCTGGGGCTGCCAACCCACCGATGGGCAAGTGAACTGACGTTGCTACTGTGGTACCGTACAGCACGGTCCGGCGGCGTCCGCGCATCCTCGTTTACAATCCGAGCTGTCACACTGGAACGAGATGGAGAAGACGAGGCTACGAGGTCCCGGTGCGGTGTAAGGGGGACCACCCTTCAATTACTTTAATCAATGCCACCCCGCCATCTTCGTCAAGGGTCTCTTCTTCTCTCCATGGTCGAGTCGCGTACGCTCTGTTCAGGGCAGGGTCGCACTGGCAGCGAATGCTAGTGAAGGAAGGACGAGAATTCAGGAGGGAAGAAGTGTAGAATTGATTGTTCTTATTTCGAGAAGATGCCTTGACAAGAAGCCGCGCAAGAGAAAGAGAGAGAAGGAAAGAGCACTTATGTATGCCTTTGGAAATGAATCGAAGGTGGATAAGCTAAGCACCCAGATGAGGAAGACGAAAGGCGAAGGGGAGGAAAGCCCCGGTCATCGAGCTTCGAATCCGTCCTCGCACTCCGAACGAGGCTCGTCAAGGTGACTGAGCCCGAGTCCCACCCCGCCGCCGCCTTGAACTGCACCAGAACCTCCCAAAGCTCGATAAGACGGACCAGCCAATCTCGCGCGCTTCGAGCCCGGCCCCGACCCAAACCCATCCGCCTCCGCCTCTGGGCCCACATCAAGATACCGATCCACCCCCGGCCCCCACTTCCGCTTGTTCCCGCCACCCTGCACCAGCCTTTCGCTCCGAATGCCAGATGTGGAGAAGGCCATCGAGCTGGATGACGTGCTGGAGTGCGAGTGCGAGCTGTCGTCGCGGGTCATTGCGGTGGAGGAGGATGTGAAGGGTGGTGGGGCGTGGTCGGTGCTTGGGGGTGGTACGAGGTGGTCCATGTCCATTCGGACTTGTTCGAGGCCTTCAAAGCTGGCGTGAATGTGGGTGTGATCGTGACCGTCGTCCTCTCCCTCTCCGTCGTCTCCTTCTTCGTCCTCTTCATCTTCTTCGTCCTCATCTGATTCTTCGTCGCTCGTGTCCGAACTCCAGTCGTCGCAGTGCTGAAGAAGGTGTCCCGCATCGGCATGTACGTGTGTCCGAGAGGTTTGCTGATGACTCTGGCTCGAGGGACGGGAGATGGGTGCCGAAGGCCCGAAGAAGGTATCAATGTCGATCCCCTTCTCGTCACGAGCGACGTCGCCACCAAACGGATCGTCCTCCCATGCGCGAGATGAGGAGCCAGTCGCAAGGTGTCGTTCATGAGCAGCCAAGGAGGCAGCCAGTCGTGCGGAGGAGGACGAAGGTCGGAGTCGGGATGCGGCCGAGGACGACGACGTGCTGGCGCTGGAGGAGGCGACAGGTGCAGGGTCGTCGCGGGGAGGGAAGAGCAGACGTGGTTGAAGCCCGTTGGGGCCGAAGAGGTTGTCACTGTCCGAATCGCCAGAGTTGTACTCCGGGTCTTCGTAGGTGATCCGTTGACCACGGCTGCAGGGAGAACGGAAGCCCGGGGTGAAAGAAAGGGAAAGAAGGATGAGTGATACTTGAAAGGAAGTAAAAGAGAAGGAGAATGATGACACTCACAATACATATGTTGTTCGGCCCTTCTGGACTCGGTCGGCAGCGCGTGAAGCAGCGACGGTGCGAGCATCCGCACCAAACGGACCACGGAAGCCAAGGTCGGCCGGCCCACCTTCTATAAAAGGGTTGTTGGGCGTGTCTCTAATCGGTGGTGCGAAGACAGCAACGGGCCTCTTGCCGAGTTGATACCGACGACTAGGTGGGGGCGTGACCGCTCTCGAGTTCAAAAGGTCGGATGAGGGCGGGCAGGCTGGTGTGGGTGATGAGGGCGGGATGGGGGATGAGGACGATGAGCGATCATCGTCGCGGACACCGTCATCTCGCACGGGTGCTACTGCTGCAACGGAAGAAGTCGACGTGGATTCGAACGCAGCACTGACAGCTGTCGTGCGAGCCGTCTGGGTGGAGATGGGAGGGGTGAGTTCCTTGGTAGCGCGGGCCTGTACCGGTTTGGGGACGGTGGTGGGGGCATGCCGGACGGGGTGCTGGTGCGCATGCTGGTGCTTGGGGATGATTCTAGCCGGGGCCCGAGCAGCGGGATGTGCGAAGTCGACGGCAGGGCTGGAGGGGGGCGAGAGTTCGTTGTGTGCCCTTCGCCAACGGAGAGGGAGCTCCAGTTCGTCGTCGTAAGGGACCGTATACTCCATGAACGCTGACTCGGCTGTTCCGGATAGGGGAAGGGAGAGTGTGTGCGGGTGTGCGGGTGCGTGTGCGGGATGCGATGAAAAGAGCGAGGCAAGGGAAAAGGTGAGGATGAGGATCAGGAGGAGGATGAGGTGAACGGCCTTTGTTGTCGTCTGCCTTTCTCTTGTCTGTGGCTTTGCTTCTCATCCCGGCCGCTCCGATCGACAAACGCGTCGCGTCGCGTTCCGGAAAATCGCGTCACGCGTCAGATCGGGACCGGTACTGAGTCGGTTCACATACGCAATCTGGTACCGCGACGCGCTCCCCCAGGAAAACGCGCCGAGCAGACGCGCCCCTTCTTCGCGACGCGTCCTGTTTTCTCTCCCTGCGGACGCGTTGCTGGATGACCACGACGACACCAACAACAACAGCACCCCGAGTTCACGTCCCCAGTCACACAACCTCAGCAATACTCTCCACCCGCCGTGATCATGCGACAGGCACAGCTCAGCTTCGCCCCCGTCGCGTCCACCTCGGACAGCCACGACGCGCAACAACACGGAAGCGCACACGACGTGCACGCGCTGCCTCCGCCCATGACTTTGTCCAAGCATGCGTCTTCCAAACAGTACAGCAGCAGTCCAAGAGAAGAAGGCAGTAGCGACAACGAAGACGCGCTCAGCCCACCCAAGAGCACTCCCAGTTTGGTCCGCGGGTCATCGGCAAGCCCACCCTCCTCACAAGGTCCGCCATCATCTCCTCTCCTTGCGCACGCCCCATCACGCACCTTCAGCATGCTGCAAGGCAAAGCCCACAGCAAGTCGGCCACGATCGAGGACTGCGGTTTCGAAATCCTGATCCCATTGTCCCAAGCTTCAAAGAACATCATCGTGCCCGGTCCTTCAAGCCAGGCAAGCTCGAGTCAGGCAAGCCAAGAGTCTGTTGCCAAGCCCACAGTCCACCAGCCATTGGTCACCAAGAAGAAGAAGAAGGTCATGGTGAGTACAATTTATGCACAGTGCAGAGCAAGCTGTTCGAATTTCTCATCGCTTTCATCGCAACCCACAGACCGACGCAGAGAAGGCAGAACAGGAGGCCAAGATGCTAGAAGCAAAGACAAAACGCGAAGAAAAGGAACAAGAACTCAAGGCGAAGCAAGAAGCAAAGCGGCTCAAGGCCGAGGCTCGCGAAGCGAAGGAAGCCGAGCAGAAGGCGAAACAAGAAGCCAAGGAAGAGCAGCTCCGCCAGAAGACGGAGGCACGTGAAGCCAAGGATCACGAGCAGCAGCAGAAGAAGGAGGCACGGGAGGCCAAGGAGGAAGAACTGCGCCTCAAGCGCGAAGCTAGAGATGCTGAGAAGCAGAAGAAGGAGGAGAAGGCGCGCAAGGAGGCTGCTGTGAGTCGCTCGTCGTCCTCATTTGACTGAGCATCGTACCAGTGCTGACCTTTTTCTGCAAACTGTTCTTTCGATGATAGAACCACGCAAAGACTCGCAACTTCATGACCTCGTTCTTGGTCAAGCCTGGAGCATCTTCCTCGTCCGCGTCCAAGCAGGCAGCCATGGCAGGTGAGAAGTCATCTTTTGACCAGTTAGCGAGGTGTGGCATATATACTGATGCGATCGCGATTTCTGCAGCTATGACAAATGCCCGCGCAAATGCCGGCAAGAGCGACTTCCAACGCACCTTCATCCCAGGCGTGTACAAGGATCTCGCTCCCATTAACAGATGGCAGAAGCCTGCTTCCTCTGAACTACTACGCGTCTTGGAAGCGAGCGAGGATATCCCCGAAGCGGGCACGATCCGGGACATCGCATCCCCATCGAAGCAAGGTGAGTGGTACTCCTGGTCTTGCAGCACTCAATCCTATGGTGTACTGACAAGAGGCTTCACTTTCAGACCTGCTGGCGGACCTGAAGCGAACCATGCCGAAACGCAAAGTGCAACAACAAACGGCAGACAAGATCTCAGCGGTATTCTCATCCCTTCCTATGGACAACCAAAACGCGGCCCGACGACGGTCACGACGCGGCATTCATCCTCCCGTGGTCGTGCGCCAAGTCATGCGAGGCGTGGCTGAATCTGACATTCTGGGAGGAGAGGCAGCCGCCGAAGCGAAGCGGGCTCTCGACCGCATCATCTCTGACCGTTCCCTCGTCCGGCTCAAGTTTATCCATTTCGATCAAGATCGACGGCCAGGCTGGTACGGCACTTTTACGCGTCCCAGCAACCTCATCGGACCTAGGCGACCGTTTGCGCAGGATCCTGTTCTGCTCGACTATAGCTACGACAGTGACGACGAGTGGGAAGACCAGGGGCAGCTCGAGGGCGAGGACTTGGATGAAGGGCAGGACGCCGAGGAGGAAGAGAAGGAGGATTCTGATGATGATTCGGAGATGGATGACTGGCTCATTGACGATCTCGAGGAGGTGGATGATGCAGAATCTACATCTGGCGAGCCTGTCGCTGCTGTCGTTAGCTGTGGTGGTGGTGGCGGCGACAACGACCAGCGAGACGACGACGACGACGACGACGATTCGAGCGACATTCTCGAGGTCGATGCGGAAGGTCGAGAGATCCCAAAGTCTCAACGTGCCGCTGCGAACCGGCTACCCATCAAGCGAAAAGCGGCGGCGGAGACGGACACGGTGATGATCCAGCGCAACGGAAAGCAGAAGCGCGTCAAGGCGCTCGGAAGACGGTTCAACACCAAGCTGATACCGTTCGCTGCCGGTCCGCACTGGGAAGAATCGGCAGGGCAGGTCGGCTATGCTCTCTTTCAGCCTTTCCAGGTCGAGTTCCTGAACAGTGAGTGGAACTTTTTCTTCAATTCGATATCGTATCCTGCTCGCGTAGTCTGACCAAATGCGTTTTCCCTGTCCCACCCTCGCAGATGCAAGCTACGGTCTGAATCCATTCACATTCGAGTGTACCTCGCTCGCTGACATGGTGCCCCCCGCGGAGGTGGCCGCCATGCCGTCCCATTCTACCGCATCCACATCATCCTCAGCCCCGTCCAAACCCACCGGTCCCACAGTCTGCAAAGCCACGGGAAAACAGACGGGCGGACCGGGTACACTAGCGGAGCTCTTCGCGCTTGCCAATGCTCAAGATGACCCCTTGGCGGCGCCCGGTCTGCCACCGTTCCCCGTGGACGGTGGTGGCACGGGGGAGAAGCGAGGCCGGCCGAAGGGCGTCTTCCCGGATGAACTCCTACCGGCGTTCCTACTCCTGGTCGACGGTTCGACGCGCGTGAAGCCGGTGCTGGTGGAGGAGCTTAAGGAGCGCTTTGCGGATGCGGGTACCGGTGGGGGTGGGGGTGGGGGTGAGGGAGTGGCGGTGAGCACGGCGAGTGTGAATGTGAGCAAGGTTGCGATTGAGAAGAAGTTGAATGAGGTGGCTGCGAAGGATGGGAAGGGGAAAGGGTCGAAGTGGGTGGTGAAGGGGGAGTTCAGGGTGAGTACTATGCCCTGCTTTTCCTGGCTGATTGTTTGTGACGAGACTGGGTTGCTGATGCGGACCATTTTTACTTCAGGCGAGATACGGGCTGCCCGCTCTCACGACGCCGGCTCGATGAAGGACGCAGCTTGCATCATGTCGACCCCACCCCTTCCAAACTCGTCCCTCCCAGAACGCTTTTCTTTCCTATTTTCTCTAGCACATCAAGTAGTTACCTTCGTTTCTTCGTCCGACGAGCGTGGACATATCTTCCAAGCCCTTTTTTCGCTTCATGCAATCAGACACAGATCTTCACGATAATGCAACGTAACTGATAGATTCGAGTCTGCAAAGTGACCAGATCAGTCGTCCATCTCCTCATCCATCTCCTCGCCTCGGTCCATGTCCTTCGGCTCTTTCGGTTCCTGTTAGAGCAGAATCAGCGAGTAAGTCAAGACGTCCCAACCCATCGTAGGACCAGAGTTCGAAACGTACCTCATCCTCTCCGTACTGCACCGCATTGTCGACCAGGCTGAGAACGAGCCCGATGCTGTCCTCGTCGGTGACGTCGAGCGGAGTGAAGTTGACCATGCTGAAGTCGTCGATGAGTTCGACGATGGCTTTGTTGAGGGAGTGGAACTTGGGGTTCGTGATCGAGTTGATCTCGTTTACGAGAAGGAGAGGATCTGGGTCGAGATATCTAGGGGTGACGAACATGTTAATTGGGTTGTCAAATGGGTGCCTCGAACGTGAATAGGCCGAGATGTGTGAAGTGCGATTTCTCACCTCTCGATCTGTGTTCTCCGTAACCGCTTGCGCTCTTCCTCTTCCGCAATCGCGTCCAAGTCATTCGCAGCCGCCTTGGCCTTATTCCGAGTAGCCAACGCCCTGGCCTCCCCACCAGTCAAGCCCTTCTCGACAAGATCCATCTTACTCAAGATGTTGAGGTGGGGCAGTTCCAGGTTGATCATCGCGCTCATGGCGCTGAGCACGCCGGAGAAGTACTTGGTCTTGTCGTCCATGAACTGGGATTCGACGAGATAGGTTGCGCAGAGGCGGAAGTTGAACTCGGAGGAGAGGAGCCGGACAAGTTTGGAGATGAGGGGGGTATGTGTGAAGAGCTCAATTTGACCTGCAAGAGTAAGAGTAAAACGTTACCGATCAAAACTGCCAGTGACAGGATTTTTCCATGCGAATGAGAAACTGACCAGGGCAATCAATGACGAGGTAGTCGTCCTCATACTCGCTCAGCTGTTCCTGCAACCAGTCCGTATTTTGCAAGAGGTACTCAAAGCAGTAGATCAGACCTCCATTCGGACCCAATTGCATCTCCTCCATGACATCCTCGAGCGTGATCAGGTCTCGGATGTCGATGCTCGGCGCGTATTCGAAATCTTCCGCGGCCGGGTCCAGGTTGAACAGGTGGACGTTCCGACCGAGCGACTGGGCGTGCGTGATCAGGGCCGCAGAGAAGGTACTTTTACCGGACCCGGCGGGACCTGGAAGGGGGGAAAGATTCTCGTAGATAGACGTGAGCAAATCTTTCCTCAATTGGGAAATTTTTCTCGATGTTCAGGCTTACCGCAAACAAGGCAGGCGTAGCGCGTCTGTTCCGTATCCGGCGCAGAAAAAAGTCAGGAGACCGTGTCCTTTTGCAGCAGAGAACCAGGCACAGCACATCCTGCTCACCATCTTGTAGGGCACTTCTGTCAATACTTCTTTCGAACGTCCTGAGAGTGATGGTCCTTCTCATGTGAAGTGGCCTTTTCCTTGAGCTCGGTGTTACGGAGACCGCTGTCGACCCGACAAAGACAAGAGCCTGGCAAGATGCTGATGAGGCCTGCAATTGAGGATGGGCATGAGTCCGAACCGTCACCGTCTGCATCCCAGGTCCTGATGGCATGTCGTCTTTCCGTGAGCTGAAAGTAAGTCGCGCGGCGCGGAAGCAGAGTGGGCCATCTGTGTCCCAAATTCTGCCTGTGGTGGACACCCAGGACGAAGACGCTCCCACCTTGCCATTACACGATCACACGACACCGACAAAGACCGCTGAAGTAGAATCAAGAGTCGAATTACCGCCTTCGACGGACGATTCTGTCGAATCTGAGCTTCAAAAGCTGAATCCAGACCTGGAGGTGGCTCAGTATACGGGCAAAGGCCGAGGGATCAGGCTCAAAAATGATCGAAAGGCATACAAGCCAGGTGAGTCCAAATTAATATCTTTGAAAGAGTGTGGCCCAGAAAGCACTGACGATCCTTTACTTCTCAGGCCAAGAGCTCTTAAGCGTGGCCCCTTACGCAACCTGCCTCTCGTCGAAGGCTCTGGACTTCTACTGCCACGCCTGCTTTTGCGTCCTCGTGGAATCCGGCACGGTCGCAGATACAAAATTGTCCTCAAACAAGAAACTTCGATGTTCGTCCTGCAAGACTGTGCACTATTGCTCACCGAATTGCCAGAAGCTGGACTGGCCGACGCACAAATCGGAGTGCAAAGCGTTGCAGGCGTTCGGTGTACACGCTGAGTTCATACGCAATCAAAGTCATGCGGATGCCCAAGTCGACGAGGACGTGAAAGATGTTGGCACTCTGGTCGGGACCTCCCAGTCGTTGGCTGCACATGACGACAGGAACGACAGGAAGCCGAGACGTGTGCCTGATATGGGCGTACGCGTTGCTGCGAGACTCATTTGGCAGAGGCGTTCGAAAGGAGAGGAATGGGTACGTTTCTACCGCTTGACAACCACTCGTCAACTTACTGACCACAAGCTTCACATTTTTCAGTGGAAGCTGGTAGAAAGTCACTGTGCCCGTGAGTACCTGTCAAATTGATTTCCTCACCTCTTTATGGTGCTGAAACTTCTCCGTCCTGCACAGATCGTGATGAGCAAGTGACAGAGTACGAGCGGCAGCTTGGGGCTCTGGTCGTCCAGCTCGTTCACTATCTGATCTGTCCCACGGTCAAGCCGTCGGAGCTTCCACAAACAGACTCGGCACCCTTTCTAGCATCTCTAGGCTTCACTTCAACCCGGCCTCTGCTCAACTTATTGGCGAGTATCCAGAACAATGGAGTGACTCTGACGGCGCCAGACCTGTCTCCGATCGGCCTCAGCCTCCACCTGCACATCTCGCTGGCCAACCATTCTTGCCTCCCTAATTCCGCCATCATCTGCGTACCACGTGCCAGTGGCAGTCAAGATGGTCAGCCGAGCCAAATCATGCGGCTCCTGGCTCTGAAGCCGATTGAACCTGGGGAAGAGGTGAGTATGGACCATCTTCTCGAGCATCTTCGTACGTCAACTGATCCTTGGGACTCTGTCATCCTTTCATCATCAAGATCACAGCGTCTTACTGCGATCTGACAGATTCTCGCATCATCCGTCAAAAGTCCCTCCAGGCTTCATATCACTTCACTTGCGCGTGTCTTGCGTGTAAGCGGTCACTCAAGGCAAGTGAAGCGGCATCGAAGGGGAAGGCACATACGGCAGATCCGCGAGAAGCAATGTGGTGCGGGAAGCGTTGCGGCTCGACTTTGCCCCTACCTGGTGAGGCGAAACAACCGTGACGAACGAATTCGAAGTGGGTGTGATTGCTCACGAGCCCGTTCCGTTTCCAGCACTCGAATCTGGCAATGTACTGCAGAAGGCCCCCATTCCTTGCAAATCATGCGGAGCTGTAACAGAAGTTATCCCCGCTACATTGCGAGATCTGATACAGGAGGGAGCACGAGCAGTCTCTGCGGCTCATAAGCAATGTACGTCTCTCGACGATGCCCTTCTTTCGCTTTCACCATGATATCTAGCGCTGATGTTCACGAACGTTATCAGCCCCTGAAGCGACATGGGGTTCAGCCCGAGCGCTGCTTCCGCCCCTCCTCAGGCTGTTCCCGAGCTCAACTTATCCGATCCACGCGCTGCTAGACGAAGCAATGCACGCCTTGCTCGCCATGAGCAACAGCAAGCGCGGAAGGGACGAGACGGCGGCGGCGTTCGAAGCGGCTTGCCTCGACGAAGCTGCCCGTGCTGGACTTCTGTTGGCCGCATCCGTCCAGGCTGGCAACGGATACTGTCTTGCTCCTGGTAATCCTGCTCGGGCGAACACGCTGGCCATGGCAGGGATGGTCCTTCTGGATGCCGGTCAAGCCGTAGAAGGTGCCGTGCCTTCTCCTGCAACCCCAAACCCGCCACTCTCCAATGTCACCGATGGCAGTACTTCTCAAAACGGGGACGAGGATCGACAGAGCGTCATCGCCTCTCTGAGACAAGGTCACCTTTTCACCTCCGATCTGCTGGAGTTCACGCCTGCGCTTGAACCACTGGCGCGCTACGTCTCACCCGAGCAAGAAGTCAGCGCCAAGAAGAGTTACGCGACACAGCGAGTGATGCTGGGCGCCGGACTTCTCCGGCAAGCTCACCACGAACTTCAGCTGGCGTTTGGAAAGAAGGAGGAGGGCGGACCGATGGGACAGGTCGTCGCGGAGCGGCTGCATCAGTTGCAGGCGGAGATTGGGTGGAGTGCAAGATATCCGGGAGAAGAACCATAGCATGTATCCTGATCGCAAGTGCAGCGCGTCTTCGAAATTCAAGGCGTCAAGCCTTCGAGCACTCAAGGTTTTTTCTGTTTGCAACGTCGGGGCTTCCGAGGCAAGGCTCAGATTCCCGCTGTGTTCGATTAAGCAATGGCTTTGACAAGGAAGACGAAGTCATGTGAAAGGTCCCCTATTATGATACATGCCGTGCTGAGAGATGCGCGAGGGGATGTCGTGAATGAGATGCGTGAGACGTGAGAGGTCGTGAAGCATTGAATGGGGTACAAGTTGTGCGTTATGTTCTGCTGCTGCCGCTGACAGATCGGAAGGGTGTTAGGGACTTCTCCTTGCGGATGAAGAGGGGTAGGCTGTGAACATGTGCAAGTCGATGTCAGCAAAAGCGCACATGCGGCAGTCGGGAGAGTGGCAAGGGAGAAATACTCACATGCCTTCTGGGCTCGACGTTCCTACATCGAACATAGGTCGCTGTGGCGTGATAGTAGGTCCCAGGCTTCCCTTTCGGATAAAAAGCGGTGACCTTGAGCCAGGCGACGCCGTCCCCGACATGCCAGGGGAGGCCGTCTGATTGAGCGTGTTCGGGGAAGGTGACCGCCGGATCGTCGAGACAGAATGATCCCCGCTATGCCGAGGCATGAGGACATTAGTGTCAAGCGACTGACGCGAATAGTTACCTCGAACTCTGCGCAGTCGCTGGGGCTGCATGGCGCCAGGGGCGTCAAAGATGGCCGGTGTTGAGGATGCTGGGGACACTCCGGGAGACGTGGAGCGTGAGACCGAGAGAGCAGGGGTCGATGCTCGGGAGGCCATTACGCCAAGGGGCCGAAGTGTGCCAATCATATCCGAATCTACCGAGCTATAACGAGGTTTCCGGTCCTCGTCAGCAGGTGTGAGCACGACCGGAGGCACCTCCAGGGTCGCGGATCTGGTGAGAGTCGGCGAGCTGATCCAAGGCAGTTCGGTGGTGTTGAGGCGGACTGACCGCGGAGACACTCCCGGGGGACTACGTTTAAGGCCTGGACTGATTGGGAACGCAACACTGGCCGCGGTAAGATGTGAATAATGCTGCATGACGTAGCTGTGATAGCAAAAATCCGAGCTGTCAGTGACAATTGCTTCAAGTTCTTTGTTCAGCATGATACACACCTGGATAACTCTTGCCAGCCTCCACCAACGCGCACCATCACAGTGCGTGACCGAAGAATGCGACAGAAGCACAACTTCGGTTCAGGATCTCCAATCCAGTATCTTCCGCTTTCATCCTTGTAGGCATCTTGCTTCCTTCCGTCCGGCCCAGCGGAAGCATGCGAAATCTTAACCGGCAACTGAGGAACGAAAAAAAGTTAGAGTCAGTGGTGGGCAACAGCAAAATCAAGAGACTGTCAAGGCTACGTACCGGCAAGTGATTGACGATCTTTCCCACAGCAACGTCGAGTTTGCTCTTTGGATTGGCTCGGTATCGAGCCACAGGAGCTGTCGCAGGGGTTGTCGCAGGAGTAGTCGCAGATGTTGTCCCGGGAGTTTCGAAAGCCTTCCGCTTGTACTCACTGGACGGAGTCCGTACAGGCAGCTTGCTAGGTCCGACTCTAGGCGAAGGTTGGACCTTCGGCGTACTAAGTCTGGGTGTCGAAGGCTGGACTATACTGCTCTTCAGACGCCTCAACCGGCTGGGCAACTTGCTTGACCCCGGCGTCTGATCTGAGACAGTTCGTCGTGCTGGGGGATTGACCGGCGTCGATGGCATCCCGTTCGCGACGAGGTTAGAAGGCCGACGAGCGTGTGTCGGGGTTGCCTTCGGTTGCTTCTTGACCGGCGCAGGCGCGGGAACGGACTGTTCCTCTTCTTGAACGGACGCCAGCGACGAAGGACCCGAAGAGAGCGTCGAAGCGACAGACTCGGTATCGTCCATATCTTCCAAAGCATTGAGCACACCGGCACTGGGCACCGTCGGCGTTTGACCGAAGTCTTTTGCGTCCGCCAAGATGTCCTTTGCAGCCTGAGTAAGCTGTTGCAACCTTCGTACGACACGTCGGTCGCCCGTCGTAGGCTCAGCAACAGCGGCAAGCTGTTCGACCGACTGTCTCAGACGCCGTTGCAGTGACTCTATCTGGTCAAGACCGGTAAGGTAAGGTGAAGCAGCGCGGGAAGAGCGCGCCGAAAGATTCTCCATAGAGCTGCTGGTCGAGCGCCCGCCATTGAAGTCGAGCATGTTGAGCAGCGAGCTGGACATCTGTTCCAGCTCCGTCGCTTTCGAGCGGAACTGCATGAGCTGATGATGTCGCATGACGCTGCGCTCACGCTTTTTCACCGCGGAGGCAAGACGGCGAGCTCCTGAGGAATTGCGAGACGACTGCAGATGTTCGTTCAGGTCAGAACGAATGGTCGTCCACCAAGTTTGAATGCTTCGATCTTGGCTTGGTTCCGGGAGGTCGAGAAGCGCTTCGAGCTGCGGCTGGCCATCTTCTACCGTCTGAGCATCTAGCTGGTCGTTCCGCAGTGTCTGGACGAGCTCATCGTAGTCGACCACAGGAATAATGCTTGGGAGTCGGGCCAGAACTGTCGGCTGCCGCGGCCCAAACACGTCCTGGCTGACGTCACCGATAGATTCATCTGCAGCCACCTCGGTCTTGCTGGACGAACTTGAGGCGGTGCGTCGTGCAGCGCTTGAATGAATGATTTGGTTCTCGAAAGTAGCCAACGTCTGCCGCATCTTCTTGAGTGTCGACGCCGCGGTGTTTCTGACTTTCATTGCAGAGGCCGTGCTCGTCGCGTCACTGTCTCCCATGACCGGCTTGCCCGTGCTGTAAAGCGACGATATCATCTCGCGCTGACACTCCCGCAGAGCATCCATCCGAGCCCCAAGCGCCTTCTCCTTCGTCATCAGGGCCTCCCGACTCTCATCTCGACACACCCGCAAGTCTCCAAAGGAGCCAGAGGTGCTCATCAGCTCGTTGAACTCCGAGCTTCGTTTGTCGACTTCCTCCGAGAGTTCCTGCACGGCCTCGAGAGCTGCATTGACCGCAGCATCGAACCTCATGTTCCGTTTGTTTGATGCTTCGGCAATGGGCTTGATGCGAGCAGCTTCCTGTTTAACCGAAGCGATCGCGGAGGCTATCTGTTCTTGCAAGGCTTTCGCGTCCGTACACCAGCCGTTGACACACTCGCGAACCTCTTCATCGTGCGATATTAGCGGAGATTTGCTGGCGGTGTCGAGACTGGCGCCGCGAGCGTGGCGTGCAAAGACCAAAGGAGTGACAACCTCTTCCACGTCCTCCTCCGTCCTCTCCGGTGGATCGCCAGTGAAAACAGTGCCAGTCGCAGCTTTCCGTTCAAACTTCTGCACCGTCTGGTCGAAGTCGGCTTTGGCGCTCTGCAGGGCAGGAAGATCGGGCGGCCCCGAGCGATTGGACAAAGAGCGATCCTTGATCTCGGCAGCTTGCTTTCGCAGCGAGCCCATCTGCCGATTCAAGGATCGCACGCCGGCTTCCTGCTGACACAACGAAGTGTACCAAGTCACCAGCGCGCGGAGCTCATCCACTTGCTTCGCCATCTTGGACCGATCACTGTCGAGCTTTTCGCGAAGCCCGGTTGCCATTTTGGACCTTGGCATAGCGTCAAAAGCGCTCGCCTGTGCATTCACCTGCTCCAACTCCTTTGTGCACTGTTGTAACCGTTCCTTCGCTTCCGCAGATGTAAATCGAGGCGCCACGGTGACGTCCCATCCTTTGCCCTTCGGCGAGAAGGCAGCGCTTCGCGCCGCAATGTCCAATTCACCACGCAGCTGTCCGGCATTCGTCTGTAGTCGCGCAGTACTTGAGTTGATGGTTCGCCCCTGTTGTAACAGAGCAACGAGTTCTGATCCTTCAAGCAATGCTTCGGCGGCTTTTTCTGATGCGCTTCGGTAGCTCGCCATCGCTAATTCTCCAGTCTGCTTGATGCTAGCGTGCGACAAGCCGTGGCGGGCGCAGGTGGCCAAACAGCTCTCGAGCTCCTGGACCAGCTCATTCGCATCAGTCGTGATTCTGGTCGCCTTCTGCTGTTCTTCCGGCAACCGCCTCACGTAAAGAGAGTGACGCGATGGCAACAGACAGTCGGCGGAGCTGAGATCCGGTCGGGTTCCAGCGTCTGCATTATTGGAAGCGCTCGTTCCAGGTCCGGGGTTGAAGCCTTCAACTGCAAGAGATCGGAGCTGTTCGCATGTTTGCATCGTGTGCTGAAGTTGCTGCTTGAGCACTTCGGCCCGCTCCGCAGCAGCGAGCCCGAGGCTGTACGTCTGGACTACCATCGCCGCTTGACGCGTCCGTTTCGCCGCAGTCGCCAGATCGTGATTGAGATGGGTGGCAACGAGCGAGTTTTGGTGGGCCTGATCAGGCCATACATCATGGAGCGGAGTGGGCAACTGATTTGCGCTGGAAAAGGCGAGTGAATGAGCGGACTGCGAAGGATTGTTAACAAATTTCGGCGCAGAGGGTCCGGCCAGCTGTTCCAACTTGGCGGTCATCGCAGCAGAGCTCTTGGCCATCTTGTCGTAAAGAGCTCGGGTTGGAACCTGCATTCGAATGGTCTCCGAGTCTGCCACGAGGTCCTTGGCCTCCTCATGCAGTGAGTTGGTAGCCAAGTAGAGTTCGTTCGCTTTGCGCCACTGCGCAGCGAGGGACGTGACGAACACCGCTCGAGCTGTGATGTCCAAAGCCATATTCTCCAGCTTTTCCTGCTCCACCAGGTAAGGTTCAGGCACCTGGCACTGGTCGATGAGGCCATCGAGTGCTTCTGCTGCGGCTGGGACGAGCCTGGTGACTATTTTCCGCACACGCGAAGAGAGCGCATTGAGCTCCGCGTTGAGAGCCTCAAGAAATCGGACTTGTTCCCCTTCGGACGGCCCCGGTAGGGTCGGGTCAGAAACGGCCGCGGATTGATGCTCGTTCAGCAAGTCCTCAGTTGACGGCCCAGGTGAGATGAGGGAAGGTGCCGCCGGATCGTTCCCCGATGCTTCTGCAGAACGCGAATATGCGGCCGCAGTCCATCGCGCTCGCACCTCCACGAAGAGATCGATGTCGTTCATGAGCGGGTGGAAGGCCTTCCAGCATGCCGCCCTTCGCTCTTCCCAGTCCATCCTCGCTGCGAGTAAGTCGAGTTGTCTCCTGCGCTCGTTGAGGAGGGCCAGGAGCCTGTCGAGGACCACAAGCGTCTCCACGGTCAACTCTATGATATCTGTGTCTTGCGGGGACATGTGCCGCCCGACCGCAGCTGAAACACCCGTAGAACAACAAAGGGTCAGTGCTTGATCGAGACGCAGCTGCCTGGTGTAGGTTTCATTTGGCCTACCTTTGGCAAGGGTGCGTAGTTTGTTCATGTCAGCGACGTTGAAAGCGACAGCGTCGGTTTCGATGCGCTCGTGCTCTGCAACCCAGGCCTGTAGCTGTTCCTTCCGCGCAGGAAATTCAGCGAAGGTCGCATCTACTATGGCTTCTGACCTCATCGGCTGCAGTGTAGAGAAGGTTTCTGGCATGGGCCGCGATTGCAGGAGCTGTTCGTAGCGGAAATGGAGTGCTTATCAGTATCTGAGCTAGGGAGGTAGAAGCGGAGGAGGCACTGGCTCACCTTGTACTGTTCCTCTATTTGTTCCTGTGAGATGAAGATGGATCATGCATCAGTTCCGGCAGCAAGAAGACCCCATTGCATGAGTATCGGATCTTACCTTCTTCTCGTTGAATTGCCTGAGTTCCACCAGCTCGTCCGTACTGAAAGACTGCTTTTTGTCGACACTTCCAGTGCTGGTATCTCCCTCATCGTTGTCGGGCACTGGGGCAGAGACGTCTCCGTTGTTGTCCCCTGCCGCTGACCCGACCGCCTCGTCCTGACCCCCTAGCTCCACATTGATTGGGGGTGCTTCGGACATATCTTTCGAAGACGTGCTGCCCTCGCTCTCCGTCCTGAGTGTGACCTGAGAGTCCATCGAGGAGGCCGCAGAATACCGGACCTCGTGGAGAAGACCTTGGACTGCGACGAGGATATCGGCAGTCACGCTTGCAATCTGCTTCTGAGATGGATCCGCTTGTAGATGGGCCTCGTCCATCGGTGCGGCCGCGTGTTACTGCCGACAAAGTATGTAACTTGGCTGGTTCTCCACCCGACCGCTTGGGCCGTGCGAGAGCGCCGCTCAGTTGACGTTGGGAGACGGCGCGGATGGAAAGTAAAGTAGATGGCGCGCGCTCTCGCGAATCACGCTGTTCGACGGAGCCGATGTTTGCAGGGATCGATGTCCAAGACGCAGCGCAAGATGGTCTGCCTCGAGCCCTTCGAAGGCGGGGCGCGCGTGATGAAAGGTCGCTGAGGAATGTCGCTGCGGGCGTGCGATATTTTTTTTTTTGCTGATGAGGAGTGCGACTGTGCCGCCCGTACTGCTGAGCTCCTTCGCCGCCTTGAGTGAGTTGACGGCAGCCTTACTGACTCACTGAATGTGCTGAATGAGGTCGACTGTCAAGATGTGCATCTTGGACTGCCGCATGTGGTAGTGCCCAGTGCCCGGTGGCCGTTGGGCTCCGACCTAAGACTCGCAACACTGTGTCGCGAATGGAAGAACCACGTGGGATAAGATCGTTGCGCAACCTCGGAGCCTTTCCCCGATACCGCCATGGTCCTCGACCATGCCCTCGATGTCGATGAGGACGAGGTCGAGGATGGGATGACTTCGAACTGTTGCAACTGATATACATATTGTGACTTTCCGACACGATGTCTGCTCCTGGTCTACTCGGCGGCGCATTCGATGTCGAGTCCAATGCCTTCCTCGACATCCAGTGCATCTTCTTCGCCGTCTTCCACCCAACCCACGGGCCCCAGATCCTCTTCCAGATGCCGGAACAGTCCATCACACAAGACCATCCTCCGCCTTCGGCACTCCCTCCGTCACCCCCGGCTCCATCTCGGAGAAGAAGGACTCCCAAAAAAGACACGCACTCAAACGAGCCTCTCTTTGACTTTGGGCCCATCAAAGACTACATCATTCCAAAGAAACAGCTCTGCGGGCGACTCGTAGCGTGCAACATCCGCGGACGGTCTTCCAACGCGCAATCAGCACGCCAGCAACAGAACCAGAACAATAATAACAGTGGCGGTAGCAAAATCATACGCTCCTCCTTCTCCTCCTCGAATCGATCCAGCACATCAAAAGTACGCTCAGACTCGGTCTCCCGCTACACAACAGCCTCCGACATTGAAGAAGACGACGTTCACCTCGAACAAGCCTCCGAAGCAAATCAGGACCCGACAGTAGACGACAGTCCGCCCCCTCGTCCCACCCGAAACTACAAAATCTTGGGTTTCCCGGTGTTCCTCTCCGACGAAAGCCGATATGACCGAAACGACTTCCGCTTCAACATGTGTTTCGTCTTCGACGCCTCAGCCGATACCAGACCCTACGAGCCCGTCATACGCAAGATTGCGCGTATACTGACCGGGCTCGAACAATCGAGCTGCTTCCTCAGCAACGAGAAGAGTCGGAATCGAATCTACGGCATTATCGAGCAGCTTTATCAGGATCTGAACTCGTACTGTGAGAGCTTTGTGCCGTTGCCTGTCGCGCCTCATACAAGCTACGTCCCAAGAAATACTGCTGCAACGGAGGCGGCGGGTACACCTACTGCGGGCGCCGCACAAGGCGTAGACCTCTTTATACCGAGGTCGGCGAACAACACGATTGTCACCAACCAACCCACGGCCAACAACACACCCTTTACACAATCAACTCCCTTTTTCCCCAGCAACCCAACCGCGTCGTCCCCGTCTCCTAGTCGAATCTCCACCATACGCGGTCGAAGACGAGGACGCACTATAGACGGTATCAAACGGGCGACCTCGGTCTCATTCACCCCCGGCACGCCTGGCACCAGGAGCACAGGATACCTCACCCCTGACACTTCCACCGCCAATGTCTCTGCGACTCCCCTCTCACCACAACAGGAGGCCGACGCCAAGCTGGAAGAGTGGGAAAAGGAACTTCCGCACGGGTTGGGGCGCACTGTGAGGGATGCAATCAACATCAAGCTCTTCCCTACCTATCCAAATCCGCCCGCAGCGAATGACTGGGACGTACCCGTCGCCTTGCTCGATCTCCGGAGCCGGGTCGATGACAACTGGGACTTGACGATGAAGAAGGTGCGTTCCTCGACCCAGGTAGGCTCGAAGCCGAAGACTAGAGACTGATCCGAGACTTTTGCTTGTTCAAACAGATCTTCCCCTTCATCAATGGAGTGAATCACGTGAAAAGGATTGCGGAGCTTGCGGATGCCGATCTTGCTCTGACCCGGCAGTGTATGGAGCATCTACTGTGAGTTTCCGCGAGACCGCAAACTTCAGATTCTTTTACTGACAGGCCCTTGCTCCTTCCTCCAGCTACTATGAATGCATCATAATGATCGACCTCTTCCAATTCTCCAACGTCTACACCTTACGACCTCTCATCGCCTCTGTGGCCACGCTCGACTCCATTCAACGCGAATGCGCCGACTACGTTATCCGACCCGGCAAACCCCGCCTACCATACTCCGACCTGCTCAAGCTATACGCCTCGGCGCTGAGACCGGGTCTGACGGTGTCGCAGTGGATGGAAGACCTGGCAGTGGACAAGTTGAATGTGGACGTGAGGAGATTTGTGACCTTTGGGGTCATCAAGGGCTTTGTGAGACGGGTCCATCGGTTCCCAATCTATACACCCCCTTCCTCGGCCGCGGCAGCGTACCCACTCCCCCTCACGACCAAGCATTCACCCACGATCGATCTCCGCACCGCAGGCCTATCGCCCGCCCTACCCGGCCTCGAAGAAATGCTCATCGAGGGAACACACTGTGACGACGAGCTCTGCGTCCGCTTCGGACT
Source organism: Tilletia caries (assembly GCA_032718865.1). Lineage (NCBI taxonomy): Eukaryota > Fungi > Basidiomycota > Exobasidiomycetes > Tilletiales > Tilletiaceae > Tilletia > Tilletia caries. The sequence goes on along the minus strand of JALUTQ010000046.1, from coordinate 957,422 downwards.
GAGTTGGCTCCAGCTCGAACGGATGTTGCTCACCATTGGGTATGGAGAGCAGAAACTTGCGGAGGAGATGGAGGAGCAGAGGTCGAGCGCGGCTGTGGCTGAGATGAGGGCGCGAGCGGAGGAGGAGGCTGCACAGGCGCAGGGGAGGAGCTTGCCCACCGGCGGCGGTAGGTTTGGGTCAGGTACCAGTCGATACTCTGTCGGAGGTGGGAGCGGTAGTCAAGCATCGTACGGCGGACATGGACATGGACCGGGACAGGGACCGAGCCAGGGCCAGGGACAAGTCTGGGGATGGGGAGCGAATCCAGCTCCAGGATCCACGCTCGGTATCAGCACCGACGGCAGCCGACGAGGCGGCTACAGCGCCTGGGGCTCAAGCACCGATTCAGACCCCTACGCCCGCCGACAGAGCGGAGCCTCTGCTCATCATCGACAAGGCAGCTCACAAGGCCACAGAACGAGACACCCCAGCGACGCAGGATGGGGATCTGTCTCTTCCTTTGGAGCTCATATGAGCGGCTTTCAGTACCCCCAAGCCCGCAATAGCGTCAGCGAAGGCATGTGGGCACCTCCTGAGGCGGGGGCAGCGACGGGGTCGGGGGCGGGGGCGGGGACGGATAAGGGAGCGTACGATCGGGTAACGGGGGAGAGGCTACCTGCGAACGCTAGACCGCGGTCGCCTTCGCCCGTCCCCGGACCGGATTGGAGCGCTGTATACACTGCGGCTAGGACGTGTGGACATATGGGCGACGTGCAGATTTTCTTGCGGTAGAAGAAGGTGTCCAAAAAAGATGCATTGCCTACAGATCTGGGATTGGCCTCTGCCTCTGCATTGCGGCTGATATTACGGCTTAACGCACTGAGCTCGGAACAGGGAAGCTATCGAGATCAGACTTAAGAAATCACGCGAAGTTGTGGTTAGACAAGAGAAATTTGTGATTGCGCGCGCGGAAGGAACAAGGGACCTACAGTGAAGAACACTGCAAGAACCCTATGGGTGTAGAAAAATTCGGGACCTTTGCCAAAGGTGCCAATGCTTCAGTTGATCCTCCGAGCCGAGCCCTGTCGAACAGGGGGAGGATACGATGCGAGGGAACGAGCTGCCACTCTCGTCCCCGCGGTGGCAGTGATACGTACTCACAGACAGAGCGCCTCTATGCTGAGGTGTGGCAGACGGTCCAGATTCCGGAAGGGTTGATCCACGAAACGACCATCTCGCAGTATGTCTTCGGTCAGCTCCGTTCGGACTCTAGACGACTCTGAAGGGGAAGGAGGGGGGAGATTCTCACCACAATGCAAACCTGTCGTCCTTCAGAACCTGTAAGAGCCGGGTTGCCTCGAAGTCATGCCTGATGGTCGATTGGATGATCATGAAGGGAAGTCGTAGAAAGAGCCCGAGTGATCCGCTCAATGGATGACACCTGCGTGAGCAAAGATGGGAACAAAGAGCTTGGTGCTGAAGGCAGAAGTGTCAGTGATAAAGGGCGCAGGGGAGGGAGGTGAACTCACGGTGGAAAGTGGAAAGCGCAAATCCATGCCAAGGTCTCAACCCATCCAGGTCAAGAAGAATGAAGATCATCAATACGTTGCTGTATGTCGGTCGGTTGGTCGTCGTCGTGGAAGAGGTGTTGCTGGCCGTCAGCGTGTTGTTGCTGCCGCTGGTTTGTGGGGCGCAGCTGTTCGTAATCTCGCCTTGGCGCTGGTGAACTGGTCGATCGCCTTCGTCGTCGTCGTTGTCGTGCTTGGCCCTGCACATTTTGAGGTGCCTCTTGGCAGTCGAAGCGAGGGTCAGCTGGTGACAGCCGCACAAGCCGCAGATGAAGCTGAGTTTTGACTCGAGCTTCTTGGCCGTGATCGGCTGTTTCGGCCTGGGTCTGAGCCGACAATGCGAGAGAGGGAATGGTCGTTGTGGGAAGGGGGACGTAAAGGAATGATAGCGTTCGGTCAGCACTGTCATGAGCTTCAAGGAAGGGTTGGTCGTGAACTCACCTTTCGATGTTGGTTGAAGAGAAGAAGGAAGAAGGGGGAAGAAAGAACGGAAGGAAGAAAAAGAACGGAAGTCAGGAACAACAAATGAGATTCCCACGACCCCGTCGGAACAAGCAGGCCCGGGCGTTCTCGAGTCTCGTCAAAAGGACCGATCGATCGGCTGTCGCACGCGGTACGTTTGCGCGGTCCTCCCTGGCAAGTCGCGGATGGGTCATGGGGGCGTCCCAAGAAGGTCGGGGCGAAGGAACGGAATGCGAAGAGGGATTGTGTGGAGCCTGCTGGGCAGGGGGAATTGAATGGAAAGGTAGTCAAGAGAGTCAGCCAGGGATGGGTGAGTGAGGAGCCCAACCAATGCAGCGAATGGATGAGCGAGAATGCGGTCCTGACTCGCGCATTTGCCAACTTGGATCCTTGTTTGCTTGCAGTCATCAGTCTTCTCTCCGGAGCTCGTACAGTCGCACCGATTGGACATCATCACGTTCTCGGCGGCCAGCGTGATGAGGATGCGTGAGCCTTGTTCAAACCCGTCCGTATGTCAACGAAGTGCAGTCAGTTCAACGATCGCTCGTCATGCATGAGTTCCTCCGTACAGGCCCTGTCCTTGTTTCCCAGCGGCGACCTTGTACGTCTGAGAGTGGTGGCGTCATCCTGAGTTGCCTCCCTGCTCAGCGTCTGCATCTCAGCAACTGCAAGTGCAAAGTGCAAACAAAAGACCTGAGAGTCATGTGAGTGTCCCATTTCCTGCCCTACACCCAGTGCAGGGGGTCCATACTTCTTCAGAACAGGAACCGCACCACACCCGGCTTATACTCCACCGGCCCTTTACCCACCAACCGCGCCCTGACCGTCGGATCCTCAGGCACGATCCCCCTCATCCGCCCATCGTCCATACTCTGCGCAACACTCGCGCTCCACCGGCGCCACTCGGCCGTCTCCCACCGTCGTCGTGCAAACTCCTCCGCCTCGCGCCGTTCCCGTTCTCGTTCTTCGTCCTTTTCTCCGTCGGCGTGTTCTGTACTCGCGGTGGTGGTAGTGGGGTGGGGAGGTCGTCGGGAAGCGAGGACGTGTGTATCGGCTCGATCGCGTCGTCGGCCGATTCGGAGGAGCCAGAGTTTGAGCTGGTCGAGCTCTTGGAGGAGTTCCAGCGGGGAGGGGAGAGGAGGGGTAGACTGAGAAGAAGAAGAAGCAGGACCACTTCCCCTCCCCACTTTGGCCGCCGTCCCAGTTGTAGTCCCAGTTCCAGAAGGCATCGCAAGAGCATACCCGTGATTCAACACATGCAAAATCTCCAGCGGGGGCGGAGAGAGCGCATACGAGGGCGGCATTGGTGCCTGCCGCGTATTGACAAGTACGACCGTCGTTCGCATCCCACCCTTCTCCTCTTTGTCCTCGAGCGCCGCACCATTTGTCACCTGTTGTGGACTCCTGGTGGCGGCCGCCGGATCGTCCGAAAGCGTGTTGGTTGTAGGCGCCGGTACCTTGGCGCTTGTGACAATTGTGTTGCTCGTTGTCGTTCCGGCTGCGAGATGGGCAGGTTGGACTGGCATGGGACCTGAGAAAGGCGGGGAACTGCTCAGCAGTCGGAGAGACTCGATGTAGAGGTCGAGAATCATCACAGCGGCATCTGTCGTGAGGAGTAATCGTGTGCTTGGTGAGCTGGCAAGGAGCGACGTTCAAGGATGACAAGGGATTCTACTCACTCTCTACGGGCCCTACGCCAGAGCTAGAACCCAACGCCAACCAAAGAGCCTCGTCAGCCAAAGCATCCACTTCCTCTTCCCCTTCCCCCTCCTCCTTCCCTTGCCCATCCTTGTCCCCATCAACATCCATCTTCCCTACCCCTGCCTCAGCACCGCCCTCCCAAACCTTCCTCCTCTTCCTCGCCCTCCCACCAAGCCCATTCACTTGCTGCCACCGGCACTGCGCCTTCCAAAAGGCCCGGTTCGCCCCACCAGGCCGCATCGACGCATCTCCAAAGAGCCCATCCGAAGCAGTAAAGCACATGATCAACCGCGCCGCTTCGCGCTGTACACCCTGCAGAGGCTCTCCCATCGCCGCTATCGCCGCAGCCGCAGCCGCGTCTGCCGCAGCCGCTGCTACCGCGGTCTGTGAGGACGATGACTGTGATGACGAAGGTTGCCCGGCTGAGGTGGAAGAAGACGTAGCAGCCCGAATGGAACGTGCCGAACTTCCGATAATAGACGCGCCTTGAATCCCCCTCGGAGGCATTCCAGCGGACCCCGATCCGGCCATAGCCGAAGCCGAAGCCGAAGCTGACGCTGCCGCCACCGCCGCGGCCTCCCGTTCGCGCTCCAAGAAGCGAGGGTCGAAGTAAGCATAGTACTGCTGATCCGCCACGCGATCCGCCTCGTCCGTATGGGCCGAGTCAACGGCTGATTTCAGGGGCGGGAATGCGAAGAGGGCGGCTAGGTAGAGGGAGGCGAGGGCGATTGTGAGTGGAGGGTAGATGAGAGGGGCGGCGGAGCGGTGGCTGTTATTTGGGAGGGGGAGTTGGAGAACGTGGGGAGGTGGTTAGCGTGAGATGCATGTAGGCGAGGTAAAGGTGAGATACGTACGCATCAGCTGCTATTCTCCATGCCGAGTCACACAAATCCTTTGGAGCTGTTCGATCAGGGGCGGGAGAGAGAGAGACAGAGCACGTCAGCCATCCAAGCATCCCAACCACACAGAACCCCATCAAATAGAAACAACGAAAAAAACCCACCTCGCAACCGCCGTCCCAGCTTGAAACTAAGCGCAAGCGAACTCTGCGCCCGCACCTGAAAGTTGAAACTCGTCGTCTCAAGCAGGAGCCGTTCGATGGCTAGAATCCGCCCGCGTTCGTTCTCAATCCGGGCCGGGTCGATGTCGGACTCGGATATGGTGCCCATCAGGCGCGAGGGGGCGACAGGAGGAGGTTGTGGTGCGGTAAAGCCAGACGGGGCGCGAGGTCGTGCACTACTACTACTACTGCTACCTCCGCCGAGGACGTCAACCGACTCCCTGCCCGCCGAAAGCGCCTCCATGGCCTCCTTCTCCCGATGCGCAGGCACCGACAACGAGCTTGTAACCCTACACTTCTCCGGATATCTCAGCGCATACGACGTAACAATCATCTCCCTCGTCCTCTTCGGCGTATCGCAAATCTTGGAGCTAAGCACCAGACAGGCGAGCGAGACCTCGTGCAGGAGGAAGTCGGAGGGGCTGTAGGTCAGGTGGAAGCGGGTGTAGAGGAGCTGGGCGGTCGCGATGGTGCGCCGTGGGAAGCCGAGACGGGAGGCTGTGCCTTCGATGAGGCCGCAGGATTGGTGGGTGTGGGCACTGAAGGCGGCGAGGGTGTGGGTTTGGATGGCAATCTTCCGCATGTGCTCGTTCAGCGAGCTGTACTCGGCCGGGGTCAGGTAGGCGTAGTGGGCGCGGGTGACGATGCTCTGACCGGGCCCGGCGGTGAGAGTCGTCCGCTGTTGCTGCATGTACAGCTGTTCCATATTCTGCGGCTGCTGTTGTTGTTGCGGCTGTTGCTGGCCTTCCTGCTGCTGTTGCTGTTGTTGCTGTTGTTGATGCTGAGCATGAGCATGTCGACTGCTGCCACTGCTCCCACCGACTGCAGCTCCCGCTGCTGGAGCCGCCGACATGATGACTAGAGCCCTGACGCTACTGACCCGCGCTCGCGTGTGGATCTCAGTCCAGCCAGCAAGTATTTATGTCTGGCTACCCGTCGTTGTTGTCGGCAACCTCGTCCATCTCGTTCTTCGCTCTGTTTATGGGGAGCGAGTAAAAAGAATGGTCATTGCGCAACGATTAATTATTTCGGGATCGAGAGGAAAGAAGAGAACAAAGGGAGCATCAGAACATGCAGCAGATTCCAGAGCACGACGGAGGCTAGTTGTCATGGCTGATTATTGATTCCGGAGGGACGGGAAAGGGATGGTAGTACCGCTTTAGAACTCCTCTCCAAGTCGCTTGGCCTCCGCCTCCGCCTCGGCGATATGGGAGTCAAAGAGCTTGCCAGCCCGGGCCCACACCGCTCCCTTGCCCTCAACCTTGCCCGCCTCGGCATCGGCGACGACGCCAGTGATATAAGGCAGCTGCAGGAGCGACGGCAACAGATCGGCAGAGAAGCCCTCGGACGCCTCGCGCGGGAGAAGCGTGGGCAGGTGGTCGATCGAGATCACGGTCAGGGAGGGGTTGCCCGCTCCGACGTCGACGTCGACAGTGGGTTCGAGGAAGGTCGTGTTAATGTCGTAGATGGGCAGTGGGTTGTTTGGGTTTGTGGTGTCGCAGCTGACGTCGACGACGCAGCCCAGTCGTCGGGAGGGACCGGCGGCTTGGAGGAAGGGCGCGTCAAGGAAATTGGGAATCTTCTTGCTCAGGTAGATGCAGTTGACGAAGATATCCACTGCAGATCATGGGAACGCGTTGTTAGCCCCGAAGGTTTGTAATTGAGACGCGTTTGTATGCATGAAAATTGCTCACCATCGAGCATCTCCTGATAAGGCCCCGACTTGGCCGCAGTCTCCTTCATGTCCCATCGTACAATGTCTTCCGAGGCGACACCCGCCTTCTCGAAGAAGTCAATCGCACCGCGTCCACAGCGTCCCAGGGCACCGACAACCAGCGCCTTAACTTTACCGTCGGCCCTGGACCGCTTGATGTCCTCAATCTTGGCGCGTGCGACCTTGATGAGCTCGTCCTCGTTCGGGTACGGCTTCTGCTCGCCCAGCCGACTGCTTCCATCTCCGGAGACCTGTTCGGCCAAACTCAGCAGACCAAGGGCAGCGCCTGCGAACCCGGCATGCCAACCGAAGGCAGCGACGCGTCGTCCGTTTGCGTCTTCGAGGAATTCGAGGTCGTAGAGCGTGCCGCCGCCCTGCTTGAAGCGACGGAGGACGTCGACCCAGCCAGCCTGCTTCTTGTAGCAGTGTGCGAACTGGATATGTGTGTGGGGCAGGGGCGGACCGGGCGAAGGCAGTTCCTTCAGGCCGAGGATGAGGGTGTCCTTGGGCGCGTCCATGAAGGTGTTGTGTTGCGCGAGGGTGCATCCGACGCTGTTGATTTACACATGAGTTTCAGCAAGGATTAGGACTAGAGAAAGGGTGACGCGAAAGACTCACGCCTCGAACTCAGCATCGTCAAAGGTGCGTTGCGGGTCGCGTTCGACGGTGATGGTGAAGCCAGCGTCGATGAGTTTCTTCGCTGTTGTTGGGGTCAAAGCGGAGCGGTGCTCGTTAGGCTTGAGCTCGCATCGGAGGTAGAGGGGCTGAGGAGCAGACATCGTTGGTGACTGTGAGAGTAAGGACGGGGGAGACGGTGGTGGTTGTCGGTGGGAAGAACGGGAATGGAAGATCAACACAACAGTCTGTGCTTCTTCTGAGTGGAGCGTGACTCACCCACTTGGCTTTGGCTTCTCTCGGCCGATAGAGCACCTCCACATTTGGAACCTTCTCTCGCTTGCGCAGGCGGGGCTCGATGAGCTCGAGCCTGCGCAAGTCGACACCGGCAGCAGCAGCAGCAGCAGCAGCACACAGAGAGAATGTCGCACACACTCGATGATCATCTGCACGCAGTCGGCGCGCACATACTCACAGTCAGTCTTTCCGTACTTGCTCCCCTCTCCGACTCCGTGCGCTGACTTCCCTTTGCTCTCCCCTCTCCAGTGCGGCTTCTCCGAGTGAGCATTGCCCGCTGTGCACTTTGATCCCTCACCCATGCTCACCAGCTCGCTCCTCTCTCTTGCGCAGATCACGATGGTCAGACACAACCCTGCTTGTCAACTCAGCAGCAGGGTGGCAGGCACAGTTCAACCTGCACGCCCTCATCCTCTCCCGCTCTCCCTTCTTTGCACGCTGCATTCCAGACAGCAGACATCTCATAATAGGTATGCATCCCACACACACTCCTTCTGCTTGTCCAGCCAGGAGAGCTCACTATCAGTCTTCTCTTTTCTCAGAAATCTTCGTCCATGACCCCGTCATCAACCAAGACGCAATCCACATCGTGTGTGTCACACTTCGCTCCCACCTGTGTCCAAAAGCTAAACAAGCACTCACGTCTCTCTCCCTTGCCGAAACCGCAGTGCCTCGCCCACATCTACGGCGCAGCACCACCACAACAGCAGCCTCTCCCAGCATCTACAGCCCGCGCCCTCCTCGCAGCAGCATCCCTCCTCGAACTCGACGACCTCGCCGAATGGGCCCTCGCCCAAGCCAGATCATCCCTCGTCCTCGATGCCGAGCTGATCCCAACCACTCATTTCCTCTCCACGTCTGTGGCTGCGGCGGCGGCATCGACATCCCGAAGCGGGGCGGCGGCGGCGGCGGGAGGGAATGACTCTCCGTCGCAGCAACCGCAGCTTGACGGCGCATATATGCTCGTTCATGATCGATGGGCGGCGATGTTACAGCAGCAGCAACAGAATGGCAACAATGCCGGCTCTGTTACCACGTCTTCTTCATCATCAGCACCACCGCCAGGCCTTCTTGAGCCTCACTCGAACAACAATAATCCAGTGCTCTACCCGCGTCATCAACATGAGTCCTTCCAAGACCCAAACGCGAATGCGAACGGGAACGGGAATGGGAATGGACACCATCTCATTCCACAGTCCGACATCTCCTCAGCATCCTCTCCCAACACTTTTGACCCCACCACGCCATCCCTACCACAACAACAACAGCAAGAGGCAGGAGGACCCTGGGCCACCACCGATCCCCAACACCACCACCACCACCAATCATCACATCACTACCCACTCCCATACCCATCCTCCTACCACTCCCGCATCTTCGCCCTCCAAGAAGCCCTCTTCCTCTATCTTGCCTCTACCCTACCCACCGAGCTCGGCGCCTTTGCACGCCAGACTGGCGTGCCTGAGCCGAGCACAGGCGCAGATCGGCTGGCTGATGTCTATACCCAGCTCGACTTTGAGCTCTTCCGGGAGGTGATGCAGAGTACCCACTTCCCCGTATCCAGCGTACAGGTGAGTTTTCTAGGGTGTGATCATCAAGGCTTTCACTGCATTCACTCACTCCCACAAACTTTTTGTTGTTCTTTCTTTTACTAGGAACGATTCGCATTCGCAAAACGATGCATCGCAATCCGGAACAAAACACACGCAGCCCAAGCGCGTCAACAGCAAACAACAGAAAGCTACGCGAACGCCGCAGAGGAACAGGTCGTCCTCGCCTTCGGAGGCAGCCTTAGCGGGCCCGCCGGGAGGACCGGCTCGGGTCTTTCCTTCGGTGGTAGTGGTGCTTCGGGAGCGGGAACGGGAATGGGGACGGCAGTCAGCGGCGGCGGTACTGGTAGCGGTAATACGGCATCGGCGGGTACGGTGCAGATCTTCCGCAAACCTGTTCGCAGGCGGTTCAACAAGGCTAGTGCGGCGCTTACGTGAAGAGAGGGGGGGGGGGATGTTTCCGAGGTCACGAACAACAACGCTTCTGTGGGATACTCACACGCAACGATGTGCTCAAAAATCCCCACTGCATTTGTAGTCAGTCAAGTCAATCCACGATACACGCCTTTTTGCCCATTCTGACCACACAAGTTCCGCATGAGGGCACCGAAGAGGAGGAGGAAAGAGTCAATTCGGGAAGGGGGACGAGGAACTATGCATGTGCTCGGAACAGTTTAATGTATGAAGAGGGAACTTAGGATGCGGACGAAGAAAGTTACATAGGGACGAGGTAGCTGATCGAATTCGACGGAAAACGGCATGCTGCGGACGGAAGGGACAAGAAGGAGAATAGGAGAGGACAAGCGAGAGAACGAATACATAGAGCACGCAAACCACGCGTGTATGAAGCGATGTGCGAACGTGATACGTAATACGTAAATAGGAAAGAACTGCAAAGAGTGGAGAATGCGAAGAATGCCCCGGCCCACTCAGCCTGCGAGGGGGTGGGGTCGAAAGTCGAACGAGGAAGGCTGTGTTCCTTTTCCAAGTGGGGTTGGGACAGTATGGTTGAAAAGCTCGCCGAGCGTTGAATCGAGACGGCATCAAGCCGATGCGAGAATTGCTGGATGTAGAATGGACGCCGAGAAAAAGGTTGGAAACAAGAACGATCAGAGAGCCGATATGCGTTCGCAGCGAAGAAGCGATTGAGAAGGCGAGGCCGAGGACAAAGAGGAGGTAAAGAAAAACCGCGTTGGTCCGGCGGCCCGTGGTGACGATCCAGCGTTCAACCTGCAGGGGCCGTCCTTCGTGGTGAGGAGTGTGAAATACGTTGGAAATCCAGGAGGAAGTTGCTTGTTGCTGAAGGCTGAAGTAGGACGAGGTTATTGAAAGCTTGAGGGCAGAACGAAGAACGTATGTAGATGGTTGGGGGTGGTAGTAATGTGTGTGTTCGTCCCGTATGCGTTCGAGTCGAATGAGAAGACAACATGTCGAGCCCGAACGTTTTTCGATCTGGCGGATTGAAAAGAGGGCCTTCGCGAACGTAATTACGTCCACCAGGTTCCCTGAAACCGTTGAGCCCGAGTGTTGCCTCAGTAGCCTTGCCCGCCCATGCCCGCCGTGTTGGGCACGCATTGCTGTTGCTGCGAGTTCTGTGAGAACCCGTCCCAGCTGAAAGGCATCGGAATCGGCATCTCTTCCGTTTCTCCGCCCAGATTGGCGACCTCGGCAAAGGAGGTGAACGCAAAGTTGGCAGGCGCCGACTGAGGAGTTGCAGATGCCAGCGCCGACGTTCCGAACGCAAACATGCCAGGCGCCGACTGGGGAGGAACTTGGTACGTGTCCGGTGCCTGGAACGCATTCATACCGAGCCCGGAATTGTACTGCGGTTGCTGAGGCGCGCAAAGTTGGTTGGCGAACGTAGACATGGTGGGGAAGCCAGTTTGACCGACACAGCCGTCCGGCATGATAGGTGGTCCTGCAGATGCCTGAGAGTTCATGCCAGCATGACCGGCATCGAAGGTAGAACTCTCAACTCCAACCATAGGCGATTGGTACATGCTTGAAGAGCAATCAAGGCCGCCTGCATTTCTAGCCATACCCGTGGATTGCGCCTGGGTGGTATACGTGGGCATCGAGAACGTGAGGCCGAGGGATGTCTGGTTCGCGCCAACATCGTCGTTCGCAGTAGACGGAGGCTCGAAGTAGAAAGGATTCGACGATGATCCGCCGTTGCTGGGATCATGGCTGTATGACTCGCTGAAGGTCCGGCGAAGTTCTGGCTTGCATGACTGCCAGGGACTTGATTCGGCAGAATGAAGGCTCGTGACGGAAAAACGACTCGAAGACGGAACCATCGGCCTGCAAGTTATTGTGTTCTATCAGCCCACGTTCATCTTCTATCGACGTGGTATGAAGCAGGTTCAGCACTCACGCTGCCGATTTCCGAGCTGGCACGGCTTTCAACGTCTTTGGGTTACCCGGTCGATTCTCGCTGAAAATGGCGGCGGTACCTACACCCGCACTGGGCCCTTCCAAAGGAGTAGCAACGAGAGCATCGCGGCTGGCCGTTGTGGTCCGCTGGGCGCAAAACTTGGCGATAAGACCAGTGTCTGATCGAAGAACAATTAATCTCTTAGCATCTGCGTGCATACTGCCACACCTTCACATCACAGAGTACTCACAATGATAGCGGCTGTTACCCCTCGGGCCCAGCCGACGGGTAGTAACCCCCGCAAATTGAGTACGGACCAGTTTTCCGAAATTAGAAGGGTTCAGAGGGTGCAGGTGGTAGGCTCTGCATACTGCACGGTAGCACTGGTTCATGTAGGCTCGGTTCTGTAGACAGTACCATGCGGTCAGCTCAATGCGAGTGCCTTCGTGTACCCTTGGCCATGACTTACCACCGTGCCTTGCTCGTCCTGTGCGTAGAAATTGTCCATCCTAGGTGACGGAATAGTGGCAATCAGCGTCAATATCAGTAAAGAAAAGGTCGAAACGTTCCGTTTCTCACCACTCGTTGGCGAACTTCTCCATGATCGAAACCTATAGAGAGCCCAACATTTCAGCGTTCTTCGAAACGGGTACCGCAAAAAATTCTTTGATTGACAACCAATAACGTACCTTTTCCTTGTTGTCGCGAGTGTCACGACACTTTTGGGCGAGGTCGGTCAATGCCGGTAGGCCAGACTGCACGCCGTAGTATTCGACGTGTTCAAATGCCAGACCGTCGAGATCGTCACCAGCAGACTGGTATAGAGTGGCCGGGTCCATCCCACTCGACATCGAGAAGTTGCTGAAGTTTGAGCGAAGCGAGGACGTCCGGCTCCGAGAGCTTTCGCTGTCATCGTTGTCGCCCAGAATCGCGGATATGACCGAGGAAGACTCCAGTCCGGAGGAGGACGATGGACCCATTTTGTCGGTGGAGTTGGCCGTTCGCATTTGACGAGCGTTCGACACAACGCTCTTGGTAATCAGTACCGAAGCAGATCGGTTCCTCACAGCGGCAGCGTTTGGTCTTGAGTTACGTTTAGCCCCTCCCTGAACGTCTTGCGTCCCGGCCGAGCTCCTCCTTATGTCGACAAGTGATGCTGTTGATGACATTCTCCTGATAGGAGCGACATTTGACCCCGGTGGCCGGCGTTGAGGACAATGATGCGTGCCACTCTGAGAAGTTGAAGTGGAAACCATAGCTGGAGTCGTATGCACAGGTGCAAATATGCTGAAGTGTCGGCTGGTTGAGGCAGATGTTCCGGGTGCTTGCTCGTGCTTGAAGATCCCCGCCTCATCGAATGACCCGTCATCATCTTCACCGTCTCCATCCTCATCCTCATCGTCTTCTGCTTCCCCTTCCGTCCATGCGTCAGGGTTTGGTCCGTTCGTACTGTCCAACTTGTCTCCGAAAGGGAATGCAACGGGTTCCTCTTTGATCGCCGTACCTGAAACAGCGGGAAATTCGAAGATCTGGGAGTTCTGTGCTTCGTGAGGCTCGTGCAGAGTCATCTGGAGAAACTGCGAAGGCGAGCAATACGGATCGACCGCGCCTGCACGGCTGCCGTGATGCTCGGGGGCCATCAGCCGAGATGCAAACTCTTGTCTGGGAAGAGATCGGTTCTCCGAGTCGATGTATTTTCTTGAGCTATTTGAAGCCGTGTCCGAAGCATCTTGCTGATCCCCAGCGCTCTTGGAATTCTCTGAAGAGTGTTGATCCACGAAAGGCCGTGTAGGTCCAATAATGACAACCTTGCCCATAACATCCTCGCCTGGCAGAGATCCCACAAGCGTTGTCGACCCGCTTGCTGCTGACGTCGTATGAGCGTGACCTTGAGGATGAGACTTGAAGGGAACCGGCTGCGTGCTGAAGGACTCGTTCGCAGAATTGGGCGACGGTGGGGCGAACGCTTTTGTCGATCCAGTAGCATCTTCACCGAAGCGGGAAGATGCGAAAAGACTTGATGGCGGGACGCGAATGGTCAGACCGCCGGGTGCCTTATTTCCTGTGCGAGGAGGAGAGAGCATTGCTCTGCTTGCATCTGTCGATGCTGATGGCTCTTCCTTGGTTTGCATCGGACAGATGGTGCCTTGCATAAGCCCATTTTTGGGCATGGTGGCGATGGTCGGAGTTATGGGTGCCATCATGAGGTCCGACGGAAGGTTGGAACGGGGGAAGTCTCGTTGCATGGGCGTGAGCGCTGACCAGTCGAAGGGTCCAAAGCCAGGATTGCGGGAACGAGGAGATGGAACCGAACCGAAGGTGAGAGCAAGACCCGGACTCCAAGCTATTCCCATCGAGAGGTCGTCGTAGGACATGGCTGAGTATGGCCGCGTAGGTGAGAGCAACGTCGAATGCAAAGTCGAAGCCGAGGAGGTGGCGGGTCTACGGCCAACCGGAGATTGCAGAAACTGCGAGGGCGGCATATGCATACTGTAGCCTGCAAATGCCGCCGACGGCGAGCCGCCTTGGCCCGTGAAGCCATCACGACCTTGATCCCAAGATTGAGAGAATCCAGCGCCCAAGGCTGCAGGCGAGCTGGCGCGGAACTGGAATGCCCGCGGGGTGTTCAGGACCGGCCCTCGCTCCAGTACCGATGACGAGTACTGCCGCTGAGTTCGCGGTTGGGGGAACCATGACGCGGTAGGACTCAATGCGGAGAGGTGAGCCGACGAGAATGATGGAGAATTGGCTGATTCCGAATTGGTCATCGGAGCTGATTCTGAGGTACTCATGGCAGAGTCAGGCTTGACAAGGTCTGTCGAAGGTGTTGTGTCGAGTGTTGAAGCTTGCTGATAAGGCACTCTAAGAGTGGCGACGTTGTTGGCGTTGGGAAGCGTCCGATGCAAATTATGTTACGGCCTGGCCTTCCGGGAGATAGATCTTGAGGGTGGATTAGCGATCGAAAGAGGAGGAGCGAAGGGCGAATTAAAAGAGCTGGGCTGACGAGGATGAAGATCTGAGAGGGGGATGGGTTAGGGAGGTGAAGGAGCGTAAGGGCGAGAGAAATCCAGTTTCGATGCCGATTAAATCTGAAGGACGAGGGTCCAAACCGAGTACCGCTTGGGATCGTGTTGCTGGCTGCTGCTCGCGCAATCGTGCCGAAGGGGTTCGGGAGAGCGTTCGGACGCCTACGCGAGAGCGCAGACCTAGCACCTCGGTGAATGGACTAAGGAAGAAATGAGAGGGAAGAGTGAGTATGGAGAGTGGAGACACGAGGTCCAGTCTTCCACGGCGCCCTGTATAACTACCACTATGTACTCATCACTCACACTGAAGTCTGGACCGTTCCAAATGAGCTGTCAATTGTTCGATAGAAGTATGAAAGTTCTAGAGCAGAACACGAAGATGAGCTTGGCGACCCAACGGCGCTGCTCGAACTCTTCGTTTTCGAGGACGTGGCCCTGCCTGCCCTTTGCTGTGCAGTGTACCGCGCAGCGCTCGGTGCAGGTCGCGGATGCCCCGACGTATGCCCGGGTTCCGACGCAAAGGAATATGAGAGTTGGAGGAGGTCCAGCCCTTTTTTTTCTCTTGTTGCCTGTTGGAGATGAGCCTGGCGACTGACCCAAGCGGCTGGAGATGAGCTGTACCGGATAGGATGTGCGAATCGATGTCCTCAGGGTCCGGCTGTAGTCACAGGGCGAAGGATGAGCGATGGGCACACGATGTCGCGATGGATGCGGTAATGTAGGTTCCGGAAGAGATGGCGTGAGGTAACCGGCCAGCAAAGGGGGAGAAAATTGAGCACTGGTCAGGCAGTCAGGGAGGCAGCACCGTGGGAAAATCCACCGAGTCGTCCATGCCAGCACTTCAACAGCGAAACTCTCCTGGCCATGCCTTTCTGCACCAGAAGAGGGAACAGTAAGGCGGTGATCAGTTGCGGGCGCGCGCTCAAAAAGGGCGCTCAAACACAGAGCGCGAGGCCCCTCGCGCCGCGCTCTGAAAATCTGCTTCTCAGAGCGCGCGCCCACAACTGAACAACGCTTGCGCCGGAAAGTGCGCTCTGCTTTCTCCGGCTCGGCCTCTGCTTTCTCATTTTGTGGTTTGTATTGATTTTGTGATCAATACAAACGTCACGTGATGCTTCTGTAATCGAGCGGGAGCCAGAGCGCGCGCTCGAAGAGGTGGGCCGATCGAAATAGGTCGGCCCAGCGCCGCGCTCAGAACTGAGTGAGGGCGCTCTGAAATTTTTGGGCCCCCGGCTCTGAAAACGCGGAACTGAACATGCGTGCGCTTTCATGTCGGCCCAAAAAAAAAACAGAGCGCGCGCTCATTTTTCAAGGTGAGCGCGCTCGCAACTGATCACCGCCTAAAGGGAACGAGGGCGAAACATTTGAATCTTTCTGCGCCAGAAGAGGAAAGAAGAAGAAGGCGAAGAAGGACTCAGCGCTCAGCGAGTTTCCGTGAAATATGAAGAAAACGCTTGCAGACACGGCGACGATGGCCCACTATAAGTTGAAAGCAGAAGAGGAGAGGGAGACAGTCAGCTCCAGGCGGGGTTGAGCCTTTCCCTTCGGCGCTTTCGCCTCACCTTGACGCGATCGACGAACGGAGACGGTCAAGCGGTACACATACTTAAGCCTTAGGAACGTGAAATTGCAGATCTCATTTCGGGTCGGCAGGATCCACTTGATCCACTTGAACCTGTCGATCTCGACAGCGGGAGAGCCGTGCACGTCGCGGTCAAAGTGTCTATGCGTAAAAAGTTCGACGTGCTAGAGAAGACAAAGGAAGAGAAAGTTGGCAAGCGAGATCAGACCATTCAGCCCCGAAGTCGCCAGGACCGCGACTCATGACGCCGCTTCCACCGCCTCTCCTTCTTCCTGCTGCTCTTGAGCCTCCTTTTCGCGCTGCCGGCGATGCACTTTTTTATGCCTCTCCAGCCCGTCCGGCCGCGCGAATCCGTGGCCGCACTCAGAGCATATGAACGGTCGAGCGCCCGTGTGGACACGGACCTGTTTGGAGATCGTCGTCAGCGGGGCTCCATCATCGACGTATGGGGAAGCGAATCATGAAGGCAACTCACATGCTTGGACAGATTGCTGGACTCCGCGAAGGCTTTATCACAGCCTTCAAACGGACACTTGAACGGCTTCTCGCCCGAGTGCGTCCGCTTATGGATCGTGAGACTACCTGCGACACTAAATGCCTTGTTGCAACCGGGAAAATCGCACTTGTATGGCCGCTCCGTCGTGTGCGCAGCACGAATATGCTGGCTTAGGGTAGTGGCCTCCGTGAAACGTTTCTGGCAGATGGAGCATTGATGCGGACGATCCCCTGCGCGGAACACGGAACCCGGAGGGAGCGGTTAGCAACAGACACAGGGAACCGGCTACGCATACCAGCAGGAGACTACTCACCAGTATGACTCTGCAAATGGCGACAAAGCTTCTGCCGTTGCGCAAACACTCGACCATTGCGCTCACAACCTTCCCAGTGACACACATATTCAGATTTTCCGGATCCGACATGCGCCTCCGTCAAGTGCGTCGTCAGCTCAGCAGAGCTGGCGAACTGTGCATGGCAATCCTCCCATTGACACACGTGCACATCGCTCTCTACGCCTTCTTCTTCGGAGGCGGCGCTTTCTGTCGAATCCGGTGGTCGGGGCTGTCTCGAAGTTTGGACCACGCTCTTCGGGGCCAGTAGGGCAGATCGACTCTGTTTCTTGCTCCGTAGTCCTCTTGCCAGAAGTGCCGCCGCCGCCGTTGCAGCCGCATCATTTCGCAAGTCGATCCCACCCGCTCCAATTACGGAACCAGCCTCGTCCTCCTCCCCCTCCGAGTCAGGCAAAGAACCAAAGGCGCGAAGGCCAGGGTGCGTCGGCGAGGGAAGCGTGCTGTCCGTGGCAGTAAGGGTATCTCCTCCACTGGAGGGAGAAGACGGACCAAGGCCGCTCGGTAGGCTACTGACAACCGAAGCTAGACTGGGACTGGCCAAGCCAGTTGCAGCTACGCTACTTGATTCGGCCAAGCAGAGCCTCTTGCAAGGGCGGACGTGTGGCTGGCCGAGGATTAAGCCCTCGCAGCACGTATCCAAGCCGACGATCGTAGAAGTGGAATGGAAATCTCCTCCAGCATAGCCACGGTGGCACAACGGGTTGTACGAATCCAGAGGACAGCATTGGAAATTCTCGTTCAGACCGAATCCAGGCGCACAATCCGGTATTGAGCAGGCCTGTAGCAACGTATTCGCATCCAAAAGCCCGCTTCCGAGCGTCGGATTGATCGTTGTGCATCCAGAACAATTGACAGTCTGTAAAGTCTCAATTGGGCAGGTCGGAAAATTAGTGTTGAACGCCATTTGAAGCATTTGGGAGGCTGGGCGTTTTCGACTGTTGGGTCTGCTGGTTACGTCGCGATCTCCAACATTGATCGAGGGAAGATGCGTTCGGTCGGTACACGGCTGACTGACGTCGGCGGTATCGCAGAACGATAGGAAGTGAGCATTCACGCCGCTTGTGCTGCAGTGAGCACTAGCATGTCCCGGGCAGTTGAGCATGTTCGAGGTCTCACTTGCGCTGGGACCTGTCTCCGGGACGCAATTTGTTTCGGTGCACGTATTGCACTGTACCTGTGGCCAAAGGTGACTGAAGAAGCGCGCCATACTGGAAGCGTCCGAGCCAACACCATTTAGGCCGCACACTTGGCCCATCCGTGATGCATTAATGGTTCCGGTCGGGAATAACGAGAACGTACTGTCCATTTGTGCGTCCGTTCTGGCCGAAGGGAGGTCCAATGACGAGCAAGCATTCAAGCTGCCGCAGAGAGGAGGATGGATGAAGCCACAATCAAGTGATTGGTTTGGCGCGTGGAAATGTTGGACCGGAAGAGACTGATTGAGATGAGCTTGAGAGTTGTCGGTTGTTTGCGAATTTCCGCCTCCAGTGCTGTGTGCAGACAGAGCGTACGACGAGGTGCCAACTTGCTGATGTTGCTGCTGACTAGCTGCAAAGGACAGCTGCTCATGAGTTCCGGCTACTTGTGAGAGATTCGAAGTCGGAAGCGCGAGAGGATGATGATGCGCATGTGTTTGCGTACATGCCACTCCGCGAGAGCTTCCTGAGGGAGCGTCTGTGTCGAAATGCGCTCTCAGTATGTGTTGCCAGAGAGTATCGTCCAAAAGCTTGTCCGGGACGTCTGACATGGCTGGTGCCATCAAGGCAGAATCTGTCGAAGTTGTAAGACTGTTCGAAGATGATGAGGGCAGTGAAGACGCAGATCCCGCCGCATCATTTGACGAGGAGTTCGCATCTGTGGCAGCTGTGAAAGTGTATGTCGGCGCGCTCTGAGGGGCTTGACACGCTGTATAGAGTGTCGTGAAGTCCATGAAAGGGCACCCTGTAAAGGAACACTTCTGACCAGACTCGGTAGCTGTGGTGGGACTGCATGCCTGATTCTCAAGCCATTGCGACGCTGTCGATCCATTCGCCATCCCGGTCTGCACTGTTGTGCTACCCAGACTGCTTTGCGCCCGAACATGGTCTTCCTGCGCGTCGACACAGTCTGTGCATTCTGGCACAGTAGGTAACGTGTGCGGAAGGACGACAGGTGGAAACGCGCAGAGCGTCTGGCCGTGCGCTTGAATGTGCATGTGCTGCCCTTGGTGTTCAGCTTGAGCGTGTGCACAGCCGGAGCAATCTGGAAAGGGCAAAAATGTGCACGCATCGCCCTGCGCATCGGGACAGGCGTTGATGAATGCGCTTGGGGATGCGCAGCAACAGTCGATCTGGCGAACGATGCAACATGGCACACGATATATCAGAGAAAGGTGTCTAAGGATTAGGAGAGATGCTCACACACTCACAAGGTCTTGCAAGTCCTTGCTGAAATCACAGTCCTTACAGATGTCCGAGAACAACTGCTGCTGCTGCTGATGTTTTTGTTGCTGAGTCTGCTGCTGAGGCTCGCGGGAGGGACCGGTGAACACATGTTGATTGCCGAAGAGCTCGTCTATGCTCGACAAGGGCTTTGATGACGGTCCTGCAACGGGCTCCTCCCGCCATGAGCCTGGTTGCACCATCGCGGTCGAGGCGAAAGATGAAGGTGCAGTGCCCGCGCTTTGTTCGAAAGAGAAGACAGTCATGGTCTGGCCAGTTGCTTCGAGTAAATGTCGATCCGCCCGCAACGAGCCTGGTCCCGATCCTTCCGAAAATGGGGCACAGTGCCCACGATTGGAAGTACGCGAAGACGCTCTATTCGTCCAATCTCTCTGCAGCAATCAGAGGAGGAAGCCGAGGGGTATAGTGAGGCCCGGCCTTTTCCGTCCTCGTCGGGAAGCCCTCCGGTTGAAAGCTTCGGCCGAGGGCAAGTGAGCGCCTGGCGCGATGCGAAGTAGATGTAAAATTCCGGGAAGACACAGCACAGACCCGAGCAGACGGTTCTCCGGCCGCGAATTATCCAGAGTAGTCGAGATGAACAGCGAGGCCGCCGCTTCCAGCTTTGGGCGAGTTTGAGCCTTGAGGCGAAGTTCGTGGGTGGGAACTGGGACGGCAAAGATCGACGAAGACCTCACCGGTAGATTATCGCATGTTCGGCCGTCAGCCGTCAGGTCACGTGATTTTCCCATCATTCGGCCGGCCAAGATTTGGCCCGCCCCCCCTGACTTTGCTCTTGACAGGGAGTTGACAACGTTCCCAGTTCTCACATGTCCTTGCCTTTCTTCTCCCCGAATGCTCAAAGGCTACGGATGATAAAAAAGCAAGCTAGATACGCTGCTCGCGGCAAATGTCCTTTCACACCTGCCCCTGCCCATGCGGCTTGTCAAGGAGCGTTCGCATCGAGAGGCGGGTCAGGAAGGATGATGCACCCGTGGGAAATCAGCAATAACGTTAACGCAAACATGGTTTGTGCCCGCGGAAAGTCTATCCAGCGCCGATCCCATGTTTCAGAACGTTATGTTCGCGTATGACGCCGGATAGCCTTTGTCTGCGCTGTTGGATGGAGACGCCCTAGTGGAATCGGCATGGAAGAACCGGGAAGTGACAGCCTCGCTGAATGCCAGCAGCGCATCCCCTCGATCGCCCAGAAAACCACTCTGCCGGCGACTGTGCAGAACACTGGGGAAGTTTGTGGTCCAAGACGCACTGTAGGACGATGCACACCTAGTCCTAGCGGACGAGGCCCGGATTCGATCATGTGACGACGACGATGACGGGTATTTTTGGATCTCAGCAGCAAGAGCCGAGGTGAATCTGGGAGGAAGCAAGTGCGAACAGAAGGTGCCAGCCACGGATTTTGAATGTCTGGAGTGCACGGCAGAAAGAAAGGGAAGGTACTGGTCAGTATCTCATCCTTCCTGCGTGAACGACGGTCCCGCCGACATACATAGAAACTTGCAGACTCACAAATTATGAGAACAGGGTGCATGGCCCTTGATCCGGAAGATTACTCCTTTGCTTGATTCCTGCCCTATATGCTGTACCCATCACTGTCGTATTCTTTCCCACTCGAGCCAGACCCGTTCCCTTCAGGCTCCTCTTCCTCCTCGATCGGCGGCTCGCCCCTCCGTTCCCGCTCCTTCGCAGCCTCCTCCTTCAACTTGTCGAAACACGGTGTACACACCTCGTCATCGGAGATTACGTCCTCGTCCTCCACATTCTCGTCGTAGCGCCAGTTCAGGCAGATAGGGTGGATGCGTTCTGTGCCCGAGGTCCAGGCGTCGTTGCACCGTTCGAGCAGCACTCGCTGGTCGTCGATGACCTTCTCCTCGCAGTGAGCACAGCGGACGATACGGCGGCGATAGACGCACATGCGACATCGACGATGGGCGCTTGTCTGAGTTTTGGGTGTTCTTGGTCTGTCGTGCGATGCTGGTCACTCGGTGCTCCACTTTGTCTGTACTCGTGGAAACAAGTCGGGGGTAGCGGTGCCGTTGGGTCGAGATAGAGCAGCACCTGTTGGGTGCGGTCAGCTGTGCGCGGGCAAGGAGGAGGCCAATCGTAAGAAAGCAATGATTGTGACAAACTTACTTGAAGGGCTGTGAAGGCGACGATTGGAGGCGGGCTGGCTAGTTTGAGTTTGTCCCTGTGGGATTCAACGGTCCTTCTCTCAACGCCTTGAAGTCGTTAAACCAATCGAGCATACACGCCAGCAGGTAAAACCACTGTTTAGAGGCTGCTGAGGCGCTGAGGAGCGACGAATAAGCGACGAATAAATTGCCGAATTGGACAGCCTTGTACTGTCCGCTGCGCTGGATGGTAGGGTGGGCCAGAGAAAGGCAATCGACCAGGCCTTCAAAAGGGAGGCTGGACCTCGGCGACCAGATGATTGAAAGGGTAGGGCCGTGAATAGTAAGTAGAAGCGAGGAGGCGGTACCCGGTTTGTCTGCCGATTCGATATTAGGAAGGGCAAGGGTAAGGATGGTGCGCCTTATGGAGGTGGAGTATTAGAGGGCGGACGAGACCTGCGAGTGTATGTAAGGTTGAATGCGGCGATGCGAGAAGGAGAGAAGAGAAGGGGAAGTGAGGAAGGTGTGCAGTGAGTGCAGAGTGCGAGTGAGAGCTGAGAGAGTGAGGGTGAGCGAGTATGCATCGACCGATGAACACGACGGTATCGAGGTCAGTCCGAACTCCGAGTGAAGAAGAAGGGAAGTCAAGAAGCAGAAAAATAAAAACTTGCTCGCGCTCTGCCTGCCGTACGCCGACTGTTAGCATTGATCCACTATCTTGGGTCGAGCACGATATGCTGTCGTGTCGCCGTGGATTTTTTTTTTTGAGATGATTGAGTTGCTGTTCCTCATCGCGGCTGTAGTGGCAGGGACCGAGCGAAACCGGAGCAGTGATTGAACTTTGCATCTGTCTGCTTGTTCCTGCCTGAGCCGTGTGGCCCAGTATGGCTGAGCCTCTTTCGCCCTTTGTTCTTGCTGTTGCCGACGTTTGTTACGCGTTGAAGCGGCTGGGTGGTTCGTGGAGGGAGAGCAAGGCGCAGCGTGAAGCCTCCGCCGCGCGCAGGGCTGAAACAAAGGAATAAGGAAAAAGAAACGTCAACAAAAGAAAACAAACTATGTATGTATAACAAACAAATCAGTGCTCAGCATGCAGCATACATGACAGGCAAGTGGCACTGGAGATGAGATCATGCCCAGCCGAAGAAAGGGAAGAACGCATCGCGTTCGTCAGTTCGTCCGACCCGTCCGACCCGTCCGACCCGTCCGACGCACATGCTGATCTGCCCGTGCTAAGTCGATACGTGATGGAAACATCGAAGGCAAGGCGCCGATTGCTGAGACGATTAGCAAGAAGCCACGCCGTCTTGAGCCTCCCGCAACCCAGCAACAGAGTGATGTGGGATATGTATGACTTACGAGGCAGAGCGACGAAGCGACAGATGTGAGATGAGCGATGAGCATCAGACTGAGCCTGAGACGCCGGAATCGGGTGATGAGGATGAAGCACGCTGCATGAAGCGAGTGAGCCCGGGTCGGATGTTTCCAGCAGCATCCTTCCGACCCTGACTTCCATTCCCGCCGTCTTGCGTCTTGACCGGTTTGTCATTATTTGATAATCGTGATTCGGCACCCTCCATCCCGACGTCAAGCGTCAAAGCTACAAGGCTTCAACGACGTTCAACAGATAGAGGCGATAATGCATCGAACGCTGACCGGGCCATGCTTCTGGGTAATGCTAAGTGCTAAGGTTTATGGCGGCCGAACCTTCCAGCGATGCTGCGATTATGCCCATACATCCTCTCCCGCTCTCCCTTGTGTATAAGATTTACGATGCAAACTGAGCAAAGGTAGTACATGTCGCAATTCGTAGAGTATAGGTCGTCCCGGGACTTGGAAAAGGTCACACTAGTAGAATAGCTAATAGATATGACATGCAGATTGCAGGCACGGTCGATCGTCGATTGGTGGAAGGAAGTCGGAACCTCGGAACCGTCACGACCAGTGACGATCTGATATGTATTTGATGGAGAGAACGTCCGCACTCCGTAGCTTCACCGCGCTCCGAACTCGGACCGCAGGAGCCGTCGAGGCAGGTCATCGCATGATAAGATAGACACACAAGCGCTCTGTAAGCCTGTAAGGTGTAAAGGCTGAAGGCGTGGAGTGCGAAAAGAAGAATAAGCAAGACGTACGTATGTACATTATACGTTACATGCGAACGCAGAACAAGGTTACGTGCCTTGCGTGGCGCGTGGCGCGCGGTGTCCATTTGGGTGCCGAAACAAGTTGGACGCCATTTCCACCATGCATGAACTCATCAACTTGAACCTTCTTTGGTCCAAACCTTGTCTGCTGTCTTGAAGATCTTCTGACTCTCTATAATCTTGTTGTCTCTGATGCTCTCTTGTCTTTTCGGGACAAGGTTAGCTGTATCAAAGGATAGATCTCGACAGAGCCTCACAATGCTCGGACCCTCTGGCATCCACGGTGCCAAGAAGAACGTGCCAGCTGAAGCGTTAAGCCCGAGGGAGGTATCGTGGGAAGTCTGGGTTAGAAGGCAGCCGGAGGTCAGCGCCTCCAGGTCAATGAGCTTTTGTTCCTGCGTACATACCTGCGTCCTTGCCTGTGAGTCGCCGCATTTCAACGAGGGACTGGGCAAATAAAAGCCAGGCGAGAGGTGGAGATGAAAAGAGACCGAGCGAGCAGCGTATTCGAGCAGGATGGCTTGAGACTGACGAGCTCGAGGCAGGATTATTGGAGGTCCACCAGCTTACACAATTACACAGCATGTATGTATATGATGTACGCCCCGGCAGCTCTCTTACTTGTGGCTCCGCCCCGCACGAGGCGGCCCCGCATTATTATTGCATCTGGGCAAACAAAAAACCATCGGAAAGGAATTTGGCTGGATTAATATCGAAGGTAATCAACGGCGTTCTGTGCAAACCTTAACCATAAATCCCATCATCCTCACAACCTGTCTCTATCCTCGCACCGAAGCCATCGCCTTCCCGTCCTCCTCCTCCCGACCCTCCCGCTCAATCTCTCCCCTCACTCTCTCCCCTTCCTCCTTCGCTCTCCTCGCTTCCCCCTGGCCCCGAGCCTCCGACCGCGCGACGTCTAACCGGCCCCTACCCTTGACCAACCCGCGTCCGAAGGCAACAAAGTTCGACCACCCCGCCCAGAGATCGGAGAAGGCCTCAATGAGCGCGAGTCCGTAATTGAAGTACACGTACGGCCCGTACGAATCTCGGAGACGCGACCACCAGACGGTGCTGAGGACGTGGATGTGGCCGGAGGAAAAGAGGGTGGTGCCCTCCTCGGCCCAGACGGCTCGGGCGCAGTAGCGCGCTGCGATGACGAACGGTCGCGTCGAGCCGTGGGTGGTGTGCAAGGACGCGTCGAGGGACCGCATGAGATCGTTGAGCTTCAGAATCATGAGCATCGGTCGGGGCACGACGCGCAAGAGGGAGAGAATGTCGAGGAAGAGACCTTCCTTCTGCATGACCGTCTAGGGAATCAGGAATATGAAAAGAATGAGACTGGCGATTCAGCACACCTCACCGCGCGTTTGAGAAAGGAGCCAGAAACTCACCGTGCGAATGTGTTCCTGCTCATCAGAAGTCATCTCCGAGCCTCCCTGCATCTCCAATATACTCGACGCTCGCTGCCGCCCCTTGACACCATCCGGGTTGTTCGGGTCACTGCCCACAAGCCCCGCCCGACCGGTGATAGCACTCTCCAGAATGGGATACAGATCGTCCCCAATATTTGCAATCTCCTTCGCATACTTCCGTCGCGACGCCTGCACCTGCGGCGTACCCCTCGAGAGCAACGAGAGCCAGAACCGGGCATACGACAGTCGCAGATCATTTGGAAGCTCGTAGTACAGCCCATGATCGAGTAGGACGATGCGGAAGTTGTATGGAGTCTTTTGGTTGTCCTCCTTCCTGTTCGCCCGATGCCGATCTGCCGAGCCCCACGACGACCACCATGACCGTTGTTTCCCCGGCGCAGCCGGTTGGATAAGCACATTACCCCCGTGCGGATCGGCATGGAAGAAGCCGTGGATATAGACCATCTGAGCAAAGATGCGGGAGAGCTCCTGGGAGACTCGATTCCTGTCGATGTTGTGTTTGGCAAGGAAATCGAGATCGTCCGGTCTTCGGCCGTGGATGAATTCGATGGCCATGTTGCGCTTGAAGGCCCATCGGACGGCGGGAACATAGCATGAGGTGACTTGGTACTGCTCAAAGTCGGCCTTGGCGCGGAGAGCGTTGTAGGCTTCATGTTGGAAGTCAAGCTCGAGGGGCATATTTGTGTTCATCTCCTCTACGATCGAGGGAAAGTAAAATGCATCCCAGTTAGTCAAATTTCTCGGCATGGCCTCGGTGCATGGCGCGTCGCTACTTACCAGCCAACCATGTGAATTCGAACTCTGGGAAGATTCGCTTCACAACGCCTACGAGAACATTGACTGTCTTCATATCGATGGCTGAGAACTTCTCGACCTTGGGGTGGAGCATTTTGATGGCGAGCTCCATGGGCTCTCCTTCCACTTCC
Source organism: Tilletia caries (assembly GCA_032718865.1). Classification (NCBI taxonomy): domain Eukaryota; kingdom Fungi; phylum Basidiomycota; class Exobasidiomycetes; order Tilletiales; family Tilletiaceae; genus Tilletia; species Tilletia caries. The sequence continues at coordinate 931,593 of JALUTQ010000046.1, read as the reverse complement.
GGTTCGCCTGATCTTCTTCTCTCGATGGCGCGATGTACCTGTGCGAGCGAAGCGACACCGACGGGTTTAGAGTCGATAAACTCAAACGCTTCATCAAAGGTCATTCCGGTCTCCTTGATAAAAGTCGGCTCAAAGTCTTTAAGGGGCGTAGGCTTGTTCTGATCCTGCAGGGGAGTGAGAGTGCGAGTCCATTCGGGGGGTAGGAGGATGATGCTGCTCAGATGCTGACCGAGCTTGATGAAGAGACCGCCGTTTTGCTGAAGAGCGCGTAAAACGCGATGGGCGGATCGAAGATGGCACTGACGAAGTTGCTCGACTTCGTCCTGTTTAGACTCGTACTTGCGGTTCATCGTCCGTCGGTAGTCGAGCATGCAAAGGACGACGGCAGAGGTGATGACAGCTGTCCGTTGGAGAGCGATGATGGCGTCTTTGGGACTGGTGGGGGTTGCTGCGAAGCCTGAGGTCGATGGTGGAGCTGCTTCGGAGGAAGAGCCGTCGTCTGCATAAGCAGTATTGTAGGCGGCATAGACGGCAACGACGGAGAGGATTCCTGCGCCAGCTATAGCAGCGCGCTTTGCATTCTTCCTGAAGCGGGCGTGATTCTCTGCTGTGAGGCCCGGATTGGGAATGGCTGGCTTGTCGAACATGATCGTCTCCGGCTGTTCTCTTGGAGGAGGCGGAGGGGAGGTGCGTCGTTGGCCCGTCTTGCATTTTGCGCGGTAGGGTGACTGAAAGTCGGTCTCCTCATCGTCATTGTAGGGATTTGGAGAGGGTCTGCGGGTGCTATAGGGACGCTGCTGGCCTGAGGGCTGCGCTGTGCTGCGATCGAAGGAGTGATGGAAGGAAGGATGTGATTGTGATCCTGCTGTGAACAAGGACCTGGATGGCACCACAGACCCAACACGTGAGGCGCCGATGCGGAGCATGAGATGGACCATTGGGGGAGTAGCAGCAGATACCTCCCTCTCTCTCTCTCTGCCTCTCTCTCACTCTTTCACTCTGTGTGCCCTGTCCTTGTCGTTGTGCGATGGCTGTGGCCTGTGAGTGAGCGGAACGTCATGTCATCCTCGCACCAGGCGGCTAGTCTGATCACACCAGACCGGCGGTGATCAAAGAGTCACCTCCACGCGCTTATCAGAACTGTCGCCGCGGTGGCGGTCTGGCCGCATTCGACCCGATCTTGTTGGTAAGTGCTCGCAAATTTCGCAGTCAACTTCACTCGAAGCCCAACTTTGCACACCAACCGCACCACTTGACACGCACGTACGCAGACGTAACTTCGCAAGAGCATAGCCAGGCACAGTAAGAATCATCTCCAGGCTTCAGATCTCTGTTCGATAAGTAGCAGGGCTGGTGGTGTTGCTTTGCGTCCATAGCATGTCAGGGAAAAAGGCTCCGAGCCGCCAGAGCAGTGTGTGTTTGCGCACGGACGAAACACTTCCGCGGCGCTGCCAGGCATCAGAGCAGTGTATTTGCGCACGGACGAAACACTTACTAAGTAAAATGGGTCGAATGCGTCCAGACCGTCACCACGGGATCAGTCCTGTCATCACGTGCGTCGACGGTCTGGTGTGACCAGACTAACCAGGCGGCGGTGTCTTCCAGTCAGTTCCAGTCTCGGCCGTAAATTAATGATCTGCAAAAATGGAGGCAATTTTCGGCACGAGCAATCATTAATCATGGTTCAGGGTTTGGTGGCTTAGAAGAACGAAGAACAAGCCATCAAGCATCAAGCGATCAAGCAGCGCCACGCCGCAGGACTCGAGGAATGGGAAGAGAGGCGGACGACGATGGTGCCCGAGGGCTGCCCGCTGCCCGTGGGTACAAAAAGTAGCGCACTATTGGGATTTGGGGCTGGTTGGCGCCATGTTCAGTGTTCACGCTATATCTGAGGCTCAGTGAAGAGCAAGTTCATGTGGAGGACGCTTGTAATGGAAAACTGATTGCAGCTGCAAAAACGCGGCGATTCAGACTTACAACTTGAAGCGCTCGTATTACAAAGCTAGCCACGTGGTGTTGCACTTTTGGGATCCATTTGATTTGATTTGATTTGTTGGATGTCGTTCTTGGTGCCCGCAAGGAGAGCGGCCTCACGATGGCGGCTGCATATTGATTGGGAAGGGACACACATGAAGATACGGGCGAGGTGCTGACTGCCTCCTCCTGCTGACCGTCTGCCGTACCAGTGAACCTCTTCGTCTTCGTCTCTGGGGTCTCGTCCTCACCCACCGTCAAGGTCAGACCCACGAAACACCCGCTCAACGCCGCTCGGTCCTCACAGGGCCCGCTGCCGTCACAGCCAGGGCATTAGTTACTCGCACGCGCGATCTTCGGTTCGTCGCCGTTACATCGCCAGTGGTCAGGCCGGATCTGGTGAGCTGCTTCACCCCATATCGCTGCGAATCAACCGGCCTTCGTTTGTCTGACTTAACTGCGGTACTTGCGCTTCTCTTCCATCGGCCAGGTCTGAGCGGTCGAAGTACACATACTTCCCGACTCCTTCATGAGGTTTGGACGCGCTTCGGGACCTCCTTCCAACCCTTCTCATCAATCTGCGCGGTCGCACTCGAAAGGGGTCGACATCCTGCTGGACAGCTCCCCCTCTTCGGCCCTCCCACTCTGCACTTGCTCGACGTGCCCTCATCATCTAATCAGCATCGACCCGAGCGTCAACCGGCTGCAGCGCCTTCCCTTGTGGAGATCATCGCAAAACGCAAAACGGCAGGTAAGTAGGTCTGCTCCTTCTTGCTAACTCAAAGTTGTCAAGTTTAGACTCATCTTTTGCACTCGTCTTCCTCGCTCCAGTGATGCCCGACCACATGCCCATGCCCCCGAGCGCCAGCGCGAGCAGCACGCTCGCACCACCAGATGCTACCACTACCACCTCACCGCCCACAGCGCCAGCGCTGCACCGAAATGCGGCTTCGTTCAATAACATCCCAGCGCATGCGTTGTCATCAGCCCGACCACCCGCGCCACGAGACATCCCCATCTACGTCCGAATCGTGCCCAATGACCAATGGATAAGACTACACGTACCACTTGGAGCCACCATGGGCTCGGTCAAGGATGCCATCCTGACTCGAGCAAAATTCCCCCCTACCAGACCAGTTGTGCTCGATCATCTGCCAAAGGCCATCATCAGCTTTGTCCCTAGCAAAGACTTACGGACCCTCATCGGCATCCCGGCCTTTGCCCCTCCTACGTCTTCCACGTCCACGCCAATCAAAATGTCGGCAGCCAGTAAAGCAGTCAAGTTGCTCTCCCGTTCTAACAACTCATCATCCTTGCAACAACAACAACAACAACAAAAAGTAGTTGCAACTCCGCCGCATACACGGACAGCTAAACAACAGGATCAGCGTCAACAGCAGCAACTACAACAGCAGGAGGCTTTGACCCGTTCCCCACCTCGTCACACCCTCTCTCTGAAGGACCTGTATGGCCAACAGCTCCGCCATGCTGAAGCGCAGCAGCAGTATACACAGAGCCCAGGGATACCTCCCCTTCCCTCTCCAGGCCGAACATCCTCATCAAGTGCACAGCAACTATCATACGACACGTTATCTCCCACTGGATCGCTTGCCGCCAACCCACATCACGGCAATCATTCAGCTGCCTCACATGCTCATCTTCAGCCCCCCGCCATCTCATCCGAATTACATTCCGATAGCGATATCGTACTTCGGACTAGCATGTCCGACTCCGCGAGCTCGTACGTGACCATGGACGATCAATCACACAAACATGCCGACCCGGATGTGTATAGCACACCGCTCGACATTCCTTCTCCATCGCCGCGGCGCAGAGAATTTGAGGCGAAGCGGTCTATTCCAGACGACGCTTGGTCGGCTGGAGACCAGACAGTTGATAGCGTGCAAATGGGAAGCCCGCCTAGTCTGATCCTCAACGCGAGGGCTCCTCTCTCCACCCCTGCGCTCGCATCCGATCGTCAATTCGCCAGATCGGCCAACGCTTCGGATCCCATCGACTTTTCACAGTCATCCTCTCTCTCAAGCGGTCTTTTGAGTTCATCACCAGCAACGACGTCTTCAGCTCTGTCCCCAGGTAGTCCATCGTCCGTTCTGCGAGACCGATCGGTCTCCCGACTCAGCGGTCGGCGCCTACCTTCGTTGTCGGCCCTGCCCTCCTTCAGCCCCAGCAGTCCTCCAGGCTCAGGCTCGATGCGCAAATTGACCTCGGCTACTTCCGCCTCCAAGCTCAACATCAATACCGTGGCTGCGGATGCTGGGACAATCTCATCGTCAACGACGCTTCCTTCGTATCTGTACTCCCCGCCTTTGCTGAGTGCACGCGAGAATGCGTCGGAAATTAGTCATGGGGCGAGGGCGCCCGGTTCATGGCCGACCGGGACTGACTTTGGCGAGGAGGGCTGGCCGGGCACGGCCTCCGTGCCCACGTCACCTTCACTTGACGTGGTGGGAAATAGTATGAGTTCCATGGCCACGGCGGGCTCGTCTTCGGAGCGACACTTGAAAACGGAGAGGAGGATTTCGGAAAGCAGCTCTGCAATACTTGGCTTTTCGTCGGGGGCCACGCCCGCTGCTTCGACAACGACCACGAGAGGAAGCAGGGCGGCATCATTGGCAGTCGAACCAGACAGTCCGTCGCGGCCCCGTTCCCGAACGATCACAGCTGGCGATGCAGCGGCACGCGCCTTTGGAGCGCTCATGGGTCGCGCGCGTGGCAAGAGCCGAGCAAAGGACAAGGACCGCGAGAAGGAAAAGGAGAAGACTAGGACAAGCGAAGCAGAGCGGAAACGAGATTTGAGGATGATCGCTGCCTCTCAGATCCGGTCTGATTCCGGGTTCCGCAGAATGAATCCGAAGGAGGATATGTTAAAGAGTCGGGATGACACTCTGGTTGGTGAAATTACTTCCTCTCCTCGGAGTCAACTCACCGCGTTGGCGCCGACCGTTCTGATGGCTCGACGAGCGGCTTCGAATACGTACCCTCCGCGTGCGCCTTCCACGGGCGCCTCCCGAGACAACGAATTGTCTGCGACAGCGCCCTACGATCCGAACGCGACTCACATGGGCCGGAGCAGCGTCTCGAACTCGATCGATTCCATCGGCGATCAGAGTAATGCCAGTGTCCATGCGGGCGGGATGTCTTCTTCGACTGGAGGGTGGAGCGGGGTTGGGCCGAGCTCGCCGGATGGGATACCGACGGGCGAGAGTACCGGCTTTCGTGGCTCAGGCACGCGGGTTAGGAGGGGTAGTGTAGCCACGGCTGCGAGCATCAGTCTGGGAGGCGGAGGTGGAGGCGCGAATGCGCTCGGGGCGGCATTTGACAGTCGACGCGGTAGTGCGCAGAGCTCGATTGGCAGTGTTCCAAGTCCACCGGGTGGTGCTGTTTATCAGGCCGATGAAAACGCGCTTGAGGCTCATGCCCGTGGCCGCGTCCAGGGTCCGGGGTCGTTGCTCATGGGTTCGACGATCAGCTCTAGCAATGTCACTGTCGACAGTGAGGGTGAGAGCCCGTATATCGGTCTTCGGCAAGCTCTCGGCGGCGTGCCGCGTCGACGAAGGGCCAGTGCCAGTGCTGGGGAGGGTAGCAGTCCGGTTGTTCGGAGGACGGCAGCGGTGGGTTCGGATCCTCCTTCGGCGGATGTCGAGCCCTCAGCTCCGCACATGCTCGGCGCGTGGTCTGCTGATGGAGTTCCGATGGCACAGCCCTTGGGGACGACGAATGCGGCCAGCTACACGCCGAACTCGCCGCCTTTGGAGACACCTGCCTCTCTTCGAGGCGACAACACCATCACTGTCTCTGTTCCTGAATCATCCTCCAGACTGCAGCAGGAGACGGGCGCAGGCTTGAAGGCTTCCTTCGCCAACATGCATCTGGGTGGTATCGCGGCGGAGAAGATGTCCAATTTCGAGAACATAGTGTCACACCCACTCTCGAAAGCGTTCGGACTGTACTCGTATGCCAACGGTGGATTGGCCCTTGACGACTGGAAGACGGCTGCGGCATGTAACCTCAGGCCGTGGGAGCTCATCGAGCTTCAGTGGTGCAACGACGGCGTCGGTATCGGGGTTGGGTCCCAATCGGCGTCTCGCATCTTCCCTTCGATGAGCGCCATGAGCGACATGTCTTCGGCAATGCCGCCGAGTGCGTCTGCGGCGTATAGTGTCGATCATGCTTTCGATGCGGACACCTCGCTCGCATCCACGACTATCACACGCGACACGAGCGCGACCTTCCAGAGTAACGGCATGGATGATGGTGACGATGACGAACTTGGGCCCTTGCGCCAGCCGAATTCACAGTCACTGGCTTCAAAGCGGTCAGTCTTGGACTCGCCAGGCAAGCGGCCTGTTACCGCGCCACAGGGCGTCACACCAAGTAGCTCGGGTCGCTTCCCGATGGGCGGGGGAATGGACATGGATAATGGTGACGATTGCGTGGGGAGGACCAGCAACGACAGTTCCTCGGGTCTAAACTTCTCCAGCGGTGTGACTCAGGCCGTTCGGCCTGGAGGCTCTTACTCTCTGGACGCCCTGGGTGAAAATGGAACTGGGACGCCTTCATTCGTACTCGATGGTCCTCTCCTCGGTCCAGGCGCTGGCAGAGTCTTCCTTCCGCGGGAGACGTGGGGACCTGGCACGTCGCAGTTCTTAGGGCTCAGTCGGAGCTCAGGATCCGGCGTCAAGACGATTCCGTATGATTCCACCTACGCGCAGCCCTTCTTCGAGAGCTGGGTTTACGTCTACAAGCCGACGGCGAAGGCTCTCGGCAAGACTCAGAAGACTCAAGGGTTGGGAGTGTGGAAGCGGCGGTGGCTGGTGATTTGTGGATGGAGAATGGGTCTTTTGCGGAAGAAGGAGGGCAGGAATCTCGTGCTCGGTCGATGGCTGACGGCTAGTAGCCAGGCAGCCAATACGGCGCTGACGTCTGGCGGAACGAGTGGGGAGGATGGACTGGGTTTGGGAGTTGGTATCATGACGACTGCAGGGATAGATGTCGAGCAAGGAATGTCGGGCGAGATGGAGATGGGACCTTCGGCATTGACACCCGGTGCCAAAGGTCAAGATTCGAGCGGCGCGGCCGCAGCAGACGCTTCGGCTCCTGCCTCGGTCCCGACATACTTCCTTGACGCTTTGCGGACAATCACTACAGATAAGTGCGGCGCCCCGACGGCATCGAACAGTCCAACGGCCAGGTTTGAAGAGAACCTTCCACTTGATCGCATTTCACTCGCTTTCCAGCCTGGAGGATCGCGCGATCCCAAGGGCTTCGGCACGATTGTGGATCCAAGCACCTTGACCAACGATCCCGTCTTGGCGTTGCAGAGTCTGACGAGCTCGACATCCTTCACATCCAATATCGGCTCAGCCCTCAGTACCAGTGGCAGCACGACCAACAAAACGTCGGACAACGGAATCATGCTGCTTCACCTGCGTTGCATCAGTGCCCATGACCACACCACCCTGTTGTCCGTTCTCAAGCGAGCTTTTGCAAACAAGCCTGGAGCGAACCTGGGAGCCGGGCTCTTTTCGCCTTCAGCCGCAGCGATGTCTACTGGCGGAGCCGCAGGTGTAGGGTTCGCTTCTGGAATGACGGGGCTGGGAGTCGGAATCTGGCGTCGAAGCGCCGTCATCCGCGCCACGATTGCTGGTCGGGGAGGCACAGTTCAGCCCGGAAAGGCAGGCCGTCGCGGGGGACGCAACTCGTTCGCTCGAATGCGCACCAGACCCACCGGACTGTCTACCGATCTGGATGATGCTGACACGTGGAGCACGGGAAGCGAGGAGGAAGGTCCCAATGGTACTGGCAGTCGACTGAAGAAGATAGAGACTCTCAGTCCGAATTACCATCAGCAGCAGGGGTCCACTTCCTCTGCAACGGGGACATCGCAGCTTCCTTTCGCTCATCAGCCGAGCTTCAACTCGAGTCTCCGATCTGCCGTCAGTGGGGGAGCCCAGAAGTTCCTTCGCAAGCGGCCCTCTACGAGCGGCAGTTTTGCAGGTTCGATCTCTGGGCCGGAATCGAGTACGCAGGGGTACTCCGCGAATGTCACTGCTGCTCCAAGTTCGGCCAGGCGGCAAGATCGGCTGTCCTGCCAGGCAGGAGGGATCACTGCGAGTCCTCGGTCTCCGTCTGGAAATCGCGGTGCGGGACCGGAAAGTCCCTCGAGCATCGGCTTCTCCGCTTCGCGAACACAAGCCTAATCGACAAATTTCTCTCTATTTTTCTCGCTCTCGCCTTCTCTTCCTCCCCTTCTCTCCACACCAACCTCCTGTGTAGCATGAACAAAAACTATCCTGATAAAGAAATATCATATGTGCAAAGTTGCAAAGTTTGGTCCCTTCGCGGCTTCAAGTTGTACATGTTTCCTTTCGACTTTCGAGTTGAGGCGATGAGGTGGTGAAAGAGTGGGATTGATGTGGTAGGAAGGAGGAAGTACAAATGGCAGACAAAGAAGAAGGACAAAAGAACTCAAATACGAGAACTTAGTAAAGACGGAGTGCAAATGTCTCTGCTCGAGACCTAAGGACAGTGATTGAAATAGCGTTGAACATGTAAGAGAAAGAGTGCATCAAGCCCCTCCAATGAAGAACGTCGAACGTTTTTTTTGTTTGTTGATGGTTGTGGGCTTGTGGTAACGTAACGCGATGCGAGATTCAAACTCCGCTCGACCGCACCACTTGCGTTGCGTACAGCACAGCGTGCAGGGTCCGTTCCAGGTTGGGTTTATTGCAGTGATTCGATAAGTTATTGTCGCTAGTTGATACAGACTACTGACGCCTCATGCTGAGCGCTGAGCGCTGAGCGGACCGCCGGACATACATACGACGTACGCAGACGTACATGTTAATATAATGTGAGAACATGTAGACAATAAAAATGCGCACATACATGACAGTTTTAATAAGCGTAAAGCTCGTAGCGTACGTCTATATGGAATATGGATAGTGGATCTGGCGCTCCGTAAGGCGTAAGGATTCACCGTGTTGGAACTAGAGACACACTACTCGCAGTTTGCACGGCCTTACGCCTTCCCGAAGCATAGACTAGAAGCCAAAGAAGGTCCATAAGGAAGTGTATTGTGGGAGCAAGCAGGAGAAGCAATGATGTGTGGTATGAAGAGAAGTGTGATGATCTACACGAGCAAACGAGGTCCGATTAAGTTAGAGAAGATGAGGCGAAGGATGGCGAAAGAGGGCACAGGCGCCTCTTGCGGAAAGGGGGGTATGTAGCGTCGACCTGCCGGTATCCCACTTGTGGGGGTTCGGCCGTTCTGGCAGAGCTCTTCAGATGCTGCCACGATGAGCCATCAGATACGCTCCAAGCCCGCTCGCACCCCCTTGGCCTGCGGACGATGCCGGCGCGCTCGATTGCTGCTGCTGCTGCTGCTGCTGCTGCTGATGCTGCTGATGCTGATGCTGCTGCTGATGGTGGTGGTGGGACGGCCCACCGGATTGAGGGCCACCCGTACTCCATCCGTGTGAGCCATACCCATGCGAACCGCCACCGCCGCCGCCGCCGTAGTGGTCATGACTTGCACCCGCAGAGGGAGCAGCCATGCCAGTTGGATGCATCCCGTATCCTGCTGTTCCTACGCTGTAGCTTCGACCCGGAATGGGCGGGAGCATGTGTCCCCCTCCTCCTGCGCTGCCGCTGCCACCGCTGCCACTGCTCCCTGCCGAGGGTGGTGGGCCTGGATAACCCGATTCTGTTGATGGTAGAGGTGGTGGTTGCGGGTGTGGGTAGGCAGCATACGGTCTGGATTGAGGCGGGTACATCCCACCAGAGGCCACATTGGGGTAGAATGCGCCTGGGTTGGGCAGGCTGCCCATCCGACCGCGGAACATGGCTTCTTCTTCTGCCTTGAGTTGTGCTTGCACACTTGAGTGCCGTCGTTGATCCTCGTCCCTCTTGGCCTTGCGCCATGCCCGACGCATGTCCTTGAACTCTGTGAAATCCGAACCAATGTTTGGAGTTGGGTCAGCATGACGGCGAACGACCTCACTTCATCCCACTGGTATTAGTGACTCACCGGTGGGCAACCGCTTCGCGCCGTGCTTCTGCATCGCAACGTGAGCGTTCAGGTGGTTTAGGGTTCCGTAGCTTTTTGTGCATCCGGGCCAGCTGCAGCGATACAGGCGCTCAATCTCGTCATATCTCCGACGCGGTCGCTTCTTATGGGTGGAGACGGATGCACCCGTGCCCGCACTGCTTGGAGCAGTGCTCGTTGCGGTATTGGGAGCAGTGCTGGAGCTGTATGCTGTTGAGCTGCCAGTGGCATACGAACCGTACGGCGACGCGCCGGGCCCGCCAGCCGATGAGGGGTGACCTCCGTACGCAGCTTCAGCACCGGGGGATTCGTCGTTGGATGGCATGTAGGCAAACACTCGGTTCGACCCTGGGCCGTAGGATGATGCTGGTGGTCTCGCCGGTGCTCCTTGTTGCGCAGGCGGCGGCTGCGGCTGTGTAAGTGCACTGAAACCTTGGTAGCCATTTCCGAAGTAGGCGTCCGCGGTGTGCGGCCTGGCGCCTCCTTGGGTGTTGCCCCAGGCTGCCATATCCGAAGCGATGGGCGAATGACCGGGATGCGCATGACCGCCGGGCGCTGCTTGTGCAGCTTGAGATGATGCAGCAGGGCTGGGCAGGGGCGGAGCACCGCTCGAATGTACCGCGTGACCGTACGAAGAATAGGGATTGGAGTGTGCAGCAGTACCCGAGCCAGGAGCCGCGCCGCCCTGGCCTGAGAAGGATGATCGCAAGCCGGGTAACGATTGCTGTGGTTGCTGCTGCTGCTGCTGCTGGTACATTGGGTGCGCGTACGAGGGATATGAGTTATGCCACTCTCCGCTGGATGTCGCTATTGCCGAGGACGTTGGCGCCACGCCCTTGAAAGACGACACGTTGGGTTGACGGTGGAAGGGGGACGGCGAATGTTCGTGGGGGACAGAGTTGTTGCTACCGCTGTAGGAGGGCGAGTCGTGTTTGATCATCCTGGGCGTCCGCGTTGGTCTGGCAAAAGGGCGAAAGAGCGAGCCAGAGTAAGGCTTGAGGCTTGAGGGTCTAAGTCCGTCTGTCCAAAGCAGGGTAAGACGAAGAACGAGCGGAGGAATGGTGAGGCGGTGAAGCGTGAAGCGGTGAAGCGTGAGGCTCTATCTGGAAAAGGCGGAAAGGAAACAAAAGGTGAATGCTAGAGGGGTGGGTTAGCGACACAAACGGGCGTCTGAATGAGTCTATTAAAGGAAGATGGTCAACTAGTCCGCGCAGTAGTAGTCGCAGGAGGTCCAGGATCAGCATTTAGCAGGCCCACTCGCTGCTCCAACGCCCGCATCCTGCACTTCCCCTGTCCTTCTCCCTTTGACACAAGCAGGGAAAATGTTAGTGGGTCCTGGTGCTGGCGTTCCCCATCTAACTGCTACCTCGGTTAGCTCCTGCAGCCTCTGTGAAACCTGCTCGAAGCGAAGTTGCGAGGAGAAAGGAAGATGGTCGTTAGTGTTCAGAAGGAAATCAGTAGTAGATCGAGCAGGTCTGACCGCGTGTCCACACCCCATCGCTCGTATCAGCATCGCCCCCAGGCCCCAAGACCCAAGCGGCTCTCATTACCGAGCAAATCCCGGCGTCCCGGGCGCGAGTGTGTGAAAGGGTCAACCACAGAGTTATAAGTCAAGAACTCAGATACTCAGATCTCAGATAGTCCGACAGAACCATCAACGCATCAACCATGCGTTATTCGCGGGAGAACCGCGAACCGCCCCGCAGTCCTAAAATTCATCAAGTCAAGGCTTGCTTATGTAGGGGCGTAGGCGCGTAGGCTTATTTAGGCGAGCTCGACGATTATTAATCTCCTTCTCTCCGCCACCACAGCCAATGAACGATGAACGATGAACCTTCCACCGTTCACGTCTCACGACGATACTCTCCCATCGGCCAGATAGATACATGTAGATGTAGACGTATATATGTACATAGGAGCGAGGAGCAGCGGCTGCTGCTGGGAACTTGGCGAAAACTTCTGATCCGACGTCTCGACGACCGAGGTGGTGGTGAACTGTAGCTATGGTTGTGTAAATTACATAGGCGATAATTTGCGCGGTGGGGCTGCTTCGGGGTTGGAGCTTGGGCAGAGGGGAGGCGGTGTGCATTGTGCGTTGCTTGGACCCAGCGGCCAGCGCACGCCATTGCTGAATCTGGCAGCAGGGGCAGCAGCGGCGAACAGGGAGAGCGGCCGAGGCGCTGAGGTGTTGAGAACAAGGAGAAAACCCAGGGTGAGGCAGGGGTGGGTCTCAGCGTCTCAACTCTCAACTCACCGAATGAGAAGCGTTATATTATATTATTGGGTCAGGAGGGTCTCCTTAATGTCCACTTATCCCTACCTTCCTGCTTATAGATACTGGCTTACCGCCTGCTCCCGCGCTCCCACTCTCGAGTCTCGGCTCACCAAGCATGCCTCAAAATATTTGAAAGGGATGGTCTACGAGACGGTATGATAGGTGCCACAGGTGACAGGGTCCTCCGTTCTGTGCATCGACAGAAGTGTCAAGTGACTTTAGAATAAGTAAAGACGAAGGAGCGGAAGGACAGATAGAGAGCAAAATTGTGTATGATACAGTGAGCTGGAGTCAGCGAATGTCGAAAGATAAAGAGGGGAAATCCAAAGGCAAGTCATGATACCGCCGGAACCGACAGAATCTACTGCGAGTCTTGCAGAACGAAATTTGTAGGATGCCAGTCCCGGTAGACGCAGCAGGAGCACGTCCGTGGGCCCTAGGGCCTGAGGCCTGAGGGCCAAGATCCACCGTATGAGGCGCCTCGAGTCGGAAGCGTTCCGGGCTGTGGATGTGCGCGGCGGCGGAAAGAGGAGAACATGCGTGGTTGAAAGTCGGTAAGCACATCGGATTGTCGCCAAGTGCTGCAGGAGAAGAGCAGCCGCAACTGTTATTGTTGCTGCTCTGCTTGTGGTTGCTCTTGCTGCTGCTCCTCCCTCTCCTCTCGTTCCTCCTCCTCCATCTGCTGCCGGATTTTGGCCTCGGCCAATGCCTTCTGCTCCGCGTCCCATGCATCCTTCTTCGGCGCCTTCGTCTCCTTCGCGCCAAACGCGGATTCAAAAGCTGGGTTTGGGGCCCAGCCCAGGCCGTCGCCAGATTCGCCGCCGCAGTCCTGGGTGTGGTGATGAGAAGACGACGACGCGACTTGCCCGCTGTGCGCAAGCCCTGCCTTGGATTGCTCCACAGAAGCACGATTGGACGCCTGTTCGCTCACTGCATCCTCGAACGCGTCCTCGTCGTCGGATCCGGTGAGATCATTGTGCCGCTTCGACTGCATCTCACGTAGACTGCTGTGATTGCCCAAGAAGGCGCCCGTGCTAACCCGGCGATGGAAGTGAGATGCCGCGGTGTCTCCCAAGGAAGGTTCGACGATGCCAGCGTGTGCTTGTTCAAGCGAACTGCGGTTGACTGCTGACCCTTCAAGCGTGTCATCCGCACGGTGGCTGTTGTCCTGAATCGTGAGGGGCGTGACAAGAGACTGCTCTGCGGGAGGACCCAATTTGGCCCTGGGTGTCTTCATGCCATCCGCCTCGGCATCATTCTCATTTCCTTCGGAGATAACCCTGGAAGAACTGTTGGAGTGTTCCCCTTCGCCGTTCGAAGTGGGAGCGTGATTCGCAGTCTTGGTTCCCGTCGCCGTCGTGGCCGTTTCTGGGCTCGTGACTGCCTCCTTCTTGCTCTCTCCACACATCTTTCTCCATGCCAATTTGCCCACCTTGCGAAGTTCCGCTCCGACGTCAATAACATCATCAGGAACCTGGCCTCCCGCTTCGTACCACGCCGCAGCACGTTCGCGTTCAAAGCCGGAATAGCGCGGATCCGTGGGGTGAACGGCGGAGCGTGGGTCTTGGTATGGTCCCCCCTGTGCCCAAGACTGCTGTTGGCCTCGCGGAACGGGACCGTTGCCCTGGGAAAGCAACATTTGACTACGAGCGGCGATACCAATAGTGATACTGTTTGCGCGCTTCAAGCGGCCAGTCGCGGGCAGGGGGCAGAATCGAATGGCGTGAACGGATCCGGAGCGAGTGGTCCCTGATGCTGAACTCATCGATGAGCCGGACTGCATGGAGGACGCGTTGCTTATCGATCGAGCAAGTCCTCCGGTTCCGGACCGGGTGGCGGAAGGAGGTGGAGTCAGAGTTACACCAGACTCTGAAGCGAGCCTGCGCTGCGAAGATCTGGCATTGAGCGAGTCAGACGGTTGCCTGACCAGCTTCCGGCTTTCGCGTTCGACAGAGGAGTCGTTAGCTGAGCCTCGCGACGAAGAATCGTCTGGGCTAGACGGATCGTTCGAACTACCCGCTCGGGTTGCATCCTCTTCCGTTCGTGGATCGACGTCGAGCAAAGGCGCCCCTTGAATCTTGCCCTTTTCATCGACGGGCAGGGGACCTTCGCGCTTGAAGGAATTGCCGAGTGGTCTCGTTGCTTTTGCTTCTGACGACTTGGCCTGCTTCCGCATGTTGGACGATGACTTGCGGCCAATGGAAAACGCGTTTTTGAATGCCGAGAATGTAGTCGTGGGAGAGACGCCACTTGAAGACTTGCCTTCATCGGCGGATGTGTCTGCCACTGGGATGGCGACGGTAGGTCTTGTGAGCTCTCCGGCCGCAGCGACATTGGATCCACTTTTGGGATTGCAAAGGATGGACACGAGCGGTGCGTCTGGGTCGGCCACGAGCCCCGAAGGCTTCTGATCGCTTTCTGCTCCAGCTGGCGAAGCGCTGTGGCCCCCTGACGCGGATGATGCTGGAGAGTCCATGGCCGGAGACGATGCTGGGGTTCACAACAGCGAGGATGCGTGAATCTCAACCATTTGCAGACCACTGGACAATTCAGCTATCAGGGAAGAGGTCGTTGTAGTCGTGGTCAAGGGCCAGGACTCACTTGATGCTGTGCCAACTGCCAAGTGGCCGCCCTCCCCCAGGCCTTAGCACTTACATACTACTTAATTAGGTCCACCGCATAACTCAGGAGATGTCTCTGTTCCGAGCAAAACCTGGCGATGACGTCCGACGCAGACGAGGTGAAAGTGGTTGGGGCGAAGTTTGTCTCCACATGGTTCTGACTTTGGCATGTCAACGCGTCAACGCCGACTTGCCAGCTTCACCTTCCCTGCTTGCCCCGCCTCGGCGCCCAGCGCGGCGTGCGAGACGGACTTGGACTCTGTACTCAGAGGTCGTGGTCTGTACGAGGTCATTTTCATTCCTCGACACGTTCTGGCAAAGAGAAAGGTTTAGCCTCCTGGCACGTCCGCACATCAAATGGGAGGACCAAGAGCGGTCGGACGGCGGTTCCAACAGCACGAGCACTACCGACGACGACGAGTCTTTGATTTGGAAGTATAAGAGGATAGAGCGAAGTGAACCAAGTGTTGAAAAAGGAGGATAGAGAGGGAGAGGAGCAGAGGTTGGAGAATCGGGGGGGGGCAGAGCGGACGAGAGTAGCAGGGACGACAGAGACGGAGGGCGATTCCTTTCCTCGACCGGTGGGTATGACATTGACAAGATTGCCGGTGTCGAAGGGCTGGACCGTCCGTCGTGCGCGTGCCGCCAAGTGAAGCATGAGTCTCTACCACCAAGATTGCCCTGCCGCTGCCCGAGTTGAATCCCCTCATCGAATCACACTCAGACTTCACTTGCAATAGCCTTGCTATTACACAATTGCAGGAGATGGAAGTTGAATTCCTCCTCTTGCGCAGGTTATCCGTGTTGAACGAGGCCTTGCGCAATTCCAGTTGGGTTCGCGTCTTGTTGAAAGTGGTGCCGCGACCAGGAAGGTACCAAAGTCAAGGGGTAGTAGCGACCTTTTCCGTCTCGAAATTGGGGTGACCGGATTTGTGCGGTTGGTGCAGGGGCTCACGGCGAAGCGAGGTTGCGGAGAAACTGCCGGCGCACGCGAGTTGAGATAGGAAGCATGAAGAGAAAAAGAGAGAGAGAGAGAGTAGAGAGAAAAAAGGAGGAGAGTTGCTGGAGGTGAAGACTTTGCGATCGATCTTGTGCGGGAAAGAAAGATGAGGGTGAAGAACCGAGGCCGAAAGAGAACTTTAGAAGTGGGAAGTCGTCCGTAAAAAGAAGAATGTTGGATCTTCTAGATCAACAAAACTGACGCTTCCCGACCCTCTCATGTTGAGAGATCCGATGGGGTTGATGTCGCAAGCACACGGGCCCTTTGTTGAAAAACGGTCCGTGCGGCAGGAATGGCGGACGACGTCTGTGATTGTGTGCGCACAAAGGGGAAGCAAAACGAGAGATGAACCTGCGGGTTGAACACATGCTCGAGTCGTCTTGCTCCGGACTTCATCCGAGATGTCCGCCATTCCGATTTAAGGCCAGAAGCGAGCCACCTCACTTCTGGTCCTTCTTCTTCGGCTTGCGGGGTGGTGTCACAGGCCGGCCCATGTTGATCCCCGCATATGCGTACTTTTGCTTCTTCTCCGCTGGCTTCAAGATCTGCAGAAGGATGAGGGTGCACGAGCACGCGTGCGCAGAGATGATGGGTTAGCTGGCGCTGTACGCTCATGCGCCGTTTAGACGACAGCTTGTCACAGGTGAACGTACCTGGAATGAGCACAGTAATGTCTCGTCTACGCTCATCATCGCCCCCGCGTTGTCGAACTCTCCGCAATAATTTGGTGCGGAGAAGAGGGTTACCAGCTGCCGCTTTGCGAAGAACTCGTATCCGTCCTCCACTACCTGATGCGCCCGGCAGATGAGGTCCATGTCGTGTTTTTGAAGGAATCGTGTGACGACATCGGGCCCAAACGTGAAGCTGACACCTCGGTCGTTCTCTGACCACCCAGAAATTTCCTTGTCCGGATCCGACCACAGCAGGTCGCAGAGTAGACCTAGCATTAAGCAGGCAGGAGGAACGCATGAGAATCAGAGGGAGATGCAATAACAGCACGCATATACAAGTGTTCAGACTCACCTGTGTCTGGAACATCCGTGGGACGCATCACTCTCCGGATCTGCTCCATGGATTGCAGGTCAGGACTCAAGCCACCGTGCATCGTGAAGATCTTCTCGTCGATGATGGCAGCAATGGGAAGGCAGTTGAAGCAGTCGGTGAACGTCTTCCACAGCTTGATGTTAAATCTCCGCTTGCCTAGAAGGGTTCGAACAGAATGCCGAGAAGAAGGTGAACATGCCATCCGAGAAAGCGTGAAGTGAGGTCATGAGTGACTGGGTACTTACACTCGTCGTAGAAGCCGTAAATGCGGTTGATGGACGCGCACTCGTGGTTGCCACGCAGAATGAAGAAGTTTTCGGGGTACTTGATCTTGTATGCGAGGAGTAGGCAGATGGTCTCAAGAGACTGTTTCCCTCGGTCGACGTAGTCACCCAAGAACAAGTAGTTGGCCTCCGGTGGGAAACCGCCGTACTCGAAGAGACGCAGCAAGTCGTAATATTGTCCGTGGATGTCACCTGGTCGATCACGTAGCAGTCTTAGCATTCGTTTCCGTCACAACAGCAGATGATGCAAAGTGACTACAACTTACCGCAGATCTTGATGGGTGCTTCCAGCTCAAGCAGAATCGGTTGGTTGATGAATATGTCCCGTGCCTTCAAGCACAGGTATTTGATCTCGTACTCTTCGAGATGAACGGGCTTTCCCGGTCGTGACCCTCGTACTGATCGGTGCACAGAACAACACAGACGTGTCAGAGCGCCAAAAGCAAGCGGGGACAGCAGAAAGGCATGGCAGAAAACGCACCTTCAAGCAGACGGTCAATGATGTTGTCGAGATCGACCTCCGGTTGTTGTTGGTCGGTCATGGTGAGATGCTTATCTGGCGCAACGTGATGTGGTTGGTGCATACGTGAAGCAGGAGTGAAGGGGAGCGGGAAGAAAAAAACGCGTCAAAACCAATCCATGTTCTCAGCATACCAGAAGCACCACAGTACACCATCTGCGCTGTGCATTCCTGCTGCAAGCATGGGCATGTGTCTCCGGCTCACCTAGAAGTTTTTTTCTTCTTCTTCTTCTGTTTTTCTTCCGCTCCTATCGCGTGGAGGTGGGGGTGGTGGATGTTAGGGTATGCGTGTCACGCGTCGAAATGGCGGTGGGCCCGAGACGATGCGGATTGGAGACGGAGGCGTGGCAGAGCTGCTCGGTGATTCTGGTTCCCTGCGCGTGAAGCGGTGCTGCGGATGATGCTGGAAGGGAGAGACGCCAGGAGCAGAGAGGGCGTCGAGCGGTTGTTGCTGTTGAGATCCGCTTTCCTTGGTGGCAGCGAGGGTCTCAGCACCGCGCGCCTGCCTCTCGGCCGAGAAAGAAATGAAAATCATCAGCATGCGATTTGACCATAGAAATTCTTGGCCAACAGTCAACAACTTCCTCCAACTCACTGGGAGCAAACATGATGGTCCTTACTGCTCTCTCTCGCAGAAAGGAGTTCGGCCCGGGGATGGTCTGGAATGCCTTTGAGACGATGATGTCTGTCTCCTTGTTGCCGTTGTTCTGGTCCGGTAGTGACGCCTCCGTCCGTGCGGTGGCAAATGAACCTCACGGAACCACGATCCCGCGCTGCTTCTCATCGTCCACCTCGACCAGAATCTCACTGACCTGGTTTACATATCGCTCACTATTGACTTGCTTACCCTTCTCCCCCTTTCTCAGAAGCCGTTTCTCTCGCCCCTTCGTTCTTCTTCCCTTCCCTTTCCATCACTGGCCAATAGAAACGCGAAATGACCAGTCCCAAGATAGTCGTCCTCGGCGGGGGCGTAATCGGCCTTAGTGTAGGGATCACACTGCTCGAACGGGAGAAGCAGTCGCAGGATGTCTCGTCCGTCAAAGTCATCCTTGCCTCGGAGCATCTACCGCGAGAAGTCGAGCGTCAACTCACCCCCGAAGAGAGTCAGACGCGACTCCAGCAGACACTCCAAGTGTACCCAGCGAGCTATGCCAGCGTTTGGGCAGGAGGTGAACAGCTTTTCCTTCTGCGTGTCATCACTGTCAGGCATGAAGTACTGATGACTTTCTTTCCTCAATCCCACAGCGCACCACGTCACGGACACCAGTGAGCCGTTCATGGGGGGTATCGTCAAGCGAACCTACAATCACCTAGTCAAGCTCGAAAAGCAATTTTCTCAGGCAACGCCACCGTACTCTCCCGCCCCCCTCTACTGGGTAGACCAGATCGAACACTTTCCAGAGCCTAAGCCAGGAGAGCCATCGCCGCCGTGGAAAGGCCTGTTCGATTACTACCCAGACGTGAGCAATCGGAAGTGCCTTTTCGAACGTCTTTGCATGCGAACAAAGCGTTCGCGATGTCTCACTTGAGCACAGACTGATCTCAAACTGCTTCCTCCACGCTTTCTGCAGTTTCGTGTGCTCGATAAGACCTCCCATTCGGCCCATGGCTGTGCTTTTCGTACGCTCGACATCGACACCCGGACCTATCTTCCCTGGCTGCTCTCTCGCTTCCGAGAACTGGGCGGGGTCGTCCTCCCTTCCTTCCGATTCGCCAGTATCACATCCGCCCTCTCCCACCCTTCGACTCGGGAGGCTCTCGCTGGTGTTCGACCCGATGCAATCGTCGTCGCCACGGGCCACTCTCTGCCGAGGAACGACGAGCCCACTGCGGCGGAGAAGGAGGAACAGGCAAAAGACTACACACTTCGGGGACAAGTCTTGCGCATTCGGGCTCCGTGGCGTGCCCCTATCGGCATCAGTCGCGTCAACGAGGAGGGGTTCCGAGACGTCTACTGCCTGCCCTTTTCGGATGGGACCGTTGTCGTAGGCGGAACGCGTGTTCCGAACGATGTGTGCGTGTGCCTTCTATCCCAAGCTATCTCAACTTCGCTCTACACTGACCCTATCCGTCTCCATAGCGACCCGCATCCTCAGGACGATGTGACCGACGCAATCCTGACTCATGTCCTACCCATCATACCCGACCTCCGCAAACCAGATGCGGATCCTACAGCACCCTTACGCGAGCAAGTCGATATATTCGCAGTCGGCGTAGGGCTTCGACCGAGTCGCAAGGGAGGTCCACGAATCGAACGCGATTCCTCGGGCTTGGATGGTGCAGAGCTCGTCTGGTGCTATGGGTGCGTGTCCTACTTTCTGAGCCCCGGTCTGTTCTCTAATCTAGCTCACCACACAGATTCTCTCGCACCAAACAGATTCGGCGGGACTGGATACCAGTCGAGCTGGGGCAGCGCCTTCCGTGTAACAGAGGTAAGTTGCACGTTTCTTCTCATCCGTCACGCGTCACGAGCCCTTATTCTCTCATGCTCAAGTATTCATCGACTTGGATGTTGCTACTCTCTTGTTTACAGGTCCTAGAGCCGACCCTTCGCCGTTCCTGAAGCATTCATTCTCCCTGCTCTTTCTAACTTCTGTATCCGAACGCGTTCGTCTTCTCAGTTTCAATCGACATCCTTGGGATTTGAGATCAAGCAGAGTAACAATATATCACATAATACATGATGAGAGATCGAGTTGCGTTTTAAACGTGGAACGTTGAAGCTTGAAGCTTGAAGCTGGAAGTCGTGAAAGGATCTTGAAGTGGACGAGCAAGCGTCGTGTATAGAATTGATGTGTGCTTTATCCACCACCGCCCGAAGGTACAGCATGACGCTTGACGGTGGGATCGATCTCGTACAGCTCCTCCCTGACCAGACCCTTCTTCCGCAGGACGTACTTGCGGAACCCGTAGCCTAGATAAATGCGAAGTCAAGAGTGTAGAAGAAGCGAGGATGATCAGAGTCTGGCACCAAACGTTCGACTTGGAAAGTGGATTGCTGTGCACTTACTTAGCTGACGGACCTGATAAGCAGCATGCTTGCCAGATGGCACGCTGAATACGGCATCCAGCTCCTCCAGGCTGAGTTGCTTTGTCTCCGGCACGAAGAAAAAGACGAGAATCCAGAGAACGATGCACCACGCCGCGTAGAATCTGCAAAGCGAAGGGACTGCTGTCAGCATCACCAGTCTCAAAGATCAGTGGTTGGGACGAAAGAGTACTGACCCGAACGCTCCCTGGGGTGTGAAGGCGCTCTTCAGCTTGAAGAAAGTGACCGCCAACAGAGCATTGAAGAACCACAGTACGCCGTGGCTAGTGACATTCCGACCTCACGCGCGTACAGCGGGAACGCCTCGGCAGCATACGTGAAGGGTACAGGCCCCATTCCGGGACTGTAGAAGCACGCGTAGAGGTAGATGCCGAGCAAGACGACACCGATCCGCGCATCCTTGTGTGTTTCGAGCGGGATGAAGAAGGAGAAGCCCGTGAGGAGGAGGGAAATTGCCAGGAAAGGATATGTGAACAGGAGCAGTGTCCGTCGTCCGAATCTGAAGAGGGAAGGAAGCGATGTTGGGGTCAGCTAATCTCCGATGCAGGACGTCCTTCTCTCACGTACGTGTCGATCGTGAACCAAGCGGGAACTGAAAAAGGACAGCACGGGTAAGCCCAGCTGTAAGGAAATAGCGTTCGCAGCGCAACAAGGAGTTAAGGACTCACTGGCAAAAAGGAAGTTGAGAGCACCGAACCCAAAGGAACCGAGCAATGCCTGAATGTTCGAGAGACCGGCCTCGCGAAGGACCGACGAGGAGTAGTACGCGATAACGTTCACCCCGCAAAATTGCTGGCCAAACATTCCAAGAAGAGCAGCATACGTCGCACGGGCGTTCCGGGGGACGGTGAAGAGTTCAAGGAGGACAAACCGTCCTCGGACAATCTTCTCTTCCTCGACAAGCAGGACGTAGGCGAAGTACAAGTCACGGCAGGCCTGGACGGGCGAATTGCGAAGGCGTAGAAGTGACTTGTACGCGTCTGCATATCGTCCTTTCTTCATGAGCCATCTGCAAGCCAGGAAAGAAACGAACAGTAAGTTCAAGCTGCGGTTTGGTTCAGCCAATCTGGCGAAGTTTTGTGGAGTAGACGCACCGAGGAGACTCTGGGCAGAAGAAGACCTGGGCGGCGACGAAGATGGCGGGAAGACCAGCTGATGCGAGCATCAGCCGCCATGGCAGTCCGCGGATGTGGCCATTCGCATACTGAGAAGAACGACCAGTAATGAGTAGAGTAAGAGATAAGGCTCGCCCCCGCTGGTCGGACATGGGCGCTTACCTCCTTGTCCGGAATCTGATACAGAATTAAGTCCCTGCAGGAACCCCATGAATGTGAAGTATATCGTCAGCGCGCAAGTCATCGGCGCAGAGGGGTTTCGTTCATCACGTACGCCACGTAACCGAGAGCAATGCCGAAGGCCGTCCACGTTTCTGTGATGAGGAACGCGATAGAGCGTCAGCCACTTCGCGATGGGGATGCCAGGTTTGCGGTATCGGACCAGCATAAGGACTCACGCCACTATGAAAGAAAGGGAAGAACATTCATCAATGTCAGCAAGCGTCGCGTCCGTCCATGGTAAGCAGGACTTGAATGGAGAGCACCTACTTGCATAACCAGCGCGCCACAAATCAGGGGCGGCGCACATTCAGCCGCATATACGGGAACAGTCGCCGACTTGGGCCCAATTCCGATACCGAGGATAAGACTGGGGGATTTACCGGGGTCATTGATCGTCAGCGATGAGTGAGGCATTTGAGGGCCTCCGTCTCTTCAATCACTCACCGGGCGATGAAAAGATGCTGATTGGGAGGGGCAAGATAAGATGAGTGCAAGAAGTAGGTGAGCACGCCAGCATTACTGTACCATTAACGGGCGACTGCACCCACCTGCCAGCTATTTGTGACACCCTGAGAAGAAATGAGATTATGAGGTTAGTAGACGCGTCCCTTCAATTCCAATGGGAATGGTGATCTTACATACCTGCCAGAAACAGGTGAGAGCCGAAAAGAGGGCTGTGACGAAGATCGCACCGCGACGTCCGAGCCTGATCGAGGCATTTCGATTTAAGAATTCGTTCAGCTTGAGCTCTGCCCGTCCTTGGAGAGAAGCAAGTGTCGTCGACCTACTCACAAGTTGTTGAGGGGGGCGGTCAGCCAGCAACCGAGGAACGCGCAGCAGATGTATGGCGCTGCTCCAATGAGACCAATGATCCATCTGAAGAAGGAGACACGCAAACAGATGAGTATCGAGGAAGAAAACGATCCTGTGCGGGTGGTGAACACCTTACGTACTCGTCACGATCAGAACCGGAGTTGATATCTGGAGAGGGACAGGGAGTGAGTTGCGCGTCAGTACTCTCAATTCCATCGAACTGTCCTCTCTCCGGGACAATATCAACGCACTGAACTGCTGTGGGAAGAAGAGGAGGGCGCCGTTGATCACAGATTCGTCCATGCCTTGAACCGCCGCTGCGACAGAGCACCTGACCGACAGCGCAAGGAATGGCGAAAGAAGAAGCATCAGTCCCGCCGCATCAGAGACCAACGAAAGGAGGGGAAGTTACTCACATCACTGTCATGAAATACAGCTCCCGCGGGTGGCTCCACCTATGAGTGATTTCTCGACGCAGGTATTCGCGGTCCTGCTCGTCCAGCTCCGACAACTCCTCAAAGCTGAGCGGGTCCTGAGCAACGAGGGCCCCCTTTTGCATGTCTGCGATGTGCTCTTCGAGGCCATTCTCACGACAGAATCGGGCGGCATCTTCGAGGAGCTGTTCGCGACTGATGCCCTCGAGTGGGTTGGCGAGAGCGGCGCTGACGTTCTGATCGCTGTGACTTGGGGAAGGAGAAGCGTTCTTGGTGCGAAGCTGGGTGCTGTTCTCGTCTTTCTTGGTTTTGCCTTCGACGCCATTGAGGAGCGTGCCCTCGGGCGACCCTCTCTTCTCGAGGTCAGCCATTGTTCAAGGTTCTGTCAGATGGGAGTGCAAGGAGTGCGAGGAGGGGAAATGGTTGCACTGCGTTCACGTCCTGCCATCTGGGCTCCCATTAAAGGGTCCTGCGCTCGTCCCACATGCTTCGACCAGGACCAGGATCGTCGTGCCGCTTCTCGCCTTGCTTACCGCCAATTGCCAAGTCCATCAGAGGCGGCTAAATCTGGGGAATGAGAAATTGAGAAGGAGTGTGAGACAGACCGAAATGTGGGGTGCGATAAAGCGCTCGGCTCCCCTCGTGCCTCGTCAGTCGTCCTCCATCGCGGCATCGCCTGATCGATCCAAGCTCGAGATTGTCTATCTGTGTTGATGACGATGTCGAGCGTTCCTGGGGCTGCCTCGATCAAAGCTCTCGGAAGGTGATGGTGAGAATTTCCTGAGATGGAAGGGAGGCTGCATAATGACCGCATCTACCCTGCGGCGTCGGCTATATTCGCCCACGACAACGGACCCGCAAAGCCGGAAACCTTGTGCGTCTCGAATCCGGCGGCTGTCCGGTATCTGGGCGGTTTGAACTTCCAAATCCCTATTCCCTGGTGGCACAACTATGTACGGGCAGCTCATCCTCTTGGATTCCACAATCAGTCCATACTCTTGCATTGATTCTTTACTACAGGCTACTTCTAGCTATGAAGACCATCAGACCGCCGCGTCGCCAGCCACGGCCCCCGCTATGGGTGTCTCTACCGCGTCCTTGTTCGCAGGACCGTGCGCATCCGTTGCGATCGCGTCCGTCTTCTGCGCCGTGCCTGGCGCGGCCGAAACCGTCCCACTGGTAGACGCCTGTCCGCCGTTCGTCACGTCGGTTTTTTTTTTCGTATTGGAGGCCTCATCCACAGGTTTCGAAGCTGCCTCTTCAGCCGGCTTGCTTTCCGGCTCCGTTCGTGGCGCTGCAACGGCCGAGAGCGTCGAATCAGGCTCCTCAGGACCGGCATCAGTCTGCATTGCCATGGCCCCGTCTCCCTTCTCAACTTGCTGACTTGGCGGCTCTGGCTGCTGAACCTGCTCCTGCTTGTCAGTCGGCTCTTCGGCGTTGCCATCTTGTTCCAACGACTCCGGATGGTCGATCTCCTGTCGTCTTCGCTCCAGCCAGCTGTTCATCCGGTCCGTTCGGCGCGTCTTGAGTTTGTGAACGCGCTCCTCGTACTTGGAGGGTTCGGACAGCACGGCATGCCGGACGAATACATCCTCCGTCTCATCGACAAAGAACAATCGATATGTTCGGATGCACACCTGCACAAGTGTCAAACAGTAGGAAGACGAGTCAGTCCTTGCCAGAAACTCTGACGAAACAGGGAAGACTCTACTCACCTTGATTTCGAGACCGTTCTTGATCGTGTACGTCGTGCCAGGTGCATCCACAGCGTTCTCACGCTTGGGTGGTAGACTCCTGCATATATTCCAGATAGACCGACATCAGCGACGTTGAGGCGACAGTCAAGTGATGTTCGAAACTTACCTGCTGAGGAAAGGCGCCTGTGCTTTCCCATTCAATCCCTCCGTATCCGTCCAGAGACAGTAGCTCGAAATGTAATATAGCCACTGTTCTTGGTTCGTCTTCGCATCGTCGAGCGTCAGGTCGTCCTTGGACAACAGCTGCATCAGCATATCGCCGTCGTCCGCTTGCCACTCGATCCGATACAGGTTCTCTTCCTTGCCCACGACAGCCTCAGCAGCCATACGCGAAGCGATTTGGCGGCGGAACGATGTGTTATCTTCCGCCGAACGCTCGCGGTCACGGTCGAGAATGTGCATCAGCTCCTGACTCTTCAAGTCGGTTGTGATGGTTTGGACCTGCAGACAGGTGAAGTGTCAGTATCTAACAAACATCTTCGAGCTCCAAGTCAGCCACATCGAAATACGTACCGACTTGACTAAGGCACCGACCACCTTGTCCAGAGTGAACGAGATGTACCCATCAATACCGTACATGAATCGAACACTCTCCTCAAACACACCCTGGTCGATGTCGTTCTCCAACAACTTCTCCGTCAGATCCAGCAGAGTCTCGTAATACCGCGAAGGTGGCAGGAACAGGCCCGCCGTTTCGGCCGTGATGCCGACGGTAGGGTTGATGATCACAGACGCAGACTTCGTCGAGCTGATGGCTGCCGACGGGTACGTAGTGCCATCTTGCAATCCAAGCTCGAGAGCTATGGGGTTGAGCCTTCGAGAGATGTCGGATTGCGCGGCTAGTGCCTCGCTGATGCTCTTCAGCTTCTTCAGCCGAGAGTAAAGTACCTGTTGAAAGGACATCGAAGATTTTAGTCTTTCATGGCATGTCATAGAGAAGAGATTATTCAATAAGTACTCACCTGGAACAAACGCAGAAACACGTAGTAAGCCGAGTTGCAGAAGAAGTTGATCTTCTTCTTCTCACTCGGCTCAAGCTTGGTCCCATTCTTGATCCCCTGCGTGCTGTCGAACGCCGTGTTCAAGTCCGTCTGAATCCAATTCGCCTCGGTCTGAGGAGCCACCGCCTCGGCGCCTTCGTCAGCCTTGTCACCATTGTCTCGGACGGAGGCGTCGGCCATGTCGACATCGTCGCGAGCGGTTCCATTGTTCTTGTTCGCGTCGTTCTCGTCTTCTGCTCCGCCAAAGCGGCTTGCCTCTTCTTCCAATTCATCGGCAGAATCGGAGTCGCCATCGTTGTCCTCGCCTCCGATGAAAGCACCATCAGCATGAACCTTGAGAGCCTCTTCGAATTCGGCTGGCTCGAGGCACATAAACTTAGGAATGAACGTTCGCAAAAACGCCTCGATCCGATCTGAGTCCGGCTTGGAGTAGGGTGTTCGGTCGAGATAGATAAAGGACAGCTTGAGCACATCGAAGATGACATTCTTGTCGTCCATGACGTATGCGAGTTGGTGCTGCGTACGTGCGCGAGGAAGGTCCGGATCGAGGTTAAACCGACGCTGCTGCTGAGATGTTCGTCGGGCTTCGATTTCTGCGATGAAAGCCTTATGGGTGATGTTCTTCTTATCGGCAGCTTTGAATGTGATCCCTTGGTGGTCTAGACTCTTGTAGAAGTTTCGCGAGTCGACCTCTCTCCAGACCTTGTTCCACTCGCGCTGAGCTCGTTTCCACTCTTCGTCTTTTTGCTTCAATCGAGCAAGTACGACGGGGACAGCTACAGTAGGATTGTCGTGCAGCGCTGCAATGACTTCAAGCCCATGCTCTCGCCCGTAGACTTTCTTGATCACGCGCTGATAGATGCTTCGGCTTTGACCACCGAGGCCGGGGCGCAGCCGGAAAATTGCCCGTTCTTCTGTCGGCATGCTCTGGATCCTAGCAGCAATCGGCTCTAGCAAAGCGATGGTCCGGAGGTTGGCTTCGATGTGGTAGTCGTACTCGTGTCGCTCCTCTTCACTCCGGTACAGGGCGTCCTCATACTGATTTTTCTTGTGCGGGTTGAAACTTTCGCCTTCGCTGGCCCACGTAGGATGGCACACCCACGTATCGTTGAGCACTTCCCAGCACATGGCGTCGCGTCCGCTGCATGCGAGACTGACTTCGCTCTCCGGCAGCTTGCGGTAGGAGGCGCCGTACGTCTTGCAAGTGCTAAGGTCGACTTTGTCGCGCGAGATGGCAGGGACATTCTCAACCACGGGCTCTTCGCTCTCCAGCCAGCCATGCCGACCGATGTCGTATCCGGCAAGCCGCTTAAAGGTGCTGAAGAGTTCGGTATTCCGACCGAAGAAGACATGCGCCCGGTCGACCAGAGTTCGAACATCGATAAGGTCTTGGGTGAACAGATTGAGCAGCTTGAGGAACTCTGTGTATGTCGGTCGGTCATCGATGTACTTCTTGACGCGGTCAAAGAAGTGGACCTCGTCCGTGGTCGCGAGGACAGAGCTCGAGGCATTGGCAACCTGCAAGGCATAGCCACCAAGATTGCCGTGCGCATGTGCAGTAGCAGCCGCATTTGCCATCTCTGGAGTAATCAGCGTGCCATCGGCTGCAAAGGCCTGCAAACCCGCTGCATGCAATTGATGAACTTGAGCCAGTTGCTGAGGATCCAGCGTGGCTGCCGCACCGGACTGCGCAAGAAAATGTGCTTGCACAGCTTGAGCCTGGACAGCTTGGGTTTGAGCGGCCGTGTACGGGGCAGGTAGTTGTTGTTGTGCCTGCTGCTGCTGTTGAGCCAGAACTGCGGACTGCTGCTGCTGCGCTGCGCTTTGTGATGGAGTCTTGACGTTCGACGAAGAGACTGCGGCTACACTGCTGCTCTTGTGCGAGTGCTTACTCTTCTTGGACTTCGATCCGCTCGGTGTGCTTGAGCTTGGTGCAGGAGCGGTGGCAGCGGCGGCAGCAAGACTTCTGCTGGAACTGGAGGAGGCAACTGCCGCATCTGCTGCAGATCTTTTCTTGCCTCGGGAAGTGCTACCACTGCCTGACTTTTTGGTGCTTCCATGGCCCATCATGGCCTCGTCCGTCGAGTTGCGGTGGCTTGCAGCGGCTCCAGCCGAGACGAGACTCGCAGCGTCGTGGGTATGACTGAGACCAGCAGCCGAGGCGGAAGACCCGGCTCCATGACCATCGGCAGCTTCAGAAGGAGGCTGGTGTGCGTTGCCGCTCGTGTCCGGAAGGAATTGCTTGAATTCCTCCAAGAGGTCGGTTGCATGGCTGAATAGCTGCGTGACTTGCGCGTAGACCTGATGATATAAAAGGTGAGGTCAGCAAATGGCTTCGATATGGTGAACACTGGGAGCATCAAGTGCTGCGCTCACATCGTGGATCGGCCGCTGCTCCTTCTGGTAAGTCTGTAGGATCTCCAAGAAGGTCTTGTACGTGTCAGGATCGCCTGCGAAGCGCATCTTGATCTTGTTGACGTAGTTGATGGCATGATTAAACTCGATCGGAGGTCTTTTCCCACCTCCCGGCGTACCGACGTCGGATCCAGCAGAGGGGGTCTGCACCATGGCTGCTGATCCGATACCCGCGGCCGTTGGAGTGGTGAATGGATTGGCAACCCCAGCAACGACCGAGTGAGAAAGGACGCCTGCTCCAGCCGCTGCTCCAGGCGTCGCAGGTAGGGCGGATCCAGAAGCGCCGATCACAGAAGCAGGAGCACCACTGAGGATGCCGATAGCCGTCGGCGATGTGGAGGACGGTCCGTCCCCTTGTGAGCCGGCGCCATGGGGAAGATTGTGTGTGGGTGTCGAGGACGGTACGGGTGCGGCATTGATGAGTGAGGGAGACTTCGGCGCTGCTGTGGCAGCGCTGCGAGACGAGGAACGAGCCTCTGGCCCCGGCTCTGCCCCGTCCTTGAGGGCGGCCACGGACGCTGCAACGGCGGCGACTGCCGCTGCATTCTTGGCGGAGCTGGATGAGCCACGCGCCTGATCATGCCGGCTTTCAGATGCAGAGGCACGTGAGGAAGCTTTATTTGCGGCCTCAGCAGCGTTGGCCGACTTCTGGAGTATGCTGGCTATGCCAGCCGTCTGAGTGGTGGTGGTGGTGCCTGTTGGAGTGGTGACTGTTATGACGCCGGTAGTGCCATCGCCGTCATCTTCAGTCGTGATGCACTCGATTCGATAGCCAGGAGGCAAGAACGTGTTGAAACCCTGGATCAACGCAGGATGGCCGCGAAACAGGGTGGAGACGCGTTCGATGACGCCAGGCGTGTCGATGGCCTGTTAGCATGAGTAGGATAGAGACAGGGTCAGTGATGGCAAGCGCAATCAGCACGGAGTGCAGTGATTGCATGCGCACCTGTGATTTGAAGTCTGTTCAGAAGCAGCATGGGGATTATGGGGAGGAAAAGAGGTAAGGCGTGAGTATCGATAGATGCAGCGCGAGAGCAAGAGACAGCGCTGGTGCCAGAGGACTGCTCACCTTTCATGATGTCGAGGAAGCGATTGTAGACGTCGGGCGAGGATTGGAACTGGACCTTGACCTGGTCCAGATAGGACAGGGCATCTTTGACGTTGAGCGTGGCCATTGTGGCCGGCGCGTGTTCCGCTGTGAGGAGCGGA
Source organism: Tilletia caries (assembly GCA_032718865.1). Taxonomy (NCBI): domain Eukaryota; kingdom Fungi; phylum Basidiomycota; class Exobasidiomycetes; order Tilletiales; family Tilletiaceae; genus Tilletia; species Tilletia caries. The sequence goes on along the minus strand of JALUTQ010000046.1, from coordinate 901,792 downwards.
GAGCTTTGTCGCGGGCGGTGAGCTGCTCTGCTGAGTGGGAAGCGCAGCACGCGTGAGAGGCAGCGACTCTGGATGAGCAGCTGATCGGCGGGAAGCGGATGCGAGCTCGTGCTGGCTGGGTGGGGAAGGGAAGACGGACAGGCAAGGCTCCCGACCGCTCGACCTCGCACCCTCACTCACTGACCTTGGCGAGCGGGAAGCGCGTCTCGGCCGATAGAACGCCCGGATATCACGGATCGACCCACAACAGCGCCCGATTGATTACGTTATACTGGGCATCGACCTCATCCAAAATCGACCTCGCCAGGTCGCCATACTTGCCACTCTGTCAGAGAGGGATGAGGCTGTTGAAGACTCGAGAGAGGCAAAGATGGCCATCGATAGTGCCCTGCAAGCTGCCCTGCTGAAGCATTGCATCCAGTTTGGCTCTTCCTTCTCCAGCTCTGGTTCCTCCTGCATCAAGGTGGAGCCCTCGGGCAAGCTCCTCTTCGGAAAAGTCGCATCGCCCGCAGAGCAGGTCCTGGGCGAAGCCGCCTCTTTGCAAGCGTTAAGAACGGCCTGCGAGCAAGCTGGCCTTAACGAGGAAGAATGTATCGTCCCTCGCGTCTACGGTTCCGGCACAGTGGACACGGACAAGGATGGGAGGCGGAGGTCGGAAGCGTATCTGATCACCGACTACCTCTCGCTCTCCTCGCGCGTCGACTCGTCAGGACAGGCCACATTGGGTCGTCGGCTGGCTCTGATGCACTCAGCATCCCCTCCTGAGCATCGGTATGGATTCGACGTGCCCACGCACTGTGGTGTGACCGAGCAGGACAACACCTATGAGCGCGACTGGCGAACGTTCTGGGAGCGGCGTCGAATCGGAAACCTCGTGGAGCGAATCGGCGACCAGCGTCTGTCTTCTTTGCAAGAAGAAATGCAAAGCTCAGGGGTGTATGACTTGCTCCTGGACCCCGTACGCGACGTGCGGCCCTCATGTATTCATGGCGACCTGTGGTCTGGCAACGCGGGTAGTGAGTACTGTACCCTCCGCGTATCTTGCAAGCGGCAGTCTGATTGGCCTTCTGCGATCTCACCGGCAGCGGACAAAACGACTGGGGAGCCCATGATCTTTGAGTGAGCCTTGAATCTACATCTGTACAGTCGCAAATGCTGATGACATTGTCTCACTCCCCATCCTCGAATGGCCCAGCCCGTGAGGAAATGGAGAGTCGAACGCGAACCACATGGACTTAATGCTGATGTTTGCCGATTTCCGCGCAGGTCTTCCTATTACGGACAGTCAGTAACCTCTATCAGGCCATGGAAGGACTGAATTGTTGACAAGTCTCTTCGTATTGCATACAGTGGGGAAGCAGAGCTCGGTATGACCAAGATGTTCGGCGGCTTCACATCCGACTTCTATGATGGTGAGCATACATGCAATAATATGCTCGTATACAAGTCTTTCCTGACTGCAATTTCCCGACTTTCTTCAAAAATAGCGTATCATAAGGTAGTGAGCAGGTAGAAGATTCCTATGCGATGTCCCAGCGCGAGCGATGCTCATCCTCCCGCTCCCTTTGCATCCTCAGCTGCCACGATCAGAGCCACACTACGAGGAACGTCTTCGACTCTACGAGCTGTACCATCACCTCAACCACGCGCTTATGTTCGGTGGGAGCTACAAGGTACGATCCTACACGTTCACGTCTGCCTTCTCTGCATCGATTTGCTGATTTGCATGCTCTGCAACTTCCAGAGCGGAGCGGTGTCCATCATGGAAGGGCTTATCGATTTTGCCGGTCAGGATGGCGGCACGGCTGACAACAACGCTCGGCGGTCAGGCCTTTGAGGGCAACCAGCTTAGACTTGTCTGTATCCTTACGCTTTCGTCCTGAATCGTACTCGCGTACTCTCTGTCTCTCCTTCTCCTTACTTGTCGTGGGATTAGTTGCGAGGTCTTGTCGAACCGACGGGTAGACTGAGCACGTATTTTGGTCGTGGAACGGACCAGGAACCGTATCAAAAAACCAGCCAGGATCTGGCTGGACCTAGGACAGAATCTGTCGTCCGCAGAGCCACGTGGCTCCACTATGTCTGAGCCCTGCTGCTGTTCAGCATTAGCACGTGGCCTTCCTCAATGCCAAGCCACACAAAATCATGGTATCCAGCTATTCGCCTTCCGCTGGAATGCTCGCAGCCAGATCAACGACTACAATGTTTGGCCATTTAAGAAGGTCTGGATCAAAAGATACTGTACTGCTACAGCAACGTGCGCCGGTTTTGAGCCTTTAAAGGCCCTCAGTGACTCAGGAGATGAAAAGCTCAGCTGACAGAGCCTACCTCCCCGACAGCTCTGCCTGCTCCCTGACACCGCAATGGGCATCATCATACAAAAACAAAGCACAACTATACACCTGGAAACTCTTCTCTGATATCCTTCCATACTGTAGAAGTGGTTTGTAGTCTTATAGATTCATTCCAAGCGTGGGAACGCTCGAAGTAATTGTTAACGCATGCCAATTTTATTATACCTGCTTCCTTCCTTCACATGCAATGAACATCAGTTTGCTAAGTAGTACACAACGGAACAGCTGTAGGAGATGCTTGTACTACCCCTTAATACTATGGGAGGAATCAAGAGCTGCAAGAATGCTTTTGCGGCGTGGGATGGCTCGATATATGTCAATCGATGCATAATAATTAATAATAATGCTCGTCCTTATGCATCCATACTCCATACTGGACTCGGACAGCTCCATGAAACACGGGATAGGTTCTATTCAGCAATACCTGATGTATGATAAAGCTTTAGGCGACGTTCGAATACATTTCCAAACTTAAGGGCCTTCTCACGGGAAGCATTCCCGCGACAATGTCGCTGCTTCTCTTAACACGCCTGAAGCTAACATGCGAGAATAGTCCACACTCTAAATCAGAAAGTCGAAAAAGATGGCTTCATGGACAGCTGTAGGTATCAGTGATGCGCCGGTAGGCTTTGATCCCTTCTCTGGTGCTTCCCGGCAGAGGAGTGACCGTCAGCGTTTGAGGTAGGCTATGTGATTAACAATCAGTTAACACTGAGAACATGTTTTTCTTACCCTGAGGAGTCAATACTGCTCAGAACACTCTCAAAGTTGGCAGGAAAGGTCTCTGGGATGATGCAAGCAAATAGGTACCATTTTGTTATGTGTTGAATTCTGAATAGTTGGATGGTCGTGAATGGGAGTTCACAATTTCCAGACAATGACACGATGTGTATGCCTAGACACTTTTTGGTACACCAAGTGCACCTGAGTTTCCAACACCTCGAACTTCAAAAACAAAAAGTGTATGCGTTCGAAAGGTATGCTCATTGCGAGCTCATAGAACCTTTCAGACTGAAATTTGGATCAGGGAATGGGGCGTGGTAGGGACAAAAATGATGTGTATTAAGAAGAACAGGATAGAAACAGGATTGGCATATGCGTAGGAGCGTTAAAGAGTCAGATCAACGCCAGAAAGGTTTCACGAGCACCAGAGTACCATATGAAGCTAGGAAATGCTGTATAGAGAGTGTTAAAAAGATGTGAGCGGTGAAAAAAACAAGGAAGTGTGTACTCACCGTTGATCAGCAGATTTGAGGACATCTGACGTTGCTGAAGCGCAACCAAAGCCTGCAAGGAGACGAAAGAGGGCGGGAATGGTACGTAAGTATACCATGGTGCTTTACGAGAAGTTTTGAGAGCGTACGTACCTTTTTCACAGGTATGCGAGCTGAAAAAGGAAACAGGCAGCAAGGGCCTGGGAGAGCCCAACGTGCTCGCAAGGGCGACAGAGGTGCTGAACGGCAGCTAGAGGAGGGAAAGAAGCTTCATTTCAATATACTATACTGTATAGACAAATAAGAAGAGTAAGGGATGATCAGAAAGAAGAGAGGGTGAGCAATCGAGATGGATGGGATGGAAAATGTGAGCATAACCATGCCATTCAACAGTCGCCAGTGCACAGAGAGAGGAGCTATGATCCAAATGACTTCAAAAATTGACCCAGTACCTCTTCAAGTATCCCTGCGATAGATTGGAGACAGTCAGCTTTGAAAAAATGGACAGGAGAAGATATTGAACGGTCAGAGTCACGGCAGAGTTGAGGAATGGGGAGAGTTAGTGATCTTTGAAAGGCAGCTGACTGTCAGAATCAGCACCAATCGCGCGCAAACGGCATCCAGAGCGACTTCATAGCTACCTAAACGACCCAGGCTTTGCTTTACCTTGTATGACTATGTGTGTTTTTGGATGCCATCCAGGTAAGGGCAGGGAAAGGCATGGCTGCGAGGAGTCTATATCAGCTGCTACGGAAGGTGGCTGTCCGCTGTCTTGAAAAGGACAGATTTCCCCGAATCAACGATAGTTGAGAGGGGTGTTTCTCCGCGGACACGCACGGTCACAGAATTTCTCCGATGGGGTCACGAAGCGGACACAAGTTGTCGCAGAACGGTCACCAACTCCACAAGCATCCTCCTTTGAGCAACCAGCCCGAACCCAACCCAACGGACAGAGTAAGTACTTCACAGAACACCACTACCGAGCACTGAGTATAAGTAATCAGACACTTGTACTGACGCTGTTGATTTCCTTCTCATATTGCTCTCTCCTCCGCCCCTCGCACTTGCTGATCGTTTCTCCCTATTTCTTCTTCGCTTCGCTCCCATCTTCTCAGCACTCACAGTCTACATCGCTGCTCGCAGCTCCCGTCTTGCGCCCTCGACTCTGCTCCGCGCGCGCTGTTGCGCGTCTGCCGTCGCCGGCCGCTGTTTGTTGCCGCTCCTCGGAGTTCGGACAGTGAGTCCCCTATTTCCCATTCATGCGCGTCGCTTCCAAGGGCAAATTACTTATGCTGACGCCTTCTCTCTTTCTCAGTGTTGTGTCGGCAATGAAGTTGGGTTTTCTGGAGGAGGGTGAGCCGCATCCATCAGAGACATCAACGAGTTTACGCGCAATGTGCTGATACGCGTTCTTACTTCTTTTCTTCTTGCTTGTTGGATTCTTTCCCATTCAGATTTTCTGCTAATCATTCAATTCCGGTTTGCGGTGCTTGAGGAGAAAAGGGGATAGGAGAGTCTCGTCGGCAGGGGATGTTGCCAGTGGCGCAGCGCATCCTCTGCCGCGGACAACATGGCGAAAATAGGGGGAACGTATGTCAGTTTGGAAATGGGATGTCGAGGCGAGGTAGTCTCACGATAGTCGATAACTGATAGTCGATAACTGACACTTCTCTCGTCTTTCTTTGCGCAGCTATTTCATCAATCGACGCTGGAGGCTTCAGAACGAGTTAGGATTCAGAAATATACGGGGGATGAATGATCGAAGATTCGAAGTGAGTAATGCCATAATCCCAAAACCTTTAAAGAGACCTCAGCTGATATGCTTTTCCTTCACTCATGAAGCTACTGTTTCCTCCACCGATATCCTATTCACTATACAGGCACTTTCGTCTTAGACTTCGATGCAATACAATCCCAATAATTGTTCTTCAAGTCAATCACCCCGCGCGACGCAAGAAAGGAAAGACTCTGCACAAAGTTGCCCAACACATCTTCTGGCAATCAGCGACAGTGCGCGTAAGGAGGGACAGCCCAAAGGTCGGTGCAGGCCTAAACGAACACACAGCCACGGGAAGAGTCAAGACAAAAAAAGCGATGGAAATGCGGGAACGAGTACGAAGGCCAGATTACATGAAACAGTCGGAGACTCGGGAGACGCAAGTGCGAGAGGACGAAAAGTGCGAGCGGACCAAATCAAAGCGGTGACGACGGGCGAAGGAGAAGAGCTTGCGAGGCGAGAAAAACAAGGCCGGATGATGGATTTGGCAGACTTGGATGGCGCAGGTCTGCGAACGTGTCGTATCGCCTCGACCACCTGGGGTATCGACTACGTCTGGGAGATGGGACCTGGATAGATAACTCAGCTGTCTGAGTGGATGCATAATGAGAGAGGGAGAGAGGGGACGATTTTCTGGACGCTTCGAAAGGAGTTGGCGTCAGTACAGTAGTCAGTATAGCGCAGATCCCAGCAGCAATAATGAATAGGAAATTAGGAAGACTACTCACCTTCTCATGGTATCGTAGCAGTTGCTGAAACAGTTGCTGAAAGCGCAGAGCGGGGAGAGTCAAGCTCGAGGTCGAGCTTGATGTCGGCTACGAATGTAGCGCGTACGTCCTTCTTGGCGAGAACGTTGTCCGAAAGAGCTCGCAGTCCCATCTTCCCCAAGGACTTGAGCTTTCGATCCACCTCAACAGCGACCTTGTCCCGGTCCGTACCGCTGCTCAGATCCTCGACCAACTCGATCACCCTGCGCCAGCGACTGAGAAGCTTGCGCGCAGCTACCGCTCCCGCATCCAGGCCAGCATCTTTTCCCCTCCAATCGGTCTTTCAGAGACCTGATCAGCCCATCCCCTACATGCCATACCTGCACAAGCTGACGCACCGATCCAACGCGCTTCGCCAGCTGCAGCAAGGAGAGGGGTGTCGAAGTAGCAGAGGGGGGAGCAGGGGTTCGAGAGGAAGATTGAGAGGAGGGTAGGAGAGCGGGAGAAGCAGGAGGACCGGGGGCTTGAGGGACAGACGCGTTTGAGAAGGCTGCTACCGACCGAGCACTGACATCGTTGATGATAGGAACGGTTGGAACGGAGCTGCTGACAAGAGTGAAGGGCGCTGTAGGCGGCTGTCCAGTGGCCAAGTGCTGCTGTAGTCGAAAAAGTGCTGCATCAGCATCGGAGGAAGGGCCGGAGCTACCAACGAACTGAAGACCAAAGAAAGGAGGCATGTAATGTCAGAGCATCGAACATCAGGAGAGAGAACAAACCACATCAATGATCCAATTACCTCCTCAGCTTCGAGAAGCGCGCGAGCACTCGTAGCAAGTGCCCGACGAGTGTTGCTGCGCTGCTGCTCTGCACTGTTGTTGTTCTGCTGAAGCGCCGACACAACGAGACGGAACATATCCGAAAGGAAGGCCCGTGATTCTTCGCGCTCGATGCGCGCCTCGGTGACCGCCGCCTTGACCATCGCCGAGGTCTCCTCCTGCTTGACGCGAAGCTCAGCCAGTGCATGACCCACCGCAGGGACAAGTTGTGTGATGGTGACCTCAATAGGGCTGACTGCTGCGGACATAGCTGCTGTGAGAGCGGAGGCGAAGGTCCCGAATGCGGTAGTGTCGAAAGGTGGCATCGACCAAATAGGGAGGCCTTCGTATTGATGTCTGAGGCACGCTGCGTCTTGTAACATTACGGTCCGCAGCCACTTCAACAAGGCCAGGAAGTTCAGCGCGGCCTGGTCGGTCTCTCCGCCCGTCCGATGTCGCTCCTTGATGGTCGTCTCCGCCTCCTCGATCTCTGGCCAGAGCTGCTGCTGAAGCGCCAGTGGTGGTTCCACCAATGTGCGCGGCAGCCAATAGTCGCCTCCTCCTGCGCTGAAGCCCGCCAACGCTCGCACAGGCTGAAGCGCCACACCTGTCAAATATCGCTCTATCAGCTGATCACCTCCAGCAGTCCAACGCCCATGCTTCCGGATGCTGTCTTCCGAGCAACCACGCTCGAATGCCATTCTGGCTCCTCCTCCTCGCATCGCGTGCGTGACATTCGAAGTCGCAATGCCGAGGTCGCTGAATGCCTTCTTGAGTACCTGAGCTTGATCATCCCATGTAACGCCGCTGCCCTCGACCGCGTCGTCCTCGCAGTCCGTCAACAGCATGAGGTGGTACCAGGAAGCACGACTGGAGAAGTTGGGAAACGGCTCCTTTCGCGTGTGCCAGCGCTCATAGAAGAAGAGAGCAAGCGCTCCCACCGGGCAGGCCTCTACGTTCTTATGCCGAGCCGCAATACCGACCTCTTTCCGACCTTCTGTGTTGACTTTGCTGCGGGGAATGGTCACCACAAACGCTGGACATGCTTGAGGCTGTGATTGAGGCAACTATGATGGACGAACGAGGAAGGCAAAAACAAAACCAAGTCAGATCATCGATCAATCATCAAGCATTCAGAGCAATGGCGACATCTGACAACACCAATGCCACGCCAGACCCATATCCCAGTACAACCAAACCGAGGCGCACACAGTAGTCACCGTCAGACACACACAGTGCAGACTACAGGTGCACCCCGCGACCCCGCACCATCTTTGCCCTGGTTTCAGCTGACGCTCCCCCGACTGCCGTGGGCCAATACCCACATGTCGTTGTCCACCCCTGATCTATCATCTATCCGATGACATCAAGGGGGGAGGAGAAGGGGAGGACGAGGGAAGAGGGAAATGACTCACTGTGCGCGTGTAGAGTCGCGATAGCTTGGCCTTCCGTAAGTCTTCCGACCTTCCCATGATGGCATGCTGCATCAGGAAGTCGAATCGAGCTCTCCAAGTGGAGGTGTCGCAGGCGTCGGAAGCTGAGGCGGGGTAGGCGATGGTGCTGTGCTGCTGGGAGGTGCTGTGCTGCTGGGACATTTGCCTGAGGTACCATTGACTGATCTCGAGATGCTGATCCTCCGTGTACCCGTCGTTGAGCGAGTGCTTCCAAGTGTCCTCTCCGAGCAGTTCTGAGTGCTGAACCTTGTGTCGCCGGACTGCTTTCCTGAAGGCTTTCAGCAGGGCGCCATTGCGCGGGTGAGGAAAGGTGTTGGCGCCCTTCAGGACCTGCGTCTCCCAAAGGTTGACGATAGCTTTGACATGGGTCTCCAGGCCCTCGTCGCCGATCTGTGGGTTTCGGTGCAACACAAAGCAGCTGTGGTGACGATGCAAGCCCAAAGACACAATACCAAGTCAGCCACTCGAGCACAACACAACAATGTGATATATTGACAGCAGGATGCATCTGCCCTCACCATACCAGCTCGCTCGCACAACAGACAACAACCAGCACTCACTTCAAGTATGTGACGAGCTTTTGCTCAGACACCAGAACCTCGTCGACGTTGCTCTGCTCCCGCGCCTCACTCTCCGCGCTGCTCTCTTCGGTGTGCACCTCCATCGCATCACAGGCGTGGGCGTTCGCTGTGGCTGGAGCATTTTCGTTGGCTGCTGGTGCTGCGCTTGCGCTCGGGCTCGAGATCACTCTTGCTGGTGCTTGCATCGATAGCGGAGAAGGGACCTCGGCTGCAAACGACGCTCCAAGCGCTGGTTGCTGCGAGCGAATGCGGTTGAGACAGCGCCAAAACGTCTGAGAGAGAGAGAGATGCCGGGGTAGAAGTGAGTTGAACAAAGAAGTCAGTAGTCTGAGATGCCAGTGTCAAGCCAAGGGGACTGGACTCGCTCAACACATCGACTTACGAGAAAGCTGCTCTTACACCGGTCCCAGTTTGCTTTGGTTCCAGGAGCGAGAGTACTCTGCTTGAGGTGGAGCGCAAGATCGATCGTCTCGTTCACGAACGTTTGCGCCCCCGGTCTTGTGTCGGCGTCCAGCTGGATCGCCATCGCCCCCGCAATCTCCGCATCGGTAGCCAGTGCACCACTAATCCGCAGCTGCTCAACTAGCTCGGGCGGCAACACACCAGGACCAGCCGCCCCGAATGTCTCCTCGCTCTCCACCTGTGGACCAAGTCCGTCCGCTCGTTCGAACGCCGTCGAGGATTGTCTCTCTTGCTCGACCTGTGTATTGCTTCGGACACCGCTGACGTTACGACTACCTCCTGGTTCCCGGGCGAGAGAGTTTGCATCCTGTGGCTTCAAAAATATCGCGAGATTAGAGGCAGAAGAACGTGATCGATTTGATGTAAGCTCTTCAGCCAGAGCTGTAGGAGCTGGAGTGCATCCAAGGCTGCATCGAGTGTGAGAAAAGACGCTGTATCAGACTGTGTGCCCAGGGACTGAATCAAGCTGTGATCCAAACTCACTTGATGCCTTGATCGTGCGTCTGCTTCCAGGAGTACAGTGTAGGCACACCTACGCCAAGCTGCTTCGCCCTGGAGGCCACAGTTCCTCCCTTCTCCTGTCCAAAACACCAGAAAACCGCCAATCGCTTTCTACTGTCGGTATATATGACTCCATCTCGTCTCCTCTTGATACCTCGTCCACCCACTGCCGTTGATGGCGCTGAGATGAGACTGCCAAGCGGAGGAGACGCGACAACCGGGACAACCGGAGGCTGCGTATCCGCCGAGGGCGCGGTGGACGGTGCATCCACGTCCATCACGGCGGAGGGAGGGAGGGGAGCCGTCACTTGAATGAAGCAGACCAGTCGGGGAGTCGGGAACTTGGGTGTGTGTGTTGCAAGGAGAGAAGAGAAGAGATGGATGTACAGGAGGAAAGACGCGCTGGTTGGCAGGAAGGAAGACGCGCTCACGCGCTGCGCTCTACTAGCTCAAGGCTTTCGGCCGATACATGTACATCCTATAGGAGCCCCGCAGGATAACTGTCCTAGGTTCAAGGAAATCGGGTATTTCTAGCTGGTGACCGCTGTGTCCGGTAACGTGACCTCACTCTAATGTCTGTGACCATTCTCTGAAGAACGGATGGGGTTAGGGCTGGGAAGTTCGATGCAAAAATGGCACTAGTGGCATTGAGAATCCTTCCCCAGCCCGTTCTCGACTCGTTTCTCCGTTTTCAATACGATACCAACTTCATTCTTTGGCAAATGAGCAAACTCGAATCGGGCTATGATCATGATCTTCATTCCGCATGCCAACTCCTCGCAACCATGCCTTTCCCTGCTCTTGCCTCGATGGCATTCACTCGACCACTCACACGGAGAGTCATACCAAGTAAAAGAAAGGCCCGAGTCATTCAAGAATGAATGGAGACGTTTTGCGCACTCTTTGCGCGCGACTGTTGTTAAATTTGACTATCAGCTGGCTTTCAAAGACGGCTAACTCTGACTTGGCTGATTGGCTCCCAAAGTCCCATTACCCATACCCAATCACTTACTAGTTACTGCTCATATAAGTCTTTACTCCATAGGTCTTTGAAAAGCAGCTTCTTCTCTCAATTCTCACGTTTTATGGGCTCCTCTGCTACCCTTGTGATCTGGTTCAGCCCTTTTCGATCCCGGTACCAATCTCCTTTTCAGCACCCAAACTTACGGTCTACGGAGCGGTACATACGGATTACGGCCCCAAAACGTCACGCAGAGTATCTCCGTATACTTACATCCCATTATCGGCATCTTGTGCTTCCTTCCAGCTTTCCAGGCTCAGTTTGTTTTCAAGCAACGTCAGATGCGGAAATGCGCTCAAATTCCTCGATTGACGGTACGAGCATACTCGATCTGTGAGTCATCTCGATCAAACAAGCAACAATCACGGAAACCAAGCTAACAAGCAACTCCTATTCACTGCATCATACATTCATACCAGGAGGACAACCGATCCGTCGAGCACACGTCCAGACACGAGATCACCCATATAAGCAGGCCGAACAACACTATCTGTCATCCCATCCGCATTCCCTCTCCAAACTCTTCAACCTAATCTGCACACCACCTTATGGAGAAGAGCAAGCGAGTTCCCAGAGCCGATTCCAACCCCTTCATTTCAGCAACCACGTCGTCAATCATGGAACCACTTTACAACTGTACGATCAGCGGCCTCATCCAGATCGACGCCATTGAGAAGACCCAGGAGCGATACCACCGAGTTGACGCCCAAGTAAGTATCACATCCAATGCCTGGTGCCCTGGTCGGTTGTCCCTACCCATAATCAACACAATAACAGCATGACTAACAACACTTGCTTTTTCGTCCCACTCAGTTTGCGCTCACAGCTTCATCCGACCACGTAATTTATCCGATCGGCACAGCATACGGCGTCCACAACCTCGAGCCTCCTATGATCGCAAACATAACAGGTAAGCCATCACTCATCACCACTGTCCATTCCCCAATCAACAGACCTATCCTGAACAGATGATCCCAATACTCTCTATTACCTTTTAGCTGGCTTCCTCCCTTTCCCAGAACCCAAGATGAACATCCACTCAATGACCCAAGCAATGAAGGCAGACGAGGTTCCCGAGGGCTGGGTGCCGCCCACGCCTAACATCACTGGAGTCGGCAAGCTCATGAAGTTACAGGACGCGGCGAAGACACTGCGCATCTCGACTTCTGCCTATGACCGAAGTGTGAGTAGAGTGTAGATCAACCCGTTACCCATCCCCTCAGATTGCTGCATACATGGCTAACGAAAGGCTCTCACACTTCACAGGCTAACAAGAAACGCACAATCGAAATCATCGGTATGCGCGACGCGGACAGAAAGCAACCGGTCCCAACAGAAGGCTCTACGATCTACTTCACCGGCAAGCTCTATAGCCAACAAGAGACATCAAAGCTTTTCACTATGACCCTCGACGACTACAGCTGGGTCTCGGCAACGACCTCATCCCCCTCGCTTCCCAAAGGCCCTTCTCTTCCCGAAGATCCTTCCACTCCTACCAAACGCCCTCAGTTGGGCAAAAGAAAGCAAGCTACACAGAGCGCGGAGGACGAAGCTGGCCCTAGCCAAAAGAAGTCCTCCAGCTCCTATGCCTCAACCTCATCGAGTGGCTGAAATTCCCACCCTCTAGTCTCTACTCAGATTCAGATTCTCGAATCTCGAACTCCATTGTACTTTGTGAATTTTGATCCTAAAAACCAAATCAACTTCTTTCTCAGATCATCACTCGCACTTACCCTGTTCCCTGTGGCCGTTGCGGGCAGCCCGCAGGCCCATTTCTTTTGTTGGAGTGAAAACTTGATCGGAGGACTGCATTTGGTCAAATTCGATTGGGAATGAATGAGGAAGATTTTCTGTTGAGGCCTGCCCAGCTACAAAGCCAACGCCAGATCACTCACGGGCCATGATAATAAAAGAGCAGCTAGTACTTAGCAGGAGTTCTGGGGAAAAAAGGAGGAAAAGAGGGAGATAGAACTATAGAAGTCAGGAGAGAACGGGAACGTGACCTGAACTAGAGAAGGAGGGAAAGGGAGAACATCAGTGAGCAGCGAAACAGCCCCAGATGCATCCCACATTCACCTTTCGTGAGGCTAAGTTACTCTATTAACGAGAGTAGGAACCATTCATTGTTGCCAACGGGCAACATTCCAGAACGTTCAGGAATGCCTTTTGCCTTTGCTGCTGAGTGCTGACTGCTAACTACAGACTGTTCAGTCATCAGAGATCAGCATCCACGGAAATCCAATTGGCATTCAGCGTGCAAGAACATCGATCAAACAGGCAGATGAATTTGGATTGATGTTCATTGCTATCATCTTGCTGTAACGTACATCAACATGTCTGCAAAGCGGAAATCAAAATCTGCTTCACACACGATGGAGGTTAAGCCGTGGTTCAAGAGAGAGTCGTACTTGTGGATCGTGCCGTCGGAATGTCGAAGCATGGAAGTGTAATGGCCTTCAGCCAGAAACGTCGCTCCTATGAGGGTGTACGTCAACTCGCGCTGAGTTTCTCCGCTCCACAGAAAGATCTCGGTTTCTACCTGCGTATTCATGGCGGCATTGGGTGAGCTCGCAATGTTTAGAGCGATGATTGGCGCAGAGCGAAGGACAGCGCAGCGTTGCCCAGTCGTCTCATTGTTGTGCAGAAGACAACGTATTTGATGATGTCGAGTCAGAAGCGCTGTTGACGCATTGCACAGCAGTGAAGTTCGCAGTCGAACCGATACGAGCGTAGGTTCCGTGGGACAATCAATGAGATCGTATACAACGGGAATGTCGAGCGAATCTTCATGAAAAACCTGTATGCATCCACAGGTGAATGCACTGGCTACGGTCAAGCCAAAGTGCGGCACACAGGTTTGCATAAGTTCCATCGTGCTCGTGTAGCCTGTTGTGGAAAATGATCGAGCATGTAAACGAACGACCTCTGACCGAAATTGATCTCGAAGTGTGTTCACAGTGGTACGATCTCCAGCAGACATCGCAGCGATGAGATTCTGGACATCGACGTGTTGAACCTCTGGACTCGTTATGAAAACGATCCAGCCAAGTAGTATCGACACGCAATCCCATGCGCAGGAGTTCGCTGTCCAGACTGGACCTTGAAGTGGACGTTGATGAAGGTAGAAGTTCTGTGGCACAGGCACTTCAGTAACGGCGCTGGAACGTTCGTTTCCAAAATCGTTATCCTCGTCATTTGTCAGTGAAGCAGTGGTGACCTAGTTCGTGGCCGAAAGCAATACAATCATCAGGGAAGGGCTTCTGAACGCCAGAATCGAGGAAGGATGAATAGCTTACGTTCATCTGCTCTGCTTGAGCAACACTCTCATCGTGACGATTGACGTTTCGAGTGTCGGAAAGATCGGTGGAACGAACGTGTCCCTAATGTTCACAGAAGTATAGGCATCAATGTTTCAACTTGGTTTGTACGCAAATTGGAATACCATTTGTACAGCAGGGATATTCACCTGCTGTTCATCTTCGTTCCATCGTAGAGACGCAGCACGCTGCCGCGAACTTGCATCCATAGTGGAGAACCTTCGTGTATCGCGACTGAGATCAGGAGGAATGCCAATTCTGTTGATATCCTGGACAGACACCGGGCTGAAAAAGGAAAAGGTTGCTCAAAGACGTAGTTCTCGAAATCGCCACGTATGTGAGGAAACCTCCACGTGTGGCGTCGCAAATGACTCCGTCTCGCATCGTCGTGCCTTGAGCTGTATGAATGGTCAGGACGCTTGCGGGTTGAAGTTTCAGCTGTTTCCGCTTCACGAGTATCGATGCAGCTGTACCTTGCTCGTTTGTGTACTTCATCTTGAACGTGCATGGTTCTGAACACGAATGGGGACCAGTTTGATGGAAGATCTCGAAGCTGAAAATGTGCGTTGTCCAATTCTATGAACACTGCGTTGGCGCATTCGTGATTCATGTCGTCGACGAACGTGGACACCAATCGTATCGTTCCTATCGCTCCATTGGTGACACCGTGTGGAACCGAGCGGTTCTTTCCCCTGTAAACCACACGCATCCCTTCGTGCAAAAGAACACGACCGGGAATCCAAGAGGAAGGAGGAGCTTTGGGCTCAAAGTTGATAGCTGCTGAGCGTAGGTGCATCGTGGAAGCCACGTTGAAAGAATCGATCGCATCACAATTGACAATAGGCGTGACTATAGTCGCAGAAGCGCGAGTCTTCACGTCTCCTAATGCACGACGAAGTTTGTTTGTCTGCACAAGCACAGTAGCGTCTGCAAGTTTAGGATCATGCAAGTGGTTGGCTAGAACACGAGCGTTCAATTTGTCCACGTCCGATTGTGTTGCAGTTCGTGTCCGAATACGACCATATACGACGCTCGTCTCCTCATCTGTTACGCGGTGTTGTTCCGTAAAGATGATTGCACGGTCAAAGCTTTCAAATGCTGCACGACCAGCGATTCGCGCATTGTCGTCGCGAGTTTTTTGAGACAGAGGTGATTGATACAGTGGCGTCCCCGTGACGGGGGGAAGCTGAAAGAAGTCTCCTGCCATAATCACATTCATGCCTCCGAACCACTCGTTGTTGTGTTCGTCCTCCCTTGCTGTCCGGCAAGCAGTGTCGATAGAGTGCAATTGTTGATGACTCGTCATGCTCGCTTCGTCGCAGAAAAGAAAACGACGACCTTTGTAGGTCGATCGAAGTGTGTTCATTCGAGCTGCAGAGTTGAGGAACGCATCCGCCTTCTCTTTTCCTGCTTGTGACCCATAGACGGGGAGTTGGAAAGCTTTGTGTTGGGTGGTGCCTCCGACCAGACTGGCAGCTTTACCGGTAGGCGCAGTGACTTGCATCGTATCCTCTTCGCCCAGCAATTCCAGTAGCTCTTGCAGTACAGTAATAACCCGGGTCTTCCCCGTACCTGCCTCTCCTAGCAGCAGCAGGCGCAACGGAGGTTGGAAAGCTACAAATTCAACAGAACGAAAAGAAGGTATTCAACGTCTATCAAATCTTCAAAATGTGCAGAGTTGGGGTTCATACATCTACCCACCAAAGAGGGTTGAATGTGCAACGAGTCGAAACGCGGTGGCTTGGCTTTTGCTCAACAGATGTTTGCTAATGAGATCTTCTTCTTCGAGAAAGGAATCATGGATACGTTCGGTTGGATGGTCTCCGATATGCAGGTAGATGCTGCTCGCTCCGATTCTCCCTGTTGCTTGCGGTGTCGCTCTATAGGCATGCTTTTGATTTGTTCCTGCCAGAACCGTAAATTGTGATCTTTCACAGGGACTTGGAGCTGCTGTTGCGTTCTGGTGCCAGTGAATCGATTCGCTGATGTTGATGTCCATGCCGATGCAGAGAGAAACTCAATCATATGTGCTTCGTTATTGGTTCCAGCAGGATTGATTAACGTCTCGCTCTCATCGAGTGAAATCGCACCATCGTCCTCTTCATCGTTGCACGGATTGTTTCGACGCTCTGTCGTCAGTTCGGCAGCCTCGTCACAGCGTTGTCGAAGCATATCGGCATCGTGCGCATCGTCACAGAGTTCCATCTCCGCCCAATTGTCCAAGATTGTTGTAACGTTTTGAGGACAGTCGAACGCTTCCCACGCTTCTCTGCATGTCTGGTGAGGCAACAGTAGAGGCGCACGCGTAGAGTGCGGCTTGAATACAGCAAGGTAGAACAGGTATCCGTCATCGTCTGTGTGACTCGATCGCGGAATTCTCGAGCCAACGATGCGTGTCAGTCGATCTGAGTATCGCCTTTGGACAATGACATGCGTTGCAGCTTTTCCATGAGGCGGCTGTAACGGGTGGACCACCACTCCTGTTACTTGATTTGTCTTTGGAGCTCTGGTCTTCGTCACCAGCTCGCATTGTTGCACAAAGTCCCACAGGCAAAGGTCGTCGCACGACGATCCTCGGTACAAGTAGTCCGCATACTGGTCCGAAGTTGTGATCCTGTTCGAATCATACCGCAACGAGGTCTCTGTCTGAACGATGTCGGAAGCAGGATTTGGAACGGACTCAGCATTCCGCGTGCTGTGTAAACGAAAGCACAACACTCTATCAGTCTGTGTAAATCGGTTTCTATGTGTCGATCGGAATAACAGCTTGCCAATGTATGAACGCACTTCGGATACTGGCTGTGAATGAATGACAACGCATATGGAACGATCAAAGGTTTTGTAGAATGGCTTTGCAAAGTGTCGGATTCACCACGAATGTACAGCGCCGCCTTCTGACCGTGGAGATTGCTGATCCGCATGATCTGACTGACGACAAGACGCAGCAGTTGCTTGAACGACGGCAACGTGTTGGAATCGTGCAGCCGCTTGAGCACTTCCGCAATTGCCCGTAGACCTTTTGGCGCAGTAAGGTCGTGCTTCAAAACGTAGTCAGAGATGTATCTAGCCGCAGCTTCCGCACTGCGTCCGGATTGTACGATTTGGATGTCGTGGTTGTGCCTCGCTGCAACGAGAACATACGGGTTATGCCAGTTGATCCAGGGATCGAGGATTTTCGGTAAGATCGATTGAGTGTCAGCATCGTACTGGCTTAGTTCTCGTTCCTCATGTGGGAACCTGAAACGACATTCTTTACGCGGCGGTCCGTTCGCATTCTTGTAACACACTTTTCGATGAGAGTGTAGTTGAAATTTCGAGCCCAGGACGATGTGGTCTCGTTGAAACTGCGCAGTGAAAAAGGGCTCTGAGGGATGGGGAGGACGTTGCTGACGTGGCTCCACGCGGTCGTCTACAGTCTCGTCGTTTGCATCAGGAAGATGGTGCCAGGCGATGTCCTCCGCCCACTGGAAATATTGAGCCTGATATTCGTCACTTGAGTCCATTTTTGCCCGCAGACGGGACGGAGACAGCGCATTCTCCAGCCAAATGACACAGTGTGCGTGGAGATTGCCTCGATCGGTCAGCTCGCGAGAGAGGAAGAAGGATTTGAGGCGGCCCAAAAGGCCACCTTGTACGTTACTTTTGCGAGCAACGAAATCCCAGCCGAAAAGGTGACCGAAGATCGTGCGCAGATGGAATTCAAAATAGTCAGCTGCGGAAACTGGATCGGACGCGAGTACTCGTGCCCGTTCGTTGGGGGATGGAAGCACAGGGTCTCGTACGCTGAGGTCGATCCTCTTGTCCCCATGGATGAAGTGGAACAGCGGCGAGTGTTGTGCAGGAGGATTCAATGTGAGGAAGATCTGGAATGGACCATGCGCTGACATGTATGCACGCATCTCGCTTTTTGCGGTATCCATTGCGCCTTTGGATCCAGGAAGTTTCGATGTAGACGTGCTGCATCGAGATAAGAGGTTCAAAAGTGTACGCTGATCGGGTGTAAGCGTTGGAGGTACTCCTTCACGTTCGATAATGCCAGCGAGCGATTCGATACTTCGAGGATCAGTTCTGTTCATCACTTGGACAAGTGAGTCTGCAACGGTTCGTGAAGCAGTCAACGACGTAAGGAACGCCGCTTTTCGCCTCAGCAGAATGTTGGCAGCGATGAAAAGGAATGCGTGATGGGTTCGGAACCCTGAGAAATCCAAATCGAATAACAAGTTGACCTGCTCCTCCATCGAAATTCGTTCCGGTCGGCATGCAGACGGCGACAGAACGTCAAACCCGCCTACACCAAACGGGAAGAGAGTCGGGTACAGGCTGGGAAAGAGATCTGGGTTGTTGTACTCCGACACGGCTTTTGAACCATGATGAATAGACAAGCCGATTGTGTCATCTACTGCCGTGTGGTTCGCTGTCTCTGATCGCATTGTATCTGACCCAGGAACCGAACGTTGTTGACCGAGGTCACGAAGAGCAGTTGCTACCCGAACTCGGGCTGGAAACTCAACGCTCTCCGTGTCCACAAAGCCAGAATGTTCGATGACGTCCCCTGGTGCATCGTCGCTCACAGCATCCGCAGGATGAGGATCGATTCCGGCAGTCTCCTGATCCCATAGCGCAGCTGGATCGTCACAATGCTCATGGATAATGGTATCGCGAAGAAATGTCGGCGTTCCATCCTCTGGCCACGCTTGGAGATGTTGTTCGTCGATATTGACATCCTTGTACGCTTCCGAATTTGCCTTAAGGAAAGACAGGAACGATTTGATTGTTCCTCTTCGCACCTTGATCACATGCTTCAAGTCCGCAGGCTTCAGCAGTCGAGGACCGACCACTATGCAACTGATGACTCCTTGCATATCCGCAGGGGCAAGTGGAAGTAAGGTTGTCCCCGGAGTTGACGCGGAGCTGGGGTTTTGCGGACTCCGTACTCCTCCGACGGAGGGCTCCGCCGGAGGCGGAGCGCGGAGCTCACTTTTGAGAGATTTTTGACCTTAAAAAAGCACGGAGTCCGCCTGGAGGACTCCGCCGGAATTTACGCGGAGCGCGGAGCCCAATCCTGGGCCCACTAGTCAAAAGTACGGAGCGCGGAGTCGTCAAAATTGTGCGAAAAATTCCGGCGGAATTTCCGCGGAATTCCGTCGGAGCTGTGAGGTCACGTGATCGTCGAAAATAGGGGTCACGTGACCTTATTTTGGGTGCGCTCCGCCGGAATTCCGTCCAAGTTCCGCGGAAATGTGCGGAATTCCGAGAAAAAAGGCATCGCCGAGACACGCGCAGGAGATAAAAACAGGCATCATCATCCGTTGAGAGCTTCAGAATAGCACTGGAGTCAATACCGCAACAATGTCGGATGGTGAATGTATAGCTCTGATTGTGTTAGAGTCATTCTGAGAGCAAATTATACCATCACTGCGCTCCGACGGAATTCCGCGGAATTCCGAGCTCCGCATACACGGAGCACGGAGGAGCATTATGAAAAACGCACAGAAAAAACGCGGAGCGCGGAGCTGGGATTTCAACTTTTTGTATAATTCCGTCGGAACGCGGAGCTGAGTTTTTTCAGCTCTGTCTTAGTCTGCGGAGGCGGAGCTCGCCTCAAAAAGTCAAAATTCCGGCGGAATTTGGAAGTGCGGAGGCGGAGCCCTCCGCGTTACTCCGGGGACAACCTTAAGTGGAAGCCGATTGGACATCTGTATCACATCAAGATTGTGTGCACAGCAATGTCCTTTGAGAAATCGATTGTTTTTATCGTCTCGAGAGTCGAAAACTCGAGTGACGAAAGCAGATGCCTGCATACGAGCGCAGACGAGTTCCTCTGCCCAAGTGATGTCCTGCAAGCTGGGAGGCAACTGGCCTCGATAGTTTCCGTTCCTCAGTGAGTGTTTCGGAACTTCGCATCGTCGTAGAGGCGGATCGCAAGCATTGCATACGTTGATAAGGACCTTGGAAGAATCGATGGACACGCCTGCACGATCCAGTACGATGCCCTTCAACTGCGGTAGGAGCATGTCGGAAAAGTCGAGGGAGAGGGACTTGAGAACTGTATTGTCTGTCGTTCTCAATGTTTCTAGCTCCAGCTGCTCCGCGTCAAGCCGTTGAATTGATTGGCATGGTCGATTCCATAGCGTAGCGTCATTTGCCTTACGTCCACACACAGCACAAACCGCGGTGGGCGAAGGTATCGTTCCGTCCACGAACGATTTCATACAGTCTCGCTTTGACTGCTCCGAAGCAACCGTGGGCCAAACAACCTCAATCTGCTGGTTTTTCGGGTTCCGATACAGATCGTGTTTGTCCTTGCAATGTGCGATCTGAAGCTCCTTGTTAGACGTTCTCCTCACGTCCATGAAGTACGCAGCAGCAACGTTATGCCCAAACCTCTGCTGAAGGACAAGCTGGACCAATCGTTTCATACTGTAGTCACAGATAGCAACACATCAATAACCATGAGTGCACAAGCATCAAGTGATGCGTATAAGTCCCTTATTCACCTGTCTTCTTCCCATGTATGTGGTCGATTTCTGCAGGGGAAGTAGCACAAACAGCACCATCAGCTGGCTTGAAACCGATCAAAATGAAATGTTCAGAACGTTACGAACAGCAGAGCGTTGCACAACTCCTCTTTGCTCAAAGTAAACAGCCGCAGTTCTTCACCGATCGCGCATTTGAAGAACAGTTCCGTAGTTGCCTTGATCCCCTTTTGTATTCTCCAACAAAGGTCGGAGAGAATGGAAGGATCGTAAAGCCAGCCGGATTGCAAAGGTCGAAATGCCTTTGATCCCGACTCTGCCCATGCTGAACGTAATTACACCGACGGCCGACGTGACCGGACTGTGCTGACTGGAGAGGAACGTAAGTGCTCAAAGAGCAACCTGCAGACTGTAGGAAGTAGGAACTAGGAGCCCAAACAACGCGTTACCCTGAACCCCGTCCCTATTTAAATGCTCGTCAAGAATCCATGTCTTCATATGCTTGTAGAACGAGCAGCAGCGAAACTAGCAAGCAAGCTTAGTGCCCACGACCACAGGGCACAGACCAGTCCTTCCGCACTAAAAGCAAACAAGCAGAAGCGTAGCAGCAAGCAAACTCAGTACTCACGATCAGCCTCCCGATCATGCTTCCGCACTCTTCGTTCCCCCCCTTGCCATGACCTTCTTACAGCAGTGAAGATAGGCATTCAGCATGTTTCCCCGAAACGTCCCATAGACGAAAAGGATGTCACATGATAAGCAAACCTAATAAGACAATGATAGTAAGAACATGATGAATAGAATGAGAACGATACCATGTGGCTTCTTCGAATTTCGATGCGCCTTGCCCTTCCCTCTTACCCTCCCACACGTAAATAACCATTCATACTGACTGCCGACTGGTATCTAAGGACTAAGTCTCCTATGGTGTGTTTCCGCCAGCCTGGTGCTTACTGGGGCCATCAGCTGCCCTACGAAAATGGAGATGCACGCTGTCTTTACCTACCTCCGGCTCGATAACTAATCCATATCACAATTCACATTTCACAGCCCACAGGCCGCAGACAACCATCCATTCGACATGTCTGTTCACTACCTTTCATGGCTGTAAACGATGTTCTGAAACACAAGAACTCGAATAAAGGTATGCTCATTACGAGCTCGTAGAACCTTTCAGAGTGAATTTGGATCAGAGAATGAAATGTCGTAAGGAAGAATGTTATGTGTTCAGAAGAACAGTATGGAAACAAAACTGGCATATGTTCAAGACCGAAAGATAGTCTCAGCGGACCAAACAAGAGCACTATCGAACCGGTGTATACTCTTGAGTCAGGAAAACCTATCGAGAGCGTGAGGGCTGTAGCAATGAAGTGAGCGATCAAAAAAAAAAAAATCAGAAAGAGTCCACTCACAGTTGCTTTGGGGATTTGGAGACGTCTGACGTCGCTTTAGCACAACCAAAGCCTGGAACGAGACGCAAGAAGGCGAAATTGGTATGTAAGTATGTAGAGATGCTCCATAAGAAGTTCTGCAAACACACATACCGCTTTGCTGGAATAAGAGGCGAAAAGAAGATAGGCACCAGAGCCAAAGAGGACTGAGCGAGATCAACAGGGCAGCAGAAGAGCTGAATAGCTGCGAGAACAGAGGAAAGGGGCTGTATTTCAAAGAACTGTGCGGTAAAGACATGTGAGAAGAAAGGCAGATGACCGAAAAGAAGGGAGAACGAGCAGCAGATAGGATGGAAAATGTAAGCATAGTCATGCCATTGAACGTTCATCAATCATCAGTGTACAGATAGACCAGAAGACATCCAAATGAAATGAAAGACGACTACCCTGCGATACACCAGAGATAGTCAGCGTTGGAAAGTTAGACGGGAGAATATAAGAAGCGTCAGAATCATGGCAGAGTAGAAGTAAAGTCAGAAGGTAGTCTGGTCACACCAGACCGCGCTGTGCGCGGTCTGGCTCCACTCGACGAAATTTGAGTGACACCTCCCGCAAAATTTTCCTTTTGCATCCAACCAACGCACACTTCCATGCCTCACAGCACCTTTACTCATCAACCAATGTCAGAACAAAGTCATCGGCCTTGTGAGGGTTACACCCAAAGTACACAGTCCAGGTGTTGTTTTGGTATTCCGGCACTTCCCATGGTCGTAGCTGACGCTTCTGTCAACCGCATTTCTGGTCTCTTCCTTTATCTGCTACCTCAGCCCTAGTTTTTCCACTCCTCTGCATAGCAACAGCCTTGCTCAGTCAGTCGAAGGGAGTTTTGAGTGAGTGAGGGCCCGTGCGCGAGCCCTCTGGAAGCGCGAGATGGGCGACGAAATGAGGTAGACAACTTTGGCTCTGAGTGAGGGAGGTGCCCAATAGGGGTATTCAGCTCAACCCTGAGGCGTTCAGGGCGGCTTTTGCAGAAAACTCATCTGAGCGCCTTGAACTGAATACCCCCACAGAGAGCCCCTTCAGACCGTACCTTCAAAACAGGTCTGATCATTTTTTTTCCATGAGATTCCAAACCCAGAGAGAATCTTTCTGACGTTCAGAACTTTTCTGAGGGCTCCAAGGTGCTCTGGAAACTTCTGACCGCTCACAGGAAAATTTGTATGTGAAATGAGACGGCATCTTCCAGAAGTTTTCTGGGTCAGAAGACTCCTGAACGCCTCAGGGTTGAGCTGAATACCCCTAATGAAATCGAGTCGAGTGGTGCCAGACCGTCTCCACGGGATCTTGTGTCCTCTCATCACGTGCGTCGACGGTCTGGTGTGACCAGACTAAGTCAGAAGGGCAGTTCACGCGTCAGGCTTTTGCGCCATTTTTGGCCGCCCATCCTCGCTCAAACCCGCCGAGACCCGCCGAGAACCAACATCCGCCCAGAACCACCGCAACGACTGCGCGAAAGCACTGTCTTCTTCTCGTAGCGCAGCACCTTGTAGATGATAAAAACGCCTGTAAATAAGTTCTGGGGAGTGTTGCACCTTTTACTGCGAGTGCAAACCTGGATTGAACCTAGCCTTTGAGCGTTGAGCGTTGAGCCCTCACGAAGGCGTGGCGAGGCCAGTCCATGCCGAGAAAACTGTCAATTGCAAGCGGTTATATTTTATCAAATGGATGGTTAAATGTACAAACCTTGGTTTAGTACAGTGGTAGACACAGTTGCACACTCGTGGGATCGAACCACAGCTCATGCAAACATTTTTGGCAAATTATTTCATTTCACCACTCAGAATCTTGCCGGAGTGGCTCAGCGGGTCTGGGCGGCTCTGGGAGTGACTGGGAGTGACTGGGAGTGAATGAGCGAGGATTGGGATGAAATGGGAGTGACTGGGCGGGTCAAAATCGACCCGCCGAGTCCATTCTTCATCAGACTTTCTGGGCGGGTTTGGGCGGATCTGGGCGAGAATGGGCAGAAATGGGCGGCTCTGGGAGTGGATTTTTCACGACGCGTGAACTGCCCTAGAGTCAGTTACAGTGAGTAGTCGTCTTCAAAAACCATCAGATCGTCAGAATCAGCATCAGTCGCGCGAAAGCTCCAGAAGTAACTTCATCGATACCTCCATGACTCCGACCTTAATGTAGCTTTGGACCAGCATAATGGAGACTTCCCAAGATCGGAAGACAACCACACACAAAACATCCAAAGAACATTGATTCGGGGAACAGCCGGTGCAAACCGGCGCTACTCCGATCTGTCCTGTGTCCAGCCAGATCCTGGTTGGTTTTTTAATACGGTTCCTGGCCCGTTCCACGACCAAAATACGAGCGGCTACTGCCCCCGAACCGACTTGGAAGCTACTTATAAACTCGGTTCTTCTTGACTCACTTGACTCGAGTGCAACCACCGCAGAGCAACACTCATCTTGAAGCTGCATTCACTCATCCTTTATCCTTGCTGAGCTCGCTGCGCTGCACGGTGGTCCCTGAATACGCCTATTCGAACATCTCCCCTGCGCGCTGCCATGGCGGAGCCTTCTCACCAGCAAGAAATCGCGGACCGCCTCGAGGCAGTCAACATCCAGGCCGCTCAGGATCCAACACCAGGGTAAGCTATATGCGCTGCAAAAACATGCGCGATACGTGAAACGAAATCCGGCTGAAGCTCGTGCCCTTGGCTCCTTCATTTCTCCGCGCAGCTCCTCCGTCGTGCCCCCCGCGTCGGGTAAGGTAGAGACCATCACCGTCCCCCCGCCGGCGGAGACAGCCAGCTCCGGCTCCACCCAGAAAGTCACACCTTGGGACGTCGAAGGCGGCTTCGTCGACGGCAAACAAGTCGCCATTGACTATGACCGTCTCGTCCAGGAGTTCGGGACGCGCAGGATCGATGCGCCGCTGCTGGAGCGGTTCAAGACGTTGACGGGCTGGGAGCCTCATCCGCTCCTCCGCCGCGGAAGCTTCTTCAGTCATCGGTGAGCTTGTCTTTGGCTTGGAAATGTGTGGAGGAGATAGACAGTGGTTTGCTGAAAATGCTCTTGGAAATCTGTTTGCAGCGAACTTGATGTCATCCTGACCCGGTACGAGCAGAAGAAGCCGTTCTACCTCTACACCGGTCGAGGTCCGAGCAGCGACAACATGCACCTGGGGCATCTCATTCCCTTCACCTTCACAAAGTGGCTGCAAGATGTCTTTGACGTCCCCCTCGTTATTCAGCTGACAGGTGAGATTTCGCACAGGCTGCCGCATGTTGAATGTAGATTCGGGCTAATATGCTGGCGTCCATTCGCGTTCCTTTAGACGACGAGAAGTTCCTTTTCAAACCCCACCTCACGATCGAGCAAGTGCAAAAGTTCTCGTTCGAGAACGCACGGGATATCATTTCCGTAGGCTTCAACCTCGAGAAGACGTTCATCTTTTCGAATCTGAATTACATGGGGTGAGTGAAACTGAGCGCGCCCGCACTGTGCATTTCAAAAGCTTACACTCGACTTTCGCTCCTCGCAGTGGGCCCTTCTATCACAACGTGTGCCGAATCGCGCGCTTCATCACCACGAATCAGTCGAAGGGGACGTTCGGCTTCAACGACTCGTGAGTTCTGTCTCCTGTGTTACGATCCTGAAGGTTCCGTTGGCTGAACTCGGAGCTTCTTACACCCAGCGACAACGTCGGCAAACTGCATTTCGTGTCCATCCAAGCGGCGCCATCCTTCTCCAACTCTTTCCCCCAAATCTTCGGCACCCGCTCCGACATCCCCTGCCTCATCCCTTGCGCCATCGACCAGGATCCTTACTTCCGCCAAACGCGAGATGTCGCGCCCCGACTGAAATACCCCAAACCCTCCCTCATCCACTCCATCTTCTTCCCTTCCCTCCAGGGCTCTCAGACTAAGATGAGCGCAAGCAACGAGCTGAGCAGCATCTATATGAGCGACACGCCGAAGCAGATCAAGAAGAAGATCGGGGGCGCGTTCAGTGGTGGACAGGAGACGCTTGAGGAACATCGGCGGTTAGGGGGCGATCCTGATGTGGATGTCAGCTACCAATACCTTCGCTTCTTTGTGGACGACGATGAGCAGTTGGACCAGCTGGCCAAGGTGTGTATTGTTCCCCTTTCATGCGCTGAGATACACGAAACTCACCATATGCTGAGGGAATGCACCTTCCATCCCTGTTCCATGTGCTAGGACTACCGCGCCGGCACTCTCCTGACTGGTGAGATGAAGGCCAAGTGCATCGCAGTCTTGCAACAAGTCGTCCGAGAATTCCAGGAGGTGCGTTTCGACCCTGAGAACACTCTTGTCCTGGAAAAAAACCTGTCTGTTCTTCTCTACTTACTAACCATCTGTGCTTCACACCAACCACAGCGAAAATCAAAGGTCACGGACGACATCATCCATCAATTCATGGACGCCACGCGCAAGATTGACCCCGTCGTTTCCGGGCCCGGCTCTACGGCGCATCGTCAGGGCGAGGTTATCAAGACGACAGTGTCTCACATTCCCTGAGCGGGTGCTCGTTCCTCCTTCTAAGGTTCGACTGACTTGATACTGAAGTCATCCGGGTCATCAGAAGAATGCACTCTTGCTGGCGTACGGATGTCGTCTTTCCTTTCGGTCGTGCCGGGCCTGCCGCACTTCGATACATGGCGGAGCTTCTACAACGCTAGACGTCGGCGCCTCCCCCATTCCCGAATGTCTTGGCTTGAGCACCGTATCAACCGTCGGGAACATCAACATTAAACACATTCATTTCATAGACTTTCTTGGACTTGGCGTAACAAGCCACTGATGCTCAGCTTGTACTGGTAGCAGGGTCGAAGATCAGGGAGAGCGAGCGCCAAACAAGAAGAATGGTTGAGAGTTCAATATTCAATGGTCTTACAAGTACAAAGTTGGTTTGAAATACCAGATGTGGGAATCGGTGGTGAGTCAGAGAGACTGATGTATGTGCACAGTACAAGGGATAGGCTGCCTTCGATGTAGCTTGACTGATGGGGTCTCGTCGGTTGTAGAAGACGGACGGAGACAGGGTGGACGAGAAGGCAGCTCCGCGCGAATTCCTTTGCTGACCGAAATTTGCCGTCCGACCTTGGCCCCATTTGTTTTTGGATGTGTCTTGAGTCTTAGTGAAGCCCGTGATCGAGTATTAACCCTGTTTGAGAAGGTTTGACAGGAGTGGAGAAGACGCCCGACACCTGTGTTCCCTGCCTGGAGACGCAACGTTCATCCATTCCCATCTTGCTGTCCAACGATCCGACATGGAAAGGCCTGTTTTCGCCTCGGCAAGGTAGACAGGCGTCAGGGACCCGCGCTGCAGTTCCGAACCATCCTTCCAGATCCACTTGAGCAGGATGACCGACCGACCGGTCACTCTGCCGGTGCCGCCGGGAAAAAGTGAGAAAGCCGTTCACCCACATTGAGAACCTTCGCGATCGTCGACTCCGGCCCATACATGCATGGTAAATGGTGCAGTGGACAGGAGGGGGACCTGGGGTTGGGGGCGACTTCGAGATTTGCGACGTGCGACCGAGTGCTCGTCTGGCCAGCTGATGCTGACAATATGGCGTTGTCGATGGTAGAGGATGCGAAATTTGGATCCCTGTGCATGCTGGGTTGCGCGCGAGCCGTTCGAAAGACGGTCACGAGGGCGGGTGTTGATGTGGAGAAGGTGTGTTGGGAGGGGCCGAATGTTTCGAGAATCAAGGCCCCCGTCGTATCAGGAAGGAGCACATCTCGAGGGTGTGATCTTTGTTGGGCCGCTATGAGGCTTCGACTCCGACCGCATACGAGGTGTTGCTAGTTCCGGAAGCCGCTTGCTCTTGAGCCTCGCAAGAGTCGCAGAGAGCCATGCTCGATCGCTGCCACCGCTCGTCGCTTCCGTCCCACTCGACGGAGTCGGAACACGTGTCGCTGTGGATGTCGTATTGCGAGCATTCGTCTCGCCAAACGCCAGTTGCTACCGCGTCGTCGCAGTCTCGACACAGGAGGAAGAGGTTTCCGGCGCGACACATTTTTGATTCGGGGTGAAGAAGCTGGGGGGTTGGCGGGTGAGCTGAGGCACTGAGGGTCGTCGATGGAAGATAGGTTTGTTGGGCTGACCAGCAGACTGTATGAATTGAGGCAGAGAGAGGAAGAAGACGCAAAACAGCTTCGCAATGGAGGAGGGGGGGAAGCTTACAGTTCCTGGGTACCAGTCTCCGCAGCCTCTTTATATACGGGCAGGCAACAGCCGCAACGCAACACGCAGCATGCTGCTGCGGGCAGCGGGAGCCGTCATCTGGAGGCTGGGGGAGGGGGAGAGGTACAAATTAAGGTAGGTAGTGGTTAGCGCCTCACCGCCTCAGCTTAGCGCCACACTGAGGCGACCCTAAAG
The DNA here is from genome assembly GCA_032718865.1 of Tilletia caries. NCBI lineage: Eukaryota > Fungi > Basidiomycota > Exobasidiomycetes > Tilletiales > Tilletiaceae > Tilletia > Tilletia caries. The sequence goes on along the minus strand of JALUTQ010000046.1, from coordinate 873,303 downwards.
GCAAAAGCTTCCTTATTTGACCAGCGGAATACATACCATTTGGGCAAGGCACAACCCAAAGCAAGCGCAAGGCGGGAGCCGGGAAGTGCGCACGTTGAGAATTGTGAGCCGCCTGTGACCGGTGACCTGTCAGCTGTCGGCCTGTCGCCCGTCTGTGCAAAGGCTGCCCGCTGCCGAGACAAGGTCACACACCGCCCACTGCCACGTCCTATGGCGTCTGAGTTTTGCCCCACTAGGCTCCATTGAATGACACCAGTAAGAGCCTAACAAGGCAAACATAGCGAGCCACACCGTGTCGCGAGAATTCAGAAGCCACTGTGCTGCCACGTCACCACGTGGCTTCACTCAACTCCCAGCCAGCTAAAAATCGCCACATCCAGCTCCTCGCCCTCCGCCAGAATGCTCGCGGCCAGATCAAACATCAGATCGCTTTGGAAGAGAAAGAGCTATAATGGAAGGGATTGTGCTGAACGATCAGGTTGTGCCGTATTCCGCTCTGCAAAATGCCTCCCCATGCGCCGGCAAAGATCGATGACTTAAGACGATGGCTCACTGCTCACACTCTCCTTCCCCTTCCAGTTTCCAGCTCACCTTTCCCTTTCATCTGCTGGCCCCCTTCTTCTTTCCACATGTAGTAACAGTATATACCTTCAATATGAACCTATTTTAACCACAATTGGTTGCGACTGGGACGTTCTTCTCGCCTTGTAAGTGTCCCTCAGTGCTCTCACTCACTGCCCACTGACCACTATCTGCTTTGGGTCTGCTATTTCACGATAACGGTACGTACAACCCTCAAACTCCTCACATAGTAGCGTTGTACACTGACACACCATTATCGCCCATTTTTGCTTGCCTCTGCAGCCTGGTTGCGCTCCCAGGACCCGTTATGGCCCGGACTGTCGGCTTTAGGGGTGAGCATCTCACCTGGCCCCTTTTTTCCGCTTCCTTTCCACTGACAGCAACACATCACACTCTCAAACAGATATTTCCTTGCTCTTAATTCCACACCGGTTCCTATGAAGCCTGTCTTGTGTCTCTGTGACCTTCTACTGGATCTTAGCATATGTCATTTCTGTTTGGGGTCATTCCGCTCTTTCTTCGCTACTATTTTTCCCGCCGCTCTCCCTTTTCTGATTTGATTCTCAGTCTGGAAGGCTCTATGAGCTCGCAATGGACATACCTATCGTCTACATCCAGATTTATGTTGTGTTCTTGGGTATTAAACATTCAGGTGTACTTCGCATCCACCGATGAATGTGTGCGGCAATGAATTACAGGGAAGTTCGGGAACACCAAACTGAACCACCCAACTGTTCAAGGTTTAACACAACATAAAAATGGTACTTACCTACTCATGCTATCTTAGGGGCCTCGCCTGCCGACTTTGAACCTGTTCAGAGCAGTATTGGCGGACGAGTGACCGTCAACGCGTGAGAAATCGATTCCAGCTCGATTCCCGCTCGATTTCTGACCTGTTTTCCTTTCCCTGTGGGGTCAGTACTGCCCAGAACAGGCTCAAACTCGGCAGGCAAGGTCTCTGAGATCATTCAAGCAAACAGGTACCATTTTTGTTATATGTTGAATTCTGAGTGGTAGCATGGTCGTGTGTGGAAGTTCACAATTTCCAGACAATGACACGACGTGCATGCCTAGACACTTCTTGGTGCACCAACTGCACCTGACTTTCCAACACCTCAAACTTCAAAACAAAAATGTATACGTTCGAAAGATATGCTCACTGTGAGCTCATAGAGCCTTTCAGAATGAGATTTGAATCGGAGAATGGGGCATGGTAAGGGAAAAATCATGTGTATTGAAAAGAACAGGATAGAAACAGGATTGGCATATGCCTAGGAGCGTTAGAGAGTCACAGCGGCTCCAGAAAGCTTTCACAAGTACAAGAGTACCCTATGGAGTCAGGAAGAGCTATTTAGAGAGTGATAAGATAATATGAGCAGTGAAAATCCAAGGAAGTATGTACTCACCGGTGATCGGAGGATTTGGAGGCATCTGATGTCGCTGAAACGCAACCAGAGCCTGGAAGGTGACGAAATGAAGGGGGAATGGTATGTAAGTATGCAAATATGCTTTGGGGAACGTTTCGGGGGCGTACGTACCTTTTCACATGTATGCGAGCTGAAAATGAAACAGGGAGGAAGGACCTGGACGAGCCTAGAGTGCTCGCAAGAGCGGCAGGGGTGCTGGACCGCAGCTAGAAGAGGGAAAGAAGCTGCATTTCAAAGATATACACTATAAAGACAAGTGAGAGGAGTAAGGGATAATCAGATAGAAGAGAGGATCAGCGATCGAGATGGATGGGATGGAAAATGTAAGCATAAGCATATCATTCAAATGTCACCAGCACACAGAGAGGCGAGATATGATCCAAATGACTTCAAAATTGACCCCGTTACTCATGAAGTATCCCTGCGATATATCAGAGACAGTCAGCGTTGGAAAAATAAACAAGGGAAGGTATGGAAGGGTCAGAGTCACAGCAGAGTTGAGAAATAGGGAGGGTCAGTTATCTTTGAAAGGCCGCTGGTGGTCAGAATCAGCACCGGTTGCGCGCAAACGAGGCCCAAAGCAACTTCATCGCTACCTCAACGACTAAGGCCTTGCTTTACCTTGTGTGACTATGTGTGGATGTGGATGGCATCCAGGTGTCCAGGTAAGAGCACGGAAAGGCATGGTTGCGAGGAGGGATGTTGGCCACGCGGAGAAAGGCCTTTTCATTTTCTCATCATATGTATAACAAGGAAAGGCGGTGTTTTGCCCTGTTAGGCTCTTATACAGGAGAAAGGGGGTTAGGATTGTTTAGAGCAATAGCTATACAACAGCTATGCTATGGGGGGGGGGGGGGGGGGGTCCAATAGCCTTGTCAATGAGAGATACGCCTGACAAGCTGTTGTAAAAATCCCAATCCCTTTAAATTGAAACTTGGTTTTGACGCTAAAAAGTTTCAGAGTCTCAATCCCAACCCGCTACCCTTTTCTGGAGGCGATCTGGATGGGTGGCGGTCGTCTGGACACCTGCCCCGGCTCGCGGAGGATGCTGACGCTGGGAGCGTGGCCACACGATGAGTGCGCCACCCCCCCGCCCTGCCATTCCGCGAGGAGAGTATATCAGGCAAGCGTAATTCAATGGGCCTATGCCCGCGGTGATCCTGCCGCGTTTGGGCCCGAGCATCTATAAGGTCAGGACTGAGCACGTGACTTGACGCGTCGTCGCGTCGAAGATACTCCAAACACGGGTGAGGTGAGACTCGTCTGGTGGTCTTCTGCGCTAAAATAGGTCCAAAATCCCTGAACCTGCAATAGGTACGACAATACCCTTAAGGTATTGACAAATCCCAATCTTGCCCAATAGCTGTACCTATTCGGAGGATTGACAAAGAGATTGGGAGGGCCATTTCTCCTGTGTTATGAGTGCCATTCAATGGAGCCTAGTGAGGCAAAACTGGGAAGCCTGGGGTGACTGCCACCTTCGGTGGCGTTCCAAAGTTGTTAAAACGTTTGCTAGAACACAGTTTTACGGCAATTTTGACCCTCACTTGAAACCAAGCATTCTTACATCAGTTTTAAGAAAACCTTTAGAACGGTCCGTTCTACTAGATTTAGAACGCGTTGCTAGAATTATGACGTTGTGTTGGTGTTAAAGTGTTGTTCTAGTGTTGCTAAAACACGGACTGGCCATAGCCCGGGTTTCTCTAATTGAAAAAGGGTCTGCTTGGTGGTCTCAGAGTCTCTGCCCTGTATCTCCAAAAGGTTCACAGCTGCTTCCACACTCAATTGATGCTGCTCTCTGAAGACAGAAACCCTCGATTTACAGTATTGCTACCTGCGGATGACATGTTGGGGTGGGCTGAGCATCGCGGGTGGGTGTGGTGAGGGCAGTGGTGTCGAGCAAGGTGGTGGCGGTGAGGAAGGCGTCTGGAGACGTCTTGTCTCACTTCCCGCGTCGCTGCAGCAGTCACGTGACCACTATGTCTACTAGATTTTAACACCATTATAAGATCCGTAAAACGTAATGATTCTAGAGTGTTTTACAAACCCATTTTAAGCGGCGAAGAACGGGGACAAAACAAGAGGTGAACACCCGGAACATAACACCGACGTTTTATGGCTGTTTTAAGGGGGGTTATAACGCCACCGAAGGTGGCAGTGCGCCGGCTAACCCCTACCCTTGTCCTAGAGTTGTGCGCTTCTAGGGTTGTGACAGCCTGGCAGAAGACCTGGGAATCTCTCGGAAATGAAGACCCGTGCAACCCTGGGCCGTAAAGTATTGTCCAAGTCTAGAAGCATAAGAGACTTTCTCCATCCTTGTCGTGCAAGAGTTGAGGAAGGCTAAGTGGCCAAATGGTTGGGCAAGGCTGCCCTCACACACACAACCTTCAGCAGCAGAGTGCTCCCAACTTCCTACAGTCAAACAGGAAATGGTTGACCGTGGTTGACCATCGTAATTTCCAACAGCACCCTCCGATTTATAAATCTAATTTTGCGGTGACTCCCGTGTGGTCACCAGACCAACCACATTTGCGACAGACGCTGTGTTTGCCCTCACTTGCGCGTGACATGATTCTTTTTCTCAACGACCGCACCACCGCCAGTTACCCAGCGTACCCAGTGAGGACGAGAGAGTACCTGATAATAGCTGAGTTGAGCGAGTGGCAAAGGCAGAGAGAGGGAGAGGGAAATGGACGGTGACAGGACAGACAGGGAACGGTTAGAGGAAAAGAAAAGACAGAAGCAATTGCACCACAACTGTAGCACACAGCGCCATCAAACACCCGACAGACCTTAGGGAAATGCTCAGCATGCACATTATCAGCTACCATGCTGCTACTACCAGGTTGAATCGCACAAAATGATGAAGAACTCGTTGAGTTTTGTTGCTGTTGGTGGTACGCAGCAACGGATACGTAAAAGGGAGTTTCCTCCTCTTTCCATCGCACAGCTTGACCGCAAACACCTCACACCATCACAACTGCTTCAAACACCTCGAAACTCGGCAGAGATGGTATCCTGGACATTCGCTAGCATTCCGTAAGATCTTGTGCGATGTCTATCATTCGGAAATTCAAGCATGATGATACAGTCTGTTGATGTCAGGGCCAATTAATGGAGGGTCTCATCAATTGATCATGGTCTCTGTAGCAAAATCGGAAGGTCTGCCTCATTTTCATCGCGTCGCGTTTTCGAAAAGAAACTTTGAAGCTTCAATTTTTTTTTGGGTCTACGGTCAACCATTTCCTGTTTGACTGTATACAAATCATCTACCACCTACAGCCCTACAGGAGCATCATCCTTGTGAGGGCCCCAATCGTAGAACAGGCTTCATTGTGAATACACATGTATATGTGTGGTGTGCACGGTGTCGTGGTGGGAAGATGTGAGCTGGCTGAGTGTAGAAAAAGACTTAGCGAAATTTCGGGAAGGCATCTATCTGGCTGACGACCACGACCACGATCACATCGACACAACAACACAACAAACGAGTTGTCGACAACCTCTTATCAAGGCCATTGGCACGCGCGGCTGCGCGCTGGTGAGTACACCGGTGTCACTGACCCCTTCACTGATCCTCTTTCTCGCCCGCAGCACCAGCGAGAGTATACAGCATCCCCATGACCCCACCTCACCTCGCATCTTGCGCACAGTCTTCTCCCTTCAACAACTTCCGACCGAACTGATCACCTGGTTTCTTGCCTGCACCCCTTCTTCCCTGCCTCGTTTGCTTCCGTCTTGCAGCCATTCCTACGCACCGCGTGCTATGCCCCGCCGACCATCCCTCTCTCCCACTGATCTTCCCGGTTCTCCTTCGTCTCTTCATCTTCTCCTCCCTCCTCTTCCTCCCTCCCTTCTCCCGTTCCGAAGATAGGAACTCATCTCTCGCCCTGTGAGTTGTGACCCGCGCATTTACTTCTTCTTCCTTGCAGATATCCAGCATACATCCACAAGATCGATCCTGCGTCATCCATGACACGTGCGCCGCTCGGTCTCTTCACCTTGCGGCGGCGTTCTGGTCTTGTGAGTAGTCTCTGACGCTGCTCCGCGCTTGGATTGCTCTGTCGGGGCGCATTCATGCACTGATATACCCTTCTTCTCCGTCAAGGTTTTGGCAACGCGTCTCTCATCATTGTACGTCCACACAGCCGCGCAACGCTTCATAGGGCTGAGACTGACCACCGACGCCTTCTTGTGAGTTTGCTCACCCTCACGCAATATTTCCCACACCGGTCACTGACAACGTCTTGTTGCAGCCGCTCAGACCCGTGTACACTATACATGCACTCGGTCAATCAGTAAGTCCGCTCCTCGCTCGCCCTCTTCCACCTTCCCCTTCGCTGACATGACATCCCTTCTTCCTGGGCACTTTACCCTTACAGCTATCCATTACCAGGCACGTTGACCTGTGGAATTTGGGCTCTGACCGCTGACACCTCTGGGATCTGACATCGTAGCTTTGCAGTGCCTTTCCAGTTATCATCATTCTCGGACCTGTATCCAATCTCCCGTTCTGAACTGCGAATGCTAGTGCATCCATATGATATGGGCTGTGACCTGAGCCAGCAGAGAGAGATGATCCTGGAACGTGGGGATACCTATTGTGAGAAAGGCTCAAGACTTGAGTTCACTATCCCACAAGTCTTATAGCTGCTATTGCACAAGTATTGGGCGGCTGCTCTTGTACAAGACTTGATCCAATTGGCGATAGAATTTGACAAGACTCTATAGGAGAGTCTTGTACAAGAGTTCGGCCAAGTCTATAATAGACTTGGGATGGTCCGGCGGTGCAGGGACACAGGGCAGGCGGACGACCGGACATCGGACAACGTGTGCTCGTGACTTGCGCCGATGCACGGATGCTGGGTATGCATGGATTATGATGCGTGTTTGACTCGTAAGTGGCCCTCTTACGGCTACGATTGTCATGCGTTGAACGCGATGAACATGTAATACATAATTGCGTTGAGAGACCAGAGAACGAGGGAGGCAGTTGGATCATGGGTGCATGGATGATCGATGCTGCCACTTGCCGGGGCCCTCCATGTGCTGGACAGGGTCCATGTGGCTTCTTTATCTTATCTTATCACCTTCCCTTTCTCTCTACTTTCCTCTTGTCCCACACGCATCTCGCATAGCAACACCCTGCCTCCACTTCCTTCCACTTTTCCCACGTCACACTTTTCTCTCGCCCTCATCTTTACCCTTCTCGAGCTCATCCCTTGTACCTAGTTCTTTCTCTTTGTCATTCATCATCGCTCTTCACATTGTCACTCGCACATACTACTAGTTCAGCCTGTCTAGTTTAGTATACTCCAGCCTCCACCCAGCAGCGCGGCGTGGGACAGCATCTTCTGCTGCTCCGCTCAATAACAAGCCTAGAACTGACGAAAACCCCGGCGTGGAAGCCCGAAAGCCCGAAGCCACCCTCGAGATACTAGTCACCTCACGCCCAGTTCAGACGGGCAAAACCACTCAGGACGGCCCCAGCGGGTCCATCAAGGAATGGCTCAACAAGAGCCCCTCGCGAGCAAGTAGAGCTCGCACTCCGGCGTCGATCCCGCCAAAAAACGGGACGAATCGACTTACACCGGGCCAAGTTAGGCCCCAAAGACCTCACCGGCGCCTAGTCAGGACTTCGCCGACCATGACTTCCTCACCAGGACCCCGCGACAAGAACAGACCTTCGCACACATCCACCTTCAAGCTGAGCGCGCGCCATTACGACGCGCTCTACCACTCCAGCCACCACGCCGGCCCTGGAACCACACTCGCTCCGATCAAGACCTCAAGACACACCCTCAGCACACAGGCACCACCAAGGCATCAACGCATCAACCCTCGCTGAGACGATGTCCTCACGGCTCACCACGTTACCATTGCCCTAGCGGCCGAGCTCGGGCGACGCCCACTCAGGCCGCGCCTTCTGACGCACCGTCACCGACCTGACGCTACCACCACGGGCGCTGATCCGCCCAACCGAATCATCTGGTCACTTGTCGACCCGGCTCCCGCAACACAAGGACGACCAGACATCATGCTTTGCTCAATCTCCAGACACGAATCGCGAGGGCAACGGATCCTTCATTGCGACACCTCCTCCAGTGTTCAAGGACGCCGTTCATACCGCAGCGCGCACCCTGGCTTTTGCGTACAATGCGAAGACTCCACTACGACAACGAAAGGACCCTCACTCCCTCACCATCTCCACCTTTGCCGGCGACGCGTCACTCCCGCGCCCCTATCGCGCTCCAGCACACCACAGGCCAAGCAGCCCTCCCCTTGGCCACAGGACAACTCCGCGGCGGAGATAACCAACCGCCTCCACGCAATTCAACTCCGCCCGTACCATCGGCCGGCCCCGCCTTGCCGCGACCGGCGACCTCATCCCCCGCTCCTGCTCGCGGCGCCGACTCAGCGCAGGCAAAACCGCCCTCGCGACAACGACCACATGCAGCACTTGCCTCTTCCTGGGAAGGTTCATTCCCATCAGTGCTACGGCCCTTCGCAGAGCCACATACAGAGGCCCGACGCACGGATCTCGCACACTTCAAGCACACTGGGACATCCGCACCCACCCCCACCACGGCACCACTCCCGGACCTTTTTCGCCTCAAAAGTCGAGCGCCGGATCGCGGAAGGCGTAACCACGGCCCGGGCCCGCTCCAGGGCCCGCCAGCGCGCCTCTAAACCCAGGCACAAGAAGGTCGACCTTTCACCAGCGAATGGATAACCGGATCCTCCCTTGACATCATCGACGAGTCCCAATTCAATTGCCGTCCAGGTACTCCTTCACAGCTTCCCAAGAACGATCACCACTGGCAGACCGAGTGACGGTTCGAAATTGCGTCGAACTCTATCCTCAACAACCTGCAAGTAACGACCACCCGAAGGACACTCGGAGGAGCTCATCTGTGTCGGTGGTCCCCATCCCACTCCCCTGTGTCATTCTCTGCCCCCTACGCTCATTCTTGTCATTGCTGCTCTCATTGATTCTGGTGTTGTTAGGTTTCGCTCACCACGTGTCTACGCAATACAAAAAGCACTCTCGTATAAAAAAAAAAAAAAAAAAAGAGTTGAGGGGCCCCCAGCAGTGCTCCTAGTCGGGCGGGCGGGCGGGCTTCGGGCGGGCTAGACCGGGCTTTCTGCTTTTGCGTTCAGGCCCGCCAATGAATGTGGACTGTGTCGCGTAGGCCCGGTAATATTCGGGCGGGCCGCCGGGCTTACAGTGGTGAAAAAGAAATTCTAGAAACTTCGACAAATTTTCGGCGTTCCTATGTAGTTTTTCAAAAGTTTGTAGTTTTTCAAAAATTCTAGAAAGTCTTTTCCTCTTACATAAGCATCCGATGAAGCAGAAGAAGCAAAAAAGGCGTTTCCGAAGAAGCATGAAACGTGTCACGTGGTCTCATTATGACTCCGGGCCGCCCGGCCGCAGGCGGGCTTGGCCCGGCACTTTTCCCACGCAATTCAGGCCCGCTCAAATGCGGTTTTTCCTACACAAAGCAGGCCCGCCCCGGGCGGGCTCCGGGTGGGCCAAGCGGGCGGGCTCCAACATCGGAGCACTGCCCCCCAGCTTTCCCTGCCGACCAGTGACCACTGCGCCCCGCGCCCCCCGATTTGACGGTTTGACGGGAAATAAAGCCGAAAGATCAATAATGCGTTCCTGGAAATTTCCTACTTATCGTTGCATTCAGTTTCAGTACAAGTTGCCCGCGCGACGCGCCTGTGCACAGATACTGTAAATGGGTCCAGCGAGGAGGGTCCAGACGATAGACTCCAGATTCCGGAGCGAACAGATAGAGCCATGGAGGGGGGCATGTTCGCGCTTCCAAACACCGTCTTGGCATCAGCTGGACGCCAGCCCGCTGTGATGGCGGATCGAAAGCGCAATGGCGACATGGCGTGGCTGATCAAACCACGACCACTGCAGCCTCCTCCGCCGTCGCCACGAGTGACAAGGCTTCCCCCGCAAGATGAAGTACGCTGAGCATCCCGCCGGTGAGAGGGTCAAGGACGTCGTCCCGGACCGTATCTTCCAATGCGCGCCCGTCCCGCTCGATTACAGGCCATCGTCGTCGCCGTCCCTCTGGTTGAGAAGACGAGTCGTTGTTCTTCTGAGCTGAAGCCAAAGCGCTATCGACACCTTCCAGAGGATTGGCGGACACGGAGTCGGTCGTAGTCGCATGGCGCTCAGTCGTCGTTGGGCCGTGGTTGTTTCTGGAGGCCTCGTCGCCTCGATCATCATCGTCGGTCGCCGCCTCTTCCACTGTTTCATCCGCGGGCGGAACGAGCAACACGCGTAAGCCGCCGCCGATATAGTCTTCGTCCCGATAGTTGCGCTTCCTGGCCGAATGCAGCTGATCCTCTTCGCCAACGGGATCCCCTGCTCCATTCACAGCGGCCGTTGCTTCTGCGTCCTCGTCATCGTCTTCGATCTCCTCGACCCCCGTCGAGAAGTCCGCCCAGTCGTCCGCACTCTGCTTCGCGCCATTGATGAAGCGCGCCACAGAACTAGCGTAAGCTTCGCCCAGTGGACCTCCCCATACCCCTTGCTGAATGACAGTCACGTCCTCTTGAATCTCCTGCTTCGAGTTGTAGCCCAGCCCACCTTCTGCCCCGACAGTTGACTCAGTGACTTTGCTGTCGATAGCGGCACTCGCCTCCCACAGCTTCTGCGCCGGTTCCGTCTCCAGAGCGTATTCCAGCATCTTCAGGAGTTGCTCGCCTTCGACAAAGTCGTACCTTCCCAGGTCGCGTCCAGTCCCGACATCATCCTCCGCACGTCCCGTCTGCGAAAGTAGCCGGGTCGTCTCCTCGATGAATGATCTCTGTGCCTGGATCTGCGCAAGGATCTGCTGAGCATCTCCACGACGACCGGCGATCTTCTGAGCCTCCATCAGCTCACGACTCAGGCTAAGGACCTTGCTCCGTGTGTCTTCGATGGTTTGATGGTACATCGACCTGACTGTCGAGGCCATACGTGTCCGAACCTCAGCCCAGACTGCACCGACGTCCTCGAACGTCATGGCACGCTCCAAAATGGGTCGAGTAATTGTCCAATCCCTTAAATCGGACTCTCGTTCCCTCTCACGCTCGCGACCTTTGGACGCTCGTTGCGCCCAGCCGTGCGCCGCAGATGTTTGTAAGTTGCTTGGAGCCGAGCCTATCGGGGTGGAAGGCTGAGTGAGCCCTGGTGCAGGGGACGGACTCCCGCGACTGAAGCTTGGGCCCACACCCATTGGAGTAACAGGCTGTATGCGGACTGGAGTAGATGGGGATCCTGGGGTTGCCGTGCCGTTCGCATGAGTCTGGTATCCTCCTGATCCGGACGAGTAGGGTATCACACCTGGCAGTGCCCAGCGAGGCGGCACAGCAGACGCTTTCCGGACCTGCTTGTCCAACCATGAGGTCTCCGGATCTGGTTCTGACGATGCCTCAATGCTTTCGGCAGTCGCCGCAAGCACTGTGGTCTCCGGGTCCTTGTCTGGACCTCCGCTCGACACAGTCCATGGCCCGCCATCCGCTCCCTGTCCAGGTCCGAATGCCGATTGACCCCCGTTGGTCTGCATTGATACCTCGTGACTGTACGTGGTCCCGATCGGAACAGGGTGCGGCAGTAAGACTGCGGCAATGCTCGCGCTTTGAAGGACAGTAGCTTCATTCCGATGGTTTGGAAATGGGTTGCCGGATGATGTCCAAGGGGTCTGCTGGGCCGCTGAGAAGGAGGCCGAGGCCAGGTTTGCGGCAGCATTGAGGGCCGATGTTCCACCTACGGTGAGAGGAACAGGTAGAGCCTTTCCGTTTGCTGTGGTGACAGCATCTGGCGGTGCTGGCAGAGGCAGCATTGCAAACAGCGCGCGTATGCGTGGGGGAAGTAGCTGTAAGCCCAACTGTGTATACAAAGTTTTGGAGGTTGGCAGCAGGTTCATGGCGAAGGCCTCTGACGTGTCTGGCCACCTCTGTGCGGGAGTGACGAAGCCGGGGATTTTGATGGACCCGTCCGGATGAAATTGTACCTTTCGCAGTCCGTGCAAGGGATTTACAGATGGTATCGATTCGTCGCCTGCCGAAACTTGCGGCACAGAGATTGGACCCTTGCCGGACAGATCCTGAGCGCCGGTGACTGTGGCATCCGAGATTGCTGCAGAACCCAGCGTTTGACTGAGCAAGTTGGACTCTGAATTCTGCAGTAGAGGGATTCGGGCAATCCTGTGTGCGCACAGGGACGCTGCTGATGAACTATATCGCCAGCGTGCCTGAGTAACGGAAGCGGCTGCGATTGCCTTGGCGAATGATGTGTTTGGCCCGGGAATTCCAACAAAGCCTCCGCTCGAACTGAGGAGAGCTGCGAGTGTGGAAGTGGCCGGATCGTCGCCGCCCGTATTGAGTTTGCGTTTCTTGTGAGGCTGTCGGCTCGTTTCAGGACTTGCTGTGCGCCCGCCGCGTTGAGACCCTCCTGCTGCAGACGCACTGCCTCGTCTTGTCAGGTCCTCGTTGGCGGAGTCATAGTCGTTGTCCTCGTCTTCATCATCGTCCTCTTCCTTCACCTGAACGCCTGCAGAGACAGATATCGTGGACGCCCTCCCTCGAGCCTTTTCCCTGGCTTTTAAAGTCGCTGGGTCGGGAAGAATAGCAGAGGGACCCTCTATGGTCATCTTCTTCGTGAACCAAGCCTGGATGCGGTCGGCCTCAGAGTGAAAGATAGTGTGCGGGGCATTGAAAGTCTTTGCGTTGCGAAAGACGAGATAGACATCGTCGGTAAAGCTGCTGACGTTCGTGTATTCTTGAGCTTCGACTCGTTCTCGGATGGTGCCAAAATCCAGGGGTTGTTTGACCACATCCGTGTAGCCAGGGACCTCGTCTGGATTTACAGGATCCGTGAAAAAGCCGTACGTGTCTCGGCTGGGAAGGTTCGTAGCATATAAACGATCAGCATGCAACCTTCGACTCTGAGCTTCAGTTGGTCTTGCGTGACTCACCGGATCAGCGCCGTAATGACACGCGTCAGGACTTGGTCGAGCGGCTTGGGCTTGAGATACTTGCCTCTACCTCTTCGTATTGACATGCCGGTGTGCGACAGCATGGGAACGTCCCCATCCGCATACGGACGTCCATTTCCAAAGGCCAGATCCGCGCTGGCGTCCGCATCGCCGTCCTGCAGGTCCCCCTCCTCGTAGTCTCCGTCGTCGTCGTCGTCATCCTCGTTCCCTGCGTCTGCGGCCTGGTTCACGGCATTGAAGGAGTGAGAGTGCGCTGGATGTGCAACCGACTGCGCTGAGTTCCTTGGAACCTCGTGAGTCGCATGATCGTTGTGGTCGTTGTCCGGAAGAACGCTGTCCATCGCGGCCGTCACTCTTCTCGCTTCCCAGTGTGGCCTGCGCTCAGCTCTCTATGGCCAGCCCTTCTGAGTGAGAGGCGGGTCAGAATCCATGGTGCGCCGATGATCATCAGAATGTGATCATTTCAGCGCGTGGCACCGTGTCGTTACGCAACGACGCGGCTGAGAGAAACACGACGCGTTCAGACGCGAGACGCGTTCTTGTCGATCGAAAAGTGTTGGATGGGGCCAAAGACGCGTTCTCTCTCTCACCAGCCACCACCAACCAACGCGCCCAACATCATCCACTTGGTCAAACGCGCCTTCGAGCTCCTCAAACATCCTCAGCATGGACGCGGACACAGAACCGCACGTCTCCGTCGTACACACTGCTGGCTTGACACGCGTCTTGCACGCGCCTGCTTCTGCTGGAATCGAGTGAGTCCCTCCTGTCATCACATCACGCTCCCCTACCTCATCGCTGACTTATATTTCCTTATCTGCTCTGCTGCTGTCGTGTCCGCAGTCGGCTTTTCACAGCGGGCAATGACTACCTGGTCCGCCTTTTGCCTACAAGCCACCAGTCCAGTCAAGAGGCCCGTTTGATCGAGGACGCCCAAGGGCCCATCACATGGATCGATGCCGACAAGGAGAACCTAATCATCGGATCTCAGGATGGCTGCGTCCGCATCTACAATCACAAAGGGGCGAGTGCGGATGATGCGGAGGGTGGTCATCTCGAGACCCAAGCTGCCCAACCAACAGACCTCGTCCAGATCCTGACTCGGACATCGCTCCCCGTTCGCTGCGTAGCGGTCGAACGCGCACCTCAGGGTGGCGCCTCCAAAGCGCGAGTCGCCGTCTGTTCCGACGAGCTGACAGTCAAGGTCGTCTCTCTCAGCGACCCAACCCAAGTCTCTCTGCTTACAGACCACACACGCCCGCTTCGCGCGGCCGCCTGGTCGCCTCGCTCCGCTCTCTTGGTCACCACCAGCTGTGATGGAACAGCCCGTATCTGGGATCTTTCATCACCCGAAGCAGCCTGCGTCGGCAAGATAGAAAACACCTTGGCTCGGCTTACGGTCGAATCAGAACTGGCCAGCCTTCCCCTTTGGCATCCCTCGGGCAAATATTTCCTACTACCGTCCAAGACGAACGACTTCTCAATCGTCACCTGCACTGGTGGTACTTGGGCGGTGACCGGCAAGTTCACGCCTCCATCTGCCGCCGACGACGGAGTGCGAGCTGGAACTGGAGACATTACCTTCCTCGCATTCAGCCCGAACGGCCGCTATCTTGCGGCGGCCACAACCGACAACCAAGTCACGGTCTGGGAAACTGCACCAGGCAGTCGGAAGCCCATTACATTCAAGAAAGCAGAAAGCAATGTCACTGGAATCAGTTGGCACCCGTCCAAAGACGCGCTCGCATGGACAGACAACGAAGGCAACCTGATCCGATGGTATTCCATTGTCGGCGAAGGAAACCCAAACCCGTTTGAGCAAGTCGCGTTCGGAATGGGTGTATCTTCTGTCAAAGCCACAGGCCGGGCTGCGGCAACAAGTCGAAAGGACGCCTCGCGGACGCGAGAATCCGACGAAATCGACGACCTCTTCTTCGGCGCGGGCATCGATGGCGATGACATGGGCGTCGATCGCAACGCCGATGTCGGTAAAGGTCTGCTCGCACATGAGGCTGGTCACGATGGAGATGCCTCAGATGACGAAGACGAGGATGCCTTGGACAGGGATGACGACAATGACATGGACGATTTCCTTGTCGACGATGAGGATGGAGGAGCCGCTGCTGATTCAGTTGGACTTGCTGCATCGGCCTACGCTCGCGAGCTAGCTCAAGAACGTCAGCAGAAGAGCAGGACAGGCCGGGCTCACCACTCCGGAAGCACTGTTTCTGGCATCTCTGGAGTCTCCGTCAAGTCGCAGCCACCCTTTCAGCCCACATCCACGCCTATGCGTGAGCAACGACGCTACCTGGCGTTCAACATGCTCGGATCCCTGATGGCGATCGACCAAGGCACTCATCAGACGGTTCAATTCGAAAGTCACGACACAGCGGCCCGTCGCAACTTCCGTATGGTTGACTACCATCGCTTCTCCCTCGGTGCGCTCGCCTTTCACGGTGCTCTGCTCGGTGTGCCTGCCTCCGCAGCTGCCGAGGCGGCTGAGGACGTAGAAAGCGGTTTGAGTTCCGTCACGTACAAGCCCTTCGAGCAGGCATGGGGCGGTGCTGGCGGAGAATGGACAGTGAATCTGCCTCAGGGCGAGTCAGTCGAGCTCATCGCCCTCGGCGGCCCTGCACCCCAAAATTCTCGTCGCGACGACATGGAGGAGGACGAAGCCGCCAACACACGCTGCTCTGCCGCTGTCGTTGCGACGTCTGCCGGCTATTTGCGCTTCTTCTCGGCCACGGGAATGCAGCGTTACATCTGGTCGTACGGCAAGCCTGTCGTATCGATGGCGGCAGGCATTCGCTCTGTCCTCATCGTCTACAGAGGCGCCGGAATCGCGCTGGACGAGTGGCAGAACCTACAGTACGATCTTGTTGACTTGGACAACTTCCAAGTCAGGCACACTGGCACGCTTCCTCTCGCTAGAGGACGAAACCTTCGATGGGTAGGCTTCAACGAGTGGGACATCCCTGCGATGTACGACTCCACCGGCTTGCTGAACGTCCTCGACGGAGCGCACAAACCCGCCGCATACATCCCTCGATGGACGCCCGTCTTGGAGACTGCCAACCTTACTTTGACACCACCCGGAGAGCTGGGCGAAGGGGCAGGCGAAGGATCCAAGAGCAAGTCGAAGATCAACTACTGGCCAGTGGGCCTCTCAAGCACGCACATGATGTGCCTAATGCTCAAAGGATCCTCGCTGCCGGATCCGCACGGAATTCGACCACTCATCCAAGACGTAGAGCTCAGGATGCCGGTACTCAATCCCGAAGGCCCAGCGGCGACCTTGGAGGAGAAGTGGATGCGTCAAACACTCTTGGCTGGTCTCACACGCGATGCTCTTCGCAGTGGAATGGTTGCGGCGCTGAGCTCGCTCACAAGTGTCCCTCCTCCCGAACCGATCAAGCTTGAACAGGACGCAGACAAGGACTTGTTGCAGCTCATACAGCTCGCATGCAAAGGCGACCGCCATGGACGGGCTCTCGATGCAGCACGTGAGCTTCATTCGGTCCGGACGCTCGACGCTGCACTTTCGATCGCCGGATTCTTTCATCTTCCCAGCCTTGCTGAGCGTATGGGCTCGCTGCGGGACGAAGTTGAGCGGCGAGCCTTTGAGCGGGAAGGAGCGGGAATCAGCGAACTGGAACGAGAGTGGGAAATGGAGCTGGAGCTCAGGCGAAAGTGGGCCACCCATGGATTGAACGATGTGAACCTGCATGGAGGGATGGGCGGCGGTTCAGACGACTTTGGATCTGGCTTGCTGGTTCCCAGCACTCAAGAAACAGCCTCCGGACGGAGGGCTCCGACGGCAGCAGCAGCCAGTAAGGCACTCACCGAAGGCTTCGCACCTCGCTCTGCGCTCTCGAAGGGAGGCCCTCGTCGATCGATTGGACGTTCCGCATCGGTAACCTTCAGTCCCATGGTTGAGGAGCAACAGCATCTCCCACCGGCCGGCCTCCAAGGCGACACGAGCTCATGGACAGATTCGAACATCGATGGCGGTAACAGCTACGACTTTGACGCAGACGAAGAGGAGCGGAGCGGGGCACTTCAACTGCAAGACACTGTTGACAGCTACGCCGATGAACGCGAGTCAAGCCCTCCACCGGGACGCGGAGAGAAGAGGAAGTCGCCAGTGGACGACTCCGATGTTGACATGCCACCTCCCAAAGCCGCAGCGAAGAAGAACAGTGAGTACTTCGCAGCTGAACCCAATGTGCCTTCCATGATTGCTGAAAAGGTTCTTGTTACAGGTTCCAACAATCCATTCTCAGCATCGAACAAGGGTCGCGCCAGCAACCCTTTCGCTCGCACAGCCTCGAACGCCAGTGCAACCAGCCGAGGCCCAGACCGCCAAATGCACAAGACCACAAGCTTCTTTGACCGTGTCGATGCTGTGGAGGGTCGAAGCGGAGCCAAGGGAGTTGCGAAGAAGCACAAGCAACAGACTCTGTTCGATATGGCAGGAGGCAAGAAGAAAGCGACACAAGCGCCCCTGACCTTCGCGGCGAAGAGCAAGCACACCTACATCGAGGTCGAGGACGATGGTCATGAGTCGACATCCCCCAATGGCAAGGTGGCTGGCAAGGCAGCATCCCGCGACGCGGTGGAGGACGACGATGATGACCTGGATCTACCTACGGATGACGAGATCCGATCGACGCTCGAAGCCGCACAGCGCGATAACGATGGCTTGCAAGGTCTCGAAGAGACACAGTACAGCACCGAAGAGACGCAACAGATCGAGTCACAGGGTGGTGAGTAGCCCATTTGATTGCCTGCGCGCTTGGGCTTTTGCGAGTGCGGAGCTGACCATCTCCTCGTAATCCCTATCAGTGGACATTGAACAGTTTCGGATGCGACCATCGGCAATCGCTGCTTGAATGGGCAGGAGGCGGGGGTCAGCTGGTCCTCCCTCCCCTTTGTTACGATTGAATCTTCCAGACCTTCTTGTACTTACTTCCTGGCCCTCGGTCGCAATCTTCTGAATCTTGTTGAAGCCGCTACCTTGGAGTCCGGCATCGGAACCTGACCGCACCCGCACGCTGGTCCGTTTCATTGTTCTGGTTCTTGTTCCTTGGATCGACATGGTTTCCGCTTATGAGCGGGTCGCGCCGCGAGTCCGTGCGGCCGTGTTTCTTGTTGTTTGTCCGTGTTGTCGAAGATCTCGAGAAGCTCGAGAACTTTTGCTTGTCAGGCCCCCTCCTGCCAACGTCTCATCTCCTTGGTGCATAAAGAGGCAGCCTGCACACCGCGTCCGTGTCCCCCTCCCCTCATCCCCTTTCCCTCCTCTCCCCTTCCCCTCCTCTGCGTACCCCTCCGTTCCTCCTCAAGCCATTCCCATCCGCTTCTCTTTCGCGTCACCTACACACAAACCCAACAGCATCCATCGACACCAGCATCACATCCGCAAGCAAGCAAGCGAGCTGTCCAGCATGTCCGCACCTTTGGAGACCGCCGCCGCTGGCTTTCCCGCCGCCGCGCCCCGTGAGGCGCCGCCCGCTGCTCCGACCGGTCCAGAGCACCCTGTTCCGGAAAATCGAGTGATAGAACAGATGCCTCTCGGTTAGTCATGCTATTCTGCGCGCTTGCACGCTATCCCTCACTGACACTCACCTTCTATCCTCTGCAGACATCGCTCAGCGTCCCGACAAGGGCGGTCACTCCGGCCGACCGATTGACCTCTTGTGAGTACCGACCGAATGTCTGATCTGCAAGTCGAGATCGAGCTCACATCTCCTCTTTCTTTCCCAGCACGAACATCTACAAGGTGAACATCAACGGCGCTCAGGTGGTCACGCACTACGACGTCGTTATCACGCCGTACGAGGATGCGGAAGAGGCTGCTGCTTTCCAGCAACGGTGAGTTCTGTTCGGTAACTGTTTTACGAGTATATGTTCTATGCTGACAGCTCTCTCTCTCGCCCACACAGCCGTCAAGAAGCGGCTCTCAGGGAGCCTGGTCGCGCACGCAAGACTCGTCCACCCCCGCCCGGCTTCCTCCAAGCCGTCTTCCGCGAGTGCGCGGACGCACATGGTCACCAAAACGACCGTTTCACAAACGAAATCGCTGCCGCCATGAGTTTCGACGGTCGTCGTAACGCCTACACCACCAAGCCGCTGCTCCTTCCCTCCGGAGTGACTCAAACCGAGTTCATTCACGAACTTGGAGTTCGACAAGATCTGCCCGAGCTGCAGGGACACCAGTCGACGAAGCCGCAAAATCGGCCGACCAAGCGCCAACCCCGAGCACGCAAATTCCTTATCAAGATGACCGCCGTCGCAACCATCAACCTGGCCGACCTCCTCGCCTTCTGCAACGGCGATCTCAAGGCCATTTCCGACGCACGCAACGCATCAATCGCCGGCACAACCCCTTCGGTTCTGACGGCCATCCAAACCTTGGAGATTGCGCTTCGCTCAAACGCGCTGGCCCGTGACGAGTACCACATTTACGGAGCGAGCGGGCGCAAATTCTATAACGAAAACAATACCGTTCCGATCGCCGGCGGTGTCGAGATCTGGCGAGGGTTCTTCCAGTCTATTAGGCCGATGAAGACCGGTCCGGCGCTCAACCTCGATGTGGCGATCTCCACCTTCCTCGGTGGCGGAGACCTGTTGGACGTCATCGGTCGTATCCTTGGAGGAGGAGGTGGCATGGGCGGCGGTGGCGATCGCGGTGGGTTTCGCGGCCGGGGTGGTCCTCGTGGAGGTCCTCGTGGTGGGCCCCGTGGTGGTGGTGGCCAGCCTGGTGTTCGCACAGGAACAGGACAGTGAGTTTCATGCTTCCATCCTCAATCAGACTCGACAGCATACTGACATGCCTTGCTCCCTCAGCGCTGCTGGTTCCCGGCCCCCGGACTTCCTGGGCCCCCGAGAGCAACAACAGATTCGAACGAAGCTCCGGGGCGTCCAGATCCGGTTGAATCATCGCCCTTCTCGGCAGCTCTTCAAGTTCCTGGGCTTGACGCACTCATCAGCCCGCGACATGTCCTTCGAGCGCGATGGACAGCAGATCAACACGGTCCAATATGTGAGTGTCGATGGACTGAGCCTCAACCTGATGGCCACTTACTCATGCGTTCTTTTGCTGATCGTTTCGGACATCCAGTTCCAACAAAATTGTGAGTCGTCTTGCCATCTGAATTGCGTCTTCCACATGCTCACGCGACGAGATCCTTTACCTTTCCAGACAACATCACCGTTCGCTACCCGAACCTTCCGTGCGTCATCTACAAGAAAGCAGGGAAGCACGAAGAGTGGGTCCCCATGGAGTTCGTATCCATTGTCGGCGGGTCCCCCGTCAACGGATTCACTCTGTCCGGACCGCAGGTAAGTCGCCTTGGTCTGCCCTTTCCTTTCCAGCCCAACCCGGGCTGCTTACTCGTTGCCTCACTACTTCATCCTTCAGCGCCAGGACATGATCGCGGTCAGCTCCACACGCCCCGACGAGCGCAAGAGACGTGTCGAGGAGATCCGCCACGAGCTCAACTGTGAGTGTCGCCAGGCGATGGAACCTGCTTTAGCATTGATGTGCTGATCTATTCGCGGCTCTTATCGTCCAGACGATGCGGACCCCAAGCTCGCCGCCTGGAAGATGAGCATCGACCGGGACATGATGCCCGTCCAGGGTCGAATCCTGCCGCCACCGCAGATCGTGTACGGCGCCCAATCGCAAGCAGGCATGCCCAACAATGGTGCCTGGAACCTTGCTCGCGCTCGTAAGTCTCACCCCTCCCCCTCACCCAGTGCTCCAGTGCTTACTCGGTAGCTGTCCTTTTTCAGGCTTCTACACCCCGGGACGGCCCTTGATGACATGGGCGATCATCAACTTCACCCGCACTCCCAACACGGCCATTCAGTCATTTACCTCTAACCTCGTTCGCGAGATGGAGAACCTTGGCATGGCGGTGCAAAATCGGCAACCTTTCTACGCAGACGGGGGCCGAGACATATCGCAAATAAAGAAGATCCTGCACGAGGCCGGACGGGGTGCCTATCGCCAGGCGCAGTCCATTCTTGGCCCGAGTGGCAAGGCTCCTCCGCCACAGTTGCTTGTCTGCTTCATGGACGAGAGCGACGCAGGCTTCTACGACGCGATCAAGCGCACCGCTGCCCTCGAGCTCGTGACCCCCGTCCCCACTCAGGTGGTAAGTTCTTCCATGTCTAGGTCTCATTCACTCGCTCTTGCTGACATTTTCTTCCGTTGGTCTACACTACAGATGAACACCCGCAAGGCGCTCAGTGAGCGCGGGCAGCAACAGTATGCGGCCAATGTTGCTATGAAGGTCAACATCAAGCTGGGCGGTGAGTATATGTGCAAGTTTTCCATCTGGCCAGTCTCCTCATCTCAACATTTCTTTCCCAGGCTCCAACTGGACAGTCCCTGACCGTGATCTGCCCGGCATACACGCGCAGATGATGAGTGAGTCCACTCAACGCTTTGGAACACGCGGCGCTTGCTCACCACTATTCTCTCAACAGTCGTCGGTGCCGACGTCACGCACCCCACCCGCAAAGGCCTCCAGCCATCGATCGCTGCGTCCGTTGCCACGATGGACGGCGCACGCACAAAGTACAGTGCCGAGATCCGCACCCAGCGCCATCCAGGCGGTCGCGCGGCTGCGCAGGAGATCATCCTCGACATGGCCAGCATGATGGAGGGCCATCTCAAGCGCTGGGCCAAGGTCAATCACGGTCAGCTTCCCAAGTCGATCCTCTTCTTCCGTGACGGTATCTCGGAGGGCCAATTCTCCATCGCGGTGAACACGGAGTTCCAGGCGATCAAGTCGGCGTGTATGAAGCTGGCTGGGGAGGGGTGGACACCCCCCAAGGTAACGTGAGTATTCATGCTGAGCCCTCAACCCAAACTGGATGGTACTAAATTTCGTCTTCTGCCTCCCTTCCACAATAGCTTCGTGGTGGCGAGCAAGAACCACCATGTGCGCTTCTTCGCACAGCGCCCTGGAGAGTGAGCACAGTCTGTTTGCATCGCTGTCGTCCCAGATCTCGGAGCTGATCACACAGGAGTATTCTTATTGCAGTACCGACCGGTCCGGTAACATCATGGCGGGCACAGTCATCGACACCGCCATCACCCACCCCACGGTGTTCGACTTCTACCTCCAGGCCCACCAAGGTCTGATCGGCACCGCGCGTCCGACCCACTACGTTGTCCTGAAGGACGAAAATGGGTTCTCCAGCGACGACCTGCAGCGGTCAGTGCACACTTTGTGCTACACCTACTCGCGCGCGACTCGCGCAGTCTCACTTATACCCCCGGCGTACTACGCCGACATTCTCGCGGACAAGTGCCGTGCTCTGGTGTGGGATCCCATTGACGATGCTGCGTCCACGATCAGTGGTTCGAGCACCGAGCTGCAGCCGCTCTCCACCGAGGAGACGACGCGGGTGATGCGCCGACTCGAGATATCTCCTGACTTCTGCGAATCTCTCTGGTTCATGGTGAGTTTGCAGGTGCACTCGGTGACACTTGCTCGCTCTGACATCCATGTTCCTTCGCTTGGCAGTGAATGCGGCCTCGACAGAACCACCACCTCAAGACAAATGCCTCCATCAAAGATACATCCAAGATCCATCTCTCTGTTCTCGACATCACATACAGTACTCCCATCTCGCGCCTTCCTTTGATCTGCATCCAACGCGATTCTCCTTCACGGCATCCGACGCGATTCCCCTTCACGGCATCCAACTCGATTCTCCTTCACGGCATCCCAACGGCAACATCCACGTCAAGGCTGCGCCCACCGGCGCCCAACCCCAACGTCTGTCACCGAAATGCCTCGCCTTGGTTTCCCCTTGGTTTCCCCTTGGTTTCCCTTCTCGTTCACCTTTTACCCCTGCCAAGTGTTGTGAGACCCCCTTTCCATCTTGTTCTCGACCTTGCGATCCATTACTGCTTCAGAAATACTACAGCCGTTGAGCTTCGACGATGCGGTCTGAGTTGTGTTCTTGCGCACGACATCCATGAGCAAAATGGGAAGCATCTGGTTGGCTCGCTCTCTCTGTGTGTCATCTCGTCATCGTTTGCGCCATCGCGAATGAATGAATGTCAGCAGGAAGAAGAGCATACATAAAATCCACTTCGTTGGTCACGCGTTTCTTCGCGCTCACGACCACGTTCAAGTGAAAACGACACTCGCACCATGTCAGCTTCGGTTCTTAACGTGGCGCGAAGCCAAGCGGCGGCATCTCGAATTCTTTCATCCGCTACAGCAGCTGCTGCGCTGAGCTCAGGAGGCGCGCGCTTCATCTCGAGCACGACAGCGACAGCGGCAGGGCCCTCTGCCGCCCCGGCGGAGCGCGCTCAGGTGCAGTCGGGTGCGACATCCTCCAAGAATGCAAGGTCTCTCGCGACGGTGGCGGGCAGCAGCCGGCCGCCAACTGCCATCTTGATGATGAACATGG
Source organism: Tilletia caries (assembly GCA_032718865.1). Taxonomy (NCBI): domain Eukaryota; kingdom Fungi; phylum Basidiomycota; class Exobasidiomycetes; order Tilletiales; family Tilletiaceae; genus Tilletia; species Tilletia caries. Next base: position 849,857 of record JALUTQ010000046.1, on the reverse strand, counting down.
GCGGGCCAAGCACCCTCGACGAGACGGGCGACTTCCTCTCCCGGCTCTTTCACGACCGTGAACTGATTCAGCTCCCCTTCCAAAAACAACTTGCGCCTCTGATTGCAAAGCGGCGAACGCCCAAGATCCGAGAGCAGTACGCCAAGATTGGTGGGGGTTCGCCCATTCTGCGCTGGACTCGGACGCAAGGAGAAGCGATGGCGCGCATGCTCGACGAGCTACACCCGGAGACTGCTCCTCACAAGGCGTACACTGCCTTCAGGTATGCTCGCCCGCTGACGGACCAGGCGTTGGATGAGATGGCGCGCGATGGCGTGACGCGCGCGGTGGGCTTCACGCAGTACCCGCAGTACAGTTGCAGTACGACGGGCTCGAGCTTGAACGAGCTGTACAGGGAACTGCAGAAGCGCAAGGCGGACGGGAAGCCTGAGGGCGATATTGAATGGTCGCTCATTGACCGATGGCCCACCTTCCCCGGTCTGATCGAGGTGAGTAGCCCTTTCTCCTCTGTGGCGTGGAAACGTGCTACGCAGTGGCTCTAGCTCACAGTTGTCTTCCCTGTGTTCGGTTTCTTCCCTCAGGCCTTCGCCGGACTCATCAAGACCAAGCTCGCAGAGCTGCCAGAGTCGGAGCGACACAACACGCCCATCATGTTCTCCGCCCACTCGCTGCCGATGCAAATCGTCTCGGGCCGGGGAGACCCCTACCCAGCTGAGGTGGCTGCCACTGTGGCAGCGGTGATGACCCGTCTGGGCTGGTCGAACCCGTACCGAGTGACGTGGCAGAGTCAGGTCGGACCCTCGGCATGGTTGGGACCGCAGACGAGCGACACGATCAAGGGTTGGGCGAAGCAGGGCTACAAGCACGTGCTTGCGGTTCCGATTGCCTTCACCAGTGATCACATTGAGACTCTGTACGAGTTGGACATCGAGCTTGTGGAGGAAGCTGAGGAGGTGAGTTTCTCCCTTCTGGTATCGCTTCGTCATGCTGAGCCGATGGAGCACTAACTTATCTTTCTGCAATGATCATCAGCACGGCATCGAGCTCAAGCGCGTCTCTTCTTTGAACGACGACCCCACCTTCTTGCGTGCGCTGGCTGATCTGGCCGCCTCCCATCTGGCCGCGCATTCCTCTCCACCCAAGTCCACGACCGACGCCCACGGAAACACACACGAGTTCGGGCACCGGGTGTGGAACCAGGGCTCGACGAGCAATCAGATGATGCTGCGGTGTCCCGGTTGCGTGAATGCGACGTGCGGAGACGCCAAGGCCTTCTTTGGCAAGAAGCCACAGCCGGTCCAGCGAGCGTGAGGACAAAACTCAAACGGACGGCAGTCGATGGATAGGGCATTGAGCCAGATCTTGGGCGAATGGACCATGCACTTCTGCCAATTCCGAAATCCCAAAGAATCCATTCCATTTGGATCGCTCAGGCGCTCGGCGCGGGTCGGAGGTTGCCTGACAGTGCTTCTGAATCTTACATGCTGCCGATCTTCCTCTGGAGACTCATTGTGGGGCAGCAGGGCGAAGCTGCGGACAGCATCGACTTCGGAAAGTGAGGTGGAGAATGCAGGACGCTGGGTTACGGACTTACGCCGGAGGACGGTGGAAGATAACGATAAACACCCACCTCAATTCGTTTCGCGCAGGGCCAGACCGGCGGATGCCTCCGCCTCTCAAGTCTCAATGCACACTGTGTACTGAGAACCTAGGATAAAGAGCACTGCAGCCGCCAGCGCATGCTGGGTCGAGTGGAAGAATGACAGACTCACGGGGGAAGCATGGACGTCGTTCAGCCCCTATCGGAGCTTCGATAGTCGAGGACGAGGCGGTCTTGCCCCGCAATCAGGCCGAAGTGCATGCAGCTGGAGGCGGGCTGCTTCCCGCTTCCACTTTCGTCTTTCACGTCGATGCTGGGGCCTGAGGCCGCGGCGAGAGCGCGGAGGGGAGGACGGAGGGAGAGGAGGAACACCGAGTCTCGTCTCCCAATCTTCTCACTCAGACTCTCTGTGTGGGCGAGTCTTTCCAGTGAGAATTCAGAGTCTTCTTACTGAAACTTCTCTGAAACTCACTGTGTTCGTCCCCGCCTCGACCCGGCAGATCTCGGGATGAGTGCGGGGCACGCAGGGTTCTCATTTCTCAAACTGCTGCTGATCCGGGGGGATGACTTTCCGCGGTTTACCCTCACACTTCTCTATCTGTGGGGGAAGGTCCTCAGCGCATCGAATCAATCATGCTCGCTGCTGCCAACAGCCAAACAGGATGCAGTAACGGCGTCTCTCCGTAGCCGATGGCGCGTGGTGTTCGGGTCCTGGGCTGTTCGCTGCCTGTGTTGGTCTCTATCTGTAGAGCTCGCCAAAGGGAGGAATTTAAATTGGAAAAGAAAAGACCTCACACCTTCTTCTCGGACTCACTCACTTGGTTGGCCCCTCGCTCGCTCTCCTTCCTTCTTCCCACCGCCCACGACCTCCTCTGCTCCCCACGCAACCCCCAACAGAAGATCCTCTGTGAGTGTGACATGGCAGCGCGGCCATCGTGCTCTCGTCTCGTCTCGCTCGTCGTCTGCTCATTGCAGACCCCGGCCTGTTCTCCGTCCCTCCGCAGACCAACACTGAATGGGAAACATGGCTTCCAACGGAAACGCAAAAGCTCAAACAAACGGCCAGCCTGCTGCTGCTGCCCCGCGGCGCGAGAAGCCCCCGCAAGTGAGTTCGCGCTGTCCCTATCCTCTCTGGCTTGCGCGCATTGGTGCTTGCCATCGTCTGCTTTTTCCAGGCGAAGTACTCACAGTCACTTCTATGAACATCTCTCTGCTTTCCTCATGTACCTCCACCGTCTTCGCCGCTTCGTCCTACTGCATGTTTTCCGTGGTTGTTCCTTCGCAGCCCACTCCGGACGACAAATAGTGAGTCCAGTAGCGCATCGTTCGGCATGTATGCGCACATACACTTACCAAGCGGACGCGCTTTTCTCTCTCTATCTTCTCTCACTACTCCCTGCTCGGCGTGCGTGGCATTTCAGCACCGGTCACCGTGACGACGCGATCCACCATTCCGTCCTCAAGGGGCGATCTGGTTACGCGAGTCTGCGTGACCGCTTCACAAATGCAGGTAAGCAGAACAGCGCTTCGTGACCCTCCTCTCCTTCCCCTGGCGTCTTCGATCCTCTCCCTTTCCTTCCTCTCCCTGGCTTCTCTCCGCATGAACGCGTCGCATCGATGGGGGCGCTCCTCAAGCTGCAGCGACATCGGGTCACCGCAGCAGAGCGCGAAGAAGCGGTCTGTCGAGATTCAGGCGCGCGCACGGTCTCCCTTGCGCGCGCATGTATTCTTCCCGCAGCGCCTCTAAGTGCCTCGGAACGATCTCCTGCCCAGTCCATTGCCAGGCCCAGGATCGTCCTCTACCCCTGCCCCAGGCACGCTCTTCGGTCAAAGTCAGCCAGCACCACGCGACACACGCGTCTTTGCAGACAAGCATGCGCGTGGAGCCCTGCCTTTGCCAGAGCATGCCAGGATCCGTCCACATCAGCCCCGTTGCTGTGTGTTCATGACTCGATCTTCGTCCTTCCCAAAGCAACTCCAGCTCCTTTCCCTTTTCCGCTTTCACCCTTTTCCCTGGTAAATTCCCTTCCATGCGCCAAAATCCCCTCCCGAGCGCGCACGGAACTAACGAGGTAAAGTGATCTGCATCTGAAACTGGCGGGCCAAACTCAAACTGCGGCTCCAGACGGCACTAAACCCCGTGCACCAGGTCACACGCGCTGGCCCCACGCCCCGCGCTGCCCGCTGCAGTGTTCTTGAACACCGTTCGCTGCCTCCAATCGATCGATCACGAAGATTGTGGTGGATCAAACGCCAAAGCCGGTTTCCCCACCTTCCCTTCCAGTTCATGACTCGAAGCCGTGCACACTCCATCTTCTCCCCAACCCCCCCCCCCTTCTCTCCTCTCCCAACTTCATGCTCACTGTGGCCATGAGCTCCATCATCTCACCAGCGCGGTCGAGCGCACGCAGTCTCCTGGCTAGCCATGCTCCTCTTCTCCATGTTGGCGGATGCAGCTGTTCACCACAGAGCACCAACACGAGCTCCCTTCCCCATTCACACTATACCCTTCCCAACCTGACCCAAGCACGCATCTCTGACTCCCGCTCTTTATCTACCTCCTTCTCTCCCCGGTTACGGCCGCTCGCACGATCTCCATCGCGCGCACCAACGTCGACCCGGATACGACCTGATCACACCTCCCGCCGGAACTTCATCGTCAATACAACCGACATCCACTATGCAGACACCGCCTTCAACTTTGACAAGCGCGACGAGCTCGGCATGCGCGGCTTGCTGCCTCCCGTCCAGGAGACCATGGCTCAACAAGTCCTCCGTTGCATGACACAGCTCCGCGGCAAGAAGACGTCTCTCGGCAAGTACGTGTACCTGTCCCAGCTCCGGAACACCAACGTCCGTCTCTTCTACGCCTGCCTGCTCTCCCACACCGAAGAGTGCTTGCCCCTCATATACACTCCCGTCGTCGGTGAGGCCTGCCAGAGGTTCAGCGAAATCTACCGAAGGTGAGTACCATCGCCCCTCGCCAACTTTTTTCGACTTACACATGGACCTGACGTGACTTCCTGTATTGAAATCAACTTTTGCTTCACAGGCCAGAAGGTCTTACCATCTCCCTCGAGGACAAGGGAAACGTCGCCGCTGTCGTCGACAACTGGCCCGTGCCAGCCGGAAGCCCCCGTATCGCCGTCGTCACCGATGGTTCCCGAATCCTCGGTCTCGGAGACCTCGGCTGGGGCGGTCTCGGTATCGCCATCGGCAAGCTCAGTCTGTACATCGCTGCCGCCGGTATCCACCCTCGCGCGACGATCCCGATTGTCTTGGACATGGGTACGAACACGCAGAAGTATCTTGATGACCCGTTGTATCTCGGCCTGCGCCGTAAGCGCCCGGTCACATCGGAAGAGTTCTACAGCTTTACGGACGAGGTCATGTCAGCGGTGAGTAGCAATGTTCAAAACTGCCTGTCCGCCCTCGTCGCCGCGCTGACATCTTTGATGCCTGTGTGTAGCTCCACGCCAAGTTCGTGAGTATTCAGGCTGAGGTTCTTGGCGCAGGAGTAGTCATTGACCGCGTTTTCCTCGCGCTTTGCAGCCCAACCTCATCATCCAGTTCGAGGACTTCTCCACCGACAACGCCTTCGGCACTCTGGATCGGTACAAGAACCAGTATCCCCGTGAGCAAGCAAAACAGACTTGAATGGTTAGATGCATTCCGCTGACGCGTCCTCCCCTCAATGCTCAGACTTCAACGACGACATCCAGGGTACTGGCTGCGTTATTCTCGGTGGATTTGCACGTGCGGCACGGATGTCGTCCGAGGCTTCCGGCCGGCCTTTGCACGACCAGCGCATTCTCTTCTTCGGCGCCGGCTCGGCTGGTGTGGGTGTCGCCAAGCAACTGCTGGCCTTCTTCCGGATCCAGGGTCTATCGGAGGAGGAGGCACGCGACCGCATCTGGCTGGTCGACTCCAAGGGTCTGGTGACCAAGGACCGTGGAGACAAGCTGCCCGCACACAAAGTGTACTTTGCGCGTGAGGACAACCAGGGCAATCAGTACAAGGCGCTTATTGACGTCGTCGAGTACGTGAAGCCAACAGCGCTGATCGGTCTCAGCACGGTCCCGGACACCTTTGACGAGACCGTCCTCCGCAAGATGGCCGACCTGAATAAGAGCCCCATCGTCTTCCCCCTCAGCAATCCCAGCAGCTTGAGTGAGTGCTCCTTCGAGCAGGCCGTCAAGTACACGAACGGCAAGGTCATCTTTGCTGCCGGATCGCCCTTCCCCGACGCGGAGTGGGAAGGCAAGACGCTCAAGCCCGGTCAGGGTAACAACCTGTACGTCTTCCCCGGCATCGGTCTTGCCGGAAGTTTGTGCAAGGTTTCGCGTATTACCGACGAGATGTGAGTCATTGTGGTCCTGGACGTCCCTGAGTTGAATTCTTGCGAAAAGTGAAGAGAGAATCTGACTTGCCTTGTACCATTCTCATCCCGAAGGATCACGGAGGCCGCCCTGGCACTTGCTGATGCGCTCAACGACGAGGAGAAAGCGCAAAACCTCGTCTACCCTTCGCTCAAGCGCGTGCGTGAGGTCAGCCGTGATGTCGCGACGCGTGTGATCATGAAGGCAAACGAGCAGAAGGTCTCTCGGGATGGTGGCTACGTGAGTTTTTCTTTGACATTTACCTAAGGCTGAAATGCTGCGCTGTCTTCGCGACTCGTTCGGCTGACAACTCTCTGTGACGTATACAGACTGCCTCCATGCCTGAGGACGAGCTTCGCGAGTGGGTCCAGGGCGAGATGTGGAGCCCCAACTACGACACCTACACTGCCTGATTTGGGCGTGTTCATTGGTCGAACACCTCACATGGACGAAGTTGCAGACAGACGCTCGAGGCCGACGTGTCACCTCACTCACTACCTTCAAACCTCTCTCAAAAGACATCCACTATCTGTCGGGCCTTCACTTCACCGCTGCCAGTCAATAAATAGAGTACAACGAAGAAGGCACACTCTACTTTCGTCAGTTGGACTGCAAAAACTCCCGGTCGGGACCCCACTCCACTCTCTCATCAAGGTTTTCACGTTCCCGTTTCTTTTCAACTTCCTTTCCGGGCGACACCAATTCCACCTCCTCCTCTCCTTTTCTTTTCATTACTGTACGAGTTATCCTGGCTTGATCCATCTTCCCTCACTACGTCCTTTCTTTTTGCCTATCCGACGTGAGACTGAATGCGTTGCCTGTTCGCAGCAATGGTCTAGCGATATCATCGCATCACCATTTTGGAGAGATTTGAAGGGCGGACCTTCACGTTCACAGCTGTTCGATTCCTAGAATTAAAAGGGCGGAGGCTCACAGCTCCTGGTCCTCCCTCTGGCTTTGGAGGAGTAGTCATCGTAATGTGAAATCGAAAAAGGCGCCCACGGCCGTACCCGGCACGCCGATCCAATACGTGCCTCTCGTATGCTCCCCGTCCACTTCAGGGTCAGCCTTGCGGAAAGCAGGTTTGCGGGAACGACTTCGGATCCGTCGTGCACGACTTTGTCGCTCTTCTCGCTTGAGATCCTCCTTTGACGAAGTACCTGAAGCCGTCGTCGTCTTTGAAGAGGACTCGGTGTTGGCTGCTGCAGCGGCCGCTGCGGCCTCCTCCCTTTCGGCTGCCACTACGACTTGGACGACCTCGGCTTGCTCCTCTTCGATCTTGCGTTGAAGGTCCTCTTGGTAGGCGCGCTCCTCTTTCACCTGTCGTTTTGCGTCCTCAAGAAGCTCTTGGAGTGTTGGAAAGACGGAGGAAGGCTGAGGTATTATTGATGATGAGCCGTCACTTGTTTGGTCATCCTTCGAGGCGGACGGTGATGATGACGATGAAGCTGTAGTGGAGACATCGATGGGTCGGCAGCCTCCTTGTGGAAGGCGGTACGATGGGTTCGGGCTGAACAGTCCGTGCGAAGTCATCAGAGAGAAGTCGATCCAACATCTCCCCGAGCCTGGACAGCGTGCGAGCAGATGTTGTTGATCGGCAGCATAGGGGAACTTTGTTGACAGATCGGTTGGTTCGACGAGGTTGTTCCCTCCTTCTTTCGATGGAGAAGTAGGGGCTGCATCAGCTCCAAAGCTGTCGGCGCTGGCTTTTTTGAGGTCGGAATTCGCAGCAAAGTGTGTATCAGGCGCGCTGGAAGATGATTCTGAACGTCTTCTCCGAAGCGGATTGAGGATGGTCTGCCATACGCTCGACGGTGTCTCCTGCGATGGGGAACCCGCTAACCCCTCCGATACGCTGTCCTGTTGCTTGAGACGCCCACTATCGTCGCTGCTACTGCCGGCGCCGCGGTCCGATACTTTGTCAGACGGTCCCCGCCACGACGCTAGGGGCGTCTTGACGCCGCTCGAGAGCAAGCCCGTCGCAAGCATGGCGACCTGCTGTACCACTGTCGCTCCACCCATCGCCAAAAGTTCCTCCGTCCCATTCCCACTCAGCGCGAGTGCCGCCGCCGCCGCCGCCGCCGGGGAAGACAAGCCGACTTGCGCGCTTCCGTCACTCCCACCCACGCTCGTATTCGTTGTCGCGCCGCCGTCGACGAGGATGGCATCCGCAGGGACGAGGTCGAGGTACCAGTAACAGCTAGAGATGAAGAGGCCGACGATGATGACGCCGCAGTACGCGCACGGCCGGGTGTGGAAGACGTAGGCGATGATGAAGAGGACCAGGAAGGAAGGCGGGGCGAGCGGGAAGGGGAGGAGGAAGAGTGGGATCCACCAGCGCTGAGGCACGCGATGGGTTGGGTTGGGTTGGGTTGGGTCAGTGCGGACTGCTTGGGAGGTATCGCCGCTGCAAGGGGAGACACTCACGAGACAGTACATCGTGCAAATGGGCGCGCGCGCGCGGTGTCGGCTTGCTTTGTCTCTCTCGCTGCTCTCGCTGCTCTCTCTTTCTCTCTCCGCTCTCCTCGTTGTGGTTGTAGTCGCTTTCTTCCAACTGCGGCAATTTGGGAAGTCAACACGATGACATGTTTCAAAGCCCAGGTATATGGCCGGCGCGACAGACGGGACAAGTTCACGTCAGCGTCGAAGACCGGAGTGCCGGGGTGGGGAGAGAAGTGAATGGAGAAGGCTGACTTGCTGGCTCGCTGGCAAATGATTACGAAACGGAAGGACAAGGACAAGGGCAGGTCATTTGGGGGGGGGGGGGGGGAACAGAAACGGGACTCTTGTCGAAGCCAGAGCGCCTGGGCCGAGGGGGGAGGGGGCGTCGTACGAGCGCTTGCTATGAAGTGCGTGGATGAATGAATGAAGAACTAGGCAATGGACGGGGAGAAGAGCGTCGTGCCCCGTCGTATATCCGCACAAGTGAGCTCGTGAGTAGTCGAACAATCATCGGCGTGGAGACCGGAATGTAAGGCGTCGAGGCCGCGTTTTCACAAAAAAGGATGTCGCTTTGAGGTTTGAGGAAGGTGACTTTGATTTTGCCCATGTAGCCGTTATAGAAGGGAATGGTCGCGGTCGAGACGGGGGGGAGGTGCCAGGTGGTATTGAAGGAACAGAATCGAAAGGCCGGCCGTCCCTTCGAATCTTCCTCCGGCCATGGCGCCGATGTGATGAGATGGTGTATACATGAGTATGTTGCGGGTGGGATTGTCTGCATTGCTGATATCACAAGATATCCTCCTTCTTCTTGATGTGCTTGCCGATGAGCTGTATAATCGCAAAAGAAGGTCAGCCCTCGTCCAGATCAACTTGACCATGCCCAATGAGTGATCCAGCCTCGCTTCTTAGCCTTTCCTTACCTTCGCCATCTCAAAGGAGCTGAACGAACAACGAAAGAAGAAGAGGAGCGCGTATGAGAACTGGAAGTCTCGGAGTCCTGCCTCAATGCTCCCAAAACTCACTCGACCATGTTCTTGCCAAAGAGTGTTTGCAGCTTCTCATCGCACAGAATCTGCCGCTTGTTCGTCGGGTTCTGCAAGTTGTTACCCTTGATATACGCCCACAGCTGCTTGACCACTTGAGGCCGAGACAGCTGATAGACCAACAGGTTTTGCAAACGTGATTTGAGTATAATGTAACGGAGAAATTCAAAAGAAGGAGAAGAGCGCCCGCGCCTTGGAACATACCTCGTCTTGACCGCATATCTCTGCCATGGATGCAGATAGGACCATTGGCCGATTGAAAGGGTTGTTCGGGTTGGGTTCTCGCTTCACCTTGGCTCCCGCCTTGTTGGCTGCCGCCTTGGACCGCTTCGCCGCCCTGCCCCGTGGCACCGTATCATCCTCCAGCTCGGCCAGCTCAGCCTCTATGTCCTCATCTCCATACCCGCTCGGTACTGAGGAAGCTGCGGGTGAGGATGCAAAGGAGGGTGGTATTGCTGATGCTGTTGCCTCTATCCCGTCTTCTTCGCGCTTTCGCTTCTTGACAGCTACTGATGATGATGATGCGGAGGAGGCTGGTTTCTTCTTTCGAGACGCAGCAGTGGTGGTAGGAGGTGGTGCTGAGGGCGGGGCTGCTCCGATGCCAGGGAGTGCAATTCCACCTGCTGCAAATGTAGAGCGAGGCGCCGCCGCTGCTGAGCCGTTCCAACGCGAACTGGGAGACGCTGTTGCTCGCGACTGATGACCCCCCGCGCTAACAGCTGCCAGGGCAGCCGCCGCCGCCGTCTCCTGCTCCTTCTGAGCGCTGACTTCTTCGAAGCACACCTTGACAAGCGCATTGATCTGCTTTTTGTGAGACAGAATGTCCAACGAAGGCGGGACGATGGGCCCTGTTGACGACGAACCGCCGTTGGAGCTCTGCTGAGACTGGAGGCTGATGAGTTCCTCTCGGACCTTCTTTGCGGAGACGGAGGAGAGGTCGGCAGACTCGAGGATGCGTCGGATGGCTGAGCGGAGGAGGATCTCTTCGTTGCCGGAGAGGGTGGCCTGGGAAGAGGAAGGACCTCCTGGACCGGCTGGAGAAGACGGAGCGTCGCCCATTGCGTTGTCACTTGACGATCGACAGAGATACAAAGATAGAGAGAGGGAGGGGGAATGAGATTGGCAGGTAGCCTCTGCGCGCTGTGCGGCCTTTCTCGGTTTGTTCGGGTTCCTCTTGCTCGCCGGACTGCGGAGCTCGTTGATTCAGGTGAATTCGAAGTCAGGCAGGATGCGGTGAATGGTGATGCGCGCGCTCTTAAGAACGCGAGGGACAGTCGAAGGGTGGGAGCGTGAGTCGAGGCGGGAGCACGAAGGCAAGGAAGGGTTGTGGTGGAGCTCGTGCTGAATGCTTGTCGGTTGTCACTTGTCAGTCAGAGTCAGTTTGGCACACAGGGGAGGACCCTTCTCATTTGGCAACGGACTCAGCGCCTGACAGCATCTCAAGCAGGACACAGCGGGGTCCCCTTGTCTCTCTCTGTCACGAGGCCTGCTGGATACCATCGTAGACAAGCTGCTCGTCCTTTTTGCCAAATGCCACGCCCGCCCGTGCCTCTGGTCGTCGAATATGAACAGCAACGCACACTCGGTTCTCATGTACACACGCCGCGCGTCTCGGACGGAGGGGAGCCGTGACATCGCTCTCGGGCCACAATCTCGCGCCAAACCATAAAGTTGGCCCCAGGTATCGGTGGTGGCTCTCCGGAGTCCTCTCCCTCTTCAGAAGGTGTCGATGTCAAAAATGCCATATTTGCTGAAATTGAAAGGCTTGCACACGATTGGTATGAGGGAAGAGCAAATGCTGGGCTTCGATGGAGACGGAGGTCGCTCATACTCTTGGTGGTGGTGAGAGCTATCGTAAAAGAATCGAGGAGAAAACAAATGTCAGAAGACAGCATTTAGGGGATGGGGAGGATTGCTGTTCCAAACTCACCAGGATGACACCGTCACCTCGTACGAACAGCATTTCACTATTCCGCTTGACCGTCTGTGGGAAAAGCAGAAGTAAGGTCGGGGGCGCACCGGAACATTCACAATGAGAATAGGGCAGCGGGAGAAAGGCGGCCGCGAGAAGGAAGGGGGAATGTATGAGCGAGGTGTGCATAAATGCCAGCATGCTGCGCGCAGGGGGGGTAGCTCTCCTCCCTTCTGCCCAGGAAAGGAAGAACTCACCCGTACCGTCTCTGCCTCCGCTCCGTCCTCAAGTTCGACAACGTAAATCGTCTCCTCAACATCGCCCATGATCAGATTCAAGTGCGAATCATAAGCCTGCAGTAAAAAATGAATGCCAAACAAGAAGAGTCAGGGCAGCCCAATCCAACCTGCGGCCTCCCCTCGGGAACACCCCCACGACGAAAGGCTCACATGTAATGTCCCCTTCAACTCCCGATCGCCTCGTAGCTTGACAAAGACGCGCTCCGATAGGGAGATCCGCAGCAAGTCGAAGGGTTCGTTGACTCCACCGGCTGCTGCTGCTGTCGCCGCCGCTACTGTTGTGTCCGCCATGGTTTTTCCCGGCTGTAAAGGGCTCTCGTTCGGTGCGCTCTTGACGGCGGGGGCGTGAGAGTGTTATGTGCAGGCGCACTTTTGAGGCGTGATGAGGGCGAGCGGGCGAGGGATGGGGATTGGGGATGGTCGGATGGTCCTTCCTTCTTGGGTCAGTGCTTTCCGGAGGGAGAGTGATCATCGACCATCGATCATTTCTGGCCTTTCCCTTTGTTCTCATCGAGCAACCCCCCCCTTATCATTCGACCACATCAGCCTCCGGACCTTGGGCTCGTGGCCGGCATCGACATCGAGGCCTGCTTCGCTGTCTTGGGAAAGCTCCTCCTGCTGTGGCATGCTGGTAGACTGATCTTTTTTTGCAGACATAGTGAGTGTGAGCTTCCATCAATACTTTGCGTCTTGTCCTCCCTCCCGATTCGCCCAGGCCACCCAGACCCTCCCTCCCTCCCCCCTTTCGTCTTCCCCTGTTCCTTGTTCTCCCTCGAGAAGAAGCTGCAGAAATGCGTCACTTCTCGTTCCTTGTTGGGGAAGGTCGAGGTCACCTTCGACTCTTCGAGGATAACGTTGGCCCTTTCACACTCTCGTCACCTGAGGCCCTCAGGCCTCAGGCCGCTCACTGACACTAATTGTGCTGATCGACATTATTGGGACTCTAACTCACAGCATTCTTCCTCCATCTTTCCTCCACCACCTCATCAGTCAGTCCTCTCACAGGTTCATTCCGCCTCGCATACAAAACCTCCATCAAGGGCCCAGCTATCATCCCTTCTTGGGGAATCCCATCTCCCTTCTCTCTTTCTTTCTCCCCCCTTTTCTCTGGTCAGAGCATCGGACGGTCTCCAGATGATCTTATGATCTTGACTACGCTGCCACCTGCTGCAGCGTAATTTCTCTTCCCATACAAGTCCAGAACAAGTCCGAAGGTATGTGTTTGATGCCCGCCTACGTACCGCTCATCTTTCATTTTCTCTAACTAGCGAGACTAACCCACCCTCACAGAAACCCCATCCCGCCGCTTCGCCGAATGTGCCGGGTAATCCGGCACCGGACAGTATGTCCCGAATGCAGCACGCCCATGCCAGGCTGCGAGGAACGGGAAGAAATCGAGTACTGCGACGAGGCGCGTGAGAAGGCTACCGAGGACGGCAAGGAGGAACCGGATGAGGAGTGCGAGAAGCCGATGGGGGAGGAGGTAGTTAATGAGCCGGGGGAGGACCATTGTGAAGGGTGTTCTACTCCGAGTGATTTGGAGCTGTAGTTGCGGGTTTGGGAGAGGTGAACTAATTTGTGAGTTTTCGTGGACGGAGACGCGTGTGGTGTCGATGCTTACTTCCTCCCTCTTTGGATCTCCCCTGCCGCTGACGCCTGCTTCACCCATCTGGTCAGGAGATACCGACGCGGAAAGACGATTGCGGATGTATAGAAGATGACTGCCTAGAATACACAACGGAATAGGTCAGACACGTTCGATGCCATCAAGAGCTGCAACCGACACTCAAAGAAGCGGATCTGCTCTGACAACGGGTCTGTTCTCGGCGAGGACGAGTCGAGTCGAGTGCCAGCCTTTCGAGTTGCGTGGGTCAGCGACGAGCGACGGAGGGGGGGGGGGGGGAGTCGTTTCGCGCTGAGAGATGCGCAGAGTATTATTATGGATCTATTCGTCTCAGCAAAGTGAGTATAATTTCTCTCATCACCCATCGCTCACCGCACACGAGACCTGCGACAAATGCCTCGCGCCGCGCGCGCATCGACTTCGTCGACGAGGCAAGGTGTTTCGTTGAGAATTTGAGTACCGGCCGGGGTGATGTCAGGGTAGGGCCCGTTCCTGGCCCGTCCTTTACCAGTCATCGTCCCGCGTCCACGCCGCGCGGCGCGCGCACGTTTCCAATCAGAGTCGAGGCTACCAACGCCAAGGAAATGACAAAGACGCGACAGGCCGATCGTCGACCATTCGTTGGCCTTGCCCCTGCCCCTTATTGAGGCCAACCGGCCAAGCAGCGGGCACTCCCTGGCCCCTGCCCAGAGAGTCAGAGACATCGCATCATCACGCATGCGTCGAGTGAGTGAATGTTTCAGGAATCCCGAAGCAACCCGTTCGATCAAGGTCTCCTTGACTCTTGTTTTCCTGAGTTGAGTTGAACGGATGGAGAAGTTGATCTGAATGAATTTGGAAGGCCAGCTGCCAGCGCTGCCAGTCTGGACTTGATTTGGACGCGACAACATCAAACATGCCGGACGCTGGTTGAGAAGTGAGAACTCTGCCGCCTGGCTGGGGTGGCCGCCGCCGCTGGGTCGGAGTCCCTGCGTTGTTTGGAGGTGAGACCAAGTTGCGCGCACGGAGAAGGGCGGGAAGAGCCAAGAGGCGGTGCTTCGGGCGGCACTGCCACCTTGGGTGGCGGTTTAGAGGGTTTAAAACACCCCCTAGAATCGCAGTGTTTTAGCTGCCGTAAAAATTCTGGATTGGTTCCGTTTTTCGTGGTCCTAAAACATCACTAAAAAAGATCCTAAAACGGACTCAGGAAACCTGCAGACGCGACTCAGACGCGACTCAGACGCGACTCAGACGCGACTCAGACGCGACTCAAACGCTGTAACTTTGTGCAGCGTCTGAGTCGCGTCTGTTCATACAGAATTTTGCCGCGTCCGCCGACGCGTTGGGCAAGGATTGAGCGTCGACGGACGCGACTCCAACGCGGCTCGAGCGCCTTAACTTAAACATATAACATTGCAAAAAAAAAAAAATTGATGCTGTCTGTGTGACTCGAACCTGGGACCTGAAGCCTGAAGGTGATAATCTTACGTGTTGTGCTACCGCTGGACGACGGTAGCATTTAACCACGCAAAAGGTTTCCACCACACATATCTATACCATGCAAACATTTACTTGAACGACTGACCTCAACGCTTACCCACGCGCAATCTGCGCAGCACAGTTAGCTTGTACAATAGGAGTGCTCAGGGAAGGCTGAAGAGTGAGCGGTTTGCTCGAGTCAAAAAGTCAATTTCATGGAGAGACGCGTTCGAGTCGCGTCCCAGTCGCGTTAACGCAGACTTCAAATCTTTGAGAAATGATCCAAAAAATTAAATTTATTTTAGACGCGTCTGTGCAGCGTCTCGAGTCTGCCCAACGCGTCTGAGCAGCGTTTGTGTCGCCCGAGCAGCGTCTGTGGCACGTCTCTGTCGCGTATGCAGATTTCCTGAGAAACGGATGAGCTTAAATTTTGTTGAGACTCTGAAATTGCCCTCGCACAGCTGGCTCGCTCCCTTGGTTGCATGCAGTCTGCCACCACCCCCACGACAGCACGGTGCCCTCAGCAACGTCCAACCACCTCCTTCACGTAAAATTCGCCTCAAACGTCGATGTTGCGTCTTTGTTTGGTTCGTCGTTCTGCTCGTTTGCTCTGTATGAGCGATTTCTGGGTGGCCAAAAAAATCCACGTGACTGAAGGTCACGTGGCAACACCACTGCTGCGTTGTTTTAGGCACTCTAGAACACAATTCCCCGAATCAACGATTAGGGGTTAGGTGCGCGAGCCCGTACGCAAATTCCGCACAAGAGCTCTCAATAAAAGCTGACCTCGGAACTCCGCCGTACCTTAGAAGTGGAGATAAGATAAGATATAGGATGGCCACGTGGAGTGGCCACGAGCTGCCTGCCATCATGTGAATCATCTCGATCAAACAAGCAACAATCGTGGAAACCAAGCTAACAAGCAACCAGGAGGAGAACCAATCTTTCGAGGCTTCGAGCACACATCCAGACACAAGCTCACCTATATAAACGGGCCGAACAAAAACTATCGGTCATCTCATCCGCATTCCCTCTCCAATCTCTTCAGCCTAACCTGCACACCACCGTATGGAGAAGAGCAAGCGAGTCCCCAGAGCCGATCCCAACCCCTCCCCTTCAGCAACCACATCGTCAAACATGGAACCCCTTTACAACTGTACGATCAGCGGTCTCATCCAGATCGACGCCATTGAGAAGACCCAGGAGCGATACCACCGAGTTGACGCCCAAGCAAGTATCACATCCATTGCCTGGTCCTTACCCACAATCAACACAATAACAACATGACTAACAACACTTGATTTTGCGTCCCACTTAGTTTGCGCTCACAGCTTCATCCGACCACGTAATTTATCCGATCGGCACAGCATACGGCGTCCACAACCTCGAACCTCCTATGATCGCGAACATAACAGGTAAGTCATCACTCATCACCATTGTCCATTGGCCAAACAATAGAGCTATCCTGAACAGATGATCCCAACACTCTCTATTACCTTTTAGCTGGCTTCCTCCCTTTCCCAGAACCCAAGATGAACATCCACTCAATGACTCAAGCAATGAAGGCAGACGAGGTACCTGAAAACTGGGTGCCGCCCACGCCTAACATTACTGGAGTCGGTAAGCTCGTGAAAGTACAGGACGCGGCGAAGACACTGCGCATCTCGACTTCTGCCTATGACCGAAGCGTGAGTAGACCAACCCGTTACCCTCCTCCTCAATTCGGTCCATACTTGGTTAACGAAAGGCTCTCACAGGCTAACAAGAAGCGTACAATCGAGATCATTGGTATGCGCGACGCGGACAGAAAGCAACCAGTCCCGACTGAAGGCTCCACGATCTACTTCACCGGCAAGCTCTATAGCCAGCAAGAAACATCAAAGCTTTTCACCATCGCCATCGACGACTATAGCTGGGTCTCGGCAACGACCACGTCCCCCTCGATTCCCAAAGGCCCTTCTCTTCCCGAAGATCCCTCCACTCCTACCAAGCGCCCTCAGTTGGGCAAAAGAAAGCAAGCCACACAGAGCGCGGAGGACGAAGCTGGCCCTAGCCAAAAGAAGTCCTCCAGCTCCTATGCCTCGACGTCATCGAGTGGCTGACATTCCCACCCTCTAGCCTCTGCCCTCTACTCAGATTCAGATTCTCGAATCTCGAACTCCATTGTACATTTGTACAGAATTGTGCTTCGCAAATTTTGATCCCAAAAACAAAATCAACTTCTTTCCCAGATCATCGCTTTCCCTGTTTCCCGCGGCCGTTGCGGGCAGCCCGCAGGCCCAATTTGATTGGGAATGAATGAGGAAGATCTTCTGTTGAGGCCTGCCCAGCTACGAAGCCAACGCCAGATGGCCTTTCTTAGCTCACTCTCGGACCAGGAAGAGTAATGGCCTTCAGCCAGACAGGCCACAGGCGCACCGGTCACTGAACTCGTGATATGTGCTTACATGCTTGTAGAACTTCCTCACTTTCAAAATTTACGCTTCACATGTGCGGTGGCAACACCAATCGCACCGATCCAGACTTCCAGAGTCTCGTGTATGAGTCTCGTCATCAATACTGACGATGATGTGGGCGAGTCTTGTCAGCAAAACTCGGTGTCTGCCGAAGTCTTGTCACCCGTTTTCCCGGTTACCGAGTCTAAAAAATGATCAGTAATACCAATCAGTGAAGACCTTTACCAATCAGGATTCACCTGCTTGTTCTGATCTATCTTTTGTCTGATGGGCGAAGCTGCGAAAGAAGTACAAAAGAAGAATGTTGGATGCTGCATGCAGCAGCGTCCTGATGTTCACAGATTCCCCTTCCCCCGTTTCGTGCAACAACAGAACGCATGCAGTCATCAGAACTGTGCACTACAGCGTTGCGATTCCAGATTCCAGAACATATCTCCAGCCAGGATCGAAACCAGTCATCGAGTGTTCGGCGACCACCTTTCTCTATCTTTTCTTATGGGGCGCGTAGGAATCAAGGGCATCTCCACTCATGCCATGCGGACAGCTTTGGGTACCTTTCACGCCCTTCGACCGCTTATTGCAACGATCAAAGGTCTTAAAGCTACGACAGAGCTTTTCTTCGAGCATATGATCCAAGAGGAGCTGCGGTTACTTCGTCTATCTGCGGAGGAGCTCAAACTCCAATTACCGTACGTACCAAAGTTTTTGGGCATCCTCGCGCTGTTTCTTGCTATCCATTGCAGAAGCATAAAGCATCACCCTTCAGTCTTGTTACACTCAGCACTGACGTTTCCCCTTCTATTTTTTATTGCTGCTTACTGTCATTTAGTTCCATGTCGGACGCGGCAAGAGACCAATTGAGGTGAATATCTCGTTGTCCCTTGACCCTCATTTCCTAACGCTCTCAACTCTTGCTTTCAATCTCTGAACCTCTACATCGAGTATCGTTTTCTGCTTCTCTGACTTTCGCTTTGACTAAACTCTCAACTGCTTTGATGTTTTCTTCCATCTTTATCCGAGCAGCGTTAAGCAAATGGCGCATCAGGTTCTGAAGCAACGGCTCGGTGAACACGTTTTTGCTGCGTACGTTATTGACAGCAGACGAATGGCCAATGTCGAAGTTCGAAAAGTTCTCAATCAACTGCACCGACATTCGTACGCACACGGACAACGCGAAGCTGGCGCCTGGCCTTTCACGCCTTCTACGGAAGTGAAGAACGAGAAAATGGCCTGCTTCATAGAAGGCACCTCGATTCCACCTGTGAACGTTTGTGCTGTGTGCGGGCGAAAAGCTGTACAGGCACCGTTATGGCATCGACCCTGTAAACGGATGCAACAATTCGGTCTTGGCGACCTTAAATTCGACATGCTTCGAACAACAGACCCCGCTATTCTGAGATCTCTCGCCTTCGACTTCGCAGATCTGGACCATACGCAATTTTTGGGACTGGTGTTGGAGCGGGAGGGAGTTGTCTTAAACGCCCAAAGCGTCAGTATCAACGTTTGCAACTGCTGCGAGCCTCCAATGCGAGCAGGACGCATTCCAAAACATGCTCTGCGAAACGGGAACTATCGTGGTCGCCTGCCAAACGAGCTACTCGATATCACATGGGCAGAGGAGCTGGTATGTGCCCGCATGCAAGTATCAGCTTTTCTCACCCGCGTTTTCGATTCCCGCGACAGCAACAATAATCGGTATTTGAAAGGCCACTGCTGCTCCCACACGCTCGATGTCGTCAAAATGTCGTCCATCCTTCCCCTTGCTCCTGAGGATGCGCAAGGACTCATTTCCTGCGTCGTCGTCGGTCCGCGCCCTCTCAGACCGTCAGATCTGAAAAATCTGGTGAAGATTCGACGCTCAAAACTGCACGCGTTTCTGACGTTTTTGAAACAACACTGCGACGCATACAGAGACGTAACGATCGCAGACAAAAATCTTTGCGCATGGCCAGAGGATGGGACTCCCACGTTCCTGCAGGAAACTCTCATTCATGAACCATGCGATCACCCGGAGGCACGTTGGACCGCAGAAACAGCAGGTTTAGATCCTCACCCTGCAGATGCTCACGACCAAAGCAATCCCCAAGACGTTATCGAACACACTGGACTCGTGGACACGGAAGGTGTCGATTATCCAGCTCGAATCCGAGTGGCAACTGCTTTACGCGATTTGCGACAGCCGACCTCACTTCAGCACGGCGTCACATCGGACACCGTAGCAGAAGATGGAGCACAAGAAGATTCTTCTTATCAGACGGAGACTGTCGGTCTTTCTTTGCATCACGCATCAAGACCTGAGCCAGAGTACAACAACCCAGATCTGTTTCCCAGTTTATACCCGACCCTGTTCCCTTTCGGCATCGGCGGTTTCGATGCTCCAACGCCGTCGCTCAAACGACCCATACGAATTTCTATGGAAGAGCAGGTGAATCTGTTACTTGACTTGAGCTTCCCAGGATTTCGCACGCATCACGCATTTCTTTTCATCAGCGCCAACATCTTGTTGAGGCGCAAAGCGGCTTTTTTGACGTCTCTCACAGCTTCGCGGACGGTGGCGACCGCGCTTGTGGACGTTATGAACAGAACAGACCCTCGTAGCGTGGAGTCCTTAGCCACCATCATCGAACGAGAGGGCATACCGTCGAATCTATCTTCTGACCAGAGAACGATGTTGAATTTGCTCTCCCGATGCAGCACTTCTACATCGAAACTTCCTGGTTCGAAAGGAGCGATGGACACTGCGAAGAGTGAGATGCGCGCCTACATCTCACGCCATGGCCCATTCCAAATTTTTCTCACTCTCAACCCTCCCGCCCAACACTCGCCTTTGTTCCACTTCATTTATGGAGACAAAAAGATCGACCTCACCGTCGAGATCCTGTTCTTCCCTGCAACAACGAGCGCGCACGTATTTTGGCTTCCGATCCGGTGTCTGCCGCAGACTACTTCGAATTCCATATTCGCACCATCTTCGGTCACTTGTTCGGTTGGAACTTTGACACTCGAGACTCAACTGCGCAAGGCGGGCTGCTCGGTCGCATCAAGTGTTTCTTTCTCTCTCGCGAGCTGACCGACCGCGGAAATCTACATGGGCACTGCGTCATTTGGCTGCACGACGCACCATCACCGTCCAAGATGCGGACGCTGATGGATTCCAGCGACGAGTTTCAGGCGCAATACTTTCAATGGGCTGAAGATCTTGCATGGCATCACCTCCCTCCAGCTGGTGACGAGACTGTCGATGAACGACTGGAGCCTCGTCAACAAAGACCTCCGCACCCGACCCATCCCTTCTTTTCCGCCCAATTCCATCGGGACCACATCATTCTGGGAACGAAATTCCAAGTGCATACGCATCGAAAAGTATGCTACAAAAGCGCAAACGGCCCACCGAGAAAAGAATGCCGATTTCGATTCCCGCACGAGCAACGAAACTTCAGTCGATACGATGCTGATAGCCGCTCCATCCTGCCCAAGATCCTGGATCCATGGGTGAACTGGCACAATCCATACCTTCTTGTTGCAGCCAGACACAACCACGACATTCAAATTGTGCAATCCGGACGCAGCGCAGAAGCAGCATCAAGATACATCTCCGACTATGTGCTGAAGCACGATCTCACCGTTCCGAAAGGGCTCCGCGCACTGGCTGAAGTGCTGAAGCGTCTGCAGAACAACAACACGCTTCCTTCTTTTAAGCAGCTACTACGACTGGTTGTTAGTCAAATCATGCGAATCAGCAATCTGCATGGTCAAAAATGAAAAAGCAGCTCTCTACATTCGAGGACAATCCGACACTCTGCAGAGCCACTCCACCAAGCCGTTGATCATGCCATACGCCTTGTCCTTCATCCGAAAACCAATTCCGTATGTGAGTCCACTGTCCAGCGGACAACACAAAACACTATTTCTATTCTCTCATGCCTTCACGCGTAGCAGTTCGTCATTAACGCTCATTGTTCACCGATGCAGTGAAGGAAGAGGTGAAGCCAATCAAATTACAGTCACCGCTCTGTTACACGCAGAAACTACATTGCAACATGAAGAGCACCAGGTCTCCACTTTCGACCAATACGCCGACTATTTCCATCGGGCCTCATCATCCCATGAACTTAGCTTCTGGGACTTTATTCAACGATGCAGCCTAATGCCTATCAGTCGAGCACCAAACGAGAATCCTTCTGCTGGTATCTACATCCATCGACTGCAAATACCGCACCCAAAAGCATCAACACATGCTCTGGTCGAACGGCGCGGATCCGATCAGCTCATACGCCTCGTTGGAACAAAAATTCCGCGAGGAACCTCTGACGACGATGACCGCTTTCTGTTTTACCTTGCTGCGTTCAAACCTCATGCGGCTGACCTTCCTTTACTGCAACACGATCAGACGCCCAAGGATGCGTGGGAAGCGTTCGACGTTCCACCAGACGTCAATTCAATCTTGGAGAATTGGAGAGAGATGGAGCTGTGCGACGACGCACACGATGCGGATATGCTGCGCCAGCGTTGCGACGAGGCTGCAGAAACTACCTCAGGGCGTCGAAACGCAGCGCTCCCTCAGCAGGGCGACGACGAAGACGACGCTGTTTCTCTGGATGAGAACGACGCGCACGCGGAAAGCTTCCACACTAGAACCGATATGATGGTCGAACAATTTCTATCCGCTTCAGCGTGGACTTCAGCAACGCCGAACAGATTCACTGGAGTTCGAACTGAGCAGCAGATCCCAATCCCTGTTACAGACAGAAACTTGCGTTCCTGGCAGCAGCAGATCAAAGCCATGCCAGTCGAACAGCATCATGCTCAGCACACTCAGCAACGCCCTTCCTCTCACACTTCAGAAACCGTGAACGCAAATGCCGGACCCATTCCATTTTCGAAGTCAACCGTGGTAGAGAACCTCATCCGGACGAACACGCTGAGCGAAAGCCAAGCAGTCGCATTTCGCCTCGTTGCGCATGCAACTCTGTTCTGTGAGCTCTCCAATTCCTTGCAGGCTACCGGCTCATCACCGTCACATGATCTGTTCTGATCATCGTTATACGATATACACACTACCCCTTCCTAACTTCCTTTACAGTGTCTGACCAGCCCCTGCGCCTTCTTCTTCTGGGAGAAGCTGGCACGGGAAAAACGAAAAATAATCACGCTGCTACAACAACTGCTGGATATGCTTGGCGAAGCAGACGCGATGCAAGTCACTGCACCAACTGGAAAAAGCCGCCAGTCTTGTTGGAGGAACTACGCAACACAAAGCGTTCCAACTTCCAGTTTACGGGTCAGCAAAGGCCAAAGAAAAGGCCAGCGCGTTCATGAACTCAGCCGCTCGGTTGAACACGCTGCGGTCGACATACAAAACACGTCGATTTCTTTTCTGTGATGAAGCGAGCATGACAAGCCTGCAGCAACTACACGCCATTGACACATCCTGTCGTACCGCGCGAGAAGATGAGCACAAGCACGAATGGTTCGGCGGAATGAACGCAATTATGCAGGAGACCTTTTCCAACTACCTCCAGTTACCGGCTCGCCGTTGTATCAGACCCCTTTGTTGCACAGGAGCAGCGAGGACAACGCGAGAACTGCTGGTCGAGCTGCCTTTAAGAACTTTGACTCTGTCATTATCTTCACAGAGCAGCACCGCGTGTCGGAACCGGAAACGAGCGCTTTGTACAACCGTATTCGAACGCGAACTGCGACGCAGAACGACGTGGACAAATTAAACAGCCGTGTGTTGGCGCATCATCTGAATGATTCGAAACTCGCTAACGCAACTGTTCTTGTCAGAACCAACAACCTCCGTCGAACACTGGGAGACATCAAAACGCAAGGTTCAGCAACGCCACAGGCTCCCATCGTTTCATGTGACGCAATCGACTCATTCGACGTACCAACCACAGCTCATTTGCGTTCTGCAGCAATTGAATTCCATCCAAGACAACCGCCTTCCTCTTGGATTCCTGGTTGCATACTGCTGCACGAAGGTATGCGTGTCGTATATCGAGGCAAAAATCGTTCTGTGGAGCACGGGATCACCAACGGCGCAACGGGGACGGTTCGACACCTTTCAACGTATTCCGACGACCTGAACCACGTCTGCCCTACCGCGGTATTTGTTCAGATCGACGGACCATCCTTTCAGCTTCATGACCTTCCTCCGAACTGGTTTCCGTTCGTCCCAGATACGTGCTCATTCAAAATGAAGTACACAGACGAAAAAGGAACAACGGCACCCGTCACTGTAAGGCGAAAACAGTTGAAACTCCAACCGGCATCCGTTCAAACGGTGCATACCGCACAGGGAACAACGATGCCCGACGGCGTGATCTGCGATGCTTCTCACGGAGGTTTCTTGACCTACGTCGCGATCTCCAGAACAACCGCGTTGGACCGTCTTTTCCTGATTGCTCCCGTAACGCTCGAACAAATCAATGGCCTTGGGATTCCACCGGATCTCAGCACCGAGATGATCCGACTTTCCTCCATCGATACAAGCACTCGACATCGCGTTCAAATGCTGAATTGGAGCGAGCAGCAGGTGAGCCGTGCCTAACGGACCAGCTATCCGCTGCAGCAAGCAGCGAGTGGATACTTGGATTTTTCAAAGATTCTGAGTAGCATTTTTCCCTGTAATATAGAGTTCACACCGCCCCTCATATCAATCAAGATCCCGACTTCCACCGCAGGAAACAGACCCAGAAGAACATATTCGGCAGCAACCGCAGTCGTACGGCAGCAATCGTCCCTTCTCTTCTTCTCTGGTGGGCTCGTTTGCCGCTTCTACACCGCAGCAGACAGGAAATGCTTCCCAGCAGGAAACATCGCAACGACTCTCAACATCCACGACCACACACGATCCGGATGAAACACAGCTTTCTCTGCATCAGCGTTCCTTGCAAGGGCCAACATGGTCCTCAAATTCGTGTGCTTGGGACTGCGTTGTCATGATTTTCGGCTGGGCGACGTTCATCACAGATCCTAACGTCAATTTGCTGGACACCTCAAACCTGGTCGCCGCGATGTCGGGACTCGATCGCAGCACAGTAAACAAACTGAGAACGGACTTCCGCACTGAAGTAGTGCGATTGAACCCGCATCAGTTTACTGCTTCGTCTTTTACCAGCACTATGGAAATCGTGCAGAACTGCATCACCACGGTTGCCCTCACTCTTGCTACCTCTTATCCGTGCGGATGCAAAAAGCGTTCCAACACCGCCAACATTCTGCTTCCCCATAGCACACGACCTGCTCGACCTTCCTTCCGTCCCGACCACCACTTCACAACGACTTCGAACGTCTCTCACAGTCGCGGCTGATGGCCAATACGAGGCACACCATGAGGATCGGCATTGCCCCTCGCACCGCATCCTGCCGAGTGGCTATTGCTCAGCTACCACGCAACCCACTGCTCTTCTGATTTTGAACATCGCTAGAACGTCCGCAGCAGCATGGAACACGATTGCAACTCCGACCATGAAAATATGGGACCACGTCTCTGAATCAGACGCGCAATATGCTTTGGTCGGCGCCACCTTTTTGGTCAACGACCACTTCACGTGCATGCTACATCACCCAGACGGCACGACTCATCATTACGACTCCCTGAACAATTCTGGGTTGACCAGCCTTGTCACCGATGAGATACCAGACTTGCGTGCGGCGGACATGCTTATATACGCCAAATTCTGAATTCCTTTCCCAATCTCTATTCTCTAATGTTCATTTCCTGCAACTGATTCAATACCAAGTGTTGTCCCTCTTGTTCTTTCCTTTCCCGCATTTTCAATTAAGGCTGGCATGCGGAGTAACTCATTTTACACTTTTGCGGAGTACTCCGCAATTTTTAATGTTTTACTCCGCATTTTTACTCCGCACAGCACTCCGCAAAAAGTACGGAGTGACTGCGGAGGGGCCCAAAAAAACTCCGCGGAGTACTCCGCATAACTTGGGGAATTTCACCAAAAATCTGCGGAGTACTCCGCTTCAAATTCCCCAAAAATTGTGCGGAGGACGGAGGAAGCTCGCCGGAATGTTCCTCCACCAGTGCGGAGTAGGGAGTAAAGTTGTTCGGACCGCCAAAAATGCGGAGTACTCCGCTTACTCCGCACTTTTTGGAATTTCATTTTTTCCCGTTTTGACTTTTGTGGCCTCCACAGCGCGCATCACTTTCTCACGGGCAAACAATAGTCTCACGTGATATGCCCCTTCTCTCGCGCTGGGCGCAACGTGACCTCCCTCAGGCACAGCATGAGGGCACGCAAACTCGCCAAGGTCGTTGCTGTTGGCCAATGGTTCCTAGACGACTGGGTTCCCACAACACTGCTGACGGACATTCTGGAGCGCGAGCAAGAGGTCAAGGAGGCGGCCAAGGTGAAAAAAAGAAGCGCAAGCGCAAGCTTGAAGCGGACCGGGCGCGCAAGAAGCGGAAGGTGACGCCACAGGAGGACGGGGAGCAGTGACTAGAGCTTCTTCTTCCATATGTTCATAGTTTCTGAATTCCACTCCGCAAAACTCCGCACTTGCGGAGTAAAAAAAATTCACTCCGCAAATAAATTCTTCGTTGCGGAGTACTCCGCAGCAAAAATGAGACTTTTGCGGAGTGCGGAGTGGCCTTGCCAAAATTTTTACTCCGCCACTGCGGAGTAGGGAGGAACTTTCTGAAAAATCTTCCTCCGCAGTGGCGGAGTAGGGAGTAACCGCGGAGGAGCCAGCAAAAATCTGCGGAGTGACGGAGTACTCCGCACTTTACCTCATTTCGCTGAAAGCAACTGCGGAGTACTCCGCACTTTGCCAAAAAGTGAGTTACTCCGCCAGTGCGGAGTAAAACTCCGTACATTTACTCCGCATGCCAGCCTTATTTTCAATGTTCATTCGAGAACTATGGACTGTCAGACTGTGTAGCGGTCATCGTCTGCCAATTTACGTTTAAGAACATGTTTACCTGTGCATCTATCGACTATCGTCCATGTCCTATGGTTTACAATGGCAGCCCACATGGCCGTTACTAAGCATTAATAATCACACATCAGACATCAGAACCATCCAGTTTATACAGACCGCATAAACCCTCCAAGCACCAATCTTCCCTCATAGGTCATATCGCGCACGGACCACTCCCTCTTTGCGTTAGTCTTCGACACCTTGCTCGCATAGTAACTAGGTAGCTGGTTAGTAGATTAGACTCACCTGGTTGGGCTTGAAGGTGTCTCCGTGTAGGTCTGCACAGGTCAGTTTGTTCCATCGTCGCTCTGGGTTCCACTGGGTACTAGGGCTTAGGTGCGAGTGGCTGCGAGTCAGAAAGACCGCTTTGTTATCTCGACACCACTGCAGAAACCCCGACACGACCAGATAGGGGTTTGGCGCTACAGAAAGCGCCCGGTTGCCAGCAGAATTCAAACTACCCCCTGCGTCCCGAAGCCGTCACCTGAGCAATGGCTATGTACGGCCGTACCTCGGGGAGGGTAGAGATGATTAACCCGAGCTCCGGAACAAACTTACCTGTCAAGGCGCCGCATTGGCCTAATTCGCGCACAGACAGAGACACCTTGAGAGGAAAGAGGAAGGGGGGGGAATCTGAGATCTGGCCCCCGCCGGGACTTTATATACCTTTTCAACAAGCTGTGGCAACACAGAGCTCCCAACGCGAGATTGCTTGCTTGCATTGCTTCGCTGATCACTGTCGGACGGCTTCATGCTTGCTTGCTCCCTCTGCTTCCCTCATGCTCACCTGGGTTTTGGACCCTGAAGCCTGAACGCTGAACGCTACAGTGGCGAGCGGAAATGGCCGCATAAATTGTGGCATCGCACTAAGGTTCGATTTTCAGCACCAATCTTGTACATAACACCACCTCAAAGTTAGGGAGACGAAAGCTTAGGATACACCAAATCCAGCGCATGTTGCAGCTTCTGTGTAGCTATAAAATTGAGCCGTCAGTGGTGCTGCAAAGTCGAAGGAACATGCGGCCATATTGCACCCACCCCCGGGCCTCCACTGTAAAACCCCGATTTTCGAATACGGCTTTCCTATGCAGAACCACCTATTTCTTCAGCCAATTCACCAGATCGTGACTTAGGTTACTTGACGATGCAAGGGTACGGTCTGATAGATGCCTGAGCGTGTAACCCCGGCATTCGCGCGGGTCGGGATGGTCTCTGTGAAGTGTTTGCGGTCTTGATTTCCAAGTCACTTAGTAAAGCCCTGCTTTTTTCCTAATTGAGTCCTTCAAAAGCGTCCTAACGGCTCACATCCTCATCGCCGAGCCAACCAAACTGACGGGGCACATCCAGCTGGACCTCTTGAAGTTCCCTCGACGTTCTCTGCGGCGCTCGCCCAGTTTCCCGTTACAACTCCAGCGGATTCCTGTCACGACACTAGGCGGGGTTGAGGATTCATAGTGAGATTTTCTACTCAATCTGTAATGAAAAGTGGGGTGGGTGCAATATGGCCGCATGTTCCTTCGACTTTGCAGCACCACTGACGGCTCAATTTTATAGCTACACAGAAGCTGCAACATGCGCTGGATTTGGTGTATCCTAAGCTTTCGTCTCCCTAACTTCGAGGTGGTGTTATGTACAAGATTGGTGCTGAAAATCGAACCTTAGTGCGATGCCACAATTTATGCGGCCATTTCCGCTCGCCACTGTAAATCCCCACCGCTTGTGTTTTACTATGTATGTATACTGGTAATCCGCCTAGAATGTTCTCGAACCTGATGCCTGATGTCTGCTCGAAATTTTCGAGCGAGTTTGATTCGGGGAACAAACGCCGTCAGGCGCTACTCCGATTTTAAAACAGGAGCGATTTGCATGGGGTAGATCATGGTTTTTGGGTGCTGAAAAGTGCAAATGCCTTAGGAAACTCTAGAACAGCTTGAAAGCAAGTGAGTGCGTTTCATGAAATTCTAAAAATCCCCTGAAACATTGTTTTAAGTTTTTTTTTAAGTCGCTTAAAACAACCCCACTGGTGGCACCGCGGTGAAATTCCTTGGCTGGATGCCGTTCTTGTGCAGTTCCTGTAAATGAGTTGATAAGCAGGCGTGATGAGGCAGGCGATGGGCGTGCCTAGATATTTCATTTATCGCGTCGATTGGCAGAAGCAGAGACGCGTTCGAAGTCCGCCTGTATCTCGTCCGCCTTGCCTTCGTCCCCGACCCCCGTCCCCGTCCCCGTCCTACTCTCCCCCCCTCAGCGACGAACTTTGCCCTGCCCCCCGCCCCCATAGACGCTCGATGATGACGGACAGCCGGAGGATCAACAGCGGCCTCGTTCTCTTGCTGGCAGCAGGGGCAACACTGGTGCAGGCACAGGCAGCATACGACGATGGCAGCGACAGCAGTGGCTCATCGTCATCCTCGTCGTCGTCGTCGTCGTCCTCGTCAACAGGAGGAGGAGGAACAGGATTCACCAATCCAGACGCAGACCCAGCCTTGCTCAACGACGGCAACATCTCCGTCACCACGCCCACGGGCACGCTCACCGCCTGCGACGACTCTGCAACCCTCCGGTGGTCATGGTCCGGTGACGATACCGCGGCCTACTACCACCGGGTCGACATCTACGCGTACTCCATCACCCTCGCAGCCGCTCTCGATCCAGCCGCACTCGAGAGTTCCCTTGTCGCAGGAACAGGCCTGCCCACCGGGCTGACCCTCATCTCGCCCACGCGCGGCATCAGACTCTCTGACGAAGAATATCGATGGCGGCCCGTGAATGTGCCCGCGGACTCCTACACGCTCTATGTCATCATTCGTGATCGACCGGCTAAGTACGGCCAGAGCGGCATCTTCATCACAACCACGGGCGATGATACATCTTGCATTGTCGATGCCGGCATCACGCCCGTCGTCGTCCCAACCTCAACTACTTCATCACGGAATCCTACAAGGCCCACTTCCACCAATACGACCTCCACCAGAACAAATACAACTACAGGCACGGGGAACTCCGATAACAACTCAGGCTCCTCGTCCTCGTCCTCATCAACGGGAACCATCGCAGCAGCCGTGGCCATTCCCATCGTCGTCATCCTCGCAGCCATCGCAGGTTTCATCTTTTACCGTCGCAAGAAACGCGTCCAAGCTGCCAATTCAAACCGGTATGCCAACGTCGGTGCCGGAGCTGGTGGCGGTCCTGGTTCTGCAGAGAAGCAGGAAGAGATGCTTCCTATCGCACATGCCCATACTCAGCGACCCTTCCTGACTCCCTCGCCTGCCGACGAACGTGCTGCGGGACATCAGGGTGGTGTATCAGGCTGGGCGAGCAAGTTGGTATCTCCCCTCAAAAAGCCGGCTGTCGGTGGCACAGCTGCGGGCGTAGCAGCAGGAGCAGTCGCAGGTGGCGCTCTCGCCGCTGCCAACCGTGACACATCCCCTCAACGGTCCGACCTTGCTCGCTCACCTGACGAAAACGAAAAGTTCACCGATCAGTCGACGGCAGCGCCAGCTCAGGCTCAAGCTCACGGCGACAACGTCGATCCGGAGTCGTACAGCGACTACCACGCCATGGATGCTGCTCTTGCTTCTTCCCAGGAAGAGGGCGAAGGTGCAATGCAAGCACCGGGAGGACGAAGGCCAGTCATCCCCGCCCTCAGCGGGTGGTACCTCGACAGAGAAGCCCAGAAAGAAGTGCCCTCCCTACCACCCACCGCCGACGAGATCGTGCCAAGTGAGGACGGGCACGACCAAGCTGCGGACGAAGAGGAGCCCGAGGAAGAGGAGGACGCTCACGCCGCCGCTGCGGCAGAGGAGGAGGATCGGAGAAACCAGTTACCCGCGGGTTCAACGGCTGCGGCCATAGCGGCTGCCGCCGCAGCTTCGCGTACCGTACCTTCTGCACCCGCCTCGCCCTCCTTTGTTCTCTCGCACCTCCCGCCATCGGCCCAACCGGGCGGCAGCTACGGCCCGCGCTCCCGTCCTCCGAGCGCATATAACAACTACCCCGCCGTCGGTGGTGGTGCCGGTGGCGGGCTCGGGTTGGGCATGGGTCATGCGTCTGCTTCGACTTCGACGTCGTCCCTTCGTGGCGCCAGCGGTGTTGGTGCAGCTGGAGTAGGAGCAGGAGGCGGAGGAAGTCGACCGAATGCGAGCTCGCATCGACGGACGAACTCGGGCATGGCTGGTGTGGGCGCCATGTATGCCGGTGCGAGTACGACGGATGAGGTCTTGTATGCGCCGCCTCCTCCGTCGGCGGCATTGATGCAGCCTCCCATGCCTTCGCGGAGTAGTAGCGGTATTCCCGGACCGGGCGCGTTCCCGGTTGGCGTGAGCTTCTCCCCGGGTCAGATTGTCTCCTTTGGTGGAGGAGGGTCGTCCGGCGGTGGTGCGCCGCGGTCGATGGTCGGTGTGGGTTCGGGCTCGATGAATTCTCGAGCGTCGGGTGGCGGTGCTGGTGCTGGTGGTGGGACATCGTCCCCTCCTACGGCATACACCCCGCCCGGTGGTGCCGTCGGCGCTGCTGCAGGTGGAGCAGGAACCGCAGCGGGAGCTCCTTCGTACCCCGCTCGCTCGCCTACGCCTACACGCATGACGCCCGCAGGAGGAATTGTCCCCGCCGGCGCTCTGGCAGGCCGGTACCCGTCCTGGTACGGCAATGCGGCTGAGGATGATCTGTCCCCGCCGGCTGCTGCTGGCGGGCATGGCTCGCAACCGACGTCGAGGAATCCGTCCAGGCCGACCTCGAGTGCTGGGCCGGGTTCGCCGAGGATTCCGCCGATGAGTCCGTTTGGTGATCAGCACCGGGCGTAGACGGTGGATGGTGACCAGCGATGCGACTGGACAAGAAAATTCGCAAATTCTAGATCGGAGGAGTTGCCCTTTCCTTGGGGGAAACTATACCCAGCCAACCATACATGGACGGTTCGATTCATCCTTTACAGCCGCCCCCAGTTGTCCGGACCTTTTTGTTTTCTTCTTTTTTGGCTTCTATGAACTCTTCTCTCTCACTCTGCTATACGGTCGTTTCCCTTCTTCTCAGCACCACCCCCACTCTTGCCATGCTGCATATGTCAGAAACAAGTGGATCGAACCACCTTGTGTCCCTTCTCCCCAACCCCCGGTGCCCTGCGTTCTCCCAGTTCGGACTTTTCCCAACCCTTCTTCCCTCCCACGCCCTTCGTTTGCGTGCCCCCAACCTTCCCTCGAACATTGCTCTGTTTTCACACCTCTCGCTCTCTCTCAGCCTCGGTTTCTTGCGTCACACAATCAAAGTTGAAGTCATACTCCCCAACATCTTGCACCCTTCAGTCTGTCCGTCTGACCTTGGACCGTGTTCAAGCAGAGAGCGTGAAAAAGAGAGTCGAATTCGAGCTGTATTGATATGCAAGGACGGGCAGAAGAAGAAGAGCAGCGGTGTGATGAAGAGAAGGAGGAGGGCAGAAGGAAAGATGTAAGGCCAGTACCTGTGATGCCGTCCATGGAAGCTCGAGGAACGGGCGGGGCGAAGGGATCGAGGCGGAATGGACGCCTTCCTCGAAAGGAAGGTCATCAACAAACCCCCAAAAACCCCTCGCTTTCCAACCCGATCACGGCCCCTGATAACGACCTTGGAAATTGTTCTATGGCACAGGGAAAGGGGAAGGATCGCCGCTAGGCTATCCCTGCCCCCTTCCGCTCGCATTCGCGCCCCCCACCAGCTCTGGGCACCCCCACGTCCGCCGAGCCCGTACACTTTGAACACCCCCTCCCGCTCGTGGCACATATTCCAGTGCCATGAGGGTAGGGGGGTTGAAGAGTGGTTTGGGGAACCTCGGAGGGTGTGGCGATGCGGACCGATGGGGGCTGGGAGACGTGCGAGACTGCCAGGAATTGAGGAAAATTTTGTTGGAAGAGGTGATAGGAGTAGAAGAGAGCATTGTTCAGCGAAGGGACAAGGGTCAGCTCGTTTTCTTGTCAGAGGACGAATCATGTTCTCAAATGCACGTGCAGCACGCGCCCTGTTTCCCCGTCCGAGCGCGTATGTCCCTCATCCTAGATCAGCGCAGATCAATACAACATCGAAATGCAGATGTAATCCCCTAACCAAATCGACTATGAGACGGGCACCGCTGGATTCTGCCCAGCCCCTACCCCGCCTGATCCCTGTACCGCTGCACCATCCACAGGCAAAGCCTTACCAGCCCCAATCGTTCTCCCCGAGCTTGCCGACGCAGCAGCCGAAGCAGCAGGCGGGACCGGCGTCCACCCGACAATCCGATCCACATGCGCCTCGAAGTTCGCACTGCGGATGGGCCGACAGCTGAGCGACTGGAGAGCGGCGATTTGTTCGAGGGCCGGGTCTGTGCTGAAGATGGACGCTGGTTGGGAGTGGGGCGTGGGCGCTGGGTGGAAGACAGCTGTGCTTGTTGCTGTGGAGGAGGAGGAGGGGATGATGGGAGGTAGGAGGTGGAATGGGTTGGCGATGTAGGAGAGGTAGGCTGTATGCAGAGCGCGGAACATCTGTATGATGGATGTTTCAATGTGAGCTTGAGGGGGGAAACGGGAAGAAAATATGTGAGAGGACTGACTGTGAGAAGGTCAATGTCACGGACGAAGAGGTCGGTTGCAGGCAGCATGACGAGGATCTTGACGCGCGAGGATGTCTGGAAGCCGTATCTGGAGAGAAGCAGCGAGCGCGCAAAGTAGGGATAATGACGTGTGTGTGTAAGCTATGCCAGGTGCGAGTGAAGCGCGGGCGAGCTCCTGCAGGATGTAGTTTGGCAATGCTCACACTGCGAGGTCTTCCATGGTCATGAGGAGACCGAGGTAATGCTCGGCATGCCTGCTGGTGCGCTCTTCTACGAGATCCAGCGCTGCGTTCGCAATGTACTCGTAGCGTACATTGGTGTGCTGCGTTGACGATAATGATGGTGCTGTTGCTGCTGCTGCTGAGGCAGCCGCTGGCGAAGAGGGAAAGGCGCGGAGGTAGATGGGAGTGTTGCGTGCGGAGATCAGGGCGATGCAGGCGATCCCCGTGCTGGCGAAGTGCAGAGGGCTTGGTGCAGGTGCGGCCATGGCTGATCGTATTACGAATGTGTATGCTGGGAGACGAGTGTCAAGGGAGAGGGAGTGAGGGTGAGTGCAAAGGAAGATTGTCAGTGCGTAGGGGATAGGGAGAACAAAGGGAAGAACGATGAAGCTCGCCCACGTCGGTAACTCACATCCAGCGAGTCGCTCCGAATCATCCTTGGCCGCGGAGAATACCAGGAGCGGAGCAGCATTCACGCAAGGCACGGTGCCAACGGGACCAAGGTGCTGAAGAAGGGACACAATTGCAGAACAGGGAGGCGATACGTGCCACGCTGGAGTCCCGTAAATGGCGAGTCGCCACACCATACCCAACATGGAAATGGCTGACGCTCTCACCCCCCCTGACCCAGTATACTCACATTATAAGACCCGTAGAAAAACCGTGAACACTGCCGGGGATGCGCATCAGATCGAGCTCGTGTCGCCAGAAAATGGCAAGCGGACCTTATTCGGAAGATCCGACTGGCGCCACCAGGCCGTCATCATGCCCATCCATGCTTCTTGACGCTCCTCTCGAAAGCGACCTGAATTATCTCTTCTCCTCCTCAATCTAGAGCTCCTCCTGCAGTCACTCATTACACGACATCATCACTGTCCGCCTGGGTCCTCAAAATTGGGATTCTCGTCAATACTCGCGAGCGGCGCAGCCTCATACAACTTGTTCAGCCTGTGCGCCATGCGCTTTCTCCTCGCAGAAAAAAGTTTGTCTGAGGATCCTTTCTCCTGTGGTACGCTTTTCGGCCAGCTGACTCGCTCTCATTTGTGTCTGTCAGATCCAAGTCGAGGACCATCGCCCATGCAACATCGCCCTGGCGCAGTCCTGCTACCCGACGCTCCGAGGCAGGCTTCCTCACAAGCCCATCTCACACCATGAACGGGCTTTTAGCACCACCATGGGCTTCGGTCGTATCCCCTCACACACCCTGCACCCCTATCAGATTGTTCTAGTCAGTGCCTGACCTCGCCGCCGTCGTCTATAATGTCATCAAATGCCTTCTCCATCGTTCCGGACAGCAGGGACCAAACCTCTTTCTCCAACCCAGCACCCCGGCGTCTCAGCACAGATAGCAGCCCAACGATTACTTTAGGGAGCTACGAAACGATGTATTCAATCATATGGTACGTTTCCCCTTTCAATTCTATGTCCCAGGTCCGAGCTCATCCCTTGACTCCTGTTACCCTTTGCAATACCGGAAGAGCAGTATCGCGCTTGGACAGGGAACAAGAAGCTTGATCGAACGGGTCTGCCTTGGCATCTTCTTGTTTCCTGACTCATTGTGGCTCTGTAAGCGTGAGGATGATGATGATGGTTCAATTCAAGACAGTCGCTGGCGGATTTGCGTAGCATAAAGCCTGCACCCGAAGGCGCGGATGTCACACTATGTATATCAAAGAGTCACAAATAGGAAACCAGCCGCCAGGAACCCAGTGTCCGAGCCTTTGCAAGGGCTCGAGGAAAAGAGCGCAACGGTTCTGTTCGTCGTCTCATATGCTGCGCGATCATGAAAAGCGCGCAACTGAAACATGTTGTGCAACGCAACTCAAAACGTTCCAACGTACATAACTTTACCGCAACAAACAAACAAAACGAAGGAGTTGCGCGGATTGTGCGCCAGAGCCTTCCAGTACCTCGCCGCTGAGCGCCGCCCGACTCACTTGCTACATACATACGAAGGCCGGCCGCATGCTTGACCGGAATGAGCTGGAAGCATCGACCGCAGCAGTTTCCTCGAGACGCCGTACGTGCGTTGCGTGTGTGAGAGGGAGGGGAGAAAGGTATTTATAGAGGCAGGAAGTTGCCTCCTTTCGTACCTCCCAGTATCAGTCCATCCTCATTCTCCATCTTACAATCCACATTTCCACTTCTCCCTGCAACAGTTCACAATGATCGTGAGTATCTCCCGGCCCATCTCCCACACCTACGCCTCTGTTTACTCACACTCACGAATCTCCTCACATCCTCCTCAATTTCAGGCCTCCATTAAGAACATCTCCACCTTCACCAACATGGTCGCCACCAGCAGCAACAGCGGCGGATGCTGCTGCGGATCCTCGTGCCAGTGTGGCTCCTCGTGCCAGTGCGCTTGCGCAGAGGCCTGCAAGTGCAGCTCCGGTGGCAGGTGAGTTGCTCAGCAGGCGAAAGAACGATAAAGCCGTATGTAGGTGGTGCTGATGCATCTCTTTCCTGGCCTTCCATCAGCTGCACTTGCGGTGCGACTTGCGCCTGCTCTTGCTGAAGCAAATGCATCTCTGCACATATACTAGCAACTCCATGTATCCGCAGTGTCCTTTGGCTGTAGCATCACCTTCTACCGTCGCCTTCCCTTGTCGCCTTTCGTTCGTCGCCTTCCGTTCGTGCACACAATCTCAAACACTTCTGCTGTTTGCTAACATACCTGTTGATCTCTTACGATCGGTTAGAACCAGATTGTGCTTGTTGCAAAGCGAGCATGAATTGTCTGAGGTAAAGAGGTGTAGAACTACAATCTGTTCTTGACCCAGTTCTCCATCCCACCAGCGACATACACCTCCTGAATACTTCTTCCAATCCCCCGCGGCGTGGCCTCGTAGCGTGCCGTGTCGGGCAACCGAACCTCGACGACACCATTCCGGCTGTTCACCACAGCCTCCATCCCTTCCCCATCAAAGACAACACTAATCTCGCCCTCCTTCTTCCCTCCATGACCTCGCTGCCCATCCTTCGCATACCGCCGCGTTAGCTGCTCCACGAGCGCAGGCGACTCAAGACACACCAACCCGTTGTTAATCGCGTTCCGCTTGAAGATGTCGCCAAACGATCCTGCAATGACGAGGGGCACACCCGCATACTTGAGCGCCGTCGCAGCCTGCTCGCGCGACGATCCCGTGCCAAAGTTGAAGCCGCCCACCAAGATGATGCCAAATTTGGCCAACTCGCCCGGCTTGTCTGGATCCTCCACCGCCGAGGCGGCACTGGCTCCTTCTTTGCCAGCAGGGATGTTGAGCTTGGCCCGCAATCTGGCCACGATCTCCGAGAATTTGGGGTCATAGTTCTCCATCACCACATCAGCCTGACCCTCGGGCGTGATGTCGTCTTGATAGGTGTACTTGCCCGGGTAGATACCATCGGTCGTGAGATTGTCCTGCGGCGCAAAGATGAGCGGACCTCGGAACGAGTGTGGGAATGTCGGCAGAATATCTTCGCCCGCGGAGGCTGATGCTGCAGGGGTGGCACTGGAGGCTGTTTCCGCCGAAGCTGTCCCGGATCCCGTCTTCATCACCTCGAATTGCAGACTACCGGGAGCCGGTAGCGACGCAGGGTCGAGCTCTGTCGGCCCGCTGATCCGACCACTGAGCGCACTAGCAGCCACAACAGCAGGGCTAGCAAGGTATGCCTGCGCCTGAGGACTCCCCATTCGGCCCTTGTAATTCCGGTTCGTCGCACTGATCCCCACCTCGCCGTCCTGTAGTAGACCCACACCCAGTCCAATGCACGGCCCACATCCCGCTGGCAAAGGCTTGGCTCCTGCAGCCAGGAGAGTACCCCAATCCCCTGACTCCTCCGCCTCGCGCTGGACGACACTACTAGCAGGCGCAATGTAAAACTCGACACCTTCGGCCACCTTCTTTGGCGCGCCAGGCGGACCTGACGCGCGAATGACGTCCGCAGCCGCCTTGATATCCGACGCACGCGAGTTCACGCACGACACAAGATACGCCTTGTTGATCCCGATATTCCGCTGGGTCAATTCGGACAGCGGAGTGCTGATCTTGACCGAGTTTGGTCCCGAGACGTGTGGACTGAGGGTTGACAGGTTGAGCCGGAGATGTTTCGAGTACACGGCGTTGGGGTCGGAACGGAGCGAGGTGGCTGAGAGGGTGTCGAGGGTGGCCATGCTGAGACGCGGGTGCGAACTGGAGCGTGTGGGTGAGGTACCAAATGCATAGTTGAGCTTGTCCATCTTGCGGATGAGCTTCTCGTACCAGGACAAGGTCGCGTCGTCGACTGGGAACACGCCGGCAAGGGCTCCCCACTCGGTCGTCATGTTACTGATCGCCAGTCGGTCGTCCACGGAAAGTGAAGACAAACCAGAGCCCGTGAATTCGATGGCAGAGTTGAGGACCTGGTCTTCATTGAAGTACCCGCAGAGGGCGACGATGACATCCTTCCCCGTCACGCCAGGCGGGAGACTTCCTTCGAGCTCGACCTTGACCATCTGAGGGATCTGCCACCACGTTTGACCAGTTGCCCAAATAGCCGCTGCGTCAGTGCGGACGATGGGGGTGCCGAGACAGCCCACACCGCCGTACATGTTGGAATGCGAATCTGACGCTACGACGAGCTTATTGGGAAAGGCGTACCCTTCTTCGACGAGGACTTGATGACCGATACCGCGTCCCGCCGGGTAGAAATCGATGTTGTGCTGGCGCGCAAAGGTCTCGATACTGCTGTACTTCTTCAGATTGGCGGGACTCTTGTTCTGTACATCGTGGTCGAGGGTAAAGACGACCTGGGATGGGTCATGAATTTTGGTAGCCCCGATGGAGCGGAACTTGGAAATGACGGGGCCCGTGTTGTCGTGGGTCATGACAGTTGCGGGCTTGATGGACACATAGTCTCCTGCGCGCACGACGTGGGAAGGTCGGAGGTCGACTGCATACTTCTGCACAATCTTCTCGATGAGCGTTTGAGGTTCGGAATCGTCTCCTTTGCGGGCCGAAGCGTGGGTAGCGAGTGTCCGCTGGCTCCTGCTCACAGCGCCGGAGAGCGACGGGGTAGCAGCAGCAGCACGCGCCGGGGCACGCAGCAGGAGCGATGAGCGCAGCGCGAGCATTTGTCCTTCTGTCTCGTCGGTGTCCTAAGTCCTTCCTCCTGTTGTGGTCGGCTCGGCGGGAAGAAGCGTTGGAGCCGAGCGTGTGAGTGGGGCACAACTTCTCGGCCGAGTGATGCATTTGTCACCATCCTCCCTCGTCCGCTCCTTGATTCGCTGCCTCCTTTCTTCTCTCCTCCATCTCCCTCCCATCCTTTGCATAAACCATACACATCCGGTCAAGATCTGCGTGGGGCCGTCCTGACCATGGGATGCTGTGGTGCCTCTCGCTCAAACCGAACTCCCTCCTGATTGCGTGACCAGGGCTGACTTCTTCCTTTCATTTTCTGGCTCTGATTCTCCCAGTATCCCTCGGATCCTCTCCCTATCTCCTAGTACGCCACTCGTAACATGCGCAGTGCGCTTTCGACGCATCAAAAACGATGCACTTGGTCGCCAGGCGCCAGGTGCTATTCGATTATCGCAAGGAAGACGGCCGACCAGCCTCCTGAAAATCGATGGAGTCCACGAACACCTCGTATATCACATATGTACGCCCATTCAGATCTTTCCTCATTTTCCCAGGATTTCCAAACAATCGGCATTCTCATCATGGCCGCAATTCTTGCTGCCTTGCTGGCCTAGCCACCCTGACCCTTTTCGAGCCCATGCAGATGCAGAACACCAAAAATGCCAAGCACGATGCTGACGCCCTGCGGCTTAAACAGATCCGCGCGACTGCGCTCTCGCCGTATTCGCCGTTCGAGAGGAAGAGTGCTCGCAAGTGGCAGCGGCTACCTGGCTTCTTTTCCCCTGGACGGTCGGACCTGACGGAAATGTGTTCGGACCCGGACGCTCCCAATGGACGTCCTTCTGGTTCCTGACACGCTTCATCATATTTCCTGGATCCATACTTTTTCCGGACTTGCCAGGCAACTAAGCCGTGCAGAAGGGAGCAAAGATACATCCTTCTATCGCTCATCGCCCAATGCTCATCCTTCTTTCATGTTGCTTACCTTCACTTCATCCCGACTTTCCGACCAAACTCTCGAATGGGTAAATGAGCAGATGGGCGCCCTCTTCGGGTCAAATCTCGGTGAAGAACGTACTTCTTCCAGGAACGAGACCTCCATCCCGTCCTTCTTCAACGATTCTTTCCTATGCACGCTGGCCATCGGGCACGATCTCAAGCTTCGCGCATCTTCTGACCAAAGACGACGCCACACCAACGCACAACCATGAGCCCACTTCTCGTCGCGTTCCTTTTTTCTCAAAGGCCAATTCTGATGTCATGTGGACCTAAGGTCTTGCAGCTTTCTCCTCATTCCGATTCTGCCAACGGGAAGCGTTCCCGAAGGACACGGGCTGGAGAAGGACCATTTAAGCCCCATGGATCGATTTCTACTTTGGTACGTCTACTCCCCTTCCTTCAAAGCTATACCTGTTCTATACTCCCAAACCCTCTCCCGCACGCCGCCAGCCGTCTCTCTCCTTTCCGCTGCTTGCTTTCATCCCTGCACCCCCACCACTCATCATTTCTCCTTCTCACAAGTGCGAGCGATGCGGTCAGACCCTAGCTTTCATCAGCAGCCTTGGAAACTCTTCTCACAGCATCCAGCTCTGTCTTTCAACAACACCGTCGCGAGTACACTGGCCCCAAATTCGTACCGTTCTTCCGGTCGTGAGCTCGGCCACTGCGATGCTTCTGTCCACCACACCTCGCAAAATGGAGGCTCTTTCGGCCCTTCGTACCAAGCCTCGCCTTCATCGTTCCAGCAGAGCAATCATGCAAGTCTCTGGGGACAACCCGTCCCCTTCTCTCTTGGCCAAGGCCCGACGTCGGCAGACCCGCCTCACCGTCTCCTTCAGACGAATGACGAGATTCCGATGCTGATTCCCAGTACAACTGCTCAGACCAACGCTCAGCATTCCTCCATGGCTTCCCATTCGTATTCATTGAATTTCAACGGAGGCGGAGGTACGTATCTCTCGGGGCTGGAACAGATGGCCGAAGACAGCGAGAATGAGGGCAGTACCACGCGTGATACGATTGAGATCGCTGCAAAGAAGCGGTCTTCAAAGTCATCTGCCGCTGGTAAGAAGCGCAATACCAAGGTGAGAATCTTCCTCAACCCTCTCTTTCTGGAAGTCCTCATGCTTTGCGTTTGGTCACTAATCACGATATCGTTACCATGACAGGCCTGTGACGGATGTCGACGCCAGAAGGTAAGCGCCACCACCGCGATTCCGGGCTTCCTTAACTGACCCGGTCTGAAAACCTCTTGGTGACAACGCTGGCAGTGCAAATGTGAGCCCGACCCTCAGAACAAGTCTTCCTGCGCCCAGTGTGCTCTGCTAGGTCAATCTTGCACGTACAACGACGAAAGCAAGAAGCGGTGAGCATTCGGTTCCGGCAGTATGCGGTAGCTCATGGCCTCTACTGAACATGATCGACGCTTCGTGTCACATAACAGAGGTCCTCCAAAAGGCTACATCGAGGCCATAGAGACTCGGCTCCATCACATGGAGAACGTGCTGTATGAGCTCATGTGCACGCAAGACCCTGATGGCAAGTCTGTGCTCGAGCGCCTCGTGGGTGAGAAAGTCATGGGCGACATCTGCAGCGGCAAGATTCAACTCAAAAGACAGCACGACCCGGAACGACGCGGCACGACGCGACCAGGGCAGGGTGGCAAGTGGAAGCACAGCTGGTGGGCAGCGCCCCTCGAAAATAGAATCGAAGAAGCCGGAAAGGCTTCTGTTTCATGCTCCGCGCAAGAGTGCATGTCTCCGTCGAGCAGTGCAACAACGTCGTCTTCGCCTAAGGACCAAGGAACTTCGATCTACGCAGGAAACATCCAGGGAGCTCCAGCGTCTCTCAACCCTTCTCGACCGCTAGTGTGGGAATCGTGTCGAGCTGAAGACAACCAGGATCAGTACCCGGGTTCGCCAAAGTCTGCCACTCAACCCTCCGAAAGCAATGCTGCGCAAGAAGGAACGCATGATGTCCATCAGCCAGCTGACCCTTCCGAGGGAGTGATTTCTGCGATGGACATTCGACACATCGAAGCCTGGTCCAATCCCACGTCGGAAGCCGTGGTTCCAGAGGACAGCACAGCCTCTATGACGGCGGGTGTCAACTCTCAAGTCACCAGTGAGGCCCTCTCAACGACGCCACGTCAGACCGCAGAATTCACGGGCTCTGCTCCTACTTCGGCTCTCAATCCCTTGCTGGACCAACGCAATGCGCTGTCAATGAACGGGGCGTACTTCAACCAGCCCTGCGACGGCTCAAGCTCCCAATTTGGAGCGATTTCGAGCAGTCCTGCCAACAGCAATTTCTCGATGTCCTCGACCTTTCTTCCGACCGGTAACCAGGCATCGCCGACCAACGGCAGTGTGCACACAAGTCGAAGCCCTCATTCGAGTGACAATCAGGGCATTCTCAGCAGTCCGTGGAACTTCGGAAACGTTCAGACGATGTCGAGTAGTCCTTACGGCACAGCCGCAGGCGTCGTGGCCGCACGCTCAGATTCCTCCGCTTGGGTCAGCCCAGGGATGAAGCTACAAGAAGGTACGCAGAACCTTAGTACGCTGGTACTCGAGCGAAGTAATTGACCTGGTCTTTGGGGTTTGTGTTCTTTCAACAGCTGGCTACATCGCTACCCCCGGCATGAAGCGCAAACGAAATTCCTCGAACGACTGCAGCTCCATGTTGCCCCCAGACCTCCCTGGCGCGCCCTCGAATCTGTACACCGGATCTCCCTGCCCAGTCAGCAAGATATTGCGCGGCGACGGCACTGTGGCTGCCCTCGGTCGGAGCAAAATGTTGGAAGCGTTGCAAGCACATCAGCAGGCAGCCAGGCAAGCTCAGGAAGCACAAGATTGGCAGGGCACGACTCGGGACGGCTCATCCTCCAGCTTCAACTTCACTGCCGCATCCTTTGCCGTGGAGGGCCATGGCACGGAGGGACATCACCGACAGACGCCTACAGCACGAGCATCGGAGACTGGCTCACGTCCAGCATGAATGCCACGGCTTCGGACGCATTTACCCCAGTGCCGCCGCAAGGTCTCCTTCCGACCGCGGGTAAAACACTAAGCCTCGATCTCGATACACCCTGATGTCGCCAGGCCAAGGACCTATACCACCCCGAGATGCACTGATCACGCAAAGACTCCGAATCGCGCGCCCCGGTCCCGATGCCGGGACGTTGTGAGCTACTTCACTCTTCCCGTTCTCTGAGCTGATTGGGGCTCCCCGCCTCAGGTCCCGAAACCAGACTTCGCAAACCTTCCTTCTCGCCGACATTCGT
The DNA here is from genome assembly GCA_032718865.1 of Tilletia caries. Classification (NCBI taxonomy): domain Eukaryota; kingdom Fungi; phylum Basidiomycota; class Exobasidiomycetes; order Tilletiales; family Tilletiaceae; genus Tilletia; species Tilletia caries. The sequence goes on along the minus strand of JALUTQ010000046.1, from coordinate 807,534 downwards.
ACCTGATACCCGACGTTCCCTTTCCTTTCGGCCTAGACGCGGCTCTCGAACAATGCTCGCGCTTATGACCCATAAGGATGTTCACCCCAGAAGCGAACTTCCTCGATACCTGCGGTGCCGCCTGTGCTCTGCCTAGACTTTGCTTGTCTTGCTTTGAGAATACCTTCTCCTTTCTGTGAATGTTTGCGGTTGATACAGTTCGAGCAATCAATCGAAAGCCCTTCCGAATGAGCTTGCCGTCCCCTGTAAGTCGTGCGAGTGAACATTGTTCCTGCGCGATCCTGAAGATGCGCCGTCTCCAAAGAGCTCCGTCTACATGACTTCGGGGCGATAGCGCTGGGAGCGTTGAGTCCAATGACTGGAAATGCGTCGTTTGTATTGCACTCAGCCATGCCTTGCGGAAAGTACAGGGACAGGTTCTCCGCGCAACTTGACCCGCGATTGTCTCTTTATAGACCGACCTCTTTTAACCGCAATGCACGGGCAGGCGTCTCGACCTGCGCAGAAATGCAACACAGTGAGGAGGAGAGTCAGCTTTCACTAGCTGCCGCCGTTACACGGCATAGACCTGAATCGGTCTGTTGATCTCACCTTCTCCAACAGCGTCTTCAGATCAATTGCCCGATCCAGCCCCACGCCAATCTTCCATTGCACCGTGCGCTTGTCCGAATATGTGGCCACGAGGCCCATGTTCTTCTCGTCCCCTACTAACCGCGTCTCGAGCGTGGGCAGAGTGACAGCTGGGGCGCCTGCTTTGGGAGCCGGAGGTTTGGATGGCAAGGAGGCGAGGAGGAGGCGCAGGGAGCGAGCGGCGGGCAGGGTTGAGGTTGGGCAGACTTCGAAGCGGAGCGCGGTGATGTGCCGCAACGAGGAGAGAGGAAGGTTGACCATGCTGTTGTTGCTGCTCGTCACTGTCTAGATGATGCGATGGTGGAAGGCGCTCATAGTCAGTCAGTTGGCGGCAGTCAAGTGATGAGTCAGTCAGTCTTGCTGCTGCTGCTGCTTGAACTTTTGGACATTCCAAACTTTCTCTCCTGAAAATCTCTTCCCAAAAGTGCCGATGACAAAAATGGCTCGCTTCAGAAGCGCTGGAACGCAACGACGCTCCGAACGAGAAACGTTGCAACGAAGCGAGATTATTGTGTTTGGTTGTGAGGAGAGAAAGGCCAGCCGTGTACAGATACGGAGGAGTCAGATCGAGAGAAAAGATACATGGGGTAACGAGAAGGCGTGTGAAAAAGCTATTTGATGGGGACGCGAGACATTTTGACAGAACGCAGTTTCGTGTGTGTGTGTGTGCGTGTCTTTTGGAGGCCGGGGACCGACTCGAGGGCAAGAAGCGATCCAGGTCGGTTAGAAGTTGACTTGAGTTGAAGGACCGAGGATGAGAGGAGCCCTTCGACGTCTTGGAGGCGGACAGGGACTCTCCTCGAGATGAGCCAGTACGAGCGACAGGTGGGAATGGTGCGATTGACCGCTGTTCGAGATACGCTTCAACATCTGCCCATTGTTGCCATCGTCAGCCAGCCCAGATTGAGTCATATCTTGGTCGTTTCGGCCTCGAGCTTGCACGGTCGAAGAGCCGTGGATATGACGCTGAAAGCTGGTAGGAGGGTGGCTGTAGTTCGCACTGCCCATCGCATTATTCATCACCGGCCGCGATGAGCCTTCAGCAGCATTTGGGTTTTGAGGATACGGCTTGGGAAGTGGAAAGCGGAGCGTGAGAGCTTCTCGCAGCGATCCTGCCTCGTTCTCCCCGCGCCTTTGTGCGATGGGAATCCTCGAATCAGCTCGGCCAAACGTCCGATCAGCTTCGTTGGCCTGCTGGGAACTGGTTGGGACGCGGTTGGCACTGTGGCCGGATCGATCGCGTTCTTGACCTCTCTGAGCATCTGCCTTGGATCCACTAGCGTGTGAGCTTGCCTTAGCCCTCGGCAAGTTGCTGATGGTGAGCGCAGTCGACAGCTGGAAATCGGAGTAGGCAGAAGAGGCCTCGGAGGTGCTTGAAGCATTAAGGCGGGTCCGTTGAGCCATACCCTCGTTGTTAGCAACGTCTCGAGCACATTGCACCACCGCCGCGTCGGTAGTCTCGTGGCAGTCAGCTGAGATTCCGTCGATCAGGCTCTGAATATCCTCGTCCGTGGAGCCGGCGTCGGTGCTCTCATAGCTCAAGATGGATGCGACTGAGTCCCGTGAACTAAACAGTCGGGACTGCATTCGGGATACTCCGCAGACTCCACGCGAGAGCGCTTCCGGGCCGGGCGTGTCGGTCAGGGTGTTGTCACCGATCTCTTCCATGTCCTCTTGGTCTTGATCTTTGCAGTCTTCTTTGTGAGCAGTCCGGCGGAATTGCTCTGGATTGTGCGTCTTCGACCCATGCGCTCCCGAAGTCTGGGCTCCGGGCAAAGGTGGAAGAGGTTGATGAGGGGCAGGATTCGCCAGTCGTGAGCTCTGCTTCTGCTCAGCAGCGTCGCTCTGGTCGGAATCCCCCACTCCGCCAGATTGTGGTGGCCATACTGCCATCATTCCAAACTTCTGACGAAGTACCTCTGTTGCTTCCTCCTGTGCAGCCGTGTCACACATCATCGAAGGAGGTCGAGCTCGGGACGGAGTCAGATCAGCACCGTAGTAAAGAATCGAGCTACCAACGGTTCGGACGCTGGTCATGGTGTGATCCGTCCCGGTTACATTCGGCGAACGTTCGCCAGCCGGGGTCGAGATGCCTGTGGATGATGAGTTGCGTGACGAAGCCGTCATCGCTCGGAGACGCTTGGCCCTCGGAGGGCACGGAAGCGAGTCTCGAGAAGACTGATGGTGCAAGCTTTCGTTCTGACGCAACGTCAACCCCTGTTGAAGGTTAGAGCTCGACCTGCTCATCATTCTTCCGGCGTTCTCCTCTTGTTGTTGAGAGCCAATGGTTTGTGCTGCACAGAAAATTTCGGAAGCCGTGGAAATCTTGAAGGAGGGAAGCGTTGGGCCTGGACCAGTGCTCGGATGAATTAGCACGGAGGAAGGTGTGGCTGAGAACCGGAACGTTCTAGCCGGCGATTGCGATGAGGATGGTAGCTGAGGAAGATTCTGTACATTCCCCTTATCCATCGGCGTTGGAATAGGGGAGGTGAAGGAAAACGTTGGCATTCTCCGCAACACGGCCGGTCCTTCTTGTTGCGCCTGGTCCTGGGGAGGAACTACGATTGACCGGCCTTGCCCGTTCGTTTCAGGAGGAGCATCGTCATCAATGTGGATCCAGCTGTCCCGCTCCGACATTCGAAAGGTCTTCACATCCACGATGGTGGGCAGCCTCGCCGCAGGTGCCCGTGACGGGACTCGTCTACGACCTTGAGACGATGCGTTTGAAGGCACCCGGCGACGAGATGACCGGGCATCTGAGCCTGTTCGACCTCGTCTTTGACGGCTTGAGGAAGGCGAGGGAAGCTGGGAGATTTGATGCTGTCGGACGTAATTTGGCTCGGTGGGGAACGCAACAGCAGGGGCCAAAGGAGCAACATCCTCGAATGTACGTTTAACCGCTAGCTTGGGCGGTGAAGCTTCCAACTTGGGTCGACTAACGTCCTTGAGCCGACCGAAACTAGCAAGTGCACGAAGACTCTTCACGCCACCTTTACGTCCCAAGCTGCGTTGCTGATGCTGTGTCGATGACGGCTCGTTCAAAGTCGAAGTAGGCACTGCCAACGAGCTATTGGCACCAAGGGAGGAGAGGCTAGGCCTGGGATGCAAAGTCGCCGGAGCCTGAGAATTGGGGTCAAGGGCATCGAAAAGCTGTCGCAAAGGCGAATGAGGCCGCGTTGAGCCACTCTGACTTCCGTTCCAGCGAGCGAGCGTGCTGCGGCTGAAGCTCGAGTTCCTTATGCTGCTCGAATTTCCGCTGGAGTTGGTCATGTTGTAGTCCAACGAATCACGGTGGCTGTCAGCATCGTCGCCTTTGAGAGAGCCAAGCTTTCCCTTCGAAACGCTGGAAGTCAGGCAAGTTTGATTGATCAGCTTTGTTCTTGATGTTCCAATGAACGGATCGGTGAACTCACAATAGGTTCTTCAGCTTAGAACCGATGACCCGACTTGACGCCTTGAAGGAGCTAAACTTGGACAGGGACCTTGGATCGCCCGTCAGATCGTCCGACATGAGCTCGTGGACCTCGAGGCCCAACGGACTGCGTGAGGCGATCGTCTTGGCCGCCGAGCGAGATTTTACGGTTTCCGACAGCCCGTCGGCAATAACCATTCCGGGCCCGCTAGAGTGCGAGCGTAAGCGAGCGTCGTTGTCGCGAGCGGCGAGCTCGGAGATGTAGCGGGGCAGAGTTGCTGAGCGCCGGCCAGCAGCGTACGCATCTGCCATGCTGGAAAGAGGCGTGGATGATTGGCGCGGTTTCCCCGGCTGTTGCCTGTCTGAGGTCGAACCTGTAAACATTGAGGCGAAGCAAGATGGGAGAGTGTCGCGGGCGAGGAAGCTGCTTGGAAAGAATGCGAAGGAGAACACTGCAGAGAAGGGGAGCTGCTACCTGAGAGGATAAGGAATGAAGTGAGAGGAGGCCAGAGCAGCTCAGAGAGAGACGGAGAGAGACAGAGAGGAAAGAATGGTGAAGGGATGGTGGGCAGAGAGAGAAGCTGTCAAGAAGGGAATGAAGGGTGGTGGTCCTCTGCAGCTGGATCCCTCTTCTTCGTCCTGGATCCTCCTCCTCCCTCTCTGCCTCGCAAAGTCAGCGATGAAGTGTTGCTCTCGGTCACTTATTTACCTGCGCCCGAGCAAAGGTAAACAACCCACCTCAACGCGTCGAGACGTGTTCGAAATGAGATCCGGTATCGATCCATGCGTACTCACCACAGTCGAATGAGACGTGCCTGACTGCACTGACCGCGGAGCCAGCGTGCTCGGCAGTAATTCGGTGACTTCCCTTGTTGCTTGCGCCATTCACGGCACGCTATTCTTGATGACAAGACTCCCTCGGGCTTTGCAGACCTTGCGCGGCCATCGGACATCGAACGACAGGCAAAAGATGGGAGAAAACATGGGTTGAGGTCTACTTCAGAGTGTCAAGATGTCAAATGTCAAGGTCCTAGTGTGACTACGCGAAGCGTGAAGGACGAAAGCCTTTACACGCCTGAACATCGCTCCCTCGCCGAGTGCGCAACGTCGAGGAAGAAACGGTCTTGTTCGATGCGTTGAAGTCGCTGCTTACTTCTTCTCGTCTATGTTCTTGTATACCACCTCTTGGTTGGTAGGTATCGCCAGTCCGTCGTTTCGGTACTTCTTTTCGGCAGCACTGGTAGCGGCCTGCGGAATCTTTGGGGACGCCTGCTTGTTGTACGTTTTCTTATAGACTGCGAAGAGAGACACAGGTGATGGTATTCGAGGTCTGTGTCAGTTTCCGTTGCTTCTGACGTGACTTTCAAAGGAAGGTGTACTCACAGTCCACGAAAAGGTAAAGGTAAGACGTGACGATGGAGCATCCGAAGAAAGCAGCCGAATTTGAGCCAGGACACTTGCCCATATGCGGCAGCGATGGAGCATAAGTGGAAGCAAAGTAGCTGGGCACGGAAGAAGTCAATGTCAGCCCACTTGAGCGCATCGAGTACGCAAATTAATAAGGTTGACTCACGTGTAGGTAGCAAAGCTGAGGGAAGGAACGCATGCCGAAGGCAAGAGAGCTTATTCAGTACTGATTCGGCCTGTGCCAAGTGGCAAACACTCACTAGATCATGCCGATGTCGAGAACGAATTGAGTGATCTGGGCAGTGGTGACGAGTCGTTTCCAGGGACAGGGGATCTTGAGCGACATGAGCGCGTAGTACCTGTTCAACGAATGTGAGTAAGAGCGAATATGAGTAAGAAGGAGCATATCAAAAGCACACAACACACAAGGTGAACTCACCCGTACATAGCCATATGGACAGCCAGATTGAGGACGATGACCGTCCATTGGATCGAAGTTTGACCATGCAAATTCACAAAACCAAGGAACGCAGTTGCCGCGTGGTGATAGGGATGAAGGAACCCGAGAGGCTTCCTCTTGACGACGAGGAAAATGGTGTCGATCAGCTCGTAGAATTTGAAGAAGTAGTTGATCTGATACATCACTACAAGTCGGGGCGTGTAGGCGGAACGGTCACAGATGGCAGGGAAGAAGCCATCCCGGCGGAGGATGGGCACGACCTCCTCCACGATGGCAGCGAGCAGGAGACCGCTGGCAAGGGAGAGGGCGACGTTGTGAAACACGAAGACGGTTTTGAGGCGACGAGAGTTTGGGTGAGGAGGCTTGATCACGCCGTTGTCGAAGGCAACGCGAAGGCCATGGACGATGGCGAGGTAGGAGGCAAGGGCTATGACGATTGAAGGGAAGGTGGAGAAGGGCGAGCGAGGCGGATCCCAAGTGAAGAAGTAGTCGAACGACTTGGGGCTGCCTGGCCAGAGAGAGCGGCCCAGAGAGGCAAGCGTGCTGTAGATGACGCCAGCTTCGGACATGATGGGAGGTTGCCTTGGGTTGAAAGGCGTAGGGACGGCTTCTAAGAAGGAAGGTGAGAACGAGAGTGGGGTCGTGGTGGACTGTGAACAGGATCTGTTGGACGTGGCTTATGAGGGGCAAAGACGGGAAAGGGGAAGACAAATAGGGGTGTTTAGCAACATGCCCTGGGAGCAGAAAAGGCATAATTTAGACGCCCCTCATTTAGCCATGACGCTTTCGATTTTACCTTTAGCAGCGCCAAAAGGCCCAAAATCAATCAGCGGACCGCGAAGGAGCCACAAGCCTCGAAATGATAAGGAGATGAGACGCGACTTCGCGCGGAATGATCGACCAATTCGCCACGACCCACATCTCATTTGTAGCAACTGCAGAGAGACGGTAAGCTCAGGCCTCATCAGGGGCCAGGGCTCAGGCCCAGGCTGGAGGTTGCAGCGTGTGTGTTGGGAAGATGATCGGTACCCGGCGTACCCGGCACTTGTGCTCCGTGCGTGCACAGTCCTTCCAGAAAGTTTTGAAGCCCGCCGAGTGGGATCTCTCATCTCAGGCAGTGCGCATCGAGCGGTTGCGCGTTGCGCCGCTGCCTCTGTCAGTCAGTCAGCACTCCGTCCCCAACGGTTGATGTTCTTTCGGAGCCAAGGGAAAGAGAGAAGTAAGTTTCGGAGGTCGTGAGTTGTGAAGATGAGGGACGCAGGCACGGCTTGAGAACGTGTTTCATAGAAGACCCCGTTTGAGAATGTTGGTGGGAAATCCACCTTTCTCTTACTCACCGCATCGGCGCATCTTCAGCCCAGAAGACATTGGCGCTTATCAGTGGCCGGCTCTTCCTCCTGCCTGAGGCGCGACGCCTGACTGAGTGCTGAGCGCTGAGCGTGTATACATACGACGTGTACGAGCATGGACCTGGCGCCTGGCGTCAGGAGGAGACCTGGGCGGCACAGCACAGCCAGCCGTTTCGCTCCGGAAGCCGTAGTCACGTGACTGATGAGCGATCCACGGACCATCCCACGTCTCCGAAGCGCATCTTTCGAAGCGCAACACCTGTGGCACCTGTTACACCGCCTCGTAGATGCCTTGTAATTCAATTCTGGGGCACCCACAAGGCACAATCTGGGCCAGAACAGCTAAAACGGAAAGTCTTAGATAATCTGCTCACCATCAGGCTCAAGCTGTGGCACGCGGCAAAGCAGGACCCCCCACGTGGAAATGCCCCATTGCCCAAGTAGGAATAATCGTGAGATCCACTCCTCTGCCTTCCTTCATAATGCCTGCAAACCGCTCGATGCTCATACCACTTGGAGCAAAGACTCAAAAAGTATCGAAGGATATGTATTCAGTGACTAACTTGCGCAAAATTCAAGACTTTGGAGGCCCTCAGTGACCCAGGAGGGGAGATGCTGTGCAGAAAGAGCCTTCCTCCTCATCAGGACCACGTCACTCACTGCCTTTGCTACCATGAGCATCAGTATACTAAGTGATATGCAATAAAATCTCTTCAGAGGATACCTATAGCTATCTTCTCATGACTATCAGAGATTTCAAAGCACTGGAGATCGTTTGGGAGCGTGGGAAGACTGCAGATGATTCAATTGCCATTGCAATTTTACGTACCTACTTCCTTCCTTTGACCGCAATGACCACCTGTATGCTTTGAAATTTACGATGAAGCACCTGGAAATGTCACTACTGGTATTACTCTGCACTATGGGAGTACTTTGAATGGGAGAAAAATGGATCATTGGTTTATGATAGCTCGAGATATCGATAGAATCATGTCAATTGCAGCATTACTTTGATGCCCATGTTCCATAGAATCCCTGTTCCAACACGGTAAAGGCTCTCAATGCTTGCTTCTTGTATTCTTGATAAATCAGTAGATAGAAAGTGAGTCTAGCAGACGCGTCCACTTCGGGAATTCCTCTGAGTGGAAGCAATACTGGGATCATTCTTTCTCATCTTTTAACATGTTCGCAATTGAAATGCAAGACTAGCCTTTTTCTATCATCAGAAAGCTGTGTATGATGGCTCTATAGGTAGCTGTAAGTACCAGCAATAAGACAGCTGCCTTTTTTCTCTTCTTGAATCCGTGTTTGTGAAGGATGATGGTCAGGAATCGATGTGGAATCGATGGGGATTCAATGGGGATTCGATCAAACCACTCTTTTTCCTGTCGTGTACAGTCAATACTTCTCAGAATGCTCTCAAATCTGGAGGACAAGGTCCTCTAATCCATCCAAACATGTAGGTACTATTTTTGTTGTGTGTTATTTTATGTATGGATGTGTGGTCGTTTGTGGTAACCCATGATTTCCACACAAGTTCGCGGTGTGTACCTCTAGACACTTCTTGGTGTACAAGGTGCACCTCCGTTTTCAACACCCAAATCTCTAAAACAATGATAGATTCATTCGAAAGGTATAGTCAAGGAGAGCTCATAGAGCCTTTCCGATTGAGATTCGGATCAGTCTATGAGGATTGGCAGGGAAAAACGACATGTATTGACTATGATAAGGTACAAACAGAATGGCATATCTCGAGACGCGCAAAATGGTCCCAGGAGCGCGATCAAGACCTTGAAAGAATCGTGTAGAGCTGTAGAGTCAGGAAATACTTCCAGAAAACTATGTTGAGGTCAGGTACCATAACAATGAGAGAAAGTGTGTGCTTACTGAAAACTCGAGAATCAGAGGACATCTACCTTCATAATCACTCAGGAAGTATCTGTAAGACAGCCAAAAAAACGGGGGGATCGGTGCATCAGTATACTTAGATACTCCCATAGAGGTTTAAGAGCTGTACGTACCTTATTCTCGATATGCGTCCCGAAAAGCAGACAGGTATTGAGACCCGAGTCGGGCTGTCAGAGCTCAGAGGGCAGCAGAGGGGTCTACGAAATCAGGAAGAGAGAGAAAAGAGCTGTATTTCAAAGAGGTCTATACTGTTGACATATGAGAGAAGTAAGAAGTCTTGAAAAAGGAAGGATGTGTGAGTAATCGGTATGGATGGGATTGAGAATGTGAGCCAAAATGATGTTTCTTAACAGTCGCCAGGGCACAGAGAGGCAAGAAATGCTTGAAATCACTGGAAAGTTAGACCAATGTCTTTTCATATGTTAGTACTACAAGTAAGAGTCGGTCAGCATTGAAAAAGGTGTCGAGCAATGGTACACAGCAGGTTAGAAGTACCACAGGATGGAGGCAAAGTCAGCATTGGTCATCTTCAGGCGTCAGCTACCAGTCGGAATCAGCTCTAAGCACGCTGAAAAATAAGGAATAGCTACCTCAGTCACTACCTGAATAATTCAGCTACACTCTGGCTGCAAAAAGCTGTAGTTCTTGAGGTCGCCATTGGGGAAAGGGATGGAAGATGAAGGGGAATGGCACCCCTTTCAGAGTGTTGTTTTGATCATTGTCGGTGCGACTTGGGCAGTCGGCGATCTGACGCCGATGGTGAGCAGACTCTTACATAATTTCCGTTTTAGCTCATCTGGCCCAGATTGTGCCTTGTGGGTGCCCCAGATTGAATTACAAGGCATCTACGAGACCCATAAACAGGTGCCACAGGTGAAGCGCAACGCTGCTTTGGCCTTCCCGTCAAGGTCGACTTCTTGGACGTGTCGACTGTCGAGGCGAAAGGAATTGATCATTCGATTCAAGGCGCGCAGTTGGTGGAAGCATGACAGCTGCTGAAGGCGCTGTACTACAGCAGCAGCCCTTGTCGCAGCTCCCTCCGATGGAGAATTCGTCTGCTCCCGCCTCATCGGAGCCCAGGAGAACTCAAGGACACAACAAGAGCAGCAGCGACAGTATGTATCTGATCGCTGCGTCTGTCATCATCGGTCTGCTCACGCTGCGCTCCGGCCTGTTCAACGCCCTGCTGGTCCTTGTCTGCTCGGGACTCTTGCTCTGCAATCCATGGGTACGGACTCTTCTTGAGCTTGAGGCCATAGCTTCGCCGCGTACGGGACGGAATCGATCGACTCCTGCGGGCGATGGAGGCGCATCAAATTCCAGTGGGAGCTCATCGCGCCAGGCAAGAGCCACATTTGACCCTGAATCGCATCTTTACGACCGGCGCTCGGTGGATGAAGCGACAGGCACAAAGACGAACACAGTGGACACTCAGGTCGTTACTGCAAGCGGAAACTCGCCGCCAGCAGGAATATTCGACATCTCCGTCATGCCTGTGGAGCTCAGGGAGCCGGTGCGGAAGACGCTTCCCTTCGTGGTCCGGGACTTTGTCCAGTTCTGGTGAGTTTTGGTGTTGATATGGCTTTAAGCCTCCTTTTACACAAGCCATTGACTGCTGACTGTTCTCCTTACTCTTTCCCTCTTTTATCTCCTTTCCCTTCCTCTGGCAGGTATGAGCCTATTACGTTTGCGCATCCATCTTTCTTGAACCACTCGGGCGCCTCTTTCGAGCACCTCTTCGCAAGCATTTATCTCCATACTACGCGCATGAACAGCGTCGACTTTTCGCACAACCTGATTCTCACCTTCACCTCCCTTCTCATTGCCGCCCTCCGGCAGCGCCGCGAAGAACTCGGCGTCGATATGACCCAAGACGCTCAAATCGGATTACAAGACCCCTCCCTGAACCGAGCCCATTCTTGGCCGACCACGGCCGCACGCATCGCTTCCCTTCGCGCGTCGATCGGTCGCTTCCTCTTCGTACACCTGCCTGCCCCCGAAAGGCACAGTGCTCTCGTGCGTAGCTTGCTACAGGAGATCCTCGTGAAGCAGATTTGGGATGGAGTCGTGTCTAAGATGGGCAATGGTGAATTCTGGGATCAGAAAATCGTGGAATGGAATGTGGACTCCAAGAAGCCCGTTGTCGAGGCAACGCAGAAGCTCCCCGCTGGAGCAACGATGGCGCCACAGCCACGGTCCGCATCTCAAACTGGAACATCGAAACCATCTGCGCCAGAGTTAGTTGGGATCCCTCCTTCCACGCAGAAGGTAACCAAGGCATCAGAGGCAATCCGGTCCCCAGCTCCGTATCAGTCCAGGCAGTCTTCTGCCCCTCAAAGGCAATCTTCAGGTAGCGACAAACCGGCTGCATCATTTGGTCGCTTTACGTCAAATCTCTTCTCCGGCTTTGTGACTGCGGCGGCCAAAGCGGGCGAAGTCGTGAGCGAAGCCATGGACGAAGCCGGAGACGCGATGATGGGCCCGCCTCAAGGTTTGCAACGGACCGGATCTCCGGCTCAGCAAGCGAGCAAACCTGTACAGCAGGGGCGTAGTGCTTCGCCAGGTCCGTTGGCTTACCAAGCCCGATCACGTACACCTGCGTCGAAGGCTTCGGTACCTCCTCCGGTTGAAGACTTGATCGACTTCAGTAGGGATATGCCCAGGTCGACACAACAAGATGGGACCGGCAAGGCCCCAATTTTTATTGCTTCGGGCGAGGGCTCTCCGACCTCCTCCCAAAGGTCACCAATAATTCGAAAGCCAGTGGCACCTTACGAGATACCGGACTATGCTTCTGCGGGTAGTGGCGATGCGGACAACGACAGCGCAAGCTCCTCATCAAGGCAGAAACACTCATTTGCGATGAACGACACGATCATGCGATCCGATCTACCACGGGAACTACCTGATGTACCTCTGCCCGACTCACTCCGCTCATCTCTCCCGAGCAGTGGTGAGGCACAAGCTCCAGTACCGACGCGTGCGACAATGGCGGATCTGCCTGTGACGGCTCGAAATCCGTCCCAAGTTTTAGGAAACCAGTCCAACTCTTTACCAGCAGATGATTCGGGTCAGAATTTAAATCTGGAAAAGTCAAAAGATTTGGGAGAAGTGGCCAATACATTCTCAACACCGCCCACCCCGCAGCACTTTGAGCAAGATCAGCCTCAACCACCTACACCGACATCGGCTTCTACCGCTACGTCACACGAGTCGTCGACAGCGCCATCACTCGCATCTCTGCTTGACGTACGGACAATGGCATCCTCCGAGCTGTTCAATGCATTTGAAGGTTACCTCAGCCAACGCACTGCCGCCGATTCCGCCGATGAAGATCAGCCCACGCACGGCGAGATGCTCTTCCGACTCTGGACCCAGCTCCGCACCCTTCGAAGCATTGGCGAAATTGAGATGCAGACCGACTCTGGATTAGGCATTATGTCCGGACCGGGGGCTGGTGGGATGAGACTGTGGGCTGAAGACGTTAAAGGTGCGCTGATGGGTCGACATGGCAGTGCGACGAGACTCGACAAAGATCGAAAGCTGGAGTCGGCGAGAGATGAGAGCATAGGCATGCTGGAGCGAGTTGACGTGCATGGCTTGAATGCACTGGACCCGCTCGATGAAGCGGTGGAAGCTAAGCTGCAGAAACTCTATGCGAGCTTTTGGATGGACCGGGCTGGACGAATCCCAGCGAAGAGTGAGCTTAAGGCTTCGCCAAAGCCGGACGCATCATCAAAGGGCGCGGTCGCCCCTGTCAAGGTGGAGCCATACCCTATCCCGCCGCTTGCGACGTTCGACCAGCCCGTGGCTGTCAAACAGGAGACAACCACACCGCGCAGGAAGGTTTTCTCTCAAGGTCCGATCAGTACCACATCGCCGACGCAGCCTTCACCGCGTCGGGCTTCGATGAAACCTGATTTCAGCCCCAAAATTTCCTCACCTCTTTCAACCGACGGCAGTGGCCCATTCAAGGCAGCAGCGTCGCCCACGCGTCCACCACTACCACCACCGACCGCTAGACTACGACAGGACCAGCTCGACACGATGATCTCTGCCATCTTCCAGGTTGCTCACGAAGCACTCGGACTTTCGACAGGAGCATGGACGCTTCGTCGAGGCATGTTACGAGTACTCGAGCAGATCTGCCGAACGGCGTACGCTTCCCTTCTCTTGAACTCGTTCAATTCGAGCGTTTCGGCGCTCTCGACAAAGGGCGTGGGCGAGTACATCGATTCCACACGCGAGAGCTGGTGGCCGAATGGTGAATGGGCTAGTACGCCGGTACTGAGCAAGGAAGAGCAGAGGGAGGAGGCGCTCAAGAAGAGGGAGAGGAGCATCCAGGCGCGTGAGATCGTGCGGTCGTTTGCCCCTGCGCAGGCTGGCTACGTTCTCGGGCCCGGTGGGAGACAGGCATGTGTAGCTGCGCTGGATGCGGTGTATGAGACTCTCACCCATCCAATCACATCACTCGACATCAGTTTAACGCTCACGCTCGAGGTCCTGGACTCTTTAACCGTTGTAGCATGAGGAGCCTCGTAATATGATCCGTATATGTATTGACATATGTACTGATGAATACTCCAGCATGCTCATCCGGAAAACGGAGCAAGAAGCACAGAAGAGTCACTGGTTGTGTCCAGAGACGGATGATGCGATGATGAACGATGTGCCGGCAACGTTCAGCAAGCCCTGGAATCGTGTTGTGGACGAGCCAAGTCGAACCGGCCTGCTCCCAGCCAACTGGACATCCAGCTTGCGTCGCGATGGCCTGCGAGGAACAAAGCGTTACAGCTTGTACTCTCCGTGCGTGATGGTCCATCCGTAAAGGAGGTCGGCATCCTCACGAGCACGCGGCTACTGGCTTCGGATCCTCCTTGGGATAAGTGCGGCGGACGTTGTCAAGCCGGCGGCGGCCACGAAGTAGACCAACCCCGGGAAGGACGTGAGAGTGACTGCGTAGATGAAGCTGCCAACCAACGGCGCGGTGAAGAGAACGATGTGGTGGACGAAGCTCAGAGCCGTGACAAACTCGTCTCGTTGAACTGAAGGAAATTCGACGCAAAGCGCCACCAGTGAGAGGATGTGAATAAGAACAGTTTGCAGAATACCCAATATGGCACGGAAAGACTCACCTGTCCCTAAACCCCTCGCCTTCAAAAACACCAAAGCGCCTGCAGTGAGCGGACCCTCTGCATTCATGCTCACTCCCGTCAACATCGTCAGACCAACCAGGATAGTCCCGGCCACTGCGTTACTGGAACCAAAGAAGACGAGCGTCGCGCCCATGAGAAGCCATGGAAGTGTTCCTGTGAGAATGGTGATTTGGGAGCAGCCGAGCTCGATCCGGACCCGCCATAGGGCAAAGTTTCGATGGAAGATGCGCCGGTCATCTTCTGGAATCAAAGCTGCTGGCGTGGAATCAACAATGCTGTGCGAGCCTGTACTGATCCCGTGAGCCTCAGCTTCGCCTAGATGAGCATCGCGACCGGGGCTCGGCTCACTCGTCGTTGATGTATGTTCGAGAGCATCAATATCGTTCCCGAGAGCGTTGAGTTCCTTTCTCGTCATGTTGCGGAGCTCGAGCGGCCGTTCCATTCGCTCTTCAAGGATTGCGTATATGATAGGGAAACCGAGCAGAATGACGACGGAGGTGACGGCGCACAAGACCGACAAGAGCACCGACATGTCCTCGCCAGTGTAGCCGAAAGAATACGTCAGGTATTCAAAAATGACCTGGCCCATAACCGCGAAGAACATCGCACTGGATGAGCAGATGGCGATGCGAGTCAATGTCCAATCGGGACGCTTTACGACCGAATCGCCATGCACATCGGAATAAGTGGGGCTAAGGATGGCAAGCGGCTTGAAGACTTGGAGCAGCGGCCGAGTAAAGCGCTTGAGAATTGCCGCTGATGATGATGTTGGTCTGCTCAGCTGCACATCATCGCCCGCCTCGGATGGTGCATCGACGACCGCTTTGATGACCGTGTCGCAAGGATCCGTGTTACGGGTGAGGAAAACGCACCAAGTGATGGTAACGAGGTCCATTAGGATTCCGGCAAAATATGCATGGGGATGATGGCCGCCTCCATTTTCGGGTAGGGTCGGAGCTGGGATAGGGCTGGGAGCAGCGCCCGGTTGAAGTTCGTGAGAAGGCGGCGGAAGTGATGGCCGGGAAGTCCGCCCCCAGTAGTGATCTGCCCACCGGGTGAAGCCCACGACGAGCATAGGTGCGATTGCGACCGAGACGAAGGAAATGATGAGATAGCGGCTCAGAACCTTGCCTAGCTCGGAGGGACGCGCAATCGTCGAGTCGATGAGCATGGACTTCACGGCGAAGCTCGTGAGTACCTGACCACCGCAGACACTACGAAAGAATATAGCTGTGGCAAGCAGAGGAGAAAAATAATGAATGAGCAACTACAACCTTAAAACAGGCCAAGATCGCAACGAGACTCGCCTGCACTGATCACTACTTGGGCGGCGACTGGGTTTAGCCAAGGGCTTGAACTCCCAAGGGGCGGTCCGAGCTAAGTTGAAGGAAAGATACACACGCATCAGATAGGATACGAAATGCGAGGTGAACGGTGGATCAAAGGGAGCACTGACCGGTACAAGATAGTAGGGCAGCTTGGTGAAAACGAGGTCTGCAACCATGCTGATCAGCAACAAGTTTTTGACCCCAATCCTTCGTGCCCACTTGCAGAACAACAGGAGAGAGATGGCACTGATGACACCGCTCGCGGATTCCACGACGCCTGTAAATGTCGCAAGCGTTCTTTCGATCTGAGGTTGCCGGCACGCTTATTCATGAGAAGGAGATGTCAATATCCACATGGGTCCGGACAAGAGCATTGCAGGAACAACTCACGGTGCTCAGTGTTCTTCGCTGGGTCGTCCGGATGGATGGCATAGTACAGCGCACATATGTAGCTTCGGTCCGTGAGCACTTGATAGCCTAATGGAGCGAGAAGGGTCAGCTATCCCATAGTTACCACATGAACCATTCGTTATGCTCACCTTGCGTAGCATTATTGCAACCCAGGCAAAGACCACCCAGAATCAAGATTCGAGTCACCTCGTTCAGGAAAAGGTAACGCAAGTTGTGCTTGACCGTTGACTTCTTGGAATCATGCTCCGGCTCAGTGACAGATGGGAGCCGCTCGAGAAGCGGAGCGTGCTCCTCCGTTGCGGCATCGCCCAAAAGGGGACTACGGCTTCTCCGCGCTGCGGCCATGTCTTGGTAGATGCGATGCGGCGGGCGGATGAGCCTTCGTGTCTAGGGAGGCCAGTGGTTTATGGAAAGATTTCCAGAGCATGGGACACAGGTGCGATAGCAAAAGTCAGTCCTTTTCGCCTTATCCTTCAGGCTTCAGGACGATCCACGCAATGGGCAGGATGAGCAGTCAGTAATGCCAATGGGTGCCAAGTGGAAGCGCGAAAGCCTGGCGCTGCGCTCACCGCCTGGATGGTGAGCGGGAATCTCGCATCTCGCAAGATCATGCTTTCCCTTTGTTTGCATCGAGAATGCATTCGTTGCGCAACAGCGGTACTCGCGCAGTCAGCGGAACAAAAAACGTTCTGCGCAACGGAGACAGAGCATCACAGCGAGCGCGAGGCCGAGCAATACATGGAGATTGCAAGAGAGGTTACGAAGAGGCAGCGAAGAATCGATGAATGTCGCCCAGCGAAGTTGGAAGATGGCATGATCACAGCCCATTCCTTTAAGGACCGCGTACCGAACGCGTCGTTTGGTATAGCTTGGGATGCTTGCGATTGCAACAGAGACATGTATGCGAGTTTGGTAAACCATTTGCAGAAACACAAGACGACGTTGAATGTTGCAGGGACTGGATGGAGGGCGGACGACCTTCTTCAGGCTAGATGGATCGTATCAGGACGGACGTTGTAGAGTTGTCGTCGGATGTAGCACAGCTGATATGCACGCGCCGAGAGGACTTCGGGTATGGAGGCCTGCGATATCTTGTCGTCGTTGAAGCGGAACCACTGAGGATGGAAAAGACGAAAGGGTAGAGCAGGAGGAGTGAGATCAGTACGCTGCTGTGATTCCCGTCTCGGATCATCCGCAGTGCTCACCCCATCTTTGCGTTTTGAGAAGTTGGTGTAATGGCCCGTGTTCATCGAACCCTCATGCACGATCACGGTGAACAGGTCGTACACGTACGCTCTGCCGATCCCAAATACGCATCG
Organism: Tilletia caries; assembly: GCA_032718865.1. NCBI lineage: Eukaryota > Fungi > Basidiomycota > Exobasidiomycetes > Tilletiales > Tilletiaceae > Tilletia > Tilletia caries. The sequence continues at coordinate 790,154 of JALUTQ010000046.1, read as the reverse complement.
TCAGCTCTTCCTGCCTTGGAGACTTTGGGCGTGGATCAAAGCTAACTTACTCAGGATCGTCCTGGATCCGATCTCCCTGCGCCCTTACCGAAGCCGTAACAAAGTCGCGCAAGTCGAGCGAGAGCGAGAAGCGGACGCGCACATCTATCTTGATGGAGCCTGTTGATCCGTTCTTGTGCTCGTGCTCGAAGCGCTTGAGCTGAATGCAGAGCACGGGAGGGAGTCGGTACAGGCTGAGTTGTTTGGTCGCCTGCGGTAGCGAGTTGTGATGACAGATCGTAAGCAAATGAGCACATGCAAATGTTAGGACGGTAACAGCTGGACACGTACGCCGTTCTGAGATCCGCATTGGGCGCAGGTGTACTGTTGAGGACCGAGTGCTTCCGGGGAGCAGTATCTGAGATGCAGGAGCATCCCGAGTCAGTACGGCCATACAGGACCTTTAAGCAGACTGCAGAAATGTGGCTCACCTCTCCAAGCAAGTGTGCAAATGTTGCTCATCATCGTTCAATGCCCCAAGGCCCAAGGATGCATCAGAATTATCAAGCGCAGAGGCGCCATTTCCGTCGCCAACCTCTGGCCCGTCCGCACCGCCCTCCCCAGACTTCCTGTTCAACTTCTTCTTATTGTTCGCCGCCGTCGCCGCGCCATTCACAGCATTCAATACGCCCGCCGCACCCGCACCTGCAACCGCAGCCTTCTTCTTCCCATTCGCGCCGTTCTTCCCATTCTTCCCGTTGCCGGCCGCGCTCCTGGCACTGCGCAAGTCCAAGCTGAGATCGAGCATGGGGTCCCGTGTCGAGTTGGTACTCTTGCACTGCAGGCAGGTGACGTCGGACTGTATCGTACCTGCGAAGGTGCGATGGACAACACATGGGCACGCGTTCGCACTTAACCCGGAGAGACCTGGCGTCAGGGGTGGATGATCTACGTTGCCTCCCGAGCCAGAGTCGTCGCCGTTTGCGTAGGTGGACGACGAGAATGCCGGGTGCAAGAAGTATTCCTCTTCTTCGTCGTCATCCTCGTCCTCGTCTTCTTCCTCGTCGTCTTCTCCGTCATCGAGGATCTGATTGGCACGCTTTCGTTTCTCGCCCGCGACCGCATGCCTGTTCTTGTCGGCAGGGTAGATTCCGTCCTGAGGAAGCTCCTCCAGCTGGGTCCATCGACGCGGCAAACTCGCTCGGTCCTCGGCTGGGAACGTCGGCAAACGCTTGTTTCTCGCCCGGGGCCGACTGAGTGTGCTTCCGCCTCCTTGCTGAGCAGGCGGCGCGCTCGCTACAGGAACACTAGCCTTAACTGCGTTGCCCCGCTGTGGCGATTGAGAATCGTCACGGGTGGTTGAAGGCGCCATCAGACTTGCATGTAAGCCATTCAAAGTACTTATGAATAGTTCATGCGCGTCGTGTTGGCCAGCCTGCGAAAGCTCGGCAGACTCCCGTGTGAGCCAGATGGTAAAGAGAAATGTGGTGGGTCCATAAGGAGTTGAAGGCCCGCTGTTTGGACCAGAAAGGTGGAGACTTGAAGCTGATGAAGGCAGTTGGGCTGGAGTGGTGGCTCGGTTTCCTCCACTCGCCGTTGGCTGACCAGCAGGTATGACGGCTCCAAGGTCGGCCTCGCATGAGACTTTCGCCGAATTGTAGAACTGCGGAAGTCCAGTCAGTATTTTGTTGCAAGTCGAAGAGAATTGCTGGAATATAAAGGCACTCACTTCAGAGAACAGTTTGTCCATTTCACAAGCCAGGCAGTTCTCTCGAGCGGCACAGAGCTTGGTGTTGTGCCGGTCAGCGAGAAAGTAGTTACGCAGGAGAGGGTTGTGGAGGAAGGACTGCAAGATGACATTCATGAAGCATGTTGCTCCCATGTTCCGGAGACCCCGCGGAAGAGCTGTGAAAAGTGTCCAAGGAAGCTACCATCAACGAATGTCATTTCCGCGTTCTATGTCTTTCAGGAGTACGTACGAGCTGCCTTGAATGCGACCAGTGCAGGTTCAGGGCTGTTTGAGTCAGTCTTGACATGCAGATCTGGAAGATCAACGAAGCGGGGGTGAGCCGAGAGCGACAATTGAAGGTTCCTATTCGAAACAGGCACTCACGCTTGGCGCGCTTCCCTTGAAGCCTGTAGCTTTCGGCGGCCATGTTGACTTCAACATCAAAGACCTGTTGGAAGCGCGAATCGTATACGATGTCGTTGCACAGACGACAAAACACGGTACCACGATACATGTCGAATGCTGGGCAGAGCAGAAAGAAAAGCAATGAGTTCCCGACTGGCCCCTTCTGGACAAGCATAACCGCATACAGCTTACCGAACGGGTGTTGGGTCTCTTCGAGATGAGCTGCGATGTGGCATTCTTGCTCGACAGTCTTCTTCACTCGTTTCAAAGAGGAACCGGGGTCGGAACGAGGTTGCGAACCCAGAAGGCTTACGTCGGCAGCTGCACCATATTCTTGGAAGAAGCATGCTGTGCCGGCACAGGTGAGGCAGATGAACGGCCTGTGGAGAATCAAGCCGCACTGGACGCAAGATGGATGAGGAAGAAGCTTCCGCCGCTTCAAGGCTGTCTTGTCGTCCACACGGGAATCAGCTTGAGCTCGATGCCGCTGGGCTTCCTCTTCTTCCTCTTCGTCGTCGTCCGTCCGTACGTGTCCACTGCGAATCTTCTTGCCCCAACGGACGCCAGTTGCAAAGCGATGCAGGAGATCCTTGAGCAGCGGCCGTTCGTTCGGAGCTGAACCTGGGTTGAGAGCGAGGTTGAGCAATCTGTTGTCTGAGTCCGTGGCGAGATGTGGACAGGTTCCGACACAGGCAACGGCACTCGTTGGAGTGGGGTCGCTACCGTTTCCGTTGCTGCTACGGCTGCTATCGTTGCTGCTGCGACTACCACTGACTTTCATGCTTGCCATCGTGTCTGCCTTCGCTCCTGAGCTTGCCTCGCCTTGACCGCGCCGGGACCTCGAGGAAGCCTTGGGCTATGATGCGGAACGAGATCAAGGCACGATTCGTGAGGCAGTACAAAGAGAGGGCCCGACCTCCGAGGCTCCGAGCTGAGCAGCACGAACAGATATGGGGCGGGAACAGAATGCAGAGCGAGAGCGAAGCACCACAGCGCGCCAGCGTCCGTCCAGTACGAGCGTGAGCGGGGCGATGGCGATAGCAACGGCGACGGCGACGGCGACGGCGAGCGCGAGAGCGAGGCAGGTGGCCGGGGTTCCAATTGTGGAGGTTGGTGCTCGGAGCTTTGATCACTCCCTCGCTTCTCCACTCCGCTGCGGGTGAGTGGTCTGTATGTATTCATGATCGCGTGCCCTGCTCGGATCCCCTTGAGTCAGTGAGCTGATGCGGGTCGGACATGACCTCGACGGTGGCCACAGCAGGAAGATAGAGCGAGGTACCCTCTGCAGCGTGTTTGGACCATCGGTTTCTCCCTGCGCTCCCCGATAGCGGCCCGGCAAGAACTGTCAAGATCTGGCAAGTCCAGGTCAAGATTCCCTTACCCCCATGAGCAAACCATCTGGAGGCGTCGCAGCCCTCGCCAAGCGATGGGAAGCGGCTGGAGGAGCGACTCCCAGCAGCAGCAAGCCCTCCTCGCCTACGACCACTATCGGTAAAGTGCAGCGAAGTCCGTCTGCTGCTGCCGTTGCTTCGGCTCAGAATTCTCCCCCCACGACATCAGGCGCAAGCACTCCCAAGATGCGGAACGCAGGTCCCTCTGTCGATGCCGACTCAAGCGCAGGAGAATGGGCTGGAAACAAAGGTGACTCTGTCGAGGTCTCAACGTCGGACACGGTGACGGCGCTCATTACCGCAAGCTCTCCTCCGACGTCTGCCTTGGAACCATCAGTTGGGGCCGAGTCGCTGATCGAGCCCGGTACCACGATTCTTAACCCTTTCTCGACTGAGGCCATGTCCAGAACCGAGGACCTCTCCGCGTCCAGCGTAGGATTAGGTCAAGATTCCGCTTCGATTTTGGTCGATGGACAAAAGTCCAGTCCTCCAGCGCTTACCGTGGATACCAAAGCAGATCTCCTACAGGCCGCTGGTGCAATCGTCCAGATCGAACCGGCAAGTCCTGCGGAGGATCCTATCGCACCAGCTTCCGTCGGGACGGCCTCGTCGCAGGCCTCACGTCGGCAGTCCTTCCAAAGCGCAACTGACATGCGCCGGGGTCTAAGCTCAAGCAGCGACAACGAAGCAAAATTGATGCGAGACGATAACACGGTCCGCGATTCGAACCATTTCTCTATCGTCAATCTCGGCGACGACTCGCTCTCTGAGGCCACAGGCCCAAACTCGTCAACATCGACAGTAACACCACCTTCAAATGAAGTTCTTGAGAAGGGAACAAGTCGATCGCGTCCCCAAAGCCAACATTTCACAATGAGCCCCCCACCAGGAGAAACACAGGATGAATCTGACCCAGATACTGCTCTGCTTCGCGCAAGGGTCGAGGCACAGTCCGCTCAACTGGAGCGCGATCCCAAGGCGTGGCGTGCGAGCATTGATGGAGCCGCCAAGCTCCGGGAAAGCTTCGAGCGGAAGATGCAAGCAAATGCGGGCTCTTCTCCGGCAAACGATGCAGCATACAAACGCACTACGCTGCGACATGTCAGTCTCGGTCCAGGCGCTGAGACTGAGACTGAGACTCTTGCAGCCGAATTGGAGGACGCAACGGAGAAGCAGGATGCCACCACAAACGTCGAAGATGCTACCACACCGACGCTACCGCAGAAGGAGCGCAGTACTGGGAATGGAAATCACCCAGACTCATCCCCCAACCAGTCCGAAACGTTCACAAGCGTCGGGGTGGCGCCTTCCGCCACGCCCCCGCTCCCGCCCCTGCCCGTGTCCGACGAGCCGGAAGCGATACATGCCATCTTGCCCGAGCTGGTTGAGCCGGACGACGAGGACGAGCAAGACGAGGAATCAGTCGATTGGACGTTCTGGGGGGAGATTATGTCGAATTATGCCGAGGTGGCGCGCACCCGGCCTCAAGAGCTATCCCGCGCTATACGACGAGGAATCCCGTCGGCATTGAGGGGGATGATGTGGCAATTGATGAGCAGTAGCAAGGACGAGGAGTTAGAGATCATATATGCATGTGAGTTTTTCTTCAGCGTTTGATCGGGCCCGAATGCGTGAAGTACTCATGCATCTATTTCGTTCCTGTCCTGTGAACAGTCTACCTAAAGCAGACGTCACCTCACGAGAAAGCCATTCGGAAGGATTTGAGTCGGTGAGCATAATCTCTCTCTTTGAGTGGCGTAATGCTGTCTGACCCTTTCTTTGTCGTATGTCAGGACATTCCCTGAGCAAGATTACTTTGCGGACGGGAAAGGAGTGGGACAGGAGAATCTCGTAAGTCGAGGCTTGTGACGAAGCGCTAGTGACAAGTTGGCTGACAGCACAGTGTCTGTCATAAGTTCAACGTCATCAAGGCGTACTCTTTGTACGATGAGGAATGCGGATACTGTCAAGGGATGCAGTTTGTCGTCGGACCTCTCTTACTCAATGTGAGCACGATTGACTTCCTTGCACTCGTTCTACAAGTTGCTGACGCTCACTTTTATGCTCTATGCCCGCTCGTAGATGCCTGATGAGTGAGTTTTATGCGCATAGAGGCACAGTTGATTGGCGCTGACGTAGATTGATCGTCTCGTGTGTAGGGAGGCTTTCTCGACCATGGCTCGCCTCATGAAGAGCTACGATCTGCGAGGGCATTACATCCGTAAGTTCTGACTGCCTTCTCAACACGTATCGCTCTGGAGCGCTCACATCCCTGCCCTGAAAATACAGCAAATATGCCTTCTTTGCAATTACGCCTCTTCCAATTCGATCGCCTGCTCGAGGAATTCTTGCCGTTAATACACAAACATTTGGTCCGGCAAGGCGTCAAAAGCAGCATGTACGCGGCACAATGGTTCATGACTTGTGAGTACTGAAACGGACCGGCACTCTTTGCAAATGCTGACAACTATGCTTTCTTCGTCTCTTCAGTATTGTAAGTCGACCGCTTGCAACTCCCTGCTGCGTTCTTATTGTGTCAGAGCCACTGACATTTCGAGGTGATCTTTTCACAGCTCATATCGGTTCCCGCTCGAGCTCGTCTATCGAATTTTGGACAGCGTCTTTGCTGAAGGTATCGAATCTCTCTTCCGGTTTTCCATCGCACTTATGCAGCGGAACGAAGAGAAACTGCTCAGTCTCGATTTTGAAGGAGCAGTTCATTTCCTGAAGGACAACCTTTTCGAAGTCTATCTGGTGCGTCCAAGTATGACTTGCTGCATATGAGCTGTAGCTCAAATACATTCTCTCGTTTTGGATCTGCAGCGCGAGGGGTCACAAGCAGAAGCACCTCGAGCACCGAAAACGTCATCATCAGGGCCCTCGGCCGGCAGCGCTACTGCGAGCAAGTACCGCACGTCCCAATTCGTCGCCGACGCATACGAGGTTCGAATCACACCGCACCAGCTCGATGGATATGCGCATGAGTTCGAGGACCATGTTCGGAAGGCCAACGCGCATCGACGTGAAGTGGACGCGCTTCGGCTTGTGAATCGCAATCTGGCAGCCAAGGTCAAGGAGCTCGAGACACAGCTGAATCAAATCAGCAACGAACATGTCGACCTGGTAAAGCAAGTGGTGATGAGCAAGGTAAGTGTTTGGGATTGTTGGATTTACGAACAGCCCTCGAAGATTAACAGTTTCTTCATCCCCGCCTTCCGTACTGCAGCTGGAAAAGGACGAAATCGCCGAAGAGCTGGCAAGATATAAACTGATGTGAGGGCCGACTTCGCCTTTAGCATAAACCAGTGCCAATCGCTGACCATCGTTCACTCTTCTACAGGTATGCGGAGGTTTTCCTTCAAGTGGATCAGGAGAGCGGCGGAGGGCGAGGGTCATCAATGGGGCTAACAAGTTTCGGAAGTGCTGGAGGGAGCAGCACTCGTACGAGCAGGAGCGGAGGAGGCTAACCGAGGCTGCCTGATCCCCTCTTTTGGGAACGCAGGCGTCTCCGCGGCGTTTCCAGTGCCCGCAATCGAGTTGAAGATCGACGATCGAGTTCGGAGTGCCTTTCCGTGGTACGAGGATAACTCAAAACAAATCATTTCATCAACTCCCGCAGCATGGCGCCCGAGTTCCGATTTCGGCTCTGTCTGGAAGGGCTGATGGGCAAGTTGCAGAGTTTGACAATTAAACACATCCATAGCTCACGACCCTGTTTTCATTCTCGTTGAATCACCCTGCCTTTCCCACAGACCGCATCTCAAGCATGCTTCATTGAGACGAAGGAAGCTCACAGCTTCTCACGGTCCCCTTCTCACGATCTGCACAGATTTTCAGATCGCAACGCATGCTGGCTGCCTATAACGTTTGAAGACACCACGAAACACCACCCAGCCAGAAATGAGATATGGCCGCCCGCCTTCGCCCTCGATCCTGGCCTCATCAGTCATCAACCCCCCGGAACGCAGTTCGCATGGCTCCCAAACCCGACCCTACCTAATCACCAATCGCCTCATTTTTCAGCAGTACCACATGTGACATGCCTGATCCCGAGGTTCAGTTGCTCCAGCATACCTGCCTCGGGAATAGGGACGAGGCCACAAGCGACAAACGACAGGCGACGACACGTCCGAGATTTCTCTTACATGCGAGCTGCCCGCTCCAACAGAGAGGTACAGGGTCATTCAGAAGCCTCCGATGCCTTGATATCTGCCTGGATACCGGAAAATCGTAGGTCTATGAGTTGACTTCTTCTCTGCGCCTGCTCGACTTTTGACTCAAGGTTTGACGCAGCTCTCATTTGATGCTTGGCCTGTGCAGCTAACTCATTCCTTACCTCATAGAAAGACCGACGTCTAGACTCTGCAGAACCCGTGCTCGCTACTGACACGCTCTCAGGCCTCAGCCTTCCTTCTGATACTACAAGTACAGCTGATTTTAATTTGGTCTTATTTCCTATGTAACCCTCCGACCGCAACCTTCACAGGTAACCCTCCCGCCCGTCTTTTGCCGTCCCTGCCTTACACTTCTTCCTGTCTGCGTCTCTGTCTGTCACAGAGGTCGAACCCAGGGACGTCTTGCTTCGATCTAACCCATAGACGGCGCCATTCGCGTTTACTTTCGGACGCACCGACCTGCGCCATCTGCGTCGACTCTGTCTTTCTTCCCCCGCCCTTCCACGCGCTCGCACGAAGTGAGCTCGACACGCACGCTCCGTCCGACTGTTTTGATTCGGGCCGAGCTTGAGCCACGACGCACTCAAACCTTGATCGGCCAGACCTCATCGGTGTCTGAGAGCACGATTTGGTCTCTCACCAGCTTCCCACGTCTAAGTATCCGGCTTGACACTTCTCTGGCTTCCCGGGCGAGCCGGCCTGGACGACACGCACAAGAAGAGACGCACGAGAATCGTGAGTGTCGCATGTATTACTGATGCCCTCTCTACTTGATCTTCACTGACTAAGAGCATACGTAGTCGTTCAAGACTTGTCCCCTCGTCGTCCTCTCAGTAGGCACGATTCATTCGGCCTCCGCATTGGCTCAGGTTAGCCGTGAAGTGCGTCGAAAGTATGTCATCCGATGCGTTCCAAGACGATGGCGGCCAGGATCGATGCCGTCGCCAGGAAGGTTATACGGCCGTTCCAGCTCAATGTTCCTGGACACAACGTGAACCGGCCGTGCTAGACAGTGATCAGCATGTCCAGACGTTCGATCAAAACGACGCTGCATCTACGGCACCATCCAGTCCTGGGAAGGCCAACTCGTGTGCAAGCTCTAGACGACCATCTGACCAGATACTGCAACAACCCGCATCGTCTTCAGTCCTGATGGACTCGAAGGCGGACCAGCATGCCTCGATGCTTCCGCTTCCTGCTCAGCCTTTGATGCATCTTCAACAACACGTCTTGAATTACGCCGCCCAATCACCGTTCCCAAGCTGGTCGTCAACCCTTGTTCCTTCACATGTGAGCGACGGAAGGCAGGCACTCGTGGGACACACGACGACAAGAGCTGGGGAGTCTTCAGGCGCATCAACAGCGTTCGACTCGACCACTTCAGGAACCAAGCAAAGCGCAGCGCAAGGACAAGAGTGTGAGGCAGACATGGATGACGGTGAGCTAGTCCATGAAATGTCTCCTTCCATACCAACTTATCCTGATCGCCTTTTGATGGCTTCTAACTTCGACAAAGAACAAGGTCACGCCGATCCATACTCCAGACTAACATCGCCCTCAACCGGTCCGCCAGAAGAGGAGACGGAGTCCCCAAAGACTGCGGTCCAAGGCACCACTTCAGCCACGACGCACAGCCTGGCTCCTGCTTCGCAAACCACCAATCTTGACCCAGAGATGAGGTCGCAGGCTCCTCGGAGCGACGGTGGACCCCGGCGTCCCATGAACGCTTTTCTACTCTTCAGCCGGTACCGCCGAAAAGAAGCCCAGCTTGCGGGCGGCTCCTCCATAACCACGGCCCAATTCAGCGCTATGCTCGGAGAGGAATGGCGCAAGTTATCTGATGTGAGTGACCCATGTACTTTTCTGCTCCTGATAGTCAGAACGTAGCACTGATCTTTCCAACACTGATGTTTCCAAACGTGGATTATGCAGGAGCGACGCAAGTTTTGGAGGGACCAGGTCAGCAAAGTTCTCGTCACTCAGAAGGCGTAGAGATATTCTGACCCCTATTCCGTGCCTTCAGGCAACACAAGTCCGCGAGCAGTTCAATCGGTGAGAATTGGGAGTGCAGTTCTGCCGATGTTTTGGGGACATGATAACGGCTGACAGTCTTCTTGTCTTCGTCTATTAGTGAATTCCCGTCATACCGATACTCCAGGACGAAGCGAAAGTCCAAATCCGACAAGGGCAGCTTTGTGCAGAACCGCAGCTCTTTCCCTAAACCTTACGATGGCGGCTACGATGGCAGCTACGATAGCAGCGGTAATTTCGGTGGAGTGGACGAGCACAACACATATGTGAGCAATTTCGTACTTGGCTCTCTGGGTTTCGAGATGGGGCGCTGAAGTCTCTCTCTCTCTCTCTCTCTTCCGTCCAAACCCCTACGATTAAGCAGGATACGTCACAAACAAAGACGACAGCTTCGTCATCGTTTCTGCGCTCAGGAAGGGTGGCCCTGTCCTCCATGCCGGACACCCGTGCTTCATATCCATCGAGTACGTGGACGTCTGGACCTTTTGCAACTGTCTCAGGAACAACGTCTGCCAGTTCCCATACGCCAGAGTGGTATCGACTCCAATATCCCAGAACTGAGCAACAGGGCAGCTTCCCGTCTGGTTCTTCCACATGGAGCGGTCGACAGAGTTCTACAGGAGCATACTTCCCAGTGATCCACACCTCAGGCCAGACCACGAACACTTTGATGCCGGCACCGGTTTTTTCAAGTGCGCCAATGGAGTTCGGGCAGACTTACTCCCAACAGAATACAGACGCGACATCGGCGACGGGAATGTGCGCATCGGCAGCAAGCTCACGAGCAACGCAATCCGGCTGGAACTGGGCCGCAGACAATTCTTCAGGACAACCGTTCAGGTCTTATGGCCATCAGCATTCAGCAAGTCCGGACACGCAGACGAGCTATGCTTCACCTGAACAGCGCTCGGGGTTTCGCCTTGACAATGCACAGAACGACATGGCGAACGAGTTCGGCGCCTTCCACGGATCTCGACTTTCTGCTCTGCCGAACGCAAATGCAAGACTCGTCTCGCAATCGCAGGCGCTGTCCCAAGAACAAGGAGCTACACACTGGCCGGATGACCGCTATTCCGCGCCGGTGGGCCCATCCGGGGGTTGCGCAGATGCCGCCCAAACAGGATACATCACAGCTGTTCGCCCGAGCTCGGCACGAACAGGTGACGAAGCGGCTCAGCAGCAGCCTCTGACGTCCAGCGAATACTCCGGTTCGAGCCAAAGCATCCCCGCCGGTGCTGCGTACGCCCAGACTGTGCACGAGCGACAATTCCTCGCAGCTGCGAACGCAGGCAGTCAGTTCTCCGCGCTCAACTTCGCGCTTCGCCAGCCGCCGTCGGACCGCTTTGCACCGCTTTCTGCTGCCCAGGCGCCTCTCAGTCAATCAGCCATGACAGCAACATCAGACTCGTCCATGAATCACATCGGGTCCACGTCGATGCCGGGCGAGGGCGTCGGCAAGCTGCACCGAGAGATCGGTATGCTGTCCATGTCAGGTTTCGCTGCGGGTGCCCCATCACCTGCCGCTTCGGACTACAACAATCCTGACATGCAAAGCACCGCTGCAACGTATCGCTCCCGATACCTTCCCGCGGCGACGTACGCAGTGCCAGGCGGCGGACCGTCCGCCAACGCCATTCAACTTCCCTCGCCGGCTGAGATGTTGGCTTCGGAGCCGGCGGTGGTAGCATCAAGCATGCTGGCTCTGTCATCGGTCCCCGAGAACTCGGCGCCGGACCTTCAGTGATCGTGCTCAAATCCAGCGATACACGGGCACGCAACTACATACCGGGTCAAGCGCAAGTTCCAAGGCTTCAAATACTTTGGCGGACCCACACTTCAAGACAGACCTTTTCCAAGAACTCTAGAATCGAAGAGCATCCCTCTCTCTTCTTCTTCATTTACACCCCCTTTCCTTCTCAGTTTTGCCAGCCTGCTAGACACGCCATCCGCTTCGCAATGGACCAGACTACACGCGGTAGCTACGTCTCCGTCACCCACCCATGCCCTTCCCACATCTGATACATTTCCACCATCAAAATCACGTTCACGATACCAAAGAACCCAAAGACATGTTCAATGTTCACCCTTCTTCAAACAAAGAGCGTTTATATTTTGCTGAACAGAACGTAAAAACGATGGTGAGTGGACGGAGGGGGATGGTGCTGATACAAGGGAAGGTGATGTGTATAAAAGCGCACAAGAACAGGGGTGCGTGGGGGTGCAAAACGAAAGGCGAACGAACGACGACGAAAAGCGTCAGGGATTATGAAGCTCCCTCAATCCTTCCGCTCCTGCATTTGTCAACGCCGTCGCCTTCGCCGCAGCCGCCTGCACCTCAGCCTTGAGCGACGCCAGGCTATTCCGGCTGATCACAGGCGGCCAGTCGCTAGAAAACGTCCTTCGATGCCGTTCCTTTCGATCGGCAGCGCTCTGGGCCGCAGCGCCTACAAAGCTGCTCATTCGACGATCCGACGTATGTGGGCGAGAGGCAGAAGCAGAAGCAGACTTGAAGACCTGTCCTCCGCTTCCCTCCATCTCGTTCTCGTCGTCGTCTCGACCGTCCTCCGGTCGTCGGATAGAGGATAGTCGAGAGAGGGTCATAGAGGTGCCGGGTACGGATCTGGAAGCGTGCAACGAATTGCTGTATGGACTGTTCCGGCTCGTAGGTGTCTTCTGCGTGTCTTCCAACCTGGCCGCCAGTTCGTCACCGAATTCGACTCGGCGCTGCAGCCTCTGTGTCTCGTGGTCTTCCTCCTTTGTCGACTCCAGAGAAAGGGACGGCATCGCATCCGTAAGCGGAGCCGCAGGGTCGATATGTAGATGTGAGGGCCGTGATCTCGATGTTCCAGACAATGCAGATCTGGCCGTCGAGGTGGGCGGTACAGCCGAACCATTCGCAGCCGCAGCGATCGTCTGCAATCCTGTTGAGACTGCAACAGGTCCCTGGGTCGGAACTGCCGATGCGTTGACCGTGCTCGCACACCCGCCCAGTTTCGACCCACCGGCAAGCGACAGGGCCGGCGCCTTCTTCTTTCGTCGCGCGCCTAGCCCTTGACCCGGTTGCGCAAGTCCCTCGCCACTCTCCGCCGCTGAACCAGCCGTCGCCGCCTCCTCCGCCGCTTTCCGCCTCGCGGCCTGGACAGCCTCCTCCAGCCTGACTTTCCGTAACCGGTCCTCCTCCTCCGCCTCTTTCCGCTCCTCTTCCAGTCGCATCCGAGTCCATTCTTCTTCATCCATCGCCTCGGACGTCCAGCCGCGGCTACTGTTTCCACCTTCCTCGGCACCACTGCCACCCATGTCCTCTTGCGATGCCTTTGCGGTGGCCTCGCGTAACTTGGTAGCTTCAGCTGAGAGGAAGCGCTCCCACTCGACGAGCTGGTAGATGAGACCGCAATTCGGTGAGATGCTGGCCGACTTCCTGACAGAGCGTAAAAAGACAAAGTCGAGACAAAAGTGAGCTAACCAAAGGAGAAAAAAAAAAAAATGGAACGTCTCGCAACTCACTCTTTGACCAGATTGTAGCAATCATGCATGCCCGTCAGACTGCTCACGCCTTCAAAACCGTACATGAGCGCCGCCGCCTGCATCACAAAGGCAATCACCAGCGTCGCACTCCGACTGACACCACACTGGCAGTGCACCAGCACACCGGCCGGACGCTGCTGCTGCTGCCGCTGCTGCTGCTGCAACGCTCCTCCCCCTACTCCCTCCCCACGCTGCGCAGCGGCCTCGCTCCCCAAAATCGGCGCACGCGGCACAAACTCCGCCGAACTCAACGGAAGCATCCCACCAACCACGCTGCCCTTCCTCGTCTTCCCCCTCACCCCCCCACTCGGGGTCAACCGAGGCGGGATACCCAACGCATCAGCAATGATGGCGCACCCCTGCGTAAACCCACCACCGGCGACGGCCAGGTCCGGCTCGTCATGTGTCCAGGGTAACTTGATGTACCTCGTCTCCTTTGCTCGACCGGAGAGTGGGCTGGGCGGGATCATGAGCGCGATGGCGTTCGAGGGAAGCCAGACTGATTGGCCGCGATGGTCTCGCAGCCGGAGGGTGTTGTCGTCAACCCCCGGTTCTGCTTCTGCTCCTTTCGCTTGAATAGCCGGTTCGTCGATGTCCATGACCCCGTCCGCAACACCGGCACCAGACTTGCTACCGCCAGCACCGCCTGTAGCGAAACGCCCAGCAGTGACAGGAGTCATCCCCGGGGATGAAGGTTTGGAAGAGACAGACGTCAGCGGCGTAGCACCTTCCTCCTCGTCGTCGAAATCATCGTCATCCTCCTCCTCCATCAGCGCATCCGTATAGTCCGAGCCACCGGAAGAGGAAGAGGAAGAGGAAGAAGAAGAGATACTGCTGGTGGGATCGCCACGTCCACCCCGACGCCGACCGTTCCGTATTCTTCGCTGTCCGCTAGCACTCGTCTCCTTCCCAGTCACACCGCGGCCCGTACTGCCGTAGCGCTGCAGGTTCGGGGTAGAAAGTGTGTTGCGCAGATACGGCGTCTTCTCCCCATCGGAAACCACGGGCGGCGGCGCATTTTTCGACGCAGGCGTCCCCGGCACTTCATCCGGTAACTCCCTCGGGTACGCAGTCGTCGGCGGGGTGAAGTACGCCGTCACAGGCGTAGTCGCGGGCATGCTCGATCCACTAAGCGGGAACGTCTCCGGGAACCCATACGGTCGGTACGCACTGTGGAGCCCGACGGGCGTCACCGCAGATGCTGCTTGTTGTGATGAGGAAGAAGATGGCAGCTGTCTCGGCGTCCGCACCGGAATGGCCAACGTCGCAAACCCACCTCCCATCCCATTCTCCACCAGCGTCTCCTCCTCCTCACCTCCACCGGGCAAACTCGTCTCCTTCGCCACATCCAAGATGGTGGTGATGTTCAACTCGGACAACCGGCCCGCATCGCGCGCATTGTGTTCGTCGCCCAAGAAGAGGCCAGGCAGGATCTCGATCGGACCCGCGGCATAGACGGAGCGGGCATGTTGGAGGGTACTGCCCTTGCCGCTGAGGATGTGTTCACTTGGGTCGCGGAATGCTTCGGGTACGCGAGCGATGAGCGTTCTTGGGGTCACCTCTGTGGTAGATGAAGAGGATGTGGCGGCATTGGCCAGTCCCAAGGCCCGAAGACCTTCATTCCCACCCGCAGTCTTCGGACCGCTTCCCTCCGCCTGCGTGGAGCTACCCAGTACCTTCGGATCCGTCCGAATCGACAGGGACGGGGCACCCGCTCGACGAGGACTCTGCCCCGCTCCCAAGTGACCGCCATTATTGCTGCCTGTCACCCCACCGGTAGTCGACGCCACCGTCCCTGCCGGGCCAACAGCCCCGGACCCCACATTCGTCCGGAAGGGTACACTCGGCCGGCGCCGCAGCGCACCCCTGAGCGTGCTACTCAAATCCTTCACAGGGTCCACCCCAAGCTCAGACGAGCCCACACCGGCTCCGATAGCCCCCAACCCGAGCCCAGCCCCCGCAGCACCACTCCCACCACCCGGACCGACGGCGCCACCCGCACCGCTATGAACGCTCGAAAGGACCAGCGAGGGCGAGACGGGTACGGAGCGGGTACCAGTTCCACTCGATCCCATCTTGGAATCCGCTCTCCAATCTTCTCCGCCGTCCTTGCCATCACCACCGGCACCATTCCCATTGACCAAACCGCCGAGCTTGGAGCGGGTCGAATGGAAGGAGGAACCGGGTGGTGGGACGAGGTTGAGCCGTTTTGGACGGGCCTTTCGCGTGCTTCCTGCGACGACGCCGCCGCTGCCGCCGCTGTTGGGAAGGGAAGTCGATGCTCCTGCGACAGAGAACGGCTGCATGGACGCAAAGGCGTCTTCAGAAGTTGGCGGAATGGTATCGCCCGTCAATGGCGCTGTGGCTTGTGATGAAGATTCCGCAAACGGGGCTTGACCTACATTGAGAAGTGTAAGAATAGGAAATGGGTGTAAGCATTATGAGCGCTTCAGACAGCCTTTGTTCCAAGCCCCAGCTCGGCCCCGTCAAACTCACCGTCGTGGGTATCGGCGCCCGTATAAGACGTAGATGAAGCGGATCTCATGTTATCTTCAGCCATCTTCGCTTCGCCGTGCTGATGATGATGAATCAATAAAGAAGGCTGAGAGCACGACGGAAGGCAAGAAGCGCCGCCGAGGTTGTCGTTGTTGTTGTTGATGTTGTCGACCTCGAGCGGACCGACGTTCCCGTCCGAGAAGATCTCGATCTTGCGCCGCTTAGGACTGTCCGAAAGGGCAGAAGGGATCGAACCCACCACAAGCACGTTGAAACCCGAGCTCGGTAGCGGCGTCGAAAAGGTCCCAGGAGACGTGGTAGCTGGAGACGAAGATGAAGATGAAGACGGGAAGCGATGTTCTTCCTCCAGCTTTTTCACAGGAGTTGTAGTGGTCGAAACGCGCAATGAGGCCGACGACGAGTCCGGTCCGTCTTCGCAGGAAACGTGTGGAGTGAGAGCGACGAGTGGCCCTGCGTTTAATTCACACGACGCCCGTCGTTTGCGCTCCTGCTGAAGGGCGACGAGTCGAGCTCCGACCTGCTGTTGCGGAGGAGTCTGATGAGACCGGAAGAGGTTGCTGAAGGGAGCAGCCGTTCGCGCGCGGTTGGTGGGATCACTGCCGCTGCTGCTGGCGTTGCTGTGTTGATGATGAAGAGGGCTCAAGACGAGCCCGGTAGGTGGGGTAGAGGCTGAAGATGCCGATACCGATACCGATGCGGATGCGGAACCGGGGTGCGTCTTTGTGCTGGGGCTGTTAATAGCGGCGAAGTTGGGCGAGAGGGTAGCGAGCATGGACCTGTTTTTGAGAGGAGGGCGAGTAGCGTCTGCCTTGATGAATGGCTATTCGATCCGTCCGGGGGATCTGAGGAAAATGGCAGGAAGAGAATGGGCCCTGAGGACGTGAGGAAGTGAAAGATGGAGGGAGGTGGGGGAGGGGGGATCGTGCAGAGGTCGAGACCACACGGTGTATTTGAGCACCGAGGACGGAGAGGCCGAAGATGAGGTGTGGAGCAGGATTCCCAAATTGGAAGCAAGGCGTGGTGCGACACAATCGCGCCAGGGAATGAGAAAAAGGCGTATGCGCAGGTGGGTAGATGAGGCGGTTACGGGGAGAACGGTGTTTGCGTGCAACGATTTGAGAGGCCAGGTGAGCGATGACAGCAAGTGGGATGAGATGAGATGGGCGTTGGTCGTCGATCCGTGCGTTGGTGACAAGCACGAGGTTTGATAAAGCGGGAGGATTGCAAGAATTGCGAGATGAGCGAGCGAAAGAGAGAGAAAGAGAGAGAGGAGGGGAAGGTGTCGGACAAGTCAGCAAAGATGAAGCAATGAAGGCACAGGCTCGGTGGGTGGGTTAATTGGGGGCAACGCCAAGAAGCGGGATGAGCGGGAAGAGACGATGGACGATGATGCCGCTGACAAGTGACAACGAGGAGATCAAGCCCGCCTCTCAGGATATCTTCGATGATGGCAGCCGTTCGAAGGAGAGAGAACTCGAGGTCCTTTGATTTGTCCAGCCCTGCGTAGTCCTCGAACCTCGTCCTCAACCCGGAAAATAGTGGGCTGATTGTAGCGCAGGCGCAGCGAGGAGGCTTTGAAGCTGATCTTAAGGCGCAGATAGCCGCAGGGTGGAGAGAAGCGAGACGCTGGTGTGGCGGATCGGCGGAAGATTCTAGCCCCGTTGGCTGAAGAAGGAGAGGGCGTCGGGTGGGGGGAGAGGCGGAGAAGGAAGGGGGCGGGTTGCGCGGAGGTTCCCAAGCAGGGATACGAGTAGCAGTTGTCTCCGAAAGGTTTCGGGATCGTGATGGGGCGGCGGCGGCCTTGCTTCGGACCCCAATAGACGTTCGCGGAGTCTTACGGCCTGGCTGTGTCGGCAATGGTGAATGCTACTGGAGGGTTGCTGAATTGCGCCCTCCTCTGTCCTCGTTGAAAGCGCTGGGAGGCGGTCGGGATGCTGGGTGCGGGAGTTTGGGTTGTGTGCTGCCTCCTTGCTTTGTGCCTTTTGTATGGTGTTTGTGCGCCCCCCCAACGGTCGGCGTTCAGGAGGTGGTGGTTGTTGTTGGTGGGATGGATGATCGGGATGCTTTGTCGATCGATGCGCGCACTACTACGCCAGGAGACTGGGGCTTTGCAGCAGCAGCAGGCAGGCGCAGGTGTAGGAGCAGGGTGTGGTGCGGTGGGTTGCGTGCGCGCGGGTCTGCAAAGAGGGAAGGAGGCGGAGAAGGGGGGTATTGGACAAAGAGAGGGACTAACCTTTTGATATACTTGTGATGGGGACACCAGCCGATTGAAGCTGAAGGCAGCGGGCGTTGATGAGGGAACAGCGATGGCGATCTTCGCTTCGCTTTCCTTGCACGCCGTCGCCTTTGTTGCCGCTGCTGTCGTCGTCGTGGTCGTCGCAACTGGTGCAGGTAACCCTCACTACCTACTCCGGACACTGCACGCACAGCATCGATCGGTCGACACTCGGTTCGGGGACTTCGTCTCCCTCAGTGTCTACCATTCACTCATGATTCATGATTCATGATTCATTCAACATCCTCGCCTGCAACCGCATTCCCACAGCCGCAGACCATGTATGTAAGAAGTAAGAACATCGCCCAGCTAACTACATATGTATGTGTGTGTGCGTGTCCAGGTGGGAAGTCAGTGAGTTAGAATAGTCAGGTCACCTTCTACCCTCCAGCTGTCAAAGGTGCGAAGCGGCGGGCTGACACTTGTTTTGCCAGCGAAAACACTCATTTGACACCGTGGCGTTGCAAATTGCATTCATTGCGCATTGCGGATTATGTAAGCGCGGCCCATATACGCCCCGCGCCTCGCCTCCATGCGTGCTCCTCCAAATGCCGCGCTCCGAAACGAGCAAGCGCCGAGTACAGTCGAAATATGTAATAATGTGGCCTGGGTGATGCGGTAGATACATGGGGCAACGACCTTGCGTGCTTCCTCTTTGGCCCCGACTTCTACGGGGCGTCCAGCGTCAAGCGCGTCAAGATCGACATTGGGTGTGAGATCCGGGCTTGGTTCCGAAGAAAGATCGCATCGTGTCGGATAGATGAGGGCTTCTTCGGACAGGATGCATATATTATGGGTAACCGACACGAATGGGTGGGCGAAAAAAGGTGCAATAAGTGACTGAGACGAGTGAGTCCGGTGCACAGTCGTTAAGGAAGAGCCGCGCCTCTACTCCGCCTCCGGCGGCGGACACCACAAAAAGCACTTCCCACTCGCGTTCCCCGCCACCAACCTGCCCACCCTCCTCGGATGCATCGCCGTCACAGCAGGCACGGCCGTGACCCACTCCTCATCATACAGACTCCTCAAAAGCTCGCCCGTCCGCCCGGACCAGATCTCCGCATGCCGGTGCATCGACCCGAGCGTGAAGTGCGGGTCGACGTCCGCGTTGCCGCACCAGCGCACGCGGAACATCGTCAGCCATCGGCCTGTTTGGTTGTTGTGCGGCATCTGGTGGGAGGGCGTCTCGAGGATGTTGTGCGAGGCGGCACGGGTGCGTAGGATGGATGACTTCTGTTGTTTCTGGTCGACGTGCGTGGTCGGCGAGAACGCGCCGAGCTCGTTCGGCTTGGGCTCCTTCTTGAAGTAGCGGAACACGCTCTGTTGTGCGCCCTCCGTCTCTTCCTGTTTGACCCGCTGGCTTTTCCGCGGGCGAGTGCTGCCGGCCTTGGGCGGGGAGACCGTGCTGCCTGCTTCCGTCGCTTCCCCCTCGTCCTCCTCATCCTGCTCAAACGCAGATCGTAGAGTAGACCCACTGACATCCCACACTGTAAAGATAGACACATCAGCTTCTGACTCATTCGCTGCATCAATGAAGAACAATGAATAACTCACCCTTGACCAGATCATCATACGAGAGCGCCGCAAGCTGATCTCCCCTTGGCGACCAATCCACACTCGTACAAGCCAACCTGGTCCGACAAGAAGCCCTCATCGACCCACCCTGCACCACCGCCAACTGCTCATGATCAACCGCAGTCACATTATACGGCGTCTGAATACTGACCGGCAACGAGTCCAACGCACGCACGTCAAACAGCCGCACATGCTGATCCAGACTGGCCGTCGCGATGGCGTAAGGGAACATCGCATTCACCGCCAATCCTCCAATCTTCTTGTCTTGAACCTGCCAGCGTCGGCTCGTGGCGCCCGAAGAGGAGCCCTGGTGGCCCACACTCGCACCCCGACCTGCGCGCCCGCTGCGACTTCCCTGACCCGAGGACGAAGTCTCCGCGCCACCGACGCGGGGTCGCTCGCGTACGTCGACATGGATCAGCCCACCCCGATGGTCGGCAATCCAGATACTCCGCTCGTCCAATGCAGGCATGGGCGTGCTTGTGAACACATCCGCATGAGTCTGAGGCGCGAGCACATCAAAGATGCTCAGCAGCACGTCCGGGTTGCCCGCCCAGATCCCAGTCGAGTGAAGCACGTCCTCCTTTTGAGCGGTGCCCGTCGTGCTGCTCCCGCCGCCGCCGTTGAGGGAAAGGTGCCGAATGGTGCTGTCGTAGCTGGACGAATAGAGCGACTGTGCATCGACAGGGTCGAATTTGAGACAGGTAACCGCATCCTGCCCGTGAGCCTGGATCGTCCAGCTTCGCCCGCTCGCCATGTTTTTGTCGACCTGCTGGTTAGCCTCCTCATCATCATCGTTGTCGACCGCGCCGTCGTCGGTGGAAGCCCAAGGCTCCCAGATAGCAATGGCGCCCCGCTTGTCCCCGGCAAAGATGAGGTCCTTGTCCGTGGTCGGGTGGAACGCCATAGTGTAGATCCGCTCCTTGATGACCTTCGACACCGCCCGTAGCTCCATCTTGTTGAGTTCTTCCTTCAGTTCGGTAAGTTCGAAGGAGGATGACCCCGTCTTGGAAGAGGATGATGGGGCAGCTTTGGCTTTCCCCGCGACTCGCGCGCTCGACCCTGGAGTCCGCGTCGTCTCGTCCGTCTCGTCTCCCACAGCCGCAGAGGAGGGACCGACCGCGCCCGCCAACCCCGAAAAAGCCGACCGAAGAGCAAGCACCTCCTCCTCGGCCAAGCCGCCGCCAGTCAAGCGCCGCAAATCGTGATCCTCATGCCGGGCCTTCTTAGCAGCCTCGCGTTCCTCCCGCTCAGCCTGAGCCACCTCTTCATACTTGCGCTTAAGCACATCGCTATCCGCCTCAATGCCTGCAATGCGCGCGCTCGATCGTCGGGGCGGCTGCACGCGCGTCGGCTGAGAGGCCCAGCGTTCCTTCTTCTCCTTCTGGCGTTGTACGAGCATCTCTTTGCGCGCTTTGGCTTCGGCTTCTGTTATTTTTGGTTTGGGGGCTTTGGCTTTTGCGGCGGCGGAGAAGCGGGAAGCTTCGGCTGCTGCTGTGGCCTGTGCCCTGCGTGTTCGTTCGGGGTCGATTCCGAGTGTGGAGGCTCCGTTGAGGAGGTTGAGTTCTCGCATGAGTTCCTCATTGCGTTTGATGTTTTCGAGCCGCTGTTGCTCGCTGTGCCAGAGGGAGACAGAGCAAGACGAGTCAGCATGACAGCGCGTCCTCTCTCTCTCTCTCTCTCTGCGTGGAGGACAGGACACTCACTAGGATGACAGCTCTACCATTTTGGACAATCCGCGTATGTCCTGATTGCAATGTGGGTGGGTGGGACGGGATTGGCAGTTGGCTGTCAGAAGATCCGCTGTGCGAGGATCGCTGATCTCAACGCAGCCTCGGTGACACGCTTTTTTTAATGGACGCGACGCGACGCGACAACCCGCTATGATCATTGTGATCACTCGCTCATCGAACTGTGCCACTGCCACCCACAGCATGAACTGACTGACCTCTGCGTCTCGCCATCCACAGTGCGAAGAAGGAAATGTTGAGTCAAGCTGCGTCTGCGTTTGCGGTGCGCACACTCGCTGCCAGCGCGCGCTCGTCCTCCTCGTCTGCAGCGGCAGCAGCGGCGGTGTTGCGAGCGTCGGCCACAAGAAGAAGACCGACTGCGAGCATCTCGACATCAGCACAGACCCATCTCGCAATACACAGACATCAGCAGCATGAACGACAACGACAGCAACAGCGACAGCGACGGCCTCGCGATGATTATCTGCCCAACCTCGCACCTCTCCTCACCAGCCGGCGCGCATACTCCACCGCGCCCAACCAGAACCAGGTCGCAAGCACGTTCGGCAACTCCTTCGTCCAGTTCATCCTCATCCTCTCCAAAGTAGCACGCATCACACTCTACACAGCAATCGCCCTCCTCGCAGTCGGAACGGCCTTGTTCGAGGGAACACACCAGTATGTCGAACGCGTCTCCATGCCCCGCGCAGCTCAGGCCGCCTCTCTCGCCCGCGTCCAGGCAGAGATCCGAGCTTTACTCGCCAAACATGTGTCCGAGGAGGAGTTGGCGTGCTTCTTGAGCTGGGTCGAAGAGGCGCAGGACGAAGCATGGGCGCCGTCGTCCCTTGTCTCCGGCGGGACCGATCCACGACTGGGTCTTCGCGGTCGACACGCCCTCCGCTCCGCCTTCATCGCAGCTGAGTGGGGATCAGGCCTCGACCCCTCCTTCTTCTTCGCCAAGCAGTCCTTCTTCGGTCGGCCCACGCGGAATCAGGAAAGCAGCGCCGCGCTCCAGAAGGCGGCTGCTACCCTCGAGCAGGGGCTCATGTTCGCGGAGTCCTATCTTATTGCGGCCTTACACGAGGCAGAGCGCAAGGGCATGCGTCTTCCCGAGCCCGCTGTCCAACGCGCACAGCTGCTTTCCACGGCTACATCGGCACAACATGGAGCAAGCGTGCTCGTGCCTGAGATTGACCCGACTGTCTTTACGCTCGAGATGCGGCTCGCTTCGGTTCGCGAGCGTCAGGGCCGACCGCACGCTCAGCAGTCTGCCATTGAGAGCTACGAACGCATCTTTGATGCCCTCGCTTCGGCATCCCCACCCGCCGAGTCTGCAGAATCGTCTGTGCAAGTCACGTCTTCAACCACTCCGACGCCTGCCCGTCTTGTGCGGCTCGCGACCAAGATTGGCACACTGCATCACACTCTGGGCCATCGGGATGAGGCGGAGTCCTGGCTCTTGCGCGCAGTCGAACTTGCTTCGGAGCATGGCGCCCACGGCGCGGAAGCAGAGTCGGTCTCCACTGCAGAGGTTCTATCAGGGACAGAGCAAGGCTCGTCATCCAGCTGGGCATTCTGGAAGAGGAAAACATCGGCAGACCCTGCTCCCGCTGGCGAGACTCTTGCCACCGCCACCGCCACCGCCGTCGTCCCCAGCTCCGACGCCAATCTCGACCCCAGCCCTTCCTCGCCCGGTCTCACACGCGCTCTCATCTCAGCCTTGATCGGGCTATCGGCATGGTACGCCATCCCTCCCACCCCAGGCACCAAAGTAGCCAGCAACGAAGGCATATCCACCGCAACGGGCACCTCCTGGCTTGCCTCCCTCGAAGAAGCCACCCGGATTCAATCGAGCGCTCTCCAGCTTGCCCGTCTTGAACAAACCCGGCTCTCGGTCCTGCACCACTCCGAAGGCAAGGCCGAGGAGGAGGGGAAGTCAGTAGGCAGGGCGGAGAGGTTACATGCGGCGTGGGTGGAGATGAACGAAGGGACGCTATGCATGCACCTCGCAGAAACACTCTTCGGCCTACAAGCCCAACCCCGCCAAAAACGCGCCCACCTACCCCCAACACCCTCCTCCCCTTCCACCTCCCAGTCCTCCCCACAAAAGAAGTTCGACAACAGATACATCCTCCCCATCTCCTGGCTCCACCAAGCCTCCCTCCAGACCGCCCACGTGCTCGAGACACTCTCGACCCCGCTCACCGACGCCGAGGCGCAGTTCCAGAGTCGGGCGCGGGCGAAGAGGGACGCCAAGGCGGGCGAAGATGCGCGCGCGGGGTATGCAGCTGTCGAACAGGCGTTGCCGATGGGGTATAAGTTGAGGCCGGAGTGGCGGAGTGCGGCGGCGGCGGGGGCTTCGAAGGGCGGGAAGGGAGCGGACACAGAGGGAGAGGGGCAGGGGCAGGGGCAGGTCGAGCCGCTTGATTTGGCTATGGCCGTTCCTGCGTTCCGGTTGGTGAGAGACGCAAGTCGGATGCAGACGGAGATCCATCGGATGCTAGAAGCCCTCGAGCGGAAGGGGAGATCATAAAGACACGTTGACAAACTCCCTCCTGATTCGAGTTCTCTACTCTTTTCCTTCTTGACCTCAACTCTGTACTTGCCATCTCTCGGCCTTGCATAATTCATCCACCGCTACAGCTAAATGAAAAGAAGCCTTGCTTTCTCACACCTGCACACGTTGGCCTATTGGGAATGAATGTGCTCGAGTGTTCTAAGCCAAGGGGCAAAGCATATGATTTGCATGACCAGGGTAACAACATCGTCCAATCCCAAAACCCCACCTCCCGAAAGGAAACTGTCCCAACGTTGTATCATAACGCACCCACGCCCAGCGGGTCATACTCCACCCCCGAACTCGGCGTCGGCGGACCTGAAGACGCTGGTGGCGGAGGAGGCGGAGGGTACGAGGAGGACGAACCCATCGGCGCAGCCGCTGTACTCGCGCCACCCGTCGTCGACGAAAGATGCTGGCCCTGTCCAACCACCGCCGGACTTGGCGAGCGTTTCCGCTCGCCTCTACCACCACCCTGCTGCTCCGCACTTGAGGCCCAAAGCCCCGCACCAGCACCAGCACCAGCGCCAGTGGGCCCACCCGACCGAGCCTGCTGATTCCGCGCCTGCTCAGCCCCAAACACATCCTCCAACCTCACAGTATGCCCCGCCGAGCGCGAAGCAGAAGCAGACCCACCCGCCGCCCACGGGTTCCCCGTCAGCGTATTCGACTGCGTCTGGCTGATATACCCCGGCTGGCCTTCTTTTAGCCGGCCGTCGTCCTTGGCTGGAGGGGGAGGAGGTGTTGGTAGTGATGGTAGCGCGCCGTGCTTCTCTCGACCTTGTCTGAGCTCCAATCCACTGCTACCGCCGCTGGCGCTATGACTGTCCGCACTCCGATCCCACTCCGACAGATCCGAAGACCCAAGCTCAAAGCCCGCACTTCGAGCCGACGGCTCAACCACACTCGCAGCCCAAGGGTTCTCCGAGCCCTGTCTTCGCCCCTGTGCCTGTGCCTGCGCCTGCGGATGTGGCGGAATGTTCGGTTGGGACTGCCAACCCGCAGTCCCCGGTGCAGGTCCAGAAGGGGGCGCAGAAGCAGCAGCCTGTCCCGCCGACGCGATCACATTCTGGATCTTCCCCCACCCACCCATGAACAAGTTCTTCATACGTGCCCCGGCGTCGTCCATCCCACTCTCACCACCAGGAGTAGCGGAAGCAACAGCACCAGGTCGGTGTACCCCCGCCGCCGCGCCGGCCGACACCGACGCCGGCGGTGGTTGAGCTCCACCACCAACACCGAGAGCAAGAGCCCCGCTCCCGGAACGGGGCATCGTAGCCGCCGGCTGGCGCGGCACCCGAGCCTGATAACCCAACCGCGCCCCATCAATCCTGGACGCGCTCATCGTCGTGCCCAGATCAACCACACCCGCCCTTCCAGCCGCGGGCGAAGACGCCGCCGTCTCTGTTCCTCCCACCCCCGCTCCCGCTCCCGACGATGATGACAATGATGTGGACGACGCAGACGCAAAAGCAGCAGCTGCAACGGGATCACGACCCGGGTCCGCCGATCCCGCCTCCACAGCCACAGCCACAGGCACAGGCACCGCCCCCACCCCCACCCCCACGCCAGGAGACTCCAGCGCAGCCGCAGCCGCCGTCTTCTGAGACATCGCACCCGCCGCAGCGTCCGCCAACCGCTGAGCGTACCGCGCCCGCTCGACCGCCTCCGCATTAATCAGCGCGTTCATCTCGCGCTCGTCCCGACGGAAGAGGTCGGCGAAGAAGCGGACTTCGCGCGGGTTGGCGAGGAGGACGCCCATGTCGCCGAATTTGGTCGGGTTTGGGCTCGAGGCTGAAGCTGAAGCTGAGGCCGAGGCGGATGAGATGTCGGAGGCTGTCGTCGAGGAAGATGCGTCCGTCTCCTTCTTCTCGTCCGCCACCGCAGGGTCCGCCTTCTCCGCCTCAGAAGAAGAAGAAGCAAAAGGACGCGTCGGCGCATCAAGCGAAGGCTCATACTTCTCATTCACCCACCGCTTCCTCCTCTGCCCATCCCCAGCACCGCCACCCAAAAGGTCATCCCAAAGACTCGGCGTCTTCTCCTCCAACGAGACAACCTTCCCATCATCCATCCCCAACGCATGCCGTTCCCGCTCCGAATTGAGCAAAAACGTGCCATACTCGCACGAGTACACCTGCGCATGCAGCTCGACCAGGAAGGCAACATTGTACTCGAACCGGTTCGGGAACTGGCGCATCAACTGCCAGACGCAGTCCAAGAACTGGTGGAACACGGGTGAGATCTCCCGCAGGTTCGTCGCCGAGGCCGCACCGCCACCGGAACCCCCACCCCCACCAAACCCAGCAGTGAGCTGCTTAGTGAAGCCCCAAATGGCATTAACCGCAGCCTGCGCCTCAAAGCCCTCACTCTCCCCGCCACCTCCTCCATTCCCATTAATCTCATTCCCATCCTGATCCCACTCCTCCGCCGCATAAGGCTCCCCATGTCCCGGATCGGTCACAAACCGACTCGGGTGGCCCAAATGACCCGACCGATCCTCGAACCGGTGTCCAAAGCTCAACCAGTCCTTCTCGATCAGGACGGCCATCCCGTCCAACGTGCGGAAGTAAGGGTCGAGACAGATCTGCGCCAACGCCGCGAGCTGAGTGGTGCGGTCCCATCCGTCCGAGCAGTGGATGAGCGCATGGGACGAGTTGATGTGCACGTTCCGGACGATCATCATGGTGCCCTCCATCAAGGCGGCGATGTGCTTCAGCCAGTTCGAGCGCTTGAGGGCGTACGTGTCGAGTGGCTTGGCAGGCGCCGGTATGCCGCCCGAGTGGTACGCAGCACTATTCCCACCCCCCGGCCGACCACGATACGTAGCATAGACGTTCCCATTCGCACCACCTCCCCCTCCTCCCACCGCTGCCAATCGAGACGCGTTCAACGTCGCCGCCCGATCGAGCAAGTTGGCCGAGTTTTCCGCCAACGCAGGAAAGGAAAGCGGCGGCTCCGCCTCCTTGAGCGCCTCACTAAGCTTATGGAGCGAATCCCGCATGACGTGGATATTGTCAATACCGAGGTACGCCTTCTTGCAACCCCTATAATGCTCCATATTCTCCGACCCGGCCCCCTTCGCCACGTTCGCCATGGCATTCGTCGTCGGCCGAGCGTCAATGATGAGATTCGTGGACGTCGCGCCGTAGATGACCATGCCCGCACTAGGCCCCAAGGCAGCGACGCCCCCACTCTGAGAGGCGGCTGCGGAGGCCGCTGCGGCCGCCTGTGCCGCTTTTGAGTTAGGGTCGGCAAAGATGTGTGAGCTGAAGATGGCCTCGATCAGCTTTTCGTCCTGGACGGATCGGTTGCCCTTGAGGCCGACCATGGGTTGGGAGCAGCGGGTGATCGAGCCGTAGTTGGCCCAGTGGAGGTAGGTTAGGGCTGGGATTCGGGCTTTGCTGCGGTACTTGGCTGCGTAGTTCAGGGTTTGGTCACTGATTCGCGATGGGACTACGAGCTGGTTGGGATAGGTGGGGGAAAACTGGCGAAGAGGAGTGGAATATGCTGTCTACGCTCAGTCACCGCTGCAATCTGTGACGGGCGGGAAGGGAACGAGCTTTACTCACGGAATACGTCTGATTAAGATCTGTGAAGCGCCATGCCTTGGTCCTTGAGCCGATGCCCTGGCGAGTGAACTCCTTCTTCGGATCATAAAACTTCCAGCCACTTTGAGAAGACGACGAGGAAGATTGCGAAGGTGGTACGCCGGGTTGACGATGGAACGCATAGAGTTGCTCCGGCGATCCTTTTTCGGCAGAATGGAAAAAAGGCATGATGTTCAGAGATCGAGGCTTGGGGAGGGCCCTAGGTAGCTGACGGAAAACTCACTGAGAACTGCATACGACTTGACAGTTTCGAATACATCTGTTGCGAGAGCTTCAGAGTCGAATCCGAGTGCGTAGATCTGGAAGGTACGAAGTCGGACGCCTAAAGGGTATATGCGTGTCTGGCGATCGTGGGTGGGTAAGGAGGGCAGGCGGACCAGGCTGTTGATGAGGGTATATGGGATCTGAAAAGAGGTAGAGGGGGAGGTTGAGCTTGAGCTTGAGATACGAGAGCAGACGGTGCGATGAAGCTGCTCACTGTGAAGGGCTCCTCTGTAGACGCTGGGAAGCGGAGTACGAAGTGATGAGCTGTAAGTTCGAGCGAGGGCGGCGAGTGCGAGTGCGTCTGCGGCTGAGCGAGCTTCTGATTTGACTGGAGGAACACGCGGTCGACCTGGAGACAGAGAGAGAGAGAGAGAGAAGTGTTAGCAGAGGCGTGTGAGCGGAGGGAAGGGACGGTGGAATGGGTTCACCTTGGTTACCTTGGGCACGGGGCGGGGCGAGGACGAGGAGCCCGCTGTGTATGTGGTGCCGCTCATCGGTATGTAGATGCTGCTTATGGTACGACTGGGGAACGCTGAGATCAGTCAGTGCTCCGTGCTCGATGTCGGCATGAGCCCGAGCTCATCACTGACTGAGGAGGAGGAGGAGGAGGGTGATGCTGTGACTGACTCACGTGACCTTACGCACCGACGTGGCCCTTTCCCTCTCTCCCGTTCCTCCGCCTGACCATCACCAACAGATCCAAGTCAAAGCGAAGATGGCAGACCTCCGCTACCTCGAAGCCTGGAAGAAGCAGGCCACCGCATCCTCATCGCGCACCACATCCTCCTTCGCAACCACGCCCTACAACGTCCGTCTCGACCAGCCCGGCGACGGCCTCTCCTACGCCCCCGACCCGCTCGCCTCCACGCACAACACCGCAAAGCGTCTCTTCCTCCCAGCCTCCATCTCCCTCGCTCCTTCCACATCCTCCTCCTCCTCCTTCTCATCCTCTTCCGCGTCCATCTTCGACTTCCAGGAAGAAATCGCCGAGCGCAGGAGGAAGAAGGAGGCTAACTTCAAGCTCGGCGACTATGATGGTGACTTGGAGGAGCAGGACAACGGGGACGAGGACGAGGACGAGGACGATGATGATTACAGGTTCGACGCCATGTCCATCGCCGCCCCCTCCATTCGCTCAACGTTCCCGCGGAAGGACAGCGACAACGCCTCCCTATCCTCCATCTCCACCCTCACCAAATCAACCACAACAGCCTCAAACCTATACGCCTCCTCGCACCCAGGCCTCGTCCCAGGCCCACCAAACACCCAAAACCAACTAACAACCTCCCGCCTACCGCCCTCCATCTCCAACACCCCCTCCCAAACGCCCTGGTCCGCCCCGCTCCGGACGAACTACCCCGCCCTGGACCGGCTGACGGAGGAGGAGCGCGAGAGCGGGAGACTGAGTCGGTGGGAGGAGATTAATGAGCGCGGGAATGTGCCGTTTGAGCAGCTTTTGGGAAATAATACCCGGGAGGGTGCCGGGGATGATGGGGCGAGTATGTTCTCGGTTCGGAGTGATGCGGCCAGTATTAGGACGAACGCGGATAATATTCGGGTGGAGGACCTCTTCGTGCCGGACCCAAGGTGAGTCCACACCACCTCCCCCCCCCCCAACTCCGAGTTTGAACCTCGAGAAACACTCACCCTTCCTGCTCATGCGATGATCGCAGACCATGGCGCCCACTGCGCTACGTCCGCCGAACCGACCCGCGCCAACTCCTCCTCCTAACCCACGGCCTCCTCGTCCGAGACCCAACAACCTCCACCCTAACCGGCGGCATCGGCGTCGACTACTGCCCCTCCTCCTCCTCCGAACCAACCTCCCTAAACACCAACCGCACAGAGAAGAACCTCTCGCACGCCCTCGAGGTCCCTCCAGACACCGTCCTACTCCAATCGACCACACTAACCACCAAACGCGCAGCGATACGGGCCGCACTTGCCGCGCTGGAGTATGCGGACTGGTTTGAGGAGGGGTTTGACCAGGTCGTGATTGGCGTTGCGCATGATTGGTTGGTTAGGGGGATTTGTGCTGATATTTGGCAGTGGAGGCAGGATGGGTGGGTCGTCAAGGGTGCGGCGGGTGCGGAGTTGGGGGTGGATGAGG
This sequence comes from Tilletia caries, assembly GCA_032718865.1. Taxonomy (NCBI): domain Eukaryota; kingdom Fungi; phylum Basidiomycota; class Exobasidiomycetes; order Tilletiales; family Tilletiaceae; genus Tilletia; species Tilletia caries. The sequence goes on along the minus strand of JALUTQ010000046.1, from coordinate 760,283 downwards.
GGGAGAGGGTGCCGGATCGCGATTTGTGGGAGCTTCTTGATGAGACTGTTCGGGTGAGTTTTCGGTCACTTTCCGTCGTAGAGCTCAGGTCCACGTTTGCTGAACCGAGTGTTCCTTTGCGTCTCAAAACCTGTCAGACCTACGAGGCGATTGAGTAAGTGGACCCAACCTTTCTTGCGCAACAAATCCCCTTTAAACGACATCTAACCCGCTCCTTCTTCCCTCCCTCGCCCGCAGCTGCAACGTCCGCTTCTGGCGCGTGAACAAGGCTGACCTCGGGACCGCCAAAGAACTCGCCGTAGCCGGAGCGGTAAGCTCACTCACGTCCCTGCAGAGAATGCAGAGAAATACGTTCAGACGACTCAAATCCAAACTCTCCCCTCTTCAGATCAACGACAAGCCACAGCCTGAGACGGTACGCTGGCGGAAGAAGCGGCACGATCCGACGGCCTAACAGCCTTTCAACGAAACTAAAGTGATAATAATGTATTTTGCGATGTAGATGCCGGACCGTCCCTAGACTTTAATACCCGTACTTCTTGTGAGCCACGCGTGCTGGGATCCAAGGTCTGGTTTTGTGGGATGCGGAAAGTCAGTCAGAACAGGGAGAGGAGGAAGGTAGGCTCATGCAAATCAAGGAGAGAACACTCACGCAACGACCATAGCAATCCTGCCTACGAGCTCGAACAGTTTCATGGTATGTACACCCCCCTGCTGTCGATCGACCAGCCGAATCGCCCGACGAGCGACGTCCTCCGGCCTCAGCCCATCCGACTTCTTCTTCTTTTTACCAGCACCATCACCCTGATCCCAAGTCGAATCAAACACGCCCGCCCGTCGGAGCGCATCCTCATTACCGCCGCCCGAAGACGAAGACGCCGGCGGCACATCCACCGCGCTCTGTCTGAAGCCGCTCAAAATCGTGCCCGGGCAGAGATAGACGAAGCTAACCTTCTTCCTGAACCGCTTCCCCTCCGACGCGCTCAACTCGCCCTGCAAGCCGACCTGGGACTCCGTCTCGAGCTCGAACCCCTGGGCGAGGATGAGCTGCGCGGCCTTGGTAGCGCCATACAGTGCGCGCGTGGGCGCGGGAAAGAGGGCGGCGAGGGAGGAGAGGATGTGGATTGCGGGCGCTGGGGAGGAGAGTTGTAGGATGGGGGTGAATGTCGTCAGGAGGAGGGCGGTGGATGTTAGGTTTGCTGTGCAGGCCCGGTTCACGGCTGTGTATGTCGAAGAGAGGGCGAAGGAGGATGGGTGGGTCGTCTGTTGTTGACTGTTGGGGGAGGAGGAGCCGGGGGAGATCGTTGGTCGGACGGGGTCGACGCCTGCAATTCCGAGAAGGGGCAGCAGGGCTGAGACGCCGAGGGTGATGTGGACGGTGTCGATCCCTCCGAGTTGGTCAAGGACGACCTTGCGCACATGAACGACGTCGGTATCCTTCGTGCAATCCGCCGCGACGCACAGAACCGCCAACCCCCCCTTCCCTAACCCGTTCCCGTTCCGTTGAGAAAGAGCATCACACTCCCTCTTAACCTCCTCAAGCTGCTCCAGCCTCCTTGCAACAAGGACCAAAGCCTTACATCCGCGTACAGCGTACTGCTTCGCAATGGCGGCGCCGGTGCCTGAGGATGCGCCGAAGATGATGACCCGTTCGGTGTGCGGGGGGAGGATGCGGTGTCGGGATGGTCTGGAGGAGCGTGCGAGGAGGAAGCGGAGGAGGACGCCTGTTGCGAGCAGGAGGGTCGCTAGCGAGGAGCGAGAGAGCGGGACTGCCATTGTCGAGGTTGAGGTTGAGGTTGAGGTTGAGGTTGAGGCTGAGCTCACGGTCGAGGTCATCGTCGCAGTCGGTCAAGATCGAAGAGGCCGTGCTTTGGGTGAGTGAACAGGAAAAGGCTCCGAGCATTGTCCAATCGCCGAATCACCGATGACCCACTCCCACAAAATTTCCCTTGAGCCGAGAGAAGAAAGGCTGGAGCTGGACGAGCTCGACGGCCTCGAACTCGACAGCGACAGCGACAGCAACAGCGACAGCGACCAGCGAACCAAATCATGAGTCTGAAGAACGCATACGAACCCCTGCACTTCGCCTCCCTCGGAGCAGCAGCAGCGGGAGCCAAGTCCGAGCTGATGCTCTTCCACCTGCCCGAAGGTCTCGATCTCAAAGCACTCGACGGCCTCAAGCTCGACACCGCTGCGATCACCAGCTTCAACGCGGCCAACCAGCAGTACGAGATCCAGCCAACGGACGTACCCTCTGCGACGCACTTGCTTCTTCCCGCCCAGAATCATACTGACTTGCAATCCAGTCAGTGCCTTCCTTCCTTTTTTCATCCATGTCCTCTGCATCGCTAACCAAACTATCCAACATATACACAACAGTGAAACAAGCCCTCACGCGCTCCTTCCACATCAGACTCAGGCACCCCTCGTACCGCCCCTCCCACGCTCCCTCCCTCTCCAGCACATCGTCCGCCACAGCGACTTCTGCACCCTCCACCTCAGCCGCGGCACGGAAAGCGGGCAGCGTCCCCGGGGCGAGGGTCAAGCCTGACCAGCCCTGGGATCGTCTTACGGGTTCGTTGTGAGTAGCAGATTGGTTTTCAATCACCCTATGATTGATGGCGCTCACTCTTTCTCTTACACCCTTGCTCTCGCCCCACCCCCAAAATAGCAAACCAGCCGGCTCGAACTCATCAGGCCCCCTGCCCGCTCTCACCCAAGCATACACGACTTCACCCCAAACCACAGCCATCCCCGCTCCTCCAAGTAGACAGCAGGAGAAGCACAGCAGCAGCAGCAGCAAGGGTGTCAAAGTCAAGCAAGAACCTCAACCGCCCACCACCGCCGATGACAGCCACAGCCTAAGCAGTTCAAGTCCATCCAAGAAGGACAAAAAGAAGAAAAAGAAGCAAGAGGAGGAAGAAGAAGAAGTCGACATCAAAGACGCCTCCTCATCCAAGAAGAAGGGCAAGAAGCGGGAGAGGGAGCTCGACGACGACACGGACGCGGACCTCTCCGTAATCAAGAAGAGCAAGAAGCTCGTCGTCGAGGGGGATAATACGGACGGGGAGGGGAAGAACGAGAAGAAGAAGAAGAAGAAGGAGAAGAGGAAGAGCGAGTGATGGGCGCGGGCGCGGTGTTCCTTCCTCCCGGTCGACTGTCGATGCATTGTGTCAAATCATCGGGACAAGATGGAATCCAACAACTACATACTCAAGTCAAGTCCCTCCATACCATTCATTTCCACCCTTCATCGCGTCTGTCGTACGAAACCTCTCAGTGGGAGAAGCCGTCACACCGCGTCACCGGGTGCAATAGATTATGTAGTGGTGGAATTCTTGTTCTTCTTCTTCTTTTTTTTTTGGATTACAGGAAACAGGTGTGTAAAACGAGAGAGAGGGGGGGGGAAAGATGGGGAAAGGGCAGTCTTCTATGTGTTCCTGGAGTGCCGGCAACTGTATGGGAGAGTCAGAGGCGGGAAGTCGAAAGGCGAAGCTTGGGACCAAACGAGTTCCAGCACGGGAGAATGAAGGAGAGAGTAGAGGCGCGACGGGCCTCACTCCGACGAAAAGGGCAGAAGTCGGAGCGGTGTGGGTGAATGGGCCACTTGAGGTACATCAAGTCGGATCAACCGTCGCCCAGCCCCGGCTCGGTGTAACCGATTTGTAAACGAAGGACGGCAAGCGAAGCAAAAACGCCCCGCCTCATCCCTCCTTCGCCGCCTGACCAGCCCCAGACACCGCCTCACCCCCCTGCACCTCCAACTGCGCCGCCATCAAGCTCCTAAACCTCGTCCCCGGCCGATCGAGCTCCTCAAAGCTGCCACTCTCGACGACCTTCCCGCCATCCAGCACAAGCACGCGCGAGGCAGACTTGATGGTCGAGAGCCGGTGCGCGACGATCCAGACGGTGATCCGGCCTTCGGAGATGATCTGGTCGATCGATTGGTTGATGAGCGCTTCGGAGCGGGAGTCGAGTGCGGAGGTCGCTTCGTCCAGGAGCTGTGTTCATTCATAAAGAGAAGGTAAGTCACTCCCCCCACGATCAAACGCAAGCATAAGTAAGGAGGAAGGGAATACTCACCAAGATCTTCGGCTGCCGAACCAACGCCCTCGCAATCGCAATCCTCTGCATCTGGCCCCCCGAAAGCTGCCTCGGCCCAATGACAGTATCAAACCCACTCGGCAACTCCATCACAAACTCCCACGCGTTCGCCAACCGCGCCGCCCGTTCCACCTCCTCCCTCGTCGGGGGATTCTCACACCCATACCCAATATTCTCCGCAACGCTCGCCTGAAACAACACAGGACTCTGCGCGACGACCCCGGAAAGCCGACGGACCTCATCCAACGGCAACTCGCGCAAATCATGCCCGTCCAACTTGATCCTGCCCGAGTTCGGGTCGTAGAAGCGGAGAAGGAGGGAGTGCACGGAGGACTTGCCTACTCCCGAGGGTCCGACGAGCGCGACGCTCTCCCCGGGTTCGATCGTTACGTCGAGGTCCCGCAGGATGGGGTTGTCCGGCCGGGACGGGTAGGCGAATGATATTTTCTCCATCTGGATGCGCGGGGGTCTGTTCTGGGCTGACAACCTCGTCGCCGTCGCCGCGGTTGAAGAAGAAGAAGCGGCAGCGGCAGCTCGGATGGTAGGTTCGCGGTCCATGAGTTGGAACACCCGAACGCCGGCTCCGATGGCACGCATGAGGGAAGTGACGAAGCTCGTCAACGAGGCCAGTCCGCCGCCGAGGTAGGCCGTGTAGAGCAGTAGGGAGGTCAGATCCCCAACGGTGATCTCACCATGGGAGACCAGATGGCCCCCATAGCTCAACAAGCACAAAATCGCCACATTCCCGGTGAGCCCCGTGCCCGAATAGAAGAACCCGGTAGCGATGGCCTCCCTGGTCTGCAGCTTGACAACATCCTCCACCTTCGCATTGAACCGGCCGGCCTCTTGCTCCTGCGTGTTGAAGGCGGTCACCGTCCGGAAGGCGGGCGGGCTGATTCGTTCCTCGGCTGTTTTGGAGAGCTCGCCGACGGCGTCTTGGGTCTTGTTTGTGAGGTCGCGGATGAAGCGGGAGTAGAACACGGCTCCGATGGCGGCGGGGGGTACTGAGAGCCAAGGGGACAGTGGTGAGTTGGGAGAGCATACGTGAAAGGGAGGAAGGGAAGAAGGGATAAGACTCACCGACGCAGCACATGAGCAGGGTGAGCTTGGCAGAGATGTAGAGCATCGCACCCGCCGCAGCGACGGTAGTAACAGCGGACCTCAACCCGTCGCCCAAATTATCAGTAAGCGACTCGCCGACGATGGTAGTGTCGACACTAAGCCGACTAATGACGTCGCCCGCGCCCTTATCAGCCCACTCAACATCCTGCCTCAAGACATTCCTAAAGCTGCGTCTCCTCAAGGCAGCAATGACCTCAATCCCCGCCAAGTCCAACAAGATGTTCGAGCCCGCCTTCGCACAGGCGCCCATGACGAACACGGCCAGCAGCGTGAAGGCGACGGTGGTGAAGGAGAAGCCGTAGAGCGTTGGGGCGCCGTTGGAGAAGAAGTCGATCAGTGCTCCGATGACCGCCGGCACCGAGAGGGAGACGGCGGAGGAGACGAGGAGGAGTGCGAATGCGATGAGGATGCGGTTCCGCTGGGAGGAGGCGAGGGAGAAGAGCCGGCGGAGGTCGGGGAAGGAGGGTGCGGGTTGTGGTTGTGTTTCGGCGGAGGAGGAGGAGGGGTTCTTGTTGTCTTTGGAGGCTGCTGCTTTGGAGGCTGCTTTGAGGACGCGGTCCCATATTCTGGTGAAGAAGGTCGGTGGTTGGGTGGGAGTTGCTTTAAATTTGTCGGTATTTGATGGGGCTGCGGTTGTTGTGGTAGTGGAGGTCGAGGTGGACTGGGAGCGGATTGCGAAGGAGTGTTGGAGAGATGGTCTTAGACCGAGGGTGTTGGCTGTGCTGAGTCTTGATGTTGATGGTGCCCATGGTCGAGCTGATGGTGATGCTGGTGGTGTTAAGTGATGGAGTGATCTTAATGAGCGCGCGAGGCCGGGTGCTGGCCAGCATGGCGAGGGTGAGGGCAGCGGTGAGAGCGACGAGCGCAGGCCGAGAGCGCGCAGACCGACGCGTCCTGCTGTTGACTCGAGCATCATCCTCAGTCCATGCTCATGCTCGTCCTTCTTATGGAAGTCAGCATGAGCATCAGCCTCACGATCTTCGCGCAAGCCAGCGAGCGATCTTGCTCAGCCACGTGGCAGCCACGTGATCACGCCCTTCACCCTCACTCACTCAACACCATCTCGACCTCGACGGCGACCAGCTCAGCCTCGACACTCACACTCACACTCACACTCACATCTCACAAACACCCTCGCCCAGACACACCATGTCAGGAAGACAAGGCGGAAAGGTCAAGGTGCGCTTCTCATCTCCCTCTCCCTCTCCCTCTCCCTCTCCCTCTCCCTCTCCCCTTTTCGCTGACACACTCCAACCCCCACACACAGCCTCTCAAGGCGCCCAAGAAGGACAAGAAGGACCTCGACGACGAGGACCTCGCCTTCAAGGCGAAGCAAAAAGCAGACGAGGCTCTCCGCAAGGAGGCCGCTGCCAAGCTACAAGGCAAGAAGAAGTGACACTCTGTACCATCATCATCATCAATCTCGACCCTGAGCATCAACACCAAATCACACACTCCCAGCGAACACCAGCTTTCTTGCAGATTGGTATATTCACGACTCTGTATTATGCTACAACCCCCTGCCGCAGCCGAAGAAAGCAGTCAAGACTCGCCGCGCGTAGAGGTAGACGGAGAGGACGATCGAGACAGGTACGGCGCCAGGCCGAGGTACTCGATCGTGAACAGCCGCATCAGCATCGACCACGCGTACATCGTCGGGTAGTCCAGCGCAGACGCGTCGTCCTGTATGCAACGAAAGAATGTCAGTCGTGCTAATCAAAAGTAAAGGGAGAGAGAGAGAGAGAGAGAGAGCGCGAACTCACCGAGAGCTTGTGCCAGACAGCGGGAAAGGGCGACGGGATCAGATGAAAGATCGGCACCCCCCTCGCAGCAAACGGCAAATGATCATCCTCGATCCCACTCCACGCCTTCCGGCCCGCGAAGAACGTCTTCCCCTCCTCCCCCTTGTCCCACTTCAACAGACCCGCATCCCGCAACGTCCGCTCGGCTGAGACAAGACGGTCGTACAGCCAGCTCGTGTGATCGAAGTAGTTTGGTATCGACGGGTTCGGGGCGCCGAGGAGGTCGAGGAGGACCATGTGCTCGATCGTGTCCACCGGTTTCACGGGCGTGGAGGAAGTAGGTGTATACCTCCTCGCCTCCATCTCCATCTCCTGCCCCTCCCCTTCCTCCTTCTCTTCATCGCCCTCGCTGCGCCTCCTCTTGGGCCGCGCCGCAGAGGGAATCACCAGCTCCGACCAATTCGACGCCAACGCCCTCGCACCATAGATCGAGTCCGTCCGACTCCACGTCCTGAACGCCTCCTCCCCATCAAAGAACACAACCTGCAACGTAGTCTCCCCCGCCACACTCGCACCCTCCACTCCTTTCCTCCTCTCCGCCCGTCGATCGAGCAGGGAATCAATCGCACGCACCGTATCTACCAGGATCGCACACGGCGCCGCGCTGTCGGTCGCCCCTACGAACCCCTCATTGGGGCGCGCGAAGAACTTGCTGTCGAAGTGCGCCGCGAGCATAAGTTTCCGCGGCGCCTCGTGATCCTTCGTCGCGATCAGATTCGTGAACTTCTTCCTCCCCTCAGGCGTGTCAGCCTCGAAAGTGTGTCGGTCGAGTGTCCACCCGGAACGAGCGGGGCCGTGAGGGGAGGCCGGTTTGGGTCCGAGTTCGCGCTCGAAGATTTCGGCCAGGGTGTTTTGGACGAGGGTATTGTTTGCCGTTCCGGGAACGCGCGGGATGAGGATGGTGGACAGGAAGGAGGACTTGGACCGGAAGTCGATGGAGGCAGCTGGGTCTGCCAGTGTTGGGATCACGGCCAGCAGGGAGGCGGACGAGGCTGGGTCGATCGGGGTGTAGTCCCGCTTGGAGAAGGACTCGGTCAGGTGGGAGGGACGGGAGCGGGCGAACAGGGCGTCGTAGTTGAGATCCGACGCTGATTCGTCTTCGAGTGGGTTGATGAATCTGGCTGTTGTCTCGGAGAGAGAGAGCAGGAGGCCGAGGCCGAGGGCGAGCAGGAGGAGCCAGGGCCAGGACGAGATCCTCCTGCGCTCGGCTTGAGTCGTGGTCGTTGTTGTTGTCGCTGCTACTGATCGCATGGTCTTCCTCTTCCTGCTTGATGCCATTCTTCTTTCCGCCCGCTGTCGTCGTCGTCGTCGTGGAGCTCATCCTCATGCCCGCCGGTGTCGAGCTCATGCTCATCCCGAGCCTTAGGGTTAGCCACGTGGGATCACCATTCTTCCACACAAACAAAGCGCAAGCCAGAAGGAACGCTCACAAGGCGGACGACCATCAGCGCATCCCTCCCTCCCTCCCTCATCCCCAACAGCAACGATGTCCTTCTTCCAGCGTCCCTCCCAACAGCAGCAGCAGCAGCAACCACAGGCGTTCGCACCGCCCTCCACCTCCTCCGTCGCAGCACCGCCGCCGCCACAGCAGACATATCAACAGCAGCACGATCACCAACAACAACAACAACTGCAGCAACAACAGCAATTCATGCTCGCAGCAGCTGAGCCGACCCTCTTCCAAAAGTGTACGTAATGCCACCTCTTCATACAGAATGCCCCCGTCGCTCCATTAGCTCACGAAATTTTCAAACACCCTTCCCCCCCCGCTTTGGTTTCTTGTCTCTGATTTGGGGTGCAACTTTGCCGGCGCGCAGTGTCACAGGGCGCGATGATGGGCATGGGCGTCGGTGCCACGATGGGCTTCCTCGGCGCGGGTTTCCAGATCCTACGGTCAGTCCTGACCGCATCCCCCCCTCCGCGCTTCTCTCCCGTCCCTGGAAACCCCGGTGGGGCTCGAATTTTCGCTGATCCTCCTAGCTCTCTCTGTACGATTTTATTTTTAATTTTTACAGCGCCGGGCCAGGACCGCGCGGTGTTATGGGTACGCTATCTCAATCTATGCTGGCCATGGCTGGAACGTTCGGGTACGTCTACTCCCTCCCTCCCTCTCCCTCTTCCCTTTCCCTCGGCCCGCCTTTCCAAAAATAAACTAAAATGATTGATCTCATTCATCCCCTTTTCAACAACACACAGCGCAATCATGAGTATCGGCTCCGTCATTCGTACCGAGGGGAAGGACGACGCGCGCTGGATCGAGGCCGCACGGAGAGCGCCGCCTGTGATCCTTCCAGCTTCCGCACGACGCTCGACGACACTTTGAGAAGAAAGAAAAAACACCCCATCCGGCTTGTTCCACCACCACATTTACTTTGCCACCGCTCAACCAATCCAAGATTCTGCTTGGGGTATGTATATCCTGCTGCCTCCCTTCGCATCGCACTGTTTCGACTGTCTGTTGCTTGCTTTCCCCCCTTCCCTCTGCGTGGCATCTGGTCGCCGGGACCGTCTAACATGGTGCTGGGGAGAGCCAGAACGAGAAAATCCGTCTGTTGCTTGCGATTTACGTGCTGGTTTGCGGATCGCCTCGGCGCAAAGGGAGTAAAGTAATGTGTAGCAAGGGATGAGAGCAGGATCAGCGAGGCAGGGGTAGTTCGGGGTTGGGGAGAGGGAGTAAGAACAAGTAAGCGAACAAAAAAAAAGTAAGGGGGACAGAGGTCCAAGGTCCGTGACAGTATAGCAGAAGGAGGAGGATGAGGATGAGGGAGAGGTATATGAAGGGTCCGCATGGCCGGGAAACCCAAGGTCGTCGGTCGGGACGAGCATGGCACGATGGCCGGGAGTGGGGCGGTTCGCTCGGTTGGGGGGTTTCTCCGGCGAGAAACGGTAGGGAAACTTCCAGAGGGGCGCGACTGCAGAGCGCTTTTTAATCCAACTTGAGACGTCTCGAGGGCTCAAAGCTAACCTCGAGGACCCGGGGACTTGTTTCCCCCCGAGAGGCCAGACTGCCGTCCGAGCCAGCGCGCGGAGGATGAGGGGAGGAAGGGGAATGGGAATGGGAAGTGTTATCACATCGACATCATGTCATCGTCGTCCTCTTCGACATTCTTCTTCCAGCGCCTCGTCCGCGTCTCGCCCCGAGTCGTCTTCGAAGGTCGGAAGTCCTGCACTATCCTCCTATCCACAGTCTAAACATATCAAAAAAGGAAACGAGTCAGTTGACGCATTGCTCAACCTCCCACCCCAGAATCCCCCAGGGAAAAAACTCACATGAACATAGTACCGCCCCCCACCACTCGCCCACGACACCGACCCGCTCGAGTACGTCCGCTCCACGACGCGCAAGATGGCCAGCGGACTCGACAGCGTCCGTTCCGTCAGTCTGAAATCGGGTGGCACGAACGGTTTGAGGGAGATGATGTGGCAGCCGTCCTTGAGGTCGAGGAATTGGAGCACGAGCTTGTCGTTCGTCGCCGGCGTGAACGCGTAGCTGGAAATCGAGGTGGGCCCGTGTCTTTAGCAAACACACCGCGTCGAGGGCCAGAAGAGGGGAAAACAGGAAAGAAAGAAAAGAACTCACTTGTTAACAAGGACGACATCCGCCCTCAACAAAACCTCCCGAACCCTCTCATCCGTACAAAAATTATCCTTCCAAGCCTCCACCTCGCCCCCCCTCAACCCCCACATCGCCCACCGCGCCCTGGCCTCCTCAATCTGCGCACTCGCAAGGGACGCAGGGGTGTCCATCATCTCGCACCCGTAGGCGGAACATCCCGTTTGGAGGGCGAGTTGGACGATCACGTTGCCGACGCCGGAGCCCATGTCGACGAAGACGCTCGAGGGGCCGAGGCCGGTTAGGTGGGCGATTTCGGAGCTGAAGCGTGGGAGGAGCTCGCCGTATCTGCCAAAGTTTTAAAAAAAAAAAGTGTTGGTCTTTCAGCACGGAGGGTCCAGTATACCCAACCCCCGCCCAAGTTTAAGTAAGGAGGAATGAAGCTCCACTCACACATTATCAGAGAACGCCTGATAATCGTTCAGCAACTCCACCTTCGGGCCCACAACCCTCGAATAGCACTGATCATGAATCGTCGTCCAAAGCCGTTCCGGAATGCCGACCTCCGACATCCGCCTCACGCCATCCAACACCACCCCTTCGCGTTTCGCCGCGCGCATCGTCTCGTTGAAGCGCGCGACGGTGCGCACGAAGAGCGGGCCGTTTCGACGGTTGCGCGCGCGTTGGAAGGAGCGCAGGATGGATTCGGAGGGGGTGGTGGTGGTCGTCGTTGGACCGGGGGTGGAGAGGGGGGTGGGAGCGTCAGCTATGGCAGTTGTAGGCTGCGGCGTAGCCAGTCTATCCGACGTCGTCAAGCGGAGGGCTGAAGATGACATAGGCCCCACCGCGCCCGTACCGTCGGCAAGCTGCCCACCGTGCGCGGCCAAGCGGACGGGCGTGCTCGCCCCACTGGGATAAGCAGTCGTAGTCAGCGGCGAGAGCGAAGTACTCGCATGAAGCGCAGCCACCGCACCCCCGACCGGCGTCACCTGCCCACTCAACGTACTCGCGACCCCCAACGGGGACGCCGCATCCCTCGGCAACAAGCGACTGCCCGTGCTCGGCTCCAACTCCTCCAACCTGCCAAACAACCGAGTCCTAAGCGCTTCATCCGGGAAATAGGACGACACCATCACATGGATCGTCCGAAGCAGGTCCGAGAGCGGGTCGTACTCGTCCAGCGGTCTGGGCACGAGCAGCGGGAAGCTCTCCGAGGCGTGCATGGCCGGATATTCGAGCTGGATCAGGGTGAGGTCGTCGATGTCGCGGAAGTAAGGGGCGAAGTTCTTGAGGCCGGCTTGGGTGACGACGTCCATGCTGGAGGTGGCCCGGATGAGCGGACGGGTGGGGTTGTCGATCCCTGTGGTGCTCGTGTGTGTGCGCTGTTGACGAGGTTTACCGTCTTCACGCTTGGCACTGGCTTTCGCCTCTTTCACCGCGGCCTTCTCGTCCTGTCGGACCACATCTCTGGGTTGGCGGGGTGGGTAGACCCATTCCTCCTTGGAGAGACTGTTTCCGGATCGGGAGGAAGACAGATCATGCAGGAAGGCATCATCATCTTTTGCGTCGTCGTCATCGTCGGAGGAGAGTTTAGTGGTACGCGGGCGTGGTTTGCGCTTCGTGGCGCTGCTAGAGGCCTGGGATGAAGAAGGGCTGCCGCGCTGTTTGTTCTCCGAGGCGGAGCTGGCGGTGCGCCGCTTCTTGAGAGGACGTAGATCGTTTGCAGCGGCTTCGCCTGCTGCTGCCGAAGCGACGTTTCCCCTGCGCTCAGCATGTTCCTTCTCGGCCTGTTCGCGTTCGCGCTGTTCGCGCTCGTGGGCGATGCGCAGTCTGCGCTCCTCAGGGAGGGCGTTGTACTTAAAGCTGGTACTGGACGACGAGGCTGTACCGGCACCACTGGCTCTGCTGAGAGAGCTTGATGAGGTCGTTTTGGCCTTGGTGGTGACTGTCCTGACGACGACGACGGAAGGTCTGTGCGAGGGTACGGTGGAGGGTGATGGGGAAGCTGCTGGGGAAGGGGAAGCGATTTTGTGATTCAGGTGGCGCACGGCTGATGGTCTGGATGTTGCTGCGCTCGCGGATCGTGGGGAGGAGGTTGAGGATGGGGTGTGGGCTCGTGACGGGGAGGCGGGAGAGGCTGCTGTGGATGATCGTGCGCCTGAGCCGGCAGCGGCAGTCACAGCTGCATTTCGGAGAGATGCGTTGGCTACGTTCTTGCGGACCACGCCTGCGGCTGATCTCGCTCCTGAGGCTGATGCGGCGGCGGCGGCGGGTGCAGAGCGTGGGTGTGTATGCGTGGAAGCTGTGCTGGATCCGAAGAAGTCGAGCCCTGCCATCGCTGCGTGCTGCGTGCTGCGTGCCTTGTGCCTGGTGCCTTCGCTCTCGAGTTCTTGTGCCGTCCGTGGACGGATATCCACCGGGACTTGCTGGGGTTGTATTGAGGGGTGGCGAGGAGAGCGGAGTGTGTGAAATGTGAATATCGCTCAGCTGAGTTCTTCTAAGCAGTGGAAGGAGGCGTCCCCGTCCTTCGACTTCGACTTCGACTTCGACTTTCGACTTCGACTTCTCCTCGGCGTTGTGACTTGTGTGTGTGAGGAGCGGTGTTGTGGACTTGTGGTGGAGGAGATCACGCGACCCTTGCTGACCTTGGCGGGGGAGTCTCATCCGACACAGAAGGTCACGATAAAGTCTGCTGCGCTCGGCCATTGCGCCACCCGGACACCCGATCAATTGCCGGGAACACATGGACGCCTTTATCGCCTTCAACCCCAATTCCACGTGGAAGAAAAACTAGATCACGTGACCCCACTTCCAGCTCGGCGGGGGGGCAAAAAAAGGACAGTCTCGTCCGTCTCCATTGCTATCATGTCTAATCCTGCCCGCTACGCGCTAACTCTAACCCGAAAAAAAAAGTGGTGTCCTGCATCTAACTTAGCAACCAAGTAGAAAAAAAGGAGAAAAAAGAAAAAAAGAGAGACCTGAAAGGGATTCCAACCGCAGACCTGCACAATCACAAGCCGCATCACTAACGCCTATACTATGAGGGAAAGTTGATGCAGACCTTGATTTGTGACGCAATATAAACAACTTCAACGTGAGCGCGCTAAAGATTAGGGATCAAAGCGCGCTAAAGCGCGCCCCGATCGCCTCAATCGCCTAATCACCGTTACCACGTGGGATTGGGGTTGAAGGCGATAAGGGCCTTGGAACACATGTCGGACAGTGTTGTTGATTTCGGGTAATGGGCGGGTAACGGGCGGGTAGGGTCGGGTAACGTGGCAAGTCACTAGTCAGTGCCCATGAAACCCGCCCGAACCCGTTGAGGCAGCTGAGACTACCCGCCCGACATTTGGTCGGGTTACCCAATGGGTAGCATACTCTAGCAGTAGTCTCATTTAGCAATGTGACCTCCACTTCAGACCTATTTTCCCACGCAATAAGAGACACCTGACGGTCGACTGAGCATAGATAGAGCACCAGAAGAAGCTGGAAAGCATAGCCCTTGTCCTCCCTCACGTATCCCCTTAGTGGAGATGATCCCAACATCCTTCCAGCAGTGTGAAGTCTGAACAGTCAGAGCAGTTCGGGTAGGTCGGGTACCCGACCACATGTCCGAACCCGAACCCTGTGGTCTTGCGTTACCCAAACCCGAATCATAAGGGTCATTTTCCGGATTTTCCTACCCATTACCCAAACCCGAACGGGTACCCGTTCGGGCGGGTACCCAATCAACAACACTGATGTCGGTCCGGATAATTGGATAGTTCGATTATGACCTCAGACCTCAGTCCATCCCAAAACAAGAGGATGCGCATGTCTCTCGACCACCACCACACCGCGACCGAGAGCATCGACAGCGAGGATGGCAGCGATCCCCTTCCCCACCGATGCCACTGCATCCCAGGGCACAGGCATAGCCACAGGCACAGCACCCACAGACTCAACCTCAGCCCCAGCCCCAGCCTCAGGCCCAGGCCCAAGCCCATCCTCCGACACAACCCCACCCTCGCTCTCCCAAGCCAACACACCCACCGCACCACCCCCACCCCCCCTCCACTCCTCCCACACCGCAATCGGCGCCATCTCCATCCCCTCCACCGCCCCGCACAGCGCCAATCCCAACGTAAACGCACCAGGCCACATCCCCATGCCCCCGCCCCCTCTCAGTATAGGCTATGGCGGCGGCATGGGGCATGAGACCCATGGGCCGCCCTCGCCTTCGACCTTGACGGATGTTATTCTGGGTCTGCATGCTACGCTTTATGCTAGTAAGAAGAGCGGCGAGGAGGTCATGCAGATGGTCTCTAGGTTTTACGATAACGATGCTGGTGCGTTTTCCTTTTCCTCCGTTGTTTCCTTTGGGCCTGTGACATCCCCCATTCCAAATTCGCTCACGCCTCTCTCTCTCTCTCTCTCTCTCTCTGCCCCAATCAGTGTTCGAGAGCCCGCTCCTTCAGGCGCGCGGTCGGGAACAGATTGCGAACCAGTTCAAGATGGCCTTCGCCCTGCCCGGCATGGACGTCCAGTCCGAGCTCCGCGACGTCATCTGCTCCGACTTCGAATTCGGTGCGTTCATCCCATTTCCCTTTTTCTCCTTTACTAGAGCTCGTCCGACTCACATGACACTTTGTATCTGTTTCCACAGACGGAACCCGAGCCGGTATCATCGACCACACCCTCACCATCACCCTCTTCCCCACCCTCTTCGGGTCCACAGCAACCTACCCCGAGCCAGGCAACGCAAACGCCACAGGCTTCGCAGGACGCAGTGGCATGTACGGCGCTGGTGGCGGCGGTGCAGGCGGACGCAGCGGTATGAGTGGGCTGGGTGGCGGAGACGGTACCACCACGGCCGGCGGACGGAGTTCCCTCACAGGCGGCATCCCTATCAGCGCAGGAGGCGTCAGTGGCGGCGGCGGCGGGGGGTCGTCCTACTTCCACGGTCGACAGAGTGGGCTCGCTTCTGCGGGTCTGTCTTCGTTTACTGTGCCCGGCGGAGGAGGAGGCTCGTACTTCCACCACGTCCACCCATTCACGCCCATGTCTGCCGTTCAGACGCCATACCCAGGCCCGGGTCACATGATGAACAACAACGCGAACGCGAGCACGTTCAGTCGGATGGGGAAGGAGGACGAGGATGATGCGCGGAGTGGTAGTGGGAGTCGGATGCGTTCCGAGAGTTTTAGGACGAGGCAGTCGCAGTACGGGGCAGGGACGGGGACGGGGACGGGCCCTCCTTATGAGGACGAAGATATTGATCCGGAGCGGGATGGAGAGACCGGACGACAGTTCTCGTACATGGGCACTTCTTCTTCCACCACGGGAGGGGCCGCGCGTTCGTACTCCGGCCACGCAGGTTCGATCGCAGGCGAGGACGACGACGACGCTCTCAATGGGGACCTCTCCTTCTCGACCTCGGCTGGAGGGAGAGGAGGAGCGCTGACGACGCAGCATGTGGGACAGTCGACTCGTCCTGCGATGCCTGAGGAGGCGTTGATGGCGCATTGGTCTGCCTCTGGCTTTGGACGGGCGAGCGTGAGGGCGTTCTTGTGGAGTGTGTTCCATCCGCGGGCTGCGCTGAAGGCGTTGTGCAGTTTCCAAATACGCGTCATGGTGAGTCTCTCTTTCTCTCTCTCTCTCTCTTCATTCGGGTTTTACTCATTTTCCTTTGCTCTCTTGATTGACAGACGCGCTTGGAGTTCAATGACAACGGATCGATTGTCAGACATGAGGACATGTGGAGTGTGCGCGAGGCGATTGAGGGGATGGTACCCTTTGCCGGTCTTGGTGAGTTTCAGACACTGGTCGGAACAGAAGAGCGGTGGCTTAACATGGTTCATTGCACAGTGTACGCGCTTGAAAGAAGGATCGTAGGCTTCTTGGTATCCTGGGCGGTCGCCAGCGGGTTCACGATTTCGCAGATCCTACTATCACACGCGATGAAGAACGGCGAAGGAGGCGGAGCGGCCGGAGCAGCGGCGAGGAAGCAGGAGCTGGTACAGGGAGCTGGCACGCGTGCGATCTGGAGTGGGATGGGAGGGGACGCAGCTGCGAACGAGGTAGAGCGTGCGTTACTCCAGCACCAACAGCGATTGGACCGGGAGCGTGAGCGTGAGCGCGGTGGGCCCATCTCAGCGACGCACTCGAGACAGCCGACATACTCGTCCGCAGCGGATTATCCATATGCGACGTTCTCGCGCTCGCGTGCGCCGAGTCCGACGCGCCGGTTCGGGTCGATGAGTGGTGCGGGGAGCTCGACGAATTTGGTCACGGGGACGCGGTCGAGGGCGAGGTCGCTGATTGGGCAGAATCCGCATCATCATTTGCGGGCTGCGTCGAGTCAGAATTTGCTGCAGTGGGGTGCAGGTGCAGGTGCGGGTGCGGGTGCGGGTGTAGGGTCTGGGTATCCTTCGAGTGCGACTGTTACTTCGCATGGTGGTGGGGGGTGGGGGCAGCATGGATGAGGCAACCCCCTGCTCCGGACTGGTATCGTGTCGTTTGCGGACTCTACTCTCCTTTCGTTCCCCTTCTCTCGCTCCCTTCCATTTCCCGTCCTCGTCCTTGTCCTCCAGGCTCCAGTGTCTTGCGCGGCCTCGCAGATGGAACACATACCATTCATTCATTCATTCATTCTCTTGCCATTCGCGTGCTGTGAGTGAGGGAGAGCGGGAATGGCACGTGGAAATGTGCGGTGATGTCAGATTGGATCGGGGGTGGTCCCACTTGGCAGCTTGTCAGCATGAGGTTGACTGCCCAGTCCCCGCTGTCGAAAAAGGGACGGCCATATCATCTGATCTGTCGAGTCCAACCATTGTGCATACCCACCTCGACACCGACACCGACACCGACACCGACACCGACACCGACACCGACACCGACATCGACATCGAGCCAGCTACTCCGCTCTCCCACTCTGCACTCTCTCACGGTGTCTGTCGCAGGCCCCCGCTCCCCCATCTGCAGCACAGCCTGACCCAATCTTCTTCTCATCTCGCCATCGCCAAACATGAGCTCGGCACCCAACATGGACTTCGTCCTCTTCGACGACCCACAGTCAAGGGCAGCGCAGTATAGCATCAACCCAGCAGCAGCACCCATCAACAACGCCTTACCAGGAAGCGCTCAAATGCAGCCGCAGCCACTCAACAATGCCTTCCTACCGCACCAGCAACAAGCATTCAATCCAAACTTCAATATCAACAACCATCTCACAGCCATACCAGACCCATCCGCAACCTTCCCCATGGCCAAGTACAACCAGCCCCTCGCATTCAGCAATCCGCACATCCCCATCGGATACGCTCCACCTGGCATTCCAGCGCCCACCAGCTCAGCAGCAGCAGCAGCAGCAGCGGCCCTCGCCATGAACTCACAACCTCTCGCTCTCGGCGGCTTCGGCGCATACAGACAGCCAATCGACCCACGCGCAACACCAACCCCTCAACAGCTAGCCTCAATCGTCGCCTCACAACACGCAGCAAACGCAGCAGCAGGCGCAGCAGCCGCAGCAGCCGCGCAGAATCGACCCATTTCGCAGCAGAGTGCGGTCATGCCCTTCCCAGGCGCTCTCGTTCGGCCTGCGGGAATGAGCCCAGCGGGCATGGGCACGGCCCTTGCGCAGGAAGCACAGCGTATGAATAACAACGAGCAGACTTCTCCCTTCATGGGTGCCAATACACCATTACCCATCGACGCAGAGACAGACGCCATGCCCCTCTTCCCCTCTACCTCCTCCTCTTCCTCTTCCTTGGCGTCCGCCTCCTGCTCGAGCCATCATCCGACGATGTCATCAAGTCAGCAACGGAGGTCATCCCATCCCGCCAACGAGAGTAATCGGATGGACGTCTTTAATGGGTCGCCGGTGAACCCGCCCTCGGGCTCCTTCGGGCCGCCCATCCAGAATCTCTCTCTGGGAGGCGGAGGCAGATTATCAAGCAAGTCACTCCGGAATCATGACAGCGCTGCCGACTGCTCTTCCTCCTTCGACGGACCACCCCTCTTCCCAATACAGTCATCCTCCTCCTCCTCCTCCTCCTCCTCCTCCTCCCTAGCCGCTAGCTCCGTCACTACCCCCTCGGCGGTAAGCATGCAGGCCTCCCACTCCAACATGTCTTCCTCCGATACGAACACCACCGCGGGTACCTTGACACCTACCTCCGATGCGCGCTCCTTCCTCCCGGGTCCTAGTTCGACCAGCACGAGCGCAGCGGATTCCCTCTTCTCCATAGCGGCCCAGCAGCACGCCCAGAATCAGGCCTCTTCCTCTACAGGCGGCAGCGGAAGCGGCGCGGGATGGTCGTTGACGGGGAGAACGGGCAATAAGCCAATCTTCTCCAAAGCGGAGGAAAGCGACCTGCTCTCGACGCCCAAAGCTCGCGAGCAACCGATGATGCCGATGTCCACGTCCTGGTCTAGCTTGTTTGCCAACACCAATAACAGCAACAACAAGCCGGCGGAGAATCAGGCGTGGTATAGCATGGAGGATGCGTTGAATTCCAACGTCGCGAATGTCAATAATCCCAACGCAGCGGGAGGGATGGGCTTCGACATGGGTCCCAGCAGCGTTGGGAATTCGAATACTGCTTTACCGCTCAGTCTGGGAAGTGGTTTTGGCAACGCACCCGCCGTCGCTCCTCTCGGCGGCAGCAGCAACAACAACGGCGGCGGGCGCATCATACTCCGCGGACCCAGCGCTGCCAATGCCGCAGCGGGCAACTCGGCCAGCAGCGGGCTGAGCCTGTTCGACCCGAGCGAGTCGAACGATGATGATGATGATGATGGTGGCGATGAGGAGGGTCCTGGTGCTGTGAGGAAGCCGATGACGGCGCTGCAGGCGATTGGAAAGGGCGCCGGTCTTTCCACTGGATCCTACTTCGCATTGGGGAGCGATGGGAAAGGCGGCTTGAAGGCGGCCTCTGGAGCGGGGAACGGGCGCGGGCAATCACAACAACAGCCAACGCAACTCAGCATGCTCGCGAGTTCGACCCTGTTCAACTCCTCGAACGGGGATCCTCAACAACAGCAGCAGCAGCAGCAACAGCAACAACAACACGACGCCGGCATGTTACCTCGCTTTGCGGCCATTGATGAGAATGGGACGAGCGACTCGGATGATTATGACGAGGCGGAGCTGGATGAGTCCATACGCAGGAGACGGCGGGAGCAGTTCTTGATGCGGCAGAAGCAGCAGGGTTTAGGGCCTGGGTCGGCGCAGGGGTCCAACGGAGGAGCAGGTGGGGGGAATCATGGGTCCGCAAGTTTATCATCATCGACTTCGAGTCTGAGTAACCTCCCCCATTCCGATTCGAGCACAGCAGGGGGGAGTGCGGCAGCGATGCAGCGCGCCCGCTCTGCAGGCTCAGGCTCAGCATCGGCGAATAATTACCTCGGCACGCATCCGGGGATGTCGCGGAGGTCCTCGAGCTCGACGAGTGGGGAGGACAGTCTGATGAGTCCGCCGATTCGGGACTCGGCAGAGGCGCTTGCGCACTTTGGTCTGGGACATGCACATGGGGGTGGGAGTGGAGGGAATGGCGCGGCGGTGGCTCCTGCGTCGTTTTCTGTGCAACGGAATGGGAATGTGAACCATTTCCGCTCGCAGATTTCGAGGGGTGTGGGCGGTGGTGGTGGTGTTGCGGGTGTGGGTGGGGGTGGTGCAGGGAAGGGCAAGACGGGCCCACCGCATTTACTCAGTCGTCCGGCGGTGCCATCCGTCGGAGACAAAGTGAGCAAGGCAAACGCGAAGGCAGACGCTGCTGCTGCTGTTCATCTGGCGGCGGCGGAACGAGATGAGGATGAAGATGATGGGGACGATGATGATGGTGATGGTGAGAAGGATGAGGAAGGGGAGGATGCCGCGGAGGATGAGGATGAAGAGGAGGATGATGAGGATGGGGATGATGATGACGACTATGCTGAAGCGGCTCATCATCATCATCATCCTTCGAGCAGCGGGAAACCTCGCGGCGGCGGTGGAGGAAGCACGGCCCGAGGTCGAGGATCAGGATCAGCCGGCGGACGAAACACGCGAACGTCCCGCTCCGCCGCAGCCGTGACGAGCTCGAGCTCCAGCTTAGACACGGCCGCCCCAGCACAGAAACGTCGTCGGAAATCACCCAAGGCATCATCAGCAGCAGCAGCGGCAGACGAGCCGGTGAAGATCAGTACCCTCGGCGGGTCCCATACTACCTCTACCGGTCTGACGGTGTGTGATTATGTGTCGCCGTTGGTGATGATGGGCGCCGCTGCCGCCACCTCCAACGGGCCCACCATCGAAGGCACAACAATGTCAGCCGCCGCCGTGAAAGAAGCCCGGTGCGGCACGGTCTTCCACCGGCCGTACGACCTCTCGCGCCATCGAGAGACCATCCATGCGCGCGAGGAGGCGCGCCTTGTGAAAGCGGGCCAGTTGAGCTTGGGCGATTGTGTGGTCATGGGCCGGGAGATCGCTGCGGAGAAGGTCATGGCTGGGGCGACGGAGTGGAAGTGTGAGGGGCGGAATGGGTGTGGGAGTGTTTTTAGTAGGAAGGATGGTGAGTTTTCTTTTTTTTTTTTCCTTGCGATTGCGTGTTGGAAAGGGTTTTCTGACCTGGATGTGCTCTCTTTTTTGGTTCCTGGCGCGCTTTCGATTTAGCTCTGTTGAGGCATCAGCGGATACGTGGCCATGGACGCTGAGGCTGAGGCGCACGAGATAGACCTTTCAACTGTCCCCGTCCTGCCCTTCCCATCTCATCTCGACCCGACCCCCTTCACCTCCGACTTCTCAAGGTGGTCTCTGTAACGACAGGTCAAGACTCCCTTCTGCCTCTCCGACGCGCGCGGCAACTCGCCCCCCTTCGCCCTCGCTGTATTCTTTATTCGCCCTCCTTCCCGGTCCCCAGATCGATCTCTGCACCCCCCATTCGGCTTCTCCCTTGCGACCTTCCGGTCAAACGTACCCCACTCAGCCTTCGATCACTCACTCCCAGGCCCTGCCGTCACAATCTTGCGAGAAGGAAAAAAAACCATACCATGGCCGGCGCACCCCCTACACATAATCTTTGCCATCAAGTCTTGCCCCTCTGTCGTCTCTCTCTCGAGAATCTCTCAAACTCACTGACTGTTATGGACTAGAAAATCATGTTGCCCCCTGTCTTTAACCACCCGCAGAGAATCTCCTGAACGCCGTCTTTGCTTTTGCATCTTTGAATCAATATCTTGATGCTCCATAAGTAATGCCTCCTTCAAGCGCTGCGGCTGTCCGCGAAGGTGTGAAGGATCGGCGGGGGAGGAGGTGGGCGGGCTTCTTTGGAGGGAGCGCGGGCAGAGCAGCAGGGCCGCAAGAAGGGCGAAGCGGCGTGGTTGGTGTCGGTCAGTCGGTGGTGGTCTTGCGACGAGTTCTGCGCTCTCTTCTCCACTACCACTCGCGCTCAGCCTCCAGCCGCCGCCGCCGAGTTCCTCGCAAGGCGTCTTTCTGTGTCCCCCCGCGTGTTTTTCCGCGCAGGACCATACATACATCACCTTTCGATTCCGGTTTGGAGGCTTGGATGGCTCGCTACGAACCGATCGATTTTTACGCCCATAACTGACCGCCTCCAAAGGACCCACGCGGTTCAGAGCCCAGAGGGACGCGGATGCAATTGCACGCGGTTCAATCCACGAGCTTCCCTTGGGGTTGGCTTCGCGGCTGGCGCTGAAGCTTGGCGATGTCATCCGTATAAAGAGAGGCTGTCTCTTTACTTTGCTGAGTGGTGTGCTGACGCAGCTGACCGTCTCTTGTCCATACCTTTCTTACCCCTTCCTTTCCCTTCATCCCCCTATGCTCTCCTTCCTCAAGATCCGGGGGAGCCTGCTGGCCCTTGCCCTCTTGGCCATCCAGGTCCTTGCCGTCGCCGCCAGCCCACTCGCGTCCAATGTCGAGGAGCTCTCTCCGGCCCTCCTAACTCGTGCGAGGGGCAAGTACGTCGGGTCACGCTGTACCACCGACTCGGAGTGCTTCTCGCTCAACTGCGCTCGCACCAACGGTACCTCCAAGTTGACCTGCCAGCGCCAGCCGGCGGGCGGGAAGTGTGCCACGAATGTCAATTGTGTGAGTCGGCAGTGTGACGGGACGACACGGACGTGCGCATTGTCCGAATTGCTCGGCAAATGTTCCTCCAAGGGCGACTGCGACACGAGCCAGTCCGACGTCGACTGCGTCAACGGAGTCTGCCTGCTCCAGGAAGGCGGCCGGTGTTCTTCGGACACGTCCTGCGCATCGGGCCACTGTATCGACCATACCTGCCGAACGCCTCCGCTGGCGCCGTACGTCTTCTGCGACGAGGACTCCGACTGTCTGTCGAAGAGCTGCGTCTTTCTCGATCCGCGGCAGTGTCGGAACTTGGATGGGTCCTATACTGGGTGTGCGTACAGTGAGCTTAGCTATGCGTGCGCTGGATATCCACTTGGCCATTCGTGTGCCAGTAATGTCGAGTGCAGCGTTGGTACCTGCAAGAGCGGTGTCTGCTCCGAGTCTCAGGTTGGCGATCAATGCCTTGAACAGTACCAGGTGAGTCGTTTTCACAACTCGCCCTGGACATACATAGATACGCCTTGCTGATGGCTGGTTCCTCTCGACCAGTGCACCGGAGGAGCCCTTTGCGGCTCGGACAACAAGTGCTACAGGCCTGCCAACGGGACACTGTCACCGACGACCATGTGCAATTCGAACGCGACGTGTACCAGCGGTCGCTGTGTGGACGTGATCAGGAACAAGGACACTCAGGGAGTCAACAGCTTGTTCGACACCTACGTTCCTGCACCCGTCTGCGACTATCTGAAGAACGGGCAGACGGGCTGCAAGAGCTTCAAGGACTGCTCGACGGGTCTGTGCAAAGACGGAACTTGCGAGCCAGGCAAGGAAGACGATCGATGCATCGTCAATTACATGTGCGACGCGGGATTCGTCTGCGGTACCGACGGCGTCTGCTCCAAGCCTGCACCAGCGAGCCTGTCTTTCGGGGATGTATGCTCCAACGCGACACAATGCGTGTCCGGCGTGTGCGACTCGAGTCTCCGGCAATCGATCGGACGACCTTCCTTCGACAATACGCAGACGGTGTACCACGTCGACCCGACCTGTCAAGGCTCGAACACAGGCGGGGCTTGCAAAGTCCAGGACGACTGCTACGATGGCCAATGCGTCAATGGCGTCTGCAGCCTGTCCCCACTCGGAGGCTACTGCCAGAGACTGGGCGACTGCATCAGTCAACAGTGCGACGGACCTTCGAACGCCTGCGTGCTGACCTCCGGCTTTGGGACCTGCTCGAGCGACGAGGGCTGCTTCTCGGGGGACTGCGTGGAGAGCTCGTATTGCATTGGTGGCGGGGGGTGCGACTTCCCGCCGCGGTGCGCGTACGTCCCGCTTGGGGGCAAGTGTCGGTATGGCTCGGACTGCGACCGGTTTGGTGAGGGGGCGGATTGTGGGACGGCTGGGTTGTGCGTGGTTGCGTGACGGGTTACTCGTGCTCGACGAACAGCGACTGCGTCTTGACGCTTGACGAGGAGGAAGACACGGACAACGATAACGGCGAGCTCTATAACCACTCCCAAATCCAAGACGGCGTCGAGCTCGACTGCGACCTCAACGCCTCAAGTGCGAGACCTCGGCCTCGGCCTCGCCGTCAGAGAGCACCATAATGAGCGTTCGCCGCCCAGCATCTGTCGCAACGTCGACGTCAATCTTGGCGGCGTCGACTCTCACCAATCAGTGACTTTAAACAAATGCACAAATCTGTTCCTTCTCAATAATTGTTCTCTCAGAGGGGATCCCCCGGCCCTCTCAGCAGTCCATGTTGCATTTCGGGTGAACATCCATCTGGTTTCGGCTGATGCATGCTGCCTGGCGTGCTGGGGCCCGAGCGTGCAACTCAGGCGAGCGGTGTTGGACTTCCGAGTTTCCGACTTCCGAGAGCATGAGCAAGAGCATGATGACACGGAGTCCATCGCCGTCTGGTCAAATGAATGGTCAACGAATGGACCTCTTTGCGTGAAGCATGAAGCTGGGCAAGGGAGTTGCCACGGCTTTAGGCTGCCTGCGCCCTTGTTGTCTTTTGAGTTGGGAGGCGGTATTTCTCATGGGCAAAGCGAGAGCAAACAGCACACTGCCGTCTGCACAGCGATCAGAACCAGAAGAAAGCTTGCTGTCGTTGCTCCTTTTGCTGGTGGGTGCAGGCGTCCAGGCTCCAGCTGGCAGCCACACTTGGACCTTTTGCCGGGTTAATGTCGAGACATGTTGAGAGCGGGAAGCGCCGAAGCGGGACGTGGTGGCTGTCGGCTGCCGGTGTTGGTTCCGGGCGTGCTCCTGAGTGAGTTTTTCTTTGTTCCCGTCCTTTCCTTACCCGCATCGCCTTCTGGAATCTCGCAGCATAGAACGATGAACAGAGCCGGGCAGAGCGTGTGAAGGAAGCGCGCAGGCATGATGAGAAGAGAGGGGCTTACATATATCAGCGCTTGCCACATTCGTTCCAGGAGCAAAGCAAAGTGAGAGACACAGGAGGCAGAGAACCGAGAGGGGACAAAGCGCGGCCCTAGTGATGGCTGGAGTTGGATGACCTTGTGAAGTGTTGCGATCGGGCGAAAGAGCGGCTGGCGAACTTTCCCAATTCCCAAAGCATCAGCGCCTTTGCCTTCCACCTTCTCTTACTTGCACCTTCGCACCCATCACTCCCGCCCACCACCCACTCTCCCGCACCTCGCTATACCGCACCAAGGTCTCCCACAGGTCAAGGTCCAGGTCGAGGTCAGCGTATACTAGAAGAAGAGTAGTCGCAAATTGCAGACAGGTGAGGAACCAGCACGATCAAGATCACGATCGAGCCAGTGGGAAGAGCACGTCCGTAGCAACCTGCAACAGCAACAGCAACAGCGACACCAACAGGAAACAGGTACGTCCCAAACAAAACCCATCGCTCTGCACCACAGCACAGGCGCCGCTCAAGTGTCCCCACTGGCGCTGACACTCTTCTCCTCCCTGTTGCTCTGTAACAACCCCTCCCACCCCCTCTCCTATCCAAAAACCACTTCTTCTCAACCATGCCTCTGCGCATCTCGCTCACACACTCTCACGCCTCAGGAACAGAGCAACAGCAACAGCACCGACGCTCGCCGCTCTCCAGGAGGAATATCACTCTCTTTAGGGCCAACGTCACCTCACTGCCTCCCCCCCTCTCTCCCCCCCGCATTGCTCCCCGCTTATCGCTTCTTCCCAGTTGCCCTCGCCCTGAACACTCTGTGCTGGTCACCGTGCCCTCTGCTGCAGTCCAGGACCTCCTGAGTTCCTCGAGTACAGATTCTTCCCGACCTTTCCAGAATCCCCTGCTGTCACTCGTCGCCCGCCCGCCCCTCTGCACCCTGCAGTGCCTGGAGAAGAAACAGACTTTCTTCGCACGCAAACGAACTGCACGAGAACAGTCTTCTCGCTCGCTCTCTTCGCCCCTCAGCTCCAACTGCTGCGCTCGAACCGCATACCTCTTGCCGTGCTACGAGTGCACCAGCCGGAACGGACAGGGTGAGTTGGAGCAGGTTCCCCCTGGACATCATAAATAGGGTCGCTATTTTCTTACGAACGGTCCCCTTCCTCTCTTTCTTCTCTCCTCACACCCTCTCACAAAGATATACGACCTCTCACAAACCTCAATCGCATCACCGGAGGTCCTTCGAACGACTCCTCGTCCTCAAATCTCCTCTTACACACACAAAAGCAACATGTCCTCTCGACACATGATGCAGAATCATATCCCAGCGGCGCCTGCCATCGAGCGCACCGTCGTCTTCGCCAATCTGCCGGCCGAAGGTGAGTAGCTATGCTCTGTTTGGTTGCTATTTTGCCGTCAGGAGCACAATGTGTCCTGTCACACACATCACATACTGATTTCCGCCTGTGCGCTCCGGGCCGTTTCATTGCACGCAGTAAACGAGTACTGGATCCGCTCCGTCATAGCTCCCCTTGGTGAGTTCATCAGCGTGAGAGCACATAGCTGCTTTCCGAGATGACCCTGAGGCTATGCGCTGTTCTCAAGTCCCAGCGCACTGACCCCCTTCACTGCCCTTCTTCGTTCTTCTTGAAACCAACGATGCCGACATCTTCCCTTCGCTCTACGTATTCAGGCCTCGTGCAATCGGTCGAGCTATCGCAAGGGCCAGGAGGCACCCTCCAAGCTAAAGTCGCATTTCCTACCACGGATCAAGCCCAGGCAGCCGTGCACTTTCATGGTCAGATCGCACTTGACCGGCCAATGTGAGTGTCTACATGCAGACTTTTTCCGCCCCACCCCCTTCACCCCCCTTTCCGACGTTCGGGCCATCACTTCATCACACAAAAAAGGATCTTCCTCATTTCGTTCCGGAACAACCCCCTCTCGGGATCTTGATTTTTCAAAGCATACTGGAGCAACCCTCCTTCTGACGCAGCATATACGCGCATATCCCACAACCCTCTCCCTCGTTCTCACCACATCTTCTGCTTAACATACTCTGACGCCTGCTTCTGCTGCTCTTTCCATGCCTCCCCTCACCCCTATCCCATATCCAATGACCTATCCCACTCATCTTTTCTACCCGCCCTGCTCCCCGTACAGCCACATACAACTGCCCCAAGACGCCTTCATGAAGAACCCCCAGCACTTTGCTCAGCCACAGATGGGCCGACACCCTCTGGCGCTGAACGTCGACCTCAACAGCTACCATGGTGGCCGTCCGCGTATTGCAGGTCAAATGCCGCTCGCAGGTCAGCGTCACCGTGGTGTTGAGCTGGAGCCGACCCACAAGAACCTCTACGTGCTCAACCTGCCCCTCGATGCTACCACGGACCAGTTGGCAGCCCTCTTCGGCCAGTACGGCGCTGTGGTGCATTGTGTGATCCTCGCCATGCTCGACGCCCAAGCCCGTCGTCGGGGCTTCATCGACATGGCCGCGGCCGAGGGAGCCAAGGAGGCTATCGAAGCTCTCAACGGGTTCGTCTGGCACGGCTACCCCATCGAGGTCTCATACGCCATCGTTCAGCGCTCGGGTGGGCCCTTTGAGCAGGCGGCCGGCCGGCACGTTATCAAGCGCAACGTACCCCGGAACCGGTTCAACACGGGTCCCCGTAGAGTTCCTTCGGATGCGACAGTCTCGCCCTTGGCGGCGGGCGGTCGGCACCCGGCCATTCTCGGCGGTGGCGGCGGCCCTGTTTCGGCAGGAGCGGTGTCTGCCGCCAACGGGATCGTCGGCTATAATTCACCTGCAATGCAACATGGTCAAGGCATGTATGACCCTATGATGGGTGCAGGCTACCCTGACCTCCAGGGTCGCAGTCTGGAATATCCGAATATGGCGGGTATGTTCGCAGGCGCCGGTGCCCAGGAACACAGTCCGATCCCTTCCGACCCCTGCACTCTGTTCATCTCTGGCTTGGACCCGGTCGCCATCTTGGACGACGAAGACCTGCGTCATGCGCTCGAAGTATACGGACCTGTCCAAGCTGTATCGCTCAGTCGGGACGGCTCCAATATGTCCCGCGGCTTTGGCATGGTCACCTACATCCATGAGGCCAGCGCTCGCAAAGCCAAGGCAGGCCTGGACGGCAAGCTCTTCAACGGTCGCAAAGTGTCGGCACACCACTTGCCTTTCAACCGGAACATGCCGGACTTGCTACCGCTGTCTGTCAACAACAGCTCGACATGCAGTCCTGTGGGCACTCATTCGGGACTTCCGTCGGGCCTGTCTATGATGGACCCCGGTAGCTTGACATCGTCCCCCGAATATCGACGAGGGCCGTCAGGGTACTCGATGGGCGGCACTCCGGCTTCCGGAAGTGGCGGTGGCTACGGCCACACTAACTTTTCCACACCGCAACCACAGTCTTCATCCACCTCCAACTCGGACTTCCCGACGTACAACCTTCCGCCCGTACCTGCGACGGAGGGACCTATGCCCTCGTCGAGCTCGTTCATCCGGCAGCAGCAGCAGCAACAGCAACAGCAGCATCAGCAGCAGCAGCAACAACAGACGAACTTCTCCTATCATCTTGGATTTTCTCCTAATAACTGGTCGGCGGCATCTTCGAAGGGGTATACTGATGTCCGCAGTCCGGGGGAGACTGTCAATGGAGCACGCTTTGCTATGCAGGGCGGAGGAGATTCTAGTGCTGTCCTTGCCGAGCCGTTTGTGCATCGGTCGAACTCTGGCAATGTGCTTGGTCCTAGTGTCAGTCCCGTCACCGAGCAGCACACGGAGGGTGCCCAGGACTCTTCGAAGGGATATCCGCTTGGCGCCCCCTTTGAGTCGCCCTCGGTCCACGGTCTGTCACCTTCGACTCTCAAGTCGAACAATGCTGCATTTTCGACTGGCGGCGTCTTTGCCTCGTCAGGATCGCGCGGTCCTCTCGACGCGTCTAGCTTTGAGTTCTACCCCAGCGACAAGGGCGAGGCTGGCCAGCAGGGTGGGCAGCAGTCCGGATCGGGCAACTCGCGTCCTTTGAGTCGCAGCTCAGGATCGCTGGGTGTGACCCTTGGTTCGGACGTTGCTGCCTCTATCGCAGCTGCGGCCGGTGCTCCGCCGATGTTCTTCCCCAAGACGACAACGACGACGTCCAATCGCTCTGGTCAGTCTACGAGTGCTGAAGCGGTTTCTGCTGAGCAGAATCGTAATGGAGGAGGCATGGCGGACACGACTCCCAAGCTTGATGGTCAGCCGTTTTCTGCCTCGGTCCATAGCACCCCGCTGACCCGTCGCGGGAATGGCCACGGCCATGCTCACATGTACAGCCACATTACTCGGAGCGCGGGACCTGGCACTTCGATCGGATCGATGGGCTCCATCTCGCACGCTGGCTCGACGTCGGCCTTGTCTGCGGCCAGCTGGGCCCGGACACCGCAGAGCTCGCTTAGCAGCCTGGAGCAGATCAGCCCGGCGAGTGGGTCGTCTGCGTTTGGCAACGGTACGCCTGGCGGCTTGGCGTTTAAGCAGGCTGAATCGCATGAGGAGCCATTGTCGGGCGGGAGTGCTTTTACCTTGACGGGCAACGGCGGTGGTGAGCGTTCGATGAAGGGATCGATGCACTCGGCGTCGGCGTCGGCGTCACATCCTTGGGCTGGGTTCCCGGGAGGTAGCGCTATGGCGCCGTGGACGTCACCGCAGGCGGTGGCGGGCTCGTACTCCTCCTCGAAGGAGAACCGGAACCATGGTACGCAGGGTCCGAGCTCGGACTCGTCGTCGTTTACGGAGACGAATGGGGGCCACTCGGCGTTGCGATCTTTGCATCAGGGATCTCCTCCCTACAGCGTGAGTCCACAGCAAGTCTTTGCTCCATAATTCACTTGTACCTTCTTGAGCGGAAAAACTGACTGGATTTGCTTCATGGTTCCTGTTACAGGCTGCTCTCGACTCCGGCTACCGGAAAGTGCCTTTGGCCCCTGTGGGCCATGAGAAGTCTGCGTCGATCACCTCGCCCCGAACGAGGCTGAGCAGTGGTTCGACCGGCGCAGTCGGCGGTGCGACCAACGAGAACGGCAATAATCCCAGGAGGCACGGTGCCGGGTACAACAACGAGAACGCGAGCATCGATCTGTCCAAGGCGGTGGCTGGACTCAATATTTCCACTTAGAGGATTATGGGAACGGTGTTTCCCTTTCGTTGAACGGTGCAAGGCCGATGGCACTCCAAGGCTTTCTCAACAAACCATTTCTTGACCCTTCACGGGAACCTGCTCCTATTACAAAGGCGACTCGGACGGGATTTCCCTGTATGCTCTCAACAACAACAACATCGACGACGAATAACAAAAAAAGCAAAGCAAACCCGGCTCGAAGGAACTTGTGGTCGTTTTATAAGAAAGACCCCCACGCGGGTCACCATTGCTGCATCCGCTCCAGAGCGACCCTTGCGACCAGGTCCTTCGCTCTTCCTTCCGTTATTCGAGGAACTCGCTCCTGTCCGGCCCCCCTTCGTTTCTATTCTCGACTCGACTCATACCTCACTTTCGACTATTGGCGCCGGAAAAAACGTTTTCATCTCCCTTTCCCGAAAATTCGCAAACCTCAATTTGTTTCGCTCGCTCGCCCTCTCGATCTCTCTCTCGTCCTGCTCCTCTCGTCCTCTCGAAATCTCTCTCTACAATTGCTCGGTGCGGCTATTCGATTTCCCTCGCGTCGTCTTCAACTCTTTTCGTCCCTCTCTCCTCGCTCAACTTTACACAACACAATGACAACCCAAGAACCAAGACTTTTTTCAAGAAAACCAAAACCAACCTTCTCCCCGGGGCCTCCTTTTCGTTCGTCGTCGTCGTATGTGGATCGGCTCCCTCTCAGCCTTTTTCTTTCTGTCATTCCGCTCTTCAAGCTCGCCAAACACGCCTTGCGCGCCTCACGCGAAATTTTTTAACGGGTCCTGCCATTCTTTGCCTGCAAATGTCCGCCAGGGCCTGTCATTAAGGCTCTGCATCTGTTCGTTCCCGCCCCTCGTCCAGTCCGCTCTCTCTTTTCCCAACGTGCAACCTGCGCTCGGTCGTCCTCTTTTTCGTTATACACAACCTCCGCTCTCCGGCTACCCACCCCAATCTCGTCCTCGGTTTCCCAGTTTTACACACACACACACACACACACACACACACACACAAACACGCACGACCATCTCCCTTTCGCACTTCAACGCACCCCGCTCGAAACTTGCTCCGTTCCGCTGCGTTCGCTGGTCTGGACGGAAAAGCGGGAGTCGGAGGGTCTTGGACGCCCCGTCCAAATGCCCATCGGCAACTCCCGACCTTTTGCTATGAACTTCCCATCCTGCAACCCGGCTGCAAACAAGTTGGAGCAGACGATACGGGTGTTTCTTTTCTTCCCAACGGACGCTCAGCCTTTGCTCTCAAGATTCTACCTTCTCCGTCCTCGGCACACCCTCCGAAACAAGCTTGCGCGTGCATTATCGACCTTTCTCCTTGCACCTTTCTCTCTCTCTCTCTCTCTCTTCTCGTCCAGCATCCGTTTCGCTCTCCGCGCGTCACCTGCAAATCCACTACCGAACCAACCAGCTTCTCCGACTGGGATGCGAGCAACAGGGCAGGAGGGGGTTACGGGGAATTCGGCCGGCGTCCCCTTTTTTACCACCCTTCCCGAATATACAAAGAAATCGTCGAACAGCCAACGCGCAACGCGCCTCGCCCTTTCAAGTCGTATATAACGATGCTGTACCCTTATCCTGCGCCGCTCCCTCGTTCTTCGTATTCCGCCAAAGCCCCACCCCCCGCAAGTCCCGGCTCTGCTCGTTTCCGATCGCCGATGCACACCACTACATCCCATTCCTCCCTTCTTCGCCCCGCCCCCTCCCAACTTTCCTTCTGCCCGCCTTCTCCCCTCCCCCTCCCCCTGCCATTTCGCCTCTCTCTCTTTCCGCTCTTTTCTTCGTTCGTTCTCTCTACAATTCAAAGCTCGGAATCTCGGATTGGATGAATCAGAAGAATGCAGCTTGCTCTTTCGCCCTCTCTCTCTCATTCTCTTCGCGCTTGTCATTGTCCTTCCTTGTGACGCCGGAGGATCAGAGTCAGTCAGTGGCACTGAATCTGGGATCTGTCCCACTTGGATGGAGAAGGGGGTTCAAAGGGCAGTTTGATTGCATTCAATTCGGGACCGAAACAGAGCTGGTTAATAACGTCTCCACAAGGGCTCTACTGACAGATTGTTCAGGTGATGTCCTTGAAGGCCGAGAAGGCGGTGGGAAAGGTGCGTATGTAGTGGAAGGGGAGGCTAGCTGGAGTTGAGCTGCCAAGTGCGAAGTTGAAAAGTGAGCGTGAGGCGAAGCGCCAATCTAGAAGGGGCGCTTTCCTTCAGAATTTGCCTATAGCAAGGTTGCCGAGCATTTCGCGAGCCGTGATCCATACAGTCCGGCCGAACGAGGGTGCGTCGAGGGTGGAGAACAGCGTGTCCGCGAGCCCGAAGGGCATCATAGGTGGAATCCAGCCCTGTGCGAGCTCGAGGGCCCAGCACCCACCCTCAGGCATCATGTACTGCTTAGCCTCGCCGCGGCGGAGGTGGTGTTGGTCACCTGGTCGGTAGATCTCTGCTTTGAGAGCTCCTGCGGAGTACGCGTGCTGCTCGCCGGTCAGGATGTGGAAGTAGTCGTCGGCTGTATGCCGTCCGGTGTGGCCCTCGGTTCCGATTGGTGTTCCGAAGAAGATCAGGTACTGTCAAAGCAAACAGGGTGTGAGCAGACAAAACCCCCCGGGCAGCTTCCAGCGAGACCCCGCTCGCGCAAGCTCTACAGCAAAGCAGAAAAAAGACCCACTGATACTCACCTCCGTGACCGAAGCGTGAAGAAGGTACATAGCGCCCATCGCACCTCCCGCATTGTTGAACATCCACTCCTTCTCATCGCGCCAGGGCTGCTTGTTCAAGGTGGGCGCAATGCGCGGGTCCTCGTTCAAGCGACGGAGGATCTCGTCAAAGATCGCATCGGTCGAGTTCAAGGACCGGGTCGTGGCGAGGGAGTCCTGGACGAGGGCGTGCAGCCGTTGCGGGTCAAAGACGTAGTGGTTTTGCTTGGGGATTGGAATGGGAAAAGGGCAAGGACCGCGTTCAGCATTTGGACCCTTTTCTTCCCACTTTTCTTTCCTTCTTTCTTGGCACGCCCACTCACCTTGATGCTCTCCAGCCAGCCGACGAAGAAGTAGAGCACGACACCGATGGGGATGAGGGAGGCCCAGCGCATGAGTGAGCGCGATGAGGACGACGAAGAGCGCGCGCCGCGACGCTTGTTGTTGTTCGACGACGCGCCGCCCGCGGTCTTGGCCTTGGCCAGCTCGCCGTTGGTTGCGCTGGACGAGGGCGAAGCGGTGTTTGCGGCGGCGCTGACACGCTGCTTGCGCGGGGTGTGCGCGGACATGTCTGGGAAGCGAGGGGCGGGAGTAGGGGTTAGAGACGAAGGTATAAAGGAGTGTGGGTGTGTGGTTGTCGTTATTGTTGACGTTGAGCTCGCTTGCCATTTTGATCGGAAGGAAGCGTCCGATGCAATCCAAAGTGAATGAATGGGGTGACCTCCACTTTCTGGCAATCATCTGATTTTGCAAGGCCAACTGTGAACTGACTGACTGAACCGGCGGAAATCTTTGCAGAGGTGCAGATAGATGATAGATCGTGTTGATCAATGGTCAAGAGCATCCAGGGCCCAGGCCAGGTGGAGTACAACAGGGAAGCGCCAGCCAGCATGGCCGTATTGGCAGTCGGCGGATTGATTGATTGCTGATATACGGCATTGGACACGGCGACCATCGACTCAGTTATTGACCGACCATTTCGCATAGCATTTCTGACAGGCTGAGGAGATACAAGGACCAGAATCAGTATGATGCTGTAGGCAAGGCCACATCCCCCAGAGTGCGAAGACTTACTGTAACTGCAAGACCAAGACGTGACCGAGCCAGACGCAGATTCCCAGAGATATCGGAGGCGGGCAGGGATGGATGGAAGCAGTCAGCGTACGATACCATCCTATCGCTTGAAAGGGACTCGGAGACTTACAACACTGTACTGCCTTCGTCTGCCGACCGCATTTGCAAGGTGTAGAAGGTGGCGAACTCTCCGTCACAATTGTTATTGACGCACTTTTCCCGCATCGTTGCTTCTTGTCCACCGCCTCCTGCTCCTTGGGTATCGAGGGATTCTGCCTGCGCGACACTACTGACGAGCTGTCGATTCTGGCGGAGGACTGATGGGAAGGCGTCCGGGTGTGACTTGGTTTGGATCGTCATATCATCGTAAACTGATTCAAAAAGGGAAAAAGAAGCAAATGATGAGAAAGCTCTCGACAGCCAGAAGAGGATGTAATGACTGTGTACGTACTACCTGCATCTTGAGAGCCTTTGCATGCTGAGCACTTGATGATATCTTCGTTCCCGGGCACATCGAGTAAGGAGCCGCATCGACTACAGAAGAGCAAGGAGCCAAACTTGTCTCCAACGGCGGTCTTGTTGGCTGTGAAAGGGGACATAATTTCGGTCAGCACCAGCCGCAGCCCACGGATTCCCACGCTCTTGCCAGTCACTCACCGCTTCGATGGGAGGGCATGCTGGCTTTTCCTATTCGAACATCGAAGTTAGCAGACATCCTTCACATCATCTTCTTTGACCTTCGTCCAGCCAAATTTTTGAGGCAGAGGTGAGATAAGATTAGATAAGTTAACAGACTCCAAGACCCCACGTAAGGTCAGCGGGGTCTCCAGTTGAGCTATTTACATTTTCCACATTATTCGGTCCGAACTTACGGTAAGGCCGATGCGACAGCGAGGCTTGCATCAATCTGAGATCTGAGATCCGGCGCTACTGGCGCTTGCTGCCTCGCTTGTGCTTGCTTGCTTGGGATATTGGGAGCTTGAGAATTAATATTTGTGGAGAGAGTAGTAGTGTGTTTGTACCCCAGGCTTAAGCGCTTAAGCGCTTAAGCTTACGGGAAGTTCTTAAGTTCTTAATAATTTGATTCTTAGACGAGCTGCTCGATGCTCGCTCGCGTCGTTGAAGTTTTGCGGAACTTGAGCATGTCAGCATGCTAAGGAGAGACTTACAGGGCAACCTTTTAGAGGAGGGCAACCCCCCCTTAAATCAGCTCAGTAATCAATCAGACGGAGGTCTCCCAGATCCCAGCTTCCATAAGCACAACGAACATGCGATGCTGCCCATTGGCCGCTACCTGCATGCTCGCGAACCGTGCGCTCCCCCGCTGCATTGCTGCCACTTGCTGACGATGAGGTGTTGATGGAATTGTGGATTCCTGAAGCCTGAATCTGAATGCTGAGGCGAATTCGGCGGGGGTGATACATATAAACGCTGGGTCCGACCTCACCCCCTTTCCCCCCCTCATCAACGCCATCACCCGCCCCCTCTCTCGAACTACTCCCTCACAGGATCGCAGTGACCCTCCCCAAGTGTGTAAACATTCGTCGAGGAAGGGCAGCGCTTTGGCCAGCCGCCCCGGAAAAGGCACGTTATCTCCCCTATGCTCAAGGAAGCGACTGCACCAGAAGATGTCGTTGCCGCTTCGATCACCCCTCTGGTAACAGGAGCCGTACGCCTCCCTCCCAAGCTCGGCCCGGGCACTCGGACGGGCGGTGGCGGTGGCTACCGTGGTACGGCTGTCGCGTCTGCTTCTACTGATACAGCACCTAGGTACTACCTCTCCGTCGACTGCGGTGGTTCCAAGGCAGCCGCCGCCATCACCAGCTCCCACCCGACACCGGGAACCCTCCTCGGCGTCGGCGTCGGAGGCCCCGCCAATTACACCGACATCTCCCTGGCCCACTTCCTACGCAACTGTCGTGAAGCAGTCGAAGACGCCTGCTTCAACGCCAAGCTCATCCGTCTCGATCAGATCCCGGAACGGCTCCGGCTCCGGCCTGGGTACCGGCATCGGTATGCTTCCACTAGCTCCGCGGTTAGTACCGCTGGGCTTCTTCTCCGCGGCACGGGCACGGCCGTTGACGTGGTTGCATGCACATCGCAGGAAACGTCAGTGGAACGACATACATTGGAGCGCGACGCGTTCTCGATCGATGACTTCGTCCTGCGCCGACGCTCTGGTGTCCTCCTGGACGCCGAAGCGGAGGAGATCCCGTTACCCCGTTTCGAGGCGGCCTGGTTTGCCGTCGCTGGCGTCGACTCGGCGCGGGATGTGATCAAACTCAAGCCGCATCTGGCCAATATGCTCCGACTGCACGACGATGATGAATACGCTGATAGGCTTCGCGTCGCGGCAGCTGACGGGGATCATCTGTCGATAGGAGCGGTCCCGACGGGCGCGACGGCGCGTACTCGTCTCATCGTCGCTAATGACACGTCTCTCCTCGCTGCGCCTTTGCACGGCTCCTCCTCTTCTTCTGTATCAAGCCCAACCTCAACAGCGCACTCAGAAGAAACAGCAGTCGTGGCCATAGCAGGCACAGGCTCCATCGTGGCCTCCTTCCGACGCGATAGCGCAGGCACTGTGCAGCCTATCGGCAGAGCCGGCGGCTATGGTTGGCTTTTGGGCGATGAGGGTAGTGGATTTGCAGTTGGACGCGAAGCGATTCGACGCGTACTTGTGCGCGCTGACAGGGACCGACTGCGCGGGGTCGACTTGGACGAAACAGAAGAGGAATCGCCGGAGCGGCAGCAACAGCTACAGCAACAGCAACAAACGGATCGTGCTTCGTTCTCCTCAGTTTCGTTACAACAGCCAGAGT
This sequence comes from Tilletia caries, assembly GCA_032718865.1. Classification (NCBI taxonomy): domain Eukaryota; kingdom Fungi; phylum Basidiomycota; class Exobasidiomycetes; order Tilletiales; family Tilletiaceae; genus Tilletia; species Tilletia caries. Next base: position 723,503 of record JALUTQ010000046.1, on the reverse strand, counting down.
CAACCGGGAGGGCACCGCGCGAACGGAGAGGACGTCTTCTCCGAAGGAAGATCCTCGAGTACTGGAAACTCTCCTCAACAGCCGAGCTCCTGGCGGCCGTCTACAGTCAAGAATCGCCTGCACCACCGGGGGCCCAGAGTACCACGTCCACACGGCCGTCTAGCATTTGCTCTAGCGATCCGCCTAGCGACGGAGTCGATGAGGATAAGGAGGTGGAGAGGGAGCGGGAGCGGGAGCGGGGGACGTTGCCGAGACGCGATACGATCAAGGCGAATGACAGCCGCGCTTCACCCCGGCAGGAGGGTCAAGGAGTTGACAAAGAAGGCGGAGGGGGAGTAGGAGAGGGCTGGGGAGACGTTCCCCTTGGATCTGACACGAATGAGGACTCCCGCTATTCGGCCGATATGAAGACTCCGAGGAACACCTCGACGAAAATCTTTGATTCCGAATCCGACCGACCTCTATCGTGCGAGGAGAGCAGCGACGGAGCTGAGGATCCAGAAGCAGGAGAAAAGAACGGCGCCGGGAACCCGCATACAGTTGCCTGTTACCCTGGCCCGCCGTCTACGACTGGAGCTTACTCTCTCTCCTCCGGCCATCCCTCCAAACGGTACGACGCAGTCAGCACGATGACGACGCTGAACGGCGACGCTACCACCATCGACAGCACGAACCAGACCGTGCGCGACCCGGCGTTTGTGCACAAGATGGGCGAGCGCAAACATCGGCTTGCGGGATTGGCCACGTTGGTGTTTGAGCTTGCGTTCAAGGATGGGGATCGGGAGTGTTTGAGCATCGTGCGTGGGCAGGCGAAGTTGTTGGCTAGGCAGATTTTGGAGGTTGTTGATTGTGATCGGAGGGGGTCTAGGGTTGACGGGGATAGTGATGATGATGATGATGATGATGAGGATGAGGAGGGTCAGGAGGACGAGGACGAGGCTCAAGAGGAGGAGGGAGGAAGTCCCGAAGCGGCCCTTGTCCTTCGGAATGGGGATTTCAATCACAGCCAGGAAGCAGCAAGACGACCGACGAAGTCAAGGAGGAGGAGGAGGCGATCGACAGCCTCAGGCCTGGTGGACCCTGCGCGCTGCGTGCTGTGCACGGGTGGAAGCCTGCTGGGCGTGCCCGGCTACCGGGACATGGTCATCAAGGAATGTCGCGAGCTCGGGGAGGTGACGTTCAGTCGGAGCGTGTATGTGGGTCTGCCGGCGAACACGGGTGCGCAGGCTTTGGCGCAGATGTGGGAGCGGGAGCGGCAGGAGTGAGGAGGAAGGGGGGAGGGGGGAGAGAATCGTCGTATAACCACCAGGCAGCGTTCATTCATTCCGTACATACATAGTCATCCGTCGATCCCGTCTCTAATAGCATTCGCAAATCTACAGGGCTCCATCGAGATTTCAGTACATAATCAGAAATAGTTCACAAGCATGGGGATGGTCGCGAGACCTCTACTATATATCCTTCCAATTCAACTCAGGCACCCCGTCCATCTGCGCATCAGCGATTCAGGTACCGTCCGATCCGATCCGCATCTCTCATCAGAGGCTGGCGTGTCGATACTCGATAGCCTGTCACGCGAACGGAGAAAGCCCGTGATTTCTTCTTCTCATCGCAGTTGACGAGGAAGGCACTGGTGCGGCTGGTGTGCTGGCGGATGAGGATTGAGAGGTGCAATTTCTATGATTGGGACCGATTGGGCGCTGTTGGCGCGTAGCAAGTCAAGTTGCATTTTTGGAAGAGAGGTGCGAAGACAAAGCAGCAGAAGAAGAAGAAGAAAAGACAAGGTCAATCTGACGATGACGCGGCAGGCATGACGATGAACTCCGGCAGCACGGCCTCGTAAATCTTGAGATCATTGTCAGAGAAGGAGACAAAGACGACGCCCTTGATGTGTTCACCCTCCGGATCGGCCTCGGTGAGGAAGCGACCGACGGCTCGGACGGCGGTCCGGGCTGCTTGTTCCTTTGGGTAGCCGAAGACTCCCGTGGAGATGGAGGGGAAGGCGACGGTGTCGAGCTTGTTCTCGATGGCGAGTTCGAGGGAGCGGCGGTAGCATGATGTGAGGGCCATTTCGCATTCTTGATGTCGATTTGCGTTGTCTGAAAACAAAGGGAACGGAGGGGGGGGTTAAGTATATGGTGTTTTTTTCCCAGCATATGAAAAGGAATGCGCAGTCAGTTTTCGGCGCGGCGGACACGCACAAATTGGACCGACGGTGTGGATGACTGCCTTGGCTGGTAATCTATACCCAGCGGTGAGTTTTGCGTCGCCCGTTTGGCAACCCTGAAATGTATCGAAGGAAAATCAGATCAGCGAATCAAAAGCCGGGTTCCCACCTTTTGATGCTTGATGGAGGTAGCTACCAAGCGGTACGATATGAGTGGGTGATTGAAGCAAGAACTCACGACCAACCGTCCGCACTCCTCTAGGAGTTCTCTGCCCGCGGCCCGGTGGATGGCTCCGTCGACGCCGCCACCGCCTTGAAGGCTTGAATTTGCCGCTTTTGACCGCGGACACGCATTGATGGACGGATGAAGGGCCGATTGGAAAAAGGAAAGACAGAGGTCTTCAGCTGACAGAGTACAGGGATAGATCCAGAGTTGGAAAAAAAGAGGATCTCACCATTGACGATGGCGGCAGTGGCTACTTTGGTGATGTCTCCCTTGTGGAGGAAGATGCGTTCGGCGACCGGGAAGGTGGTGGCGGCTGTCGATTCCGGTGGGGTGAGTGTCCCAGCTTTGATCCGGTGTGCGACGGTTTGGAACGACTTGAGTCCGGTGCCAGCCATTATTGTCTGCCACTTGCCAGTGATCTCGCAGTCTGTCTTTGTATGAATCTTCTGTTTGCGTAGTGACTGGGGCGTGAGTTGAGGCGGGCGAGAAGAAATAAAGTGAGTTGAAGGTGGGGAAAAGGGAGGATCTGAGCAAAAGATAAGGAGACTCCGGCTACGATATGAGACTGGGGTCTTATCTGTAGTCGGCGCCTCGTTTATCGGCTATAGGCGGGTACGCAGGCACTGGGCCAGTGTATGGGGCATTCCCCACTTTCCCCCTGTTGCTTGGCCCACCAGCTCATCTGAGTATCTGAGTGAGTATAAATAGGTTCTCCTCGTACCCTCGACCCTCGCCCCAAACCCAAGTCCCAACACCCACACAACACACTACGCCCTCCGCCCTCCGCCGTCCGCCGTTCGCCAACGCTTCGCCCATTCCTGCCACCATGACGCCCTCAGCCACTGGTCTCGTGACTCAGCTGACCGCAAAGCTCGGTCTCGCCTCAGACGCCACAGCAACAACGACAGCGACAGCGACACCGGCACCGGCAGCGAAGAAGGTGGCCGCCAGCAACAGCAAGCAGCTGTCGTCGGAGCAGATCATCGCGCTCGAACACACACACTCCGCACACAACTATGCGCCACTCCCCGTCGTCCTCGACCGCGGCCTCGGCGCGCTCGTCTGGGACCCCGAGGGCAACGAGTACATCGACTGTCTCTCCGCATACTCGGCCGTGAACCAGGGACACTGCCACCCGCGCATCGTCAAGGCCCTCGTCGACCAGGCATCCCGCCTCACCCTCTCCTCCCGCGCCTTCTACAACTCCCGCTTCAGCCCCTTTGCCGAGAAGATCACCACCTTGCTCGGGTACGACATGGTCCTCCCCATGAACACCGGCGCAGAGGCTGTCGAGACCGCCCTCAAGCTCGCTCGCAAGTGGGCATACCAGAAGAAGGGTGTTCCCGCAGACAAGGCTCGCATCCTCACCGTCGACGGCAACTTCCACGGACGCACCATCGGCATCGTCAGCATGAGCACAGACCCTTCCTCCCGCGTCGGCTTTGGACCCTTCCTCGAACGCGTCGGTCCCATGCTCCACGACATCTCCACCGCCGAGAACCCGGTGCCCGCACACGGTGGGCCCATCCGGTACGGCGTCATCGAAGACCTCGAACACGCCCTCGACGAAGTCGGCACCGAGACCGCCGCCTTCCTCGTCGAGCCCATCCAGGGCGAGGCAGGCATCATCGTGCCCCCGCACGGCTACCTGGCCGCAGTCCAGGCCCTGTGCAAGAAGCACAACGTCCTCTTCATCTGCGACGAGATCCAGACCGGGCTCGGAAGGACGGGTACGATGCTGGCGTGCTCGCACGAGCACGGCGTCCGGCCTGATATCATCACCCTTGGCAAGGCACTCAGCGGTGGCGTGTACCCCGTCAGTGCCGTGTTGGCCGATAAGGAGATCATGCTCACCATTGCGCCCGGAGAGCACGGAAGCACCTACGGTGGCAACCCACTCGGGGCCGCAGTTGCCTCCGAGGCCCTCGACGTCCTCATCGACGAAGACCTCTGTGCCCGAGCCGACACGCTCGGCAAGCGCTTCCGAGCCGAGCTCCAGGCCGTCGTCGATGCCAACCCGGACGGACTCCTGTCCGAAGTCCGTGGCAAAGGTCTGCTGAATGCCATCGTGATTGATCACTCGAAGAGCACCAAGCAGCGCTCTGCATGGCAGCTCTGCCTCCTTCTCAAGGCCCGCGGTCTTCTCGCCAAGCCTACGCATGACAACGTCATCCGGCTCGCCCCGCCGCTTGTCATCACCGATGCAGAGCTCGAGCGCTCGATTGACATCATCAAGAAGGCCCTGGTCGAGATTGAGACGATTGAGGAGGTTCCTGGCGACGATGGCAGCCACCACTGAAGTCCGCTTCCTCTCAAGAGGCAATGCATTCAGCAGCCGAGCCTTCAAGGCTTCTACTCGATCCGACTCCCTTTTAATCCTTGCCCCGCTTTCTCTCCCTTCTTTTCTTTGCTTAATCGCGTTTAACGACGGGGGGAGCCCACGGCCTCCAGCCGAGCTCGCCCCTCCCGCCTGAACCCGCCGACTTCCCTCCCCCTCAAAAAGCAAACACACCCTGCATTTCCTTCTTGACGCCCACGGCCCCCAGCCGAGCTTCAACTCCATATGTAATCTGTCCCCCCCATCCCCCCTGTGTTCGTTTTATTGTCATCGGCAAACCCCTGGTCAATGGTCATCCATTCTGTATTTCGCAAATCCAAAGCATGTTCAAAGGGTCTCTCTCTCTCTTTCTCGCTCGAGTGAATCTCGTTCGAGTGATGCCTCTCCGTCGGAGCTGCCGAAAGACAGCAGGGAGATGTCTCCTGTGAGCGTAGGTCTCTATGTATGTGTCCGTAGATTTGATTATTGCCAGTCCCTAGACGTTATCGTTCCACAGCATGTCGATGTCCCTCCCCGCCACTGTTCATAGTACTCGGACCGTCGCCATTATTGTCGACACTAAGCACCGAGCCTGCCAAGGACTCCATCTCCAAATCGTCCGTCCTGGCATCATCATACTCATCCTCGCTCTCCCGCTCCGAGCCGGCTTCGCAGCTTGCCAGCGACGCGATGGAAGCGGAGAGCGGGAGGCGAATCCTTGTCGTTGTTGCTGGGACGGTGGGGGCTGTCGTTGTTGTGATGGTCTCGTCCCCAGCGGCAGAAACGCTTTCTCCATGAGTGGACGAATCGTCATCCGCGTCCACTCCGTCCGACGACGCACCGCCCGCACCGCCTCCGATGATGATCCCACCCCGCTCGTCCTCGCTCTCACTCCAAACCACGCTATCCATCAAAGACCGATTCAGACCATTAAGTCCTCCGACAACAGGATGCTCAGCCTCGGAGGACGAGCCGCCATCCTCGTACAGGCCCGCCTCGCTATCGGTCCCGATGTCCGTCGTTGGGGGAGTTTCGAGCCCGAGTAAAGGGTGTATTGCTATTGCTGTTGCTGTTCCTGTTGATGGTGGTTGTAGGGCGGCTTGTAAGGTGGAACGTCGGGGCGCGGGCGCAGGTGCTCTACTGCGTGCTCCGCGCGCGGCTGGGTTCGGGTTCAGGATCCAAATTTCCCGTCGGACGGGGCCGGCATTTTGAACACGCTGAGAGGGCGTACCGTTCGAGTTCGAGTTGGAGGCCTGGACGGCGTCCTTCGAGAAGCTGGGACAGCCGTGCATCCGTGCGAGACAGTGGACCGCGTACCGGAGTAACGGCGAGGGGATATGCCAGCGCAACGAGTGCGGCGCCGAGGAGATCTCCATCACGCACGGCTCCGAGTCCCGCGTCCGATTCGCCCCTTCGGACCGTCGTAGCCCCCTTGCGCCGCTGCTTTCTTCTGTTGGCTCCACCTCCGCCTCGGCCTCGGTCTGTTTCTCCGCAGCAGACCGCGGGCGGACGAAGTCGGCATCGACGATCGTGCGCGTTTGACGGTCTTGTTCTTGCTGGTCCGGACGGACGTATACTTCTGTCCCCAGCCAGGCGTCCAGCTCGTCCTCCACGATGTCCGCAAAGCGCTGCATCGCGTGATCCTCCACCACGAACGCGGCGCCCCTGGTTGATGGTCCCACTTCTCCCTCGCGCGTTTCCCTCGGTGGCGTCGCGTACTCGACCTTCCCATTTGGCGGAAAGACCTGATCGGCACGAGGAACGACCCCAAGCCGCTCCTTAAGGAACCGTCTCGCCTCCCTAAGCGAGACTTCAAAATGACCCGGCTCCTCCGCCGACCCGGCCGCCAACGAAGAAGAGGAACCAGCAGCCGCAGTAGCAGACCGAACCAAATCCACCTGCTCCTCCCTCGACAGCTTCAACGCACGCGCAACCTCCGGCGGCATCGGCTGTGGGAACGTACTCCGCACCGCATTCGGCTTCGCAGGCTGCACGTAATCCGCATTCGTCGGGCGGCCCGCCCCCGGGCCCGTCGTGAGGGCGTGGAAGTGGGCCGAGCGGAGTAGGCGCCGTTTGCCCTCGATTGCGACGCCGGGCTTGTGGCGGAGCGGGACGCTGGTTCGGTTGGGGTTGGGGTTGGCGAGGAGGCGGGACGCTGGTTTGGGGTTGATCAGGATGGCGGGCATGGACATTGGGATGCCTGCGCTGAGGGTGTTCACGATGGAGGCATCGCCGTCCTCGAAGCTGTCTGCGCTCGGCCTTACGTCTGAGCCCATCGTTGTGTATGGCTGGCAGTGGGATGGAGATTGGAGAGATGGATGTCGTCCAGAGCTTCGTCTTTACATACCGCGAGCATGCTCATGACACCCGCTCCATAAGTAGATCGGCGTCCAAAGACACGTGAGTCATGGCAGCACCACAGATCAAATGGTCATGACTCGCTCATGGCGACGGGACAAGAAGAAGCGGGCCCGTTTGAGATTGCTCTGCGTGGGACAGACCCTGGTACGCTGCGTACTGGAGATCAGGGCGATCGAAGGGCAAATCTATGTCCTCCTGAGGCCAGCATTAGGGTTACGCGGGCCCATGGAGCGCCCTGCGCCGAGGCAGACCGTCGCCATCAACGCATTCGACACCATCGAAGGAGGTGCCTCATCTCCCACCCGACCCACCCGGACCCCCAAGCTGACTGTCCCTGCTACCATTCCCACCAGACGGCGAGGTAGACCGAACCCCATCCAACCCCTCATTGAACAGCTTGCCCAACACCCCAATCGGCTTCCCCAACCCTCCCGCGAACCCAGCCCGAGCCGCCTCCCCCGTCCTCTGCAGGAACATCCGCGTATCGTCAGCAAGGGAAGCCGCGATGGGGCCTAGACTCTGCAGTGTTCGGGCGCCTTCCTCGCCGAAGGGTGAGCTCGTGCCGGAGAGCGAGATTGTCGATCGACCGTGTTCGGGAGGGGATGGCGGTGCGGCGAGGGCGAGTGCTGTGACGGCTGCGTCAACGTTACGCTCCATGTCTTCCTGTGTCACACCTGTAAGGGATGTGTTATCCATGCTTTCGACGAAGGAGACGGCCCCAGCCTGCAGTCACACAAACAGTCAGTCAGTCTGTGCGAACATGGACGTCCATAGAAGGTAAATTCGGACGTACCAAGCTGGAGAGGTAATAGCCAGACTCGCTCGACAGTCGTTCCGGACTCCTGAATCGACTGATATATCTGCAAAGCCCAAAGCAATCTTAGTCAGGCAATTCGACGACGCACTGATGTTGAGCCTGCTTGCTACTCACTCTACGTTTGAGACCAAGTTGTCCGGGTTCGCCTTGAGTACGACGTAGATCAGGGCTGGTACAAAGGAGTCTGCGCTCTCTGTTGTCGACATGTGCCGGATCATGCCTGCGAAACGTGCAAAGGAACTGTCAACTGCTGACCTACCATGCTGTAAGTAAGAACCGTAGCCACCTACCAAAGATAACTTTGCAACAGTTCAGAATGCAGATCAGCTTATCCCTCGGCGCCTTGTAGTTGTTCATCTTCAACAGCTCTGAAGAAATAATGGGAACAATCAGCGATGGGTGTTCACGAGCTTTTCGTCATAGGCGAGTCGGAGCGCTTCGCTCACCTTGTGCAGCGAACTCGACGAATCCAGCGGTATGCTCGCCAACAGGAATATCGAGATGCTCAGGCCGTACCCATGAAAACAGCAAGATTCGATCCTTGATGATCCGATCCCGCTCCAGATCATCCGTCTGAACGGGCCACTTGCCTTCTCTCGCAACCGCAGGAGTAAAAGTCAAGTTGTAGAGCCGGTTCATGATCAACTTCTCCATCGCCTCCGTCGCATTCTCAAACTCGGCTGGAGTCGAGGTCGCCCATACTTCGGCCTCCTTCATCTTGTCCGTGATGAAGGCGAGGAAGTCAAAGATAAGTCTGATCTGGTCTGCTGGTCGGTATGGCTTCTTGGAAAAGCCACGAATGAAGCTGCAGAAAGATTTTCCCAAGTGGTCAGCCAGGGCGAATCTTCGACAGACCCATCATCAATGAGGTGAGAAATCAGAAAGCTCCACGTACCTTCGCACATATTCACCAACAGGAGTCGCACTTCGATGTCTCATCTGCTCCAAGAACCGGTTGAAATCAAAGACAGGTTCTTCTGCTGCTGGAGGCTGGGCAGCCGACGGCGGACTGTTCTCGACCCTTATCCCAACACCAGAAGGAGACGTAAGCCGTGGCGAAGCCAGGCCCGAAGTCCGGCTCAATTCTGTCGGTGCTGACGCTGATACCGACGCCGGTGCCGGTGTAACTGGTGCTACTGCCGAAAGAGTCCCCGCCGCCGTTGACGACGAAGGCTCATCGATCATAGGAGGCAGCGCCTTATCCACACTCCGCGGCGAAGGCGTCCGTGCAGGGCTCAACTCCCGTCCCAAACCCTGAGCAAGCAAGCCCACCTCGTCCGCAGCCGGCTTCTCGGGCGGAGGTGGGGGAGGCAGTGAATCTTGCCGGACGGGTAGCGTGCTGAAGCGATGGGCTTTTTTGAAGGGGGTCGACATCTTGCTGGGGACGGAGGGGGCGGGCGAGTCTGGTACCTTTGGCAAGGGGTTGGGCTTGCGTTCCTGTGCGCCGAGGGGGTCTGAATATTCCGGGCTGTTGATGCTGGAAGCTGCCAGAAGGCTATCTAAGGCATTGATGTCGTTGGCCTCTGGCCGAGGTGGTGGTGTGCTCGGTCCTTCCGGACCAGAACCAGAACCAGCAGCGGGTGGTGCGGGATCAGCTGAGCTTGCGGCGAGCTGTTCAAGCCGAGTCTCGAGGGGGACCGGTACAGCATCGGCGCTGCTCTCCACCGCATTACGTGAGGCCTCGACGGCAGTATCGAGAGCCGACGTGGTCTGTGGGTCCGCGCCTTGTGTTGGTCCGTCCTCCGCGGTGCTCGCTGCGCCAGGGCCCGTCGCCGCAACGAGAACATCTGGTTCTCCGCCCTGTTCCTCCGCCTGAGCTTCCGCTCCTTCTACCTTCTCGTTCGAGGCAGATTCGTGCTCCTCGGGCTGATCATCGGCCGTCGCTGGCTCTCCCGCCTGATTATCGTCATGCACGGCCTTGCTAGGAGCTACGCTGGAGGAAGAAGTCGCCTTGGTGGGAGCGGAAGCCAGCTCAGCCAGGCTCTCGGGTTCGGACATCAGGAGAGGACGATAAGTGTGTATGCGGTACGAGTCTTGAGAATCTTGACTGCTGCCTGTGGTCGTCGTCCTCATCGTCGACCTCGTCCATGCCATCGACTTAGGGTTACAGCTCGGGAAAGCTCAGGCCTTCTCGCATGCACCTACCACCACATACAGCAGCAATCCTTCCCAGTCATGTCAGTCTTCAAGTCATTCACGCCCAAGACGGACGTGGCGAGCAACACGGCGGTGAAGTCGTCCGTGCAGCGCGGCATGCGCTCCAAGCTGCTCGAGCAGTACCCAGACACCCTCGGGGCCGACGACGGCGTGCTCCTCGAAGCCATCTGGCCCAAGAAGGAGAGCATTCAGCTCGTCAAGTTCAGGTGAGCCTCATCACAATACTTCCTGCCGACTCTCTGCTCGCTGAACTCAACTCTTCGACTTTGCGCTTTGAGATCTGTCCAGCCGCGAGCACGTCGCCATCATCGTCCTCAAGGGCACTCCCTTGTTCTTCCAACATCACGACGGCCCATACCTACCAACTCTCCATCTCCTCCAAAAGTGTGAGTAGCCCGCCCTTCTTTCTACCTCTAAGAGATCATGACTGCTCCTATACTGACGATTTTCTTTTACCAAAACCATCGCGAGTAGACCCGCAGCTACTACCGTCCATCACCGTCGACCGAGGAGCAATTCGCTTCCTCCTCTCCGGCGCCACCATCATGGCACCCGGTCTCACCTCCGCAGGCGGAGTCCTACCGCCGACCGAGAAGGCCCTCCAAAAAGGAGCGCCCGTCGCAGTCTTTGCCCAGGGAAAGCAGTCACCCTTGACTGTCGGTATTCTCAAGATGGACACGGAGGAAATTCGGTCGACAGGGAAGGGACAGGCGGTAGAAAACATGCACTACCTCGGAGGTGAGATCGGACTTTCCGACTCAGACTACTTACTTCAACTGCGTTCGCTCACTCTGTATTTCTCTTGCTCAAACCCTCTGCCTCCGGACGTTCAGATGACATGTGGAAGACATGCGCCACCGAAGGGTTATAATCAACACAATTCTCGAAGAGATGCCAGCAATGCAACCAGCGATTTACTACTGCATCCAATACCCTGAAAGAGACGGGGCAGAACTTTTTCTCACCTATCTCTTCCTTCGTACTTGAGTGGGTCCCGCATCGCCGTTCTGAGCCGGGCAGCATAAGAGCATCAGAAGAATCTTCTGACAAGTACCGTACATTTCTGGTGCATATACACGCGGCGGGAAGCGGCAATAGGGTGTATATTGGCATGATAAGAGAGACACAAGGTGCGACAGTGACAGTCGCAGGAAAGGCGTCAAGAATGTCCCAGGGGTTGAATAATGGTGAGGTGAGGTGAGGTAAGGTCCTTCGGAAAGGGAAGAGAATCCGATTATGTTTGATGGCCCGAAGGTCGATGGCATTAGAATGGAGGGAAGTGAAAAGGATTTTGGAGTCGTGTCTTGATGGAGTGTGAAAGTGTCGACGAGGCGCGCGCGTTCGAGATTCACATGCCGCCGTGTCCAGCCCCCGCTCCTGGACTGGCAGTGACCTGTTCGCCAAGGGCCTGTGCGAGCGCGAAGGCCATGACGAGAAGGGCTTGACCGATGACATCAACGATGGAGCTGACGAACGGAAGACAGTAGATGTCTGTTCGTGGTTGAAAATGGATACATAGATGTCAGTCTAGGCAGCATGAGTCAGCCAAATCGAATGCTCGAACGTACCAGGATCGTAGTCCTTCGCCCAGAGGTAGTGGCACAACAGGTGCGACAGGGACAGTGCAATAGCAACCTGTGGGCCGACATGAGAAGATTTTGCGTGAGTAAATGAGCCAACTGGTCGATCTGGTGCACGCAGGGCAATACGTACCGCAATCGCCTTACTGAACATGTAACAGATCGCAAACGTCCAACCAAACTGAAGCTGATCCATCCCCTTCACCAGGCCAAGGAACGCCACATCAATCGCAAGCACAATCGCGTACAACGTCGCAGGCACGAGCCAGCCCTCCACCGGTCGAGACGGCAGCGTCCCAACCGCACTGCTCCAGCTACGACGGATGAAGCGCGGAATGAAACGCTTCCAACGCGATGGCGCTGACGGAGGCTTGATGCTCATACGCGAGCTGAAGGAGGAGGTGGGCGTGAGCGTGGTCGAGCCGAGGGAGATGACGCCAGAGTGCAAGGCGGTACTAATCCGACTCGCAAAGATTGCCGCCGCAGCGCCTGACGACAAATAAAGCCAACGGTAAAAAGGCATTCGGTCAGCGAGGATTTGGACAGAAAGCCAAAGCGATTACGCGACTCACCTGGCAGTCCCGTCGAAATCGGAACAAGCAAAGCGAACCCTTCATACTTCTGCACAAAGGCGTCCAGCACCAATCCTGCTCCCGAGCTGATAAACATGGCCACCACAAGTGGCACCCAACCACTCGTCAAAAGCTCGCGCACATATGCGTTCCGGTAGCTGACGATGAAGAAGCTCAAGCACAAAGCTATTAAGACAGCCAAGATGATCGTGGCCAGCACAGTGCCCTCAAACTTGACCAGTCCGCTAGCCGCGAGTCCGAGAATCGTGAGAGTGAGAAGATCGCCAAGGGAAGCCGCGAGGGGACTGGCGATGTTGTCCGGGTTCCCGCCCATGCGCCTCGTGATGACGACGAGAGCGCACATGAAGGAACCGAGGATGGCAGACGAGAAGGAAGCAGAGAGCATACCCGTCGCGAGCACGAGGACAAACTCAAAGTAGCCGTTGCGCAATCGGAGTGCTGGGTCGGTAGGTTTCGGGTGGTGGTGAATGATTCGTCGCGCCTGTATGCTGTTGCTGGGACCCTTCGCAGCAGACGAGGACGGTCCACGCCTGGTGAGCCGTCCGATGACTGCACTGAGCATGAGGCCAGCCGCATCGGACCCGATGCCTCCGGAAGTCGACGATGTCATGCGAGCCGAGGGTGGTGTCACGATCACTCCCTCAGACGAGGGGGTGATGACGCCGAGGACGAAAGCAAGCGTGCTAGCGAAAGACGATACGATCAAGGCTTGCACCTGAAGCAAGGCCAAGTTGCCGGCGATGAGCGTCTGCCGTGTTCTTCTGATGTCGAGCTCGCCGATATTTGCCTAAATTGAGGCGAGGTATTGCCCTGGGGGTCAGTGCGCTATTCGAACTCCGACGCGATATCTGTGCGCCGAGCTTAGAGCCCGCGCTTGGACACTCACGCTTGTTGACATGCGCAATGACAAGTTCATCTCAAGATTGCCTTTGAGGTTAAGAAGGATGGGTATCAATATGAAGAGTTTGTCGACCTTGAGGAAAACGGGCCAGCGCTGTTGGAACGAAGTTGTCAGATGTTGAGAAGCGGTAAAGAAAGCAACATAAATCTTTTTTCGTCGAGCGGGAACTCACGGCCAGATGGACGAGTAGTTGACCGGTCAGTATGAGACTGACGACGGAGAACACAAGTGAAGGAAGAGCCTGTTGGAATGCAATACGAAGATCAGCTTCTGATTTTGAAATGTAGGGCTCTGAAGCGCAAAGTAATCGAGCTCACCTCTCTCGCGATGGCCCATATTTGCGATGCCAAGCTACGATCCCGCGCGCGAATGCTCTTGCCAGCCGTCTCATGGCGGTCGGAGAAGCGCCCGTCCTGAAGATTGCTGTTCCCAGGTTCGAGGTACGAGCTGGGATGAGAGCGAGTAGACCGAGCAGAGGGATCACCGCCGTCCTCATCATCAAGCCGCTCAATGAGATCATCCCCTTCGTCGTCGTCGTCAGAGAGCTGGTCAAGGGTTCGTCGGAGCTCACGGGCGCGGGCGTGTGTGCTCTGCGACTTGGACGGCGACGGCTCGTCCGCCTCGAGATCATCCGCGTACTTGCTGGTGTTCCTGAGCGGCGAGGGATCGACGACACCTACACTCGAGCCCGTCGTACTACGCTTTCGCGACGGGCTTCCGGCCCTGTCACCGTCCGATACGTGCCCCAAGGTAGGGGGAGGTAGCAGAGGTCCTTCCTCGTCGAGATCAGGTAATGTCTCCGGATCGATGTGGCCCATAGAGGCACGCGGGTGCGAGCGCGCAGCGGCGATCATGGCGGCGCGCGAGGGCGACGCTGGAACGCTACCGACCGAACCGCGTCTTTCCGTACTGGTCCGAGATGCGACTCGAGGTGAATGGGGCGGGGTCTGCACAGTCCGGTCTCGGCCGCGACCAGGGTTGCTGATGCTGGAGCCTGAGGGACCCATGCTGTCTGATGTTCTATGGTGTTGGCGACAGAATGGATGAATGCACAGACGTGTCTTCCTACGAGTGCGTGGTGGTTGGTGGGAGGGAAGCAGGAGGCAAGGAAGGAAGGAAGGAAGGAAGTGTATTTCACGTCGCCAATAAATCCACTGAGAGCGTGGGAAGCGACCGGCAACTCCACACTCCACCACCAAACAGGGAGTGAAGCTGGGCGCACAGGAGGAGCGTTGGCCGCGGGCGCCAAAGGGGAGCGTACAAAGAAGGGAGACATGGGGAAAGAGAAGATCGACGTCCAGCCAGAGACCCAGTAATAACAAATTTCTCGCTACTGCCGAGAGGCCATCTTCGCGTCTGCCAGCTCATATTCCCGAGGCAGGAGGCAAGGAGGTGTCAGTTGGCGAAGGGCCGAAGGCAAGGGCAAGCAGGTGGAACGAGATGAAATACGAAACACCAATAACTCCGCGCCCCGGCTTCGCTTCCACCTGCGCTTAACTAACCTCTAAAATCAGGACAAGAGCAGGTTAAATCAATGCTTAATGTTGTCTCACTCCCGCTTATGGCGTCCAAGGCTCCAAGCGCGTCTTCACTCTTCGCCTTCCCCCGTTTCGTCCGCTACGAATCAGATATGTACGAGTACTCTGCCATCGTCTGCCCTGTCCCCTGGAACCGGTTCAAATGACTGCGAAGGGCGTGGGCCGTGGAGCATGGATTCTCGTCAAGCCAAAGACGTCGTTGCGAAAACGGAAAAGATTCCATGGCGACGGTTGGACGAGAAAGAACATACGAGCGTTCCGTGAAAGAAAAGAACAAGATTCGAGCAACCCCGGCCGGCCTTCTCGCGTTCCGAAGCGCAATACGTATCACTCGCCCTCGCGCTCCTGATTCGCGGTGACAACTGAGCGGGCACGTGTCGAATGCTGGCGCTTGCGCTCCGTCTATGGTGATGGCCGTGTCGCGGAGAACCTTCAGGGGAAGGGGGAACCTCATCACGCCCTTGACCGAAGCGGAGACGGCGGTCGATCCGCAGCCGCCTGTCGCAGTTGACTCAGTCGCTCGGCCCATCGCTTGCTCTGCTCGATCTTGTGCTCCAATGCTTCCTTCTCTTCTTGCAGAGCCAGCCGCTTCTCCGCATCCTGAACAAGTCGGACGAAAAAGGGAAGTTGTAAATCAGCTTGTGGTCATTCATGAGGCTTCTCAACACAATGACTCACGAGTTCCGTGAAGACGTAGCCGCCTTGACCATCGTATCTGGAACAACAATATGGACTCATGAGTGTTTGTCCAAAGCGTATGAGCACATGACTTCGTATCACGTCCTCCACTTACTGTAGCACATATTTGTGGTACTTCCACAATGAAGGTCGGTGCGACACAGTCATCATGGTGATCCCGAGTTCCGTGGCGTGGTCGTACATGACTGTAGAAATCGCAAATCAGAGCTCCGGTCATGAGTTCTCTCTCTGCGTAGCAAACTGCGATGTGAAAGTAGGCGGAGCCAGGAACTCACTCTTCTCAATCTCAAGCGTAACCGCACTCGTGCACTCGTCCAAGATCGCGTACTTCGGCTTGTGGTAGAACAGACGCGCCATGGCGATACGCTGCTTGTCGCCACCACTGAGAGCATCTCTCCACTCCCGCTGAACGTCCCAGCCTCCCTCTCGCTCGACGATGTGGTCGATCTGGACGACACTCATTGCCTTGAGGAGATCCTCGTCTGTCACACCACGGGCTCGGGCCTCGGCAACTGTGTGTGGGTAGATGATTTGGTCTCGCAGGGTACCAAGGGAGCTGCCAGTGCCGTGAAGAAGATTCGGGTATCAGTTGCTTCCCGTGGCCGATATACGTGATTTTCACTTGCGCGACTCCAAACACTCACAGGTATGGTCGTTGAGGAATGTAGGTAAAGTCCGACGAAGGCGGTTTGCTCACCGTACCACCGTATACCGGCCATAACCCACCCAAGATACGGAACAGCGAACTCTTTCCGCAGCCATTGGGGCCGACGATGAGCAAGTGTTGTCCCGGCTTGACGTAGAAGCTCAACTTCTTAACCAAAATGTCTCCGTTGGGGCTAACAATCGGCACATCCTCGAAGCGGACATCGTCGCTCGTCGCCAGTGCACCGCGACCACGCAGAACAGACGCGTTCTCATCCGTCCCCGCAGATGAGACGAGCTTCTTCTGGAACTTGCCCTGCTTGACTTCGTCCATCGTCTCGAGGAGCTCGTGCACACGCGCAGTGTAGCCGGCAAGCTCGGCCACTTCCTTGTACGAGTACATTATGCGGCCAAAGGCGTCGGACGAGGAGAGTAGCAGACGCCGATTTGTAACGAAAGACTCGGTGCGCGAGCCGAGGTCGGACTTGATGCGTGGTCCGCCGGGCACTTTGGCAAAGACTGGAACGGCGCACATGACGAGCTGCAACGGACATGAGGGAAGGCGAGTTAGACTGCTTCCATTCACGCGAAGATTGTTCCACCTTCTTCAAGTACTCACGCCCAAGCTGCCCCACAACCACTTGATGATACCCTCCTCCATCATTCCATGCCCAATGCGGATCTTGTAGACCCGGTTCACATGCTTGATGAGGGAGAAGTACGAACGCTCGATGACGTTCTTCTCGACCTTGTGTCCGCGGAAAAGAGCGACTTCTTCCGCATTTTCGATGAGGCGAGAGTGCGCCCATCGGAACTCGCCCTCGAGTTGCTGCTCAGTGGCGGCATACTGGCCAAAGGGCGGTGTGAGGGCGCGGAGCAAGGTCGCCGAGAGCTGGACGAGGATGTTGATAAGGATAAGCGATTCGGCACCGACGTTGGAAGCGAGTTGGTAGTTGTACAAGCAAATGTCGAGGATGGGCTTGGCCAGGTTGGAGTACATGCTGGCAAGGGACGTGCTGAATTTGTTCACATCGACAGTAATAAGTTGATCTGCGTTCTTGATGCGATCCTGTGATTCGGGAGAAAGGAGAAAGGGGAGTCAGTCTTTTCACCCCACAAAGTCCAACATCCGGCGAGCTTGACGTACGTCGAGGTTGCCCATCTTGTAGAAAGTCATGTCATCGAGGTATCGCTTGTGAAGCTCTTGAGTCAGGCGAGTTCGGTAACTAAGCGCAAGCTTGCTCTGAAGGAACTCGATCATCGAGTTTGTGTAGGTGGCCGGGATCGCGACCGCCATCCACAAGATGATCCCAGTGATGAACTGCTTGGTCTGAGTCCGGACGAGGGCCGAGACGATACGTCCGTCAAGATCGGCGACGTACAAGCTGAGCAGGGTGCGCAGGACGAGGAAGCCGGTGTGCATAAGGAGCAGGAGGGACTCCTTCGAGCGGATACCGGGCACGACGATGCGGAGGATCCGACGGAGACGCTCGAAGAAGACGGCATCGACCGCTACGCGTGGTCCGCGCGACTTTCCACCGCGCCCACGACGACTGCCCCGCCCGCTTTCGTTATCGTCGATCTCTTGCTGTTCCTTCTCTTTGACGACAACATCCTTGCCCTGCTTGCTTCCGACTGGCTTCTTCTTCGCCGGCGGGTTCAAGCGGCGGTATGTTGTACCCAAGATGAAGCTGATGTAGCCAAATTTGAGAATGCGCTACGGGTAGACATATGATGAAGAAGCACATGCATCAGTGTACGACGCTCCTCAGGGGGAGTGCAGTGCGATTCCGCTCCGTAGCCGCAGATCGGTCTTGGAAGCTCATCTCGATGCTCACCTGGATCAGATCATAGTTCCGTCGGTACGCCATGAAGGCAGGGATACCGTGAGTGAGCGCGAACTCCATGGCCTTGTCCCGCGCATCCTCGTACATCTCGGTCATACGTGATTGGATCGCCATAATGTCCAGAGTCGTTGCCTGATAAAGTACTGTGTGTCTCGATGTGCTCAATAAGGTATGACGGCCGTGCAGGGCGTTGAGGCGGAACGAACACCGGTGGGATCGAGACCGCTATTACTGTGGGCCGTGAGGGATTCTGCTGAGCGCTCGGTGACGAGTTGGGCGGCTGACAAGAAGATTGTCGTCGACGTCGAGATGGAGCGAGGCAAGGCCACCCTCGGCAAGGCGGTTATAAGGTTGAGGTCCGCATCACTCACGTGGCGCTGCCAAATGGGCCAACACATGCAATTCGCGGGAAAGGAAAGGAGCATGAGGCAGGCATGCAGTACGCTCGCAAGGCATGACAGGGGCAGAGAACAGTGCAGGTCTGATGGATAAGTACCAAAGTGATTCGGTTGTATTGCGATGGGGTCGAATGCCGACAAGGATAGCCTCCCTGTCCAAGCTTGGAAACAAATCGCCACCAGGCAAATCCGAGCCCATTACTCCATGCGCTGCAGATAAGCATCCCAGCCCGCTTTGCGATACCGCTCCGCCTGAGTCCGTACTTGATCGAGGGCCTTCGCGCGATCGTTCCGCCCGGCTTCACTTAATAAAGCACTGTAGATGCCCCGGCCGACAATGATGATATCCGACCCCCGATTCCGCACGACCTCGTCGGGAGTGATGTACTGCTGCCCCTTTGCATCGCCCTTGACATCAAGACCCACACCGGGCGTCATGATGAGGAAGTCCCTCTCCTCCTCCGTGGTCGATTCGGAGGGGAAGATATCATCCACCCGCTCCCTGGCGATGAAGCCGCATACAAATCCAGTCTTGTCGGCTCGGGCGGCCCGTACACATTCGCGGGTGTACTCTCCGCGCGCGAGCGTGCCTTCACTGCTCATCTGCGCCAGGAGGAGCAGGCCACGCCCGAGCCCGACGCCGACGTCTGCCAGACCGGTGATGATTCCTGGCCCGGGTACGAGATGGGCATTTGTGATGTGGGACCAAGACGCGATCTTGTGGACGCCTGATGAGTATTGCAGCGAGACCGTGTTGCCTGGCAAAGTAAGACAGTGATTAGGGGAGACCGGCCCAGCAGTTTGCAGAAAGGGAGAGAGCAAGATCAAAATGCTGGGAGTGATCGCTATGCTCACCAATGTCTGCAAATTTGCGATCTTCAAAAATCAAAAAGTCGTGCTTCTGGCTGAGCTCGGTCAGCTGCGCAACCAAGTCGTCGTCAAAGTCGTCGACGATATCAATGTGAGTCTGTAAAGGGAGGGAAGCGGAATAAGCGTGAGGTGTCCTCTGAGCTCGCATGGTCGTTGATACATCGAAGAAAAGCTCACCTTGACTAGACAGACATCCTTACCGACTGCATCGACGACAGCCAGCAAGTCCGCCTTCTTCGTGACGTCCACGCTGATGCTCAGGTTCGTCTTCTTGCGTTCGATGGTCTCGAGGAGCGCTTTGGCGGCGGGATTGGTAAAGTTGGCCACCCGGGCCGCGTAGGGCTGTTTCCAGAGCGAGGGCATGTTGACGAGGAGAGCGCTTCGCGTAAATCTTGCCTTGCTAGTACTCCAGACTCTGACTGAACGCTGTTGGCTGGCCTTTGGAAGGTCGAAGTCCGGGTGGGAAGCAATAACGAGGAAAAGTTTGGCTGAGGAAGGAAAGGCTCCGAGCTTGGTCCCCGCGCTGTCCCCCTCGTTCATCTCGACAGCGAGGGAGGTGAACTCGACGTCCACGAAGCATCCAAACGTCGCTGTGTTCTTCTCGACTTCTGGCACATACATAGCAGCGCAGATCACACACAATGGGAAAGCGGAAATCGGCAAAGAAGCCTGGAAGCAAGAGAAAGCAGGAACCTCTCCGTGAGTATGAGGCCCGCTGCCCCGTCGCTGAAGCAGGATCACTCATCGTAATCCTTCTCCCTTGCATCCTCGCCGTCGAATCAGAGACCAACTTCAATTGCCTCTTCTGCAACGGTGTGAAAGCCATCCTCTGCAAGATGTGAGTGCTCTCCCCCGCTCAGGAGCGCGAATTTGACACGGACAAGCGGGCGGTGAGCTGAAGGCGAATTCAACTACCACTCTCGCGCCGGGCTCTTCCAGAGATAAGATCGAGGGCGTCGGCTCGGTATCATGCAAGCTATGCGGTACCAAATGGTCATGCTCGATCGGAGATTTAGATGAAGCCGTCGACATTTACAGGTACGATCTCTCGAAATCTCCTGCTATGGCATCTTCGTTTGGAAGGAGCTGACCTTCTCTTCGACATCTCTTCAGCTATTGGGTTGATGCGTGCGAAGAGGTCGCTGCGGAGCAGTACGGCACAAGCACAGGCGCAGTCTCCAGGTCAAGGCGGTGAGGCGCATCCTCTAAGAATCGAAGGTCAAGATTGCCTTCTGCCGAAAGGCAATGCTTCCGACGCATCTCACTTGCTGCCAGCGTGCGATTCAGCACTCTCTCGTGTACTCTTACCACCTCCATCATCATCTGCATCTCTTTGGGCAATGTACAATACTTGGCGCAAGTGTAGCCTTGCTTTGAGAAGTGCTTCGATGGGAGGACACATCAGGCGTTGATAAGTACAAATACAGGAAGGGAGCCGGGAACCGCGGCGTCCGTTCCACTGGACGCAACGTTCAAAAGAAGCGTCAAGTATACCAGAATGAAGCGCCGTCCTACCCTCGCGCAAGTCGGTGGAGATCAGGAGATGTTGCTCCGTAGCACCGGTTCGAAATAGACGTTACTACGGAAGGACGCCCGCTCAGTCGAGGAGTCTTAGATCTCACATACGCTGCATACAAGGGGGAGCACTCACGAAGGATCCACAGAGTAGTTTCTTCCGTTCGTCCTGACCGTTTGTCGCTTGGTATCACGCGCCATCGCCTTCCTCATGTCTGGAGTTTGCAAGGAGCAGACAACGTTGTCAGTAAGCATTGTCGGCGAGCAGCAAGCATGGGAAGGAAACATGGAACGTACCAAATCCGTCTTCATCCTCTCCGTTCGCCCCGCCGCCATGGTAGTACTCGATGACCTTGCGGAAGACGCTATAACCGAGTCCTTCGTACATCTTGACGGCAAGCATATTCGATGGTCTGACAAACAGGTCAACGAAGTATGCCTGCCAGGGGTTCGACAAATCCAAGTGAGCTTTGAAACATGGACAGTCGCAATGGCACAGGTACTCACATCGTACACCTGACTGCTGACGTCTTCCAGCAGGCGCATGAGCCCTTGAGCGAGGCCCAATCTTCTGTATTCGGGCGCAACGGTGATGGCCGTCACATGGCCATGAAGTTCCTTGTTCTTCCCCTCGGCCTTGCCAATCACGTAGCCCATCACGCGTGGATTTTGAGGAGGAAGCAACTGAGCAGAAACCGCGTCGGATTCCCCATGCGATGATGCTGCGGCTGCGGCCGACATTCGTGGAATGTATGACGAACTTTCGGTCGGTCTTGGGGCATCAGGTGCGGCACCATTTCCGAGTCCTGCAAAGAAGCTGGTGGGAACGCCTCTTGTACGATTCCCATTTGCGGCGCTCGAGTCCTCTGAGCTTCCCTCCAGGAGACAGCTCACGGGAGCGGTTTGAATGAACTGCAGATCGGGCCACTGGACGAGGTAGGAGAGGTAGAAGCGGAGCTGGTAGGTCTCCGTCCACGTGTCGAGATTGACATTGTTATACGTGAACAGATCGTGCGCACGGAGCGGTCGGAGGAGCGACATGGCCAGCCGTGCTTCACTTCTTTTGGCGATGTAATAAGGAGACCCAAGGTTGCTTGCTTCGACGCTTTCAAAGCTTCGGACAGGTCAAGTTGAGGTGATGATGATGATGATGATGATGATTGATTTTCAAGTGCGAGGTGAAAGAATTACAACGGAGACTTTCGATGCTCAACAAAGACGAGCACTGGCGCACCGAGTCAGTACAAGACCAACTCCATTCTACCCATCAGAGGTTCCCGAGAGATGCGCAGGCGCGCGTTGTCCTAACTATGCCTGCTGGAGGACAGGAGGCTGGTGGTTGCAGTTGAAGGCATTAGATGCCTGAGCATACCGTGCAAAGGCGAGAGAGCCCTGCCGAGAGTCGAGTAGCCACGGGAGAGAGATTCGACCGTTGTCGTCGTGGAGTAGGTGCTGGAGGGGGCCGTAGGTCTCGCAGAGTAGGGGGTGCTCTGGAGTTTTGAGGGCTTCGCATCGGCAGTTGAGAGACGCGTCGTCGTGCTGGAATCGTTCGTGATATGGCGCAAAGTCACCGTGCCCTGTGCGCACTGATAGCAGCAAGCCATGCAGTCGCCGAGGGAGAACCAGATCGGGAGAAGGGCGGAGTGTAGGGGCCCGTACCCTGTATTGCGCGTAGTGTTGGTGCTCGCTCTTGATGAGGTCCCACCGCAATGACCAAACCTCGTGGAGCTGCTGCCGGTCCCAACGCTGGAAAGAGGCGAAGGTGCGCTCTTCCCACACTGCCTCATCAGGCGCGCGTCCGTCCGCCGCCTTGCTCTGCGCCAGCTCTTGCCAGCTGGTCCGCACGCTCGTTACCCTCAATTTCCGAGTGACCGGGGACCCAGGCGATGGTGAGGCGGTGCCGGGCGTCAACGGCGAGCCAGTGCCGCACACGTTGCTGCAGCCGCAGAAAGGTCCTTTGGCTCGAGCCGCGTGGCTGGGCCAGTGCTGATCGCGCGACCGAGAGGTTATCTGTGAAGATGACAATGTGAGTACTGAAAGGACGTTGGGCCGCCACAGCATGACAGAACGCCGCAAACAATCCCCAAGCCTCCAAGTCAAAAACCTCAGCCTCAGCGGTGACCGCCCAATGTGTTTCCACACAAAGTCGGAGCCCATGCCTCACACTGACTCCCACACCTCTGTCCATGCCCATCAATGAAGCATCACTGTATGCTACCATGTCCCCCTCGCGAGCGGCTCGCTGCAGCAGCTGCTCGTGCGCACTCACCGCCTGATCCCGGGGCCCAAGCATGACTTGAACACGCGCGTGCTGATTGATGGGCGTGCTCCACGGCGCCCAGGCGACTGAGACAGCGCGCTCTAGCGGCCTGTCCACCCTCGAGGCGTGGTTGACCAGGACAGTGGTGTAAGAGCGCGCGGCCGCCTCTGCTGCTGGCGAGTCGTCCAGTGAGAGGGTCGGACCAGTGGGTGGGCGGAAGAACGGCGATGTTGCGAGGTGCTCCGGGGGCAGCAGCGTCTGGTCGATGGGGCTTGGTTGTCCAGGCAGTCCCGCCAGCCGCAGAAGGAGAGGGTGGTCGTCGGAGAGAGTCCACAGGCGCTTGGCAAACCGGCGCGCAGCCCGATCGAGTGCAAGCTCGATGGGTGGCACCGAAGCTTCAATCTGAAGCGCCACTACTGGGGTTGTGCAGTAGACGGGGAGGACGCAGCGCAAGGAGGCCATTTGTGCGACCTCCAGGCGCTCGACCATGCCCGCGGCACCCGAAGACCGCACGAGATGTCCCTCTCGGGCGCGGCCCGCGCGCTCACCTGCCGCGTACGGCCGAGTGCCATCGCGGTGCTGGCGCCCCCACCACCACACCGCTGCAGCCCACAGCAGCAGTGGCTGTACGCAGGCCAAGTGCAGGCGACGGAGGTTGGCCGCGGCCATCCCGCGCACCGTATTTCCTAGCATGCGCAAGCAGCTAGCAGCGCTCCGCGCCCGCGCCGCCATGTTAGACACATGGGTGGCGAAGGAGAGCTTCGGGTCGAACCACACGCCCAACCACCGGACGGATCCATTGAGTGGAACTGGTGTGACTGTGTCGTTTTCTTGTTCACCGAGCTGCACGGGGGGGAGTGGACGTTGACGCAATGCGGGAGGGACAAAGTATATTAGCTCCCGCTTCACCGCATCAATTGTCAACCCATTTGCCGTGCACCACCGCTGAGCCACTCCGAACGCCAGCTGAAGCCGCCGCGCTAGCTCCTCATGATCGCTGCCCGTGGCGCGCAAACTCTGGTCGTCGACAAAGGCCGCGAGCTGGGTCTGTCGACACGCGTCTCGTTCGGCCGGGGTCCAATCCAACTCCTCTTCCGTCATCCCCTGTTCCTCCCACCGTATCTCCTGGTCTCCATACAGCTGCCACACTGGGGAGGTGAAGAGTAGGAAAAGGATGGGGCTGAGGGGAGATCCCTGTGGAAGTCCACGACTACTCACAGCTTCCGCTCCGAGAGATCTGTCCAGGCGCACTGTGATGGAGCGCTCGACCAGGAAGGACCACACGAACCGGATCAGGGCGTGAGGTAGTCTGAGAGCATAGAGGCGAAGCACCAGGAGGACGGGCAGCACCGAGTCGTATGCTCCCTGGATGTCGAGTTGAGCATAGCGAGCGTCCGCTGACTGGCCTGGTTCCACGCGCACTCGACGTCATGGTGCAGGGCCACTGCAGCGTCCACCGCACTCTTACCCGGTATGGCGCCATATTGCTCCGTCGGAACTAGGTTGAGGACTGAGGCAATGTAGGTCAGTCGTCGCGCCAGCACACGCTCGAGGACCTTGCCGAGACACTGCTGGAGAGAAATGAGGCGGTAGGAGCGGGGCTTACTGGGATCCCGGCGGCCAGGCTTGCGCAGCGCCACAAGGGTGGAAGCTTTGAAGGAGGCCGGCATGTGGCCCACCGCCAAAGAGAGGCAGACTAGTCGGTGCAAAAACCCG
The DNA here is from genome assembly GCA_032718865.1 of Tilletia caries. Lineage (NCBI taxonomy): Eukaryota > Fungi > Basidiomycota > Exobasidiomycetes > Tilletiales > Tilletiaceae > Tilletia > Tilletia caries. Next base: position 698,896 of record JALUTQ010000046.1, on the reverse strand, counting down.
TTGACGACCGGCCAGAGCGCGCGCAGGGCTGCGAAACCGATCTCGTCCGGACCCGCAGCCTTCTTGGTGGAGGGGTCGAAGACGGCAGAGCGAACCTCAAGCCAGGTGACCGGCTCGTGCGGGAGCGCGGAGGGGCGTGAGTCTTCGTCCAGTATGGTGGGCCGGGGTGGGGTGGGCAGCGACGGGATGAGGGTGTCGCGCAGCAGCTTCCGTTTTTCCTCTGCGTCCACAACGAGACGGCCTGCGGCGTCCGACAGAGGGGGAGACGGATAGGAGCGGCGCCCCAGAGCCCACTTTGCTGCTGCGTAGATGTCTGGTCCTTGAAGGGAGTCGAGCCGTTCCCGATGGTAGTTCCGTCGAGCCACAAACACCTCCTTCGCTAGTTGTTTGTTTGCCCGCTTCACCTCCCTGTTCTCTCGCACCGCACGTAATCCTAACCGTCGACGCTCGTTCCTCCTCGCCAGCGCATCGGCTAGCTTACGCTGGGCGTCGGCGCATGATGGATTCCAGTAAGGGAACCCCCATTTGGTGGCCTCTCTGCGGGGAATCGTCTCTGACATCGCGTGTTGTATGATGCCTTGGAAGAGCTCCGCAGCGTCATCGAGCTGCTGCGCCCGAGCGTTCTCGTCGTCGGAGGCTTCCGCTGCTCGCATTGCCTCGTTCAAGTCCGCAAGGGAATGGCTGACCAAGACTCGGCAACGCTCCCAGTCCGCACGCCGAAACGAGAACGCGGCTGGCCGAGGTGGGAAGTGGTTGGCGCCGATGCCGATGGTGGTGAGTATCGGGAGGTGGTCAGAGCCCACTGACCAATCCGACCGGACCTCGCATTCCGACACCCAGCCGCGCGCCTGCAGAGGGGAGGAGGCAAGGACCAGATCGAGTGCAGAGTCTTGTTCTCGGCGGTTGGTGGCCACCCGGGTGATCGTGCCCGCTGGCAAACAGTAGTACCAGTCATTGTCGCGCGCCCAATCTGCGAACGCCGTAGCCGATTCCGTCGGCTGCTCCGCCCAACTCTCCACCGCCCAATCCTCGTGGTGCAAATTGAAATCGCCAGCGAGCAGACAAACCTTGTTCAGCAAGGGCAGTCGACGCACCAGCTCCGCTCCCGCGCCCGGGCCGTCTCTCACGCTTAGTGGGGCGCTGTAGACGTCGATGAGCCAGAGTTCCCTGCCGTCCGGCGCGGTCAGGGTGAGAACGAGAACGTCGTTGCTTGGGGAGGGTAGGATGTCCTGGCGCAGCGCAGCATGCCACGGCAGGCCATGCTTGCGCACGTATGTGACCACGCGTGGGCGCTGTCCCGAGCCTTCGTGGGGGAGCAAGGCTTGGTATGTGGTGCTGGTGCGTGGGCACTCTTTTCCTGGGGCCCAGTAGCCGCCTGGCTCCTGGACCAAAATGATGTCGATGCGCTCTTCGTCCGCACGCCGAAGGATCGCATCTGTGCGCGGCCCGCTGCGGCCAACATTCGCCTGGAGGATGCGGAGAGATCCAGTGCGAGGCTGACCGCCGCGGTTCCGATGCCTCCCCCCTCTGCCGCGCGAGGAGGAGGGAGGGTGGTGCCCAGGCCGCATCTAAGCGACCTGGGCGGAGGCGCCGCCCGCAGTCCCGGTGGTAGTGGCCATATCCGAGGACGCTGAGGCGGCGGTGGCGGGAGTCGAGGCAGCGCCGTTAGGCTGCTGCTGTTGCTGCTGCTCTTGCAGGCGTCGAACTGAAGAGCGGGTGCGAACCGACACGAAGCCGTCTGTATCGGGCTGACCAGCAGCGGCGCGCTGTGCTGCAACCCGCTTCTTTTTCGACGCCCGCTCGAGGGCGGCCCGGCTTGCTGACTGCTCCTGGCGAATTCTGTCCAGAGAGGCCCCCTTGTAGTAGACCACGGCTCTGGCGCGGCGACTGTAAAAGGGGCGAGCAGTGCAATTGGGATCCAACCCTTCGTGAGAGCCATGACAAGTAAAGCACTTGGGGATGCAGCAACACGACTCACCGCCACAGGAGCAATTTATTTCCTTGTGCTGTTCAGCACTGTGCCCCTCCTGAGCACAAACCCCGCACCGCACCGGGCCTGGGCAGTCCGATACCGAGTGTTTGCCCATGTAGTCGAGGCAGCGAGGGCACCCATCCGGGCGGCGCTCCTCGGCGTAGGGCCGAACCAGGTAGCGGTTTCCGAGGATGTGGACGTGGGTGACCGCCTGGCGCCGTGAAGCCAAAGCGTTGGGCGCTAGTGAGAAAATTACCGGAGAGTTTTCCGCGCCCATCACGGTCTCCGCCTTCCCCAGGCGTCGCGGCTCCTCCACCAGCTTCAGTCCCAAGGTCCACTCGAGATTCTTACGGACCTCATCCATGGTGATCTCGTCTTCCCCATCGCGAGTGGGCACCTTCGCAATCACATACTTGTCGAACTGCTCGTGTAGGGCAGAGCCGGTGGCATCCACCGCTTTCTCCAGAGTGCCCTTCTGACCGAAGAGCTCGTCCGTCTTGCAACCTGGCCCTGGAGTGAGTGCGAGGCCGCCATTGGTTTTCTTGACCTGCATCACCCGGATGTGTTCGCTGGCCTTCGCAGCCTTGAGAGCCTCGTTAAGCTTCAGCCAAAGCGTGCGTTCCGAGAGCTCGCGCTCCTTACTCTTTTCCGGGAGCCGAAGGAAAACCCGGTCGTCCTTGCGTCCTCCCTGTCGGGCAATGTTGTAGGCGCTGTTCTTGCCACCTCCTGCGACGACCATTCCCTTGAGGGCTGCGGGGACGCGCGGAGGATCCAGACGAGTTGATGAACCGGACTGGGCGCCCTGTGCTCGAGACTGGAGCGGGGGAAAGGCTGCCGGGCTGAGGTCGACAGTGGTTCCAGGTCGCGTCTCGAGGGCTTCCGAGCGCGGGGCGGGCGGCGAGGTTGCCGGCTTTGGTGGCGGGGTCCATGCGCCTGTGAGCCAGGTCTCGAGGCTGGTGGCCAGGCGATCGAGCTCGGCCGAATCAACCGAGACGGCCGCGTCCGTTCGGGTTGCGGCAATCGCAGCCGCGCGGAAGAGGCGAGCGGCATCTGCCTTGATCGCTCCCAGGGCTTCGGCCTCCTTGAGGGACTGGAGGAGGCCGGAGAAAAGCCGGGCTTTGGCGTTGCCGGCGGCGGTGGCACGGCTAGCGGCCTGCTGCAGGCACTTCTCCGCAGCAGCGGCGGTGCGAGCAGCGCTCACCAGAGGCGAGCAGGATCCTGGTGTGTGCAGGCTGGCTGCAAGTGTGCGGTCAGCAGGCGGAGGGGGCTGGGAGGAGGACTGCTCTCCGGTGGCGGGAGCGGTGGTGGTGGCGGTGGCGGTGGCCCTGGAGGACCTGCCGGCAGCCCGAGGGCGCCGGCCGGCGGTTGCAGCGGCGGGCGGTTGCTGGCCCGCCAACTCCTCATCGTTGTCACTGACGCCCGACAAAGACGTTCGGGGGCGCTTGTGTTGGTGGCGCGCCTGGTGGTGGTCCTGTCCGTCGTCGGCCAGGTCCATTGGGGCGATGTTGGGGGCGGCGGCGGGAGGAGACCCGGGCGGGTCGGGGGGAGCTCCGGCAGGCGGAGCCGCGGCGGTATTGGTGCTCATCGTTCTGCTTCTCTTTCTGTTCTTCTAGTAGGTCAAGTTGAGGCGCGCGAAGGTCACTGCCGAAAGAAACGCTCCGAGGCTGCTCTGCACGTGACATTCTTCTGAGCGCGTTTGGTGTGCACGCGTCTTATGTAATCCAACACTGAGATCGGGCTGCCGTTGCCTGCCAGTAAACAGCCCCGCCTCATCACATTTTTGCTGTCGATTGGGGGACACGCAGCTCGCCTTGGACTTTGGAGCTCGACTGGAGACCGGTGCCTGTGAGTATGTAGTGTGCAGAAGCCGGTGACAGTTATCCAGGCTGATCGCTGATCAGGGGTGTCCTTTCGTCGAAGCCCGAGCTCAGGTAAAAGCTCAGACGACCGCATCCGTCGGTCTCACATAAAAAAAGAAGAGACACGACGAGCGGCGTTGGAACATCTACGACCGATCCAACTTCCGCGCATAGAAACGCTGGCCGCAGCGGCTTCGAGAGCGCGCGGGCCGCTCCTTGCTTCTTGTCTTGTCTCTCTCGAAAGGGAACCCTGCAGCCATATCCGTCATCGGAACTTCAAAACATCCCCTCCTCTCCTCCAGTTGGGTCCAAAAAACACGTCACAAACCACAACACGCATACATTCCAAGAACCTCAAGCAGAGAAAGCAGAGCCATGGCAGAACCGCGGGAACGGCTTCCATCAGGTGCTCTCGCTGATACAGCGGCGCGTCCTGCAATCGACCGCTCCGTGCCGGCACGTCCTGCAGCAAACCCTACCTCCGATTTCCCTGCTCGGCGAGCTCGAAACCATTCTGACTCCGCTACCAGAACACTGGCAGCTGTCGATCCTCGTCCTCAGCAGCCCCGGAATCGCTCATCAGGACCTGGCAAGGACGGTGTTCAGAAACAGGGGGTAAAGTCCAGCACCATCACACGGGAGGGTCGGCCGACGAACGAAAGAGTGAATCAGCGCCCAATTGAAGCCAAAACCCGGCCGCGAGCTTCGACCCTTGGCACGTCGCTCGTACGAAGGGGAGTCCTGACATCGACCACCATCTCCAACATCACAAAGGCAAAGCCCCGTCCATCAGCTTCAACCTCTCAAGTCGCTACCACCTCTTCATCAAAGCTCGCGCCTTCCCTGCCCAAGGTTCGACCCAATAGCTGTCGTGACTTTAAGTCAATCACCTCGTCGAATAGCATCTCAGGAGCGAGGAGCAACAGCGTCGCCTCTGACGCCACCGTCGAGCCTGACATGGCTGCATTCATTTCACCCTATCGAGCGAACCGCCAGAGAAGTAACACCTGCGCCACTACTCGTAGCGTCTACTCACAGCACAGCGGAGATGACGACGACGACGAGTACACAGCCAGTCACGGAAAGTATGATGATTCGGACAAGCAAACGACCCCGGGTACTTCATCTCCCTCGTATGACCAAACCTCCCTCCCCTCCGGATCGGAGCGTAGCAGTCTGTCCGGGCCATCCAAACAGAACACCATCGAATACAACGTGAACCCGTTCGGGACCACTCCCATCAAGGTTATCAACGATGTCTTCGGGCCTTCAGGCGCACGCAGGGAATCGAACTTCAACATCATCTCCGCCCGACTCGGCAGCATCGGAGGCAGTCCGGAGCTGAGATCCATGTCAGCACGCTTCCAGGAAATCGAAGATATGCTGGCCGAGGGTCGAGAAAACCATACTCGACGTCAGGATGAACCTCTATCATCCTCGTCGAGTCGAGCATCGGGAATGGACAACAGTCGGCCCTCTGCGGAGGAGGCGGCACACGACGCCATCAAGCTTCGCTCTGTGGCTACCCCTGCTGTCAAGAGCCTTGTATATAAGAGTGAGCCTTCTGTGGAGGAGGCGGCACTCGACGCCAGCAGGGTTCGCTTTGTGGCTACCACTCCTGTCAAACGCCATGGACACAAGAGCGGGCCATCTGCGGAGGAGGCGGAACTCGAAGCCAACAAGGTTCGCTTTGTTGCCACCACTGCTGCCCAAAGCCTTGGACGCAGGAGTGGGCCGTCAGCGGAGGAGGCAGCACTCGACGCTAGTAGGGCTCGCTCTGTTGCTACCACTGCTGTCATAAGCCCTGGACGACTAATGGGCCCTCCTCCACCTCGACCGCCTCGAGCAAAATCAAGGGACGGCAGGAAAGGTCCTCCATGTCTTCCGGCACCAGAGCTCAAGGCGAAGGACGTCGTCTCCGCCCAGAAGCCTCCAACGACAGACCCTAAGAAAGATGTCGTCGCCGCCAAGAAGCTTTTAAGGACAGATCATCGACGATCTGGTGTCCTACCACGGAAACGATCCAGCATGGCGGTCATCCCACAAAGTCCGCTTCTTGCAGAGGAGGAGAACGAGGAGGAAGTTACGCTCCGACCGGTGAGCGTCGATGCAGGTACGCGGCGCTTGAGCGATGCAAAGGAGACTTCGGACGGAATACCTTCCGTGCTCATGACGAGAGAGCAATGGGAGGCAGAATATCTTCCGCAACTCATAGTACAGGAGCGGCAGAAGCTATTCGTGGAGAACGCGAACAGTGATGCGGAGGGGAGGGATCTGAAACGCCACAGGTCCACACCGTCGCTTTCCCGCAAAGACATCGAGGAAGACCTTCTAACGCCAACGAAGCCAAGGCAAATGGAGGCCGAGGTCCTTGTACAGTGCGGAGGCGACCAGGACGGTCTATCATCGCTAATGAAGCCGAGGCAGACGAAGACCGAGGTCCTTTTACAGTGTGGAGGCGACCCGGAGACAAGTAGCAGCGGCCTCGCTCAAGGACGACAGGCGAAGCGGAGGTCACAATCACCCATCAAATCTCACCGGTCTTCGCCTACGTTGAGTACAGTGGCGTTACCATCGCCTCGGAAGGTCCGAGACAGTGACGAAACACGAGCTGGTCGGAGCCATTTGGATGACGGCGAGACGAAAGATGAGCAGTTGCTTCCCTCCCCGCTAGCCAGAGAAGTAGATTTGAGCACCCAGAGCCCGTTTAAGGCAGCGTTGGCGGCTGCACATGCAAAACGCTCGGTGCGGACACAGCCAGGCAGTCCGGAGAAAGGCACTGGGCGGTGGATGAATTCAGTCAAGACTGTCGGTGCTTTTGCAGAAGGTACGTACTGTTGGGACATGTTACCACAAACGAAGTGAGCTCACGTGAAAGCTTCTCCATTCCAGATCCTCGATCTGCTCCTCCTGTGAGCAATTTTGATGGCCTTACGACACCGTCATCGAGTGACAGCAATCTTCGAAGTGGCAACTCTGACGGCGTGCTGGGCGACTTTGGGCGAACAGATAGCGTCAGCAGCGGTACAACGACTTCCACACCAACTCTGGACATCCGACTCCACGAGCCTCTGACCAACCTTGCCATCTCGGACGTCAGCACCGACTTGATGCAGGATGACCACAGTCTGTTAGCCCTTTACAAGCACGTCGATACGAGCTTCGATGCGGGAGGGAAGAACCTATATCGACTGCTGGGTGGAGACTCCTTGGAGTACAGAGTCCTGGAGAAGGGAGCTGGCAAGGCACGACCGGTTTCAGGAATTCTCAAGAAGGCGGAGAAGGAGGGGGGGTCGGTACACGCAAGAAAGCTTTCGGATCCCAATGGCGATCACACTCCTCATCGAAACCCGGTCAGAACCTCGCTGGCGGCAGACGGGTCCGTCCTGCGGTCCCGGTCTTCCAGAGCCTTCCCATTGTCGCCATCGATCGGCGGCACTCCTGCCAAACAGCGCGGCGGAGCGGCAGCGGCAGCAGCATCTTCATCAACACCTATCGGATTGGGCATTGATATGTCGGAGGCCTTCTCGTCGAGATCGCAGCCAGGAACACCCGTCAAGGCTCGCCTGGGAAGGCGCCTTGATGACGGAGCAAATGCGGAACAAGCCGCTCTTCCTCCGCTCATTCTCGGCCCGAAGCTCAAACAAAAGGAGGCTAGCACCACATCAGAACTCGCCGTGGGAGACGATTCCGTCTCTACTATTTCTCTCCTGCACTCTCGCAACATCAGTGGCAGCTTCCTGCTAGACGAGAAGTTGGACGATGCCCTGCTTTATGCTACCAACATTGGCACATTCTCGAGCAAGTTTCTCAGCCCGGTCAAAAAGTTGTTGCAGCGGAATCCGGACACCCCGGCGATAACACCGAGACGGTCTTCCCTGTCTAAGAAGCATCCACCGAGCCGGGAGACGATGGCGCCGCCGCCCTCGGGCTCCATCACAGCAAGTCAGCAGCCTCGGGAGGATGCGATGAAGCCCACCGAATCCGAGACCTCGACTGAGGCGTCTGACCGAACAGTGACCGCTGCGTCTCCTGCCGCGCCTCAAGACACTTTCAAAACGCCAGGTTTAGCCATTCGACGACCGGGCTCGAGCAGAATTACAGGTTCAGGACCTCGACCGAGTACCGGCTCTCGTATCCCGTCATTTGGGACGGAAGGCGCATCAACAGCGCGAGCCAGCGGTTTACCTCGGGTCGTATCCAATGGCTCGACCTCAAGTGGTTTGCGTCCGCCGTCCAGTGGTGGACGACAGAGCCTGGCACGAAGCTTCTCTGGGGAACGGCCTGCCGAAATCGTGAAGATGAGTGGTGACATGACACGAGCACGCTCTGGCACGATGCCCACAAGCGGCTCAACCTCGTCGGCGGCTGGACCCTCAGTCGTCGTTCAGGATCCCAGAGCCGAAGCAAGGGGCAAGAGAAGCACACCTGCTGTAGATGTAACGGCCACTCCCGACGCAGGCGCTCGAGCTCGGGCCGACGCGGTTTTGCGAGGTCGAGCGTCAGTGGCTGTTCTCCCATCGCCTCGTCTGCGGACGCAGAGTTCGTCTTCAACCGGATCGTCCCGAAGCATCTCCAAGAGCAACAGCGCGAGCAACGTGATGGTACCTGCAAGAATGGAGCTCCCGCCGTTGCCCGGATCGTCGTCGTCGGCCGCCTCGGCTTCACGGGCATCGAGCCATCCTTCTAGAGCGGGTGGAGGACAGCTGCAACCTCGTCCCAGTCTGAATAACGTCCCTCGGGCGGCGTTGCCACGTCCTAGCTTGTCGACACCGTCTGCCTATGGCTCCTCATCGACAGGTACTACTAGCTCGCGTCTACCGATGCGTGGAAGTAGTACTCGACCTTCGGGAGCGGTTCGTCCTCCAGGTCCCTTTTGACTTCATCCTCGTCTCTTGCATTTCCTCCCCCTTCGTGTTCATCTAGTAGTCATCGGTCATCGCCGACCATCATCTCAACATTCTTTCAGGCTTCTGCCTCTTCACAAACATCATGCCGTGTGAGACGAGAAGAGAAGTGAAGTGAAGATTAAGATTGCCACGTACATGTGGTTGGAATTGGAAGGTCTGAACAATTGTGAAGAGGAGAAAACAAATACAGGACTGGGTCGAACTCGTCTGTGAACGGTCGCGCCGCTTACTGCCACCGGGGCGCTACCAACTTGGGGGGAGCATAGCTCTGCTGCGAAAGGGGACTTTGGAATCTTGTATATTGAGTGGGTGAAACATCTTGAAGTTGTGAAGAGAGAGGAGAGTCGGGACCGGTTTGATGAAGTGTAACGAAGAGGAGAACCTATGTGTTGTGTGACTGTTGAGAAGAGAAACTTGCGCCAAAGGAGTTGGAGAAAGCCGGATTTGGTGCTTGGAGGTTGAAGGCGTAACAAAGGTTCAGAGCTTGAGAGTCGAAAGACACATGCCGCTTCCATGTCTCAGACACAGTACCGCTCGTTCAAGGCCGCAATCTCGCGACAGAAGAAGCCCCATGTCAGACGGAGCGACTTGTATGGCGTTCCGGACGGGCTGCCGCTCCCGAACTGCAGCGTCTCGGGAGCGACGATGGTGCGTCCATATATCGTGCCTGCGCCCGCGGCGAGGTCGACGTCAAGAGGCAGGTCCGCGCCCTGCTGCTGTTGTTGTTCAGCAGTCACCGTCGGAGTGGCCATGCTGGACTCCATTGATGGCGACACGTGAGGGGAAACTGGGAACGTAGCCAGCGGCCTCACCGCGGGGGTAAAGCTGCACAGAGAGAGAGCCGCCATGGAGAACGCTCGCTCATCCGCCTCGGGCCCGTGACAGGGAAGCTGGTGAGGATCCGCATCCGCATCTGTCATCTCCTCATCCACGTCCTTGTAGTCGATCTCAGAACAATCCGGAGTCGACAACTGCGCAGGCATACAACCGGGCGTCGTCTCTCCCGCCGCCTGCCGATCCTTTTGTTCCGCAAGGTAGTGTTCCCAACCTCGCAGCTCCCAAAAGAAGAGCAAGTGAGGCTGGATCAAGATGTTGAGCCGGCGGCTGCGCACCAGCAGGTAGGCCTCGACCAGGCCGAGGTCAAGATGCGCCATGGCGTAAGCAAGCACGATGGTAGCGCTGCGACTGACACCGACTCGGCAGTGAACGAGCACCTTGCCACCGGAGCGACGGGCGTTCTCGATGTATTCGACCGATTGACGCATCGTGTCCCGCAGCGAGTCAATGCCGTCATCCGAAACATTCTTAAGGTCAAGGACGCTGATGCGACCCGCTTGCGTTTCTCTCCAGAGAGCTGATTCGCTATGAACGACCGAGCGCGAGGCACTGTCACAGTTGTAATCCCCTCCACCATAGTACATCTCAGCGGGAGGGTGAAGTGCACTCTCGCCCACCGAGACGACGTGGGTGATCCCGAGCGCATGAAGCATGTCGGCATTCATGGCATGGTTGAGGTTGCCGAGGTAGACGAAGGGCAGAATCCGCGAGGGGAAAGAACCTTCAAAGCGGGGATGGTGAAACCAGGCATGCTGATTTGTTGTGTCCTCTGGCTGAATCATCGATTGGGCCGAAGCGACAGAGGATTGCTTGTTGCGATGGTGCCTGGACAGCATAGAAGGGGTCGCCGAGGCAAAGCTCAGTGCCTTACGGTGGTGCGACTGGCTCGAGGAAGCATTAGGACTGACGAGGCCCGTGGCAGCCGCCGCAAGACTCTTCGCCCAGCTCGACGGCTCCGCAGAAGGGGTGCACTCCGAAGCGCTGTGAAGTCTGCCGTGCATCGGCTTCTGCTCCTCAGCCGCGGACGACAGCCAGGGAAAGCTGTGCTTCGTCTTCGGCCGGTGATTCATCTGGGCCCGCATTTTCGCCTCCTCCTCGGCTTGACGGCTCATCCTCCTGAGTCCGGCCAACTTGTCGTCGACCCGCTTGAGAAGAGGCAAATCCCGACCATAGAGGAAGAAGGAACGATCAGCACGATGCTGCAGGTCGAGGTAGGCCTCGGGCAGGGAAAGCTGACGGGTGAACATCAGGTAAGACAGGCCCATGATGCTCGTCTCCGTGTAACCGTCTCCGCAGTGGATCAGGAACTTGCGTGGTCGGACAGCTGCCCCGGCTCCGGCGTCATTCGTCGGCTCAGGACAGGCATGGTTCTTGATCCAAGCACAGAATTCGATAATGTCATCGGCCATTCGATTGAGGCTCTCGCTGTTGGAGCATCCTTGGCTACTCGAGGCGCATTCCAAGTGAATGACGCTGGTGGTAGGAGAAGCCGAGGGAGAGCCGGCAGCGTGTGGCTGGGAAGCACGAGATTGGGCGCCTTCGAAGGAGTCAAAGTAGCCTTGTCCAGCCCCGCTCTCGTAGGAATTCGATGCTTGGCTCTCCGACGACATGCGTTCAAGCGTCTCCAAGAAGCTGGATGCCCGTCGCAGAGTCTCGTCCCCGGGCATGAAGGCCATCTCATGCGCTTCAACGCAGAAGCTGAAGCCGTGGGGGTTGCTCTTGTCATCGACGCCCATCATCTCTTCTTCGCCGGGTTCGAGCGGTGGTATATCCCTTGAGCAGCCGAGCTGAATGGGACAGAGATGATCGTAAGCTATGGTAACAACATAAGAAGACCGGAAAATGCTGCGGGAGACATACCCAGACATTCTTCTCAATCTCGGAGCAACGAGTCAGTCGCTGCATTTCCTCCCGCTCGCGGTCAAGGAAAGCCACCGAATGGTGCTGGAAACCTTGGCTGTCAACTGCGACGAGATGGTCGAACTGTCTTTCGAAGACATCAAACGAATCTGAGAAGATGGACATGATTTTGGGACAAGGTCAGCCTCGCAATCATTCTGCGCAGAAGAGTCGAAACCAGAAACTCACCCGTCACGATGAAGACGTTGTACTGCAAGCCGCCCAACCCTCGTTCCTGACGATCACGAAGCATCGCTTCCTGCGCATCCCTGAAATCCTTCGCAAGCTCGACCGCGCCAGCATGCAGACCCGCAGGCGAGTAAATGACAATATCGCTAATCGTCGCATACTTGACCGCCTGAATCCGGAAGTTCCTCAACGAGACACCCGCAGCCTGACGCGGGTGGACAAAAGTGGCCTTGCCGCGCTGGCGAGAGGTGCCGTGCTCGTTGACACCAGCGACCGAGGACGAGGTGGGCGAAGACGAAAGAGCAGCTCCCGCCGAGAGACGCTTGTACGACGACGAAGATGAGAACTTGGAAGGCGAGGGCGGGTCAGAGGCCGAGGTCGATGACCGAGGACGAACTCGGTCTTCTTCCGGCTCGGGAATGCTCAACAATTCGTTTGCGAACAAGGTCGAGTTGAGAATCGAGTGCGATGGTTGTGCCTCGTACGGTCGAGAAACCATGGGTGCGCATACATCCGGCATGGACGACGAGGAACAGTCCGCATCTTCGCACTGAGGCGTGTGCGCATTGGAACCACCGTTGAATCGCTCCAAGATCTTTCTCGGCTTTTCGTCCGGACCGTCACCCGACATGCTGAAGCCGGAAGTCGTATCAGACTGGAAAGACTGGCCTGCAATCTTGTCTTCGAAGAAGGACTGGCCCGAGGAGTGCGACAGAGTTGTGGTGTTCGAGGACGCCATCGACAGGTTGGCAGCGAAATGCTCGTACATGCTGTTAGAGCTTTCTCGCTCGTGCATGCTCCGTTCCATTGACGAACTGTCGTCGCTGGAAGGCCCGCTGCTGTCGTCGCTACCGTCCGAATCGCATGAAGAGTTGGACTTCGGCCTCCCGTGCTCAAATTCAGTATCGGCACTTGCGAAGGGGTCGACACCATCGGCGAAGTAGCTGGTTGCCGCTGTGGGAAACCCGGACAGGGGCATTTTTGACCCATGTCGTTGTGCCTGGTCATGCTCGGAGGCGACCCCAGGCTTGGGCATGTCAGCCCGGACGACGGTGAGACCTCGGTATCGAGGTGTAGGCTGTCCACCGAGTGGGGCGCCGAAGAAGACGTTCTGTGCCGGGATGTCGCCATCGACACCGTGCAAGAAGGGGAACACGACATGATGAGGAACATCCTGCGCCGAGTAGGCCTCCTGCATGCGGGCGAATTGGGCCGCCGTTACCAGACGGATGGGAGCCCGGCTTGCGGTTTCTGCTGCTGAAGCTATCGATTGTATTGAGGTCGAGATGAATGGCATGGATGCCCCCCGAGCCGAGCACCATGAAGCCGCCTTCTTGAATGGGCTTGATTGCGGAGAGGGGGTTGTGAAATCTGAGTCGACAGCATTGTCTGAACCCGAGCTGTGCAAATGCCCCTGCTCGGGCAAGCAGGGATATGCATGCAGATCGTCATGGTGAAGGCCCCATTCGATCGTGTGAGCATCGTCGTCGGTTTCGGTGGGACATGAGGTTGGCATTGCCGATGCGTCGCCTTGTGAAGCAGAGTGGTGATGGGAGCTTCGTACTGGTGCAGAGGCCGGAGTCCACTGGCTTCCTCCTGTCCAGTCTGATGATGCTGCGACTGTGGGAGAGGACAAAGCCGCTGCCGTTGATGCTGTTGCCTGCGCTTTTGCTTGGTGAGGTGAAGCGTCGGACAGCTGGAAGGAGACCATTGTGGCCGACTGTGAGCCATGGCGTGATGCCAGGGGATGAAGCGGTACACTCGAAGCAGCCATGGTACTGGAGCAAGTAAGGGAGGATTGGGAAAGGGGGGAGGAGGGGAGTGGAGATGGGGATGGGGATGAGGACGAGGATGAGGATGGACGTTGGGTAGAGGAAGGCTCCTTTTGTATAGGAAGGGAGGAAGTTCGGGGGAGATGAGAAAAGAGGGAACCAGGGGAACTGTTCGCTATTGATGCTGCAGGGTCCTTTTGTCGTCTCAAAATCGTGACGGGCCCCAAATCGCAGGTGAGGTGCTGTGTGCGCGCGGGCCGTGAGGGAATGGAAGCTGTGGGTGGGTCTGAACTTTGCCGTTAGGCTTTCGTCCGCGATCCTTGCGTTGAGAAGAACGGTGCGAGCCGGCCGGACGGTAAATGAGGTCGGCAGGCTGCGGGGCCGGCGATGATTTGTTTATTAGATCTGTGGAGTGTCGCACAACGGATTAGAATGAGGCAAGAGCGAGGTTACAGACGCTGTCCAACTCACGGTTGAGTTGATCAACCTGGGAAGTTGTTCAGGGGTGCTGATAATGATTGCAATTTGGAGACGCTGAATTCTGTTGCGATGCTGCCTGGGGAACCGGTTGTTGTTGCAGTTGGCCTCAACTGTTATGTAGATGGTTGGAGGAGAGGGCTTGATGTATGTACGGGTGATTTTACAGAGCAGGTCGCTGCGTCGCTGCGGATTTCAAATGCGAGCGATTGGAAGGTCGTGTGTAGAGGAAAGGAGGTGCGGTGGGTTCGTGGCAGGAGTGTTGTTCTTCGAAGTGTTGGTCTTGGTGTTGGTGTTTGTCTGGTGGAGCATGCGTGTATGCTCAATGCACGGGACGGACTGTACTGCGTCAGAAACAATCCCATGGGAAGGGAAGAAACAGGGAGTCAGCACGTTCTCTGTGTCAGTACACATGTATGGGTGCTCTTGCGCCTTTGCCCCCTTTGGAAGCCAAGAATGCGCAATTGTATCAACCCGGAAAAAGGGGAAACCTCAGCGAACAGCCTAATCCGCCCACGCCCAGTTCCAGCTCGAAGTATGCAGATCCGCATCCCATCTCCTGCAGCTAGACGGACAGCCTTCCAAGCCCAGAAGGACACCCCACAAGGCCATCACCCATCCCTTCCACAACCACGAGATCGGTCGCATATGTAGTTGGACTCACCAATGTACCAAACTCTGGCTTTATCTTGCTGTCCCCGATGCGGCTTGCCCTGGAATTCTGCTTCGTAGCCGGCGAGAAGAAGGGGGAAACCTGTAGGTGTGATGGAGAAGGGAGTGACTGGGAGAGGGAAGGAAGTGATGGCGGTGGTGATGGCAAACACCTCGATGGAGAGTTGCAAGAGATATTGGAGGGGGAGATAGCGGAGGCCAGAGCAACGGGAAGGCTCAGATTAAGGATGACGCGAAAGCTCGATTTCCTCACGCCCCGGGTGAATGCGAGAAAGCACAGCGGAGCAAGCTTGGGAAGAACAATCTGGTTGCACTTTACACGCTGCAGCGCACACTTTGCACTTAACAAAGCACAGAACTGGAAGGCTAACATCGAACACTGAGCTCCTGCCCCATCTCCGCGTCCGCAACGTCGGCCAAGGGCGGGCCAAGGTGCTGCCAGAGTGCCAAACCTGGGAACAATAAAATAAAGGCAGGGCACTATATAAGGTTTAGAATGCAACTCGTCCTGCAAATCAGTCTCTCCCATCCAACTCCTGCAGACGCTCTAACAAGCGCAATGCGCAAGCCCAGCAAGCCGCAAGGAGCGGGCGCTGCGGTCAAAGCGTCGCTGGTTCGTGCTGGACGCTGGACGCTGGTAGCACCTGCTGAAGCGCTGAAGCCTGGAAGCCGCCTGCGATTGGGCCTTCCTCGGGGATAGTACTGGCCTTATCGCTTCCCATCAAGGCTGTCAAAGGCGTGAGGGCGTCAACGCAGATGAGATGAGGCGATGAGGGATCAGCTTCTCCAAGCAAGCTTCTCCTTGTTCATCTCCGCTCTGGCAGCCGGCTCATGAAATATGAAATGTTGCGGAGTTGGCCACTCAAACTCTCCCTAACTTCTTCCTCCGTTTCTTGTTACGTTGAGCCGTGAGCGTACCACCACCACCACCTGACGCTGACGTTCGACATGTCTCCATCGTCTTCCAATCAGGAACGTCCGTAGCCACCACCTCCGCCTCCACCCCTTCCAAAACCGGATCCTCGGAAGGAGAGCGTCCGCAGGCGAATCAGGAGTTGACAATAATTGACCTCAGGCAAAGTTCCGGTCAAGTGTCAAGACATCTCGTTGCCCGTAAAAGAGAGGCAGTGTATACATTATTAAACACACAAGGAAGCAAGGACCAGGACTAAGGACTATGAATGTACACAGGAGAGACAGGTCCTTAAGCCTTAAGCCTTAAGCCTCGAGTCTTGTCTAGGCCAAGTTGGTAGCAGTAAAAGCTGGCAAGTACATATTAGTTGACACAATTGACTTGATTCAGTCGCCACTCCCCGACGCAGGACGCTCGACAGCCTGCGAAGTCATGGCCAAATCCTGGGGTTGCCGGCGGCGTAGCCGCGTCGGGGGCGGGCCAACGTCGATCAGACAAGGCCTTCCCAAGTCCCAACCCCTCGGACGACGCTCGCTGCCGGTTTCCCCTCTTCGTCCGGCGAGGGTCATGTATGTTGTGTAAACAGGACAGCTGTCCGCCGTCCTTCCCGCTTGAGACATTTTCTACGGATGTCCGTCTATACTGTCTGAGGCACAACGTTTGACATCACCGAGCGATGAGCGCTGCCATGCTGCCTAAAGTATGGTGTTCAGGGTCAATAATAAGGCGCTGCTCGCCAAGTGAGTGGTTGTTCACGATGTCTCACAGACTTACTGTCACACCCAGCATGGGCCATGGCCGCATGGCCCAGCCTATGTATTACCATCAAGACCCGCGCTTAGATTTATGGTGCTCCATCGCTTCAGGCTTCAGCAGCAGTCTTCATCGATGCTGAGATCCATCTGGCCCCCGAGGGAGTGGGGACCGTGCATTGTTCCAAAGCTGCACCGCCTCAACGCAGGCCTCTGCATCTGCCGCTGGTATCGACTATCGCATCGACCATCGTCGTTCGCCGTGAGCGCGGGACACAAGACGACTGACGAGGTGACGTACCGCGCAGCCCTATTTTATAGCGAGTTCTATAACATGCAATGCACGAGAGGTGCCCGGTTCCCGTCCATGATTGGCCTCTATTAACTGATAACGACGCACGGCACACTGCGCAGAGGCGAACGAAGGCACGAAGCTCGAAGTCTTTGACACTTCACGATGCTTCACGCTCGCACACGGCACAGGCTCTCATGCTCTCATGCTGATGCGCGGATGAGAAGTCCTGACGCTGCGCCTGTTATGAGAAGCTTTTGTTCATTTGGACATCTAGATGTCTTCGTGGCCAGAAGCACCGTGGGACCGTAATTTCGATATCCCTGCGCGAGGTCCGGGGACGGCAGAGATACCGCCCTTGAGGTTGCCTCAGGGCTCGGCGCTCGGCGCTCAGAACCTTCAGGCTTCAGGGCCTGATCAGTATCAAGCCCGCGGGCTTGCGTGCGGGCTTGAGTGAACCGGTTTTTCAAAAATGCAATTTGGCTCGCAAACCCGCGGGCTTGCGCGCTCTGCTCACTGAACGCAGGCTCAGTTTTCGGTCAAAACACGGGCTTAGAAAAATTTCCTTTCATGTCATTCCCTTTATCCAGCATTCCCATCACATCTGCCCCCAGACGGTGCTCCTCTTTCGTGTGCTGCTTCTTGACAAGGCTTTGCTTCTGTCCGCTTAAGGGCTCTTGAGCAACCATTTCATCGAAACGCGTCGAAACGCGTGTTGATAGTGGTTGACCTCCAGGTTTGACAGCCATTTCCATGGCAAAAGAATGAGTGCGGGTTTGGGCAAACACGCGTTATGTCAAATGTCAGTCACAAATTTTGAGTGAGGACCCCGGACTGAGTCCACCAGCCAGGACTCAGCCAATACGGACTGACTTTCCTTGATAACCACTTCACAAGAACTCCACACGCTGAGAATCCCGATTATCAAACCAAAGCTGCTCAAGGTGAGCACAGGCCTGCTACGGTTGTATGCCATTACAACTGACTGAATACAGCCCACCTTGTGTATCCCCAGCCCGCCTATTCCCCTGGCCCTCGCCTCAACCTCGACGTCTCTGCTCTTTCCTTGTCCAAGTGAGTTTGCTCGTGCCTCGTATGCAAAGAAAGGGCATCTGCGTTGACGCTCACTCTTACACCCTCCCACAGTCACCCGTCCTTCCGTCCTCCAGGCCTCAGTGTTCTCGTTCCTGGCGACACGCGCACGGCGGCCGGCGCAGACGACGGACTACGGCAGATCTCGTCCTCTGAGCCAAGTGAGCTACTACCCTGCCCATTCTCCCCCTTGCGCATCATGCATCAGCAGCGCGTAAGGACATATAACTGACGGATGATATTGACTTCACAGAAATCATTCTCAGGCTGCGTCAGGCGTCTCCTTTTGGCTATCCACGACTGTGGTCTGTGAGTGCGCCAGACAACGTCTGATGCGCGCGCGGCGGCGTACGGTCAACTGTTACTGACATTCCTTTCCTGCTGCTGCCTTCCTATCACCGCTCCATTCTCTCTCTCTCTCTTTTGCAGAACATGTTCCATCACTCAAAAACTCAGGAGCCGTGTCTTTCCGCTTTCCGGCGCATGCACATGGCGGTGAGTCAACCATTCTCAGCGTGCACGGTGCTCGGCTACCGTAGTCCGTACTGACCTACTTTGTCGTCCTTTCTATAGAAGGAGCTCGCTGCTGTTGTGGCTTTTCGGGGAAAAAAGGGAGGTCAGGAGGAGGTTGTCGTTCGTGAGTCTCTCCCTCCGTCATGAACGTCTCGCTCAGCCAGGACATCAGACTGACGTCTCAACCAATCTTGCACCCATCTCTATTCTCTGCAGGCACAGGATTCTTATTATCACACAAATCGAGCACCAACGGAGCGAGTCGGAGTGGAAGGGAGTGTGTTCGTAGGCTGGATAGGCACATGTACAGGTACACGAGTCACGACTTGCAATGCAGATGATTTCACAATCAACCATGCATTGGACAGCGGATACAAGTAGAATGACAGGACAATGGATACAAGTAGGAAAGAGTAGTGAGATGGGAGAATACAGTAGAAAGAGAAGAGCGATTCGACTATACAGCGTTAAGAGACAGATCAAGATACGTCAGCTCCTTGCCCTGTCGTATATGATCCGACAACTTTGCCAATGACTTGTTCGGGAGCTGATTCCTAGCATGCTCCAGCATAACCAATGCCACCCTCTCCGACACCTTCTTCTCGATGGCGAGGTCCTTTATTTTGCTGATTATGCGCATTCGACGCTCGTAGTGCTTGCGGTCCTTCTCGGATGATCGCCAAGCCGCGCCCCACTCCTCGTCCATTCTTTCCACCGACAACATTCCCTTCAGACCATCCTTGTACTCCCGCCAGAGCTCAGCGCAAGAGCTGATTCCTCTGTCCTGCTCCATGGCCGGCATGACCTTGTTGGCGACGAGAGAGGGAGACGAAGAGGATGTGGCCGAGCGGCCGTGAAGTCTAGAGCGCTGACCGATACGTGAAACTGCGGAGGTGGTTGCTGCTGCTGATGCTGCTGAGATCAAAGACGAGGGTGATGTCACAGAAGAGGACGAAGGGCCAGCAAGAGAAGAGGCTGAGAGACAAGTGACAAGTGATGGAGAAAGGCAAGGACAGATCAATCACCTAGTAAGTAGGATCAACGCACAGGGCCAGCACTACTCACGAGATGAAAGAGACGAGCCACCATTTGCAGCAAGAAGGAACCCCAGAATACCACGCAAGGTTGCGTGCAGCTCGTTTGTCTGCTGCTGTTGCTGCTCTCTCATCCCGTGCAGCAGCTCGACCACCATTTCAAGGTCGCGTTCAACGTCCTCCCGCAGCTCCTTGAGACCTTCATCGACGTGCTGCTGCGTGGCCGAAGAGTGTGCCTGGATCTGCTCGGCGAGCAAAGGCAGAACCGCGCGCAGCTGGTCGTCGCCCGATGTGTCAGGCTTCTCGAGTGTCCTGAGGAGCTCGTTCTCGTAGCCGATGAATGCGTCGGAGTGGAACATGGCATGGCTCCAGAGATAGAGCTGCGGAAACTCTTTCTTCAGCAGCACAGCATCCTGCAGCAGGACGGGACGAAGGCGAATGAGGATGCGCACGAAAGCACGCGATGCGATGTTGATTTCGACCGGTGAACCATCCGCAGCCTGTCCGCTAGCGATGGCAGTATCCCTGAACAGCACAAAACGAATGGAAGGATTCACATCAGTTAGGAGCAGAGAAGAGAGAGAGGCAGAGAGTGCAAGAGAACGAAGGGAGAGAAGAACGGGAACGGAAAGAGAAGGGAAGAGCGACCGACCCGACCGAGCAGATGGATGGATGGATGGATGGATGCAACTACGCCCGCGCAGCCGCCACAACTTGACCACAACCAACCTGGCTGCGCAACCGCAGTCACGCGCGCACTGTCCAGAGAGGAGAGCAGCACCTGGGCGGGCAGCAGGGCAAGGCAAGTGCAAGCGGAGGGCAGGCGAGCGAAGAAGGGGAGCAGAGCAGCTGGGAGGAGAAAGAAGCCAGAGGTAGGGAGAGGGGAAGGTGGGTGGATAGGGAGAGGAAGAGACAGCGGCAAGGAGAAAAGGGAGGAGAGAAGAAGAGGGGCTGGGAAGGGGTTCACAGAGACTACTCACCATGCATCAGCTTGAGGGAAGACGCGCTCAAGGAGCTCCTGAGGAGGGGGGAACGTCGCGACGGAGGAAGTAAGACCCGCCGTCCGCATGGAACCCGGCATGAACGCGAAGCACCGGTCGCGGTAGGCGGGTCAAGTAGCACGTCTCCATCGTCGTCTGGTTCCACCGACCCGCTCTCCTGACCGAAGCCTCAGGCGCACCCTTAGCCTCAGCGAGTTGAGCGCCGGACTTTCGAGCTGCATGGGTTTTGGCGGTGGTCAAGACCCCGCACGCTTTGAACGCCGCGTCCAGCGCCTTGCCATGAGTCTCGTCGCCAATCGGGTCGGTGCTGCTCTTTGGAGCCTTGATCACCTTCATATCGTACCACAGAGATGATTGGCTCAAGTCGGGGAATGCTTCAGCGCTGTGATGGAATCTACAGCAATATAAGTCAATTGAACAATGGATGAGGCAGTCAGAGAGGATGGACAGAACGGAACAACGACGCGCCAGCACAAGAAAGCAGCAGACCTAGTAGGGTTCATACTCACCTCGAAAAACAGGTAGAGAGCCAGTGCACCAACTGGACACAGCTGGACATCCCTGTTGCGCATAAACGACCCGTACTCCACTCGACCTGCTTGATTCGTTTTTCCATTGGCCAGCAACAGTACCACGGCAAAGCAACTTGAGGGGCCTTCCCCTTCCAGCTCGAGATGGTGAAGGTCGGCGAGCTCAAGTTTCCGCGCGTTGTCTCCTCGTAGAAGGGCGTAATGAGAGATAAGGAAAGCCAGTCGGTCTCGCAGCCCTATCTCGCTGTTGCGCAAGAGGAAGTAGTTGCTGACATCCCCGAATTGAGTCTGACTGTATCCGTCAAGTGCAGTCCCTGACAAACAAAGGAAGAGAACCATGATGAGCTCAAGGCGAAGAACATGGTGAAAGGAGGAAACAGACTGAGAGAGGAGGAAGATCAAACATCATCATCACTCACCAATGCCACGATCCACATACTCGCGCTTCTTGCGATCCCGTTCCTCGAGCGTCCGAGTACCGAGCATCATCCGGACCGGACCAGGGCGTGGATGAGCGGCCGAGTTGACTCCGCGAGCTTGCTGCTGTGTGTAGAGATCAATGACGGCGGCGACGTATAGCTGCCGAGGTATCTTTTGCCTTGCGCTTGCTGCCTGCCATTGTTGTGTGACAAAGACGATAGAAACTGGAGATGGTCTGATGGGAGGTGAAGGCATCGTGTTCGCACTCTTTTCTCTCTCTCTTTGTGTAAGCAGCCCGCTTCTGTTCAGCTACAATCGAAGTGTACAGTTTCATTAGGAAGTTCCATCTGAGAGGTTTGAAATTTGTAAAGCTCCGCTGCGCGGCGCTGTTATGGGCGTTATTAGAAACTGCATTGGACTGGTCAATGGACTAAGTCCGGACACACCCAGTGGCCTCACTTGATAATTGTTAGTTATTTTGCAGGCTTGGAGAATCCAAGCCCGGGCTCAAAAAAAGCAAGCCGGCAAATGTGACTGATCGCAGGCTTAAACGAGCCCGGGCTCAACCAATCCCGGGCTTGAATTTACTTAGGGCGGGTTTGATACTGATCAGGCCCTCACTATTCGTGCTGAAAGTTTCGAAGCGGGAAGTCAGAATAAAAGACCCTTCTCATATTGCGAAAACGTCCCCGGTCCTTCCAAAAAAACGTTCGCCGCTGCAACGTTATCGTTCCAAGGGTACATTATTGCCGTGCTGGGCTAATGCCATGCAAGACTGCAAAGGTTGACTTGACTTTTCTGAGGTCAGAGGAAGATAGGAAGCTTGTTGTCTGAACGTAATTCGATGAGCGGGGAGGAGAGCTCGAGGGTTTAGCGGTCCGCGATCAGCGGTCAGCAGGAAGGGGACGGGGACGGGGCCAGGACGCAAGACGTCGAGGAGCCTTTCTGACAGTTTTGGATCTGAGGGGGGATCGGTGAGAGGTGAGAGGACGTTAGGCGCTACTGGAGGGAAGGGGCGGGAGGAGAGCGGTAAGCGACCGACGATACTGACTTGCTTTAAACCTTCGTTCTCTTTGTGCTATAGGCTTCAAGCTTCGGACATGACATTATTATGGGTTCGATCATGGCGGATCAAGCTTCCTGGATCCCATCGTTTGTTGTGCTCATCTACGTGTATGTATGCCCAGTTGCGGCTCCAGAGCTGTGGTACCAATACCTCCAGCTCAAGCGGGCAACGGGACAAGGTTCGACCCTGCATCTTGAAATCCACGCAGCGAGACTTTTCGTTCGCCGACACCTTCGTTGACGCGATGATAGCAGTCCCTCGCGAAGGACACGATTAAGGAGATGCTGAAAAGCTTCGGACCGTGTACATAACACGGAACTCGGAAGTGCAGGGTAAATATACTGTCTGGTAGTGAATTGAAATCCGACGAGGTATGGACAGACAATTGGGCTCCACGAAACGTTTCCGACTTGGTCCGCAGCTTTGAGACGGAAGGGAGGCAAGTAAATAGACGAGAGCCGAGCGGGCGAGCGAGCGAGCGCTGGCGTAAAGCGTCGATGGGGTGTGCAGGAAGAGAAAGGTGGGACCCGAGGGGAGATCAAAAAAAACTGATCGGTTCGTTAAGGAATGACTTGGGGTCAGGGAGGGGAAAGTGAAGAAGGCCGACCACACGGCAGATGAAGGGAAAACCGAAGTGGGAAGATGTTGTTCCGGGAGTTTGGGGGAACCGGGAGGCGGGAGGCGGGAAAAGAGATATGTGTGTGGAAGGGTGTGTGTGAGAGAGAGGAGCGACGATTCGCTGTGATGCCCTTGACCATTTGAGACCCGAGAGAGAGAGAGAGAGAGAGGGTGTGTGTGTGTGTGTGTGTGTGTTTGTGCGTGCGATAACCGAACAGTCGCGTTTTGTGCCCGTTGTCGCTTGAGAATCCCTTGAATGAATATACAGTATACTCGTATTTACCCTTGACGTCCGTTGAGATAAGAAAACTCGGCCCCCATTTTGTTTCGATGTGCCTGCCACATCTGAATAAGATCGGTGGATCTTAGAATCAGATTGCCGAATCCGTCCGGTTTGCGAACCCCATGCGACGGTTGCGGAACGGAGCCGGGCCATAATCGAATGTGACCATGTGGTTCTTCAAGAACGTGCCACCGACGATCGAGACGGCATCAGGGCCAACTTGGATGGACGAGTAGCAGTAGTTGATCGAACTCGTCGAGTTGGCGGGGAAAATGGGGGTGTTTGGCGAGAAGACCATGTCGGCCGGCGGGACACCAAAGGTGGAGTTGGCGATGTCAAGCCAGTATGGAGGCGTCCGCAACGAAGGGTCGAGCGAGGCTTCGTACGTTGGGTCACCGGTCTGGCAGGGGACTGCCCAGACGCCGGTTCTGTCGTCGTACCAGGCCCCCTTGATGAGCTTGTTCGCATTGGCGGCGATGGCAACGGGGAAATTGAGCAAGGTCGAGCCGGTGTCGACAATAATACGCCGGGCAGTGTTGGAAGGAATAATGTCGATAGAGCCCATTCGCATGGTGCCGTAATTGGTGCCCCAGTAGAAGGTACTGGTGGTGGGTATGAAAGCGACACTCTCGCCATCCCGGACAGCGGCGGTGTCGATAGCCCCGAACACGTAGCGACCTCCACCACCTCGTCCTGTGGCACGATCGGCACGAGCCAAGGTGGCACTCAGGTACGGACCGGCAAGCTTGCCACTAGTGATGAGCTTCTCCATGGGCGTTGTCCATCCTCCGTCGGTATCAGATGCGATGCTGGGTGCAAAGCCGACGAGACCTTCCATCCCTCGTGATTCGCGAGACGCACCGCTGATGCTGGTCAAGAGGGCGATTGGCACCTCGGCTGCCTGGAGAGGCGGGTAGCCAAGGACGTTAGAGTCTCCCAGAGTGACGTTGTCGATGCCAACATAACCAGAGGAGGTGGTGTAGCCTCCTCCATAGCTGACGGACCAGGGTTGACCGGCCTGACCTGGCCTGGCCCGTACAGGCTTACCGTTCTGGAGGGTGCGGTTGGAGTAGGTAGGCGAGACCGCTGGTTGGAAAAACCTGTGATTGTCGGAGTAACAGCAAGCGGGAGAGTAAACCCAAGTGTCTGAACTGCCGGTGTCGAAGACGACTTGTAGATTTTGCGAAGGAGTGCCTACGCCGAGTGTAGTGAGCCACTGGATTTTACAGGAACCGAGTCGATGGTCAGTACGAAAACGGCGGGGTGAGTGTGATGAGGAAGATGAAAGCACTGACCTCGTTGTCTGCTTGTTCATTGCTTGTGGAAGCGATAGCAATACCCCACTTGCTGTCGAAGAGAACAGCGCCTAGTGATCCAACGACGTTGCCCAAGAGGTCTGTTGTGCCAGCGAGGACGCCGCCAAGGTCGAGAAGTCTCTTGTCGTGCACATCATCGTTCCTCTCGGCCAGTGCCCTTCTCCGACGATGGAGTAGGGGCGGAGCATCACCGGGCAGATGGGAGGGATATCCCAAGCTGGCTGTTCTCCTGAAGTACCTGTTGTATTTCGCATTTAGGGCCCGTACGGAGTCGGCTGCGTCAAAGCGAGGGGCTGCGATCTGCCTGCGTGCTTCTGCTGATGCGGCAAAGGCAGGGTCTGGTGATGCTGGAAGGAGGATCTGACCTGCTGCTGTGTTTGCGGGTGCAGCATATACGAGCTGTGATGATGTTGACGAAGCGTAGACGAGGGCGATGAGCACTGTCTTGAGGAACACTGCTGTCGAGGACATCTTGAGGCTGGAGGAGGCGGGCCGCACTGGAATGGACCGCGGTTGGAGCTAGCGACTGGGGGCAAAAGATGAAGAAGAGAAGAGAAAGAAAAAGCGGAAAGGAGGAAGGGTGTGAAGCGGAAGGGTCGGGCAGGAGAAAGGGAGTAAGTAAGATATAGAATCAAGCACAGCTGCGATGGATGGATCGATGGAAGCGGAGTAGACTGTAGAGTGTGGACAGCAGCAGAGGAGATTCGTCGTTCGTTTTCCCAGCATGTACGGCACCCGGCTTGGCTGCGATGTCTCAGACTCATCGGCGTGGCTGAATCAAAGCAATTTGTTCTGGCGAAGTGCCCGAATTCTCGGGACAACGCAGCCCAGCAGTGTCCCAAATGGGTCCCTCCTACCGCGTACCGCCTGCTCCCCTCTCCAGTCCTCTCCTTGCTCCCCTGCCGGGTCTTTGCTCCACCTGTCAAAGCACGGCCCGCCCCTTTCACATCTCCCAGCATGCATCTCCCCAGTCCCACGCAGTCTGTATGTACCACCTGCCTTCTGCACCTGTGGCACCTGTTTATGGGTCTCGTAGATGCCTTGTAATTCAATCTGGGGCACCCACAAGGCACAATCTGGGCCAGATGAGCTAAAACGGAAATTATGTAAGAGTCTGCTCACCATCGGCGTCAGATCGCCGACTGCCCAAGTCGCACCGACAATGATCAAAACAACACTCTGAAAGGGGTGCCATTCCCCTTCATCCTCAGTAAAAACGAACCCGCCGTGTACCCGCTGCTAATCCGCGGTGACTTTGGAGCGGATGAGACTCGCATCCCCAGCGGGTCAGCAGCGGGTCACCCGCTGTGATTCCGCTTGGACACAGAATCCGCGATGTACAGCGGGTCGCCCGCTGCTGACCCGCTGCTCTCTCACGGCTAACACGCGGTAAATCGACAGATAAAGATGTTCTATTCACCCGCGCCTAACCCGCTGCTAATACACGTTCACCTCTCCCCCAGACCTCCTCCCTACCCTGCTGCATACCCCCACCCACATCGCTTCGTCGCCTGAGCTGACAGCTGTAACGAAGAGAGAATCAGATGAGGTGCACGCATGTAGCCGCGACGACTCACGACAAGTAGACACTGTAAGGACCAAGGAGTTAAGGAAGTGGGAGCTGTGTGAAAAGTTCTTGCAAAGAGAGATCGAGAGGATGAGAGACTCACCAGGAGAAGATAGAAGACTGAAGAAAGAATGGACGTTGCTGGCCGCGTTTACTGCGCTGCAAGAGGGATGAGGGCGTCAACAACCAGAGGAACGCTGATAGATGAGGGTGTAAACGTCAGCAGGCAGTAGTCAGTACAACAGTCAGTACTCAGTTTCTCAGAAGGTCAGTAACAGTATGTATAAGTTGTCAGCGAGGGATCTCGAAACGCTGCTCAGAGATTAGAGAGGCAAGAGCGAAGAGCGAGCATCTGGAGATGAGGGGAGCGAACAGATGAAGGCGGGTCAGTAAGTAAGGACAGAGAACGGGAGCAATGGAACGTATATACCGATGCTCTTGATTCTTGAAACGTTGGCTCGGGCAAAGAGGCAGCCCGACCACTCACAGACTGCAAGGATCGACGATCGGAAATGATTAGCCGCGTATCAGGACTGCGCAAGATATGATCGCGAGCGGAGTCGACTCACAATGTGTCCCATCTGCTTGCGGCAGCCTCCGAGGTCGAGGGTTAAGATTCAAAGCGAGAAGAGGTCAGCTTTGGGGGAGTATTCTGCGCATGTATGCGCCTATGTACCTATGATTAAGGCTCACCCTTCCTCTTGAGGTCTTCGCGCGCTTGCTTGATGTCCCTCCCGGCCTTCCGCCGAATCTACAAAGAGAGGGGAAGCAAGCGTCAGACCAAAGGCCCCGAAGAAGCACGCATGGGGGAAATATAGAGACGTACCATCTCGTTCGCCTTTGCCTCCTCCTGCTCCGCTTTGGACTTGGTGCGGAGGTCAACGAGCGCTGTGTAATTGCGCTCCTACATGCGTAGGAATGCGAGCTCGCGGAGGAGGTTGATGTTGCCCTGCAAATAACGAAGATGAGATCAGCCGACACGCGCAGTATCATCAGAATGATGCGCATGACACTCACGCTTTCGACGAGGAGCGCGCGCGTGTGTGTCTTGATGGTCTCCTTGGGGGAGCCAGGAGGAGAGAAGAGGGGAGGAGCCGAGAGAGCGGTCCCAGTTGCTGTCTGCCGAGAATGGACGAGCGTGGTGTGGTGGTCGGGACGTCGGGCGAACTCCCAGCTGACGCCTGCGACGGCGAGGACTTGGTGGATGCGAGGGAAGCCGAACCGCACAAGTAGCGCAAAGCTGGTGGCTACGCGTGCGCAGCGGGTTTGCCGCGGGTGGTGGGATCGTGATGTTCCAAGAAAGTGTTGCTCAGGGAGGTAAACTTGACGTCTTTCTTTCAGAGCGGGTTCGCAGCGGAAACGTAGCGGGCGGGTTGAGACGTCAAAACTTTCATTTCGGGGGTCAGCGGGTCTGCAGCGGGTTCGCTGCCTCAGCCGCGGGTACACAGCGGATACGTTTTTACTGAGCTTCATCTTCCATCCCTTTCCCCAATGGCGACCTCAAGAACTACAGCTTTTTGCAGCCAGAGTGTAGCTGAATTATTCAGGTAGTGACTGAGGTAGCTATTCCTTATTTTCAGCGTGCTTAGAGCTGATTCCGACTGGTAGCTGACGCCTGAAGATGACCAATGCTGACTTTGCCTCCATCCTGTGGTACTTCTAACCTGCTGTGTACCATTGCTCGACACCTTTTTCAATGCTGACCGACTCTTACTTGTAGTACTAACATATGAAAAGACATTGGTCTAACTTTCCAGTGATTTCAAGCATTTCTTGCCTCTCTGTGCCCTGGCGACTGTTAAGAAACATCATTTTGCTCACATTCTCAATCCCATCCATACCGATTACTCACACATCCTTCCTTTTCAAGACTTCTTACTTCTCTCATATGTCAATAGTATAGACCTCTTTGAAATACAGCTCTTTTCTCTCTCTTCCTGATTTCGTAGACCCCTCTGCTGCCCTCTGAGCTCTGACAGCCCGACTCGGGTCTCAATACCTGTCTGCTTTTCGGGACGCATATCGAGAATAAGGTACGTACAGCTCTTAAACCTCTATGGGAGTATCTAAGTATACTGATGCACCGATCCCCCCCGTTTTTTTTGGCTGTCTTACAGATACTTCCTGAGTGATTATGAAGGTAGATGTCCTCTGATTCTCGAGTTTTCAGTAAGCACACACTTTCTCTCATTGTTATGGTACCTGACCTCAACATAGTTTTTCTGGAAGTATTTCCTGACTCTACAGCTCTACACGATTCTTTCAAGGTCTTGATTGCGCTCCTGGGACCATTTTGCGCGTCTCGAGATATGCCATTTCTGTTTGTACCTTATCATAGTCAATACATGTCGTTTTTCCCTGCCAATCCTCATAGACTGATCCGAATCTCAATCGGAAAGGCTCTATGAGCTCTCCTTGACTATACCTTTCGAATGAATCTATCATTGTTTTAGAGATTTGGGTGTTGAAAAACGGAGGTGCACCTTGTACACCAAAAAGTGTCTAGAGGTACACACCGCGAACTTGTGTGGAAATCATGGGTTACCACAAACGACCACACATCCATACATAAAATAACACACAACAAAAATAGTACCTACATGTTTGGATGGATTAGAGGACCTTGCCCTCCAGATTTGAGAGCATTCTGAGAAGTATTGACTGTACACGACAGGAAAAAGAGTGGTTTGATCGAATCCCCATTGAATCCCCATCGATTCCACATCGATTCCTGACCATCATCCTTCACAAACACGGATTCAAGAAGAGAAAAAAGGCAGCTGTCTTATTGCTGGTACTTACAGCTACCTATAGAGCCATCATACACAGCTTTCTGATGATAGAAAAAGGCTAGTCTTGCATTTCAATTGCGAACATGTTAAAAGATGAGAAAGAATGATCCCAGTATTGCTTCCACTCAGAGGAATTCCCGAAGTCGACGCGTCTGCTAGACTCACTTTCTATCTACTGATTTATCAAGAATACAAGAAGCAAGCATTGAGAGCCTTTACCGTGTTGGAACAGGGATTCTATGGAACATGGGCATCAAAGTAATGCTGCAATTGACATGATTCTATCGATATCTCGAGCTATCATAAACCAATGATCCATTTTCTCCCATTCAAAGTACTCCCATAGTGCAGAGTAATACCAGTAGTGACATTTCCAGGTGCTTCATCGTAAATTTCAAACCATACAGGTGGTCATTGCGGTCAAAGGAAGGAAGTAGGTACGTAAAATTGCAATGGCAATTCCCCTAACTTTAGTTAAGGGGTTATAGGGCGGCTCCCGCCTTACGGCCGTAAGCTTTTTGCCATTCAGGCTCGTAGTTTGGGACTTTTCTTCGCAACTACCAACACAACACACCATTCTGAATCAGTAGACCCTTGACCAAATCTAGTCCTGCAACTTCTGGCACAGGTTTCGTGGTTGTAGCATCAGAATTGACTGATCTGTCCTTGAGCCAAAGTTTGGTTTTTCCTTACATAAGCACAGAGTGCAGAAATCTTGCATACGTAATCAGTTCATTTCGACACTCGACAGACGACAACCAACACCGCCAGCCTTTCTTCACGCTTCCATCGAAGCCCGACAAGCATCATGCGAATTGAACAATCCCCCCCTCGATTTCTTTTTTTTAACCGCTCTCTGCTCACCAAGGTTCAAGTTAATGATGCTCACCGCTGTTTTTGCTTCTTTTTCTTGCTTAACCTGATGGCTGATACCACTTACCCATACCAGTCTCTGCTTTGTTCCCATTCTGAGTCCGGCCCAGCAGTCAGCACTCCCGAATTGTCATCCAAGGTGAGCCTCGTGTTTATACGCGCATCTGCATCAGGTGCTCCGGGTTAGGTCCTTACTCACCCATTCGTTTTTTTTCAGCTCTCTGCTCTTATGAATCCGGTCGACGTCGTCAAGATGAGTAGACTGACTTTCCTCACTCACCATGCCCCATCGGACAGCTCTCTCCCTCGACAAAGCCGCTGCCAAGGTTGCTCCCAAAGCACACCACCTCGTCATCTCCAACCCCGTCAACTCTACCGTGCCCATCGTCGCCGAGGTCTTCAAGTCTTTACGACCCCAAGCGGTGGGTTTTCCCCCGCGACCCCCCCTCTCCTTCTTCTAACGGCTCTGACGCTTCATGAGTTAAAATGGTGCTCATCACTGCATATCTTCGTACAGTCTGTTCTGTGTCACGGGTCACCACCTTTGACATCACACGCGCCTCCACCTTCCACTTCGACATTGCCAACGTCAAGCCCGCCGAGGTCAATGTGTCCGTCGTCGGTGGCCACCTTCGGCGTCACCATTGTGCTTCTCCTCTCTCAAGTCGCCCAGGGTTCCATACTCCAATAGTATGTTCAACACTGGACCTGACCTGACCTGACGGCTGACCTGACCTGACCTGACCTGATCTGACTTTCTTTCTGCTGTGCTCTTGCCTCTTCTATATTCCCTTACCTTCGCATCAAGCTCTGTTGGCATTCCTTTGCCCATTTGTCTCCGGTCTCAGCCTTCACCCGTCTTCTACGTCCCTTCCGTCTGCTTCCCCGGCCGCTTATGTTTTCTATCCCCTAACCTCTCCTTCTGCATTAGCCTCACGCTTTTTTCTCCTCAGTCTTTTAATCTTATCTTCATTGCGCTCGCAGCTATTCTCCGTCTTGTTTGTCAATTGTCTCTCTCTGCGCGAAGCCATCATATGACATATCATTCTTTGCTTTCTGCTTCCTTGGTAGATACAGCCGTGCGGGATGATTACGTGTGTGAAGTTCCTCAATCCCTTTTTTTTCACGCAAGTTTGATCAACATTCAAAATGTTACATGGACAATGATATAGATGCTCGTAGCTACGATCGCAAGTCGCAGCCGCATGGCGAAGCAGACGAAGGGTAGCGAAGCTACCTTGAGCTTCTGCGTAGCCGTGCTGGGCTGAGATTTGGTGACCTTTCAGCCGACAGCCAGGTCACTATGGTTCCAAGGCGTAAGTTGCTGCTACTTAACTTTGTTGACTAAGTCTGTATTTAAATCCCACTCCCAGCCCCCAGCGACCTGTTATTCAACAAGGCGAAAAAGTTAGGGGAACACTCTGGTAAGGTACGCACCCAGGTCAGAAATTGAATCATCTGCAGTCTTCCCACGCTCCCAAACGATCTCCAGTGCTTTGAAATCTCTGATAGTCATGAGAAGATAGCTATAGGTATCCTCTGAAGAGATTTTATTGCATATAACTTAGTATACTGATGCTCATGGTAGCAAAGGCAGTGACATGGTCCTGATGAGGAGGAAGGCTCTTTCTGCACAGCATCTCCCCTCCTGGGTCACTGAGGGCCTCCAAAGTCTTGAATTTTGCGCAAGTTAGTCACTGAATACATATGCTTCGATACTTTTTGAGTCTTTGCTCCAAGTGGTATGAGCATCGAGCGGTTTGCAGGCATTATGAAGGAAGGCAGAGGAGTGGATCTCACGATTATTCCGACTTGGGCAATGGGGCATTTCCACGTGGGGGGTCCCGCTTTGCCGCGTGTGTTCAGCCGTGTCGGGTCGACCGAGCCTCGCCTCCGCCGAGAGTGCGCAGGACGCGTCGGGTCGCGCGCGTGTCGCGTGTTGTCCGAACACCTCATCTCATCTCCAGCGCACCGCCGTCTGCGGTCGAGAGCATACGTGGCAGCTGCTGACGCTTCATCTTCTCTACCACCATCAGCAGCTCCTCGTCGCCTCGACTCCCCTCTCCAACCACACGCGCACACGCTGCCTTCGCGGCATAGCTCTTTCTTTTAGCACACAGCGAGATCACATCTCAGCAGACAGCGAGGTTCGCCTCTAGCGCTCCAGGTGAGCCAGCCCCCACAGCACATAGCAGGCCACAGCGCCAATCGCGTCACTGACGCCAGCTTCTCTTCTATTATCAACAACAGCTCTTCAATAGCACAGCTCCTCCCCGCTCTCATGTCTGCCGCCGGAGGCGACGCAGCGACCGGTCAGCAGTCCGACAACCCCAACAACATCGTCCAGAGCAGCAACTCCGGTCTCGAGCACGCAAACCCAAACCCCAACCCAAACCCACAAGCCGACCCAGCCTCTGCGCAAGCTCTTGCTGCCGCGCCGGCACCCATGAATTTTACCCCCAGGTTTTACCCACTCGGGGGTAAAATTGCCCATGCGCCTTTTTAACCTCCACTTTTACCCATCCTTACCCACGCAGGGTGCGGGGTAAAATGGCTCAGGAAATGGGTAAAAGTGCTGAGTTGAGATGTGGACTCTGACTTTTACCCACAAGTCTTTACCCCTTGTGGGTAAGTCTTGGGGTAAAAATATTTCCTCACTCCCATGCCCTCGAATTTTACCCATTCAAGTTTTACCCAGTGACTACTTTTAAAATTCGAAGTTATGGCCCCCCCACGATTGCCTCCCTTCTCGTCTCGGCCTAGAAATCGTTCACCCTGCGGCTCCTCGTCGAGATGGGAGTGCTCGAGCTCATCGTCGTGGATACCGGAAATATACCGCGGCCCTGCGAGTGCTGGCTCGGAGAAGCGGAAGTCGTCAGAGGGGTCTCATATAGGGAAGACCCCCAAGCACGTGGTCGAGACTCGGGGTCTCTCCGTCTCAAGGGGTAAAGCGCTTGTGGGTAAAACCCGCTCCTCAGTGGGTAAAAGTGAGGATTTGCAAGTGAGATGAACAATTTTACCCCTTCCGGCACCATTTTTACCCACGTGGGGTAAAAAGTTCCAGGGTAAAATTTGGGGGTCTGCATGGGTAACGGTGGGTAAAAATGGAAGCTTAGAGGCCGCCTATTCAGTTTTACCCACTTTTTACCCCCGCGTGGGTAAAGTGGCATGGGTAAAATTCGGGACTCTCCTGCCGCGCCCGCTCTCGCCCCTGCGCAAGCTCCCGTTCCTGCCCCTACTGCTGCGGAGAAACGACTCGCTGCCCTCCGAGAACTCCACACTCACCGGACCAAATGGCTTCAAGATCTCGACGCCAGCGACCTCTCGAAGCAGGAACGCAAAGCGGCGACGGAGCTCGCCTTCAATATCCTCGAGGCGGACTCGAAGGCCCTACCTTTCGAGTCACTCCAGATAGCGGTCAAGAATGTGCGCAAGCGGGGGGATCTCGAGGAGGAGCTGGGTTGCGCCTTGAACGAATCGGACTCGGAACCGCCCTCCTCGCCCGTGCGGGCGCCACCAGTCACACCCCGATCGAAGCGTCAGCGCAGCCCCGGCCACAGTCCTCGCCATTCCTCCTCGGCGAAGAAGTCCAGGAAGCACACAAAGCGGCGCCGTTCCGCTTCGGCCAAGAAACGCACGTCCAAGAAGGCTGGGAAGCGTCGAGCAAAGTCTCCTTCCTCGGAAGACGATCCATCCGACGTCAGCGTCTCGCTGTCTTCCTCATCGTCCTCCTCAGCCTCGGGCTCGGACTCGGGCTCTTTTTCCTCCGACACGACCGACTCGGCCTCGGACGCGAGCGACTGGGAGGAAGGCAAGGTCAATCAGGCGCCATGGAATCCGCTGCAGGTGCCGGACCGCATTTCGAAGCTGGTTCACGACGGGGAATACGTGGACCTCTGGTGGTACACTCCGACGGCCGGCCGTCTGAAGCACGAGGAGCACAAGTTCAAGGTCGACATGGTCAAGGTGTCGGTCACGGCAACCAGCAAGCTGGAGAAGCCCAAGGAGTTCCGCGCAGACGAGGACCTGCCAAAGGACGAGTTTCACTACGCCTGCAAGGCGTGGACAAGGGCGCTGGCCGACGAAGGCGTCGACCGCAAGATCGTGGGACGTTGGAAGCATTTCAACAAGAAGATCGAGCACCACCCCGAGAGCTACGTCCCATACGTGCAGCGGGCTCTTCAGCTCCTCCATCAGCACCAGCGGCACACGTTTGCCACCCGCTCACGTCGGCAGAAGGCCGAGCTCGAGCAACTCAAGAAAAAGAAGATGTCGGACAAGGAGCGCCGCAAGCGGCGCAAGGCGTTGAAGCGCTTCGATCCGGGCCAGTTCCCGACCACGACCTTCCATGCGATCAAGGAGACGCTCAAGGATGCGAGATTGGATGCCGTCGAGGGCGGTCAGGCTCAGCCCATCCAGAGCGGAAGCGCGCAGTCGGGTGGGTTTCGGTCCAGCAGTCTCCGCTCGGAACCGTCCCGGCGCTCCAACACCCCCGGCACGTCGTCGGCGAAGCCCTTTCGCGACTCCAGCTCTGCTTCCAAAGGCGCCAACGGCGCCCGGCGAGTGTGCGCCCGCTGCGGAACCCGAGAGCGACACAAGCCGGAGGATTGCGCGGCCGACCGACTTGCATACTACCCCGGCAAACCCACGCACGTCATCCGAAACTCATCTGGCCAGCTCGTCGAGCGTTCCGGTGGCCGCCGAGTCTGCGTTGGATACAACGCCACTGGATGCACCTGGTCGAACTGCCCTGGAGAGCATGTCTGCAGCTTGTGCGGTGCCACCTGCACTGCCCAGACCTGCCGGCTCTCCCGCCCTCCCCAATCCCAGTAGAGCCATACGGCTTCACGCCCAAGGATGGCACCGACTCCTTCTTCAGGCCCACCTCCTTCCGCGATACCCAACCGTCGTTCCATCTCTCCACACCGGTCTCTTTCCCGGCATCTCCCCCCCCCCAGTCACCACTTACATCGCATCGCATTACAAGTCCGCCACCGACCATCCTGGTCGGGTCCAGGACATCATCAACACAGAGCTCCGCGCTGGCCGGTACGCCGGGCCCTTCACCTCGCCGGACGAGGTGGAAGCGCTCGTCGGCCCGTTCCAGACATGTCCCCTCGGGCTTCGGCCCAAGTCCAACGGCAGCTTTCGTCTCATTCAAGACTTCAGCAGCCCCCGCTCACACCCCCACAGCACCTCAACATCCCTTCACACTTCCCCCAACGCTCGTCTCGACCCCAGCAAGTGGCCCACGACCTGGGGAACCTTCCAGAACACCTGCCGCATCCTGTGCGCGCTGCCGAGGTCCGCTCAGGCCTACGTCCGTGACGTGGTGTCTGCCTTCCGGCAAATCCCCACCGCTGCCTCCCAGTGGCCGAGCACGGTCGTGGAGTGGCAGGGTCGTTTCTACATTGACCTCTTTCTGGCCTTTGGCCTCGGCCCAGCATGCGGCGCCTTCGGCCTTTTCGCCGACGCGTTCGCCGACATTATCCGCCGCCGCGGCATCGCCGTCACCTCCCACTGGGTGGACGACAATGTGTTTCTGCGTGTGCCCACCCACGCACTCGCCACTGCCCCAACGTCACAGCGTGGCCGGCTCAGCTGGGTGGACGCCGACGGCGAGCAGCACGACGAGGACTACGTCGCCGAGCTCACGGTGCAGCCCGGCGCCGAAGACGGGTACAACTGCGGCGTTGGCGACATCGACGCCGTCTCCGCTGAGCTCGGGTGGCCCTCGGAACCTCGGAAAGACGCGCCCTGGTCCGGCGTCTTCGAGTTCACCGGGCTGCGCTTCAACATCCCGACCCGGGAAGTCGCCCTTCCCGACAAGAAGCGCCTCAAGTACCTGCGCAGTATCGAAGCCTGGAAGTCCGACGGACAGCGCCACCAGCTGGCCGAAGCTCAGTCCCTCCTCGGCAAACTCCAGCACGCTCGAGCCGTCCACGAAGACGGGAAGTGGCACGTACAGGCGCTCATCGACTTCGTCGCCTCCGCCGCCCGCGAGCCAGGCCGGCGCTACCAGCTTCGCCACGACGGGCCGCGGCTCCGGGCAGATCTGGACTGGTGGGAGCAGCGGCTCCACCTCGACAACTACTGGCATTGCTTCGATCCAGCTCCTCCCGTCGACATCTTCTGCTTTTGTGACGGCTCGACGTCTTATGGGGCGGGCCTACACATTGCTGGTGTGGAGCGCAGCTACCCTTTGCTCCCTGAGCACGTGGGCCGCATCGACATCAAAGTTGTCGAGGCGCTCGCTCTCGAGCTGGCCGTCCGGACCGCGATCTTGCTCGGGCACACTAACAAAGCCATCCTCATCTATTCGGACAGCACAGCGGTCATCGGGGCCTACAAAGCTGGTCGCATGGCGTCCGCGCAGCCCAACACCGTGCTCGAGCGCGTTGCGGCTCTGGAGAGAGCTCACCTGCTTTGCGTCCACCTCCGGTATGTCAATACCAAGGCGAACCCCGCCGACGTCCCTTCCCGTGGCGCATCCAACGGCGATCCGGGTCGCCTCCCTGTTCCAGATCTTCCTGCGTCAGTCAGGAACTGGTTCGGACCCAGCTGGTGAGCCCTCCGACCCCCTGGACTCTGCCATGCTGCGCGCCGTCGGCGCCTGGCGCTCCGCCCCCCGGCCAGCCCCGGACGACTCGGCCCTGCTGCGCGCTGTCGGTGCCTGGCGCTCCACCCTCCCGCCAGCACCGGACGACGCCGCGCGCAAGCCCCTCACCGTGGCCTCTGCTCCAGACCACTCGGTCGCCCCCCCCTCCCGGATCTCTCGTCGCGTCTACAAGACAAAACAGATTGAGGTGCGGCACAACGCCCTTCGGCCTAGGTGCGCCGGCGCCCTCCGCTTCGAGACCTGGCGCCCCCCGCCCTCTGCTTCACGTCCTTCGCTCCTTCCACCCGACCAACAGCAGCGCACTCGGCTCATCGCCTTGGCGGGCCTCGCCGCCAGCACCAAGGAGAAGTACTCCACAGCGCTGGCGTCGTGGAGCGCCTACTGCGACCGGCACGGGATAGAGGAGCGCCATCGCGCGCCGGCCGCTCAATGTCTCGTCGAGCACTGGATCGCGGAGGACGCGGGCGGGCAGAGCGGCAAGTATCTCAGCAACAAGGTCGCGGCGCTCAGGACCTGGCATGCCGCCAACGACGTCCCGTGGACGGTAGATGAGGACCGTCTTTGCCTCGTCAAGCGCGGTGCGGTGCTGCTACAACCGCCGCCTAAGCCCCCCCGTCCACCCATGACACTCAGCTGGCTGGTGAGCATCATCCCCGTTGTCGATGCGACTGTCCCGAAGGAGGTTGCTGCCATTGCCGCGCTCATTTGCGGCTTCTGGGGTCTCTGCCGCGTCGGCGAACTCACCATCTCCTCAGGCGCATTCGACCCCCGCCTCCACGTCACCAGGACCGCTGCGCGCTTCTCCCTCACCGCTCGCGGACAAAGCGTCCTCACCATTCGTCTGCCCCGCACCAAGACCGAGCCTTTCGGCGAGACTATCGTCATTCCGGAGCGCCATCCCGCCTGTGACCCCATCCTCTGGCTGCGGAATCACCTGTCGGTTAGTCCCTCCGCGAACCCGTCGGAGACGGCGCTCTTCGCGTACAGGGATGGTGTCAGCCTCCGGCCGCTGTCTCGCACCGAGCTCCTCGCCACGGCGGACTCCTTCGCCCGGCGTGCCAAGCTGCCTTCTATCTACGGCCACTCGATGCGCATTGGTGGATGCACAGTCTTGCTTCTCATGGGTGTGCCGGTAGACAAGGTGATGATGCACGGCCGGTGGCACAGCGACAGCTTCAAACGCTACGTCCGTGAGCACGCAGAGATTTTGGCGCCGTTCCTCGCCGTCCAGCAAGGTGCCCTCGACGCGCTAGCAAACAACGACCCGGAACTGCGCAGCCTTCTCACCGACGCGGAGGCGCACATTCGCTTACGAGCAAGACCTGGGGTTATTGGGGGCTACGTCCCGTACGAACGCGACGCACGCGAGCAGCTCAACATTATCCAGCTCCTCGCTCCAACGATGGGTGGCGCGCACGCGTCGGCCGGGACCCAAAGCGGTTTCCGACGGCAGTAATGCAAAAGCCGTCTTGCCCCCAACTACCATTGCCCCATAGCATCTAATGTGAGTTACAAGTGCACTAGCGACCACACAGCGGCCGCAGCCGAACAGGTGCGGAGGCCACAGCTTGAGCCTGATGGTGAGCAGATTATCTAAGACTTTAAAATTTCCGTTTTAGCTCATCTGGCCCAGATTGTGCCTTGTGGGTGCCCCAGATTGAATTACAAGGCATCTACGAGGCGGTGTAACAGGTGCCACAGGTGGCCTTCTGCCCCTGCGCCTTGCCCCTGCGCCCTGCCTCGCCGATCACCATATACCCAACGATCTCAACTCTACCTCCTCCTCCACCGTCCCCTCGTGTGTGCATCAGCTGAGCGTGAGGATCATCGTCAACTCGCTCGCAAAGACTGTACATGCACCGCTGACCGCACAAGTCGCAACGACCTCGAACGCGGCGTGCCTCGCGCCTCGTGCAAGCTGCAAGACTGAAGCAGGCACGCTGCACGAGTTCACTGCGCCCCAAGCAAGCCCCAAAACACACACACATTTCCGTTTCGACCGCCGCACTTGCGTTTGACAGCATGTTTCGAGCCCGTTCAGCTCCACGTGATCCCCGCCGAGAACAGCGAACAAAGCGTCGGTCAAAAGTCGGCGAGCTTCCTTTCCCTCAGTTTTACTTTCACGCCGAACGCACTGCGTCCTCCGTTACCTCAACTAACCGCCAATTGCAGAGCTGCCCATATTACATAGCGACTTTACCTCGTCGTCTTCTATCGGCATTCGGCAGCAGTTCCCGTCTCGCGTGGAG
Organism: Tilletia caries; assembly: GCA_032718865.1. NCBI lineage: Eukaryota > Fungi > Basidiomycota > Exobasidiomycetes > Tilletiales > Tilletiaceae > Tilletia > Tilletia caries. Next base: position 660,379 of record JALUTQ010000046.1, on the reverse strand, counting down.
ATCTGCGGTGAGAGGTCGGCGAAAACGTACACAAATAAAGAGGCAGGGGGGAGGGGACCCGTGCCGCACAGACAGTCGGATGGCTCTCAAATGAAGCGGCCTGTCGAAGTTTTGAGATCTTTCATCTCGCGCGCTTCATAAAGGCTGACTTTCTCATTTCTTTGCCTCACATTTCCGCTTTCCAACCTCCTCAGAACAGGTCCTCTTTTCTTCATCCTGAACTTGATCTCAATTTGAACATTCCCCCCTCTCCTCCTGTCACTCTTTTTTCTTACCTGAACAGGATGCAGCCCCATCTCGTTCGCGTATACACCACCTCGGCCATCGTCGCCCTCTGCGGCTTCCAGTATGGCGCAGACACAGGATCCATCGGCTCCATCATCGAGATGGACGAGTTCATCTCCCAGATCGGCCGTCTGTCCGACGCCCAACAAGGCATCTTCGTCGCTAGCGTCCTCTTCAGCGCCTCCCTTGCCACGCTCGTCTCGGGACATCTTGCCGATGCCTTCTCGCGCAAACAGAGTCTTAAAGTGGGTGCGGGCTTTATGTGTGTCGGTGCCCTGCTCTCGGCCTGTGCTCAGGATATGGCCACGCTCTATGCCGCGCGGGCGTTGTATGGCATCGGCATCGGATCTACCTTTGCCATATCCACCCTCTACCTCTGCGAGATTGCCCCTCCCGCCCAACGGGGCGTCATCGGGTGTATGCCCCAGCTCTACTGCGCAACCGGCGTCGCATGCGGCTTCTTCATCGCCTTTGGCTCATCACGACTCCACTCCAGCTTTGCCTTCCGAACGCCGTTCATCGTCCAAACAGCCACCGCCTTCCTCCTCTTCGTCGGCTGTTTCTTCATTCCATACTCGCCCCGCTGGCTTGCCGAGCATGGTCGGACGGACGAAGCACGGAGCGTCCTCGTCCAACTGCGCGAAAGCGAGGCGATCGCTCAACTCGAGATCGACGACATTCTCAAGAGTAAAGCAGAGCGTGTCCTACTCAATCAGCGCATCAACTTCTTGGATGCCTTTCGGCCTCCGTACTCGCGCCGAACATGGCTGACGCTGTACCTCATGGCGTCCCAGCAGACCACAGGCGTCGACTTCATGCTCTACTACGCTCCCCGGCTCTTCACCCAGGCTGGCTTCAAGGGGGAGACGTCGACTTTCCTGGCTTCGGCTGTCGTAGGTCTGCTCTGTATGGTCTCAACCGTGCCCGGTCAGATCTTCCTGGATCGCATGGGACGCAAGGTGAGTCCTTTCCGATCATCTCTGGCGCAAGCGCTTCGTCTTATTGGGCACGATTATGGCCTTGAGACCGTCTGGAAGCTGAACGGATCCATCCCTCACACTCTCAGATGCCCTTGGTGATCGGTGCTCTGGTCATGAGTACGTGCTTCTTCGTCATTGGCGGTATCAATGCCGCCGGTCACGCTGGGAGTCCAGGCGTGAAGTGGGTCATCATGTTCTCGATCTATACCTTCATCATCGCGTTTTCTATAACCTGGGGATGCGTCCGTGAGTACTGCTGCCCTTCTCCTACCTGTACACCCATTCACTCTTTGGAAAGCACCCAGCTGACATGACAGCTTTACTGGTTCTGATTCTGTCTCAATGTGGGCCAGTCAAAGTCATGGTCTCCGAAATCCTACCAACCCACATCCGCGCCCGGACGTCCTCCCTCTCCCAATTCTCCAACTGGAGCGTCAACTCCGTCGTAACACTCACAGCACCCGCCTTTCTGCGCGCGTCAAACTCAGCACCCTACATGCTCTACGCCCTCCTCACTTTGATCGCCTCGCTCGTCTGTGCGGCGATGCTGCCGGACACGGCTAATTTGAGCTTGGAGGAGATCGATCGGAGATTTGACGAGGACTCGAAGAAGGTTCGGGTGTTTGGGTGGGCTTCTGGTCGGAGGGGCGCATCGGCGGCGGCTGGGACGGCGTCGGGCTCGGCTGCGGGGGGTCAGAGCAACATTGAGCGTGCACTTCGCATGCGTGTGCGTAACTAGGGCCAATTCCCATCTTCCGTCTTCTTTCCTTGTTGTGGATCACGTTTTTTGGGCAACGCAACCGTCACCTCTCGCCTCTGTCCCATTGATCATCACTCCTTCCGACGAAGATACCTCTTCAGACTTGCTCGGGTATGGGAGGATGGATGCTATTTCGATCAGTCGGAGCCGCCGTAGACTGCTAACAGGGCATCTGCCACACCAGATGGCGTCAACACGCCGACGTCGGAGATGATGAATGAGATCAGTTGCGGGATCGTGTAGTCGACCTGTAGAGGAGGGGTACAGCCGAGGATCAAGGTTAGAACAGGCTGATACAAAAAGGAAGGGGGAAGGAGTGACTCACCATTGGATTTGCATCCTCCATCTGGCGCGTCATCAGCGTCCTGCCATCCGAGCTTCGTTGCGAGTCCGCACTCTCGGGTGGTTGTATGCTCTGCTTGGTACTAGATCCCACAGTCACGTCACCATCCGCCGTCGCGGTTGTTACGGAGGAAGACGTGTCCGCGAAAGGCAGAAAGGCAGTCGAGGTCGGCAAGTCTGCTTGAGACAGCGGGAACAGACGGCACATTTTGTAACTAAAGTGAAAGTATGACTGTGAGCGACCGAACTGAATCTATACGGACGATACAAGAGACTTAGAAAGCTTACCTTTCAGCGCACGCGTAAAATGGACGGTGAGAATTCTTTGCGACGAGGGCCATTTGGTAGGTGCCCACGGCGTTCAGAACGCCGCCTGACTCTACAATGCCCTCTGCGCCAACGAGAACGATGTCGACCCGAGCCATGATGTAGGCCACGGCAGAGTCTAGGATGACAGTGCAGGGTATCCCCGCCGCGCTGAATCGATATGAACGACGATAAGGGAGATGTCAACTTGGGACAGCCAGAGGAGGATACCTTCACCACAACAACTCACGTGAGCTCATCATACGTCCTCATCCCCAATCCGAGCGGTCGTGACTCAGTCACATAAACAGACACCCCTCTGCCCATCTGTGCCAACGTTTTGAGAATGCCAATGACAACACGCGAGTACGAGTGCGTCAAGATGACAGCATCCTCCCGAATGAACGGCAACGCCCGCTCGATGATCTTCTCCCGACAGCTCGGCACCGTATTGGCCGCAAACTCCCGGGCGAGGGCGACAAGATGTCTCCGATGCGCATCAAAATCGCCTCCTCGGTCCGCCTGCGTGATGACAAAGCGGCGCATGAGGTCCAGACCTGCGCTGGCGGGGACCGGGTTGGTCAACGATGCTTTGAGGACCTGGGAAGCGGTGCGGAGGAGGGCGATCAGTTCGGCGGTGGTGTCTGCACGGGAGGCGTCGAGGAGGTCGCAAAGGGTGAGCAGGGCCGCGATGGGAGCCGGATTGTCCTCCTGCGTGAGATGGGTCTTGAACGCAGCAACGACGTCGATGGGCAACTGCTGATGCTGATGCTGTTGCTGTTGCTGTTGCTGTTGCTGCGAAGAAGTCGCTGCGCTGCTTCCACAGGCAGCATCTTCTGCGCCGCTCTGATTAGCTTGACTTGTTCCGACGCTCATGTTCGTAGTCAGAGAGAAGCGTGTATGAAGCGGATCGCGATGCTCGGCGTCGTTGTCGTCGACCTCGTCGAGCTCATCATCGAAGCGTTCCGTCTCAAGTTGGCACTTTTATGGAACGCCGTTACAGCGAGTTGTTGAATGTTTGAGATTTGGCGGACTCAGCGCGAGAGTTTCATAGTGTGTGAGACTCCAGTTTTGAGACTCTCTGAGAGAAATCAACACCATCCACCACAACTCACACTCAACAACGCTCAGCGCTCAGCGCTCAGCGCTCAGCATCCATACTCCATAGAAGCAACAGCCGACGGGCAATCGTAGCTACCATTATCCTCACCATCCACAAGTACAGAAGGATCGACAGCTGCCAATTGCTTCACTCTGTGCTTGAGACTCGGCAGCAAATCTGGAGGGCTGGAGCCTGGAGGTACGAATCTCTGGAGTGTACTGTGTACTGCTCTCCTGACCCATATTGCTGACTTTCTCTTTTGATCTTTTCATCTCTATGATAGAATCACACGTCGTCTTCAAAAATGGCAAAGACAACAGACCTCCATTCCGCTCAAGCCAAGGCTACGGTTCGAGCGCCCGTTCCCGACGCACTCAAGCTATACATTATACAGCAAGTTTACCTCGGCAACTTGACCATCGACGCGGCCATTGCTACCGGTCACATCAGTCGTTCACAGCTATACAAGGAGCTGAAGATCTACAGAGAGACCGGGCAGATCACGGAGCGCAAGAAGTCCACTGGCACCAAGGCAAAGGCACCACCGGAAGCACGCGCGTACGTTCTGGCCCTCTTTCAGCATCGACCATCAATGTACCTTCGCGAGGCTGTCGATATGCTCAACCATCACTTCGGCATCTTGGTCGATAAGAGCACAATCAGCGACTGGCTCAAGCAAGACGGCCTTTCTCACAAGAAACTCACGAAGACCGCAACGCAGCAAGACGAAGATCTGCGGATCGACTACACCCTCCACATGGGGCAGTACCTTCCACAGCAGCTCGTTTTTGCGGACGAAACGCATTTCGACCAGAGGAACGCCAACCGCTCGATGGGCTGGGCAGAGACAGGAAGAAGAGCCGAGGTTCGCCAAGACTTCAGGAGAACGGGCGGTCTCAGCGTGCTGCCTGCAATTGATCACAATGGCATTCTCGCCGCTTGGTGCGTGGACGGTGCAGTCGATGGTGACATGTTCACTTACTGGGTGGAGCATTTCCTGCTCCCGGAGATGAACCCATTTCCTGGCCCTCGTTCCGTATTGGTATTGGACAATTGCAACATTCACAAGGCAACAACTACTCGGGAGAAGGTCGAGGCCAAAGGTGAGCAATACGTTCTTCAGTGCTCTTCGACACTATGCCTTGTACACTGGTTTTGACTCAGTTTTGCTCGATCAGGATGCATTCTGGAGTTCCTTCCCCCCCTACTCTCCGGATCTCAACCCAATTGAGACAGCCTTCAACTCCATCAAACGATATGTTCAACGCAACGCCTTGACGACCAGAGCCGATATCATCCAGGCCACGTACAAAGCTGTCAAACCCGAGCATGCCAGGGCATACTTTCGTCACAGCGGATATGTGTAGCTGTAGGCAACGAAGCTCGGATGGCATTCAGGAACCTTGGCTCTTGCGCGTGTTTGTGTTTGAATGCAAAATGCACTCTTTTGTTATTGAATTTTTTATGGAAACAGGAAAGCTCAAGAGTCAAGAGTCAGAGAAAAGAAACAAAAGGGACATCCGACGGCCGTAAAGGATACTGATGAGAAATGAGGAGCGTGGTAACCTGGTCCAACCGCATTCTGCATGAGGGATTTGAGAGTGGAGAAGATATAGCCTATAGGTTTAGGGAGTAGGGCTCCGAAAAATGGGAAATTGATAAGCCAATGCGCGCATATAAAGTCCGCTCATGCCGATGGACGCTGCGATGCTCCCAAGGCGCCATCGCGGTTTGCTGATGTTGTGTTTGCTACGTCCTCCGACGGCTCGGTCTTGATCCGAATGGGTTCGGTCGCAGTGATGGACTTGAGTCGCCATCGCTTCATCGCTGCCACAAATTGATGTTTAACCGCCTTTTCGATCTTCAGATCCTTCAGTATCTCGGCATCGTTCTCGAGATGCACAAGCTCGTCTGAGGCACCATAGCCTGCATCCCGTAGGATTGATGCGAGTGGCCCCGAAGCCGAACACTCCTTGATCCAAGTCTCCAAGTCCATGTCTGGTCCAACGTTCGGCAGTAGGTCCTTGTTATCCATGGCCTGCTTTGTCTTCTCCTCGTACCATTCGTCGAGATCGATGCTGTCTTCGACGCTGTTTCCCGCCTTTGAGAGTGGATGCAGAGGTTTCCGGCGTGGTTGAGCTCGTTCCTTGCCTTTGACTGAGTTGATGCCACCACTTCCACCTCCATCTCCCTCTTCATCGTCATGAGCATCTACCACAATCTCGCCAGCGTTCTCCTTGAAGAACGTCGCCTGCTGTGTGGTACTCGTACTTCTGGGCATAAAGATGTCCGAGGCAGGGGGGAAGTCTACTGTCACCCCATCGGAGCCTTCTGCCAAAGCCGCCGCCCAGCTGAATCGATGAGCGCATTTGAGTTGACATGCTGGCTCGGGTTTCTGGGGTGAATGTAGCAAGCTGGATGTGCTTTCGTACGAAGGTGACAGTCGGAGGAGTCGCAGATCCATCTTTTGACGATTTGACGGTCGTATTGCTTGACCTGTTCGGAAACATGCTGAAGCTCTTGTATGCCTTTGATTCGAACCTCGTCCTTTCTGGAAGGAGCAGCTGCAACTGAGGCGCCAAGTAGTCGCTCCTTTTCCTTCACCAAGATTGTTGCGGCCCGTTTTTTTTGTGTCGAGAGCACAGCCTCGATGAAATCGTCGTAAACTTGCTCGTTCTTCAGCTTTGTCTGCGCGGAAAAAGAGGTGTCCGGTGCTGTTGATTGAGACTTCGACCAGCCAATTCTCCCATTCTCCGCTGATTGTCTCCTTTTGATCCTCCTGTATGACAGCCATAACCATGCCCTACAGGTGTTCATAACGCGGAAGATAGAAGATTCATGAAATGCATGAGTACATCTTGCCAAATGCACACTGTATGCACTTCGACATGGAGTATGGGCATTCTGCTCACCTTGAACATAGAGTATGTCGTTCGCGTCTCGAGCTTGAGCATACGCTGAGCTCCGAGTTGCTGATGCTTCTTCTCCTTCTCGACTTTGGCCTTGGGATTGGGTGCAGCAAAGATCTTCACGCCCAGATCGATGGGCAGTCACTCTACAAAAGCAGCATACAGAGCGGTAACGTCAGCTAACGGCTTGGATACGACTTTGAGTTTGAACTTGTCTGTGCATTATCATAGCATGTACGAACCCAAAGATGGCGCGTCTGCTACTTGCTGTGCCTTGTTTGATCCAGTCGATCTTGCTCGCTTCAAATTTTCCGCCTTCACCGGGAGCGACGCGTCCTGGGAGTCCTCAGAGAAGACATCGTCTATCTCCGCTTCGTCGTGTCGTTGCTGTGTGTTGCTGAGGACTGGTTGGCCTGAAAGCAGCGGCCGAATCTTTCGCCGCTTGTTGGTGTTTGAAGAGTCGGCCATTTCTTGCTGAACGCGGAATAGGAGAGGATCGAGGAAGGGAAGGGAAGGGGAAAAGAGTGGGGAATGATGAGGAAAGGCAAAGAGCAGACCGTTCACTGCACGAATGGGCTGAGGACAGATATGAAAGGGCCACAGGGAAGTACAAAGAGAGTTAGCAGTTAGTAAATATGAATGCATTTAGCAGCATATAGAAATGATAGGGCAGGAAGTGCGAGTCCGTATTTCAAGATGGCAATAATCGAGACACTCACAATTGCTAGTTAATAGCAATGCTCTGAATTCCAAGCGTACCAGTGACTCGCGGACTGTGGTGGAGGTTGTCGATAGTAGAGGTGTGAATGTGAACAGCAGTGGCCTTGTGTTGATTGACTGGAGTGTTGACTGACGCCTGCGGCCTGACGGACGACGGACTGTTGTGAGATGTCAGAGGAGACACAACACACGCGCGGAAAAACTTAGGAACGGGTTGTTCCGAAATGAGGTGAAGCCCTCGGCTTGGTGCTTGGGCCACTTGTTCACTGTGGCAACGGTTGCCCTCATATCACCACACGTGTATATAAAGGCGCTCACCTCCGTTCTTCCCCTCCCCCCCCCCTCTCCCCCCTTTCCCTCAACTCGAGTCTCCTCGCATCCGCCCCCCCCCCCGGGTGGGCTGCTGAGCATTGGGCATTCCTCGCATCCTTCACGGGATCGCTGAGCATTATTGGGCATTCCTCGCATCCTTCACGGGATTGCTGAGCATTTGGCATTCCTCGCATCCCTCACGGGATCGCTGAGCATTGGGCTTCCTCGCATCCTTTCGGATCGCTGAGCTACTTAGACTCGTCGCAATCATATTCGCATTAGTAATTAGTTCTCCCGGTCTGAGTCTTCTCGCGCTCCTCGTGGGTTGCTGAGCTTTGGGATTTCCTCGCATCCTTCTGGGATTGCTGAGCATTGGGCGTTCCTCGCATCCCTTCTGGGATTGCTGAGCATTGGGCGTTCCTCGCATCCCTTCTGGGATTGCTGAGCATTATTGGGCATTCCTCGCATCCTTCACGGGAACGCTGAGCATTGGGCTTCCTCGCATCCTGCTGGATTGCTGAGTTTCTTAGACTCTCGTAGCAAACGTACTACACAAAGAAGACGGGGAGGACGAGGCGAGTCTCGTTGCTGGGGTCTCACGGCTCACTTGCCTGGAGTCTCATACACTATGAAACTCTCGCGCTGAGTCCGCCAAATCTCAAACATTCAACAACTCGCTGTAGCGTCAGGCTTGCGAAAAATCGCGTTCGACGAAATCCAATCGACTCCGACGAGCTCACCACGACTTGCACAGGCGGCACCAACATTATTCATGGCCGCATCAACAAACGAAACCCAATGGAAACCATCTCAGCAGCTCTGCTCTGCTCTGACGTGCGCGCGCTGACTTCCTCTTCACTCCCTTGATGTTGTGCATGTTCTCAGGTGCTGACAACTCCTTTCCATCATCATGGTCTCCTGTGAACAGCGACTCTGCCTCTCCAATCCCCACTGCTGATCCATCTCTCTCACACTTCTCACAGATCCCTATCCGTGTCCCTGGAGCGCGCATCATCCACGGACCACGCAAAGGCATACTTGAACGACTTCCTACGCGTACAGGTCCGACAACCCCCTCGCATGCAGCAATCTCCAGGGTCGCAAGAAGCTGCTGGATGGCACAATCTCTCATCTATCTCCTCCTCTTCCTTCCTCGGACCAGCGCGCCATCCGCAAGTTGTAACAGACTGCAATCAAGCAAATGAGTTGGAGGAAGCGGTGAAGGGACAAGCTGTCAGCGTCGGGTTCTCCACTTCTCCTTCATACTCACCGCAAGTCGCAACCCATCCCACCCGCCTCTTCCAGCAGCGGATCATCACTGTCATGACCAGGCACATACCCCCTCTGTCTGCCTCCATGCGCTGCCCATTACGCATGACTGCCCACTTGCTCCCCTCAGAATTCTGCTGCTGCTCCTGTCGCCTCACTAGTCACTGCCGGCTGCTTATGTAATCACATCTCGGTTGGAGAACATACATACACAGCATCATTGGTTCATGGTCCAAACGAGCCCCAGCAGTCGAATCACAACGCGTTGCTCATGGGAACAGCTGCGCTTACGTTGCGGAAGCGCCCTTGAGACAGAGCAGGTATGGATGTAGAAGGATCTAAGACAAGAGAGAAGGGACCGCGAGTCGCGACAGAGAAGCGCACCGACGCACCGTCCGGGGGCGAGAGAGAGGCGCGCACCGAAGGAGAGAGAGAGAGAGATGGGCGACGCAGCAGAGAAGGACATTGTCCGCGAGAGCGATAAGGGCGCGCAGGAGAGAAGCGCATGGAGAGGGATCTGTGGGAAGTGAAAGAGAGAGTAGAGTACATCAGCTGCTGCATGAAGCTCCTGCGACCCAGCAACCGACAGGATGAACTCACCATCTACTTGTGCAGTGCGCAGGTAACAGAGCCGTCCGTTGCCGCATTGGCATGTCCCTGGTGTCTGCGGTGTGGAATAGCGAACAGGGGAGAAGTGTGAGCTGCAGGACGGTAAACGCTTCCAGAGGTCAGCGGTCAAGAGCGGGCCACCACGGGAGTGCAGAGAGAGAGCTCCATCAGCGCAGCTGTTCCCAGCCAGTGATAAGCCGAACTGTTTTCATGATGATCAGGTGTGAGATTAGGAGTCAGTGAGGCGGTGGAAGTCATGAGCGTCGTGGTGAGCTCGTCGGAGTCGATTGGATTTCGTCGAACGCGATTTTTCGCAAGCCTGACGCTAACGGCGTTCCATACACTTTCTGCTCGTATGGAACGCCGATTGGGTCAGCCTTTCAGGTCGCCCCACATTTTTCCAGGGTCGCCCAAACTTTCCACTACTAAGTATACCACTGCCCAATCACCCCTACCCATCCTCAAACCCACGCAGCGCCCATTGCTGCGCCTATCCGTCTGCGCCTGTCTTGCAGCACGTCTCGCGCGCGCTTTTCTGCCGACTCTGCGGACCCTTCTCCTTTCTCCGCCGCTGTCCAGCTGGGTGCTTACTGCTGGTACCAATCGCTGATCACTTCTTCTCTCGCCAGTCATCTCCAACCTTGTTCAATCCTTATTGTTGCAGCCTCTTCGGATCTTCACGCCTGCTCCTTGCCGGCTACAGCTTGCGCTTTGCGCGCTCTCGAATCTCGTCTTGGCGGCAGGCTTCAAGGGCCATACATTTTTGACCTGAGGTGAGCGCGCCCGCTTTCCTACATGCACAGTGCTCAATGCTCATCACCATTCTCTTGCGCTGCACCCTGCCTTACAGCCACACGACCGCGCAGCAACGATGAATCATTGGCCGGCGAGCCACTCTGTCCTGTGCGCGTGTGATCAGGGCTCGGGTGCTGTGTAAAGTGAGACGGCTACTTCCCGAATCACGGCATGCATCCATTACTTCGTTCACTGATAATCGATTACAATCTTTCACAGCTACTCGCAAGCTGTACAGTGTACGGCACACACACCGGGGCTCAACGGACTCCATACCAAGGTTGTGAAGGCAGGTTCATAGGCAGTAGTCCTTACTGCGCACGCGGTGCGATGCTCTGCTGACAGCTTTTGTATATTGTGCTTTGCGCCGTTTCAGATCCCAAAGGCCAAAAACACGTAAGCTGTCGCTCCACCATTCATGTCTGCGCGTGGGATTGCACCAAGTCACTGACCACCTACACCTCCCCTCTTCAGACTCGTCCCCGGGTTGCATACCCCCCAACCTCTCACCCGCGTCGACCTGTGACAATACATAACGATGCACGGGCATGATCATGCACTGAAATGAGAAAGGGTCATTGAAATGAGTTATCAGCCGAGAAAATTTTCACTGCTTCCTTGTTGCCTCCAGCCCATCCATCCTCTTGACCTCTTCACTCCACTGACTGATAACCTCGCCATCCAGCTCTGTGCTTCCTCGCACTCTATCACGCATCCATCATGTCATCATCGAACAAGGAACGAGTGAGTGTGTTACGTCTTATCAATTATGCGACTGCTGTTGCATCTCTGAGCGAGGGTATCGTGAACCGTCTACAGTACGACGCTCTCCTTGCAATGGCTATGGACATGCCAGAGTCCGCCAGCAGAGAAAAGCTCATCGACTTCGTACTCAAAGATGCCGAACGCCACGGAAAGACTGGGACAGCTGTTGGAGCTGCAGACGCATCAGACAATGCTTCGACGTCCCAGGAACGCGTCGAATCAACCATTGGTGACCGTCAATCGTCGGGTTCGAGCCCCTCAGTTACCACATTTGCCCGTCAGTCGGCCCCAACCAGCTCTGCCTCGCCCTTTCCTGGCATCGCTACCGGTTCCAGCTTCACCACTGCCGCGCACAAGTTTGCATACGCGAGCCACACAGCCAAGGTGATGACTACGCGTGGTCGGCCTCCTAAGGCTGCAGCTCCCGTGAAGATCCATCAAGGCAAGGTAAGTGCGGCTGTCATGTACATCCTGATCGTGTGTCCAGTTCTAACTCTTTAATGTTGCTTCTTATTCGTCCCATTCAGATCATTTTCCTCCCTGGTGACCTTTGGAGTGCGCGAATGGCATCTAAGCCAGGGGAGAGCAACATCACTGCTTTCCTGTGGAAGCAAGGATGCGTGTTCGAACCCAAGGATCAGATCACCATGGAATCCACGGCTGATGAAGTCATGGCCATCATCATTGCCGGCTTCCAGAAGAAGTGGGACCTCACCGTAAACGGATTCCAGTGAGTAGATTATGGTCCACTACTGCCTGTCTCAAAGACTACAGATTATAATCCACACACGCTGCATCAGGTTCTGATCCAGGCCTCGGACTTTTCATACTTCTTTTTGTTTGAATTACACAGGTACGGCAGGGTCATTGGGAGTGATCATGAACTTTTGCCCTCAGAGACCAAGGCCAAAGATATGGACGGCAGTGCCTTGGGCAAGGAGTACAGAGAGTCTTGCTGCTACATTGTGGATGATAAACGAACCATTCCACACGACATTCGGACGTACTTTTTCTTCCCAGACTTTGCGCCCCCGCCTCCGGAAAAACTCGCTCGCGCTATCAACAACTTCTCGGAGTGCGCATACTGTCTCTTGCCGCTCCCCAGGACGTACATTATAGATCATGAAATGCAGTGCGACCGAAAGGTGAGTTTGGACCTGCCCACCAGCCCACCTCTGCACTTGGGCAGACGCTATGCTAATCACACATCATCTCTTTCCCTTTTCTGTTCAGCTGAACGGCTATGATTCCATTCCGCGCAAGCTGGGGCCCAACACAACAGCATGTGGTGGACTTCCCCTTGACTATAGCGTGAGCGAATGAAACCATGAATCAGTCAGAATCAATCCAAGCTCGTACAGTCGTACTGACACCTCACGGTTCATAACGTGGTCTTCTCTGATCTCTCAGCACGCTTTCTTCCGCTCCAATCTTGCGGGTATTCATCTCCCCGAAGACTTCCTCTCGGAAGATCCCAAAGAGGAGCGCAATACTCGCATCAAGGAGTTTGAGGATTTGAAGGCCTGGTGCCTCTGCAAGGGTATGGGCCAAGCTCTCACCAGCCAATGGATACAGTGCGCTTCGGAAGAAAAGTGTCCGGTGCGCTGGTATCACGACGAGTGCATCTTGGCCGGGGCAAGGTTCGCAAGCATCGATGATATCCCTGACGATTGGCAGTGCATGCTCTGTATCGTTGCCAAACAGATCACCGCGGCCGGCAAACGTCGAAAAGGAAAGGCGAAGGGAACGACAGCAAAGCAGTCAACGGCGAAGACTTCCAAGCGACGACGAAGGAACTCATCGGTCGACTCCATCGTCGCTGTTGACTGAGACGGCGCAGACGGCGCAGAACGACTTCGTCGCGATGCAAGACTATTGATGCACAATTCTATGCCATGCCTCTCGTCTCTCCGCTCTCGGTCGTGATTCGAGTATTCGACTACCTACCGCCTAAAACTCCCCACGATTCTTGCCCTTCATTCATCATAAAAACGCAGACACTCTTCCACTCAAACTAGACAAACGATTCAAAACCAGAAATGTGATGCTCATTGGTCATAGATGTAGATGCTGTCCGATCAGCTGAAGTAGTTGTCCGTAAGCATTGATACCAAAGTCTTCGGAAGGTGGCCAAGACGGAGGTAGCGCGGCTCGCCAGCGTTCTTGCAGTCCAATGTCCAACAGAGAAGGAGGGATAAGATGGTCGATCGCCGTCAACCGTTGCAGATCTACCCACAACCGCTCAATGCGCTGATTGTGTGTCGAACTACCTTGTATGAACAACGCCCGACCCTGGCCTGGATTGAACAATCGTTGGCATGAGTTCAGCTAAAGCAAAACCAATATAAGCGCGAGGTTCAAGATCTGTACTGACCCCTTCGTTCTTCCATCACCTCCTTCACCCCAAGATTCTCTCCGCCGAAGTCCGCACGTACTCGACTTGGCAATCCCCACTTGTCCACGGCTTCGAGGAACGCTGTCCGGACAGAGGCGGCGGTATTGTCGGAGTTGGCCTTCATATAGGTGACCACTCGAGTTTTGCCGCCAATGCAGCCATGTATAACTATGCGCCATCGAATGAGCTTGTTATGCCCATCCAGATGCCACAGGGAGTTGACAAATGGCACAAAGTACGTGCGGCGTTGCAGAGCTGTTTGCCAACGGGGTGAGACTGGGAACGGATCGAGTGTTCGAACGGCAGCCCGGATCATTGCCCTGCTCACTGAGATGCCTACCGCTGACAATGCTCCAGTCAAGCATCTCTCTCCAGCCTCGCCCGTACCCATTTCTTGAACGCGTTCAATGGACTGCGTAAGAGAGGTGAAAGGTGATGAGGAGCAAATGAGGATTATTGGGCCACAGGCCAGCAGCGACTCACAGCACAGAGTTCGTCCAAAGTCATCTCGCTTCGTTGCTTCTGTAGTCCCGCTTCTTGTCGTCGGCGCTTGATGGTAGAGGCTGAGCAGCCAAACAAAGCCGCAATCCGGGTGTCGCTTACGCGCAGCTCGCAAAGCTCGGCCAGTACGTCGCTGTCGATGTTCAAAAACCCATTGTCCCTTCGAGCTGAGACTCCAGACTTGCCGGGCCTGGCCAGGAATGTTTCGTTCAAGTGATTCAAGCTGTGATCTCAGCCGTAGGAGCTGCCTGACTGCTTGTGCGTACGTGTCCTCTGGCAGCAGTGTTGAGAAAGGTGCGATAAGGTCGAATCCTTCCTGGATCGTGGCAAGGTGTAGAGGGACAAGCAACGGGTCCGGGACGGGCTGATTGAGCATGAGCTCCGTAGGTCGCACGAATGCCTCGAAGTGAGCATGGAACTCTGCTATCAATGCTGTCACACTGAAGGTTGGAAGAAATTAAAGAGCCTCAGTCAGTCAGTCCCAGGTGATGCTAGCAGGACATGAACGGAAATGCTTACTTGATCTGCTGGCCGTGGTTATCGACTCCGCTGCTCATGCTGCGCCCCTGGTGTGTGCTCCTTGTCAATCTGAAAAGGCGCGAAGCTTGTGGTGTCTGTAGAAGCTGGCTAAAGAGAAGAGAGTTGCTGTGTGTGGTGCTAAATGGTGGTCGTGCTTTTTGGGCGACCCTGGAAAAATGTTGGGCGACCTGAAAGGCTGACCCAAACGGCGTTCCATAAAAAGGCTGCTCGGAAAAGGGAAAAGGCTCCGAGCAGTAACCTTTCCCACCATGACGCATGACGCGTGACGTTCCGTTCTGAGCATGTTGGGAAGCGCGGCGGGTGGATGGGGGCATCGAGGTGGACGACATCCACCCCCATCGTCTGCACCCCACCCTCACGCGCCGACCAGAATGCCGACTGCAGGAGGAGGAGCTACCATCGCGGCCGTCGGGCCAGGCGCGCCCCCACCGCCCCACCCCATCAACCTCGTCTTCCTCGTCCACGTCCTGCTCGAGCTTCCCCTCGGCATCATGGCCCTCTTCTTCACCCGCAGCCTGCCCTTCCTCGACATGACGAACACCACGATCGTCATGCTCAAGCTCTTCGGCGCCCTCACGACCGGTATCGCGGTCTCGTCCCTGCTCGTCGCGGCGCTGCCGGATGTGCTGCCGTGCAAGCGAGCTCTGGTCGCCGCCCTCGTCGTGTACCATGCTGCCGCGTCGACGATCTTGCTTCAAGCTCCGCGTTTTATCCCCTTCAGCCTCGGGACAGCTGCAGAGAAGATCTCGGTGAGTGGTGCCGCCCCATATACTCTTATCGCTCAAGTGGGTGCTGAAGCATGCCAAATGCGCGTATCGTTCGCACAGGCCACCCCCGAGAACCTTTGGGGCTGCAGTCATGGGTTCCTCACTATGGCATTCACAACGTGGTGGCAGCTTACCCTGCCAGCAGCTGCCGCTCTCTCCAAGCCCAAGTCGTCATGATCGTGTCGAGCCGCTCTGAGCCTTCGATTTTCTGTACCGCCGTATCCGGCGCGGTACCATTACGTTCCTGCTATCGAAACAGATATTGTACATCCACCGCGCTCCGTTTTAGTTCTTGGCCGGTAGGATTCGCGAACTACGTCGAAGTGCGCCGAATCTCGCTCCAGATACGCGCAGCCTCTCGCCGTCCACTCAGCAGCGCTCCATGCACGCTGGCATAGCAATCTGCGTGGCAATGCTCGCCTGCGAATCCCAGTCGACCGTCCCATAAAGGTCGAGCGAGCTCGTCGAAATCCAGAGGTGTGCTGCCCGGAGTGCCGTTTTCCTGGTCGGAATTGCGCAGGAATGTGTAGCTGCCTCGCGAGAACGGGTCGTGCCTCCAACGCGTCACAATGACACCTCTGGGAGGTTCAGGCGTGGTTTGAGCGCAGACGTAGTCCACAAGTCGTCTGTGCAGGACTTCTGCAATCTCTTCGTCCGCCTCGGATTCGAGTGCTTCGGCCAGAGGTGGGGCAATAAACGCCGTGAGCGTCGGTTGGGACTTCACCACGTCGTAGTCATAGATGAAGAACGGACCGTGTCTGAGCTGATCAAGGGCAGAGGATTGCGGAGCTGGCGATGTCGAGTCCCTCTTGAGCGACCCATCCGATGATACCTTGATAGACGATGGGCAGAGCATGAGCTGAGGATTCCGTTGTTCATCCGTCAAGGTAGGATCTCTCCACCATGCCGTCTGGTATCGCAGCACGACCTTGTTCAAGAGCCCGTTGCCCAGTCGTCGGAGAGCATCGAGCCTTCGGGCGGGAAGCGGTGGTTGGAATAGAGACTTGGACTCTTCCTTGATGTGGTACTGTAGCACACCGAGCGGAAGCGTACAGATCATTCGACCTGCCGACAGCGTTCGCTCCTGGCCCGAAATTGAGTCTCGTGAGGTTACTGCGATCCCGTCATCTGTGTCAAGGTGCAAGGAGCGCGTAAGTGTCAGTCCATCGACGACGACATGTCGCTGAAAGGTCGCTCGCTACTAGCTCGAGTAGCCTCACCCTCGTCACTATCACAGATGCTCGTGACCTCAGTGTTCAGCAGGATCTCGCCACCGTGGGCACAGACTTCTCGCCGGTACCATTCGATCAGAGTGGGCCCGTATCCTTCCTTAACGACGGCGTCCTCGCCCTCGTATTCTTTCTCGAAACCCCACCACTTGAGCGCAACCTCATCGAGCGGAGCCCCTGTCCACCCAGCCCAGACGGACATGAGCTCCCTCGCTGCTTCGACCGTATCGGCATCGATGTCCTCCTCTCCGGCTTCCTTCGACCACAGCGCTTTGCGATATACATCCTCCGCAGAGACAAGAGCCTCCTGCATGCTGACCGACTGATCGATGAGGAGATCAGGATGCTCTTGCGCCAAATTTCGGAGCCGGGAGAAGACGGCGCTGAAGGTGATGTAGTCCATTCGGTCGGCCTTCTGTGCTGAAAGCGATTGTCCCTTTGCATTGTGGCTGAGATAGCGCGAACTTGAGGCCGCGGTTGGAAGGTAGAGGGAAAATGGGACTTCCTTGCCCAACTCAGTGAGAGGGTTATCGTGCGTTCCGTGAACGAAACTGGCCCCGAGGTCGATGGCGTTATCGTTTCCGTCGCCATCGGTGTGAATCCTTCCCCCGACCCGGTCCCTTGCTTCGAGGATGATGACTCGAATGCGCGGACGAAGTTTCGCCGAATGGTCTCCTATTCCGCCTGGTAACGCAGTTGCATTGGAAGATACCGAGTCAGGCGTGGAAAGTCTGAGTAGGTCGAGGGCAGCCGACAGCCCAGCGATGCCTGCGCCGACAATGATGATATCGTGTGTTGCTGTCGCCATTGCTCAATGCTCAACCTGGAACACGCTGAGGAGGCCGATAAACGTTCGCCGCCGAACACAGTCGCGCCTGGCCGGTCCTGCTGACGCTCAGTTACTCCTGGAGGTCTGGCTGAGAGTAATTTAGTGATTCTTTATCGTATAGGTGCTATAGCTCAGCTGACCATGGAACGTTTCTGGCTGTGGTTTGTTTGTTGCGTTCATGGCCCCCTCCCTCGGTCGCTTACCTCAGCAAATATCTCCCGACCCGAACCTCGCCGAGTCTACCGCCGAAAATTAATTTCCTGGGCTCGCTCCCCGCTCGCCCCGCTTCCCCTTTGTGCGACGAAAGGAAAGTGGAAACAGACACCGAGACGTGGCCGGAGAGTTCCACCTTCCGGCTTCGGAACCTCGTCTCTGACAGCCTCCGAGCCAAGCCCGACAGCCGTGTCCTTCCCTTGAGAGAAGCGAAGCGCGAAGCACGCTACTACTTAGCACGCTGCACAGATAGAACGAGAGTCGAGATGGACCCAATAAGCAGGCAACATCACATTCGTTCCCGACTTAGCGCACAGAAGCCTTCCGTCTTTCTACGGTCAGCAGCATGCTGTCGGTCGATCCTCGCGGTGCACTCGCGCCTCGCTTTCCGGTGATTTGGGTCGAAGAGCAGCGCTTTCCGGCGACGACCATCAATCATCAACCTTTCACGACGATGAGGCGGCCCTCTCCATCACAGCCCGGAATAATGAGATTTGGAGTCCCTCCCGGTCGGCTCCAGCAGTGACATTTCACTTCCCCACACTCGTCGATACCGTCCGCCCTGAGGAGAGTTGCAGGACCGAATCAAATCTGCGGGGTTGGTCTGACAGCTGGTGCAGTGGTGCTCCATCTCTCCTTGGATTCTCGCCAACATCGCCGCTCATCAAGCATCAACTCCATGGACCGCAGCGCAGGCTTGAGCTCATTTTAATGGTACGGGTTGGCAGTACTCAGCGAGTGACCAGAAACCGAGTTGAAGGCCGCACGCCGCCCACAAGCGCCAGGGGGAGGGGGGGCAAGTATTCGCAATTTCCAGCGAACACAATCCGCCAAATGATGCCATGTAACACGGCGGACTAAATCGTATAAGATGACACGGCCCGCAGGGTGCAGATCCCTGAGCTGATTATTTTACGTCCCCTCTCTCTCTTTCCTCCTCCTATTGTTCCTCACAAACTCTACACCCACCTCACTGATGCAGATCAGCTCCGCCCTGGTTGGGCTGCTTCTGAACACCTTCCCGGCTTGGGGCTCGTCCTCTGCCAAACAGTCAACCGCTCATCCAAGCGAATCGTATGCAGCGTCGACTCCCTCATGGCTGCCTGATTTTGCTCGGCTGCCTCCCACCAATTTCCACTCGCTCGCCAATGGAAGTCTGTTCAGCCAGTGGCGACCCAAAGCCCACTTCATACACCCTTCCCAGATCACAGGAGACCCTACCAGCCTCTGGGCTGATCCCAGTGGCTCGGGCGCGATCATCTCTACCATCTATGGATACCTGAGGACGTCCTCCAATCCTTTCGCCAATGCCCTCCGTGCTGCGAAAACGATTGACTTCGTAACCTTCGAGGATTGGGGTGTCACGATTGGTCCTGGCGGTGTGAACGACCCGATAGCAGTATTCGATGGCAAAGCTATTCCCAAAGGTTACAGTGAGTTGTTTCTTGCTTCCAGACTTCTACCTGCCATGGCCAAATCCGATTTACTGACAATGCTGTTCGAATCTACCAGAGGGCCTACCTACGCTTCTGTACACCGCAGTGTCGTACGCGCCCATATCCTGGCGCGTTCCCTACGTTCGCGGTGCCGAAACTCAGGCGCTGGCCTACTCCGAGGATCAAGGCAAAACGTGGATAAAGGTGGCAGCTCCACCCGTCATCCGATCGCCTCCTACAGGCGTGTCCGTCACAGGCTTCCGCGACCCTTACCTGTTCCAAAGCAGTTCTCTAGACCGGGCTTTGGGACTCAAGGACAACGTCGGTCAGCAATGGTATACTACTGTCAGTAGTGGCGAGAAGGGCAAAGGCTCTCGAATTTTCTTGTACAAGCAAGAAAACAAGAACTGGATGAATTGGACCTACATCGGCGCACCCCTCGCCCCTCGACCTAACACAACATTCGGAGAGTTCGCCTTCACCGGCAATGACGGTGGTGAGTCAGACACACAGCCCAATCCCAACCTTAAACGTCAATCGCTTGAACAACGGACATCTGACAACGACGATGACCCCTTGCAGTCAACTTTGAATGCGTGACGCCCTTGACCTTGGGACAGAAAGGCGACGATCCCAATGGACTCGCGGTGTTCACGATGGGGGCCGAAGGCAACAAGTCGGACCACTCCTGGCAGCTCTGGAAACTTGGAGAGTGGAAGCAAGCTTCGCCTGTCCGATTTGAGGTCCACGCGACTGGTGCTCTCGACTGGGCCGCCGGCTACGCCTGCACAGGCGTCGAGGACTACAAGGGCGGCCGGCGCATCTTCACTTGCATGTTCACGGAAGACTTCGTTACCGATGGCAAGTACAAGCAGAACTGGCAGAACAGTCTGACACTGTCGCGTGAGGTATGTTTTCCTTGCTCGTGCTTACATGCCTTTTCCAAGCACTGCCGACAATCTGACCTTTGAGCATCACTACAGGTCTTCATCAAGGAGCTGGTCGTGCCTGACAACGCTTTGGCTCGCAAGCGCGCTTCCTGGGCGATCAAGCTGAGCAACGGAAGCACAGTGCCAGCCGATTCACCCGCCGTGCCAAAGTCCTCGAATGGGACACTAACCCTCGTCACTCTCGGTCAACGTCCTGTCAACGAGCTGTACGACATGCGCAACAAGGCCACCTCGTCCTGGAAGGAGTCCGACACCCAGCTCAGTCTTAAGACAGCAAAACGGGCACCCGGAGCTCAGGTGAAGCGAGACGCACATGGAGAATACGTTTTCGTGCCCTTCGCCCAGAGTCCCACGAGTCGTCACTGGGAAATGGAAGCGACGCTCAATTTCAACCCCAAAGCCCTCCGTAACGCCAAAGTTGCCGACTTTGCCGCTGGTATCACTCTTATGTCAGGCCGCAACGAAAGTGCGATGCTCTCGTATCAGCCGTCGAACGAGAGTGTGGCAGTCACCCGCAAGCTCGCCCTTTCTTCCAAACTCATCATCAAAAAGCCCCAGTACGGCACCCTTCGGCTCTGGAACACGACGTCGGACAATGGAACATCGTTCGCTACGCAATCTCTCAACGTTCGCGTCTTCATGGACGGCTCTGCTCTCGAGATCTACATCAACGACCTTTTCGTCCTATCCACCAGGCTATACTACTGGTACCCAGACTCGACCAAAATGGGCTTCTTTTACCGCCTGCCTGCGGGCGCCGTGGCGAATGCGAGCAACGACCTTTTCGACGTCTCGTGGTCGAACGTGTCAGTGTGGGAGGGTCTCTTTGATGCCTACCCGAACCGATCGAAGGACCCAGTCGACCTCGGAGTTTACGACACGCCCATAGGGTTCCCGCAGCCCACAGCGAACCCGAACGGTCCCCTTCGGTACGACGATTCATACGACATACCATCTGGCGTTGGTCGCTCGCGTTGGCACTTCCAGACGTGGAACGGTGCTTGATGGACGGTCTCACATCTGCATGCTCAAGGGCTATACCTGATTTTCGCTTCCTTCGTAATTCTTTCTTCTCGCACCCCATCGTTCCTGGCCCCGTCACAACACGCGGGTGTCATTTGGACGTTGTTCCTGTCTCGCTTCCTCTGCTATGGGCTATAGGCATATACCGTAATGTCATTGACTGAAAGAACTCTGTCCTTGCACTCACTGCCGCTCGTCCAGATCATTTGCAGGTACCTGAAGCCGAACTTTGATGCGTTCTTAAGAGCCTGACCGGACATTTGTTCGAATTGCTGCGACGAAGCGGGTAATACTTGGATATCGAAGGTTCTACATTACAAGGTCGAGTGCTAGATGCGGTATAACAGGAGAAGGAGGCCGTTACGCGTTTTCCGTATCAATCGTGCATGGCGAACTTGGAGTAGGATCGGATCTTCTTGCCGTACTTGTACAAGAAGAATGGGATGGGAATCATCAGGACGCTGATCCCGCCGAGCAGCGTGCAGCCCCAGGAGACCGGGAAGTTCGAGGGTCCCCTGGACTGGAGGTTCTTGAACATGGCTGTCGCGAAGATGGGGAAAGCCCCGCCGACCATAGATCGCATCGTGTCGTTGCCAGCCAGCACGGATGCTTGGTAGTTGGGGTATGCATCGGCAAGGTAGTTGAGGATGCTTTGGAAGAGCAGGAAGACACCAATCGGGAAGGTAGCAGTGCAGATGATTGGGACGATCCAGTGGATTGAGGCGGTGGCGGTCCAGCCGAAGGAGAACAGGCAGATCGGAAGGAACCATGCTCCGAAAAGGGCGGGAAGCAGTCGTTCTGCGGAATTTCGAGGGGGCACAATGGTGGTCAATGTCGTGGAGAGCTTCCTTGAACCTGCAAGCAGTCTTGAACAACTCACCCTCTGGCTCTATAAATCCATTGTTCCGACGCATGCGCGGCACGGTGTAGCTTCGGTCGTAGATAAGATATCCGAAGTACGTGAGCACGGAGCCAACGAAGATCCCCAGGTAGGCGAGGCCGGTTTCTGGAAGGGAGTGTATGCGTTAGTGAACGGTAAGCCTACAAAAGAAGAACGCGAGCCGAGACTCACCTCCGCCGTTGAAGCCGTAGGTCATCGTAAAGATGATCGCGAACGATTCGAAGAAGCAGTAAAGGCAGGCGTACACCAGGGCGATGTACATGTTGAGAGCGAGGACCTGCAGATGAAATGGCTTCTGGTCAGGAGTGTATACGATGAGAGGATCGATGACTGCTTGCAGACTTACCTGCGGGTCCAGAACCATGATTGCGAAAGGTCGGACGAGCGTCATCTTGGCTACCTCAGCTCCAGTCATGTGCTCCGATTGGAGCTCGCCCGTACTCCGCAGCTTGTCGTTGCCTGTCACGCGCCGAAGTCGGCGGGCACGACGGGTGAGGATATTCGAAGCGCTGGTCTCGGGCATGGCAAAGATGAGGAAGATGAGGACACCGCCACTGAGCCAGAGCAGCGGCCAGAGCGTCCAGCGGTATGTCTGGAAGCCATCGAACGCGAAACCACCGATGAGCGGACCGAAGGTGGGACCACAGACAGCACTGAGTCCCCAGATACCAAGGGCGATTGGGCGATTCTCCGGCCCGAACATGTCACCGATAGTGGCACCGCCCGTGGCCAAGGCGGGAGATCCGAAGAAACCAGCGAGGAAGCGGCAGATGAAGAAACCGGCAGCAGTAGGGGACAGGATGGTCGGGACTTGCAGGATCACGAAGATGGCCAAGGTGGCGATGTATGGAATGTTGCGACCAATTTGGGGGATCTCGGACAAGGGACTGAGGATCAAAGGACCGGTACCGTATCCGAAAACCTGCGGTGTTGGCAATGACATGGTGAGTGAAGAGCATGCACGTGCATCAGATATTGACTCAAACTCACGAAGAGAGACAACGAAAGGCCTGCAACGGGTAAACCGACGCCGAATGTGGTCGAGATGTCCTCAATGGCAGGGGCCACAATGGAACTACCGCAGTAGACACCAAAGGTGAGGGCACATATACTGGGAAGGGGTTCCAAAGGCGAATCAGCTCACGTCTCATCAAACATCTATAGGCCTACTTGCTTGATGGAAACTCACCAAAACGTGACGAAACACTTCTTGTGAGGAGACCAGTTCATCGGATTGTCCGGATCTCCCTCCTCCCACTTGACCTCGTAAGGGTTGTCCTCCTTCGCTTTTCCGTCCTTGCCAGATTTCTCCGACTGCAAACGTTCCAGCTGTGGGCTAGACTTGTCGCCCTTCGCCCCGACTCGGCCCTGTTCGGCGAGGGTAGCGTCGTCGGAGAGGGGTGAGCGTGTCCCGTCGGTTGGTCCCAGGGGGTACTCCGCAGAGGGCGTCTCGGTAGGGGTCAAGAAGGGCCCAGTCGTGCCGGTCGCGGCTGACGCAGTACGTTCAGCGAGCTGAGGTCGTTGAAGAGATGCCTGCTGCTCGTGCTGAGAATTTCGACCGGCCTTCTCATCCTGGACTCGCTCCTTGTATCCAGGCTTGAACTTCTCCGGCACCTTGAAGTCCGGCTGATCCTCTGGGTAGCGAAAGTATCGCTTCCCCGAGAGGTGGTAGACCAATTGTCCAAACGTGGTTTCCTGTATCGTCGAGTACATGGCGTAAAATCGACAGGGCTGTGGAAAAGACAAGGAGGAGGGGCGGCGAGGAGGTGAGGAGTCAACAGTTCGAACCTGTCATTTTCCTCTGTTACTTATACAGGTGAGCAAGAAGGGTTGAGGTCAGCATTGAAAGGTGTACTCTCGTGAGAAAGGAACATGACGATGGCTCAGTTTGTTCTGAGCTTCGTCAGCAAATAATGAGGTGTCGATGCATGAGATGGTCAGGACTCATTACTCACGAAGCCAGTGACTAAAAAGATGCATCGATCAGAGATACATAATAGTGAGCAGGAAGGAGGGACTGAGGACGGCCGACGAACGTACGAGCATGTACTACAGTCTACAATACACCCAGGCAGCTCTGGGGCTTCGGACTTATTCGGTTTCCACTTTCCAGTTTCCACAGAGGCGGGAACCACCTTCCGTGAGCGCCGAGCGGTGAGCATGACTTATGCATGGCGTCCAGCAGGAGACTGGAGTCCACTACTTATCCTGGCCATCGACCATCGTGGAGTGATGATCGGCCCTCATCGGAGTTTGGCGTAGACAGGACGATCAGTAATCAGTCTCTTGCTCAACGCGGATCACGTCGAAGTTTTCACCACCACATCGACGCGTTCAATTTGGACCTGCCTACGGATCGCAAGAGGTTATTCTTTCTCATTTTCTTTTTTTTAGGCTCAAACCATGCTACTGGAAGGGATCGCCGTTATTGCTGATGCGCTCGCTGATGCGCTGATGCTGACCAGAAGTTCGACGTAATAATAAATAATAATAAATTGTCAGCCGGAGGCGTTCGACCGTGAGATCGTGGTGTAAAATGAAAGCGCTTCCTCCACTTGGCTTCATCGGCCGAACGAATCTGTGCTGCTGCTTGCCCTCGCTCCCCTTTGTCCTCCTCAATCCGAGTTCCGAGGCCTTCCCGGGCCTTACCTAGTCAGCTAGTTGCTTACGTCCGGTGCTTTTACGAGCACACGAAGGCAACGAGCAACCGAACGGACCATTCCTTTGTTTGTTCGGCCCGAATTCCGAAATCTACTCGTACTCGTACATTGATTCATAATTAAGACCCCCTCTACGGCGACGCAAAGTCGTATCGGACAAAGGCGTCGACCACGGCCTGGTCTCCAAGACCGGTGAGCGCGCTGCGTGCCTCGAGGTAGAGCCACAGCTTGACCATCGGTCCTATGTCCTTCAGCGAGTGAGGAGTCGGCATGCCTGAGGCTCCATCGCCATGGCTGAGCTGTCTGCCCAGCGAGCGAAGTATGGGCAGCGCCGACTTGAACAGCTGTGAGGGACGCGATGGGCGGAAGGAGAATACGTGATAAGCCACCGCGCTCGATCCCGGCTTTCCCCAGACTTATGACCCAATCTACTCACATCCATGTTCGGGTCCAGCTGCCGTCCGATACCCTCGAGGAGCAGAATAGAGATGACAGTGTTCACGAAGTCTGGCTCCATCTTGACGTGATGCTTTAAACACGAAAATATCGTGGCTCAACATCCGTCAGCTCAAAGAGGTTCACTCGCTGTCCGAGAAGGTCGAAGCATACGCACATCTCTGACAGCCGCCAGCACCTGGCTCAGCACATCTCCGATCCGAATCTTGCCCAAGCTAAACGTCTTGCTCTTCACGCTCAGGACGAGGTCCTGCATCTTGAGCGCGAACGTCTCCTCGTCAACCACAAGCTCCGGCATGCGACAACGTTCCACCATTAGTTGGCCAGCCCGTGCTCCGTCGAATTGAGCCACGGCGCTGAACAGGTCGAGGAAGTTTTTCCGGTTCGACGGGGTCAGGTCCGTAGTCAGACCCGCATCGATGAGGATAAGCTCGGGCTGATATCCTAGGGCATTGAGTCTGTCGAGCTCGTCCAGCCATCCGTCGTGGTCATCCTTCAGCTGCCGGAGATGATGCGTGACATCGGTGTCAGACAGGTCGTCAGGCGTAGGTGCAGCCTTGGTTCCACCACGGGCGTAGGCCGAGTCAAAGCGCGAGAGCACCCGGTGCAGCAGATCCTTGAGCAGAGATTGTGTCGTCGGCTTGTAGAATTTGATCATGATGTTTCCGGGATGCAGATCGGCGTGTGTGAAGTTGTCTATCAGAAGCATGTTCTGCAAAGAAGGGTAACAGGGTCAGCATTGGTCAAGGAACGTCATTGTTGTTGCAGAGCCTAGGGTAACACACCAAGAATGCATCAAGTCCTAAATTCGCGATGCGATGGTCGAATTCGCCCCCGCCAAAGTTCAGGAAGTACTTGAGCGGCAGGGCATCCTCATGCTCTTCAATCAGCACTTCCTTCGTACTGAACTCCGGTAGCGGCCGAGGGAACTGGACCGCCGCTCTCCTCTTCTTGAAGTTCTCCTCGAACTTCAGCAGGTTCTCGGCCTCGTTGCGCAAGTCGAGCTGGGAGAACATCATACCTGCGAAGACATCGACCTCCTCGGGGAAGCTGAGCCATTCCGCGCCGGGAACCAGGTTGATAAGGTTGGCGAAGAACGACATTATCTTCAGATCGCGGGCAATGGTTCGCTCCACCTTCGGGTGCAGAATTTTGATCGCGACAGATGCAGTCGGAATTGTGGGGGGAGCACTGTCTTCATCGAATGTTAATGCTAACTGCTGTGCATACTTGGATCTGGCTATTGGCGATGCCGCGTCCTTCTTGTCCTGGAGGTACGAAGGTGGCAATAGATCGGATCGAAGCGTTGCTTTGTAGACCTGGGCCACGGCACCTATGCCGAGAGGCTCTTCCGCGAATTCCTCAAAGATTTCGTCAAAGGGTCGACTGAAGACGCGTTCGAGGACCTTCTTCGAGTATGCGAAGGAATGCGGTTTGCCGTTTGAATGGAGCTTGCCAAGCATGTCGCACAGCTCCTTGGGAAAGAGATCCTGTCGTGACCCGGCCCATTGCGCCAGCTGTGATAGAGAAGAGATCAGCTCTAAGTGGCGAATGGAAAGGAGTGGACAAACACAGATCGGAGACATGAAAACGCACCTTGATAAATGTTGGGCCTGCGCGCTCCATCTGTTTGACCAGGAAGCTGAACCACCACATCGCACCCCATCTCTGGCCCTCCTCTCTCGTGGATACCTTTCTCCCGCGTCTTCTCCCTCCTTCCCTACGACGCCCGACCATCAGCATGGGCATGGTGATTATGAGAGGTGCAAACAAGAAGACGAGAACCAGAAAGCGCTTGCCCGTCCCGATTGGCTCAATAATCCAGGCTTGGAGCCATGCGTGGACCCGAATGAAGAAGCGCACGACCGGGTTTCGTTTGGGCGAGTTGGCCTCCTTCTCCTCAATCTCTTCGATTGATTCAGCGAATCGCTCACGGTGAGAAGAGGGAGAACTGTCCCTTTCTGACACAGGGCTATCCAAATGGATCTTCGACGATGTAAACGCGTAGATGAGAAGCGCGCCACCAGCTCCGATTCCAGCGACCGCCAAATTTGCGTAGGGTGATCTACGGCCACTCGAAGAGCCACTGGATTGGCTTGAGGAGGATGCCGAGGAGGACGACATAGAGCGGGAGCTGTAAGATGTTGCCGGACCGACCCGTGCAGACCGAGAAGCGAATTGACGCGCGTACGACCCGCTGATGGATGGAGAGAAAGTTGGCCTTATGAACTTCGTCGACGTGGACGCTGTGCGCGACAGCGCAGCGCTACAGCTCAAGGCGCCGACTGTTATGGAGGAGGAGAGCATCATGCTGGCCGAAAGTACGCCGCTCTGCCGCAGCAAGCTGACGCGGCGGGCTGCATGGCGCGAGATCACCGCGGACCCGCTGGAGGAGAGAAGGGCCATTTTCTGGGTCGCGTCTGGGCCACAGGAACGGAGATCGACGCTGAGTGCTGACTGTGAAGCTGACTGACGAGCACAAGGACCACCTCGTTCCCAACCTCGTTCGTCCACCGCATTCATTGTTCTGATCCGATTTCAACCGACGTCATTTGAGAAATCTGTCGGCCGGGAAAGTATGTAATCGAGGCTGAGCTCCTCGGAGCCTTTCGCCATGGCCTCCCACTTTTTTTCTGGTCTCGAGATTGGGGATCGGAGACGGCCACTCGCATCTGCCTGCTGAGTGCTGCCCATCCCAAGCATCCCGAGCATCGACTCTGGCAACCATGGCGCTCCGCAATGTCATCCAACGCC
Organism: Tilletia caries; assembly: GCA_032718865.1. NCBI lineage: Eukaryota > Fungi > Basidiomycota > Exobasidiomycetes > Tilletiales > Tilletiaceae > Tilletia > Tilletia caries. The sequence goes on along the minus strand of JALUTQ010000046.1, from coordinate 632,571 downwards.
GTAACCACAAGGAGCGATCGCAGCTCTCCCACCGCAAGGGGCTCGGTCTGCTCGAGAAGCACAAAGACTATGTCCAACGTGCGCGCGATCACCACGAGAAGCGCGACCGCCTCAAGCGGCTGCGCGAGAAAGCAGAGATGCGGAATAAGGACGAGTTCTACTTCGGCATGATCCGCTCCAAGACAAACGAAGGCGTGCATGTGCAGGAGCGCGGCGAGGCTGTCCTCGACAACGACATGGCTCTCGTGCTGAAGACGCAGGACGCGGGTTATCTCAGGAACAAGATCAAGGACGAACGCAAGCAGATCGACACGCTCGTCAAGGAGATCTCGCCCTCGCTGCCAAACCTGCGCGCGGCATGGGTGGAAGAGAAGGAAGGTCGGAGTGAGGCTCTGGAGCAGGCTGGGCTACTCGGAGCCATCGCATCGTCTAGCGGGCAGGGCAAGGGGAAGGCGAAAGCACAAGACGATCCGAAATCACCTGCTGCTCGGGGTAGCGCGCGCAATCTGCGCAAGGCGATCGAGTCCGGCTCTTCATTGGCAAACGCCGGAAAGCGGACTGTGTGGTGCGACAACGTCAAACAAGGTGAGTCTGCTGATCAGGCCGAAGTGAGGTTAATTGAGCTTCTTCTCTAACCGGCATGCCTTTCTCCACAGTGGATACATACAAGGTATCTTCAGATTCAAAAGCTGCGGAGAGAGCGGAAGAATCTGATGCAGCTGCGGATACGCAAGGTGCTCGCGAGGTGAGCAAAGATCCCGTTTCCGATCGCATAGCGTTGCCTGGCTGACTAACATTTGCGGCCCTTCCTACCTCGTAGCGACATGTTGGCTACCTCACGGGACTTCTCGGAGCGCGGCAAGGTCGGCTACGGACGATGCTACAAGCACTGGAGAAGGTCAACTTTGCTCGGTCACCGAATACGACAAAGGAGCGCAAGCGATGAGACCGCTGTGGCTGTACCTCCAATCTCTCACTGTTCCACATTCTGTACTTGTACTTTGCACACATTCACATTTACTTCTCTCAGGTCTCAGGATGTAAGCCTTCGTGGGCCCGAGGCCTTCATCAGGCATGCCCGCTTTCCCGAAACAAAGGAAGGTGTTCCTCGCGTTCATTGCGGCGCGAGATGAGGCGCCCAATTCCCTTTGTTCCGCCACAAAGGACACCTCATCTGGGGCTGAGCACAAGCCCTCATCCTGTCCGATCTGTTCCAACATCCAAGATTCCAACCACCATCCAGGCAGCATGAACGCATGAACACCTAGCACTCCTTTGTGCGAATGGCAATGACCCCACCTCCGAGGTCGAAGGTGACTTGTCCGTCTTCTCATTTCCTCCTCCAACCCACTGACGATCCTTTGTTTCGCAGCCCAGATCGTGTATCCTTCTGCATTTGACTGTGGCCCTTCTTATACCTCAAGCTCACACAGCTCCCATGCTTCTGTTTGCTCATGCCCTCTTTCCCCTTCTTCCTCCTCCCCTCCCTTTCTCTTCCAGCCACTCTTTCCCTTGTTCCCTTCAGCCTGCGCCTTCAGCCCAAACATCAAAGGAGTGAGTGGGCTATCGTACGCCTACGTCGGCCTTAATCGCGCTCCCTTGCTCACAAACAAGAGTGTGCTATTCCTTGTTCTTGAGTCGCAGGTTTACGCCGCCATGTCTACATTCATTCCTCACGAGGACGTCCACACATCCTCCACCTCCAATCTCACCTGCAAGGCCTTCCAACTTCAACCAGCTCCTCGACCCAAGAACGCCCTTCGCAAGCAAACTTCCAACAACTCGACACTATCCAGAGCGTCGAGCGCGTCCAAAACGTGTGGTTCAAGAAGCCCTGTTACAACTACGAACATCCTTGTCCCTGCTGATTTCCGGGGAGGTATGCCGGACACGCCCGACTCGCCGACCGACTTCCTGGACGGACGCAAATGTGGCGAACGGCCGGATGATGTCAAAGTCTCGTCTACCAAGTTCACCGAACGCTTCAGCTGCGTGGGGATTCCTGAGCAAGAGGAAGTAGCAACGACCGTCGATTCTTCGACTCTTTACGCTCCAACCCAAGCGTTCCCTCCTTCTACGACGGAACCGAGCGATGGAAATGGCAAAGTACAGAATCGATGGCGCGGCGCTCTGCCGTACAAATCGTCCCCGAACGCGGCGCAAGACGGCCGCTATCCCCCGATGGGAGCTGAAGGGATCCAAATCAGGATCATCAGGCCCGACGACTCTCCTGCATCTGTGACCGGCCCGCCGATCATCGAGCCAACCACCAACACAGCTTGCCTGAAATCCAAACAGCCGAAGAGGATCCCCAGCCACCACCAGGTCAAGCGGAGGGGAGACGGCTGGGGAGGTCTTCGAGCTCCCTCAAGTTGGTTCGAGACGAGCTTTGTGCCCGGCCCGTTGGGCACTCCCACGCCGAGCGTTGTCGACGAACACGAACGAGGGAGCACTGGCAAACGCAAGAGTCTCTTGGCGAAAGGGTCGGGTGCGATTGCTAACATTGCCAGCATGGAGGTCCCTCCGCTTCCTGGAGTGCCGTTCCTCGCTCTGGGCTCGAAAAAGAAGAATCAGCAGAGGAAGGAGATCCCTTCGGGTTGGATACCGTCAGCAAGGTCGGAGGACGAGGTCGATGTTACGGAGGCCAAGGAGACTCGGATTCGATGGGCTGAATCGCCTATACGATCGGGACCCCACACGATGGACGGAGGGAAAGGGGACACTTCAGCCGGACTCTCTTCCACGACCGTCTTGCTTAAGGGAGACGATGGCTTGGCCGACAGGGGCACTGTGGTACACTTTGCGGACAAGGATCACAAACCGGAACGCGAGGAAGAAGACGAAGAAGAGGACGATGAGGATGACGACGACGAGCGGTGGAAGGAACGTCTGGTCCTGGCTCTTCAGGCCGCCGTACGGCATGCAGCCACGGCAGCATCGGACGTGAGGGCGTCCTTTTCCCTTCCCAAGTCGAAGTCGAAGAAAGCCGCTCGCGGTGGACGAACACACGGACGGCAGAACGATCAAGACGGCGTGCCGATGTCCGAGGTCGGTCTTCGATACGGACAAGAGCAAGAGCATATGGACCGCCCCGGTAAACCGTGGTTGCATCAAGAACGTAAAGGAAGCCAGAGTGACGGCGACGCTGCATCGGCGAACCTGGACGGGTGCAGCTCTGGTTGGTCGGAGAGCCAGTCAGCGCGAGGCAAGACGAAACAAGATGGAAATCGTCAGGAGCGGTCCCGGCGAGGTTGGAGACAGGTCGTCGGTTGGGCCCTGCTCGTCTTGCTCCTGCTGGCGTTGTTGAGCAACATCATCGTGCTGAACGTCAAGGTGCTCTCCAAGTCTACGCACGATGGGCAACAGCAGCAGCCGATGGGCATGGGACCTTCCGAATCTGCTCCATCGGCACCAGCTCCATCCATCGTGACTACTGCGCCTGTCAATGCTGCCACTACAACTCCGACTGCGAATCCAACTCCAACCTCAACGGAGTCGACGCCCGCGGCTGGGACGAGCACTTCCACTCCTTCTGGAAGCACACTCGGAACCTCATCTTCGCCGTCGCCGTCGCCGTCGCCGTCGCCGTCGCCATCGTCCTCAACCGCTCAGGCCCTAAGTCCACCAACGTATGCTCCGGTCTTCTCTACGCTGACGCCGCCAGGAGTGGCCTACATCCCTGCCTCTGCGTCCAACAGTGCTCCTCCGCCATCTGAGCCGGTCTCGGGAACTGGTGCGGGAGCTGGAATGGTCCGGCGGCGGATTCGGGGGCGAGGTGGGAAGGCTCCCTCTCATTGACTTGCCACAAACGGGGACGCCCGCCGCCTGGTCGCTAAACCAAGTCAACGCAACTTGGACGCATGGCTCGGGCACTACTCAGCATGCGTGAACAGTTTACCGATGGACATTCTTTCCGTTTCCTCGTTGTTTCTTCCCCGTTTCCGCCTCAGAGCTGTCTCGCTGTCTCTCAACGAAAGAATAATAGAAGTTTCGAGCGCCCGAAGCGCAGCATGAAACGCTTGAGCCTCCTCTCGACTGAGCGAGAGGTCGACGGACGAAGCTGGTCGCAAACTGGAAGGTGGGAAATGCTGCATTTCAAGCCTGTACTATATGCAGACTAGTGCAATGGCCGAAGCCAAAGGGGTACAGCTCCCAAACGCCGATCACGTGTGATCGGCGGCATTTTTCCGAAAAGAAAAGGCAAAAAGGGGAAAAGAAAGCGAAAAAAGAAAGAGAAAAGAAAAATGTGGAGCAAAAAGGAAAAAAAGAAAAAAAGAGAATATGTCGCTGTCACTGGTTGAGAAAAATCATATTTCCAGTGGAGGAAAATGTTTTTCGCGCCATTGACGTCTCGATCCGAGACTGTGAGACATCCGGGGCAGCGGTGGATTTCGCTGCCTCCAAGTCTGTGATTGACCGTGCCGCACGTTGAGCAGACCTTGGATGTCCAGTCCTCCACCACCTCGACCACCTCCATAGCTTCATTTAATCGGCTTCTGAAGCGACCGTGCGCCCACGTCATCATGGCTCTGACTGTGTGCTGGACAGCGTCCACGTGGTCCTGTTATCTTATCTCCTCTCTTCCCTCTCTTATCTTTCCGCTCTCTTCTCTTCTCACGCACCTCGCATAGCAACACCCTGCCTCCACTTCCTTCCACTTTTCCCACGTCACACTTTTCTCTCCTCCTCATCTTTTCCCTTCCCGAGCTCATCCTTGTACTTAGTTCTTTATCCTTGTCATTCATCATCGCTCTTCACATTGTCACTCGCACATACTACTAGTACAGCTTGTCTAGTTTAGTACATGGTGATGAAAGTGGATCCCTTCTACTGAGCGACTGACGCAGGTAGAAACCCCACCAGCAACAACCCTTTCCCTCTCACCTTTACCCTTCTCCTACTTCTTCTACCTCTCAATCCTCGCCTCTTTCCTCAACGCCTTCCAGATGCTCACCTTCATCAAGTTCACGCCTTTCGATCCGTCCCTCAAGTCCTTCTCTTTCCTTCTACATCCTCGTCTCAAGCATTCCAACATTATCGACGACGCGCTGTTGGACCTCGATTTCTTTCTGGACGACGAGGGTCGTGTACAGCTCTGGGGGGCGTCTCCTTCCCTTTGGTCTTCGCGTTCCGACCTAGGCGTCTATCTCAACCACCAGCTTCTTCATTCGAAACCTGTCCTTCTTCGCAACGGTGACATCGTCGCGTTTCCCAAGCATCGGCACGGCCTGAAGACCGCGGTGCGATTCCGTGTGGAGGTGGAAACTCTCAGCCTGAGCTGTGGGGTGGATATGGAGCTCGATATGGTGCGGATGATGGCGGCAGAGATGCGAGCGGAGCAGGAGCGTGGCTGCTCGCCCGGTACTTCAACAGAGGTGGACATTCCAGACCCTGCTGCGACCCACTCGGAGGCACCTCCCGTTTTCTCCTACGCCGCTCTGATATCGTCCTTACCTGCGTCCGACCCTCCGCATTCATCGCACAAGCCCGCTCATCTTTCCAGCAACTCTGCGGTGCAAGCTTCCCCGTCATCGGTCCCCACACCACCACCGCGATCGGCAGCGGTCCTGCCTTCTTCATCTCCGTGCACAGCAGTGCTTTGTTCGCCCACGTTGATGCCGACCTCGGAGTTGCAGTGTGGCCCCACTCCTTCATCGCCTACGGTCTCTCCCGCTGCTCACGACGCTCCGCAACCCATAGGGAAGAATTCGGTCTCATCATCGACTTCCGCCCCTCCGGTATCGACCAAGGTCGGTGATGTCAGCTTTACATCCTGCTCATCCAGCCTTGATACCCTCACCATCGCCTTGCGACGTTTCCGACAAGGGTGGATGGACGCGAGACGGGCGATGCTGGTGGCCGGTGCACTTCCTTCCCGCACCGATTCCGTCCTCCCCGGTTTTTCATGCGAAGCTTTATCGCCTGCCTCTCCCCACTACACCCTCGTTCCGGCTTCAACAACTGCACCCTCCTCACTGTCTTCTACGGCACAATCTTGCGTTCGTTCCGCACACACCGCTCTCCAACGCGTGCAGGCTGCGCTGTTCGATTTACGTCAGGGTCTCACCGCTGCATCAAAGATGGCTTCGGACGTCGCGCCTATCCGGGCGTTCAACACTTGCGGCCTGTCCCAGTCACAACCGCCAGTTTCTGCATCACCACATTCGGGAGCGGAACGTGCCGTGCCTGGTGCTCCCGACGTATACCCAGGCTACGCGAGACCCTTTCATTCCCCTCCATCGGCACCCTTGTTCAGCCCATCACTTCCGCTCTCCTTTTCCACCGCGCCGACTGGGTCGACGATGATCGCGCCACTACTTCATCACCTTGTTGCTGCAGCTGCCTCGTACTGCACCACCCTCGCATCCATGACTTTTTGCTCTGCGCCCCACGACCACCTATTTTCTCCCCACGGCCTCCGACCTCGACGTTGACTGTCCTTGCAACCTGCACGCATCACTTTTTCCGGCCTCCATTCACTTTTCCTGTCCCGGGGTCTCATCGTCCGCCTCGGATTGCATCAAGCCCCTTTTTGCACCTGTTCTCACCATGCCACACTTCTCTGCGCTCCTCCTTTGCCTATCTTTCTCAAGCATCCTCGTTGCATTGACGACTCGGGACAGTCGTCTTTTGTCGGTGGGCATGTGCTGGACAGCGTCCACGTGGTCCTGTTATCTTATCTCCTCTCTTCCCTCTCTTATCTTTCCGCTCTCTTCTCTTCTCACGCACCTCGCATAGCAACACCCTGCCTCCACTTCCTTCCACTTTTCCCACGTCACACTTTTCTCTCCTCCTCATCTTTTCCCTTCCCGAGCTCATCCTTGTACTTAGTTCTTTATCCTTGTCATTCATCATCGCTCTTCACATTGTCACTCGCACATACTACTAGTACAGCTTGTCTAGTTTAGTACACTGTCTTTCGCCCGATCCGCCTTTGACCTCGCCGAGACATCTGGTGCGCGTTGAATGTTGGCAGCAGCACAGTGTCGAAATTTTGCTTGAGGTAGCCACGCAGCTTCCAATGGAGCTCGTCGACCAGATGCCGGATTCTTGCACGCAGTCGATTTGCGGCGCGGCGCATTCGGTAACGCTTTTTTGCTGAAGCTTGGGTTGATCGCGAGATCAACTGATCCAAGTGCGTACCGAGGCGGAAAAGACGCTTGTGTTCTCCATCGCCAAATTTTGCCGTCATTCCCCGCAAGGCTCGGACAGTTACTTACAGTTGTCCATTTTGGGTATACAGTACAGTACAGTTACAGTTATAACTTACCGCCAGCGCCTACAGTACAGTTACAGTTACAATTAAGTTACTTTAAGTTACTACAGTTACTGTATTTTCTCCTCGCGCACGGACCTCCAACCTCAGTTTAAGTCACTGTTTAAGTCACTGTAGCAGTAACTAGCAGTTACTGTAGACAAAGTCTCAAAGTAACTGTAACTTAAAAACTTATTATGTCACATAACTGTAACTTAAAAAGTATTTTAAGTCACAGTTTTGCCCTTCAAAATTGTCACCTAACAGTCCTTGAAAGTGACTACAACTGTGACTTTTACAGTTCCCGCAGTTTTCAGTTCTCACGGAACCTCGCCGCTCAGCCCTTTCACCTCTTCACACCGTCCACCTACCCAACGCCTCACCATCGCCATCGCCCATCCACAACGCATCCAGCAGCATTCCGCATTCCTCACCTCAGTCGCTCCACGCTATCATGACCGAGGCTGTCCAGCCTCCGGGCAAGAAGACTCCATTCAACCTCACCCAGTATGACAAGGATCGTCGCCTCCTCGAAATCATGGGCGCCACCTGCTTCGAAGGACTTTTCAACGACGACCTCGAGACACAGCTTCACGAGCTCAATCTGGCTCCACTTCGCCTCTCCAAGAACACAACTTCCAGCTCGGCATGAAGGAAGAGTACAGGGGAATTTTCTCGACGATAGGAGACACGCAGACCAGCTACCTGTCGGTTGTCCCGAAGACGACATCTGGCTCGAACGGGTGAGAGAATGACCTGCTTATCATGCCTTCTGGTATCTGCATTGACGTTCATATCTCTCTTTGCATCCGCAGCCAGTCGCTTTCACTCAGGAAGGTGAAGCATTGTGGAAAACCTTCCAGCAAGAAGCGACGGAGGACACTTTGAGGCAGCTTCTGGACGGAACTCATCCCTCCCAGTCGCAACGAGCCCCTCTAGCGGCTCAGGTCGTCTCGAAGAACCCGGCTGCTAGTTCGTCTTCCGTCGCCGCTGGGTCCACGTCCGCTGCTGCACCGCGTGATTCGGTGAGTGTCCAATCCAATACCGTCGTCCATACGCCTCCCTTATTGACTGATCCATGTTTTCTCGTCTGCCATAGTCGAAGCGGATTCGCAAACCCAATTCTCGCTTTTCGGATTACGAGCAAGACGAACCTTCTCGACTTCGCAAGCGTTCCAGCGGCACTGCCGCCGCCACCGCCGTCAACCTTGCCACAGCGAACTACTCTGACGACAGTCTCGCCGATGGAAACTACAACGACAAGGACGTTGACGACGAGGACGAGTTCAGCGAAGAAGACAACATCGTCGCTTCGGATCTCAGTCCAGCTAAGTCCAAAGGCAAGAAGAAAGCATCAAGAAGGCGAAGCCCCCTCGCAAAATGAACCACCAAGAGCGAAAGGAATACAACAACGCCCTTCGCGGACGCGATGGTTCCGATGACTCCTCCTCGGACTTCTCGGAGGACGACAACGACGACGACGCGCCGAACCGTCGCAAACGGCGTCGCAAGGGGTCCCGTCCGTCGTCAGGAAGCGCCACCCACCTGCAACAGGCGAAGAAGCCACGCAAGTCGGAGCCTGAAGTGATCGAGATCATCGATGAGGAAGAAGATGAAGACGCTCAGAACGTCACTCGCTTCTTTCGGCATGTCAAGACGACCACCCAAAATCGACATCGCAACAAGACGGGAGCGCAATATACCGTCATCGTCGAGAAATGGGAGTGCCGACTCTGCGGGAATCACTACACCGGACACCCGACCAATCGGTCCAACCTCTCTCTGCATCTCAACCCCAAGACCAGCAAGTCCCCCTGCAAGCGACTGTACAATCCTCTCGACAAGTCTCTTCTCGGAGTCTTCAAGCCCCCCGTGAAGAAGGTTGAGCAGGCCCAGCCCGCCGGCGCACCGTTCGGTGATAACATCAAGGACGGCACGTCGTCTTTCGCCGGTCTTGGCCAACGAAGTCTCGACTCGTGGGTTAACGGCCAACGGCACCGCGCCCATGAGGTTCAGGCCTCCGTTGTCAGGCAGAAGGCACTGCTCTGGGTCATCATGGATGCCTTGCCGTTCACGGCACCGTCCAGCCCATGGTTGAGGGCTCTCATCACGGCGGCCAGTCCTGTCGCCGTCCAAGGACTTATGTCCGCTCGAACCATCGTCACTGATTTGGAGCGATTTTGCGATTCGCTGCTCGACCAAGCACTCAACGCCATCAAAAGAAGTCGCACTCCCTTCGCCATCCTGCAGGATGCGTGGAGCTCTCCTTCTCAACGCCATACATTCGTGGCTTTCGTGGTCACCTACCTCGACTCCGAATGGAAATACTGCCAATTCGTTCTCGACTTCGCCGTCCTCAGAGGCCGCCACGGAGGAGCTACGTTTGCTGCTCATCTCGTGAAGGCCCTCAAGAGGCATGGGATCTACGATCTTTGGACCGGGATCCTCGTTGTGGACGCCGCTTCGTCCAACGGCCGGATGTCCTCAATCATCGAGCAAGAGTCGGCCGTGGACAAGGTCTTAGACGAAGAATTGGACGAGCCCGAGGAGTTTCAAGAGAACTCGAGCAGCGGTCAGCCAGTTCATCGACAGGCGGACCACGTCATCTATTGCTTCAACCATGCTTTGAATCGAGCGATGCAAGACCTCTACCGAGTGCTGGGGGTCTCTTGCGCCGATGGAACGGGGGTACTGGGAGCTGCTCCAGACGGCACGGAGGAGGATGTCGCCATACCTACCAAGGCTACCAAGTTGCCGCCTTCAGGCGGGAAGGATGCCGAAGCTGCTGGAGAGTCGGAGAACGAGGAGGGAGAAGGGTTCCTCGCCGCTAAAGATGCTGATACTCAAGATGCCGGAACTGGAGAAGTGGTGGGACTCGACGACGACGATGACATCTTTGTCGACCCTAAGGAGGCTCGAGCTGCTCTGTCGTTGATGCGCGACCTTCGTCAGCTGCCCCCCATAGCCGAAGAGGAGGACGAGGACGGAGAAGAAGCGACGCAGCCCGGACCCGAAGAAGAAGTACCTTCCTCCGACGAACCCCTCCAGATTTCGGGACCCCTCGGAAAAATCGCCCGCTTCGCCAAGGTCGTCCATAGCTCATCCGAGTCCAAGCGCGAGTTCGTCAAGTTAATGAAGATGATATACAGCGGGGACGGGAAGAGCCGTACAGCAAGGAAGCAAGCAAAGAAGCAAGCAAAGGCGATGCCACCCAAGCTCAACCACACACGCTGGAACAGCCGTTCTGAGCAGCTACACTTCGCCATCAAGGTCCCGGAAGGCTACAACTTCGTCTGCAAGAATTCAAAGCGTCAAGGCCCAAACGGGTACACGGACCTGACCCTGAGCGATCGCGAGTTCTCTCTGCTGGAGAACATCCACGACATCGGAGAGTATGTGCAGGAGCGCACCCTCGAGTTCGAAAAAGAACGATGGACACGCTTGCAAGATGCTGGCCCGCTTCGCCGTATTGGTGCACGTCCTCTCTGTCGAGATCAACAGCGCGAAGGAGAAGCTGAACGGACCGACCCGAAAAGATCCTTTCGCGAAGGACAGGGACAACGGGGCTGCTGATCTTTACATTCAAGCTATGGAGAAGATGCGCACCAAGATTCGACGGTACCAGACTCTCGCCGCCAGCACCAAGTCGATCATCATCGCCACTGCTCTCCACCCCAAGTACCGGCTGAGCATACTCGAGCGCGACTATCCCGGGCTGGCTACCCGCGCTCGTTCCTTGATCGAGGACGAAGTAGCCCAATACGTTTCGCGCACGAAAGAGCCTGCTCATGCGATCCTTGCTAGTCCCAGCCCAAAGAAGGACAAATGGAAGCGGGCACCAGTGGCGGGCATGGAGGCCCACGTCATTCCGAAGAACTCGGATGTTGAGGCCTATTTCGGAGGCCGGTATCCCTGGCAAGGGACTGCTCCTGGACCAGATGCAGACGAAGACGTCATTCTCGGGTGGTGGCGTGACAACGAAAAAACCTACCAATCCTGTCGAAGGTTGCTCGCAAGTACCTCTGCGCGCCGGCCTCAACTTCCGCTGTAGAGCGAGTCTTCTCGCGTGCCGGCAGATACGTGTCAAACAGGCGGCCTCTTGGACCCACCACGCTCCGTCATTTGGTGATCTCCAACTCTCTCATCCTCGGCGGCTGCGACCCCAATGCCGCATTCGACGCTACAGTGGGCAAGACCGCTGAACGCTCCAACAAGGCAAGTGCAGCTTAGCCATCGCGATGCGACCAGCCGTGGTACGATGTGTAGTTGAACAAGAAATAGATACGAATTCGAGTTGATCTGATGCTTCGACGAGATCCAGCCAGTGAAGTCAACTGCTAGTTACTGCAAGTCAACTGAAAGCTACTATAAGTTGACTTAAAGTAACTTATAGTTGACTGAAAGTAACTTAAAGTATCACTGTAAGTAGCTGTCGAAGTCACTTACAGCTACTTTCAGTCGCTTTCAGCAGAGATATGGTAGCCCTGTATCATGTATGTCCTTTCCGGAGCTCGTGAGAGTAGAGTCAAACAAGGCTCACGCCGATTGCAATTGCTACAGGACCACTCCTTCGGAGGGTTAACGAGAGGTAGAGGGCATTCGGTCCGGCATGATGACCTCGGTGAAGAGGGAGTGCTGGAAAAGAGTTGCGACATGAGGTCGCTGCATGGGCTCGAGCCTGAGCATGGCAATTATCAAGCTGACGGCGTGAACGGGAAGGTCCATCAAGCGCTCGCGGCCATCTGCACGGAATGGGCTGTATGTCGTAGGGAGAAGTGTAGTGTTCTTGGTGAAGCTGTTGCGGCTGAAAATGCGACCGCCGTGATGGCCAGTGAAGCGAAGTATTTCCTTCATAGAGTCAAGTCCGTCCTCGGCAGAGAACAGGGAGCGTCCCCGATAAATCTCTGCCACTACACATCCAGTTGACCATACGTCCGACTGGAAGGTTGCTTGGGCCATACCGATCAAGCACTCTGGTGCGCTATACCCCACCGTGCCGACGGTGCCCGCTTCTGCTGTCGTTCCGACCTCCGCGGCCTTGCCGAAGTCGCTGATGTGAAGCGTTCCTGCGGCGTTGAGCAGAATGTTGCCCGGCTTGATGTCAAGATGAGCCAGTCCGAGGCGATGCATAGCGCCCACAGCGAGCAGTAGCTGCATTGAGAGGTTGCGTGCCGTTTCGTGTTGAAGTCCACCCAACTCTTGACCGATGAGATCGTCGAGAGAACCCCAGTAGATCGGCATTATGATGTCGATCTTGCCTCGTCGATGGCAAATGTCGATGAGCTCCACGAAGCCCTTACACTTCTGCAAGCGGAGCAGGGTCCGGACCTCGAAGAGCAGCTGTTTTGAAGGTCCATCGTCATCGTATTCCTGTCTCTTGCGGGCGCGGTCAGGGCCGCCGAATGTATCGACCACACGAACGACCCGCGCGTACGCGCCTTCTCCGAGCACCTCCGCCTTGTTGCTTCGACGATATCGCCCACACGCACGCCATTCGGGCGGTGCGACCCAGCTGTCTGTGCATGTCAGGGAGGGGGCCAGTTGTAAGCGATCGCAATAAGAAGCTGTCAACTTCACAATTCGCGAGCAAACGGAGACTCACTGAGCGGTAAACCAATCGGAACATCGTCGTCCGCGTCTTCTGGTGATTCCGAAACAACATCAGCTGCGGTATCTGCGACGTCCGGGCCATCGGCAGCACGCGCGCGCTTTGGAGCAGGTTGAGCAGGTTGGCCGCCTGAGCGAGGTCGCCGGGGCTGCTGCTGGACGCGAGAGCTCTTGCTGTCTGGCGAGAGGGCCAAGCGCGTAGTATCCGAGGGATCAGGTACCAGAACAGACGCGCGCAAAGGTTTAGCCATGACTCTTGGTTGTTGATGTTCTGAGTGTGTAGTGTGTCGGTATTCTGTGTGGTTGGAGGAAGGGTGTTGAGGTTGTGATGGTCGTGGGTGTCTGTCTGGTGGAGGCACTTAAAGCCACTGAAAACCACTGAAAGTATTTATTTAAGCTACTGTGAAAGTAACTGTCAGCTACTTTCAGCTACTGTAGAAGTGACTAGCAGTAGCTTTCACTCACTTAATAAGTGACTGACAGTAGGAGTTTGAGCAGCTGCATTTGACATAAGATGGCTCTACTTTGCTCGTGATTGCCAGTTGCCCTGCTCGAGTCCCTAACCCCCTGTCCTACACATACATCGCGTCGACGAGATCATGGCCTGAACGCGGCGGAGCGAAGAAGCTCCTTCGCCCTTGGTCTACTGACGGGATCGGCAACAAGGCAACGATCCCTGAGCTCCAGGATGGGTTGAACGTTCTTCATGCTGACTGGAAGAGAATGGGGAAGGGCACGGGGATAGAACGGGAATGTCCTGTAACCGTGAAGCAGATTTTCTTCAGAGTCCCCATGCTCTTCAGGCCCTGGAAACACACCGGGTAGTTTGTTCGCGCCTGGGAACACCTCGGAGATGTGGTCGCCGACACGACCCAGCTCGTTACTTGTGCCGCAGTGACGCATGATAGCGTCGAACGTTGCGGGTGGATTATTGCGCAGATGACGCCAGGGGATCGATCCCATCAGCTCTTGTGTTACGACACCGAAAGACCAAATGTCGACCGTCACCGACAAGAAAGGGGACCTCAAGAACACCTCGGGTGGCCGATACTCGCACGTTACGACGGTCCGCTGAGGATCCGGCTCGTTGGGCGGACGAGAAAGGCCGAAATCCGCAAGGCGAATACGCTCGTTCTTATCGACAAGTATGTTCTCGGGCTTGAGATCAAAGTGTGCGAACTTGCGCTGTTACGAGACAAGAGACGACGGGACGAATCAGCAGTGTAACATGAGAAGAAGGACATGCTTAAGAAGTGGTCCAGGGGAGAGAGGGAGGGGGTTCTCACATGCTCATGAAGATAATGCAATCCTTCCAGGATTTGACGAAGAAATGACGTGAGCGTCTGGAGACTGAAGTTGCGACCGAAACCCATGTTGCTGGTGATGAGTGAGCGCAAGCTGCTGTCGCACAGAGGAAGAACGATGCCAATATCTGTCCCATCGAAGAGGATGTCGGTGAGATATACGATGTTTGCGTGAACTGCTGAACGGAGGGCGCTTATTTCACGCAGCATGGTGTTAGGGGGGCGTCCTCGCGAATCGCATTTCGAGATCTTGACCGCAACCGGACGCTTGTGGAGAGTATCGATGCATTTGAAGACGGATCCTTGGGTGCCGACGCCAACACAGTCGCCCTTCCTGTAACGGTTGAAGTCGATACGCCACAACGGCGGTGGGGTGTATTGCAGATGTTCCCCAGACTCTAGTTCTGGGGTTCCTTGAGCCTGGTTAGAATTTCGGCCGAACTTTTGCTCTCGACATCGATTGAAACTTTTTTTTCGCACCAAGCAGACATACCTCGCAACACTAATATATCTTGATCTTATGGCCATCCTCTGTTACCATTCCAAATCTGAGAGCAGTCCAAAGAGAATCCATGCGGTGGGGACGCTGTGAAGTGTCACTTTTAATTAATTCCGTCGGCCGATCACACTGTTGCTAGGCGGATGTACGCTTGGCCGCCCATCTGGCACCCACTGACTTATGCAAGGCATCAACACCACAGCCCACAGCCCACAGGTCACAGCTCAGAGCTGATACCTATGTACCTTGGTCGCGTCCATGAGGCTCGCTGCCGCTTTTGGCCCGCTTCTCCTCCGCACAGATCTGTGGCCCCCGACCTGTGCCGCTTCTCCAGCGCAGCCGCAAACCGAGAGGTCGCTGTCAGTGTCTGAGTGTCCTCCGTGCTACCGTTGGCACTGGAATCATTACGTGTGTTAAGTACCTTAATCAAGTGATCAACATTCAACATTCAACATGTTACATGAAGAATGATAATGATTAATGATAGCTACGGTCACAACGGCGTGGCGAAGCAGACGAAGGGTAGCTTCTGCGTAGCCATGCCAAGCTGGCTTTCATCCATAATCTATATGTAATCTCATGCCATGTTTTTTGTGTCCCCGGGGATCTGGGGGGAACGCCCCCAGTCAGTTTTGGAGGAAATCTACGAAGAGTTCTGCCAGGTCATAAGGATCAGAGGTCTACACCGAGTCTGGGGGATCCTCTGGCTTTAAGCCAGGTCACTATTTTGCAGTCCGAGGAACCGCTGGCTGCAAGGTATTCGCCGATGGTCAGGATAGCTGGACGACAACGGCGTCTGCCAGAGGCGCATGTGTTGGAACTTGAGGCTGCGAAGACGGGAATGAGGTGTATGGCGCGTTGGAAGAGACGTGTGCTGGTGGACCGAAGATTTCGTCCGGAAGGGGTGAATAACACGGCGTAACCTGTGGCTTCGCAGACGGTACCAAAGCAGACGGTACTGAAGTCGATGGCGCGTCCTCGTTCTCAACGACAACCTCAGTCGGGGGAGCCGACGCAACAGTCGGAAGTACCAACGGAGATTGAGGAGGTTGATCCGAGAATACTTGATGTTGGTCGGTAGAATTGACGCCCTGAGCGGATGGCGAGACCATACCTTTAGCTGAAATCGGACGTGGAAGAGCTTTGAGAGGATCTGCTTTGTTTTTGAACGACGGACCGTGTGGAGGCGCATCATGTGCACTGCCTTCTTCCCGTAGAGCTGGGCCTGATAGAGTAGGAGGTCGGCGCAGTCCATTCGTCGTGGCTTGCTCCGAGGCCGCAGGGATTGCGCCCTCAACGGCTTCTGTGCACGAAACCAGGGCTGCAAGGGATGACGATGTGACGCTGTTTTCCCCGACGGCTTGAAGGAGGTTCGATTCTTGAGGAGAAGGCGAATCGTAGGACGACGGAGTCCCAGGAACAACATCGCAGGGGATCGGTCCGGGTGGTGAACGCGCAGGATGTACGCGATTTGGGGGGGATGAGAGCTGCGGGAGCTGCTGCTGAGAGTGCGAACTTGTCTCCTGTGGATGGGATGGCTGCTGGGCATCTTGCGTAGGCGAATGCTGTACCTGTGCGGATGTGAACCGCGGATCCTGCTGCTGGATCTGATCGTCGGGCGGCAGTTGCTGAGAGTTCGAGCCTGCAAGAGAAGCCGATGATGGTTGCTGCGGCGGAAGTCCTGTCACGACCTGCTGCTGTAGGACCGCTGCGGAAGTGGAAGTTGCACGGTCGATACGCTGGCGCTTCCGTGCGGTAGGTGATGGAGAGTGCTCCGTTCGCTGGGAGTCGAAGATGGCGGCGTCGGCTAAAGTGTTCAAAGCGAGCTCGGGGAAAGCTGGCGGGACACGAAGGGGATGGAAGACGCGTCCAAAGAGCTGGCCTTGGTGTAATGATTGCCGATTCTTCACCGCTCCGTAACCGCTGTCGACTTCGAGCAGCTCAAGAACGAGCTTGGGGATAACAAGGCGGCTGAGAGTCAGCGCCAGATTGTCGGCAACCACTTTTCGCAGCTCATGAAACGCGGCGTTGAGAACGACCTGCTCGCCATAGGGTCCGTATGGGCCAGCGCCGCGCGTGTCGACAGGAAGAGCGTCGGGATCCATCGATCCGGCGGAGAGCCGGATTCGGCGAAGGTGGTTGTGTCCCCGGGCTGCCTCCCCAAACAGTTTTGCTGCCACCGTTCCGAAATCGTACTCTGGTGGTGGCACCCACGACGCAGGCCTTCTCGTCGCAGCAGGGCCACGTCGGTGGGATCTAGCTCGGTGAAGACTTGTTGTGAAAGTAAGTCAAAGCTGCTGGTCGACATGGCGAAGGAAAAACATTGAGCTGTGAATGATATGGTCGTCTGTACATAGTCCTGTCGAGTGTTTACATTCCCAACGACGCCGCGTATTCCGATTTCCGGGTAAATGTTTTCGCCAAGGAAGTGAGATTTGACTTAAGTAGGTGTGAAGTAACTGTAAGTAACTGTACGCGACTGTCAGTGGCTGTAAGTGCTTTCTCAAACTGAAAGTGGCTGCCAGTAGTTTTTTCAACTTAAACAGTGCTATATAGTCATAGTAAGTTTGAACAGTTGGGGGCCCGAATAAATTCCAACTTAATCAACTATTAAGTTGACTGTACCCGGGCCCTACAGTTACAGTCAACTTAATTTTTCTTCCGGCTCCGCCGCCTACAGTACAGTTACAGTTATGACTTATTAAGTCAACTTACCTACAGTTACAGTGGGCACAGTTATACAGTCGCCGGGCCTTGATTCCCCGCAAAGGGTCGTAAATCGTGGCAAATGTCCGAACGCCGGGGTCAATGGCGCACATTTCTGGGCCACGTGCTGCAGGAACCCGCATCTTCTCTTCCCC
The DNA here is from genome assembly GCA_032718865.1 of Tilletia caries. Taxonomy (NCBI): domain Eukaryota; kingdom Fungi; phylum Basidiomycota; class Exobasidiomycetes; order Tilletiales; family Tilletiaceae; genus Tilletia; species Tilletia caries. Next base: position 615,045 of record JALUTQ010000046.1, on the reverse strand, counting down.
CATGTCCTTCTGCCAAAGCAGGAACCATGACCCGTTCTCCTGCTTGATGCATGCCCCATCATGTTCCAGCAATGGAACGTCGATCCCCGTCTGAATCTTGGTCTGGTGCTGACCTGGACCCAGACCGAAATTTGGGATCATGAGGCATCCTCCAACCCAGTCACGGGTCCGAATTCGGAAGGAGGAGAAAAGCGCGCGCTTTTTCCGGAACTTCAGCTCGAAGTGCGGAATTTTGCCGTCCCGAACGGCCGCCAAGCCGTTTAGAAGCGCTGTATGGGCCTCAAGGCACGCCTGCTCCCTGATGCTGTATGGCACCGGAGTCACCCATGACAGGTTCATGAGGGGAAGGCCATCCTCTGTGACTGAATGTTCCCGGACGTCGTTTAAAGAGGCGTTTGGGTGAGCCTTGAGGTACGCCACCGCCCGGTTGTATGTCCACCTGAATATTCCAGCCGTTTTTCGAAGTGCCTCCTTTTGCTGTGTATTCGGCCGAAGCCGGGTGCGATACGTCTTCAATCGCGAATTGTTTTGGCGCTCTCCAGGCCTGGTCCTACGAGACGGCGGTGGTGGAGGCACAGCGTCGAGGCGCTGCCGGAGTGTAGCGCTCAGCTCCGTGAGCATCCCACCGATATCTTCATCCGGCACGACTGGATGCGGCAGGAAGGCGTATTTTGGTAGAAACCAAGTATTGATGGGCGCATTATGCCACTCCGCCGCCTGTTGTGTGCCTTCTACGCCAGGCCACAGCACCGATTCTGGTGCTACTGACCCAATCCAGGGCGCTGGCGGAGGGTCGGCCATGGTGATCTGTATATAACAAATAAGAGAAAAAAATAGGAGCGGTGCTGGTCAGTCTCTTGATCTAACGATGATGACGCAAAAAAAAGAGAAAAAAAAGAAAAAAAAAAGAAAAAAAAAGAAATGAATAGTGACCTGGCTTAAAGCCAGAGGATCCCCCAGACTCGGTGTAGACCTCTGATCCTTATGACCTGGCAGAACTCTTCGTAGATTTCCTCCAAAACTGACTGGGGGCGTTCCCCCCCCCCCCCCGGGGGGGGACACAAAAAACATGGCATGAGATTACATATAGATTATGGATGAAAGCCAGCTTGGCATGGCTACGCAGAAGCTACCCTTCGTCTGCTTCGCCACGCCGTTGTGACCGTAGCTATCATTAATCATTATCATTCTTCATGTAACATGTTGAATGTTGAATGTTGATCACTTGATTAAGGTACTTAACACACGTAATGATTCCAGTGCCAACGGTAGCACGGAGGACACTCAGACACTGACAGCGACCTCTCGGTTTGCGGCTGCGCTGGAGAAGCGGCACAGGTCGGGGGCCACAGATCTGTGCGGAGGAGAAGCGGGCCAAAAAGCGGCAGCGAGCCTCATGGACGCGACCAAGGTACATAGGTATCAGCTCTGAGCTGTGACCTGTGGGCTGTGGGCTGTGGTGTTGATGCCTTGCATAAGTCAGTGGGTGCCAGATGGGCGGCCAAGCGTACATCCGCCTAGCAACAGTGTGATCGGCCGACGGAATTAATTAAAAAGTGACACTTCACAGCGTCCCCACCGCATGGATTCTCTTTGGACTGCTCTCAGATTTGGAATGGTAACAGAGGATGGCCATAAGATCAAGATATATTAGTGTTGCGAGGTATGTCTGCTTGGTGCGAAAAAAAAGTTTCAATCGATGTCGAGAGCAAAAGTTTGGCCAAAATTCTAACCAGGCTCAAGGAACCCCAGAACTAGAGTCTGGGGAAAAGAAAAGAAAAGAAAAGAATGAAAAAAGGAGCGGTGCTGGTCACGTGGTTGGACTCTGCTGGTCACGTGATTGGTCTTTTAATCTAATAATGATAAGGAGAAAAGAAGAAAAAGAAAATAAAACAAAACGAAAAAAACGAAAAAGAAAGAATGGCAACGAACAAAAACTAAAGAACGAAAAACGGCAGAAAACAATACACAAAAATCTAGAAAAACAAATGAAAAACGAAAAACATGAAAAACACTCACCTTGAACTTTCAGCGAGGGACGGATGTTAACGCCGAAGAATATGTTCGACAGACAGTCACGTGGCACAAGCAAACTATGAGTCGACAAGAGGGCGAAGAGCCGAAGGGGAAGAGAATAATGGTTGCTGGGGGTGGGGGGGTGGCTTCTTATATAGCTTCGTGGCTGCGTGGGAAGGGCAGCCATGACGTAATGCACACAGGTCACCAACGCACAGACATCGAATACCATGGAAGCCCGTGGAAGCGAGTTTCATCCCCCCCTTTCCTCTCTCTGGTGATGGTGATCTCAGACGCTGGATGAGCTCAAGCCAGCTGAGGATCAGCTCGAGCGACCCGAAAGCCACGAGCCACTCACTCACTCACTCACTCACTTCGCTCACTTCGCTCACTCGCTCTCCATGTTGCTCAGCTCACCAACAACAGCACACACTCTCAGATACAGACGGAACAGACCCGCGCGCGCTGCAGGACAATATGATCGACAACCACATCCAGAGGCTCAAGGAGGGCGAGGTCGACCTCGGAGTCAGTACAGCACACTCCCTCTCCCTCTCTGCGCCTCGGATAGACCTCCATCATGGCTGTTGCGTACGTCTCTCATTCTCTCTAAGCTGCGAGCGCGGGCACGCTGCGAGCTGACCCATCTTGATCATGCTCCCTCTTCTGGCCTCAGCTACGATGAAGGTGTCATCATCGGTGCAGACTCAAGAACAACAATGGGCAGGTGAGCATCTCTCTCTCTCTCCTCTCATAGTGCTGCGCGTCCCTGTTCTGCATCCCTTGCTGACCTCGCTCCCCATCTCCCAAAAATCAGCTACATCGTAAGCATTCGAACCGCAACTCCAGCCCAAATTGCTCCAAGCCGAACCCCCCAGGCGAGCTAACCATCCATTCCTTCTCAACGAACCTCCCACAGGCTAACCGCGTCACCGACAAGCTCACCCACATCACCGACCGAATCTACTGCTGCCGCTCCGGCTCCGCAGCCGACACCCAAGCCGTCGCCGACGCCGTCACCCACCACCTCTCCCTCGTCGACGTCCTGCACGGCCCCCCGGAGGTCTCCACTGCCGCCCATCTGTTCTCCGAGATCGTTTATCAGAACAAGGACCGGTTGAGCGCGGGTATTATTGTGGCCCGGTGGGATAAGAGGAATGGGGGCACGGTGTACAATGTTACGTTGGGAGGTGGTCTGTTCCAGCAGCCTTGGGCTATCGGAGGTGCGTCTTGGCCCTTCCCTAACAGGCTCGGGATCGACATACATCTACGGCTACTGCGACTCCACCTACCGGCCAGGATGGAACCGACAGCAGACAGTCGAGTTTGTCACCAATGCTCTCGCACTGGCCATGCGACGCGATGGCTCGTCCGGAGGCACCATCCGTCTTGCCGACATCTCCGAGCACGGCGTGGAGAGGCATTTCATCCCAGGAGTGAGTCCCCCACACCTTCTTGCGCTGATTGAGAGATGGGTCCAGAAGCTCACAGGCAGTTTGGTTTTCCCTTTTACGCTCGTGTAGGACAAGCTTCCTGAGTTGTCGGCAAAGCTCTGCTGATGTTTGACAATTCTCGGAGCTCGGTCCATCTTCTCAATCGCAATCCATCCAAGGGGTACAGAAGGACGTCGCTTGTGCTTGAACCAGGATTCACGATAAGAGAAAGTTCAATGAGCCCGTACGGAGACAGAAGGGAGGGACAGACAGGGGAAGGAAGGAAGAGAGGGAGATCCCCCCTAAAAATGTACAAGGTAGGAAAGGATGCGTCCCAATGGTAAGGCACTGGTGATCGGAGGAGCCGCGAAAGAAGGGCTTGCCAGCAGGGTTCGGGATGGGCCAGAATTCAATGACCTGCCGGTCTTAATGCTCTGAGCCGTTCCGCAAGCCGGGAGTCTTCGTCCCCAGACCGCGCAGTCGAAGGTGGCCCCGCTGCAGCAGGCGCAGCCCCAGAACCCGCGCCCACTCCGCCGTTGGCGTGATGGATCGGGTTGCGAGTGGACATGTACGCCACTGCGCGCAGGATGAGATGCGCAGCATTGCCTGAGGAGCCAGAGGGGTAGAGGGGTAGAGGGGCAGGGGACAAGTTTTCAGCAATAGATCCTTTTTGTCAGGCTGCGCTCTGCTAGGAAGCGTAGTGGAACTTACCAGCATTGTCCGTTACGATCTCCTCTCCCGCGCAAAGGTTGAACTCCTGGCACATATCTTCCAGGCTCGGCCTCGTATCCTCCAGCATGGTTGGTCGCGTCCGCGTTCGTCACGCTGTCGGGCTTCTCGATGTACCGTTCGAACACGAGCGCGGAGTCGATGATCTCGATATCAGCAAGTTTTTCCTCATCATCGTCGTCGTCGTCCACGGCCAGAGCATGGAGAGTCGCAGCGCGCCCGTGACTATGGAGCTCTTCGGGCAACTGTTCATTTGCGATCCGCAGCTCGGGGAATTGATGGTCTGTCCAGATGGAAACAAGTGGGAGTCAGAAAGCGCAAGCCCACTCATTGCGCATTTGTTGTGCACTCACTCTTCACTGGCCCGTGAAAGACGAAGTAGATCGTCCCAGGAGTCTTCCGCAGCTTGGTCATCACCGCCCTCATCTGGCTAGCCATGCGCGATAGCGTGGTGGCCACCGTGCCGTTCGGAAGCACCTCCGCACCAGAGTTTTTTCGTCGATCGACGCATCATGTCTTGAGACCCAGACGGAGCGGGGGAAAAGAGATGCGCTGCCCAGCAGCGTTCGAGACCGTCGCGATACTGAAGAAGCCGAAGCCGAAGCTGGAGCTCTTGCTGCTGCCTCTGCTGACCTCCTCCGCGCGCTTGATGAGTATGCGCCGCCTGTCCGTCCCTGCTGCCGCTGCTCCTTCTGCACCGCCGCTGAGCCTTGGTAGGTCGAGCTCGTCGTCGTCATGATCATCGCCGCAGCTGCTGCTCCGTGTGCTGTGTGTTGTGTGCTGTGTGCGAAAGAGAGCGAGTGCAAGGCGAAGCTGGAAGATGACAGCAAAAAGGAAGAAGCCCGCGATGCGAGGGTGGTGCTGTGTGCTCAGGCCTCAGGAGGTCAGCCCGTGGGAGGGTCACAGATTCAATGAAATCTGTGACGATGGGAGCAATGAATACGTCAGGCGGAGGAAAGGATGAGAATCGAGAAGCGAAGAAGAGACAAGGTGAAGTGGAATGGTAACGAGGGGACGCGGGACTCACCTTATGTGGGACCATTGCGATGCATGGACGCGCGTAGGTAGTCTGGAACCCACAGGCGCTGGGCGCGCCACACGGTGAAGTGGCCTACAGAAGCGGAGCAGAAGGACGTATTCAGCGGCGACGAGCAAAAGAGGGGTATGCTGTCGGTACCCACCTCCTGTTGGTGAGCCATCAATGTTCTGGGACTGGGACTGGGACTGGGAGGAAGATACAGACCAAACAGCTCTTCTTGACGATCGACAACTCCCAATAGAGTCTTGCGCGTGCGGGTCATTGCAGACTGCAGTTTCAAATTTCGATAATAATCAATTTGATGCTGCGGTCAGCGGTATGTACTTACCTTGCAGATGGAAATGTGGCAGGGTCTGGGAAAGGGGTCTCAGCTCAACACCCCTGCCCGGCTGTCCGTCACCGCCCCCAAAGGGAAACAACATCACCGCCCGACCAGTATCGATACCAACACTCGCTCACTCACTCGACCGCTCTCGCACTCAGCATCGCACAGCAGCAGCAGCAGCAAGAACAGCAGCCCCAAGATCCTATACCCGCATCCCACACTCGTCTAGCATAAACAATGACTGAGATCCGCCGGAAACTGGTGATCGTCGGTGATGGTGCTTGTGGAAAGACGTGTCTGCTCATCGACTTCAGCAAGGTACGTTACCCGCTTGCTCTGCTACGACGTTCTTCCAGGGTCCACCAAGCGTCATAGGCATCTCACATCTCTTTTTGCTGCACCCAGGATTCCCCATCCTCACTAGTCACCACCCTCTTTCTCCTCTGAGGGGTCGGGTCTATCATCACCTATAAGTTCCAGGAACTCTCCCAGGATGGAATACCCAGGTGTGTTTAATAATCGTGATACCAACCTGGCAACCTCTTACCAGCTCTTCAGTCACTGACATTGATACTCCGTGATCAGGTTCCCGGTCTTCAAGGGAATCGGTGAGCAGTCCACATGTTCTCTCACGCATAAAAAGTAACCATGCTGAGCTAGGTCTTACTTACTTCAACCTCGCCTTTGTGTAACAGCCGCCGACAAGACCAAGCCGAAAGACGCCATCGTCCGTTCGACCCGGCTGCGCCCTGATAAAGCAGCCGCCGTCGCTTTGACTGCCGCTACAGAGGCGTCTACGGAGGCGAGCTCTTCCGGTTCCGGCACTCAGAAGACGGCGCCGGCGAAGAGGCAGAAGATTGAGCGCTGCTTTCTTCCGCCCAGGCCGGAACGGCTTGCTGCCCAGGAACCGCGTCCGCGTATCCGTCAACTGTCCCGAGATCGAGTCTAGGACGGTGCGCAGGAGGACGCCATTCACCAGCCCGATATTCACAAAGAGCGTCAGAAGATTCCGATCCACCGCCGCATCTCTCATCTCCGCCATGACAATGCTCGACGGCAACACCAAGGGCAACAAGGACGGCGTCAATCTCTGAGTGCATCAACCTCTGCACTCGCCCTGGACAACCTTTCGAGGATGGGTGGGGCCGAAACAGGATGGAAAAGGAGGGGCGGTCAACGCAAGTGAGATGAGATGGACAACGATCGAGATGGGGACCCTTGCAAGCAGACAAGCAGAAGACATCGCTCATTCGCTCATCCTTCCTTCCTTCTCTTTTCGGTTCACTGCTCACGCTCACCCTTCTTTCCCCCTTCCTTCCCCCCATTTCTGCTGCCTGCCCATCACCTAGCTGCAGCGCTCCACTACCCACAATCAGCAAAGCGTGGCCTACCCAGTTTCCTCTTCCGCTCTCCCCCCCTTCGAGGCTCCGGTCTCCGCCGAAAAGTCCACAATGCTCGCCCTCACCTGGCAGGGCAAGAACTCGGTCGTCATGAAGTCCATGCCAGTCCCACACCTCGTCGACCCAACCGACGCCCAACCCAAGAAGCGCAGAGCCGTCGAAGACGATGACAATGACGACGAGGAAGAGCTCGACCCCGACGAGGAAGAGCGTCGCATTGCGGACTTGTCCGACAACGATGACGAGGACGACGACGTTGGCGGACGCCGCAAGAAGCAGAAGCGCGCCCGCAACAAGTACCTCGATATTGAAGCCGAGGTCGACGATTCCGACGAGGAGATTGAGGATGAGGAGGAAGGCTTTGACCCTGACGGTGAGCTGCAACTCAGCATGATCTCTCTCTTTCTCTGTGGAACCGCGAGCTCGTACTGACAATTCCAAGATACCACAGACGGATTCATCGACGAGGAGGACATCTACGACACTGCTGCCTCTTGCATTCGAGCAGCAGCCGACAACGCGAATCTCGATCGGATGCGCAGACAGACCGAGAACCAGACCGCCGAAGAATGGGCACACAACGCCGAAGAAATGGCGCGCAACTTCCGCAAGAAATACCGTCGTATCGCAGGTCGCAAGGACATAGGCACCTCCGACGACGTCCCCCGTCATGCCCTCATGCCCGATCTCGAAGACCCAAGTCTCTGGGCCGTGTCCGTCAAGATTGGGAGAGAGCGCCAAATCGTCATGACCATCATGCGCAAGGCTTGCGCGTCCCTTCAAGGCATCAAGGGTCAGGCTCCGGCTCCCATGGCCATCCACTCCGCCTTTTGCCGTGACTCGATCCCAGGCAAGATTTACGTCGAGTCTCGTCGACGCGAATCCGTCATAGAGGCCCTCGCCGGCATCGTCGGAGTCTATGCTCGAACCGCGGACAAGCTCCTCCTCGTTCCCATCGAGGAGATGGCAGACCTACTCAAATTCACCAAGATCGAACACGAACTCAAGGTCGGAGCATGGGTACGCTTCAAGCAGGGGCACCACACAGGTGATCTTGCTCAAGTCATCGAAGTCGGTGAGAATGGAGAAAAAGTCGGGATCAAGTTCGTGCCACGCATCGACATGAATCCATCCGAGCAAGATGACACCGAGGACAAGCGCGCGGTCAAGCGACAGCGGAACTTGGGCAGGGGCAAAAATGCTATCAACAAACGACCACATCCACAACGCTTCGTGCCGACCGAGGTTCAGAGGGTATATCCTGGTGAAGTGGCCAAGCGCGGTAAGGACATCTACAGGTTCCACAAGGAAGAGTACCGCAACGGCTTCTGCGAGAAGGATGTCAGCGTAACTTCCCTCGTCGTCGAGGATGTGCAGCCTACACTGCAAGAGATCGAACTCTTCCAAGGCGTCACCGCGGAAGTCGATGACGAGGGCAATGCGATTGAATCGGTCAATCTACTCCAGTTGGCTAAGCTCAAGCGGAAGGCCAACGAAGTCGTCGTCCAGCCCGGTGACCATGTCGAGGTCTTCGCAGGCGAGCAGCGCGGCGTCCGCGGTACCGTCGATGCCATCAACGGACAAGTCATCATCATCAGCATGGAACACGCCGAAATGGACGGCACCAAGGTCGAAGTCCAACTCGACCAGGTCCGCAAGACTTGGAAACCCGGTGACCACGTCAAAGTCGGCTTCGGTGACCACACCGACGAGGCCGGTATGGTGGTCCAATTCGCCGGCGAGAAGACCATCTTCCTCTCCGATCTAACGAAAAAGGAGGTTACCGTCTTCTCCAACGACTTGCGCCAGGCCGCCCGGGCCGGCTTCAGTCAGATCTCAATCGCTGACGCTGACAACAACATGGAGAAATTCCAGGTGCACGATCTGGTCATGTACAAGAATCAGCCGGCGGTGATTTTCGACTCTGAAAGCGAAGGGTTCTGGATCCTCGACGAGCAGGGAGATACGCACCTGGTCCCTCCGAGATCGCTATTGCAGTCGAAGAACAACTTGGGTGTCTGCATTGACCGCGAAGGTCATGAATTCCGTAAGGGTGACACGATGAAGGAGACTGTTGGCGATGTGAGTTAGAGAAACACTTCGCGCCATCATGCATCCTATAGACTAACGGAACTGACACGTGTCTGCCTCTCTACCTTCAGTCTCCGCGCAATGGCAAAGTCGTCCAGACCCACCCTGCAGGTGTAGTCTTCCTGTTCAACCAAGACATATCCGAGAACAACGGTGTCTGGTATGCGTCTCCGAGCCGCCTGACCCCTTTGACCCCACACCACATCGGCACATCGGTCAAAGACAGTCTCGACAAGATGAACCCGGCAAGGAACATGCAGCTGATGGCTTCGCGTGGCAATGGTCCAACCCCAACGCCACACGTTGCCCTGAGTGGGCGAACGAAGGACTACTTGAAGGGCCGACACGTGGTGGTGGTGAAGGGACCCTTCAAGAGCTACCGCGGGATCATCAAGGAGACGTTGGCGGATGACAAGGCATACGTTGAGCTGCACACGACAAACAGGAATGAGACGTTCCCCCTCGCACTCCTGAAGGAGAAAGAGTGAGTCACTTGGCAGAGCTGCTGCATTTATCTGCCTCAACGCGCTGCTTGGTTTGCTCACCTTGAGATCTATTCCTTGTACAGTCCTGATACCGGCCAATCAAAGCCTTTGGCGATCGGCGGCGGGCCTGGGGCCAACTCTGGCCCTGCGCAAGTCAAGAGCAACATGAGGACGCTCTACAGCTCCGGGTCAAACGGGATCATGGGACCAACTATTGTAATGGATAAGACCATCAAGTAGTGAAAGGCAAGAGTATAGAATGACGAAGAAGGAAGCTAAGTACAAGGGATGACATCGAGAGAGGTAAAGATGAGGGCGAGAGAGAAGATGCGTGGGAAAGTGGAGGTGACAAGTGTTGCTATGCAGTTGCGTGGGAGGAAAAAGGAGAGGAGATAAGAGAAAGAGAGATTAGATAGTGGCCACGTGTGTGAGCCACGTGGTGCCACTAGCACATGCCGCCCCAAAAAGAGACGACTGTCCCGAGTCGTCCAAGGGTAGCATGTAGCAGCACTGCAAGAAGTGGGCGTCAACGAAGGAGAGGGGAACGAGCGCATGGGATATGAAACGAGCAGAACGCAGGAGGAGGCAGTTGGTCGTGGTATGATACTGGGCTGTGAACTGTGGTCTTTTCAAAAACCTGCGACGAAATGACGAGCTCCTGCCTCCAAGAAGTGATGTGCGAACGCGAGGATGGGCTCTACGACGCTGTGATGTTGATGGCAGCTGCCGACGTGTTGAAGCTGAAGATTGGGCTGGGAAGCTGACAGGGACAGTGAACTTGGTAGGGCGTGAAGTGGAGATGACGGGCGCGGGTCGATGGAGGACGCTTGGCAGCTACGCAGAACCGGGACAGGTGGGGGAGGAAGTGATGAACTCGAGGGCAGAACAGCCGGAAGGGAAAGCAGACCAGATGTGGCCAGCGCAAGCTCTATACGCGCGTTGACCCATGCTGCACGTATGCGACGCAAGGTTGCTGTGAGGCTGCTGGATGTCGGAGGAGTGAAATGCAGCCGGCTACGCGCGTCAAGCCACGCGACACGTATACGCCGGAGCGCGATCTCTGCCGTGGCGATAGAGGCAAGGCGAGATTGGGTGGGATGAGAGTGGCGCATTTGCACGGGTGAAGTCGAGACGGCATGGTCCTTGGGTACTGATGTCGATACCGATGTTGAGCCTGACATCGTCGACAAAAACGGAGATCCGCGGCGGGAAGACCAGTGTTGAACTCAGTGTTGGTGTGGACACAGGGATGACATCCGTGTCGCAGCAGGCGATGACGGCAGGTGAGCAGGCCGGTGATGTACTGGAGGCTGTGGGCGAGATCGATTCGCCTGAGCATGAACTTGAGGTGTCTTCGAGATCACTCGATGTTGAGGACGATGTGGGTAGAGACTGTGGATCGGAAGCAAGCACCGAAGTCGGTACCGAGGTCGCAGGTCGAGATGTCTCGCCGCTGGTCAAGTCTGCTGCGTTCGCGTATTCCTGAGCCGACGTGAGTCCCGATGTCGGTACCGAAGTCGGCGATGCGGACGCGTGGCGTTCGGAGGCCGAACGAAGGTCCTGAAGAAGCTGTTGATAAGTTCGAGGCGGAGTGGAAGAGGCCGTGTGAAGAGCATCCAGGGTATGCTGTAGCCGAATTTGGGTCTCGTCCAGCTGTTCAGAGAGACGCTCATTGGAGGCCAGGAGCTGATTCCAGGCCAGAAGCGCCGTGGATGTGGTGAAGATGAAATAGCTGGTGGGGATGCTAGACGTGGAATGGAAGATAAACGCCCGGGGAGGGGTGTCGGAGATGGTGACGCGCAGCCGAAGAACGCAGCGGAAATTGGAGGTGTATGCGTCGAGGTGGCCGAGTTCGACGTCGTCACCGTCGAAGAGCTCTTGCTTTACGTCCGTAGCGAGCATCTTGCCGTTGATGTGGATCGCACTGGCGTCTCCAGTGTGGGCAATCAATATAGCCCCATCCGTGTAGGCCACTACGGCGTGGTCGGGCTCGAGATTGGAGTGGTCAAAGATGAAATCGGCTGTATGATGGGGAACGTCTTGGCGGCGGTAGTAGGAAGAGTGTTTTCCGCCGAGCAGCAGGTGTATATTGTCGAAATGGCTGATGCAGATGCTCTGCGCAGGAAGATGGCAATGGTCGTTGACTGGAGTGAAGGCGAGGAAGAAAGCTGGTGAAGTCATTGTGTAGCCTGAAGAAGAGATGAATGAAGAGGGTGAGAGGATAGGGAAGGGGACGTCAAAGTGAATCTACTCTCATCACCATGTAATGGATAAGACCATCAAGTAGTGAAAGGCAAGAGTATAGAATGACGAAGAAGGAAGCTAAGTACAAGGGATGACATCGAGAGAGGTAAAGATGAGGGCGAGAGAGAAGATGCGTGGGAAAGTGGAGGTGACAAGTGTTGCTATGCAGTTGCGTGGGAGGAAAAGGAGAGGAGATAAGAGAAAGAGAGATTAGATAGTGGCCACGTGTGTGAGCCACGTGGTGCCACTAGCACAGGGAGGTGGCACTCCCTGCGGCGGAATGGCGCCAGAGACAGGGCGCACGCCTCCCTTGGGCTTTGCCGGTGCCTGTAATAGACTAGCTATACAAGTGCTTCAGAGTTGTGATTCCATGTCCGGAGCAAGTAAGTACAAGTGCAGGGAGCAGCGAGAAGGTGACGAGCACGAGAGAGGGAAGGCACTCGGCCGAGAGAGGACAAAGGGAAAGGTAGCGACGTGAGGGGAGCGAGCAAGAAAGATAAGAGAGAAAGGGAGATAAGATAGTGAGTCCACGTGGAGTTGCCACGTGGAGCCACTATCTCCGGAAGCGAGAGCAGTAGAGAAAAAGAAAGAAAGAAAGGCCTGACCCGTCTAGCACATCCCCGCGTCGAGCAGAACGTCCGTCTCGGGACGAACGACCAGCCTGGACAACGCATCAGCATTGGTGTGTGTGGTGCCTGGCCGATGAACGAAGCGCAGATGCGCGAGATGCGGCATCAGCTGCGCCCGGCAACGCGAAATCACCGGTCCATAGCGCGCCCCGGCCGAACTCGTGAGCATCGCCCCCAACGGAGCGTGATCCGTCACCACGGTTACGTCGGCCCCCTCCAACAAGTGGAGGAATCGCCCAAAAAGCCCACGCAAGGCACGACAGCTCCAGCTCAGGCGCGACAAGCTTTTGCTCCGATGGCATGGTCAACCGGGACAAGAAGGCGACAGGTCGCTCCGTCAAGATCACCGTCCGGCCATCAACCTCGAGACGCCGAGCGCGATGGAGCGGACCACGCAAAGCATCGTACAACGAGGACGACATAGCATGGACGCGCGCCGACACGTCATACTCTCGCAACACACCCGGAGTGCGCCGAGCCCGCGGGGGACGAGGAACCGGAGAGGAAGCACGAGAAGACGGTGCGAAAGGAGAAGCAGGCGCAACCCGATCAGCGTCCTCGACGGGCGAACCCGCACGGTGAGTGACGTACGGATCCTCATCCCCAGGGACAGCATCCAACTGACTGACCGCAAACGTGTCTCCAATCCTCAGGTCCGCCGGCAGCTCCAACCGCACCCGGTGGTCACTAAGGACCGCACTGATCCGGAAAGGACCCATCTTCTGCGGCGCCAGCTTATTCTCCTGGGAACCCGGAATCGGTCGATCCGGCAAACGCACAAAGACGGCATCCCCTACAGCATACGAGGGCAACGGCGCCCGGACCGCATCATAGCGCGCTTTTTGAGCGCGACGAGCTTCCGCCAGCGAGGCACGAGCATCCTCCAACCGCGCTCCCGCCGCCGTCAACCGCTCAACAAATGATCCGACACCCTCATGCTCTTGCGCATCAAAGACGGCGTGTACCACATCCGGATGGGCAACGAAGACCAGGTCGAACGGACAAACGCCGGTGGACACGGACGGGGTGGAATTCATCGCCAACTCCGCGGCAGGTACGGCGCGCTTGTCCCAATGAGCACGGGAGTCCAAGCACAACGTCTGCAGGACGCGCTTGACGGTCTGGATAGACCGTTCGACCGGGTTGGCTTGGTGGTGATGAGGGACCGACGGCGACAACACAGCTCCCAGCGACGTCGCTAAGGCAGACATAACGACGCCGGACAACCGCGCTTCCGAGTCCGGGATCAAGCGACTCGGTCGCCATCCGTAACGGAGCACGCGGTCGCTGAGGATAGCGGCGACACCCTCAGCCGTGACCGACGCGGCGCACGGCTCGAGCAGGATCATGCGCGAGAACAGGTCCAACACCACAAGGACGGCATCATTACCAGCCCTCGACCGCGGGAAACCCAGCAATAAGTCCACCGAGATGGACTGGAACGGGAGGGAGGCGTCATCCTCGACATCTAACCGTCCGGTCCGGCGTGCCAACTTCGTTGCAACGCAAGGTGGGCAATGCTTAACCCAGGCTCGAACAGCAACTGACAGCGCCGGACGCCAGAAATGTCGCCGAACAGCCAGATACGTCTTGGTGAATCCGAAGTGACCGCGTTGATCATGGACGGTGCGAAGGATGTCCGGAACACCGCCTTCGGGTAGCGCGAGCAGCCCATCTTGGCGGCGAATGAGGAGACCATCCTGCATCACCCACTCAGGCTCCTCAACACCAGCATCCAGAGCGCGAAGGATTGGGCCAAAGTGGCGGTCTCGACATAGCCAGGCATGCCAACGCTCGCGTGCGACCGTGGATGGAAGCAACGAGGACTGCTGCACGGGAATCGCCGCAGCGGAAAGCGACACAGCCGGTGCCGGATCATCCACCTCAAAGACCTGGTGCAATACCGCACCAAAAACCATCCTTACTCGCGTCCACGTAAAGCACATAAGGCCGAGCGGGATCCGGATGCGCGAGGACCGGCGGAGAAGCAATCGCCCTCTTCAACGTCTCGAACGCGGCGTCCTGCTCGTCACCCCACGGAATCTCGACCCTATCCGCAGAGGCAGGGGACCCATCGGTCGCGACGAGCCGAGTGCGATCCCCACACCGCTCATACCGCCATCCCCGTGTCAAGGCGGTCAATGGGGCCGCAACGGTTGCAAATCGAGGAATGAACGAGCGGTAGTACCCAAAGAGCCCCATGGCATGGTACAGTTGCCGCAACGTCTTTGGTCGAGCCAAATCCAACACAGCACGAGCACGATCGGACCAGACCGCCACCCCCCCGCGCCGGACACCTTCCTCCCGAGTAGCGTCAGGGACGGCACGCCGAAGGTGCACTTCGCTTGGCTGAAGCGAAGACCGACGTCTTCCGCGCGAGCCAGCAAGGTCTCTAACGCGTGTACATGCTCGTCCATGGTGTTCGTCGCCACAACGACATCGTCAATGTAAACCACAGCCACCTTCCATCGCAGATCCCCAAGCAGCGAGTCCATCAGCCGCTGGAACACCGCGGGCGCATTGCGCAAGCCGAAGGGCACGGTGCGGTATTGGAAAAAGGCCACGGTGACACGTGAACGCCGTCTTCCACCGGTCGCTTTCCCGCACACCGAGCTGATGATACCCCCGCAGGGCGTCCAGTGAACTGTACACTCGCTTCCCTGCCAACGAGTTGAAGATGGCATCAGTGGTCGGAAGAGGATACGCGTCCGCCACCGTATGCGCATTCAGCTTTCGATAATCCACGCAAAAGCGCCACTTCTCGCCCTGGCGGACCATCAAGACGGGGAAGGAGACCGAACTGGAGCTGGGCTCGATCACCTCCCACTCCAACAGCTGATCAATCGTTGCATCCATGGCGCGCTGCTTCTCCGGACTCGCGCGGCGCGGGGCCTCGGGGTGAACGTTGCGATCGTCGTCAAGATCAATGGACATCTCATGGCCGACAACTCGACCAGGCCGACCGTCAAGAGCAAACGCTGCCGAATGACGACCCAGTACCGCAACAATGTCCGGATGCGGACGACCCTCAGCGTCAAGCCCGACTTTGAACACACCGTCGACCATCGCAACGGACACCTCCTCCGTCGGCGACGGGAGATCGGACCCATCGACCGATTCACACACGTCCAGCGGGTCGATGTCGACCTCGACAGAGAAAGACAAGGACGAGCCGGCCGCATGATACGCCTCTCCCGGCATGGCCGCAGGCAAGTCGAAGACGTGCGCCGCATGCACCCCCACCTCACCAAGTTGGGCGACCACAGCGTCGGCGACCGGAGTACGGCGAGAAAGAGAGGTGGAGAGGGTACCGACATTGGTCAGGAGGACATGCGCCGTCCGGGAGTCGATCACAGCCAGTGGCCCCGCCAAGCGCACGGTCTCCGCGGCGTTGGACATCAGTCGAGGAAACGCGGTGTAGTCGAGACCGGGAGCCAATGGGGCGGTGTCGACGGGGACCCAGGCATGGGAACGAGCGGGAATAACGATGTCGCGCGTCGTGCAAAGCTCGGCTTGACGGGCATAGGGCCCCGGCATGTGCTCACGCACTGGAAACGTGAGTGGATTCCCATTGTGCTCCAGCACGGCAGTGCCACGACGAGAGTGGATGGCGATTCCATGTGTGCTAATGAAATCCTGCCCCAAACACAGTCCGGGCGCGAACGCCTCGAGCACATGGAAGTCGACGGTGCACTCCATGCACAAGGACTGGCCGACGGCATCATCGACGGCGACGAAGAACGTCATCGTACTCCACCCCAAGGACGACTTGGAGCCGATGCCGTGGATAGGCAGGGGGTTGGCCTTGGACCGTGCCTCCCAACGTCTCGAGCAGCTGGCGATCGATTATGGAGAGAGATGAGCCAGTGTCCAGGAGGGAGGACAGGGGGTTACCAGAGGCGTCATTAATGCGAATGTGCATGGTAAGTGGCACATGATGTCTGTATGCTGTCCCCGTGCCCACCTCCGGTCCAGGAGCAATTGTCACGATCTTTCCAATGCGTCGCGTCTTCTGACGCAATGGTCTATTCTCTCGGTTCACAGGGAACGTCCGCGCAGTGAAGAACTGCGGCAGAGGTTCGATGCGTAAAGCAAGCGCCGGTATGGGCGCGTTTCCACTTGTGGACGGTTGTCCCTCCCCATCCTCAGGTGCGTTCACAGCTTCATCTCTGACTGTGCATTCTAAATCTGTAAATGGAGAAACGTGCTTATTAGGCCGTTCCAACTCAGCAGAAAGGGGAGACTGTACTCCCCTAGAAAGGTGCCCATGGGGTCTCAGATCAGGGAGTGGTCCAATCTCCCTGTCATCTCCACACATGGTCATGCCTACATGGTACCCGGCAGGGAGGTCCCGTCTTGGACCAGAGGGGGACGTAGCCCTCTCCCTGCCGCTCTTGAATCTGGTCTCAGTGTGAGTCCAGGGGCTACGACGAGCTGTCTCCGGCGCGAGCTCGTCAGGACAGTCGTGCTGACCATCCTTGCTGCTTGGCAGCGGAGGGGCGCTTCCCTCCCTTCCAAGATCCAGCCTCACCGCAGCTTCGACAGGGCTGGCATAGGGCCCTGCGTCAGTCTGGTTAGAGGAAGGATGTGGGATGGACCAGTGAGTATTGGTCGATAGTTTAACGTCGTCACGGACAAATGAGACTGAATCAGACTCCGTCTCCGTCACTTCCAAGCTCTCCACGACCGCAGCATGTACGACGGGCGCATCGGGAGGGTGAGGAGGCGGGCGGGCCCGTTCGACGTCGGTGCCCGCCACTAGTTTACCGTCGTTGCGGACGCTCAAAAAAAGGGGCCAGGCCAAGATCAGCCTCATCGATCTCCGGATAGTCGGCGACCGTGAGTGTGTTGATTTGGCCGGCTTGGAGCAGATGTTCGTGCTCAAAGTCAAAAATGCTCTCCCCCCCACAGCGATTGCAGTTCCAACCCAGCCGCAACACCTTATTGGAGTTGGGCCGGCGGTACATGCGCGGCAGCCCATTCGCGGCCGGCACGATCCGAGCGGGATCGTATGTCGCCGGCAAGGAGGTCTGCGGGCCCGGGGCCGTCACCGATGCGGGAGGAACGGTGTGATGCACCGCACGGGGAGGACGAGGAGGGGGCGCGGACGTCGGAGCCTGCCGGATCGGGGCAGAAACCGGAGCTGACGGGGTTTTGACGACCTTGTCCGACGACATCGAGCTCGAGTCGAGGAGAGGAATGTTGTGCACCTTCCTCCAGACTGGCTCCCAACGGATGATGGCGTCCTGAAGATCATCGAGGACGGCACCTTCCTCCGGCAAGCGAATGTACGCATACATGGAGGGCGGCAACTTGTCGGCCA
Source organism: Tilletia caries (assembly GCA_032718865.1). Taxonomy (NCBI): domain Eukaryota; kingdom Fungi; phylum Basidiomycota; class Exobasidiomycetes; order Tilletiales; family Tilletiaceae; genus Tilletia; species Tilletia caries. The sequence goes on along the minus strand of JALUTQ010000046.1, from coordinate 597,331 downwards.
CCTCTTGCACCAGAACGCTCTCCGTGTACGAATCGCCGAACGCGTAACGCAAGAGCTGGACCTTGTCAAACAGGTAAGCCATTCCAGACTCCTGAGACTCTTGCCACCGGCGATCATGCGCGTCCTGACGAAGCTGCGCCCGGTTTACAGCAAAGGCGCGACGCATCAGACGCGCGTAATCCTCCACCGTGCGGAGGCCGCGCACAGTCGTCGTTGGCAGGCCTGCATGCCAGCGAGCCGCGATCCCTTCCAGCGCCTGGGGAATCGCCACCACGACCGCAGGTTCCCACGCGGGATCGGAGTTGGAGCGAGCCATATCGGCAACCCGACTGAGGAACCGCTCCAAGCGGGTGGGCTCGCCGTCGTAGGAGCCAATGAGCTCCCGCTGGCACTTGAGCGGACGCGACACGGGAGGGGCCGCTGTCGGAGGGCGCGAGTCGAGATCGGTGAGGGTGTATCCCGCGCGACCAAGCGCGGAAGTGACGACACTTCGGGAATCGGAAGGCAGACGCGACCACAACGCCGGATGTTGCGCGGCGAGTCGTGCGGCTGCCTGCTCGGTAGGGGACGAGACCGATCGAGCGTCGTCAGAGGGGGATTTGGTGGCCACGTCGGGTGCGACGTTGGTGGAGGTGTCGGGAGCAACCGCAGCCGCAGCGATGGGCGGTTGAGCTGGGGTGGCCAACGTGGCCAGCTTGTAGTCCACAGCGTCCATCCGGGAGTCCATCCTGGTCATGAACGAAGCCAGAGTCGAGGCAACATCTTCGAGGGTGATGGCGGGTGGGTCGGACAAAGGAGAACCGGACCGAGAGGTGGTCGGCTCTTCCTTAGACTTGCCGGATCCTTTTGGCATGGCGAATGTGAGTGGGGAGATGGCTGGGGGGTGGGTGTGTTCCTTCTGTCGTTCAGTGTAAACTTGGAATCTATACTCTCATCACCATGTAATAGACTAGCTATACAAGTGCTTCAGAGTTGTGATTCCATGTCCGGAGCAAGTAAGTACAAGTGCAGGGAGCAGCGAGAAGGTGACGAGCACGAGAGAGGGAAGGCACTCGGCCGAGAGAGGACAAAGGGAAAGGTAGCGACGTGAGGGGAGCGAGCAAGAAAGATAAGAGAGAAAGGGAGATAAGATAGTGAGTCCACGTGGAGTTGCCACGTGGAGCCACTATCTCCGGAAGCGAGAGCAGTAGAGAAAAAGAAAGAAAGAAAGGCCTGACCCGTCTAGCACAGTGCCAGCACTCCAATGGGTGCAGGGCATGGCAACGACGGCAAGAAGACTCCGTTCCAGGCCCCGAGTGGGGTCAAGTCATTTGCTGGGCCGGGGCAAGGGCTGGAGGGACCGACACCGAGGTCGTCGGCTTCTGTGTATGGTGCCCGGACGCCGAAATGGTCGGCGACGGGCAAGAAGACGCCTGCTATGACAAAGAGTACTGCATCCTTCGTTGGCTGACTCTCTCTTTCCCCCTCTGCTTCACTTCTCCCCCCCATCTCCTTTCCACTCCAACCCAACCTCTGCCTCCCTTCTCTCCAGCTCCCTCCCCCTCCCACAGCGCGCATAATCACTTTACGGAGAATGGCAACTTTACCCCCATCCATTCTCACGTTTACGGACTTTCGCAAGAGCGACCCTTTTCCCCGCTTATACTCACCGCACGATCGCCTTTTTGACCCAGCGCTCATTCACGCTCAATAGGGGTACATCCTTTCTCTCTCGCTTTCTCTCTTTCTTTTGCTTTGAATCAACTCGTTCCTATACATTGCACGATGCTTCAACCTGGGAAACGTCGGAGTGTGCACACCGGCTTTTCGGCTTCCTTTGTCGCCCGTGTGAGAGCCTCTGTCACATGATTGTAAGAATCCCCGCATTCCGCACACGCTTCATTTCGGCACCACAGCCAGAGATCTCACGCGCCTTCCGCTCACCGCTGGGCGCTGCTTCCTTGAATCTGCTGCACAGGGAGTTGGGCTTGGGACACATTATTCCCAGTGCCAGGTCGGGAATGGGATTGGCCGATTGGTGACGATGGCTGGTCGGGTTGGCTGCAGTCTGCACGCGGGCGAAGCGGAGGAAAGTGAATCAATCTGGAGGAGATTATGTATTGCTGCCCTGTCGACTTTGTAATGGCGGGGGTTACAAAACAGCGAGGATGCGGAGAAGATTATCGTAATCAGCGTGCCAGTTTTAGCCCGAGGCGGTCTCTATCGCCTGCTGATGCTCGCTGCCACATGCAATTTTGGGCGGCTTGGGGGGTTGGGGCCCCTCGCCTCTCTTCTCCCCCCGGTATAAAACCAGTCTTAGGCTCCTCCATATCCTTCCTTCATCCGCACCACCACCATCCATCACCACATCACCCTCTCTCCCATCCCCACCCAACCCACATACAAACATCACAACCATGTCGTTCAAGGCCCAGCCCCTCTTCGAGCAGATCACCTCCGGTCTCAAGGAGATGTCCGAGAAGGACCTCAAGGACATCATGAAGAAGGTCAGTCACCAACCACGTCCCCCCCCGCGTTCTGTGTTGTTCCGCAGTCATCACTCACACATTCACTTCCCTTCCTTCCATCCCCTCCATACGCGAGTAGACCAACGGTGTCTTCGAGATGCACATCAAGAACCCCGAGGGCAAGGAGCTCGTCTGGACCATCGACCTGAAGAAGGTGAGTTGTGTCTGAAGCTTGCGTCCAGCTGGTGTGGAAGGTAGAGGGACGTGACAGAAGCAGCACGCGTTCGTCTACATGCATGTCTACCTTCCCATGCCATGCGTTGTGTAACTCGAAGAAGACGCATTTCTGACAGATTTTCGCGTCCCTTGGACACACATTGATCGCGCATGTAGGGCGGTGAGGCTTACGAGGGCAAGGCCAAGGGCAAGGCCGACGTTACCATCAACACCAGCGACGAGAGTGAGTGATTCGTGTCCAGTTTCTTCCCTTTATTGCTCAGGAAACTGACTTTGAGCGACGCGTTCTTCCTCCTCTTTCCTTTCTCTCTCTCTCCCTCAATTCTTTCTTGCTCTCACTTCGCGTTCGCAGCCTTCACTGACATGGCTGACGGCAAGCTCAACGGCCAGAAGGCATTCATGTCCGGCAAGCTCAAGGTCAAGGTAAGCATCCATTCCTCCCCCTTTGTTTCCTATGGGACGCGTTTGTCCGCGTCTTCTGCTTCCAAGCAAACTTGAATACTCACACATCTCCTTCCCACTCCCCTCTTCAACCGTCTCGCGCTCAAACAGGGCAACATCATGCTCGCGACCAAGCTCGACAACGTCCTCAAGTCCCAGAAGGCTAAGCTCTAAATGCATCTGTTCCATCAGCAGAACCCGGACGGAAAGATTAATCGTGCACACACACACACACACCTCTCGCGGTAACGAACGTAGACCTGTCCCTCTCTATCCTCGTTTTCTCATGAATCCTTGTGTTTAGTTGTCTTTTTGCAAAATTCTTACCATCGGAACTTGAATCAGCAGCCATGCCCTGTCAGATACGCGTATCCGACAGATCCTAGACGCGAGTGGGTGAAGAGGCTGGCTGATGGCCTGACCGAACGCAACAGGCATGCCCTTTGGCCATCACGAAGCCAAGAAGCCGCCAGAATTGAGTGGTTGCGAGACTGCCCGCTGATGATCGCCTCCAGTGCCTCCATTTCAGACGTACTCTATGTAACAGGTGACCTGCACTGTTGCATTACGACGGGAGAACCCAATGGAGAACAAGTCGCCAGCCCAGTGATCAAAGCTGCTGCGTCCGGAAGCCTCAGCGCCCCATCCTTGCGAGGTAAAGGTACGGCCTGCAATCTGCGCTTCCCCACACATACCCCCCTCCCCTCTTCTCCCAATTTCAACACTGGACCCCGACCGAGTTGAAGAGGGCGACCGTGCCGAATCCTGCGCTCAGACTGGCCGCTACAGCGGTGAGGAACTCGATCGCTGTATATCTCTGCTTTGGCAGACTGAAGGGTGGGATTCATACAAGGGACGTGAAGAGAAGTGAGCGAGCGAGCTTCAAATCAAAGAGAAATGCAAGGAGTGTATGCGAATGTCGGAACGTACGTTGTGTAGACGAAGGTCAGGCCGAAGGTGAGGCCGAGGAGGGCGAAGGCGATGTACGGCAGACTGGAGAGCGGGATCGCTGCCTTGAACGGCTGTGAGATCTGGTGGAGCACCTGCAGAAGGGGAGGGATCAAGAGAGGGTCAGCGTGGAGCTCAGCCAGCGGGACCAGAAGTGAGAAGCTCACGAAGCTGTGGTCGTACGAGTTAAGCGTGTGCTTGCTCATGCTGGGCGAGTATCAGGCGTCAGCGTGGCGGGCAGTCCGGTGTCGCTCAGCCTGGACATGAGCTCGGACGCAGCCAGCTCGAGGCGAACGCGGAACGAGGTTCCAGCGCATCTTCTGGGAGAGCGCGAGCTGCGTCACGTGATCTGTCTCCCCTCACTGACGATTGCCCCCCTCTCTCTTGTACTGTATGGAGCTTCTCCCCGTCATACTGTACAGGTGAAGGCGACAGCACAGGCAAGAGGCCCAACCACAACACACACGACAGGCCCGGGGAAGCAAGAACTCGGCAGCGATGACTTCCAGGGCTGCGACCGACCGCAACCAGCGAGCTCTCCTCGATCTCGTCCGCCTACCAGGCAACGACAAATGCGCGGACTGCCACAGCCCCAACCCACGCTGGGCCTCATGGAACCTCGGCATCTTCCTCTGTGTCCACTGCGCAGGCGTGCACCGCAAGATGGGCACCCACATCTCCAAGGTGCGCTCCATCACCCTCGACACTTGGACGAGGGAGCAGGTCGACTGCATGAAGAATGGCGGGAATGTTAAGTCGAATGCGGTCATGAACCCGGACGAGGTTCGTAATCGGCCGCCGACGAATATCGAGCAGTCGGAGAGGGGGAGTGAGCTCGAGAGGTACATTCGGAAGAAGTACGAGCATAAGACTGTGAGTACCTTTTTTTCTTGTGCATGTATGCGCTTCGCTGGTGATCTGGGTCCTGTCGGCCACTTAACCCTTCCTTACGAGCTGACACGTTCTGTCCCGCTGTCTCTCTCCGTCCCTTTCCCATCTGCTCAGTTCATCGACAAAGGTCCGCCTCCCGTGCCGAAGAAGGATCCTCCCGGCATGCAGCGCAAGAGTTCTTCCTTCACGAGTCCTCGGATTGGGTCGAACGGACAAAGTCCGACGATGTCCCCGTCCCCCTCGTCGTCTTCTATCCAATCCTTCAGCAATTCAGCCTCGGCAGCAGCAGCGGGTAGCACTAGCTCATCAAGGCAGTCGAATCCTCAAGGTATGACGGCCTCCTCGTCCAGTCGCTCGCTTGCCGTCCCAGCGCGATCATCGTCTTCGGCTCAGGTGGCATCAACACCATCATCGCCAACATCAACAGCAGGAGCATTATCATCCTCAAACGCGCTGAGAAGGGCCACCACACCGGCAGTCTTGGAGGCTAAAGATACTCAGCACCTGCTGATTCCCGACATTGACTCCATCCCGACCCAAACGTCGCCATCTCCTACGATTGCCTTGTATCCGCCACAGCAGATGTCTTCTGCACAGTCCTTCATGAACTCGTTCTCTGTTCCTCCGGCTGGCTCCTCACCGGCGGGAATGGGAATGGGAATGGGATATGCATACAATAGCAGCAGTCCGTCGCCTTCGCTGTCCTCACCCTTTGGTATGGCGCCACAGCATACGGGCTCGTCGGGCATGTTTTCTCCGCAACAGCAACAGCAGCAGCAACAACTACAGCAGCACCAACTGCAGCAGCTACAACAACAGCAACAACAGCTACAACAACAACAACAATTACAACATCAACAACAACAACAACAACAACAACAGCAACAGCAGTTCGGACTTGGCGTCGGCTTCAGTCCCATGAATGCCTATTCGCCTGCTCCCTCGCCCTCGATACCGGGCTACGGCCACAATCCATTCCAACAAATGCAGCAGCCCACCGGGAACTCGCTGAACCTAGGAATATCATACAACAACGGATACGGGGGCATGACATCGCCCGGCAGTGGGCTCGGCGTACCGTTCTCGCCTGGCGGTGGATACGGTGGACAGCAGCAAGGCATGCAGGGGGCGTATTCCAACGGGTCGACGTCACCTGCTCCCTTTGGCGGCGGCGGCGGCGGTGGGAGTCCGGCTGCTGCTATGGGCCAGCTTCAGCCACAGGCGACTGGCTTTGACGTGTTTGCGAATGGGATGTTGCCGGCGCATATGAGGCGGCAGGACCAGCAGCAGGCTGGGCCTTGGGGCTGAGTGGATGCGTTCAAGGCTTCAAGCCACGCCACGCCACGCCTACAAGCCGACGGACTGTTTCCTGGTTATTTGTATTCTCGCACTCGCCACTCGCCAGCTGCTGGTCGAGTCTCGGACCCTTTGGCTTCGTTTATTTGTTGTTAATCCCTCCTGCGGCCCCGCTTCACCTCGTGCAACACAAACAGTACATTATATGCGGACCGTCCTTGTGGGTGAACGCGATGAGGAGGTGATGGCAGCTTGGGGTTGTATTGGTACAGTAACAGCGATCGGAAATTGTACAGTAAGTGGGACCTTAAGGGGGTCACGGAGTGCCAAGTGTAGATAGGCGACAAGTACGGCTTGAGGTTGGATCACGCGTCAGGTCCGCAGTGAGAACTGCATTTGCTCTTGAGCGCGCCGCCGAAGTTGTCCTGCATCCTCACTTGTTGAGCTCAGCCGATCGGGCCGCGAGCTCGTCCTTGGAGAGGGGCTCCTCGAGGCTGGAGACGTTCGCAGGGATGTGCGGGCCCGGGTTGTTGCCGGTGACGTGGGCTGCGGCCTGCTGGGCTGCGCTGGGCTGTGCGCCCGAGCCGGTGTTGGCAGGGTCGGAGGGGTCGTTGGCTGTGGGGATCGTGGCAGGGTTCAGTATGTGGTACACCAGCAAGAGAGGCGGGTAAGGCCACTCACTCTTTGCCGGGTGGGGCTGGATGGTGAAGGTCTGCTCGTCGTTGGAAGACATGGTGATGTTGATGAGAAGTGCAGAGGATGGGGGTGGGAGATGCTGTATACGTAGGTGGTAGGGGAAGCAGGGATGGTCGATAGCGAGTCGTCCTTGCCTTTTTGTACATCGCAGCGAGCTCGACTCAGGCGGGCTGCGCAATCTGACGTCACTTCATTCAAGAGGCCGGCAGAGAACAAAGGGAAGGCAAGCAGTTGAGCCGTGCGAACGCCGAACACCCACGACCAACATGCTGATTATTGCTGGGACCTCATGCCGTCGCAGGAAGAGGAACAGCAGCAGATCCTCGTCTTCCTGCCTCCCAAATGTCTTCGCCGCCTCAGCAGGAAACATGGCCGCGACGACGGGGATCTTGAAGGGGGGGACAGCTTAATAGGGGGGGACAGCTTAATAGGTCGGCGGCTGCAATATCGGCGCCTCAATCTTGCTTCGCGAGACAGCAATACGTTGGCACGCGGCAGAGATTCGCTCGAGCAGGAGGACCGCAGTCTCGATCGTGGAGGAAACAGTTCGTATGCCGAGCAAGGAGAAGAAACGGCGGAGATGACAGGAGGCAGGGGAACGACCCAGGAAGGAACCTCGCTCGCCCCTCCGCCTTCCTTCCACTTCGCCTTGAACCGCGTCACCTCGGTCTCCGAGATCCTCGCCCACCCGAACCGCTTCATCAAGACGAACACAGACGTCCGACCGAAGGTAAACCTGCTCGTGCTCGTGCGTGAAGTCGGGCCCTTGGAGCGGTACGAGCCCAAATATCGCCAAAACAACCATGCGACGAGCTCTCGATGGGTCCCACCTGCTTCGGGATATCGGAGTCACTTGGTCGTGTGTGATCGGGACGGCTCCCTTCTCAAACTCACGCTCTGGGATCGATGTGCACGCGCCTGGGCCGGCGAGGAGGAGGAAGAGGAGGAGCAGCAGCGGCAAGACGGTGGTCAAAGTCGAGCCGGTCGTTCCAAAATGTACGACACTACCACACAGCTGGGTCCGTCGCGTGCTGCGGTGGCCAGCGGATCGGAGAAATCAACCTCGATGGGAACAGGAGGGGCTGGGCTCGAAGACAGTGTGCCAACGTTGGCTGATGAATCTACATCGTCCTCACTTGGAGCCCCACCGCGCGCACTTCGGGCCGGCGACGTCGTCTACCTCACCAAACTCCTTCTCAATCCTCCCCGCGACTCCACCACGAACGCGACACGGGTGAAGCGATCCCGTATCTCGAACACGTCATCGACGGCGATCCAGGTCTCTACTTCGAACGAGAGCGACGTTCAGCTCTGTTTTCGGTCGGAGATACGGGTGCGGAGGGATGAGGCGTATGCGTACATTGGGCCGGACCGCGTCGTGGGCAGCGAGCTCAGGTATCTGGCCGAGTTCGATGCCCACTGTCGCGCTGTCTGGCAACTTGTCCGGCGCTGGCTGTGAACGAGGAGTCGCAGACGTCGTGGGCCAATCGATCGATCTCTGTTTCTTTCTGATCGATTGATCGCATACATGTTCCCTATCTTCTGTGATCTGTCCGCCATGCATCTCAGCATGGTCTCCGAAGCTGAACACCAGCTGCTCTGATAAGGTCGATTCTGGGCGTTGCGCTCGACGCTGGCTGTGCGCAGTGCGCGAGGCACCTGGCGATGGTGAAGCGGTGACTTTTGGGAATGCTTGGGCCGCGCGTGCGTGCATGTGCTCAGTGTTGGGGGAGAGAAATTTGATCTGTCCGCTCGTCATCAAGGATCTGGGAAGGTGCTCCTCGCACGGACGGCGTCTGTACGCTCTTCCCTCTCTCGATCCTTCCCTCCTCACATTCTTGACTACCACCACCACATCACTAGTCTCTACCCATCACCCACAACACACATCTGAACATTCGCACATCATGACTAGTAAGTTCTTCCGTCTGGTCCTTCGCGCCTTTGTCGTGGAGCATGTATCGAGACCACGCTCGGTCACGAAGTCGCCGCGGCGCCGAGCACATCCAGCTGGGAGGATTCAATTGGGCTCCTCTGAGGCGATGGCTTCAGCGCGCTCGCATGCTCCCATCCTGCTTTACCTGAACAATGCGTGCAGAGGCTGACCCTGTCTCGCTCTGATACCTCTTCCGGATCACAGCCGCACTTGACCAGCTTAAGCAGTACACCACCGTTGTCTCCGACTCCGGTGACTTCGAGTCCATCTCCGCCTACAAGCCCCAAGACGCGACCACGAACCCTTCGCTCATCCTCGCCGCCGTCAAGGAGGAGAAGTACGCCCGCCTGATCGACGTCGCCGTCGACTACGCCAAGAAGGAAGGCAGCGGCAAGGACGTGAACTCCCTAGTGGACATCGCCACCGACCGTCTGTTGGTCGAGTTCGGCAAGGAGATCCTGCAGGTTATTCCCGGCCGAGTCTCGACCGAGGTCGACGCTCGGTTCAGCTACGACAAGCAGGCGACGATCAAGAAGGCGCTCCACATTATTGAGCTGTACGAGAGCTTGGGCATCAAGAAGGAGCGCATTTTGATCAAGATTGCGTCTACGTGGGAGGGTATCCAGGCTGCGCGTGAGCTGGAGCGCGACCACGGCATTCACTGCAACTTGACTCTCCTTTTCGGTGAGTTTTCGTGTTTTCATTCTTTCTTTTATTCTTTACTTTTGTGACGCGTCGCCTTCGTGCTCTGAAGACTGACGACCGTCTGATTTCTGGTTTCCCTTCCGCAGGTTTTGCTCAGGCCGTTGCTTGCGCTGAGGCCGGTGTCACTCTGATCTCTCCCTTCGTTGGCCGCATTCTCGACTGGTACAAGGTGCGTCTCTCCTTGACTCACTTGCACATCTCACACTTTTCTGATATCTCTCGGTTTGATTACATGCCTTATCAGGCCAAGACTGGGAAGGAGTACTCGGGGAAGGAGGACCCGGGTGTGCAGTCTGTCCAGAAGATTTACCGCTACTACAAGCAGCACGGCTACAACACCATCGTCATGGGTGCCTCGTTCCGCAACAAGGGCGAGATCACCGAGCTCGCTGGCTGCGACTGTGAGTGGCCATTCTCTCGATGTTTCACGATCCTTGATACTCTACATTCTACTGACATGCCACCGCAACTTTCCTTTTGACCAGTCTTGACCATTGCGCCCAAGCTTCTGGAAGAGCTTAAGAACTCGAACGAGAAGGTGGAGGCGAAGCTGAGCGCTGAGGAGGCAAAGTCTGCTGAGCAACAGCCCAAGGTGTCCTACGTCGACAACGAGCCCGAGTTCCGATGGGCCCTGTCGGAGGATGAGATGGGTGAGTCTCCTCCTTTCACTTCTCATCAATTCCTTTGCCGTGCAGCTACTGACCCACAAACCCTCGTTTCGGCAGCCACTGACAAGCTCACCGAGGGTATCCGCAAGTTCGCCGCTGATGCCGAGACACTCAAGAGCATCATCAAGAAGAAGGTCGAGGCGTAGATGGGAGAGGGCAACATACCTCCTCTATCCACACTACACTCCCTCGATCTACCGACCGTTTGTTCCTCAATCTCAAATGTAGTCCTTTGCTCCCTTTTTGTTTCCTGTGCCCCTCGCAATCCTAGAAAAATGATGATCCAAGTATTAAGAGACTATGCTGATTATCTGCGCGAGCGATGGCTGGTCAAGCTTCCTTCTTCTTCTTCTTCTTCTTGTTTTTGTTCTTGTGCTCGCCATAATCTTCGGGCCGCTATCGTCCAGTCCCTGCTCGCCGCTACGGATTCGAGGCTCGAGCAAGTAGCGACTAGCAGGGATCTCTAGCACTCGTCCTTATCAGCAGTCAGAATTCAGACCGACGGGAGATCCATCTTCACCGTCACTATGTGAATTACTGCTTCGAGCCTGGAGGTGAGCGTCGCAACTGGAATCCAGGTCCACTCTTGACTCGTGGAGCGACCAGCGACCAGGCGACCACTGACTGATCTGTGACCAGGTCGTGCGACCATGGCACGCGGACAAAGAGAACAACGGCAATAAGCCACGTCGAATTGAATGATCGGCCCACCCACACGTAAATTGATTCGATCGCTCGTTAGCCTCGTAGAGTCGTAGCCTCCCCCGGCATGAATGCATGAATGCTGACCTTTCCCTGCAGCAATTCTGTGATTTTCGATTTTGCACGTGAAAAGGGTGGGAGAGACACGACTCTTGAGCCTCGAAGTGGGCAGTGGGTGAGGCGGGTGAGGCTGGGCGTGGGCCCGTGGGTGGTGGGAAGAGGGGGGCCAGGGTCGGGGGTTACCCACCGCTCCCGCCCTTCGCCCTTCGAAAGGGCCTCAAAACACAAGAGTCAGGGTCGGACTGGTGAAGCCGACAGACGGGTGGGGCGGTCGCATCGTGTGGACTGGAGAGCTTGCGGCTCAACTTGAGCTTTATGGTTCTATCTTATCCTTTCTTTCTACGACCTTGTGCTTCTTTTATCTATGCACATATCGTCGGAGCCTCGCGGTTTGGACGTTGGAGATCTTGGGACTTCGGGAGCGCCGAGCGAGGCGGGCGTGGGGGGAAGGAACAGCGGGGGGCAAGCGGTGAGCGGCGGCAGCAAAGGCACTCCGCACACTGGAGCTGTTGCTGGAGCGGGGGACAGGGCGGAACAGCCAATTGAAATGCAGCATCAATTGAAATGAGTTGCAGATGAAAAAGGAAGCCAAGGCGGGTTCCTCGATCCGCGACGGCCGACGAGAAGAGAGCGCTGATAGGAGCAACACAGCAACACTCCCCGTCTTCTCATCGGTCTTGCTTCAGCACCACCACCTTCACCTTCCCACACCTTCCCACTATCGCTCGCTCGACTTCTCTCTCCTCCACACACAGCGTCCCCTCCGCATTCGACACAACTTGCACTCACTATGGCAGAACGACTTGCCTCGATCAAGAACCACCTCGGCGGGTCAGCACAGCCCGTCCAGCCAAGTGAGTCTCTTCTTCTCTCGCTCTCTTACACGCGCGTAGCATGAGCTGCCTCCCGTCCTGCCTTGCGCGTATCGGATCTGTGCTCATCATCTCTCTCTCCCTCGTTCCGTTGTTTGGCTGTTGCCTCCTCTCTCTTGCGACACTGTCTACTCAAACACCCTCAACAACCTCCTTTACGCGTCCGAAGTAGAACCCGCAGACACATGGGCTACTGTGCCCCAAGCACCTCCGGACGCGTGCGTGCTTGATCCTTTTCCGTTCTGACCGCTTCACCTCCTGGGCTGCCGTCCGATCATGCTCGATGTGATGCTTACCAATTCTCGTCTCTTCCCGAACAGCATTTTCAAGCTCACCGCATCATACAAGGCAGACACCTTCAAGGAGAAGGTCAACCTCGGTGTTGGCGCGTACAGAGATGACTTTGGCAAGCCATGGGTCCTGCCCTCCGTAAAGCAGGTAAGCTGCCTTGCTGTTGGCTCTTTTCGTAATTATGTGCATGATCTAACAGGATCTTCCCTTTTCCTTCTCTTCTCGCTCTTCTTTTGCGTGTCGCTCTGACTTCCTTCAACGCGTATCTACTTGAGTTTCGCAGGCCAAGGCCCGTATTCTCTCTGATGATTCCATCGACCACGAATACCTCTCCATCACCGGTTTGGCCGACTTTACCTCATCGGCCGCCAAGCTCATTCTCGGACCCAGCTCACCCGCCACGGTGGAGAACCGCATCTCCTCAGCTCAGACCATCTCAGGGACTGGTGCAAATCACTTGGGCGCCGTGTTCCTCGCCAAATTCTACGACTTCGCAAAGCATGGCGGTCAGCCCGAGATCTATCTCAGCAACCCCACCTGGGCAAATCACAAGGCCATCTTCAACTCCGTCGGCATCAAGCCCGTCGACTACCCTTACGTGAGTGATCGCGTGTCGCGTGTTCTTTGCCCATAGAATTGAGAAAGACCTGACGCGTCACGTGGCAATCCAACAGTACGACTCAAAACGAATCGCTCTCGACTTTGACGGCTTCACAAACGCGCTCCGTACCGCCAAGAACGGCTCCGTCTTCCTCCTCCACGCCTGCGCACACAACCCTACAGGTGTCGACCCCACCAAGGAGCAGTGGAGTGCCATTGCTGACATCTTCGTCGAGAAGGGCCATTTTGCATTCTTCGACTGCGCCTACCAAGGCTTCGCCTCCGGCGACCTCGACAAGGACGCGTACTCGGTCCGCCACTTTGTCGACCGTCGCTCCATCCCGCTCCTCATCTGCCAGTCCTTTGCCAAGAATGCAGGTCTTTACGGCGAGCGAATCGGCGCGTTGCACGTCGTCTCCGCGAGCCCGAAGGAAGCCAAGGCGGTCACCTCCCAACTGAGCGTGATCCAGCGCAGCGAGATCTCAAACCCGCCTGCGTTTGGTGCGCGGATCGTGTCGCTCATCTTAAACGACGTCACGCTTTGGAACCAGTGGCGCGTGGATGTGAAGTCGATGGCTTGGCGGATTATCGACATGCGTCAGCGGTTGTTTGAGATCTTGACCAACGAGCTCAAGACGCCCGGCAACTGGACTCACGTCACGAAGCAGATTGGTGAGCTTTTTTGGATATCCTCCTCCCCGAAGCGCTCTGCTTTTAGGAACGCGCCGGGTTTTCCTCGTCTCCGGATGCACGCGTCTGTCCTCAGTCCAAAATGCTGATATACTGACGCGTCTTTCTGGCATTTCAGGCATGTTCTCCTTCCTCGGTCTTTCAGAGGCGCGATGCGCTCGGCTGGTGAACGAGTTCCACATCTACCTGACGTCAAACTCGCGGATTAGCATGGCCGGCCTGAATACGCACAAGTGAGTTTTGCAGTGACGCGTATTCGTCGAAACAAATTTCGCAACGCGTAAAGAAGCGGAGTGCTCACCAGTAGCATTTTCTCCCTGCTTCTTTTCAACCGCGCTTCCTTGGACGTTTTACAGCATCGAGTGAGTGGCAACGAAGGCGGGCGAAGGGCGCAAAGCGCCGCCCTTTGAATTCGTTAACTGACGTCTCTCCTTATTCTTCCACAGCTACGTCGCTCGCTGCATCGACCGCGTCGTTCGGGATCTTTGAAAGGCCCACGCCTGCACCGCGCCTTTTATCGACAGAACCGACAATGCACTTCCTCTTACCCTCCGCGCTCTTCTGATTCAGGTCCCTCGCCTTCTCGCGCTTGCAGGCGACTGTTGACCGGGGCGACGTAACTTCGGTATCCTTCCATCTACGCCGCTCACGCGCCGCCAAAGAACGCGTCTTGATGTTTCCTCTCTTGGCCTTCCCCCGCACACTTTGTCCGGCATCATAACGCATTCATCTCTCTCTCTCTTTCCCCCTCTCTTTCCTTTTCACGACTTCCTTTTGCGCTTCTTCGTCGTTCCTTTTTCTTCTCTTTCTTTATAATTCCTCAGCTCTGCGCTCTTCGTTCCTTCGAAACGTCTTCTTATCCGTCGTCTTTTATCCGTCGTCTTTTTTGTTCACTCGCTCTTATCAGCTCACCCCATCTCTCTCTCTCTCTCGCACCTCAAAATGATGTTTCCACCTGTGACCGTCTCTGCTTGGATCACTCCTCTACGTTTGCCTCTGCGCGTCCGTGCGCCTTTTTCTTGACGATGCGAGACTTTCTTGGGCGCGGGGCAGTGAAACTGGTCTTGCCCTGGCAGGCGCAGGTGCATCATGCAGGGCCCCCATTTGATCCGATCTGAGATCTGAGCGCTGAGCATGTGTGGTTACTGCTTTCATCCCCTCCGACCGTCGCTGTCAGGGTGAGTGGCATTACTGTGCTGGAGGGGAATCATAGAAATTGACGGACCATCTCCGAGCGATGCGGCGGCGGCATGTTCGTACCGCTGTTGCTTGGGATGCGCGACCTTGTTCACCGCTGCTCATCGCATCTGTGACGCCCTGATAGTCGATTCTTGCGTCGAAGAAGTATGCAGGCGAGGGCAGTTGTTGATGGTGAGCGTTTCTTGGGCCGAAGATGAGGTCGATGAGGAGGGACGACTCTGGGTGCATGTCTTGAAATGGGAGGTTGTTGAGAGGGTAGATGTGGGGACACATCTCGTCCGTCCTAATCCGATTAAGAGGGAAAAGGTTGGATTGTCAAATTTCCCGTTGTGACTGGCAGCGACAACACGGTGCTCACTCTTTTGCGGCGACGAGTTGGTCATGGTCCAGGGGTAGGGAGAAAATGTAGAGCAATGACAACTCGTTGGCGAATTTGTCTTCAACGGACGCTGATGGATGTGAGGCGTGGATGAGCAGCCGTCCGTGTGCCTTGAGTGTTGAGGAGACGACGTGCTGATCTAGCTCTATGCTTGTCTCTTCTGCGAACTCTCGCAGGGCACAGTCCAAGGGCGACTCGATGACGTGATCGTCGTCTAGAGGAGGGGAGGTGGATAGTAAGATTGGCTTGCCTCCGAAAGCGTTGATGTGACCCAATCCGAAGCCGCGTTTCTTAAGGCCGAGCAGGAGGTGGATATTGGAGCGACGGCCAATCTGGTCCTGTCCGTTCGTACTGTGTACAATTGTAGGGAGTTTGGCTTGGGAGACGGAGTACGGGAAGACCAGAGTGTAGAGCTTGGGAGACTGGTCGGAAGGCAAATCCAGCCAAGGAGGGAGAGGGCTCGGGGCTGGATCGGGATGTTTAGCGGTGATGGGCAACTGTGTCCCATTGATGAGAGGCCTTGTTGAGGATTCTCGGTGAGGGTCGAACCATTGCCAGGTGGGAGGAAGGCATTCAAAGGGGCCCGGAGACGAGCTCATCCTATGGAAAGATGGGAGAGGGAAAGTAAGACGAGAGCTCAGCGACGCAGACGGGAGGGTTCGAAGAGCGATATAATTGTCAGCTGAAAAGTCCCTTCGTCAGTACATGGATAGGAGTTCAGCCCTGTTCGGAGCGGGGAGGAGACAGGTCAGTGGTGGTAGGAAAGTTAGAGACCATGCTGACCATCCGCAGGCCGCAGGTGGCCACCGAATTACGAGCATTCGGACCTGCTCTTCATCTCGTTGAGGCTGGGATCTGGACAGAGCGACCGACACGACGGCGACCAGAACGAGAAGGCAGCCAAAGCATGCGAAGAACAGGTTTGAACCGTGCGGTAGCAAGCCATGAGTAAGTTGGGGCTCATCAAAAGTTCCGTCTTCCCCCACGCCCCGCCCCAACTTGCCTGTGTCCACATTCAACACCGTCAACCAACACGGCCCAAGTCCCGACCCACCGCTGCCTCAAGCCTCAAGCCTCAAGCCTCGAGACCCGGGCGGCAGCATCTGTCTTTGCTTCTTTCCTTCTCTGTGTCGTCGCGGCCTTACATAGCGTTTGGGCGTTCTGGTCTAAGCGTAAGTCATCTGATCGCTCTCGCGCGTCATTTCATTCATTGCCCTTGCCCCATGCTCGAGCGCTCAACTCGATCGTCTGTCCTTTGCCAGCTTTAGGCAACTCTCGCGCATACATACATCAACAGCGACAGGTCAGACCCAGGCCCAGCGCACCTGTACATGCCCCGTCTTGGATCCGGCCGGTCGTGCTCGTCTTCGATATATCTCATTTCGGTCTCTTAAAGTCGTGACCATGTTACCAACACCTTCGGAACAACAGCTACAGCAGCAGCAGCCACCGGCGCTCGGTCAGGCGGGTCCAGCAGCTGGCCAAGGTGGTGTTTTACCCGTCGAAGCGCAACAGGACATGGGTCAAGCAGCAGCAACAGCAGCGGCGGCACCAGTGGCACCAGTAGCACCGGCGAAATTGTACATCCCATTTTCAGCCTCGACAGCAGCACTCGCAGCCAAGCAGGACAAGCCCTTGATACAGTCTTCCAATCTAAGCGCGCCCGTCGCAGCATCCTCCGTCCCAACCCGCACCGCCGTTCTCTTCCTCGGCAAGGACTGGGAGCGATGGCACCGCTACGACAGGGACTCTCGTCTGCAGCTGGGATGGCAGCCCCGCGGCGTAGCCAGCGCTGTGACAGACTGTCGGCATACTCACAGCCTCAGCTCCTCGTCCTCATCATCCTCTGACTCGGCCGGCTCGGGCTCCGACGACGAATTTGCCAAGCACGCCGCTGTTTTCAGCTCGGACGACGAGGATGACGACGAGTTTGCTAGGCGAATGTCCGGCTCCCAGTCCTCGTCTGCAGGTCAGCGCAGCGACAACGACGTCTTCTCCTTCCAGCGTCGGCTGACTCGGAGGGCAAGGCTGCTCTCTGGCACAAGTACTAGCACCATCCTCGAGAATGCATCATCTCGGCCGCAGTCTCCCGCATTTTTCTCGCCTTCTGCTCGTATTCGCGAGCGCAGATACTCTTCCAACGGGCCCGAGGCAGCCTTTCTTCGTCACGAGACTGTCATTGGCATTCACACGCCCCGGAGCCCCCACTCCAACTCGCCAGCCAGTTCGAGCGGATATCACACGCCATCAGAGCGCAAGTTCTCTCTGGCTCCGCTCTCCCAAATTTTGCCTGAGAGCTCCGGCTCAGCGCGTTCCGCAGATGGCCATCAGCAGCAGCAACGCCATCAGCCATCCGGTCGTTCGAATTCTACTTCGGCTCCGACCCTGGCGAGCCTTCAGATGTCCTCCTCCAAGACTGCGTTAGCCCCGGGAGTGGCACCTACTGCTCCAGCGTCATCGGCCGGAGCTATCGAGAGAGCAACGGGAGCGAACAAGCTCTTTACGGCTCACACAAATCGCACGAGCTCGACTCAGACAGTGAACCCTGACCGCACTCCAGCTGCCCGGAAAATCTCGCTAGTGGAGGGTCCGGCGAGGAAGAAATCACAACTCAGCAAGTCTCGCAATGAGTCTTCGTCGTCCCAAGTTGCTGAAAAGAGCGTAAAACAGCAGCATCATGCTGCCCAAGGCAATCGACGCGAAAAGCCATCTCGCTCTCATTCTCACAATGCTGCACGGTCGGGCTCGGCTCGCCAGCGTCCGCACCGCATACATCTCGCTTCTGCTCCACGCTGTCCCTCGAAACCGGTCGAGGGCACCCTCTATGACGAAGAGGGGCCCTTTGTTGAGGGTGCCGTGCAGGACGGTCTCAGCGTCCGGATCTTCAACGGGTACGATGATCCTTGTCCTCAACGGGAGCGATCCCGCCACGAAAATGCAAGCGGGACCGATCTCGGTCTGCATCTCGACGACGGCCCGAACGAGCAACGGGAGCAAGGAACTGGGGTCATCACTTACCTGATCACGACGCCGGACAATCGTGTCTCGTCTGCTGCCAAACTTCGGAGGTGGGCTATGGACAGCGATGGCAACTTCTATGCTGCCATGGAGATTAAAAGTGTTGAGGCCAAATTGCGGGCGGGTGGTGCGCTGCCAGAGGCGACGGGAATGAGCTTCGAGCATGGTGGCGGTGCTGTGGACGCGAGCGACTATCACCATCACTCGCGTGAGCTCATCATGTCCATGCAGGAGACGTATGTCGAGGACATTGTGCTGGAGATTCAGAAGGCGCAAACCCTCAATCCGGATCGGTCGACGGTCAGCCGTTTATTGGAGACGACGGACGGAAAGTATGTGCGGCTGGAGGAGGACTATCCGGAAGAAGCCTTCTTTGTGCTGGTCGGTTGTGAGGAATTCGAGCTCTATCCGGTCGTGGCCCTCGTCTTCGTAGAGGCGCTCCGAGCGCTGGCACGCTTCCACGACGCGGGATGGTTGCACGGCGATGTCAAACTGGAGAACTTGATGTTCGACGTGCAGGGGCGGTTGGTGGTGATTGACTATGAGAACGCGAACATGTTTCGCAAGCCGCGACGACGGAGGCAGCACCATCGTCATCAGCACAGGAATCATCAGCACCATGGGCAGCATCGCCCCAGAGAACCGCGCGGAGCGAGCTCGACTAGGCGGCCAGGAGGTGGCGAACGCTCGAGGCCGAGTGCAACTACGATTCGGTCGTCGTCTCCGTCGTCATCGCGGCGAGAGGCAAGGGCTGAGCATGATGAGACGAACACAAGGGACAGCTTGTCGGCTGGTGGAAAGGTACATTCGCGTTCATCCTCGTCGTCTCCGGGACCGCGTCGGTTGGCTTTGGACGCAGTTGGCGTGGACACGGATCGAACGGGCGCAGGAGACAGCCTTGAGCTACCACCTGGGGACGAAGCGGAGTCTGAGGGATTCAAGCTAGGTCTGGGCCTCCAAACGGGGACGGGGACAGGCATGGCTCGCGAAGACAGCCGGGCGAGCTCGCAAGTGCTCTACGCTGACGATGAGGCGGAAGCGTCGGATGAGGATGAAGACGATGAGCATCTGGTCCGGCTGATCTCGTATGATTGGACCCCGCCAGAGGCCAATCTGTCACCGTGGACATCTTCGTACCAAAGCACCGGCAGCGGTAATGTGGGAGGGCACGGAACTGGGCTTGGAGCTGGTGGAGATGGGGGCGGAGGACGGATGATGGGGCCCTCTGGCGATTTGTGGGCGCTCGGGTGTAACTTGATTCGAGCGTTTGCGTTACGCGATGGGATGCCGGATGTTGAAGTGCGCGAGATATTACTGGGGACCGGGCAGCGGGCGTTTTTCAAGCATCGAGCAAGTGTGCTTGCGAGCTTGCAGAAGGCAAAAGACGGAAGTGGAGGTGGTGACGATGGCGTCAAGGCCGCGGAGCACGCTGGGACCCCAGTGGCTACTGCTGATGCCGTCCCGCAGGACGAATCAACCGAGGCCGAGCCGCCGTCGACTCCCGCATCTCGAGTCTTATACCGCTTTAGTCAAGAAGCACCGAAGCTGATGCACTTCGTGCTGGCGCGGTGCGTGACCCCGTTCCCGTCCGAACGAGGGTGGGAAGCCGAGCTGGAAGGCTTGGCCCTGGCGGAGGAGCTGGAGAGGGAGAGAATTAAGGAGCCAATTCCTGCGAGTGATCTGCAGGGCTCTGCTGGTCAGGGCGCGAGTCTTAATGGAGCTTCGAACCAGCCGCCGCTGCGCAAAGTGGACGCTGAAGACGAGGAGCCGCCTCTATCGCACATCGACTTGTCCCTGCCCACCAGCGGCACTGTCTTGACGCCGACGGCCGCGATGCCCTCGAACGTGAGCCTTGACGGGAACGGAGCAGGTCCGAAAGGCGAATTGCCGCTCTTGATGGACGTTGCTCAGGCTGCTATCCTCAAAGCGATCTCGATGAGCGGGAGTATGTGGGTGCGGCCCAAGTTGGAGGAGGCGAGGAGGTCATTGGGCCTGGGCGGATGTGGAATTAACGAGTACGGTGACTGCGGTGGATACGGGTATGGTTATGGACCCGGTGAGGAGGAAGACGGGCCTCCTTACGGCGGCGAATATGGAGGAGCGTATTATGATGAGACGAGTGGGCCGGGCGCTTTCTGAAGAACTCTATGCTATTCACGCGCCCAAGTCCTCCTCCCTATACTTTGTCTTTTTATTCCTCGTTGTTGCACTTCTGTCTCCAAGAAAATACGTCACAAGCAATGTGCTTTGAATCATGACAAGAACGCTTCATCGGCAGCTTGTGAGTCGAGAGAGCGCAGAGCGTGGGAAAAGCAGCAAACATACATTGTTGCTGTTTTGGCCAGACAACAGGTGACATCTGTGGTCGTAGAGATATGTATACACTATGTAATTCATAGCTATCACGCTTCGCGACTTACGTTCATATCATAGCGCTAAATGGTAGCTTCTTAATTGCCTGAAAACCCTCTATCAGACAGATAGGGTTGCGGTAGTGGCTCCGTGCGAGTCCTAATACATGGGTGGGGCTGAAGTACTGAAGAACGGATGAAGGGTATATGAATAGGCAAGCTGCTCGCTCGACAAGGACGAGCGCAGTCCCGAAGAATGGAGAAGAGAAGACGGTATTGGCTCGCTTGCGTTAACGAGCCACAAGTTACATGTTACGTAACCAATAAAATAACGCAACAAACAAAACGTTCAGAAGTCATGTATATGTAGAACCCAACCACACAGCTCTCGGAGGGACAGGCGTGTGGACTGAGTTGGGATCGAGAAGTCTATGTGGAATAAGGCGATGAAGTAATGGAGGTGACTGGCTTCATGTTCAGACTACATATTGTGGCGTCAGGACTGTCTTCCTCGAGATCGAGGGCAAAGGGAAAGGTGTGAAGAGAGAGAACGATGCGTATCTGAGATTCTGTGCGTAACTGGTGGTGAGGAGGAAGTACATTCGACTGGATCGTCCGTAATCTCGACCCCTTTTTATCGTCCATGGTCCTGTGTCCGTCGTCTTTGACCCCCGCCCGCTCGGACCCAACCCTGCTTGCTGCCATGCCCCCCATCGCCCCAAGGGTCTCATCCCTGATGTGAACCTCGTTCCTCCCCCTCCTCCATCCCCTCAGCGATATTTCGACACCTCATCTCCGTCAGACAACCCATCTCGCCCCGACAAGTTCGTGTCAACGCCACAGCCGTCCCCCCCTCAATGTTGAAAGTCGTCCTCGACTTTCCCACTAACCCTTCGTCTCCATCTCCATGTCCCTCAACTGCCGCGCCCTCTCCTCTGCAATACCAAGCACTCCTTCCTTCCCCTTCGTCAGCCGACTGATCCCCTTCCCCGCCTTGATCTTCTGAGCGAAGTCTCGGCGGGCCCAATGCATGCCGGGCAAGCGCTCATCACTCTGCCAGGTCGGTTCAATATCCCCCGCCCACTTGACCAGGTAGTCGAACCGTTGACCGTCGATGAACTGTGTTGGCCGTCGGCCGAGAAAGGCAGAGACGCGGCGTTCGGGTCTGGAACCCTCCTCCGTCGTGCCGACGAGCGGTCTGGGTGTGACGGTCGTGGGGTCGCCATTGAAGCGTTCGAGGGCTTGGACAGGGAACACCGGGTGAGCTTTGAACCAGGAAGGTACTTCCAACCTGTAGGTGCCGGGTCGAATGAGTTCGGCGACCCGGAATGGCCCCATAAGCTTGGGGGACAGCTTCGCCTTTGCCTTCTGTGTTGGGTCCAGACGCTGCTTGTAGTGTTCCGCTCGGACGAGTATCCAGTCGTTGACGTCGGGCGTCCAAGCCAAGTGTCGCCGATTGTACTCCTCCGACTGACGTTCTTGTGCGCGGATGATGCGGTCTTGTACATCGGCGTGGAAGGCTAGGAGGGCGCCCAGATCTGTGACCGTCCCCGTGGATGCCGCGCCTTCTTGGTCTTGTATCTGATGGAGGGTCTCGGCCAAGGCCCGGCGACTGTATAACTGTGCCCACTGTAACTGTAGGTAAGTTGACTTAATAAGTCATAACTGTAACTGTACTGTAGGCGGCGGAGCCGGAAAAAAAATTAAGTTGACTGTAACTGTAGGGCCCGGGTACAGTCAACTGTACAGTTGATTAAGTTGGAATTTTTTCGGGCCCCAAACTGTTCAAACTTACTATGACTATATAGCACTGTTTAAGTTGAACCTGGCAGCCACTTTCAGTTTGAGAAAAACACTTACAGCCACTGACAGCCACGTACAGTTACTTACAGTTGACGTACAGTTACTTACAGTTGAAAGGCAAAACTGTGACTTAAAATACTTTTAAGTTACAGTTACTTTGAGAGTTTTTTTACAGTAACTGTTAGTGACTGTTACAGTGACTTAAACTGGGATTGGAGGTCCGTGCGCGACGAAAAAAATACAGTAACTGTAGTAACTTAAAGTCACTTAATTGTAACTGTAACTGTACTGTAGGTAAGGATGAGCCCGGAGCGCCCCGGAGTGCTCCGTACTCCGGGGCCCATACTCCGGGGCGCTCCGCTGACTTTCTGTGGTGCTCCGTGCTTCGTCTCTTTTGAGAGTTACACCAACATCTTACTCCGTACTCCGTCAAGATAAGGAGCACCATAGAAAATTTACTCCGTGCTCCGTCAAATTATGAAGTGTCTCAAAACGTCTACTCCGTACTCCGTAGCAACGGAGCCCGGATAATCCGGGGGAGCTCCGTACTCCGGGAGATGATCTCACAAATCTCAAAACATGGTATGATTTCAGATATGTGTATGCTTCTGATCAAGCTTGTAGCAGCTATGCTTAAGAGAACAGTCTGAGAGCGCTTGAAGAGCTGCTTTGGTCAGATTTAGACTGCGAGATGAGATTTGTGAAAATAAATTTTGAAAATTGACCCCCAAATACCCCCAAAATATCCATGTTTATGGAAAATCACTTTCCTTATGAGAAAGATGTGGAGGTCCCGGAGCGCCCCGGACTCCGGGGGTAACTCCGTACTCCGTCACTTTCACAGGTGTTTACTCCGTACTCCGGGGAATTTTTCGAAGCGCCCAAAGGTCAGCTCCGTGCTCCGGGAAATTCCTTGCGATGCTCAAACGTCTGCTCCGTACTCCGGCAACGGTGAGGTAACCTCTCGATTCTCACTCCGTACTCCCGGCTCCCCCGGAGTGCGGCCCCGGATAACCGGGGCGCTCCGGCAAAGCCGCTCCGGGGCTTACTCCGTGCTCATCCTTAACTGTAGGTGCTGGCGGTAAGTTATAACTGTAACTGTACTGTACTGTATACCCAAAATGGACAACTGTAAGTAACTGTCCGAGCCTTGGTCTCGGCCAAAGGGAACACGCGAGGGTTCCTAGCGAAGACGATCTTGTATGGGGCCTCTTGAGTCGTCTCTTGAGTCTGCGTGTTGTAGGCCATCATGGCCGCCGGTAGCATCATGGGCCAGTCGTGTTGGTCGAGTGCGACGGTGTGTCTCAGAAGCGTCCCTAGTTGTTGGTTGAGACGCTCGACTTGACCGTCGGTCTGAGGGTGATATGCTGCAGACATGCCGTGTTTGATGTCGAGCCTCTGCGTTAGCGCCCTCCAAAACTCGGAGGTGAATCGAACGTCACGGTCGCTGATGAGACGCCTTGGGATGCCCGTCCACGGGTAGACGTTCGAGAGGAACCGTTCCACCGTGTCCTTTGCCGAGTCGGTCGTCTTGCTGGCGTAAAAGATGGCAAACTTCGAGAACTTGTCCGCTACGACCGTGATGGCATCGAATCGTTGATCGCCGGCGGGTATCAACCCCGTGACGAAGTCGATCCCGAGGGTGTCGAAGACCTTAGGTGGACTGTAGATCGGGATGAGTTGTCCGTATTCCTTGTGGTGTCGTGCCTTGTTCGTCTGGCACTCGTAGCATTTTGTAACTGCCTCCAGGACTCGTGAGTTGAGGTCGGGGAATGTAAAGATGATCTTGATCGCCTCGGTTGTTCTCTTGACGGAGGGGTGGCCGGCCCGAGGTGACTTGTGGAACTCATCGATGATCGTCTGGATCTTGCCTTCTGGAACGCAGATCCTGATCTGATCCAACCTGGGGCCCGAGCGTTCGAAGAGGAGGTCGTCCTCAACGAAGAATCTCGGATGAGATCCCCCGTCTTCCTGTCGCGCCGTCATGGCCACCTGCGCCTGCTTCTGCAGCCTGGGGCTCCTCCGCTGTCCCTTACTCTTGTCCGAGCCGCCCACGTCCTTTCCTCCTTCGCTCCACCGCCCTCCAGTCCCGTCCGTACCGTTCATCCTCTTTCCATCCTGAATATCCGGTTGCTGGCCGCCAACCCTTGGTTCCCTGTCCTCCACGATGTCCGATTGCCGATCGCCAACCTTTGGTCCCTTGTCCTCCACGATGTCCGTTTTGTGCTTCTTGTTCCTTCGTTGTTCGCCCACCAGAGAGTCCGAGTCCTCCACAGTGTCCGCCGTTCCTTCACCCTTACCCGCCAGCCGATGTCCTCCAGATGCTCCCGCTCCACCGCTGTCGACCGTCGAACGATGTTTCCCAACCGAAGAGCCCGAGTCCACCGCGGTGTCCGTCGAACGATGTTTTCCAACCAAAGAGCCCATGTCCACCACGGTGTCCGTTCCACCCAAAGAGCCCAAGTCCACCACGGTGTCCGTCGTTCCTCCACCATTGTCCGCCAGATGTTTTCCTCCAAGTGTACCTTCTCCACCATTGTTTTCCCCGTCTCCTTCGCTTTCATCCGCCGCTGTGTTCCCCCCCTTCTTGTTGAGGTCGTCCTCGGCCTCTTCTTCTTTTTTCTTTTTGGTTTTTTCTTTTTTCTTCTTCAACTGGTTGTAAATTCGCCTGTATGTCTTGTCGTTGTCGTATGCTGTTGTCCAAGATTGTCGTTCTTTTGTGTCGAGGATGATGCTGGTTGATGTCGTGTCTTGCTTTTGTACTTGTTTAATGGTGAGGTACTTGATTTGTTGTTCGGTGTTTTGTTCTGGTAGAGGGCTGCGGGAGAGTGCGTCAGCGACGTTGTTGAACGAGCCCTTCCGGTACTCCACCTTGATCTTGTCTCGGAGCGGAGCCAGGGCAAGAGCGAGTCGTTAGAGTCGTCCTGTTGGTGCTTCAGACTTGAGGTCCCAAAGGTACTTGAGCGCCTGATGGTCACTTCTGACGGTCAGATGTGATCCGTCGATGTAATGGGCCAACTTCGAGACGGCCCACACGACGCACTGAAGCTCCAGATCCGTGGCACCATATCGAGTCTCTGGGCTCTTAGTTTGTCGAGAGATGTAGACGACGGGATGCTCCTTGCCGTCCTCCTGCAGCTGAATAAGAGCGGCTCCAAATCCGGCGGCGGACGCGTCGACGTCCAAAACGAAAGGTTTGGTGTAGTCGGGGCGTCGTAAGATTGGCGTGGTAGTCAACGCCCGCTTCAAGTCGTCGAACGCTCGCTGCTGCCGCTCCGACCATCGAAATGGCTCCGTGTGGATAGCCTCGTTGATGGGCTTGGCCCTTGCTGCGAAGTTCTCTATGAACTTCCGATACCACGAGGCCATGGCGTAAAAACGCAAGGCCTCTTTCGCTGTGGTCGGTGTAGGGAACTCTCGAACCGCTCTTGTTCTCTCCTCGTCCACCATGATGCCTAGGGCGTGGGCCCGGTAACCCAGAAGTTTGAGGCTGGTGAACGCAAAGGCGCACTTCTTTGGCGCGATCGTGATACCGGCATCGCCAAGGGCCGAGAGGACGCTCCTTACGTCGACGAGGTGCTGCTCATAGGTCGGAGAAAACACCAGGATATCGTCCAGATATGCGATGGCGCAGATGAACCGGAATGCTGCGAGGATGTTGTTGAACACCCGTTGAAAGAAGGCGGGTGCCGTCTTCGGTCCGAAAGGCATTCGGTTTCAAAGCCTCGTGCCGAACATGGTGATGAAGGCGGTGAGCTGTCGAGTCCTCTCCGTGCAGGCGAACTGGTGGTAGCCTTTGTTGCAGTCGACGATCGTGAGGAAGACCGCCGAGGTGAGGAGTCCGTAGATCTCGTCTGTCTTGGGTGAGAAGTAGCTGACATCCTTCGTTACGCTGTTGAGCGGACGGTAATCGACGCAGAACCGGAGTTTGTCCCTTTGGGGAACGAGGACGACTCCCGAACTGTGTGGGCTCGTGCCCGGTTCCGAGAGGTTGAGCTCGTCGTGTTCTCGCAAGGCCTCCTCGATGGCCGTCCTCTGTGCGGGTGACGTCCGTCGTGGTGGCTCACTATGCTTCCACCCGTCTTGTCCGTCCTTTAGTTCGATATCGAACAATTCTTGCTCGTACAGACCTAGAGGGCGTTCTTTGGTTGGCCACACTCTTTGGGCCTGCAGAACGGCAAGGAGTGCCTCTTGTTGCAAATCATCGAGGCTTGACGAGACAGCGACCTGGATGGCTTCCGATCCATGAGGGTATTCGATTTCCAATTCTCGGAACGTCGTGTTCTCCTCCTGAGAAAGTCCGGATAGATCGATCGGACTCGTGCCGTCCGTCGCATCAGTAGTGACCGTAGTTGCCGACGTTTGTTTGGCCCTATTCTTGCCCTTTGATCTGATGAGATCTGCGGTCAACGCTGGAGCCCGACGGAAGGTAGCAGTCCAGGTGGTTGGGTCGCAGACGACGCCAACCTCGACCATGTTGTCAACCCCTAGCAGCCACCCGTCCGCACATCGATCCACCTCGTGGAATTCACACCACTCCATCTTCTCCTCCCCATCTCTTCCCACGAATGTGACCGGGAGCACGACGACTGACTTTGTCATCTGCCTGTCTCCGTCGTCGAACCCGTGCAGCTCGATCTGCTGAGCGGGTAGACGTTCGACGTCCGGCGCGATCGATTTGAGTGCGCGGGTAGAGATCAAGCTGATCTCTGAACCAGAGTCGAGAAGAAGCTCGTATCGGTCCTGGCCCTCAACTCGGACGCAAAGCTTGAAGGTCGTCGTGTTGCGGTGTAAGGTTCCTGGTTCTCGTCCTGACGGTCGCGTTGATGTCTTGTGGATGATCTTAACGCTCCGTACTCGTCGGACATCATGCTCGGACGTAGAGTCGTCCGAGGTGGCGTCATCCGTGCACGAGTCTTCCTCATCTTTGTCGGAGCTCGAGTGTGAACAAACGATTGATGCGAGGGTACGCCTTCTCGACTCGGCGAACGTATGCTCTCGTCTTCTCGTCTTGACCGTTGGGGCAGTCACGCGCGGCGTGGCCGGTCTGATGGCAGACGAAGCAGCCTCCATTTTCTCGGTCCCTCTTGCGTTGCCGACGTTCCTCTTCCGTCAGAGGGGCTGAGTTCGACCGGGAACCCGAAGCGACGGCGCTGGTACGAGCCTTCGTCTTCGAGGCTCTCTTGTTCGTGGTCCGTCTCTTCCGGAATCGTCCTCCCTCTCCCCTTCTCCACGTCGTTCCTCCTGTCTCCGTATCCGTGTTGGAGTCATCATCGTTTGGGCTGGAGCGAACCCAGACGTTTAGCTCGGCACGAACGTATGACTCCCTCTTCGTCATCTTCAGAAGGTAATCGTTCCAGGAGGTGGCGGACTCCATCGGTTCGTACAACCTCGTTTGCCAGACTGACGGGAGCCCATTGTGGACGAGGCCAACGAGCTCGGATACCGACCTTTGGTTGAGGAGAGGCATGACGTCTCCTTCTGCGATGTTGACGCTCGGTGAGTTGTAGATGAGGAGCCGAGCGACGGACTCCATGCCGATCAACCAGTATTTGTCATACAGGTATGTCGACAGAGCCTGCCGTTTCGGTTTGAATGTGCGTCCGAGCATCTTGAGGGAGGCGGAAGAAGGGTCCTCTGTCCACTTCTGGAAGAATGCTGTCCGCCACTCCTGCCAGGTCGTCGGACGCGGGAATAGGGAGTCAAACCAGTCCTTTGCCTCCCCACGCATGCACGAATGCAAGACCCCCAGAATCGCCCTGTCCTCGTACAGCCCGTTGGATCGAAAGTGCTCCATGTGTGCCCAAAAGGCGAGGGGGCGTTTATCGCGTGGATTGAAGTCTCCCAACTCAGACTGTCGGGGAATACGAGGCTGGTCGTCGCGAGGCGGACGACGATCTTGCGGGGGGTAGCCTGCTCCAGTCGGACCTGGAGATCCAGGTGGGCCGCCAGGGGTGGTCGAAGGCCTGCCTGGGGGAGGTCCAGGTGGGCCACCGCCGGGGCTGCCGGATCCACCACCATCAGGGCCAAAGCCACCGGGACTACCTGGTCCACCGCCGCCGGGACCGGAAGGTTGTCCGCCTCCACCGCCTCCGATTCCTCCAGCCGGTCCATACTCGCCCTGCGTACCGAGTCGTCCAGCATACTCGGCTTCTGACGCCGGTGTGCCGAAGGAAGGGACGAGACCGCCATATGGGGTGCTGGTTTGTCGAGGTGGCCCAAACATCGATATGGCTTCGATAGGGTGCCGAATCGAAGGCCGGGCGGTTTGGATCGGCGGTGTTGAAGGAGCGAAGGTGACAGACGGCCGTGGTGCCACCGCGGTCGGAACTGTGTCGGGTCTTGACGACGCCGTGACGGCGGAGGGAGTGACGAGAACGGTTCGATCGGTCGATGTGGTGGACCGAGAGCCTGTTCCCGCCTGTGTTCCGCTGTGTGTCCCCTCCAACAGCTCCAGAACCCGGGACATGCCTTGCTCCAATCGATCGATCCGGGACATGCCTTGCTCGAGCCGATCGATTCGAGCCCGGCTGATACTCGTCGTCTCCAACGAAGAAGAGGTATCCGACCATGCCACCTCGGGCAGGTCCTGTCGAAAAGACTGTCCCATGCGGGGCTCTCGAGCCTTGCCCTTGATCGTTTGCCGACGTTCGCGGCGGAGGAGGGTATAAACCCGCTGATCCGCCATGAACTTCTCCGCTCTCTTGAGACGAGCGTCGAGGCCGACACCTTGAGTTTCCGAACCGTGTACGAGGCCGTATCGATCCTCAAGTCGAATCGCCTTCTCCAGCTTCTCTTCGTCCGTCATGGGACGTTCGGGAGTCTCGGCCTGGGGTTTTGCCGACGTCGAGGGGCGATCGGTCGCTGTTGGTGTAACCGGCAGATCTTGACTCTGCTCGGCTTGTGAGGGTTGGTCGAAAGAACGTTCGCCGGAGAAGGCTTCGCGTTCGTGGGCTGGCGACCCAGCCATTTGGGTCGCGGTCGCCATTGCTACAATGGGACAAGATAGGTTAGGATTCAGTCGCCACGACTGATCCAGAGTACACGCCGCGTGTACTTACAGTGCAAGCTCTCTTGTATGAGCGGCCACGCTCCTTTGACGAGGCGGAGCTACCAAAATCTGTGGCGTCAGGACTGTCTTCCTCGAGATCGAGGGCAAAGGGAAAGGTGTGAAGAGAGAGAACGATGCGTATCTGAGATTCTGTGCGTAACTGGTGGTGAGGAGGAAGTACATTCGACTGGATCGTCCGTAATCTCGACCCCTTTTATCGTCCATGGTCCTGTGTCCATCGTCTTTGACCCCCGCCCGCTCGGACCCAACCCTGCTTGCTGCCATGCCCCCCATCGCCCCAAGGGTCTCATCCCTGATGTGAACCTCGTTCCTCCCCCTCCTCCATCCCCTCAGCGATATTTCGACACCTCATCTCCGTCAGACAACCCATCTCGCCCCGACAAGTTCGTGTCAACGCCACACATATACACCTTTCCCCTCAAATAGCGTACGTACTTCGTTGAGCTCGTTGCGCACTCCCACTGGGAAAGACCATGCCAGCATAACCATTATTGTCCCTCATGCATGCCTTATGCCTCATGTAACTCTCTAACATCTCCACTTCTCATGCAACTGATAATATACAGTCTCGATTCTCATGACAGATACACAAATCCAACCGTCCGTTTGTCGTGCGGACAGCGGAACGATCTCGTCTTGGCTTCGGATTTGCTCCCTGGATGAGAACATTACTCTCCCGCCCAATACTCTGTGCTGGCTAGCACAATACATAAATTGCGACATGCCATGCCAGGCCTAGAACCAACGCCCTTCTACTTTTTGGCTGCCACCCCTTCGGCCTTATTCCTTCAATTCCTGAGCTTCTTTGCTCATCTTCCTTCCATTCCCGAGCTTCTCATCTCACACTCACAAACAAATCAAACGTGACAGCGGGCAGCGATGCACCTGCTTCTTCGGCCTCATTTGACAGACAGAAGTCTATATAAGGAGGCCAAGAGGATCGAAGGATGTTGCTTTTCCCAACAAACCATTTGCCCAAATTCGTCTTCTCCTTCTTCGCTCTTTAGGCGGGTCCTTCTGAGCTCATACATGCTCTTCTCACACCTTCGAAATACTTTCCCCAATCGACATCACCTAATCCGTCAACTTCTCCAATTCGTCTCCCTCTCCAAGGCAAGTGGCTGGTTTGCGTATCTTCCCCTTCTGCCTCCGCTTACCAACTTCCCATTCTTCCTTCTCTCTACCCGCACATCACGATCTGCAACCACAGTCGTAACATACCATAGCAGCCAGCACCAATCACCACGAGCTTCCGTCATGAAAGCCTCAGTCCTGAGCCTCCTGATGATCGCATCTGTTTCGGCATCGCGATTCGGCATCGAAGGTGGTGAGTAGGTACGCCGAGCTGTTCAATTCTGAAGCATCACAGCGCCTTTCTGACCGCAGTATCACATCGTCCCTACGTTCGGGCTATGGTGAATTTTCAGGATCGTCACCGCAGCTCCCGCATAACGGAAAAGGACCTCACCAGCTTCCAGACCAACGTCCAAGAAATGCAGCGACCTCCGATCGTCGCTCGGAAGGAGGACTAGGACAGCGACGTGCTCAGATGAGCGACCCCAGAGGTGTAGCTCGCGGCTACGTGGACATGTACCAAAGGGCTGCGGAGGTGTTCAAGGAGAACAACGAACGTACGCCCAAGATGGGAGCGAACCAGCACATGGGCTCCCTTCCATCAAAGGCCTTGGTCGACATGCCTTCGCAAACTTCCACCATCCTTGTAAAAGGGCCGCTTCCTCGTCGTCTCGAATCAGCTGCAACAGCTACGGTCGACCACGACGCGAAAACATGTCTTCAGGTCCGAGAAGAGGAGGCGATTGGACTGACCCTGCTTTACATTTCCTCGGTGGCCGGAGCAATCGGTCTAGGCTACTGGCTAGGAACCGTAGTTCCGAGGCCCAGTATTCATAAACATCATGAACCTCACGACGCTCAAGCTCGGCCGTGATGTATGTAGTAGCCCCACCCTAATGATATTGGTCGAGACTTTGTCGCGATCATGTGTGCGCGTAGGAGTGTTTCTGAACCGAGAAGTCATCGCAGGATGAACCAGATTCAGTACAAGTTATGCACGTATGTTTGCATCATCTCCACAATTTGGAATCACTCGGACAAATACATATTGTCAGTTCGTGATTTGTTTAGACCAACGTGCCAACGTTCTTACTCAACCGCGCCTTACGCCTTACTCAACCGCGTATCAATTTTTCCTGAGCGTCCTTCCTGCGCCAGAAATCCTCAAGCGACGGGACGCGACGGTAATCTCGTTTATTGTGTCCAACGATTCATCCCTCATGCTCCGGTGTACATGGGTCCCGAGGCGCAAAGTGGTTCTGCCTGCTTGCACCAGCCCGCAAAAATGGTTGGTGACTCGTCGTACACTACTGTCAGAAAGTGAGTTTCAAAGGTATTAAAGCGAGCCCTGCGTCATGAGTCCCTTCGACAAGTTCGATCTCTTACCCTCCTCAGCATCGCAGCATCAAGAATCACCCATTTCCATTCAAAGCGGCTGGTATCGCTCACACTTCCCTTATTTCTGCCTTCTCCCTTCGCATCCCTCCTTTCCTTCACGCACGTTCCGATTTATTTCAACAGTCTTCAGTCATGAGAAGCTCGGTTCTTGTCCTTGCCATGATGGCGTCCACATCGACTTCGAAGATAGGCCTGGAAGGTGGTGAGTGGAATGTCGCTAGGTCTGATTGGCAGCTGTTCAGTACAACTAAGTGATGAACACTTCTCCTACGAATGGCTTGCGGTCGGAATTAGGATCCCCTTCCCAGTCAAGCTCAGACAGTCATCTTAAAAGCACGCTGGCAGACCGTGCACTCCCCTGGCCTCAAATACTGTCAGCTGGACTTGGAGCAGGAGTAGGGGCGCCACTTATGTTCTCAGGTCTGTACTACTACCAGCTCCGATTCAACAAGCCGACGGCGAGAACTCAGCTTAGCCTACCCAGGCACATTCCTCGAGACAACCCTTCGACCAACGATGGCTCCATCAGTCTCTGTGGAAAAGCGCCCCCTCTGACTCTCGAATCGAACACTTTGGCTGCGCCCAGTGGCAATGCTCAACATCTCGACGCAAGATCCATGCCACTCTGGCAGGCGTTCGGTCTCGGTTTCGTGTTGTCGTTACCCTTCGGTGCAGCAGCCGGATCCTTGGGAGGATTCATTCACAACGCTACCGTGGACAAGGCGGATCGCAAGAAAACGTCGCCTTCCCCTGCAGTCCCATGATTCCGAAGGTGTAGAACGTTGTCGTATTTGACACGTGTGGTCTCATGTATGTGAAACATTCATTCGAATCAAAACGAGAAACGCAGCTGCAACCGCTGGAGGTTTGTCACAGACCCTTCAAAGAACGTCCCACCTCCCAGACTTGAAGCGGGTTACGTTCGTGGAAGCGGTAGACAGTATCCCCTTGATATACTTCAACATTTTCTGCAGGAACCGATATGCTTGCATACGAGTACGTACATATCCACCTAATTCAAGCGAACATGCGTAGCAACGACGCTTCTAACCGCGTGAACTCATTGCCTCGTGAACTTCATTGCATCATGCATCATGCATCATGCCTCATGTCTTTTGAATGCACAGAATGTTGAAAGAATAGTGCAACACGTTGCCTCAATGACGGTGCTCGATTGCTTGAGTTAACGGTCACAGCATACTGAGACGGATAGTGCGCCCATTACACCCACACTGAGAGTTGACGCAAAGGACTGTCTCCTTTAAATCATCGCCGATTCGTGGTCGCTGCTGCTTAGACCAAGGAGTCGCGAGCATGAAAGCCAGATGCTGTATTCCCGACTTCGTCCTTCTACATCCGCAATTGTGCGGCAAGCCTCGGCGCATGGGCTTCAATGACTTCCATGAAAGAGGGGCGAACGTCAATAGGCAGCCGAGGAGGAGACTGCGGAGGCGAGTTGATAGGACTGTTTGGAGGGGCAACCACACCTTGTTGTGGAGGCGGAGGAGCTGGCGTCGGGGCTGTCTCAGGGGTTCGTGGAGGAGGACGATCCAGCCGAGGCTCTTCCATTCTTGCGGGTCCTTCGAAGCCGTAGTGCTCGATGGCTCCTGTTACGGCGGCACTTGGGAGGATCCAACCCCAAGGCATACTGACTCGCTTCTCGGCTCGGGCAGGCTGAGCCCGGGACACTGGGGGCAATTGTTTTGGGTTACGTCTGTCAGACAGCAGGTACATAGCAGAACTAGCGAACGGCGAGTCTACTTACGTTGTGCCATCAGCGCCAAAGTTATAACCTTCAGCAGTGTTGATACCGAAACCATCGTGAAGAAGGCTAGACGGAAGAGAGATGAAAGAGATGTAAGGGGTCTGGAAGGGGAAATAGCCCACCTCGTTGGCGAGGTCAGGAGGAAGAGGAGGATGAATGAGATCGTGATAGTGAGGCAAGAAATGGGGGTCACTCTCAAGGTCTCCCATTTATAGTCCACCGTCTGCAAGGACAACGATCTTTCCGTATCGCCTTCCCAATTTGTCAGCGGTATACACGAAGCGAACACCGCGGTGAATATTCTCGGGGCTGGAAGGAACCAAGGGAGAAGGGAGGTGCTTGAGCACGAGCCATGGTTTTCCAAAGCAGCGAACTGTCACGGTCGGATGGCAAACGTTCGACGAAGCTTGAGGCTTGAGGCTTGCGGGCTGGGAGCTTGAGCGAACAGGTAGAACGATTGTTCTGTCGGAAGAATAAGTACACGGTCGGAGAGCGAAGCGTGGGCATGGATTGCCGATCGGAACACTCGGCCGCAACGGCAAGTCAGAGGATCAGCAACCCAGATGGAGACTGCTGTGGACCGCATTTGCGTTTGTTGATGGGGCGTACGTAGAAGGGAGTGAATGTGTGATGAGGCCGAACGCGAGATCACCGTCGGAACCTTGGAAGTTGTTCGAACCCCCAGGCCCCCAAAAGCGACGTCCAGAGGGGTTGGATGGTGTGCTTGAAAGCGACATGAAAGGCCGGAGAGAGTGATTCGGAAGGAAGGGTCAACCGTTGGCAGAACGCGCTGCTGATACATTTCATTAGCGTTGAGAGAGCGAGCTGACCAGGCGAAACGGCTGTTCCGTCAGTTCAGCGACGCTGCTTCGTTGCCGACTGATCGAAGTTGAGCCATTGATTCAAGTGAAAACTCTGCTCCCTCTATGCTGTATTTTCCCGCCTTTGTGCAACTTGACCTGCACCTGGTTTCATGGGCTCTGACTGAAAACGATCTGCTCCGTAACGTTCACATCGAGCAAACCAGCAATAATGGGGGACAGGCGATTTCGCGACAGATCCGCCAATCAATGTTGCATCCCATTCCACACATACAGCAACGAATACACATTCTCATCGCCCACCGCACGTACGTTTGCCTTGAGCTCGTTGAGAGCTCCCTGCACCTCTCTCAACACGGGAGCAAATTCGTTGTTTGCGCGAGGCTTCAGTGCACTCGATCCGTGGCTTGTCAGCACCGCAGCGAGCCAGCGAAGATGGAATTCGAAGTGACCAGCACTTCCATTCAATGCTGATGAAAGGACCGCCTTCTGTGCCAAGCCTTCGATCTGCTTCCTGTTCGCGTCCCGGGCCGTTGCGTCCGTGGTGAAGGGTGACATTCTGGAGACGACCAGGCGGAGAAGGGGAGCAAGATAGCTGGCGGGGATCTGTCGGGCCACGAGCGCGATGTCGCTCGGTGGAACTCGCTCGTAGACCTCGGCCGCAAGAGCCTTCTCGCCCAGCTTGAGCGATCCGACCAAAGCACGCACGTGTTCGCCCTCATCACTTGCTTCTCGGACGCTTGCAGGTGTCAAGCCGAGATCGAGTTCGAGAGGATCAAAGGCAGCACCCAGCCCCGCTGCAGCAGCATCGAGACTGTAGAGCAACAAGCCGGAAGTGCTGGCAGCTGCCCAACTCCGACCAGTCGGACTGAAGCGAACGCACTTCGATCGCGCAACAAGTCGAGTGTTGCGCTTACTCAGATCACCGTGCTGAACGCCAGGAAGTGTCCGATCGAGTCGTTCCCGAGCGGTCAGGTCTTCCTCTTCGTCCATGCCATTGAGCATCTCGGCAGGCCCGGCTTCTGTCATCTTGCGCGAGTCAAGTCGGTCCAGTGTGCCGTGGTGAGCCAAATTGCGGCTAATCGTCCATCGCTTGAGCAGGACACCTTCCCGCACATCATAGAGGCAGATGAAATTCGCATTGCCGCCAGCCAGGACACGGCGACCGTCCGCCGAATATGTGACCGAGGTGAATGCGGCCCCGGCTGAGGCATTTCTGCGCGACATCTTGTCATTCGCTTTCCGTCCTGCCGCAATGTCACGTCGGCAATCGAGGACAGCTGTCTGCTTGCCCGTCTTGGCGTCGAAAAACGCCAACTGGCCGTCCAACGTGGCTGCGCACACTTCGATACCGTCGGGTCGGAAGGCAATCGCTAGACCATCTGCATTCAGTTGGAACGGTTCCACGTTGCCGCTCCGCCCGAAAAGCTCCCAAAGCCTGATAGAACGGTCCCAGCTGATGCTGGCCAGCATACCACTGCCTTGCGGGTCAAAGGCAAGGCCGACGACAGGACCGGTATGTCCAGACAAGATGTCCAGGATTCGACCGGTCTGGACTGACCACATGTATACCTCGAAGGTGTCCGTGCTGCCAGCGCACACAACTTCACCACTCGACTCAACCGCAATACAGCCAAATTGGACGGGGCGGGGCGCAGTCAGCGTTCGGAAATTGCGGTAGCGTAAAAGGTCGTAGGCTCGGACCGTGCCGTCGAGACTGGCTGAGAAGAGTACTTGGCCTCTTTTGGCGAACTCGATGGCGCTGACTGGCGCCGAGTGGTCGGAGAAAGTTGCGGTGCAGAATGAGCTCGAGGTATTCCACAGCTTGATCTTGCCATCATCACCGCCCGTGGCTGCGAAGCCGCCGTCGGGAGCGTAAGCCACCGTGTTCATGTCGAAGAAGTGGCCCTGTTGCTTGAGGATGTAGGACTCGCTCGCCCATTCCCAGACAAGAAGCTGACCGAGTCGACTGGCACCGAAGGCAAGCCAGTCTCCGGAGGGGGAGATGGCGACCGAGGTGATCTTCTCGGAGGAAATGCTGAGTGTGTGTATCGAGGTGAAGGAAGGCAACTCGTGTAAGGTGAAGATGCCAGAGGAGAATCCGACGACTAGGAGCGCAGACGCCCCGATGGCCTGCGAGTGATGTAGAGCTACTGAAGTAACCCTGGCATCTGGTTGGTAGAAATAGTGCCTCGAAGCAACGCCCCATCGCACCCCGCCAATCGTACTTGCAAGTTTCGAGCTTCCCGCCTTGGTGTCGATGCCGTCCATCTCCATCGGGTCCTCTTGTGCCTCGTCTTCGTCGCTTCCGTCCTCATCCCAGCCTTCGAGTGCGGAGTCTTTGCTCTTCCACACAAAGCACGCACCATCTCTACTGACGGTGTAGATTTCTCGTTCGTCTGCGCTGAACCATGCTCCCAACACTTGATCGCGATGCCCCGCAAAGGTTCGGGGACGGAAGCCTTGGAGAGGATGGAGACTGTAGAGCCGCGCAGAGAGATCCTTAGAAGTAGTCAAAATGAATCTGGAGAGTACAGATCAGAGATGTCAGCAATCGGACCACAGAAAATTTCATGAAAGACACGGGACAGAGATGAGGGCCTGCGCAGCGACCCTTCAGTAACATGCGTTAGATGTCCGCTATGAAAGCAGCCTCATTAAATCAGTTTTTGTTAGGCA
Source organism: Tilletia caries (assembly GCA_032718865.1). Lineage (NCBI taxonomy): Eukaryota > Fungi > Basidiomycota > Exobasidiomycetes > Tilletiales > Tilletiaceae > Tilletia > Tilletia caries. The sequence goes on along the minus strand of JALUTQ010000046.1, from coordinate 560,291 downwards.
TCTTGAGGGTCGCCTACGCTGCACAGTCCTTTGATTCAGAGTGGGAGTATGGAGAGAGGGGGTAAAGTACTTACTGATCATCCTTGGACCATGTGATGCTGAGAATATCGTTGTGGTGACCGACGTATGTCCGATGCAGTACGAAGGGAGCAAAGTCGCTGGCCGCGGTGAGGATGTTTGGTGCACGCCAGACCTGCATTTGCGAGCCGTGCGTGACAGCGACAAAGTTTCCGTCGTGGGAGAACTTAGCATCGCGCAGGGGCTGCTTGAAGTTGATATGCGCCAGGACCACGCGTCGTTGGGAGTGGGCCAACACGGCCCGGCCGTCGACATCAGCGATAAGCAAGATGGCGGGGTTCGCCGGTGACTGTGCGATGCGTGCGACGGGTTTTCGCAGCTCGATAGGGAGGGTTGTGGAAGTGTTGCGGAGGAGGTGGAAGAGCGAGACCCGGTTCCCGACGGGTGAGATGAGGGTCGAACCGTCTGGGGTGAAGAGCACGTTGCCAGTCTGATACACGCTCCCGATCAGATTCGAGAACGCGAACGACGCAGAGCTCGGCGCAGTAGGGGCCGGCCTTGAGCTTGCGGCTGCCATCTCTTCGACTCAGCGTTGGTGGTCGTCGTGATGATGATGATGGTCGTGGTCATGCTGCGAAATCAAGGTGAGGGAAGGACGAAGGAAGACCAAAAAAATTTGAGCAGGAAAGACTCGCTTAGTCACGCTTGTCACTCTCCTGCTTCTCCATACCGCTTGCACACCGTTCCACTCAAACAGCAGCAACACCTCGAGTCCCTCGAACCCCCTCGACGCAGCTTTGGCGCTATTCCAATTCCTGGTGCGGCGGACGAGGATAAGGGGGAGGGTGTGGGCAGTAGAGCTGATGTAGCTCTGGTACCTACTCATGCCTCATGTCCAGATAAAAGAAGGCTGATAAAGCAAACGAAAGGATGTTCTGTAACACGTTGCTTTGCACTGCAGTCAATTTCCTTGGGCAGCAAAGATGAAAGGAAACCTATTTGTGTGTGGGTACTCTCTTCGTCCAGCCCAACTTGGTAACACTCTTCGCACTGAAAAACGAAGTGTGATCAATTGCGTGAAAGACAGCGAGGTCGAAGCGTCGAAAGGTGGTATGAAGCGCGGTCACGCAGTGCCAAGGCCACGCAGGGGCATAGGGGAAAGTACATTGTCTCTTCGAGCTGTTCGGCTTCGCCTCAGTTGTCGCGCTAAAAGCAGTAGGGGTTAGGGTTGGGGCAGTCGTACTGGGGACAGGGGGCCGCCTCGCAGTCGCAAAAATTCTTGCACTCTTGTTCGGTTGTCTTAAAGGACTGGTGCATACAAAAGGCCATGCACTGCGGAGAGGTCGGAAGAGCGTAGACCGACGCAGGATACGGTCAGTAAACGCGTGTTCTCTCCTGCTCGGATATGTCCTGAGCTGTGCTCACGGTTGTGGGAGTGATTTGGGGGACGGCTGGTTGATTGCCTTTGTGCTCGCACTGGGCACATTTCATGCACTGTGATTTCGAGCAACCACAGAAGGGAACAGAATCAATGTCAACCTTCGGCCTGTCGCAACTTTGCAAAGTCGAAACATCAGGCATCAGGGCTCACCTTATTGTAGACACCTTTATCAGGCACGGAATGGGACTTGGCCTTGGCGACCTTGATGCACATCAAAACCTGAGAGGGAGACGGAGACCGTAGTCACGGGATGCGGATGCCAAACAAGAACAACAAAAGGTCAGCCTGTAGCCCTGTCGGAATGTCCCCAGAGCCCAACAGGAGGGTCTACTTACATCTTCGTCATGAGTGGCAGAAGCAGAGCCCATGAGGACCGAGAGGAGGATGAGGAAGGGTGCGTTGGCGATTTTCATCTTGGAGCTGCTGAGGAGAGTGAAGATTGCGAAGAAGGGATGATGATGTATGAGAGAAAGACGAGGGCAAGAGGAACGTACATGTTCAAGGGCCGCGTACTTATACGTTCCATCCCACAATTTTAGGGCCTTCGCTTGTCTCCGAAATGTGATGTCAGGTAGACATTATTAGGGTCACGGAATCACGCCCCCTCTCCGGGACACCGCCTGTCGCCGTCAGTATGAGGCAGGCATGAGGCTGCACGTTGCATAGATGAAAAGAGAGTTGCAGCAAGGGAAGGCAGTGCACGCTTGGCGGGCGTAACACAGAAGAGCCGTCACCGGAACATCTCATCTCCACCCTTGTTCTTCACATGTGCCTCGGTCTTGTTGCAACCTGTAAAAGCGGTTCCTGTTATAAACACAATAGCTCTTGCTCGCCGTCGAGGTCCGAACGAGAGCGTGAGAAGGTATGTAATTGTTGCTATCCAGGCTGCGAACGCGTCGTCACATCACGATCGCGTCGTAGTCCTTCCCATCCTGGTACCACATCTGCGGTCGCTACTTCACTGCTGCCGTCCATCCTTGCAACGCGCAGTTCAGCTTCTTCATCACTGATTGCTTTTGACCCATCCCATCCCGCCCTGGGAACGTTTATTCCGAGTTTGGATTCTTTGTTTGTTGCGTTGATTATGCAGTCAGCATTGCTGATCCTCTTAATCCTTCCTCTTCCGGCGAACGTCCTCATTGTAGCTCAAGGCCCGGGTATGGCCGATCGCTCACGTCCATCTATGCCCATGTAGCCCAAAGGCCCGTTCTGCTGTCCGGTCACGACGGCGCGAGAAGAGGCCATGCTGCTCCCAAGTCCCACAACCGTCTCGTCGATATTCTGTGATTTCACAGTACCGCAGTACCCCGATATAAAGGATAATGTATTGACCCATCGAGCAGGGACTGCACCAGCTAGCGCCGAAAACCTAGCGTACAATCTGGTCAAGAACGGATTTTTCGGGGTTCGCACAGCTAAAGCGAGGTGCGGCTGGGCGGGCTGACGCTCTTTGACTTCATTCACCAGTCGTCAGCGGAATACCTGAGACATTCCCGGACGTCGAGCTTGCTCGAAAGGGGAAGCGTACATTCACTCCTTGCTAAGATATGCAGCCCCGATGCCTTCCGTTTGGAGAGAATCTCGGGCTCCTGCAGCAGAATCTGCGAGCTGAGGCACTTCGTAGAGGCAGATACTCTGTACGATCTGAAGCAATGGGTAAAAGTACGGTCTCCAAGTTTTGTCTGCCATTTCTCGATATGTGCTTACTTGGTGAGTAGTGAGGTGCATGTTCACTTTGCTTTCATTTTCTTTTGTCTGTACGTTTGTTTGTTTGTTGCCTAAGCGTGCGCGGAATATCGTTGTGTCTGACCACCGACCACAGGGGTCGACATAATATCGTTGTGCGTATAAGAAGGCGGCTTGCAGGTGGCTCGTCGTGAGGCCCGACTTCGATAGCCTTCTCCCTTCTCCAATTTTACTTCAACGCGGCCGGTCCGCACATCAACAACATAGTCTTCATCCACTGTCACGATCGTTGATTCGGCAGTCAGGATGAAACTTGCACACCTCTACTTGCTCTTGTTTACCACTGCATCAGGATTCAAGTTGATATCTGCAGCAGGTGAGATGCAATGACCACAGACTACTTGGAGTTCGTCGTGCTGACAAAGTTATCTCTGTGCAATGGAACGCATAAAAGTCCTCGACCTTCCGCCACTACTCATTCAAGGCTCAAACCCGTCCTTAGAACGCTCAGGAATAGGTTACCGCATCTCTCATCAATCGAAAAAAGAGCTGGCCTCCCGTGAATCTGCGTGGATCAAGCCTGCTGTAACCGGTGCCGGTGCCCTTGTAGGCGGAGGGGTGTCTTTCGGTGCGTTTTACGGCATCTTTCGATCGTTGTTCGATCCCAAGAAGCCCATTCGAACGCGCGCCGCGCGCCCCCACCGCCCTCTCGGAGCAGATCTTGGAAGAGGATCGTCTCCGACTACATCCGTCCTCCTGCTCAATCCTCGCACCAATCCTAAAACGGCAAGTGGTCTTGACGCCAGACATGTCGTTCCCAGGTTCGCGATTCCCCATTGGAAACCCTTCACTGTCGCGTTCCTGACGGCGTTGCCTTTTGGGGGTATAGCTGGAGGTCTGGCAGCTTTCGCACAGGACTTTGCGGAGAGCGAACGTGCTAAATCGAAGGCGAAGCCGAGTCCAAACCCGGACGTTCAACCGCTGCCTCCGCCTCAGTCTCAGGCTCAGCCTCCATACGGAATTCCAGCGACCCCTGGTCCTCCAGGAAATTCTGGCGATGCAAATATCCCCGGAACTCCAGCGGACCCTGGCATCCCGTAGTTGCAGTTCTCAATCATGTATAGATAGTCACTGTGCATCGCACCTTACTGGTCTGTACTGAGCATACTGAAGGTCGCAAACCTCGACCAGGGCAAATACATCAGCTGGACTGCCGTCACTTCTCCATCCACGAAGACCTGGTGATTCGCTTGCTTCAAACAACGCATTCGTCTTGTGGGCTCAGGATTCTATGACACCCAATCACGCTTGAAATTTTCTCGACCTTAACCCTGGATTGCAAGACGAGAGCGAAAGCAAAAGCCTTTGATGACGCCGGTGAAGTGTTTGGATGTTGATAGACTGGAAGACTAGCTGGTTGGACAAAAGGACGCTCCCAGCACGAAGGTGAGCGTTAACGGAGATCTGCGTGTATACTCCGTCCTCGCATAGAAATCACGCTCCTCTAACATTTTTCCGCGTGGGCTCGCCCCAAAGCTACGCCCTGCACAGACGTACCCGCAATTACGATTGCGACGTGTCTCCATTGGGAATTTGCGCCCTGATCCTTACATACAGGCAAGCGGCCAAGGTTGTGTATCCGCTTGAAGCTTGAAGGCAATTATCAATAGCACAATTCAAGTTGCTGGTTGCTTTGTTGCTTCCTGTTGAGTGTTTGTTTCTTCGTTATATATGTTTATATTTGTTTGTTTGTCTTCTTTGGTATGTACAGTTGTGAGAAGGGGTCGAGCGTGAGCTCCCAGCCCGGACTCCAACGGTAAGGGACGCGCCCACTCACCTTCTTGTATGGTTGAATGGGTGCTATGCGCAATATGAGTCTTGTTACCAGCTGAAGCAGGTGTATGATTGAGAAAAAGGTAGTGGTAGCTAAGTACAGAGTGAACGCGAAGAAGATTTTCTTCTTCCCTCACTGCTGCCACGCGGACATAGGACAGCAGCTTGACACTCCGGCACTTCCCAGTCACCCGGACACCCCGTGTCTGCCGGTGGCCAGTGCCGTCTCACAACTCTCCCACCTCGAAGTGTCTGTCCGCTCCCAGTTGCCATGGTCCGACTTGATCAAGGTTCCGATGGTTGTGTGAAGTTGGGCGGCAGGACGTGCAGTCTGAGTCGGGCGTCATGCAGCTTTACACCTGTAAATGCCTTCGTGCATACGTCGGCCGGATTCTCCGCCGTATCCACCCTGTCGACTTCCAACCGACCACTCTCCACCGCCTCCTGCACCGCGTGGTACTGGATGTCGATATGTTTCGTCCTCCGGTGGTCGTCTGGGTTGAGGGCCAATGCTCGGCATCCCTCATTGTCGGTACGGAGGGGGATCCGCTGGCCTGCCTCCCACAGTCCCAGTTCTTCGAGTATCGTCTTGAGCCACAGTCCTTCCCGCATTCCCTCGCACAGAGCCATGTATTCCGCCTCTGTCGTACTGAGAGCGACCGTAGGTTGAAGTCTTGATGACCATGTGACCGGGTTACCGTAGACGTAATAGACAAAGCCAGTCGTGCTCCTGCGTGTGTCTGGATCTCCTGCGTAATCAGCATCGCAGAAACCTGTAAGCACAGGTAGACGTCGCCGGTCAGGGTGCAAGACAAGCTCGTGATCCGCCGTCTTCCGAAGATACCGTAGGACTTGAGTCACCAGCTCCTCGTGTTCCTCAGATGGCGCTGACTGGAATCGACCAAGCAGATTGGCTGCAAAGATCAAGTCCGGTCGCGTTATGAACGCAATCCACTTGATGCAGCCGGTCCGCTGAGCGTATTCCTTGGTGCGATCAGGGTCGAAGAGGGGGTCCTCCATGTTCTCCGAGTCTGGCTTCGAACGTGGCGGGATCTTGAGCGGCAAAGGGGTCTTGCTGCCCGTGCTGCGATCGAGACCAAAACGAGCGAGAGTTGCTTCGATGTATGCCTTCTGGGAGAGGTGAATCGCGCCGGTTTCCTTGTTCTTGGTGATTTTGATTCCGAGAAAGTGTCGAACCGTCCGCCATCGACAATGTCGACTTGACTTGACAAGTATGCCTTTTCAGACACCATGATGTCGTCGAATGTATAAGCATCGATCAGCCACACATCGCTTGAACCCCCGAGCCATCAGAATGCTGTGCAACTTGTCGTTCCAAACCTTTCCCGCCTGCTTGAGTCCGTATAAGGGACGCAGAAGCTTGAGGACCAGGTTGTTACCGACCGCACCGGCTCGTTCTGCATATTCCGGGGGGAAGGCGCATGTAGATCTCGTCCTTGAGATGGCCTTGGAGGTACGCGACGACGACATCCATTTGGTGCACGATGAGGTCGTGCTGTGCGCAGATGGTGAGGACTAATCGCACGGTGTCCATTCGAGCTGTTGGTGCATATGTCTCGGTGTAGTCGCGGCCTGGTACCTTCGAAAACCCTTGCGCCACCAACCTCGCCTTGTACCTGCTCGCATTGCCGTCTTCGTCCAGCTTGAGCTTGTACACCCAACGACACCCAATCGACGCCTTTCCTTTCGGAAGCTCGATGACCTTCCACGTCTGCATCTCCTCCAACGCCTTCAGCTGCTCGTTCTCCGCTTCCTTCCACTTGCCCCAGTCTGATCGCTGCCTTGCTTCGTGCCTGAACGTTGGCTCAAGCATGAGACCGTCTGCGCTGGTCCGCATTCTTGAGCTTGCCACCGAGGACAGCGCCTGCCCAAAGATCTTGTCGGCGCCTACAACCGTCTTCGCTAGGCCTTGGCTCCGAATCTCCCGTGCCTCAGCCCGAAGATAGCGGGCCGAGCGTATAGGTGCCTCTGGCGGCTCTGACCTGTCTTCTTCAAACGCAGGCTGAGAAGGCGGTAAGAAGGCTGTTGCTGGTGTTGGCGCCCGCACTGCGTTTCTGATCGGTTCGAGCTCAGGCGTATCACGCATGAGGTCAAGCAGCATGGGTGGTTCTTGATTGCGAATGGGAGAAGCGAGCAGATCGGTCAAAGGGAGGTCGTACATGAGATCATCCAGAGCTTCGGATGGTGCTCCCACCGAAACCGCATCCTGTAGGTCGACAGTCCCATGTGCTCCCACCGATACCTGGTCGTCCTGCTGCGTTGGTGGTTGATGAACGACTGGGCCGGATTCGTGAGCTGATGGAGGTGCTGCGTTTGAACCGAGGTACGTGTCAACGTTGACCGTTTTAGGGTCCTCGCCCGTGACCTCGTGCCAGTCCACCTCTTCAGGCTCCTCCGGGCCGAAAACCTCCGTTCGCTGCCTACTGAGGACGATGTCCCAATAGTTCCGATTCTCGTCAAACCGAACATCGCGAGAATGCCGAAACTGCTTTCCCGTATTGCCAGGGGTCCACACCAGCCACGTCTTATGCTCTGTCGAGTAGCCTAAGAACATGCCTCGCGCTGCTCGAGCAGACAAGTGCTTGCCGTCCTCGCGTTGGGCCGGATGAATCTTGACCCACGCCACACATCCCCAGACCCGTAGCATCGAGAGATCCGCCGGCTTGCCCAACCATTTGGTCTCAGGAAGGGCTCCACCGATGGCCGTGCTAGGTGTCCTGTTGTACTGATAGATGGCGGCCATGAACGCGAGGACCCAGAACTCTGCTAACGCCTTGGCTGAGAGCATCATCGACCGCATGCGATCCTGGAGCGTGCGGTTGATGCGCTCGACGATTCCGTTCTGGACGCTGGTGTATGGAGCCGTGATCTGTCGAGTGATTCCTTGCTCCAGCACCCAATCTTGCATCGCGTGGTATGAGAACTCGCCACCGCCGTCCGAACGAAGAGTCTTCAGCTTCTTCTCCGTTTGGACCTCCTGCTGTTTGGTCCATTCCTTCAGGCGCTCGAACGCCTGTGATTTGGATGAAAGGACCACCCCCCAAGCCTTCCGAGAAAAGTCGTCGACTATGACCATCACATACGAGAATGGGCTCGTAGTGCTGACTGGGCCGAGCAGGTCAACGAATACGAGTTCGAGAACAACGAGAGATCGGTGCAAAGAGTGTGGGAATGGCAAACGTGCCATCTTGGTCTCGACGCACGTATCGCAGACTTGCATCGCTCGGTATAGTCGTTCGACTTGCTTGTAGGGAATCTTCAGGTAGCTAGCGACCCGCGCTAACTGCCTAATTGCTTTGACGCCGGCGTGGCCTAGTCGTCTGTGCCACAAAAGAATCAGTGCCAGCACACCCCGCACAATGAGTTGCTGCTGATCTGCCGCCGAGGTCGGATCTGCGTCGGTGCCAACAGATTCATTTCGCAAATCTTGCTGCACCGCAGCCTCCGGCTCGACCGAGCTGCCACCTGTGAAGAGCGACTCCATCGTGGCCTCACGCTCGCTGCCGCCTACAGGGAATGACCCTGCCACTGCTTCTGCCGCCAAGACCATCGCTGATGAGGTCCCGGCCGAGGTCCGCGCTTTGATGACGCTGACGCCCGCTGCCGCATCCAGCCATGCACGAAGCTGGTTGCCTGCAGAGTCGGTGATCACCGCGCCTTTCTCATCAAAGGTCACCTTGATTCCGCCCTGCCGTTGTAAGGTTGGGACCGAGAGCAGGCTCACTGCTAACCCGGGGACCCAAAGAACGCCCATAAGCGTGGTCGTCCTTCTGCCACTCGTACCCACAGAGAATGTAACCGCTCCGTGTCCGAGTACATCGAGGAATGCACCGTCTGCTACCTTGACTGCTTGAACAGGTGCATCGCTCGAGAATTCCGTGATGATGTCCTTCGACGGAACCATGTGGTGCGTCGCACCCGAATCCAATATCCAGTGCCACTCTTTATGTATGAGCGACGGCCCAGCTCCTGTACAGTAAGCTGTTGCTGTTGCTGCTGGGCTGATCGTCGCTCCGACATCCTATTGGCTGTTTGACGCCGATGCTTCGCCATCTGCCGCAGGATTAGGGCAGTTGTATCGCTTGTGCCCGACCTTTTGGCATCGATAGCACTTGCCTTTGAAGGCTTGCTTCTTCGATCCTTGCTGGCCACCGCTGTTCTGCTGAGGGGCTCCGCCATACAAGGCGACTGCAAACGCTTGCGCGCTCCTGTCGACCTTGCGTGACTCGGCGTCTTCTTGCCAGAGTCGGCCTTCTTCCACGTACAAGTCCTCGATCGCCACTTCGTAAGTCGGAACCAAACCGCGACGAGCCATAGCGTTGATCTGGCCGTTGAATGGTCCGTACTTGGGGTGCAACGACTTGCAGAGGAAGTGGATCTTGCGCTCTTCATCCAGGAACACGCCAGCGTTGAGTGCCTGGGCGAACAGGTGCGTCAGAGTCTGATTGAGCTCTGCAGCAGTGTGGGATCCTTGCTTGAGTACCGTGAGCGTGGACTCAATCTGTCCCCTCGTCGCAGCGTCGGTGCGCTCGAACGGCTTGCGAATGCTCTCGTAGAGCTTCGATCCACGCATCTCGCCTGTGCTCATGAGCATCATGACTGGGCCGAGCTGGTCCAGAGCCATGGTGCGAACCAGCAGCTCTCCGAGATGAATGTCGAAAGAGTATGAGTACTGGTCGCTGGGGATCGTGCTCGTGAGGTGCTCGATCGCGCCATTGACGGGTCGAATCGAAAAGAAGAAGAGGGTCTTCCAGGAGAACCAGTTCTTGCGTCCGCACAGCTTCGGAATGTCGCCTACGGCACGGTGCTGATTGGCGAATGGTCTGCGGACGTAGTGCGGGTCACTAGAGGTCTCGGGACCGTGCTGACGTTCCGTATAAGCTGGATAAGGGTCTTGATGAACAGGCTCCGCCTTGACCCACGGATTGAATGACACCGCCGAGCCATGGGGCCCTGAAGGCGGCGCTACGAATGCCGACAAGGGCGGCACACCCAGACCCGAATGAGTACGGGGAGGGAGAGCCGAACCTGCCGTAGTCGTCGCCGCCTGACCCGTGGCATTGTCGACGGGACCAGTTCCTTCCGGACTGCTCATTGCCATGCTGGCAACACGTGCCTTGTCCTCCACGGAGAGCGAACCAAACCAGGAACCAAAGTTCGCGATGTCGAGCTGGCTGGCCTGCGCTTCAGGCGTCCCCGAGGCAGACGAGTCGGCTCGCTGATGACTGGATCCGGTGGCTTGCTCGTTTGAGGACATGATGGGCGCACTTCGAGTATCTGGGCTCATAACCAGTTGTGAGAAGGGGTCGAGCGTGAGCTCCCAGCCCGGACTCCAACGGTAAGGGACGCGCCCACTCACCTTCTTGTATGGTTGAATGGGTGCTATGCGCAATATGAGTCTTGTTACCAGCTGAAGCAGGTGTATGATTGAGAAAAAGGTAGTGGTAGCTAAGTACAGAGTGAACGCGAAGAAGATTTTCTTCTTCCCTCACTGCTGCCACGCGGACATAGGACAGCAGCTTGACACTCCGGCACTTCCCAGTCACCCGGACACCCCGTGTCTGCCGGTGGCCAGTGCCGTCTCACAACTTGTACATCACGTCCCAAGTAGTCAGGTCATATATCCAGCGGCACATAGTTGAGGACAATTCGGACTTCTCCCAAACGTATGGAGGCTCCGTTACATACAAAAAAAGCCGTCTCTACACCGCTCGCTGTCATATCCACGTTCGACACCTGGATTCCACCAAATCTTCTGCTTCAACGCGGCTGGTCCGCACATCCCCCTGCTAGTTCCTTGATCTGTCCTTCATACTTCGTCGTCTTTTTAGATCCTCTGCGACGCTCCATCACTTATGAGAACTGCACTTCTCCATGTGCTGCTGCTCGCAGCTGCGTCAACGTCCACGACAAGCTCTACTGCAGGTGCGATGCTGGCCCTGGAACGCAACTTGCCCACAGAGCTAGCACCCACTACTCATAATCGACCGAAACAAGAGCTCACGACACGCGCACCTGTTTGGCTCAAGCCCGTCGGCGTTGGGATTGGCAGCCTCTTAGGGTCCGGTCTTGTTTTCGGTGTTTATTACGCCCTGTTCAATGCGTCTTATGAGCACAGAAGGCCAAGTAAGACGCGCAATCTTCACCTCAGCCGCTCTTTCGACAAAACGTCGCGGAAGAACCTCCTCGAATTTCCTCCATTGTCTTTTTCGGGTCGCTCCATCATCGAATAAGTCCCAGTTCTACGACCGTCTTCAAAACAGAGGCACCTTGCCCCACCGAATGTTCTGGCCCACTTCAATCCGGTCGTCGGTTCTGAAGATTATGCCCAGCAACTTACGTTCGGATCGTGGTGGAATCCGGATACAGCGGAAGCGTGATGTAATTCATCGCTTTCTTTCAGAAGGAAATTCACAGCTCTCTGAGACTTGTGCGTATGCCAAAGACGGAGGGTCGTACTTAAATTGAACGATTTTTTGATGTGATTGATGCCATACAGCTGCGAAAGCGAAAGGTGTACCTGCAACGACTGATATACTGCGTGCATGGACTTGCATGCTTCGCTGAGGTCAGTTCCGGGTCAAACGTTCATCACGTTCAAGCGTTAAAGGTCGAAATGATGAACGTCTTTTAGAGATTCACTCTGCTAAGACTGGTCCACAACATTTCAATGCTTCCTGTGATCAACGTAAGCATCTTCTCCCGCTTCAATCGAAGCATAGAAGCGGCACCTGTACAAGTTCAGCATGTCAAATTCGCACTCCGTGAGGGGATGAGGGTAGTGAAATTTCAGGACAGCGACCTCGCTGGCGGTACGGAGCGCGCACAGAAATCGATCCAATGTGATCCCTCCCGCACTCCCACCTAAGACCCACTTTTAGAACACATTGAAGCGAGGTTCAAGGTCTTTCCGCTTCAGACCAGAGGTGACATGCCTCCATCCTCCTGCACTGCCCGGATGTTGGTGTCGGAGTGGAGATAGGGCAGCGGTAGGGAGAAGAGCACATGGTCGAATGCAGTGCCGCCCAGAATGCCAATACCAAGCCATTTGAAAAGCACCTTGCGTGCCGCCCCAGCACCAAGGCTCTGAGCCATCTTTTCAACCCCATTCGGCGTAGTGATGAAGCCTCTTGCCTGCAGCACTTCTCCGGCATCGGGCAGCGGCATAGAAGCCATCGCAGGACTTTGTGGCTGCGGGAGTTGCTGAGGGTACAGCTGAGGGTACAGCTGAGGAGACGGCGGAGGAGAACTGAGAAGTTGGGCAGGACGATGCGTTTGCTTGAAGGAGTGCGATAGCAGATGGTCGGTAATGGCTCCGGCCAGAACGCTCGGAATAGCCCAGCGCCAAGGGATGGCGCGCGCAGCCAGCCCGTCGAGATTGCCGTCCCGTCGAAAAGAGGTTCTTGATGGCGAGATCAAGATCTCAGACGACCTTTGCCAAGGGCCCGGACTATTCTCGAATCCTGGAGGAACTTGAGGGACTGGTCGGATAGGATACACGCGTTCGGATGCCGGAGGAGCCTCCGGCGCCGGTCGACTGGGATATGGACCTGGAACGTATTCGAAACCTGGGGGAATCTGAGGCACTGGTCGGATCGGATACACACGCTCCGGTGCTGGAGGAGACTCTGGCACCGGTCGACTGGTATACGGACCCGGAACGTATTCGAAACCTGGAGGAATCTGAGGCACTGGTCGGATAGGATATACACGCTCCGGTTCTGGAGGAGCCCCTGGTGCAGATGGCTCCTCGTCAAGGCGTTGAAAGCCGATATGGTCGAGCAGGAGGGCGCCAGCAGCCGTTGCGCCGACCCATTTCCAGGGAACCGAGACCCTTTTCTCTGGCCTGACCGTCACAGCTCGTTCTCGGAACGTTGAAAACTCAGCGGCTACAGAATGAGAAGGAGAAACATCAGTACGAAGCTCTCACGACACTGCCGGTAAATCTTACAACGTCTTCACTCACCGAGAGGCGGTGTCACGGGAGCAGCATGGGCCATGAGAGCCAAGGCAACAGTGATCTTGAGAAGGACGAGTTTTGCGATCATCCTCGAACGTGAAGGTGGGGTGCAGAGGAAGAGAGGGCAAAGGAGGGAGAAAGGTGATGCAGACCAGCTATATCACAGACGAGGAAGAGATGGATAAGATGTACCACTGCGATGCGTCCATTGATATCAGATCCGGCGGAGAGCATCTCCCCTTATGTATATCCTTTGTAGCTATGGCAGAACGCACAAAGTTGGGCACTGGTCCTTCATTGCCATAGTTGCCGCCCGCACGAGACGATTCCCTCTCAGAGCAGAGGTGGGAGCGGGCGGTGTGAATGCAGGCCAGCTGAACCTGATCGCGTCTATCGTCGGTGTGACTGTCACGCCGGCGCATGTTCATCACTAATCGCCTGGGTCCGTACATGTTGGCGTTGTCCGAATCACGTCGGGTGCAGTTTTCAAATGGGTTCGAACCGTTGAACCTTGCGTTCCTTTTCTGCCTGATTGCTTCACGGGGAAACATACATAGCCCGGCGCTGGTTCGCCAACGTTTGAGACCTTGGACCATGCAGGTGGCCTCATTACGGGGCGCAAGGGGGCCGAAGATTTTGGGCGAGGAAGGATGGACGGAGAAGAACGAGGTTCACCGCGATGGCATCAGGTCTTGCGCGAAGGGCTTCAAAGCGTTTGGAGAAGCAATCACTGCTGAAAGGTGAACGTTCTCAGCCGACGATAAAGATAGAGTAATCGCCCGCAACCTCGTTCGCACAGCTACCGGCAAAAGAAGGTCAATCGCTGCCTGCTCGAAGATGCTGGTGGGCGGGTGGGCCTATCGACAATATTGGACTGGCCGTGCTCGCTCATACCGCTGATTTTCCTCCGCATGGCTCCCTGCAGACAGCTGTACGCAATAGCAGCCAAGGACATCCAAATAACCTTCGTCAAAGTCCCGCGAGCTCATGCCGGGTACGGCCATGAATGGTCCAGCACCTCGACCTTGAGCGCCCGCAGTGGTAGGATGAAGACACCGAATAGAATGGAAAAAACAACGTCGCTCGTCGAGAATGATTGGAAGAGAGACGACAGAGACCGCGGACGAATCGTTGACGTCCAGAGAACGTCCAAGGATTTGGGCTGGAGCGGAACTAGCGGGGATGGCCGGGGCAAAAACGGACAGAGTCGCGGTGGTGGACTAAATCTTGAGGTGGGAAAGGTGGGAACAGGACCTGTGGAAGGGGAAACGGGATGGGAGAGCTAGAGGATGGGGAAACATTCCAGCTGCTTCGACGACGATCAAGATGGGAGGGTGAGGTAGGCAATACTGAGGGAATGGGTATTAGAAGAGAGGGTGAGTTCAGGACTGGCGAGGTAGTCAGCCTCCGAGATCCTTGTGGGCAAGGTTTTTCTGGTCCACTTGATGGGGCGCTTAACCTCTGACAGATGTAGCCGGTAGCCAGACATGTTCAGAACGATCTGAATCAGTTCTTCTCGACGTGGTCAGATATCTGGAGGCCAAAATGAAAGCTCGATACGCGGCATAGCGCGACGAGGCGGTAAAGACCCTCGTTCCTTGCTTTAGCGGTTGGGAATGCTCCAATGCGCGTACGGATAGAGTATACGTAACTCACCACTGTACCAACGATGAATCGAAATCATGGCGCCTTCTTTATCAATGCTTTAAAGAACTGCGGAGCTCCAGGGTGTTCGAACGATTTCGCACTCTCACCTGGCGTCTTGAGGTCGAGCTTCACATCGACGTAACTTTCCCGACCAACAGCGCCACCGTCGCGTGTCGATGTTTTGTTTGCTGCAGCCCTGTTTGTTCATCTAAATAAGTAGAAGTCGGGAACGTTATCACCTTTGGATAACATACCGCATCAGCGTTCCCTCGGGCACCCTCGCTGTAGAGCCCTTCTTTGGCGCAGGCAGAACGCTTGCGCGGCTCGGGCAGCAGCAGACGCTTGTATCCTATGGCGACTCGTGAGCATCATGTCCTTGAGGCCCGGCTTCGGAGCAGGAGATCTGCAAATGGAACGAGAACATGTAAGCACTTAATTGCAAACTGCCATTGCTTAGATCCGCTCCGGGAAGTCGCACATTCGAGTCTTTCCTCCCCTTTTCGCAGGTGTCGTGCCTTCCGCTTATGGTCCTCCTCTTTCTTGAGAAGGAGGCAGAGGTAAACCTGTCTTGCACTCGTTGCACCAGAAGGACGGTCCCGTAGACACCATACCTTGTTCATCGCCACGATGCTACGATGCCACGATTTCCTCGCTGTTAAGAGCGCAGGCGGGACCAATTTCTTTTGGGTTTTGCTCGCAGAGTCTAAGGAGACATAACATAGCATTGGTCCAAGGAGCACTGTTTGCCTTTGGAGAGCTGTTTACACAAGCCGTGCGGTTTTACGTGGCCTGGCCGTGTCGATGTCCTCCGCCTCTTCATCTTCCTCTTCCTCCGCGATGGCAGCGTGGCGACCGAGTGATGAACGAGACGCTGAAGATCCACCAGCCCGACCGAACCCGTTTGAACCTCCCGAGCCGCCAAAGGCATCTTCGCGAACGACGTCGCTCACATCAATGCCGAGAATATCAGCATACTCCTCCGAAAGAAGCGAGGCGAATGTTTTTTGTAGGGCCTCCACACGCTCTGGCTTCTCCATCTGCACAAGTACGTCCCGGTTGAACTTGTACAGTCGATTCTTGACTTGGAGCCGGTACCGACGCACAGCGGCGCGATCTTGCTTGTCGAGATGACGGAGCTGGAACATCTCGATGAGGCGGGACCACTGTCGACCAGCAATCTTATACTTGCGTCGTTCTTGTTCAGACCATTTGACGTCAAGTGGTGACGCAAGCTTGCCTTCCTTCAGAGCTTCCTCTTCGAATCCGCCCGGGGCGAGCAAGCGTCGCAGGTCGGCGTTGTCACGGAGTCTGTCGAACGCCTCCGATGGATCTTCGACAGTCAGTTCGCAAACCTCCTGCCGAGCCTGCATTTGGTCGGTGACGTGCGAGAAGAGGGCCGGTCCGTGACCTTGCTGTTGGTAAGGCGGTAGAATTACAAATTGGGCCAGGCGGATTCGGAATATTTCTGGGTAGCACCAGAAACGATAGAGGGCGGTGTAGCCGGCGAAATGGTAGCGGTACTTGTCTGTTCCATTCTCGCCGTCGGAAGCAGGCGCGGCGGTGCGTTGGTAGATGACATAGAACTCCCAGTTGTCATCGTCCTCATGGATGTAGGTCGCAGACTCGATGTTGAAAAGGACAAAGATCTGCATTCGGCGGTGGTATTCCCGAAAGCCGGGGGTGTCCCAAGTCGCTCGATAGATTTCGAATACGCGTTCATCTTGGTCATGCCCGGCGCCGTTGCTGTTACCGCGCCCAGCAGCGAGAGCCGCTTCGGTACCTGCTCGGCCGAATTGCGACGCCTTAGCTTTGCCCTTTTCCGTCTGCTTCGACCGCCTGTATTCGTGTGTCTTGGTACCAATGGGCGTCCATTCATGCTCGTCGCGCTCTACGGCAGCGAGCAGCTCATCGTACTCCATCACGTCTGGCGGTAAGAGAGGACGCAACGAACCGTCCACATCGTCCACCTCTGCCGTCGTCGATTCGTTTTTGGCCTTGTAGCTGACCTTGAGCCCGGTGCGCAAGCTGCCGCTGGCAAAGCCAAGCTGAATGCGCAAGCCGGTGTATCCGAAGACTGTCTCGGCCTCGCCAAAGATGGGATATGTGAACTCTGGATGGAAGACCTCGTCCGCGGGAGGCGGGGCGCCGATGAGCTTGAGCTCCGTGGCAGCGTTCGTGCTGGAAGACCAGGAAGCGGTGGCCATAGCGCTGATGACGGAATCTGTGTAAGACGCGCTGAAGATTGTTGCTCAGTCTTGCTGGTTCGCGAAGTGGTCGGGTAGCAAAGGAACACAAACGCGAAGACGCGAATGTCCAACATCAAAACGCGCTGCCAGAGAGACGCGCACCGACCGCGACACGCGACGCGGCATATTGATGAAATATTTTCCTTTTCTTTCTTGCGTGAAGATTGAAGAAACCCGCGGAAAAGATCTGTCCCTGCTCTCCTCCCTTTCCAAACACGCTTGGATACATGCTGGTAGGCTTGGGGTTTGAATTGACTTCATGGGGGACTAGAGGAGGTGAAGAAATAAGACGGAAGGGAGATCAGGAGAAAAGCTTGGGAGAAGAGGGAAGAGTGAAGGAAGAGGGAGGTCGATTGAAAAGAAAAAAGAAAGAGGTGGGAGAGAAGAACAGACAAAGAAACGAAACCACGGAGTCGGAGAAGGCGGACGTGGACGCGAAGAAGGGGATCACAGGTGAAAGGAAAAAGGGGTAGGGAGGCTTGGGGGATATGGGCGAACAGGTTCAGAAGACCTACGGGAAGGGACGAAAATTGGCGAACGAACATGTGGTGAGATTGGGACGAGAAGTAGGCGGTCCTGGCCGGTGGCGAAGGCAGGTCGGATTGGGTGTGGGGAGGATAGCGCGACAGGAACGAGCACCAGAGACGTGAATGCCGTTGAAGGGCCGGGGGTCGGAAGTAAAAAGGGTCAGAGTTTGCTAGTGCTTGAAGCAAGGGGCTCCGCAAATGGAAAGACCCAAAGCATTAGTTTGCGGTTCCTGGTATTCCGCCTCGCTCGTTCGTGTTTCGTCATCTCTTGATGCCGTCGACGTAAGATCTCGATGTGGTCAAAGCCAGCCGTATCACCGAATTGTCCTTGTACAAGGCTGGACCCGGACAGGCCCACCGTTGTCGCGTCTGGTGTACGACTGTTGAGGCCGACAATCCGAAGAGCAGAAGAAATTTTGAGGGGAGAGGAGGAAATGCAAACGATCTCAATCGCGTCCTTCAGCAAGAGACAACGGGCGTCTTCTCCTTCGCGCGAGGTATACTGCCCGCATCAGCTTTGCAATGCGCCCTCGCCACCAGCTGCTTGTCTCGTCGCCGTCTTCGAATCCGCCTCGTCGGCAAGGACACCTTGCATCGAATCGTGCCCCGCTGACGAGGCACCAGCCTGCACCAGCCCTGCAGATCCCGCTCCGGCACCTTGCGCATCCTCAGTCGCATCTTGGAATTCGATCTCGCCCGCGTCCGATGATGCGCCTCCATGGACATCGTCATCCGCCATGCTGATGTCGCCTACACCCGCTTCTACTCCGCTTGTGCCTGCCACACCGCCGCCGCCTGGTGCACTTGGGTCGTACATCAGGCCCCCTGAAGGACCCGTGATTCCCCCCATCAGACCCTCCGGCCCCATCGCAAGCCCGCTCCACTCAGAGTCGTCCAAGAAAATTGGGTTCCTTGAGCTTTCCACGCTCGAGCTTGACAGCATGAGTGATGTTGCTGACCGTGGGGGCGCTGCCTCATCCTCTGCCAGGGTCTTTGGGATTGGGGCCCCAATCTTTTTGGAGTTCTCGATCGCAGCTTCGCGCATCCGTCTCCATGCCTCGTCTCGATCAATGGCTCTTTGTCGCTCCCTAGATTTGATGCCGAATCGTTAGCACAGCCACACTTTTTCAGGACCGCGCTCCATCCGTGGGGTAAAGCAAACTCACCCTTGTCTCTGTTGCTTGAACTCGTTCGTGCAGGCGTCGAACAGCGCTGGGTTGATGTCCATGAACAGCTTCAGGGCGTTGAAAACGAGGCCATGTATTGTCCTAAATGTGAGGCAATAGGAGGTCGGAGTTAGCAAGCCTTGACCGTGTCACCTTATGGAAACAACAGCGCAACTCACCGGTTCCAGTGGCTCTTCGAATTCTGGTACAATGACGCGAAGACGAGCGGCAGAATCACTTGCACGTTCTCCCCGATCAGGTTTACGATGTACTCATTGTTCCAGAAGTACAAGGCCCGCTCGGCGACCTGGAAGTGCTGACTGTTGATGCAGCGCTGCAGCTGCTGGAAGAGGGGCACCTGAATCTTGACAAACTCGGTTGCCTCAATGACGTCCAAGATCTCCTCGACCTCGCTGAGAAACATGACCTCCTTTGGCGAGTTGACCTTGGGCCAATACCGCAAAAGGCCAAGAAGGACCTCCTCCGTCAGACTGGCGTCCTTTTCGAGGAACTGCACGACGCAGTATGCCAATTGTGGGTGGTACAATGCTAATGACTTGACCTTGTGGAGCGGGATGAGGACCCGTGTCAGGAAGGTCTTGTGCTCCTCCTTCAATGGCAAGGCGAAGCCGTTGATGATGGAACCGAGGATCTCGAGCAGCTCAGCGATGCCGTTGTGCCGCTCGGTCTCGTAGATGAACTGGAAGAAGACATTGTTGATGGAGCGCCGGATGAATGCTCGGAGGTTCAGGAACTTGCCGTAGATGCGATGCAGCGTCGTCTTCAAAAAGTCGCGTTCCCTGGGATCCTCTGAGTCGAAAAGTTCCAGAAGCTGTGAAGAGTGGGATTGAAGAGAGAGAGAGAGTCAGTAACAGTACCGAAAATGCACAATGACAAGATTGCGAGCTGAGGACAAACACACCTGTAAGACAAAGTGCTGGTCGATGCACTTCTTCGCGAGATTTGTGTTGAAGTCGGGGCTCTCCACAAAGCGCAAGAAGAACTCGTACACGATCTGGAGGTGTGGCCATGCCAGTTCGAGAACAGGTTCGTCCTCCTCCGGATCAAATGCATCACCCGTAGGGTTGACCTGGGGTGGGATGGAGCGGAAGAGATTGGATGCGAACATGGCGACAACCTCTGGATAGATGGGCTCGGTTATGACACCTCGCTGACTGGTGATGTAATCGAGCATCTCGTGTAGGGTAGCTGCCTTGACCTGCTTGCCCTTGAGTTCGGCTGATGCATCGTTGAAGTCGAAGAGGACACCGCATTGGCGGAGCTTGCGGACAAAAAGTTCGGTGCGGTCCGCAGGCACGACCTCGTTGAAGTTGGGCAGCTTTTCGAGCTCGACCTTTTCGGTGATGTGGAACCGACTCGATCGTTGTTTTCGAGGCGGTGTTTTGGAGGAGATGGGGATGGTGTCCTTGGGCCCTTGACGCATTCTATTGACGTTGGTGCCTGCCTTGGGTGCGCCCCCTAGACCAGTGCCAGCGCTGGAAACGAGGCCGGCGCCGGACGTGGCGCCAATATCGGCTGGGTTCAAAGTGGCGGAGAGCGGGTTGACGTTGGTGGACGCGGGAGGCGGAGGTGGAGAGCCACCTGCGTGGTGAAGATGAGGGGGAGCGTGTGGGATGGGATCTTGGGGCATTTCTGACGAAACGACGACGATCGGGGGCGCCGGGGGAGTTTTGTCTGCAAGGGAAGGGTTTCTGCGATCGGGTGATGTCGATGATGACATGCCTTCAGCGCCAGGGGGAAAGAGTAGTCTCATAAGGATGAGCGTTGGCGAGTAAGCATGAGCAAAGCGCTGACAGGAGGCTTACCTCTATGAGGTGAGGTACCTGCATAACCATCCGGTGTAACGGATGCCGCAGCGGAGCGCGTGATTGAGTCACGACTAGCCTGTCCACTCTTGAGCGATCCGACGAAGTTCTGATTGTTAGGGGGGAGAGAGCCCTTGGGAGGCGGTACTGGTGTGCCTGCACCTGAGCCCCGACTAGATCCGTTCGAGTCGGTGGATTTTGACCTTGACAGGTTCTAAGTTGAGCGTAATGTCCGAAGAGACGGCCAAACAGAGCGCAGAAGGAGAAAGGTGAGCATGGAAGAGAGAAGAATCAAATCGATGCTGACGGGACGCACCATTGCCTTCTTGAGGCCCTTCATCATTGGCTTCGAAGATGTACTATTGCCGTGCGCGAGGAGGGAGGGGAAGACGATTCCGACAGCCGAGTCTGCTGAGTCGAGATTACTAAGATCGATGCGGCGGCTGCGAGGCGTGTTCGATGCTTGTCATACGCGACCTTGACCTTGACCTTGACCTTGACCTTGAACCTCGACCTTGACTTTGTCCAATAGCCGGATGCTGCGTCGTGGGCTGCGGAGGGGGGCCGCCGTGCTTGCGTCCGTTCACGTCACGCGGGGGATGGCACGTACTCGCGGGTGCGTGTTGCCTGGACGCGTGCTGGGTGTTTACCGCTCGGCCTGGCGCGTCACTGTCGAGCGTGTGGGTGGGTGGGTGGGTGGGGATCTGGCTGATATATGTTTACGGGGAGTGGAACTGGGGGCAAGTGGAGACTGGGACTTGGGAGGGAGGGCCGAGGTGTGGGCCATTATTACCACTTACCAGATGGGAATCGACGCGAAGTCACAGGCGTCTCACCCGCAGCACTTCGTCAGTGTGTCCCACACTCACACCGGGGAGGCATAGGGGGTCTCCGAGTCTCAAGTCACGTGGAGCTGCACGGATCGGGTCCAACGCGATTCGTGGAAGCTTCGGAACATCCTCATATCGCTGCAACGCAACTCTCATCAGCTCTCCCTTCCTCCCGCAACTCAACGCAGCATGGCAGTCTCGATCCTCGCCCCCGTGGCCTACATAGGCACGCTCGTCATCGCCCTCCTGGTGTTCTCCCGCGTGTACCGCAAGCGCAAGGCGGTCGCATTCGAAAAGACCAACACGCCCTGGTTCGAGAGCCATCCAGAGCGAGACGTCTACCAGACCCTCGTCGCGGCCCAGAACGACCAGATCCCGGAGGAGGTCCTCAAGGCAGCCCTCCTGTCTCGCGCAATGACTGACGTGCGGCGCATCATTCGCATGCGCGACGATAAGCAGGCCCTTGCCGTGCTCGCCCAGAAGGGATCCATCGGGGACGAGACCATGACCAACTTTGCTCACGCCGAGAAGGAGCTCGAGGCAGAGATCCTCGACGTCGTTTCCGAGGCAAATACATACCGGGAAGGCTGGGGCCAGATCATCTTCCCTACAGCATCCGAAATGGTCGCACATCTCAAGCACAAGGAGATATACTACGGCATTCAAGCACAGCGCCAAGCGGAGGGTAAGTCTTTTCAGATTCTTATTTTCTTCATTCTATCGCTCATGTTCCTCGCTATTTTCCCCTATCAGTGGAAGCACTCGAAAAAGCCGGCAAGCCCATTCCCAAACCTACGATTGAAATGCCCCCGCTCGTCACTCCTCCAGGCACGACCATCCAAGTCCAAGCAGCAAGCGAAGGCGGCCAACACTCCATCACAACTATGTCCATCAACAACGCCGAGGAAGAATCTTCAGAAGCCGTCGAAGGCGACGGTCTCGGCGATTCGTCAACAGCATCATCACAACCAGCAAAACAACCAGCAAAACAACCAGCAAAGCAGAACAACAAAAAGCAAGCAGCAAAAGCAAAAGCGACAGCAGCCAAGAACAAACTTGCTGCCACTGTCGCCGATGAGGACGAAGAGGAGGAGGAGGAAGAGGAGGAGGACGGAGCAGATGAAGCGTGATTTCATTTTTCTCATAGACAGACTGCCTCCCTGTGTAACCCTCTTAATCTCCCAGGCGATGGCTCCCCTAACAGAATCACCTCGCGAGGTGCATTTCTTCCCCTTTTCACTTCCTGCCACCCACTTTGTCAAGGTCCGACTATTTCTGGTCCTCAAATCGCAGCACCGCCAGCCTTTCCAAGGCTCGTCACATCTCGCGTCCGCACTGTCACCCCCTTCCGAAAGCGTTCACTGGCCTCAAACAGCGTCATGAGAGAGTACATTGGGGAAAAGGTGTTTCTGTTCAACCCTGACGCCTGGCGACCCGCATACATCCCCCCGTCACCGCGCTGCTCCATGCCCAGGCACCATGGCGCTTGGTATAGGAGCACCAGCAGCCCGTGCTTCTACCCGCTGGAGCTCTTGGAGACGCTCAGCTAGACGTTGTCCCTCATGAACGATCTACAGATTGCAAGGCAGACGACACAGTCAGCGCACGAACTCAAATTGTGAGGGAGGACTGGATAAATGCAGGCGAAAATGAAGGCATAACTCACCACCGCCTCGTCAACCCACGCTCCTCTGAAGTTCTCACTTCTGCGAAGCTCTTCCTTTCCGATGCCAACTCCAGCTCCACTTGCCCCACCAAGCGCAGTCGCGCCTATGATCGCGTCAAGATCGCGCGCCTGAGACGCAAGCCATGTACGCAGATGGACCTGCGGATCGCGTGCAAAAGAGGCTAGGAACGCAGCTGTAGCCGAGTGTGACTGTAGGGACCCAGCAGCTTGGGCGATCTGCGGGGAGGAATGACAATACATTGGTCAGTCACAAAAACGGACGGAATGACGGTCGAGAAAGAAGATCCCCTCTACATGCGCTCACCTCATCGTCCAAATCAAGAATCTGTTTGCTCAAGTCGGTACTGTGGTCAAACTTGCGCAGGACCTCGTGCTGCCGCGCCCGCACATTCTGGTCTTCCAACTCCACCTCGACGTCGTACGCCACAGGACTCTTATGCTCAGCCTTGTCCGTCCGGACGTAGTACTCGAGCACGACAGGATGCACGGGGGAGAGGAACCGATTGACAACCTCCGGCACGTGGTGGAACGCAATCGTCTCGACTTTAAAGAGCGCGGCGAGCTTGGCATCACACCGGATCTTGCGCCGGTCCTTCTCGTCCAGCAGACGACGGTCGCGGATGTAGGCCCACAGAGCGGATATGACGTCGGCGCGGGTCGCTTGGCGGATGTCGAGAAGGTCCGCCAATTCAGGCACAAGGCTGTACTGTTCGGGCGTGTGGGCAAGGTAGAGCACGATGCGGACTTTGACCGGTTGCGACCCCAGTCTCCGGATCTCGAAGCCATCCAGCGAGGGCTCGGTCGTAGCCAGCAGGGGAGGCTCTGTTGTCAAACTCGGGCCGGAGGCTGCCCCTTGCAACCCGGGGCCGGTCCCACCCGATCCGCCAGGTTGGCCGATCGTCAAGGCTGTGCTGGCATGGGGAGCCGACTGAGGGATCGGCCGATGCCATTCGACAACATTGCTCGAGTCGGGATGCAGACTCTGGTCGCGCTGGATCTCCACCGTCATGCTGGAGATGAGGTTGGAGAAGCGATAAGCGCCGATGCGCGATCCTGTAGCCTGCGTCATCAATGCTGCGTTCGCACGGGACCGGTACGCGGGTTCGAGGAGACGGCCTTGAACGCGGAGTGTCCATGAAGGCGCATCGACGGGTGCGCTGCTGCCAGCTCCGTCAGCCCCTGCTGTCGAACTGCCTGCACCGTCCGCTCCATCCGCGCCGGACTGGGACTTGGAGCCCGCCGTCTGGAACGGCTGATTCGCGCATGTATTGCTGATGAAGATGCGCAGTGTCCTCTTGATCTGTGGTCCCGAAAGAGAAGTCAGTCAGCACCATTGCCAAACAGAACACGCGTCCTGTTGCAGCTCTTGAGTCAACGTGTACGAACCCTGGCCGGCTTCGTGATGGAATCCGCGATTTCTGCCCGTTTGCGCGCAATAGTCCAGTCGAGCTTGCGTTCCAGCAGCTGGAGATCATAGTAGAACGCGCTCTCGGGCACGCTCTTCCGCAACGTCGCGGGCAAGGAGCGGTCCGTCGGTCGGCTTCGCTTGGCTGCTCTGAGCACATCCGCCAGCTCGGGAGGCATCACGGGCGGGCCCCCAGCCCCCATGACAGGAACGGGGACCCCCGCCTGTTGCTGTTGCGGCGCCATCCCGCCGCCGCCGCCGCCGCCGAGATGAGCGGCTGACCGTTTCGACATATCCGTTCGGTGTTGGACGCTTGCTTTCCTTCTTCCCCGATTGCGACGCGCTTTTCTCCGCCTGCCTTTGCGCGTTGGACGTGCGGACTGGAGAAGCGACGCGCTGGGGCGCCAAATACACAAGGAGTGAGTGCTATCGAGTCGGAATCGCCGAATCGCCGAGGTGGTGAACGAGAAGAACGTCGCGGCTGTCGAGGTGGTCGCTTTTTGTCCTTTTGTCGGACGTCGAATGAACCTCGCCTTGTCTCGACGCGTTTGCTGTGGAACGAGCTTGCGAACGACGCGTCTGTTCTTCTCGTCCACCG
This sequence comes from Tilletia caries, assembly GCA_032718865.1. Classification (NCBI taxonomy): domain Eukaryota; kingdom Fungi; phylum Basidiomycota; class Exobasidiomycetes; order Tilletiales; family Tilletiaceae; genus Tilletia; species Tilletia caries. The sequence goes on along the minus strand of JALUTQ010000046.1, from coordinate 535,400 downwards.
CCCGCTGCCTCGTCCTGCCCGCAGCCAACATCTTACGCGCATCGCTCGCCCAGCAGGTTTTTGCACGGGGCGTATACAAGATGGCCGCCTCAGCTAACTCCATCGTCACGCACAGGTGAGTGCGTCGCTGACTGGGCCGCAGGAGAAGCGCTTGCTGATCTTCTCACTCTACGCCTTCTCTCGTCTCGCGCGCTGCAGTGGCACACATCATGGTGGGTAAATGCTGTGCCAGCGCTATAAATGCTGTCTGGAAGAGGGGAGGCTGACCCTGTTCTCCATACCTTCAGCCGACGAGGCTCTTGCTGTATTCATGCTGCGGAAGCTTCCACAGTACCAGAGTATGCCCCTCGTTCGCACCCGTGACCCGGCGCTCATAGACCAAGGCTCCATCGTTGTCGACGTAGGAGCTGAATACGATCCTCTGCGACACCGCTACGACCACCACCAGCGCGGTTTCGAAGAGACCTTTGATGCTCAGCACTCAATCAAGCTCAGCAGTGCCGGCTTGGTGTGGAAGCATTTCGGTACGAAGATATTGGCGGAGCATCTCAAGCTTCCCGTTGACGACTCTCGGGTGACCCTCCTCCACCTCAAGCTCTACGATGACTTTGTTCAGGCGATCGATGCCATCGACAATGGAATTGCCCAGTACCCCTCTTCGGCCGGTCAACCTCTGTACAAGAGCAAGACCGATCTCTCGTCTCGGGTCGGCCACACAAACCCGCGGTGGAACGAAACATCTTCTCCCGAAGACCAAAATGCCCGATTCGAGCGCGCCAGTACCATGGCTGGAACTGAGTTCTTCGATCGGGTCAACTACACCTTCGAGGCCTGGCTCCCTGCCCGCGAGATCGTCCTCAACGCGCTCAACGTCCGCAAGTCCGTTTCCGGTGGCGATCCTCAGGGCCGGGTCCTCGTCTTCGATGAGTTTGCTTCCTGGAAAGATCATATTTTCCAATTGGAGTCGGACCTGGCCATCCCGCAAGCAGAGCGGGCACTCTATGTCGTCTACCCGGACGAGTCTGGGAAATGGCGCATCCAGGCGGTGCCCATCAACCCTGACAGCTTCGTCAGCCGCAAACCTCTACCAGAGCCATGGCGTGGTGTGCGGGACGATGCCCTCACAAAGCTGACGGGCATCGAGGGCTGTATCTTCGTGCATCAAAGCGGGTTCATCGGTGGTAAGTGATCACGTTTTCGTCGTTCTGATAGCGACAATACCTAAGGATATGCGAATGCTGACTTGGATTTTCTTCCGGCATAATCCAGGAAATGCGACGAAGGAGGGGGCCTTGGAGATGGCAAGACAAGCGGTCGCAACAGTGTGAGCAACCATGCCTCATTCCCCCTGCACGCACGCCATCACGTCTCTCTCCCTTCCTTTCCGTCGTTCTTTCCTCTCTTTGATGTCATCCTTCAAGTTCCTTCCCCTTCCCAAAGGCGCATGGCAATGCATCTTAATCAAGAATTGAAAACAAATCTGCTCTCAGGGGAAGGGGAAGGGAAGGAGCCGTCACCATTGATTTTACTACCCTCGCCCTCTTTCCTTCCCTCTTCTCCCTTCCTCTTCCCGCGAAAGACGTGTGATTTCTGACGTTTGCCGGCTGGGAACGCGATAATGCTCACATTCTCCTCCGTCTGGTTCTTCCCCTTCAATTTGCGTACATCCCCATCGAAACAGTGTCCCACCATCTCCCTTGACGAGTCCCGTCTTCCCTGCTGGTTCGCGGCCGATCGTACTACTTGGCCCATCCAACGTCGTCGCACCCCTTCCAACCCCCGACTCGTCTGTCAACTTCTCCGAGTCGGCTGCTGTTGCAGGCGGCGGGGAGGGTATCAGCAGTCCTAACACGCGAGCCGCGCCTTTACCGTCCGATCTGCAAAGTGCCAAGACGCCCTCGGTCCGACACCGGTTCCTCTCCCTGCCGCATCCATCCACAGGCGCTCCGACGTACTTTGTCCTCTACCAACGCGAAAAGGCTGCATCCTCCTCTTCCACGAGTGGTGGCGACACCTCAATGAGCGGCTTGGCCGAGCTCAATCTAGACCCATACGCCCGGATGGACGGCCTACTCGAGTTGCATGTCATCCGGCCCGAGAACGTCGAACGCTCGTGGTTCGTCGGGAGCACGGGCGCGATTCATGCGCCTGTGCCTGGATCGGAGAGGGCTAAGGAGATGCAGAGACAGGAGCGGGAGGAGCTGGAGGAGGAAGAGAGGCGGATGTTGGCTGAGGCTGAGGCCCTGGCGAAGTCAGAGGCTGTGCTTCTGGTCAAGAAGGAAGAGAAGGAGCAACAAGAAGCGAGTGCGATGGACGTTGACGACGCTGGTGAGGACGAGAACACGAAGGAGACTCACATTGGCGCGGTGACGAACGGTGTTAGTGCAGCGGACGTCAAGCCATCGAAAGTGTCAAGTCTGACACGGTCGCAATCGGCTCGGAGACGGAAGCCTGAGTTTGCGGGACAAGTGGTGTCAGGTGAGTCTTTCGCCTTGAGGGTGTTTTCCTCTCTTCGCCTGATGTTCTCCCGGAAGTCGAGATGCTGATAGCGATGGGCTTGTATGGCTCTTTCTCGCAGACGGAGCCGTACATATGTTGGTTCCCGTCGATCCCGTCTTCCTGCTCATTCCTCTCTTGAGCCTCACTGCGCCGGTACGTCTCAGTGCTCAGCATGTTTCAATCTCCCTGTTATTGCCTTCCACCGCGAACCCTGACCCATTTCCCTCCATCTTCATGATGATCTAGACGGACACCTCCGACCTGGGCAGATTCCAACCAGCCGACGATGTTTTCGACGACGTGGCTATGGCCGCGTTCCGTCGACTTGCACACAAGCACAACGAGCGCGTGCTATCTCTCTTGAAGCCGGACCCCAAGAAGAGCAAGAATGGTTCCAAGGGCAAACAGCGTCAGATGAATGAGGACGAGAGGACGGCAGAAGGCACGGAGCTCTTGGAGGAGGAAGGCGTTTGGATGGACATTTACCAGTTTGGGGCCTCTCGGGCTGGGCTGGAAGCTTTGGCGAGAGTTTGCGACGTGCAAGGTGAGTAGTGATTCATTTTGATCATCGCTCTCGATGTACTTAGTAATGGCTGAGCAGTGACTGACTTGAACCCAAAATTTGGGGACGTTCTCCTTCTTACTTTCTGGCGTGCTAGCACTCGGCAATGACTCGAATGTGTATCGATTCAATCGGAGCAAGGCACTATCAGTCCTGGTGGACAAGGTCGCCAAGATTGCGAATCAGTCCGTCTTCGCGAGCGCACCGACCACACTGGGCCGGACGTATGCACGGACGCTAGCCAAGCTCGGTGACGATGAGCCGGCGCGTCCTTCAGGCGGTGCGGACGAAGGAATGGAGGTCGATGGCGCACAAGAGGGGAATCCAGATGGCAGTGGCAGGGTTGATGCTGGTGAGAGTGTGCTGAGTCGGGAGGAGCGGGTTCGGCTTCAGGTGTGCGTGGGTGCAGTGAGCGCGTGGTTGGACGCAGACTGGCGGACGAAGCTGGAGGAGGAGGCAATCGCCAAGTTGGGTCGCGTGACTACGACTTCCTCGGCCTCGGCCTCATCTTCCTGAGAGGATGGGATGTGGCTGCGGAGCGGGACAGCGAGGCAGGTGAGCTTGTCACTTCATGCTCACAAGGTTTGCGCAACCTGACATCGTCTTGTCTCGGGGTCTCTTCTCAAATCTCAAATCAAAATTACGACCTACCTTTGCTCCAACTCAATTTCAGAGCCCAATCTTGCTTCAAGCTTCAAGCCTCCACTACCTCAATCCAGACATCAAGCCTTTTTCCTCAACTATCTGCTGCTGCAGCCAGGACCAGGGTGCGGAATGGGGCATGAGGCATGAGGCATGAGGCCATGAGGCGTGAGGTAGCCTTCGCGCAAGCTTGGTGCAAACATTTGCGAACGTTTGGCCTTCGGCCGTCATGGCAAAGAATAGAATGATCGACGATCCATTCAGGCTTCAGGCGCCGTCGGCGGCCAACGGTGAATCTGTATGTACGCGGTCGCGGTCAGCAGGCAGCAGCACCTGTGGCACCTGTTACCCCGCCTTGTAGGCAGCTTGTAATTCCATCTGGACTATCCACGAGGCAAGATCTGGGCCAGATGAGCTTAAAATGAAGATAAAGGTTTAACCCTTCCTGGGTCCGCCCTGAGATGACGTCAACATACGGCACACGTTCGACCCTTCCCCGGCTCCATTTTCGCTAGTCTTCCGCCTGTGTCCTCGCATAGCAACACTGTTTTCAAACCCACGTGAACCTTGATTTGCGCGACGCGTCCTTCCCTTCATTCCCAGCAACGCGCCGCGACGATGCCCGGTCATCCTTGACGCCCCCTCAGCCAACAATCTCCTTCTCTCCGTCACTACCTTCTCATTTTACCCGTCTCAGCATCACATTAGACATGTTCGAGGTGCGTTCACGTCATTTCTCCTTGCTTGGGAACCGCGTCGCGCCTCAACTCACCCATGAGCCCTTCTCCCATCTATTTTTGTTATCCAGCACCACTCCTCCCCTCTCATGTTCGATACCCCCGACAGTCCGCTGTTTCCCAGTGCAGGGACAGACGAGGAGTCCGATTTTTCCGATCACGCAGACGACACGTTCACGATCAGTGCCGCATACAGGGCGTACGCAGCCCGACGCGACTTTCCCGGTACATGGAAGCGTCCGCTTCCATCCTTGGGTTACGCCCCCTGCGTTGGCCATCAGAACCCGCCTCTCCAGCACCCGCCATTCCTCCCTCGACTCCCATCAGGCCGGTCCCCAGGAAGGGCCACCCAACCCCCTCGAGTACGCATCAGTTGCCCCGCCCAAGGATCGGGTGCACACAGACCCCCGCACGAGGAGTCCTCCGATCCGTTAGGTCAGCAGGTGAGCAGCTGCAGCAGACACCTTCCCTCACATCATCCCATCCAGCTCACACCCTTTTTTGCCATTGCTGCTCCAACTCCGTAGACATCTATCGTACCGACTCCACGCCCGACTCCACGCCCGACTCAACGCCTTGACCGAAAAGCTCTCAAAGAACCGACGCAGCATCTGCCGCCGCAAGTTTGCAGGATCGCTACTCGCAAGATGTCTCTGTCGGTGGTTCAACCCTCGTCATCCTTCTACGCAACCGCCCCGACCCATCCACTGCGACCCCGTCCCACGAACGCCGTCCCCGCGCCCAAGCCACGCGCCGCGCTCAGCAGCTCGAACAGCATCACCTCCTCTTCACCAAAGCAGCGACGCCGGATCGTGTCGGAGTCAGCGTCGGACATTCCCCAATCTCCTCAGTCCGGCAGTCGACCTGTTCCACAGCCGGAGAGGCCCGGCCACCTGGCCCGGCAGAAAGACGATCCGCGTTCGGTTGGCATAGCCCGGGCCGCCACAGACGGCCACTCTTCGTCGTCTTCGGTGGGACAGGCCCGGTACGATCCGTCTGAGAGGTCCCCCTCCTCAGTGCCAAAGCAACGAAGCCGTATCAAGACTTCCTCAGCGCCGGCCATCCTTCGACCAACGCAGTCCAGCAGGCTGCCAGCGGCGAGAGGCCGTCCAACGAACACCGTCCCCGCGCCTCAGCCATGCGCCGCGATTAGCAGTACGAACAGCACCCTCTCCCCATTACCCAAGAAGCGAAGCCGGATCGAGTCGGCGCCCAGCAGTCCGAACACCACCAGCTCCCCGTCGCCAAAGAAGAGAAGCAGGGTTGACTCTGTGGAGGTCGAACGTGCAAGGGCGGATGCCATATCGCGCAACACAGTTTCCGACCCCATTCAAGCCATGCTCCGGGATGAATCGCTTGCCGGAGTGGTCAGTCTCCTTGCCCTCCACAACTTTGACGTGATGCAGGTCAGCAATGACGAAGGCAAGAGGACCCTGCAGTGGCGATGTCGATGTTGTCACGCAAACGTGACCCAGAGGAAGGGGATCACCACCAATCTCCCAAGACACTTCAGGCGATGCCGTCGCATTGAAGAGCCGGTGACCGTCGGGTGGGCTCCGTGGATACCTCCCCGTTCGCATTGAAGAGCCGGTGACCGTCGGGAGGGCACCGTGGATACCTCCCCCAGAACCTTCCCCAGGCGTTGCGCCTCTGTTCATGTACCAGGCAGACTAGTAATCACTACCACACCTCAGTATGGACTGGACGCTGAAGCGGGAAGGAAGGATCAAGTATAAGGGACATCCCACATGTGTGTTCTGCTCAGGCATCAGTCTTCGAAGCTCCCATCTCCTCATCCGCATAACGCATTGGCAACTTCAGTATGGCATTTTGATTGCACTTGGAGAGAAGGGTAGGGGGGTGATGGAGAGAGGCTTGGGGTCCTGGGGTCCGGAACATCACGAGCGAGTAGTCCGAGTCGGCGCGGCTGCGTTCTTTCCAGCTTGGAGTCGGATGATCGATCCTGTCGCATTACGGGGAGGGGGAGGGATATTCTCGGCAGGGTCGTGCTCGTGAGTGGCCAGGCACCCTCGACCAGGACGCGATCTCTGGCCATATAGGTGGATACCGAGGTTCGATACTTGATCTTGTGGAATATGAAGCTCCTCATGACAGACTCGGCACTGCCAGAGCTCTGTGTGCCGTCTGTTGTTGCCGGTCCTCTTCCTGGTACTGGGAACGGACTCAGGACCCAAGTAGTGGAAATACGAAAGGTATCCGGCGCGAGTTCCAGTCAGAGACAGCCGTCCGTTCTTGCTGATGGAAGTTGAAAGGAGACCGATAACCTTAGCAGGAGCTAACGGGCCGCGATAGTAGTGGGCTTGGCTACCTCGTAGCTCTTGTTTTAGTGGCCAGTCCGAGGAGGGGTAGGCGCTGACAGACTGGGTTCTTGCGGGAGTAGACGGGGACAGGGTCGGCAATGGCGTGGTAGTCGTGGTTGCGGGAGTGGCCGGGGCAGCGGCCGGCGGTGTGGTAGTCTTGGTCGTGGTTGTAGGAGTGGCCGGGGCAGCGGCCGGCGGTGTGGTAGTCTTGGTTGCGGGTTTAGAGGGGGCAGCGGCCGGCAATGGCGTGCTGGTTGTGGCTGCGGGAGTGGACGGGGCAGGGGCAAGCCACGCTGCGGTAGTCGACGACGCTATGGCAGCCAGAGTCTCCGCCGCGCTCGTATCAGAGAGCGCAGCGAAGAAAGGCAAGGCGGACTCGTTTGCGTCTGGACGCAGCCGTCCGTCTTCTTCCTGGATAAAGGCTAGAGGGGAAGAAACGGGTGGAGTGGGACTGTGGGCCGAGGTAGTACGCGCGTCGTTGTCAGGCGCGTGCCATATCGGCAGTGTGGGTGAGGAGGGCGGGTGGGCAGCGGCGCGCACCTGCTGGCTCGGTTCAAAGGGAACCTGCGCGTCGCACCAGCGCCGATCGCTGAGCATGGAGAAGAGGAGGTTGGAGCACGAGAGCTGAGAAAGGGGAAGGAGGTTAAGAGGTACGGTAGATAGACATGGAGTGGAGTGACGCGACGTGTTAGACACATCGATCGCGTGGGAAACAATACGCGTCGCGAGTACTTGGGTGCGCCTTCTTTCACTTCCTTCAGTGTCACCATACCTCAACCTCATCTCATTACTCTTATCTCATTACTCACAAGGATCGATCACATCGCAATGCCAGCGTCTGCGAATCGTATCACCCCTCAACGTGCCGCCAGTTCGAGCAGCGGAAGAGCAAAGTCGCATTGGCAGGTGCACTATAGGCCTGAGATCGAAGAAATACAAGCTCGCTACGCTCTCAAGATCAAGGCGCTATCGCAGCAGGCCAAGATCGACCCCAGCACTGCCCGACGTATCATCGACCAGCGTTCCAAGCATTTCCGCAGCCGGAACGGATGGAACTCGTACCAGGCCTGGGTCAAGCACAAGGCGCGAGAGACGGCCGAGCAAACGGAAGGGCCGGCACCGACGGAAGGGCCAGCCGCAACGGAAGGGTCAGCAGCAGCACCACCGGCCAACGATATTGACGAGCCGACGGCGCCGGCCTCAGCAGCGAAACAAGACGTAGGAGCGGCCTATGAGGCTCTCACCCCCGCAAACAAGCAGGCGATCGACAAATGGGCAACGAAGCGATTGGACGAGAAGCCGGCACGCGATACTCAGAAGGAGTTCAGTGCGGCCTGCCGCGACGTGATGACGCGAATCGGACATCTACAACTCCGGTACGGCATCACGGCAGTTGCGTTCCTCTCTCATTCCCAAGAAGGTATCGATCCCTTCCTGGGTTACTCGGACCAAGCCGGGGTAGCCCTGGCCTCGGCCCTCAACCGTCTGAAGACCGGCACGACGGGAGACGACGTCTCGCGCATGTTCGATCGAGCGGTCAAGCTGAAGGTTTGGGAGGACGAGCGGAACGCAAGGGAGATGGACGGACCACTCGTGGTCTGCCGGCTCAATCCTACTCAGCGGCTCGCCAGAGACCTCATCCTGCGCCTTCATTCGGCTGTTTCAGCAGCTTTGGTTGGGGGTTCAGCTGCCTTGACTAAGTGGGTTAAGGCTACGAGCGGTGGGACTAGGTTGCGATACAAGGATTTATTTTCTATGGTAGCCGAGACAGGATGCTACGTGGAAGGGTGGCCAGAGGAGGCCACGGGTCTGCTGAAGGACGACGTGGTTATGGAACAAGCAAGAGACGCGAACACGGCTTCCACTGGTGCGGGGATCGTGAAGGTGTGGTCTGGGAGTCTCCACAATACTTCGGTCTGGAAGGAGGAGCCGATGGAGGCTCTGAGGAAGGCCTTGCGGGAAAACAATCTCCGAGCCCGCCAGATCACCGCGCCTGAAGATCCCTTCACAGACATGGATGAATGATCGAGCTGCATGCATGCTTAGCTGCCATCGCTCATCTACGCCTTCCCGCATGGCCACCCCTCTCTACTCTCTCTCTATACTCTCTATCTCGTCTCGTCCAATCCGATTTATGTCCTGATGATCGAGTCGCGAGTGGTCTTGAATCTTGATCCTAGATCAATGGAGGAGGGCGGTGTACAGAAGCAGAGGCGGACCAGACCGTGGCAACGAACGTGGAGGGGCGGCCAAATCGAATGAAGGCGGCCCGGACAGAGAAGGAGCGCGGCGTCCGTGGAGCGGGCTCAGACAGAGAAGGAGCGCGGCGTCCGTGAAGCGAGGAGATGGAGGGGCGGCCAAACCGAGTAAAGGCGGCCCGGACAGAGAAGGAGCGTGGCGTCCGTGGAGCGAGGAGATCCTATCGAGAGCTATCGATAGACTGACCATCTACTTGCTTCTGAGCAAGGAGTAAGCAAGATCGGCCAGATCGAGACGTCGCTGAGGGCGGGGCAGGAGAAGGAACCGGCGGCGAGGGGGCGTTGAACAGATACGGGGTACCGACAGCCGAGCCGTGAGGGGACGGTGGTGGTGAGCGCATCGAAGGGGTTGGTAGCCACCGAGGTTGAGGAGACGGTGCTTGGCGGAGGTGTGGCTGGTGGAGAGGGTTCCGTTCTTGGTTATGGGTTGGTGTTGGCATCCTACGCTGCTGATCATGACGGAGAAGTGGGTGGCACTGGCGACCATGCCCTGGTACCTTCCTGGATCAGGGCTGACTGGGGAGAGCGGCGGGACGAGGAGATGTTACCTTGGCCAACCTTGGCCAAGATGGTTCCGCCGGGGGCAACGGCAGTGTTGTTGGCGGCACGGGCACCACCTAGAGATAATGGACAGAGACGCAGACGAGGTCGGTGAACGTGCAGGCTGTATGTGTATAGGTCCTGCCGAAATACTCACAGTAAGTGTAACCAGTGGCACTGGCGGTGGAGTTGGTCGGGACGGTGAGAAGGCAGGGTTGAGGGTGGTTGTTGAGCCGGCGACAGCGCCGCCAACGTCGACGTAGGCGGGCGCGAGACGGGTATGGGTTCGGCTGATGGTTGGACAGCAGCGCTGTGATCTGAATCGGAAGCGGAGTCGCAGGTCTTGGGTTGGGCGTGACGTTGATGCTCGGAGCCGTATGAGGATTGAGGAAGGTGTTGAAGAGGAAGGTGTTGAAGAGGAAGGTGTTGAAGAGGAGAGGAATGGCAACGGGATGGCGGCGAAATGGGCAAAACGTTGAAGAACGCTCCGAGAAGCAGTCAAAACAACATGTCCTAACCCCTTCCTCCTCCTTCTATGTCCTTTCTCTGCCTTGCGGATGACCCCGTCCCCATTACGATTCATGTCGAAGGTAAGGCCTGAGTCAACAGAGTATACATTGATTGTCCCTGTGTGCTTTTGAGCGTGACTGTGCCTCATTCTGGACACCAGCTGCTCGAGGAAGCTGATCTACTCCCTCTCGTTCTCCTTGTAGCTCAATTTCTTACCCACCTTACAGCTTCCTTACAGCTTTCCGTCACGTTTTCCAACGCATTGACTGTTCTGCTTCGATAGCATAGATCGTTTTCGGCTCCCTGACACAGTTTTCAGGCCTTTTGGACAACTGTAGCCTTCCCTGTGCTCCGGTAAACATAAAGTCGTTCGTATCATGGCTGATACCTTGCTTCCGATCTACCTCTGCAGCTCCCTTCCACCTGGTCCCCATCATATCTTCTTCCTTTCCCATGCAGCCATAGTCTCTTCCTTCTCTATGAATCCCCTCCCTTCTCCTTCCGTAGCGAATTGATCGCTCTGCTGGCCTCGAAAGCCGCCCTTTGCGATGTATGTTCTTTGACCCCTGTTTGCTTCTGATCTCCCAATCCGTTGAAACCGCAGATGCAGCTATCAAACTTGGCAGAGAGTCGCTCGATATACCGACGCACCGGTCTGCTTCGTTGCTCTACAACGCTTCGGCTCCTATCGCTCTGCTGGCCTCGAAAGCCGCCCTTTGCGATGTGTGTCCATTGACCCCTGTTTGCTTCTGATCTCCCATTCCGTTGAAACCACAGATGCACCCATCAAACTCGGCAGAGAGCCGCCCAATATACCAACGCACCGGTCTGCTTCGTTGTTGTCCAACACTTCGGCTCCTACACGGTCCTACCGCTCTGTATGGACCTCCTCAAGTAAGCATTTTCAGCGCCTGTCCTTCCTCACTTCCTACTCGCTGACAGCCATACTCATGCCTCTGAACTAGGTGGTTTATGATCCCAACGTACACCCTGTAGCCTCTGCAGCTTTCTCCGCATCGTTAGGATCCCTCTGCACATCTCAACACATACCATTTCTCATCGGAAACCCCTGGACATATCAATATGCTTGTTTGCCTAACCAACCCCCATACTGTGATTCAAATTTCAGTTTGAAAGGCTCTGTGAGCTCGCAATGAACATACCTTTCGATTGAACCAACTTTTGCGTTGAGGTTTGGGGTGTTGAAATCGGAGGTGCACTTGGATTCTACAGAAGTGTCTAGATGCGTACACTGCGAACGTTCTTGGAAATAACAGGAAATCGTGAATCACCACAGACGACCACACATCCACGCAGAAAACAACATCAGACAAAAACGGTACCTATCGATCTGTACCGGTGCGAGGACCTTACCTGCGAAGTTAGAAGGAGTTTAGAGCAGTATTGACTGCACAGGGTAGGAAAAACAGGTTCTGAGCGTTAACCGATTCGTTATCTATTAACTGACACATCGGCCACTGCAAACGCTGGCGGTCATCACTTCGCAGGAACTCAAGTTGAAGTACTTTCGTTGTGCTGAAGGGCATCGCCAGCACGCTCTCCAGGTGTAACAACATGTGTTATTAAGTATGCTGATGCTCGTCGCTGCGAAAGAAAGATGCGGACCTGTCGAGACGCTCGATTCCAGCTCGATTCCAGCTCGATTCCAGCTCAATTCCAGCTCAATTCCAGCTCAATTCCCTTTCGCAAAGACCTATCTACCTGCCGCCATGAATACTTGGAAGGCTCCAGAGGCCCCAGTGACTTCCATCGTCCCTGCCCCGACTCATTTGCGCAATTCCCAGGCAGCTATGTTCGAAATAAAAGACAACTTCATTGGCCAGATCGCGAAGACGGAAGACATGGGGGAAGGTGGAGGACAATGGGACGATAGTTTGGAGAGGCGCAGCCGACAGAGAAAGAGAAACGGAGCCAGTAGTCGGTCGCACCTTGGCGTGTCCCTTGCAGTTCGACCAAGAATGGTAGATCGGTGTCGCTTAGCTCTTGACCTTCTTGAAGAGGGGATAGGCGGCGCCGGAATCCGAAATGGTGCCTACTTTGAAGCATGCAGCTCGCTTGATGCCAGTGATAGTGAAATCAGAGTCGGAATCACCTCCGGAAGGGATAATGTCCGAGCGAGGAAGGGGTTGGATGAATCCGGCCTCCTCGATGACGGCAACGACATCATCATAGGCGGCATCGTCCTCGGCGAGGTCGGCATCGTCTTCGGCGAAGTCGGCATCGTCCTCGGCGAAGTCGGCATCGTCCTCGGCATTGGGGCCGTGGCCGTCATCGATATCGACGGCAGCAGCGGCGCCGAACTCGTCGACAATTAGGCCGTAGTCGTCAGCAGCGACGTCGCTGCTGCCGTCGACACCGAAATCGTCGCCCTCATGGTCTTCGACGTCGTAGTCGTTGGCAGCGACGTCACTGCTGCCATCGGCGTCGTAGCCTGCGTCTCCGTCATCAACGACCGGCACGTGTGGCGCGTGCTCACCGGGGGGGGTAATAGTCACCCTCTGGGTCGTCCTCGAGGAGGTGGTGTCCGCCTCCTGCCACCGCGACCACGCTCTCGGGCGACGACTGGGGTGTGGACTCGGCGGACTCCTCGCCGGTGGAAGTGGATGGAACGTCTTCCATCTCGGCGCCAGGAGGGACAACGAAATCGAGCAGGTCTTCGCCATTGTCGTCTCCGTCTGTGGATTGAGCCTCGACCGCGACATCGTCGGCATCGTCGGGTTCAGGGCCGTCGGCGACGTCTTCCTCGGGGCTGAGGTTGTCTTCCGGCGCCTCGTCGGCTGGATATCCGTCGTTATCGGAGTCAGAGTCGGATAGTACGAGCGCTTGACGTGCGCTTGGGCGTGGTGGGGACGAGAGGGGGGAGGAAGACCCGGTTTCGGAATCGGAGTCGGGTAGGACGCGTGCCTGACGAGCGCGAGCGCGAGGGCGGGGTGGAGACGACAGCGGAGAGGAGAACCTAGTCGACATGACGGAGTGTGACTGATGGATGTGGAGCTATGGTGCGAAGATGGTGGGCGGAAGGGGGGGGGGAAGGTGGATGTGGTGGATATAAGTCGTGATGAGTCTGTCGATCTCGGAGCCTTTTGAGCTGCTGACATACGGAGGACATGCGGAAATGACATATGAGCGACATGCGGGCGACATGCGAAACAACAATGCACTCACGAAGTTACCCTTTTGAGCTGCTGACATACGGAGGACATGCGGAAATGACATATGAGCGCCATGCGGGCGACATGCAAAACGACAATGCACTCACGAAGTTGCCGTATCATCGAACGCGTCGTTCTCTTGATGGCAATGATAGGAACAGCATCGCTGGAAACATTCGATACGGACGAGGCCTGCTGGCATAAACGGACTTAGAGAAAGGCGGGTCCAGATATGAGAACGAACGGATGATGGCCGTAGAGACAGAGACAGAGACAGAGACATGAGTAATGAGTTGGGACAAAGTAGCTCACTGAGACAGAATCAAGCTGAACAGAGCAATCCTTGCTGGGTGAGATGCAGGCTTCTGGCCGAGTGGCAACACATCCCTAGCAGCCGATCGCTTCCGACCAGCGACCAGGTCACCGATCCCACCATTCGGGAACAGACGCTGCTGCTGCGCATGATGGAGATGCTGCTGTTGCTGCAGCCTCCTTCGGAAGCACAGTAGCCGAAGCGTCCACCCGCCGCTTGTGCTCCTTCATCGACTCCTCGGCCGAGGACGCGCCAGGTCGGTGAACCTGGGCCGCTGAATATGGGCCGCTGACTACCCAGCCCGCTCTCCTCACCGTTCGAGCTGAGTTCGACCGAAGTGGCAGTCGTTCTCGTCTCACCCAACGCATTGAGGCCAGAGAAATCGCTGACGGAGTGGCCAGACATGCTCGGTCGGTGCGGATGCAGGTGATGATGGTGGCCGCCGACGCCGCAGTTCTGCTGGGAGTAGACGTCTAACAAGCTTGCCGATAAGATACTGCCCGGACCACCAGTGGACGAAGGTGTGTCCATCGGCACTCCCATGCCCATCGATCCCTCGCGAGCCAACGGATCCATGCCCATCGGCATCGAGTACATCCGCTGCTGTGGTTGCTGTTGTTGCTGGAACGAGACCATCTGGCTAGACGACGTAAAAGGCGACACACCATGCGGCAGCATCTGCTGCGGCTGCGAGCGCATACTCGGCTGTTGCATAGGAATGATCCCCGGCCGCCGCAGACCAGCAACAGCCAACGCATTCGCACGCCCAGACATGGTCATCCCACCAGCAGGCAGGACAATCGACGACGTCGGACTCTGCGCCGTTGGGAAGTGGGAACCCACCACCATTGCCAACGGCCGTGGACGAGTTCGAAGGCCCCAGCGCCAAACACCCATGTACGAACTGCTCCCGTTGAACGGGCCAACAATGCTGCTCATGTGTGAAGGGTTGTAAATCACCGACTGGGCCTGGGCCGCCACCTGATGTTGATGCGCCAGGATCTGCTGGATCTGCTGGCTGGACAGATCAGGCGTGCTGTGCTTGGCCGCGACTGCAGCCGCCGCCGGCACAGCCCTCGTCGCAGCAGCCAAGGCAGCCGGATCGTCCAGGAAGTCCGAGGCAGCCAATTTCCACTTGGTCGGACTTTAGGTTCGTCGTCGCCTTGGAGCGGCATCTCGCTCGTCGCCCAACGGACGTCCACAAACACAGACGCGGTCGAGTGTTGCAAGCGCCCACGGCCTTCTTGTTGACGGCCTTCTTGTTGTTGGCCGTATGCCTCTTGCTAGCATCGACCCCATCCGTCTCCGCAACATTCGCACTCGCGGAAAGTTCATCCGACGAACCCACATCCTGTAACCCCGAACGCAAGCGTGACGCTGACGTGACGCTGATCTCAGGTGAGAGCAGAACGATCCTCCTCCTCTTGAACCAGAATCCCGGAGAGCAATGCTGAAAGGCGCTCATCAACGTCGTCGTCGTCTTCGTCTTCATCGCCAGAATTGACAGCGACGGCATCGTGAGCGTAGTTGGTGCGGTCGAGGGGATGGCGTTGGGCGCCGGACTCGCCGGCTTCGTCCTCTTCGTCCTCGTCCTCAACCAAGGCTCGGGCGACGGCATCCTCGTCGGCATCGACGTCATTGCCGGGAGTATGCCGGCCGCCATCGTGATGAGGCGATCCTGTATGCGCCAAAAAGACGTCCGCGTTTGGCCAATCCAACCAGGACACCGCCAACGCGGAATGCTGTTCCACAAGCCTGTCAAATCGTGCGATGTGGTCCCGCTTGCTGTGGGAAGCTCTCTGATTCATCAAGGACGCCAGATGCGATTGGTGCCACTGTGATATGTTGTCGAGCCTGGCCTTCCAAACCCGAAACATGCACCGGATGGTATCAACCTGCTGCGCTACGAACGCAGCGCGATCGCGGTCGAAAAGGCTGGATTCTGGATTGACGTATAGGCTGAGGCTGTCTTGTAGCGAATTCTGGACGACTTCGTACCATTTGCCCATGTTGCTGATCTCCTCAGAGATCCGAGAAGTCTCTTCATTCAACCGGTTCAACAGTTCCACGGTGTCCATGGCAGCGGCTAGGACCGAATCGACGACCCAAGGCTCCTCATCGACATCGGCGGGGTTGAGTAGGCCGTGAATGTATGGGAGGTTTGCTGGAAGGAAAAGTGCGTCGGTACTGACGAGATGTAGTCGGTGCCGAAGTCTTTCGGGCAGCGCTGTTCGGTACCTTTCAATAGACGCGTTCAGAGCTGGCAGGGCTAGCTTCGCCTGCATAGCGGAGGACGTCTTGCTGATGGTGAGGCGTGTCGTCCCGTCGTGGGAATGCTGGGCATGTCGACCGCGGATGATAGCGGAGAGGGCGTGCCAGCTTTTGAGAGGAAGATACAGCCGTTTCGCTTCGACGGAGAGATCTACGACGCGATTGCGCCGGTTGTGTTGCTCTCAGAGCGCGAGCTGTCTAGAGGTGGCGTCCTTGTCGAAGGCTAGAGCACGTCTCCGAGCGAGCTGGGTATTGATGAAGGCGGTCAAGCGCGCGGGAAGACCAGTCTCCGGAGACGTCGAGGCATACGCGCGAGCGACGCTTTCGTTCGTATACTGAACCAGGTAGGGGAGCGCCTGGAGGAACTGCCGGGTTTCGGTCTGCTGCAGTTTCGAGATCCTGACTAGTTGACGTTGCATGGTGTGAAGGAGGTCTTGACGATGCTTGGATGAGAGGTAGCCAAGCCTGGAGGAGAGCGTGGAGAGTCGATCGGCCGCGGACATGTGCCGAGTCAGGCTGACAAGATCCGACAGTGCCGACCAAAGGCGCTCGAGAGCCTCGCCATCGGTGAGTCCGAATCCTGCCGTTCGTCGAGGACTGTACTTGAGCTGGCAATCGTAGTCGTGTCCATATACGTGAAAGATCGAAACGACGTGGTGAAGGGGGATGGAGTGACCACGTTTGGACAGGGCAGCTTCGAGGCGAGGGGAGACGGCGAGCTTGCAGCCGATGTCATAACAGACGCCGAGGGACGATAAGTAGGAGGAACATGTGTCGAGGAGTGCCTCGAGGAGTGCGTAGGCATAGTAGTGCTTTTTTCCGCTGGACTCCACGTCAACCAGTATCAGAGGGGATCCGTGACGACACGTCATCCCGACCACACCTCCGATGTCGAAGTCGACCTGAGTGGTCTTCACCGTCCCGTCAATGGCGGCGCGCACCTCAGCGCTGCAGCCTGTGCGGGGGCCTTCCGGAATGTCTGGATTCTCGAACCGCTCGCGGGCAGCATTGAGTTGGCGAGGGGAGAGAAAGAAGGTTGGTGCTTTGGGCATCTTCTTGACGGCGTCGTTACACCGGATGCGTTTGTGCTGGAAGTTGCCATCCAGACAGACAACCACTTCCGGCCGAAGGTCGGACGAATCACGAGGGTTGGGAGGACCGGGGGAGGTCTGTTGTTTGAGCAGTCTCCGAAGCAGGCGGGACAACGCGCGGCGAGATCTTCGAGGGATACTTCGAGGTCATCTTCGGCGAGCTGTGGTCTTGAGTGGTTCCAGAGGATGCCGGTTCCGAGGATGAGTTGGTGACAGCGCTGCTCTAGCGCTTGCATCCATTCGGATGCGGACCGCAAAGTCCTCCTTCCTGTGTCCTGTCGGGTAAAGGAGATTGAGCTGTCAGATGGATGAGAGGAAGGGGTAGGGGCACATTAGGAAGAGCATTGACGTACACGAGAGGTCCAAATTGCGGACGGAGGGACGGCGGACGTGCCCAGGCTTGAGGCTTGCGAGGACGCTAATGTGAAGTTGAATGCGCCAATACGGGCGTTGTCTTGAAGTGCGAGGAAGAGGCGGATGTAGTCGTTGGAGAACGTCACTTGGGGCGCGTGGACCGTGGAAGGGATGGTTCCGCCACGAACAAGAAGCTCTGCGAGATGCGGCTTGCAGGAACGTATGCGAAGGGGCGTAGCTCCGTGAAGGTCGACAAAGAGGACTGCGGAGGTCGGGGGACTGGAGCATGTACATAGCATGTGCGCCCATGTGGTTCGGGAAGGGAGAGTGGAGCGGGTCGCGGCGAGGTACGGTGCCACAAGGTCATCGAGGCGCGTAACCCAATCTTCGAAGGCATTCTGTTCGCGTTGGCGCCAGGAAAGGGGGTTCGCGTGCACCTGCGAAATGTTGACAATGACGGTCTGGCGGCGGTAGAAGAGGAGGTCGGAAGCATCTGCACCGGAAGTATCTGCGCCGTCCGTGTCTGCTCCACCGTCGCCGTTGAAGTAGTCGTCGGTCGCTGAATAATCGTTCGGGAAATCCCCAAGATCGTGGTGGCTGTAGATGTGCGTACTGCTGAGGGGCCGAGTGGAGATCACTGCGTGGGATGTAGAACCGTCGGCAAGGATGCGGACCGTGCCCTTGCGTACAACAGAGCTCTTGGGCTTGCGGGAAAGACGCTTGGGTTGCGAGCCATTCGTCACTGGAGTTGGGGTTGATTGGGGTCAGCAAGTGGTGCCAGCTGGGCAAGGATGGCGGGGCGCGGTTGGAATTTGGCACCTGGCCACACTCACCCATCGGACACGATGAGACCCGCGCTCTTCCGGGGGGTTTTGAATAGGAACGAAGGCGAGCAGAGGCTGGGGAGTTTCTGGTGGCCCGGGATTGGTGGGGAGGAGTCCTCGGATGGTGGGGAGGAGACTGGTCGCGACTCGCGGCTCGCGCCCATCAAGCTCTCGGTGTTGAGTTCGGCGCTCGGTGTTTGACTGTCTGTACGCGCGCGCGTGGCGCGGCGCGGCGTGCCGGCTGCCGAAGCGGGGAGCAAGGGAGGAAGATTCTTCCTTTCTCATTTCTTCATTTTAAGCTCATCTGGCCCAGATCTTGCCTTGTAGACAGTCCAGATTGAATTACAAGCTGTCTACAAGGCGGGGTAACAGGTGCCACAGGTGGGCAGCAGACCGCGAGCCGCGAGGTTGCGTCCGTGCTGCCCAGTCGCCAGCTACTGCGCCCGGCGTGCATTTTTATACTGCTAGACTCTGCGCTTTGCATGGTGCGGGGCTTGAACTTTATGGGAGCACGGACAAGGGACGGGACTCGATGAGGCACTGCTCGACTGTTCTGGCACGCCGCACGTACATACACCACATGGATGACACAGGACGTGTATCTTGCTTATCTTTCAGCAGGTTGAGTTGGAAATCCGGTGTTCAGGGCGTCTCCACACAAACCCCGGTCCCCCGGGTCTCCACAATACTTACATAACGTCGCACAGCTCCACGATTCGAATTTCTTGCTCGCCCCACTAAAAATCCTTTCTTCTCGTTCTTACTTCTCTTCAAACTTCCCCGCCCAGCAATCTTCCAGACAAGTTGCCGGTTCTCAGGATCTCAGATCTCAGGTCCCAGGCTCCCAGGCCCTAAGCCCCGGCTGAAGGCAGGTCCCAATAAGGGTGTGCATAGGTCCCTGGGTGTATGTGTGCCCACGCTGACCGCCGCTGACGATCCACGGATTGCCTCATCCTATCTATGGTGTAAATGGTTCTCAGTTGATCGCATCAGGCATCAAGCATCAAGGCACGAGCGCCTCAGTGCTCGGCGCGAAGATCAAGGTTTCCAGCTTCCCAAGACGAGATTACACGTGAACCCTTGTGGCCTCGGGCTATGTGTGGGCTGCAGCTTGAGCCATGCTGCATGGGCCGTCGCTACTCGCTATTTACTCTGCTCATGCGCTGATGTATTTTATTGCGCTTCTTCATCCCCGTCCGCCTCCTCCTCCTCCTCATCCTCATCCTCTCCCAAAATAATCCGTACCCTCGATACGAGCTCACCGATCTCGCACAAGGTGAGCATCGGTGTAGAGCCTTTCGTTCCTATGAGTACTTGGCTGACCCATCTTATCCATACTCAACCAGCTATAATACGTAAGGGCATGGAATCCCCGCCTTCGGTGATCTACGCGCAGCCATGGCCCATCCCTTCGAGCCCACAATGACTCCGTCCCAAATGTATCAGGTCAATAGACCAGCATTGGAACGATCGACCTCGGCATCAGGAAGCTGGGCCGATCGACGGCAGCCACCTACAGCTGCCAAGTATCGCAATCTCCTGCCTGACGAAAACGAAGATGTACCCGAACTCGAACACGAACTCGACGATGCAGAGCCCGACTTCGAGCTCGAAGAAGAGTGGGTTGAGCATCCTCAAGCCCCATCGCCAGCTGCGCCAGGCCTCGCCTTCTGCGCATGTATGCACCCATGCTCTCATCGTGTCAACAACAGACGCTCATCCAGCTCCATCGGAGCTGCAGCAAGACCATCGCCAGTACAGTCTTCCTACTCCTACTCCTTCGATAGCAAGCCGTACCGCAGCATTGCGTGCCCAACTCTGCCCATCATAGTCGCAGACGTTCCGTTGCCATCGTCTAGTGCAGGACCGAGCCCAAGTCTAGGCCCAACAGGGCTCACCTTCGCTCGGCGCAGCTCCAGTACTGCAGGTGGCCCACCCACCAGTTCTCGCTCAAGCGGGTCCTTTTCCCCATCGCCCCTTCCGCCTCTCTCATCTCAGCTTCCTCCCGCAAGCATTGGTTGGATGAGCAGGAGCATGTCTGTCCAGCACCAGAAATCATTCGCTCACGCTGGATCCAAGAGCAATACTCGAGATTTCTCATCCCCGGATCCTACTCATGACTCTTCCGACGCTTTGCCCTCCGCTCCCCTTCCATTCACCGGGATCAGTCGCAAGCGCAGTTGCACAGGCCCTCCACCTCCCCTGACGCCGTTCTCATCCAGCATGAATACTGCAGCATCAACAAACGTAGCAGCCGGCGCAATCGCCCACCACCATCACACACACCGACGCCAGACCTCAGGATCCAGTCTGAACTCACCCAACGCCTATGGGTCTGGGTATGGCTACAGGAACCTCTCTCAACTTCCCGTGCCTCCCGTTCACTACCCAACCGCTGGGCGCAGCCCTATCGTGACACCATCTCTCTTCCAATCCACCCCGCTTCCTCAAGCGGAGTTCCGCAAGCCTCCCATTGCCTCTTCATCGTCGTCTTCTTTCGTGTCGTTGTCGTCTTCCTCTTCCTCTGGACCTTCGAACGGGTCTGGAAACAACCCTGACGCTGATCATTGCTCTCGCAACAGGTCCTTCACGGGTCCTAGCATCAACGCAACACCGTCCCCTCGCTACCCCAGCACATTTGGCGAACAGCAGGGAGTTCCTTCCCCAAGCTCATGATCGTGCACAATCCCCACATACAACCAAGGTCAATGGCCACGCCGATCGCAGAGGGCACATGCTCGAGACCTCATCACCTGCAACAAGTGCCGATGCCACGACTGCGCTGGGGACAAGTGCGCCCTCCCAGGCCGGCCGAGCCATGTGGATGGTCGGCTCTGCACCTGTACCGTCGAACTCCGGACGAGGTCGCTTTGATGGCTTCCTTCTAAATCAGCCTGCACCTCCTCTAACGAAACCTCGTTCGCCCGCAGCACTTGAGCCGGAGTCAGACTTCAGCGCTGCAACGAATGGTCCAGCACTGGACTCCGAGGCGCGCCTGACTCCTCTTCGATTGCTCGCGCCATTCCAGTCAAACTACTCCTCTGGCGAGCTCAATGTGGTGGGAGAGGACGAGAATGAAAACGAAGGTGACGAGGCTAAGACGACTGCCGCTATGAACGGAGCAGGGTCTGCTTATCATCACACGACCAACTTCCACCCCGATCACTTCGAGAATGGCCGGAGCGGAAGCGCCGGAAAGGTCTCTGGCCTCGTTGGTCTCGGATTCAAGGTCGGATCGAGAGACGACGCTGTCTGTGAAGGGATGGCACCACACATCGCGCCTGCTACGGAGGAATTCCATGCTACTTTGGTGGGCAACGGCATCACTGCAGCTCAAGATGATGACGACGACGATCCTTGAGCGCGGCCCTGTATACCCTCAGGCCCGCCATCAGCGTGCCGATCTCTTCAACTCCCCGCTTCTCGTGAGGACGACGGAGTAAAAACACCACTCAACCTTCTCCCAGCCCGATATCCCAGTCACCTCCCAACTCTCGCTTCATCTTCTCACTGTCGATCGCGACTTCGCCAGCTCTCCCCACAGCAACTCTTCCACATTTCAACCTAAAAGCGCAACGATCACGTCGCCCCCCCCTCCTCTTAGTTCTGTACAACCCCAAACTGATCCCGGTCGATATCCAAGCTTCTCTGTGTCTCCCTTGCTACTGATTCCAGATATTCTGTGTCGCTCCTCATCATCAACACTTCCTCTCATGTCTCGATACCATCAACCCTAGCTCTGTCCCGTTGTCCTCTCCCGTTACTGTTCGCGTCACCCTCAATCACAAAAAATTGCGTTGTTTTCTTCTCTTCGTGCCTGTCCGAGTGCTTCAATCTCGAACTCATAAGGTTACGTCTATTCGCTGGAGGGGTATTCGTACGCGAGAATTGGGCCTGAGGTCGGCCGGCCGGCCGGCCGGCCGGGCTTGTCTGCCGGTGGTGTCTACCCGCGCTTGGAGAACAGGTAGTGTCCGACGCCCCACTCCTCTCCTCCGTTCTGGCCGAAGAAAACGGCACAAGCGAGGTAGAAGAGCGCAAAGCGATAGTACGTCTTCTCGCCCTCCAGCTCGCTGACCCCCTTCTTCTTGGCATCCTCCCTGAGGGCCTTGATCGAGCTCCCACCGCGGTTCTCCCGACGTTGCTTGGCCAGCCAGGCCTCGAGCGTCTGCGCGTAGTGCTTGCCGTTCAACCACCACATTTGCTCGAGGACGACGTGTTCTTGGAAGTACGCGAACAAGTCGTGCGAGGGCATCGTCCCGCCCGAGAAGAAGTTTTTGGCCATCCAGCCGTCGTCCTCTTCGAAGTTATAGGGTGTGGTCTTGTGGCAGAAGATGTGGATGAACAGCTTGGAGGGCTTGTCGGGTGATGGCGCGGCGGAGAGGGGCTTGAGCCAGCGGGATACTTTGTCGAAGAGGAGCGAGTAGTTCTTCATCTGTAGGTGTATGAAGGGATGCGTTCAGCAAATTTATGCGCATAAGGGTATACGCGCGCCCAATACGACGCGTTCCCGAGGAAGCGTGCCACACCTTTTCCTTCGCCGCGCCGACGCGTAACGAATCAGATTCAGCCGAGGGGAAGACTCACATGCTCGAACATCTCAATGCTCAAAACCCGGTCAAAGGTGCCCTCCGGGAACTCATATGTGCGCACATCGCCCGTAAAGACCTCCAAGTTGGTCAAGCCGCGCTTCTTGGCGACTCCATCGATGTATATCTTCTGCGTCCGACTGTTGCTAAGCGCCTTGATTTGGGAGGATGGGTATTTGGCGGCGAGGAAGAGACAGAGGGAGCCCCAGCCGCAGCCGAGGTCGAGCATGGTTTGGCCGTCGGAGAGTTCCGCTTTGACGCAATAGGACTCGAGCATTGCATTTTCGGCTTCTTCGAGGGTCTCCTTGCCCGTCTCGTACAGGCAGCAGCTGATCGATTCGAGTACGCAAGGTGAATCTCAGGCCAACTGCAGCTATTGCTTCAAATGGCGATGACAAACTCACGAGTACTTCGCGCGCGGGCCCAACGTTGTCAGGATAAAGTCTGTATCCACCTCATAGTGCTGCTCGTTTGCCTTCTCCGTCTCGATGGCGATCTCGCTCGACTTCAAGGCCTCGATGAAGTCGCGCTTGTAGGCGAAGTTGGCCTCAGTGCTGCCGTGCTCGAGCGAGCGGATCCGGAGGTTGTTGAGGTGCCGGATGACGGGCCGGAGCACGAAGTCGGGCAGGTAGCCGCGGTCCAGGAGCTCGTACACAGAGTTCATTGTATCGACGCGCGCGGTGGAAGGGAGGGGATGGGGGAAAGGAAGGGAAGTGCGAATTGAATGAATCAATGAATGTCGAACGAGAAGTTCGTCGGCTTTCCCACTTCCCATGCCGATGCATATGGTCATGTCAGCAGTTCTGTCCTTCCTGGAGCCGTTCACTCGCCGTTTACGCTCTCATGTTCTGAAACCAAAGGCGATAATAACAAACAAACAAATCGTCAAGACGCAAGACGCCAACCTCTATAGTCTATATTCATGTTCTGTCTCTCCAAGGATGGAAAAGACGGGGGATACTTGGTCCATGTATACAAGAAGATGCGTTAATGGAGCAGCAAAGAAAGCTGAGAATGATCCAGATGCTCCTCTCCACCGCACGTTCATACCTTGAACCCCTTGGCGCCCGGGACGAGCACGCGGGAGATGACCAGCATGACGCTACCCGCCATGCAAACCGACCCGGCAAAGATCGTCATGCCGACAAAGTTCGTGTTCCCTGTGTCCTGGAGGAGCTTGCCTGCAATTGGTTCGGAGGCGAGCAGGAAGGGCCACATCAGCGAGGAGCCGATGGCGAGGAAGCCGCTGATCTTCTGTGGGCTGCCTGCCAGGCGGGCCAGGCCGGGGGTGAAGAGAGATTGGATCGCTCCTGAGAAGAAGCCCTGCATAATTCGAACATGGCAATGGTCAGCAAATCCTGCCAGACATTATTAAGAGAGAAGGGAGCAGGGAGAAGAGGCTGCGACTCACATAGAACACCGCCCAGACGATGATGCCGGCATTATCGGAGGCAGCCGTCATGACCTGTTTCACATCGTAGTCAGTTCGATAGTCATATTCTTCTCAAGATTGGGATCATGTTGCAGAATACCCACGAATGCTAAAAGACCTGTGATCAGCGCAGTCGCAGCGACTGTGTTGAAATGGCCAGTTACGCGATCGGCGAGGGTGCCAAGCGCCAAGCGGCCGGCGAAAGTGGATCCGTTCAGGATGGAGGCATAATAGAAAGCCAGATTTGGGCTGGTTCCACGATAGACCCCGTACGGTGTGATGAAGCTAAAGGGAATATACTGGCCCAGGTAGACGAACATGCCTCCAAGCATGAAGAAGTTCGTCGCGCGGGTGCCGAAGTATTCCTTGATGGGCAGTGCCAACCCAGCCTTCGGGAACCGGTCCTGGATCAAGGCAATGGCCACGATGAGAGCGCCGAGCTGGACAAATGCGATTGCTCGGAGCGTCCAGCCGAGAGAAACGTCGTCCGAGTTGAGGAGACGGTTGACCATGACGGGGATGATGACACCGCCGATAGAGGAACCTCCGATGGCCAGGGCGGTTGCAAGACCACGTTTGGCAAGGAACCATTCGGACGGGGTGGCCAGCGCAGGTAGCATGACGAAGCCATACCCGAATCCAGCACACAACCCTTGCGAGAGGAAGAACTGGTAGTACTCCTTCGCGACGCTGGCAGTCATGTTGCCCAAGACCACCAAGACTGCACCGATGGCGATGGTGATGCGTGGACCAAATCTGTTATTGAGCATTCCGGCGGGAAGAGTCATCCCGAAGGAGCACGCCAACTGGACGGAGCCGATCCAGGCGATCGCGTCCTGAGATTGGTTGCTCAAGGTGACGCGGAAGTAGTATTCTTGAAAGACGGTGAAGGAGATTACGGTACCTAGGGTGACACACATCGCCAGAAAGGCGCCGAAGACGACCTGTGGAGGATGGGTGGAAGCTAACGTTGTGAGCGGGTTCGATACAAATAAGCGATTTGGTCGACGAGTCTTACTCACCGACCAAGCCTTCAAACCTCCATCTGGGAATGTGGGCATCCTTGGAGCGGCTGGGGCCGGGGTCGGGGTCGGGGCATTATTGTCGGCCTGTGGTGTGTTTTCGACTGAGTTTTCTGGCTTGCTTATGGCCGTGGCTTCGGTAGCCGAGTCCTGATGTTTGTGGCCCTTCTCAATGTCCTGCGAGTGCTGGCGGTCTGCGAGGGTATGATCGCTACTGGACATGATTTTGGAAGGAAGGCAAAGATGAGGCAAAGAAGAAGAGATGTGAGGGAAGTACGCAGAGATTGAGTTAGCAGAGCGAGGGAAGCAGAGGTGAGCGTCTTTTTAAAAGAGAGCGGTGAGCCAGTTTGCACGACGCCCATTCGACGCGGATGTTTGGGTTAGATATGTACCCAGCAGACTGCAGACAGCAGAGTGCTCTGTGCTCAGTGCGATAAATAACGAGGTTCGGATCGATGCGATCGCTGGAAGCTGCAAATATTAAGAATCAATCAATGAGCAATTAGGCGATGTATACAGTATGTACCGTCGAAGTAGTGGCTGGACTGCCGATTCCAAGACGCGTTAGCTCGTGCCGTGAGCCTAAACTGTGCCGCAAAATCCATGAGTTGTCAGACTCACGACCTCGCCAGCCTCGCCAACCGACCGCTGCCCTCCTGATGGGGAAGTTACTGTAAGAGAGCGGGTCGCGGGAGGTCAGAGCGCGCTGCTGGAACTTGGGAGAGATGCTGGACGAACGATCGAAGCATCAAGCTGTGAAATGTGAAGGCTGAAGCGCTGAAGCGTACTTAAAAGGAGGGAGACGGCGCAACGCTAAGACTGCAACATGACCTCAATCTGGATCCTCGCCAAACCCACCTGGTTTGCTGGGTTGCTCACCTCAGGCCTCAGGCCTCAGCGCTCAGCGCTCAGCTGATGCGCTGATGTCGCGTACAGCCAGTGCCAGGAAGAGGACGCGTGAATCTGCGTGGTTTTTTTTTTTTTTTTATACGAGAGTAGTGCTTTTTGTATTGCGTAGACACGTGGTGAGCGAAACCTAACAACACCAGAATCAATGAGAGCAGCAATGACAAGAATGAGCGTAGGGGGCAGAGAATGACACAGGGGAGTGGGATGGGGACCACCGACACAGATGAGCTCCTCCGAGTGTCCTTCGGGTGGTCGTTACTTGCAGGTTGTTGAGGATAGAGTTCGACGCAATTTCGAACCGTCACTCGGTCTGCCAGTGCCCAGTGGTGATCGTTCTTTGTGCTGGGCAGCACCAGCTTCTGACTTCTCTACACCGCTGACCCTGGAGAGGGCTGAAAGAGGCTTGACGTGAAGCCTCCTAAAGCCTTATTCCCTTGGAGGGCCTCGGACAGGCTTATATGAAGCTAGTGTGAGGCTTGTGCAAGGGCCTTGTGAAGGCATCTGAAGCCTTCCGAGTTCAGGCTCCCAGAAGCCTTCTCAGGAGAATCCTCAATAGCGCCTTTTCCAAAACGTTTTTTCAGAGTCTGAGACCATATGGCCACCAGGAGGCTTGACCAGCTTATAGTCACGTGACTGCGGTTAGTGCGAAATGACCCACGGGCCACGTATGGATGGTGACCCGTCCCCGCACGCTACCACCGTAGGCCCATGCTGCTCACGGTGTCACCATCGTCATGGTCGTCGTCGTCTAAGCCACCTACTGCCCATCACACGCATACCACCACCTTCCCAATCTCACAGTACTCATGTACCTACGCGTAGCAATACAGAAAAACGAGCTTTCCTGTCTTCAAAAAGCAGCATCGATCGAGCCTGAAAAAAGTTACGAATTTTTTTAAGATCAGCGCCGGTTATATAGAGACCGTGAAACTCCTAGTGCAGGTCATGCCAATTGGGGAAACTATAGCGTCTGCATGATCTGTGGGGTTTCATTCAGAAGGCTGTACATCAGAAGGCTTGGAGAAGCCTTTTGCAGCGAAAGTCTGACAGAGCCTTCACGCCTAACCACTCTATGGCCCTTGCGCAAGAAACGCTCATAGCAGGGGTTCCATCATCACCTCAGAGGGCTCTTGCGTCAAAAGGCTTGTGCACTCTCCTATGCCCCGGCGGTGTGAAGCCTGTAATTATGAAATGCCTCGCAGGAGCCTCCTTAAAACATTCTGTATACAGGCTCGTGTGAGCAGGCGGCGCAGAGTCAGACCAACCCAGACTCCCAAAGACGTTCGATTAGGTGCTTGTCAAGACCTTTCTAACACAGACCACACGAGCGTACACAGAAAATGTTGTTGAAAGGCTAAAGAGAAAGGCTGTCAAAAGCCGTTTAGCCCAAAAGGGCCCCTAGGGGCACACAGTAAACCTGCGGTGTATCTGTGCGGTTCTCTTTCTCTTCTGTTTCCCTTTGTTCACTCTGAGCCTCGGTTCCCACCTCGGTTCCATTCTCCCGATTCCATTCTCGACCCGATTCCATTCTCGACCCGATTCCGTTCCCACTCCGTTCCACTCTCTCTCTCTTCCCTTTTTCCCCAGTCTCTTTAGAGATTGGGGTTACTGGAACCAGTTTTCTTACGGCCGTAAGCGCCTGAACCAACATCAATAGAAAAAATATTTTCCCTCCCAAGTAAAGACGTCCTGGAGGCCAGAACGACTAGGTGTTCAAATCCTGAACTCTTTCAGGCTGCAGACCTACAGCTTGTCAGGTTGTGTGGTTGATGCTGTGGAAGCAGTTTCTACCTTTTTTCGCTTATGTAATCACACGAACTTAACTCCGCTCACCAAACGCGAACCGAAAGAACCACCCCCACCATCTCATTGATACTCTTTCCTTCCTACAGCTTCCTTATATGTACAACCGCAAAGGATACAGGTAATGTCAAATATCAACACGGCGGGCGGGGCGAAGGGTGGCGCAGCCACCCTGAGTCTGCGACCGCGCGCACCTTCCTAACCTCAGTAGCCTTTTTATTTTACGAGTATGGCTTTTCCCTCAGCTCATCAGCATCCTATACCCCCCAATCCAGCAGAGGGCTAGAGGCCACCGGCATGGCGAAGCGGGCGAAGGGTGGCGGAGCCACCCTGAGTCGTGCGTAGCCATGTGCATGTAAGGAAGAAGCCTTTCTACCCACTAGTCGCCATATTCTCACCGACAATAATCCCTTGCTTCCTCCACTTTCTCTCAAGGCTCTGCGTTCCGTTTGCCTGCGCAGAACTAACCATTCCCAGCAAGGCAGTCACAAAAGGTATCAGGTCGCACGAAGCACGATGCTGCCTGACACAGCTTCCTCTGATGATTGAGAGCTCTTCCTGCTGACCGCTGATGCCTTGATCCTCTCTTCCCATCTTCCTTCTTTGCATTCTTTTCCCTTACCTATACCTATGTCATTTTCAGCTCATCGATCCCACTCCTATACACTCACCGTCGCGCTAGCGCGTTAGCCGCGTCCTGCACAACCTCTGCGCTCCCTCGCCCGCACCGCATCCGCAGCGCGCCGGTCGTACAGCGCCGCCGCGGTCTCGGACATTCCAAGCTCGACTTCACTCCATCCCACCAAGCCTTCTACATTTACTTGGACGTCACCCAGGTGTAAGGATGAGCACGGAGTAAGCCCCGGAGCGGCTTTGCCGGAGCGTCCCGGTTATCCGGGGGCCGCACTCCGGGGGGAGCCGGGAGTACGGAGTGAGAATCGAGAGGTTACCTCACCGTTGCCGGAGTACGGAGCAGACGTTTGAGCATCGCAAGGAATTTCCCGGAGCACGGAGCTGACCTTTGGGCGCTTCGAAAAATTCCCCGGAGTACGGAGTAAACACCTGTGAAAGTGACGGAGTACGGAGTTACCCCCGGAGTCCGGGGCGCTCCGGGACCTCCACATCTTTCTCATAAGGAAAGTGATTTTCCATAAACATGGATATTTTGGGGTCAATTTTCAAAAATTATTTTCACAAATCTCATCTCGCAGTCTAAATCTGACCAAAACAGCTCTTCAAGCGCTCTCAGACTGTTTCCTTAAGCATAGCTGCTACAAGCTTGATCAAAAGCATACACATTCTGAAATCATACCATGTTTTGAGATTTGTGAGATCATCTCCCGGAGTACGGAGTAGACTTTTTGAGACACTTCATAATTTGACGGAGCACGGAGTAAATTTTCTATGGTGCTCCTTATCTTGACGGAGTACGGAGTAAGATGTTGGTGTAACTCTCAAAAGAGACGGAGCACGGAGCACCACAGAAAGTCAGCGGAGCGCCCCGGAGTATGGGCCCCGGAGTACGGAGCACTCCGGGGCGCTCCGGGCTCATCCTTACCCAGGTGAACATCCCGGCTGCATCTGGCGACATGGATATCCTCGCAGCACATATGCCCTCGGTTGAGGAGCTCAAGCCGGATTTGGTGGCAACTCGACACAGAAGTGTTCGGTGAGTGCCTTCTCCTTTTTTTTGAATCCGGCTGGAGTGGTATTCTGATCGCCGTTTTCCGCGGTTACGCCTTCGTTACTTGTCTCTACAGGCCACCCAGTGACGACTTCCTGAACAAATACATAAACCGGTACGCTTGCTACCCTGTTAGGCTCGGTTGCTGTGATGACTAACTTTTGTTCCTTCATTTCCTTCCGCATATTCCGACTCATAGCGATTGGTTGCCCTCTACGACGCTGTCAGCTCTGACATCTCTTCGGAAAGACTCGCTCAGAACAGACTCGCCAACGGTCAAACGACTCCTGCCCATCCCGGCCCCATCCTCTCCAGCATTTCAGGCTTTTACTAAGCCGGTACGTTTTTACCGCGTCTTTGACCTGCACTTCTGAACTGAGCCTTTCTCAAAGTACCATAACTCAGCACTTGTCCTTGTACCGGAAGCTGTTGCCGGCGCTGTTGCCTGATTGTGAGTTGCCACCCTTTCCACCGCCTCAGCCTCAATAGACAATTGGTATTACTCCATCCTTCCCGAAGTCTGACCTACAGTCCGCCACAGTATGCAGTCAGGTCTAGTATCACGTCCGTAGCAACAAAAAAAAAGAGTCGCTCTTGGATTGCTCAATTCCTACATCGCCAACGGCATGCCGCAATGCCGCATGATCGCCGGTGACCTGTGAGGAGTTACGCCCGGATCTGACGCATTACGCTTTCCTCTCCACGCTCTCCTACCAGGGAATCAGGATATAAGCCTCTAACATTTACACTATGGCAGCTGAAAAATAGGATGAGTTTCTGTGTCCTGGCTCCTACACGACACACGTACACACTCAGATCTCGGCGTCGTTACGATTGCTGACCCCTCGGCCCTTCGTGACTGCGTGACTGCGTGACTAGCTGAAGACCTTTTCCTTCTAGGCTTCTCACACGGACCCCTTACTTTCCCTATCATCATAAGTCACATAGTCACAGCCCACACCACGGGCAAGTCTTGGGGTACCGGCGATGCCTTGTCTTCAGACCGTCAACCTGGCCTTGCTCGTCCAGAGTGGCCAATTGGGACTTCTCGATTGGCAGGTCCGTGGAGATCCACTCGAAGGACGATCCTCCGCTTTGCTTTCAGCGCTAGACGAAGCCGGGGGCACCGCCACTCTGGGTCGCTTTTCGCCATGGCGGCCATTTTTCGCAAACCCTTCTCGCATACAGGATCGAAAGCAGCTACTGAACTGACTAACTGACTTCGTCTTGCCTCTTGCAGTCCAGGTCATTCCACGCACGTAAATGACGGCAATTAGATCATGGAATCAGGCTCAAGCCCTCAGAGATTCCAATCAGACAACCCTCACGCAACCTCCATCATTCTTGCAGTGTTTCTTCACCATGTGATTGTCCTGGCTGTCGCCCTTGTTCATTCTGACTCTTCCACTTCTTTCCCTTGCGCTTCTCCTTCTTCATCCTCCGCCTTCTCCTATCTTACAAGCTACAACCGCCTTTGCTTTGGTGAGCAGATCAGTCTTCCGACATCCACCTCATCCTTCCTTCTCACATGACATTACTGTCCGCTCCTCTTTCTCGACTGTCGACTCGTTTGCTCCTTCCTTACTTATTCTGCGTTCCTGAGTATCATTCTCGGTATTTCACTTAACCACCTCGGTTCAGATCAAGCCTGCCTCCTCTCTTGTCAGCATGGGTTTCATCACGGACCCAAGAAAGTTCGACTCCGTCATTGCAAAGTAAGCCGACCCTGCTTCGCTCGCTCCGTCAATCTCTGAGCTCACCCACTTCTTGCAATCATCTTATCCTCCCCCTCCCAATCAGCATCTTTTCGTCGCCCGGTGAGTGATTGAAGAGCGGAGGCCCACAAAAGCCTCTCAGTTTGTCACTCATCAGTCATCACTGACGATCAATGTACCCGAAAAATCCCCCAGTCTCATCCTCGGTATCGGAATCGGGCCCAAGTCGGCGACTGTTCCAGTATATGCGGCTGAATGTGCGCCGCCACTGATTCGTGGCGCGCTGGTTATGCAATTAGGTGATCTCCATCCAAGTTCTGCTCACCACAGACGAACACGACGGTTGCTGACTTTGAAGAACATTCTTCCCGTTCTTTCACAGTGGCGTAAGTCCTTTTGCTGGTTCACCGCAAGCCTGCCATCCCTACCGCGAAGTGGCTAACGCTCTATCGCGTTCTTCATTACAGAAACGTGGAAGGCCTTCGGCATTGCTCTCGGTTACGTGGCGTACGTCAGGTATTCCCATTGACATCTCTGTACAGTAACGGAGCAGTGAGCACATCGAGGTTCGTATGTCTTCTCGTCTTCCGCGCTGCTGAATATCCCTCTTCTCTCTTTCCGGTCTCCCAACGTCTTGGATGTGCTCTTCCTCCGCCCTCCGGTGAGCTTCCCCTCCTCCGAACTGTGTACTGTGTGGTGTGCCGTCCTTCGCTAATCTCATCTCCGGCTCTCTGATTCTCTGCCTCCTACCACCCCCACTCTCTGATACAGCTCACAAACGGCTCGGTCCTTCAATGAATGTGCTCATTCCTCCCTCCGACGTGACCCCCCCCCCCTCATCTCTCCAGATTCCATCTGATACAATCTTTTCCCCTCTCTGATGGATGACGCGGCTCTCTCGCTCAATCTTCTTTTTTTTTTCTCCCCTTCTGACGCAGCTCGTCCCCTTTCTTTTGATGCAAACCCTTCTCATGTTCCTTCTGATGCAGCTCATGTCCCGTATTCCCTTCTCGCTCATCCAACTTCCGATGCTGCAACTTGCATCGGATATCCAAGGATGTGTAGCACGACGCAGACCGGAACGTCTCCTCGGTGCATCAGCTGCGTTGGCCGACACGAGCACGAACAAACAAAGTTCGTCGCCCCACACCACGCCACCGTCCGACACCACGAGGATAACGGCCGACGGGTGTGCGAGCGATTCAATGGGCCCGAACCTGGCTGTGTCGTTTCGCGCGAGGTGACAAGGAGCAAGAAGGGCGGCGCTGTGGGCACGAGCGTGGTTATGGGTGGGGGTGGCGCGGTGTGCTCGTATCGAGGTGTGCATCGGTGCTCGGGCTGTGGCGGGTTGGATGGCCTTGAAATGCAGGACTGCCCTGAGGTGGTCTGACTCTGACAGTTGTCGTACTGTTCTTTCATCTCCTCCAAACGTTCCCAAACTCCCAAACTCCCACGGCCTGTCCTTTTACGCCGGGGCCGACGTTTCGACTTCACTTTCCCTACGACAACTCACGGGTTGCTGCACCCACCTCTTTCCCTCACAGCTCGTCCTCCGTTTGCAACGCAAAAATTTGGACATTCCCCTCCGCATACACAGTCGAACCCAGCATGCTCACAGCTCACTAAGATACTCCAGGATTCGAAGCGTCACGATGAAATATGAATGCGAGACAAGCTGACCATTTTCTCCCACAGGCGCTTCCTCTCATCGAGCACAAGGTTGTGGGTTAATCAAAAAAAATGACGCTTCTCTCTCCCATCTGCCCCCTTCTTCGCCCCTTCTCCATGCTACTTTGCAGACTGCTCCATCCAGCAATACAATGCATCTCTGCCTTTTCACCGCGATACGTTCAAATCAAAAACGCACCACATCAACTGATCGACCGCCATGACGAACCCGCGCGAAGAAGTCTTCACCGCCTTCCCCAGCTTCGCCCCCGGTAAGCAGGAATAGAACCTGCCCGGCCTCGACAAGGACTCAAGCCGGGCGCAGCCCATTTCCAGTTCGAGAGGTGGGACAGAAATGGAAAGCCCCATCTCGAGGAGTGTAAGGGAAATCAGCGCCTTTCCGCCGAGCGCGACAACAAGCCCAATACAGCGATCATCACAGGCGGCGACAGCGGGATTGGACGGCGATCGCCTGCGCGGGAGGGAGCTGGTATGACTATACAGACGATGGCGGGGGACTTGACGGATATTGCGCATGTCCAGGACCTTGTCAAGCGCCACATTGAGCGATATGGTGGCCTGGACATCCTCGTCAACAATGCATCCAAGCAGGTGAGTTCGTCCTGCATCTAGTCCCGTGGAGTTCGCCACACCATCTTTCTAACGCAACGTGCCCTTATTTCCTTAGATCCTCTGCTCAGACTTCGCTGAGATCGACCTGAACAACGTCGAGTCGACCTTCCGCTCCAACACCCTCGCCATGCACGCGCTTGTCAAGTACGCGCTGACGCACATGAAGCGCGGTGCCAGCATCATTCAGACCAGCAGTATGACTGCGTACAAGGGATCGAAGGGAATGGTCGATTACAGCTGTGAGTCTTTTCATCAACATCCGTCCGTACGTCGGACTGCACTGACAAGCCCCGGCTTCTCTTCCCCCTTTCTTCTTCCTTCCCCTCTCCTCTCTCTTCTCCAGTTCGCTGGGCGTTCCCTTTTTGGGGCTTTGTTGTTTGGATGTGGGCTGACCATTCCTCAGCTTCCTTTGCTTGACCTTATGATATTCTTTTACCCGCTCCCCTGGACCCTGCTCCTCTCCATCTGCAAACTTCCCTTTTCCTATTTCTAATGGGGCTTCAAGTTTCACAGTGGCTATCAGAAGCTCGCAGCAGCGACTATGGCCACCGTCTTCTGGGCCGGCGACATCTTCGCCTAAAAGATCCGCGTCCCACGCTCTTGGTCTCTCGGCCACAAGACGACCTCTGCAGAGCAGGAGCACAACGACGAGGACAAGGACGGGGAGGAATGGTCGGGTTGCAGACCTTCTTGCAGGATGCGTATCTTAGGGCTTTCGGGGAGTTGGCCGATGCAGTTGGAGGGTTTGTCCTCGGAACGAGATTTCCAACCTCATAGCCAACGCTCACCTCTCTCTCCGACGCGATCCTACCCTGATCGGTGAGGTCGGCGTCCCCTTTGACATCAACTCCCAGCACGCGTTCAAGACCGGCGACTACCGGGTTCAGTCGATGGATGCGCTAGTTGGGGCGATGGAGAGTTACTGGGCGTCGTTCATGCTATGGAACAGGGGTGAGTGGCTTAATCCAGGTAGACCTGGCGTTCATAGCGCGTCAGGGAGGGTTCGAGTGCTGCGAGACGACGAGGAGCAAGACTGACGTCGCTATACTCTTCTCTGCCACTTCCTAATCTTCTTTATGTGGTCTGGTGGTTCTTGTTCCGCTGAGTCCATGTGTACAGTGACTTGTGGTAAGTTCCCATCTGCCAAAGGACCGCGAGTTTGCCAGACTGATCCCACTTCATCTATCCCTCTTCCATTGATTCTCTCGCCTCTCCTAAGGAAAGCGGAGGATTTCAGCTCGATGACGCTCTCCGGAAGCGCACAGGATCGTCTCAACAAAAACAGAGACTTGCTGGTCAAAAGCTCTATAAACATGGCCCTGCGCAGTGCGCTCGATACTGTCATCGTGAGTCCTTCATCGCTACTCTTCTTCCAGTGTGCCGTATGGACCCAACGTGAACTGACACTTCCTGCTCCATATAATCACAAAGCGACACACTCTCCTCAAATTCCTCCAGTCGGCTCCAGGGCTCCGATGACGGAGGTGTTCTGGCCGAGGTATCACTACGAGGGTCGGTCGATTGAGGTTGAGCTTTCAGATGGAAGGTGGTGAATTGATGAGGAGGTGCGTATGAGCGTTTCAAGATCGCGCGATACTGTCCTGTTCTGATTATTATTCTTATACACAGGTTCCCACAGAAGCAGTCCCTCTACATTCTTCACTCCGAGTCTCCGACCTCCGACCGGGCTTCAAGCTCAGCATCTCGATCCGGATGAAGGGCATGCGGCCAGTGACTAGCAGATCTTCGGTCAACATCCTGGTTATGATTCTCGTCTTGAGCGTGCGTGTTGGCTGTGATGCTGTATGGTCTGGACCGGTTCGTGATGCGAGAGGCTCTGCGCGGGAAGGAGACTTAGATTGTCGAATGTTGACTGATAGATGTTATGGGATGTTGATTGATAGATCGGGTGCAGTAGAACATATACAGTCCCCTATCACCGAGTGGAACACTTTGCACCAGTTTTGCACCACTAACCCTCTGATAACCGTCACAATGACACAACACAACTACATTCAGACACTTAGAAAGAATCATGCACCTCCCATAGATGCACCCGCTCCCGCTTTCCGTTTGTCAATTGGTGTCCTGGTCGAGCAGGAGGGTGGCCTTGAGTGGTGTCAAAAAAGTTGCACAAATGAGATAAACGGCGTATCACCCAGTGGAACACTTTCGATTTTCAAAATGCCAGGCCGTATTGTGTCCGCTAGTTTTCAGAACGAACTGGCGAGCCAGCGAGTCAGGCTATGGAGGAAAATACTGGTAGAATTTTCAGCATCGTGTGAAATACCCGTTCAGCGCGGAAAGCAAATGAATGCCGACAGTGGATTTGGCGGTTGCCCTTACTGCCTAAGACTGCAACAGCCATAGCACCCTAACCATCCAACTTTTTCAAGGTCTCTAACTTGGAGTGTGCTCCATGTGTATATCGCTACTACTCCCGTCGACGTCGCAGCGCTAGTTTATCATGTCAGTTCTCTGTGGTTGGTGTTCAAAGTGTCGGTACAAATTTCTACTAATAGAATTCTGGCCCTTTTTCACCTTCGGAACACCATAACTCCCCGTAGACACCTCGCAGCGACTTCAAACTTGGAGAGGTTACTCTCTAGTACACAGTGCACAATATGTCAAATTTTCAGCTCTGTAGCATTGTTTTGTGGTGTGTTGTGGTGGTGTTCCACTGGGTGATAAGTGTTCCACTCGGTGATAGGGGACTGTATATAAGATACGCACTCGAAGGCCGAAGCTATAATATAGAATTAAATAATGGAAGCTCAATCCCATCTTGCGGCATTGTCTGAACAAAGCCGTCTTTCACGTCTGCGGTCAGTCTGATGATACAACATCCTTTGGTTTTGAATAACAAAACTTATGCTTGCTTATGCAGCCAGGACCTCCCAAATACCCCATCGTCATTCCCCCTCCTCCCCCCATCTACAAGTCGCACACCCAAGCCAGACTTGCTCAAAACGCCTCACAACCCCATCTCATCCTCATACCGATGCTTCTTCCCCAACACACAGCTCCCATCACTGATAGCCAGGAGGGAGGCAATTTTCCTTGCCAGAGGTTGTCCGACATTAGTAGAAGTCTGTTAGGATGGAGGCTTCGGAGGAGGAGATGGAGCCAGTCGAGGTGTTGGGGGCGGAGGTGAACCTGATATTGTACCGGTGTAGAGGCAGGGAGAGGGTAGGAGTGAGAAAGACATGCGGACTTGCGAAGGGGACGGTAGTGGCCTAGTGGGTTGCTCAGGTTCGGGTTCGGCTGGTCTTCGTCCTTCTCCATCCCGGGCTCAGTCAGGTCATTCTACTCCATGCTGGCGGCCTGGTGCGCAGGAGAGGCAGTGCCAATCTGCCAAAGGATAAGGAAGGGAAAGTCAACAGCATTTTCAGCGTGCTCATGGCCTTTCGGTCTTTGCGAAAAGCTATAGAGAGGAACGTACCGAGATCGGTGGCGTGGAACGTCACCTTCGCACAGCGTCGATGGTACCAGGCGGATTCTGCTGGATCTCGTGCAAGCGCAATGATGACACCCGCAGTGTCCGCTCCTGCGACCATGTCCAATGGAAGAGTCAGCTCACTGCTCAACCTCGTAACCCCTTCGACAAACCGTGAGCGTGAAGCTCACCAAGCTCAACAATGCTGAACGCCCGTTTTTCGGATCCGACCTCCGTAGTGGACAAGTCGGTCCTTTCCAAAATTCGGAGTGGGGAGGGCAAGGAGTCTGTACGTGCCGGGTCGGTGAGGAAATTTGACGGATTGAGGCGTTCCAGATATGCTGTTGCCTCAGAAAGAACCAGAAACAATCAGCATATCCACCCCGTGTGAGATAGAAAGAGTAAGGACGAACCTTGTGCAACTTGTACCCCGTCTCTTCTCGGAAGATCACGTCCCCTTCGGAGGTCGAGGATCCAGGCAGACGTAAGATCCGGAGGAGGTCGTTTTGACTTTTGCTTGCTTCCGCCTCGGCTTCCTCCAGATGACGATGCCTGACGCCTGATGGCGCCTGGCGGGTAGGTTCTTGCTGAAGGAATTGGATGGGGCCGAAACGCAAGGGCACGCACGAACTCGTCCCTGTCGTCGTCTCCTCCTTCCTGCGTCGCCCCAGTTGCCGACAGTGTCTTCCAGGTCCGACGAGCGCCTTGCCTTCTTATTCACCGGCTCGTTGCGACAAGGCGGTCGATCGACAAAGACGCCCAGGTGAATCTCTCTGCTGCAACGACCGCCCTGCTGCTGCTGCTTGACCGAGTCTGTCACGCTCCGAGCGGACAGAACCCAAAGACCTTCGTTGACCTGGAAGGTACAGCTTGCATCGGTCCATTCGACCGCCACAAACGCTCCCGCTCCCTCCTCGTTAACCGCACGACCGTCGATCGGGGCAGGACAACAACCCAGACAAGCCGCAATGTCATTGTTGGCCCCTGTTCATCAAACATCTCGGAGCGATGGTCGTTCTTGATCGTCGCACAGCTTTTCACGGCTTCAGATGGGCGGACTAGGAAGTAGGAGGGGCGGTGCACGCTGAAAAGAGAGGTAGAAGCGGCGGCCCATGGCTTGTAATAGCTGGTCGTACTTGGATGGTGGTACAAAATGGGAACTGGGAGCAGGATATGACGCACCGCCTTGAGAAGAACTGATTCCTTGCTGTTGCTGATGCTGATTATGGCTGGAGGAGAGGGACACAGAAAGAGAGAAAAGTGAAAGGTTGTCCTTCGTATAGCCTTGGAGGAGCAAGAACTAGGAAGGGTTAAGGCGTTAAGGAAGAGAGTGATAAGCACATATAGGGTGAGGAGTGACTATAGTGAGGACATAGGATGTGAAAAAACGTCAGCACCATGTATATCATGATCAGGCGTGCCGCGTGAGCGTGTGGAATTCAACGCTTCAGCACCGACGCAGGATGTTGTGAATTATGCCCGTCGAGGTGTTTGAACTTTGAACGTTTATAATGAATAATCCCCGGAAGCAGAGACTGGGGAATCCTCCGGCCCACAGCCGGGTCACTATCCTCGCTGCTCTCCCTTGTACTTCTGACTGGCTTCTGCAATCAACTCGCTCTCTCTTCTGTTGCTCTTGTGCTAAGGTAGGCTCTTGTGCCATAGGACTCCTGTGTCCGCCCACACATTCTTGGGAAGCTGTGAAGGAGTACCTGGACGGAAATTGAATTGGGACTCGTCGATGATGTCAAGGGAGGATCCGGTTATCCATTCGCTGGTGAAAGGTCGACCTTCTTGTGCCTGGGTTTAGAGGCGCGCTGGCGGGCCCTGGAGCGGGCCCGGGCCGTGGTTACGCCTTCCGCGATCCGGCGCTCGACTTTTGAGGCGAAAAAGGTCCGGGAGTGGTGCCGTGGTGGGGGTGGGTGCGGATGTCCCAGTGTGCTTGAAGTGTGCGAGATCCGTGCGTCGGGCCTCTGTATGTGGCTCTGCGAAGGGCCATAGCACTGATGGGAATGAACCTTCCCAGGAAGAGGCAAGTGCTGCATGTGGTCGTTGTCGCGAGGGCGGTTTTGCCTGCGCT
The DNA here is from genome assembly GCA_032718865.1 of Tilletia caries. Classification (NCBI taxonomy): domain Eukaryota; kingdom Fungi; phylum Basidiomycota; class Exobasidiomycetes; order Tilletiales; family Tilletiaceae; genus Tilletia; species Tilletia caries. The sequence continues at coordinate 496,337 of JALUTQ010000046.1, read as the reverse complement.
GAGTCGGCGCCGCGAGCCGGAGCGGGGGATGAAGTCGCCGGTCGCGGCAAGGCGGGGCCGGCCGATGGTACGGGCGGTGTTGAATTGCGTGGAGGCGGTTGGTTATCTCCGCCGCGGAGTTGTCCTGTGGCCAAGGGGAGGGCTGCTTGGCCTGTGTTGTGCTCGAGCGCGATAGGGGCGCGGGAGTGACGCGTCGCCGGCAAAGGTGGAGATGGTGAGGGAGTGAGGGTCCTTTCGTTGTCGTAGTGGAGTCTTCGCATTGTACGCAAAAGCCAGGGTGCGCGCTGCGGTATGAACGGCGTCCTTGAACACTGGAGGAGGTGTCGCAATGAAGGATCCGTTGCCGTCGCGATTCGTGTCTGGAGATTGAGCAAAGCATGATGTCTGGTCGTCCTTGTGTTGCGGGAGCCGGGTCGACAAGTGACCAGATGATTCGGTTGGGCGGATCAGCGCCCGTGGTGGTAGCGTCAGGTCGGTGACGGTGCGTCAGAAGGCGCGGCCTGAGTGGGCGTCGCCCGAGCTCGGCCGCTAGGGCAATGGTAACGTGGTGAGCCGTGAGGACATCGTCTCAGCGAGGGTTGATGCGTTGATGCCTTGGTGGTGCCTGTGTGCTGAGGGTGTGTCTTGAGGTCTTGATCGGAGCGAGTGTGGTTCCAGGGCCGGCGTGGTGGCTGGAGTGGTAGAGCGCGTCGTAATGGCGCGCGCTTAGCTTGAAGGTGGATGTGTGCGAAGGTCTGTTCTTGTCGCGGGGTCCTGGTGAGGAAGTCATGGTCGGCGAAGTCCTGACTAGGCGCCGGTGAGGTCTTTGGGGCCTAACTTGGCCCGGTGTAAGTCGATCCGTCCCGTTTTTGGCGGGATCGACGCCGGAGTGCGAGCTCTACTTGCTCGCGAGGGGCTCTTGTTGAGCCATTCCTTGATGGACCCGCAGGGGCCGTCCTAGTCTGAGGGCCAGGAGCCGCTGAGGAGCCATGGAGGGGAGTTTCCTCTGACCGGAAACCGCATCACACACGTGATGACTGACTCCGACCCGGCTTCTTGGCTGGTCCGGACCGGTACATACCGAAGAAGAACCTGATTCGACTGACCTATTATTCATTCACCGAGGAGTGAGGACCACAGACCAGAGCCAGCATCGCAGCACAGACGGCGAAGGACAGCATACATATAAAGAGGAGAGAGCGATGCAGCCTGTGCTTGTGTGTTCGGCTGCCACTGTCGCCCGCAGTCTCGCATTCAGATCCTTCTCAACATCGTCTGCAAGGTGTCTGCCGCCTGCCATGGTCAACTCAGGCAGCAGGACCAGTACTAGCAGGCGTGTCGCCCAGCTCAACTCACACCTCGTCCCAGCCGCGATCGCCATGAGCAGCAGCAGCAGAAGCGGCGGCGGCGGCGGCGGCCCATCGGCGTCCGGACGCAATGCTTCGTCTTCCACAGCGACCCCGCCTGCTTCCGCACCACAGCATGACGAAGCTCCCGTTCAGCTCTTGTCCTCGGGCCCAGTCCGGACGCTCCGTCTCAATCGGCCAAAGGCCCTCAACGCTCTCAACACCGAGATGGTCAAGCTCCTTCACTCTCACTTGGACTCCATCGCTCCCCTCCCCGCCGCCGCTGCCTCTTCTTCCTCAGCGGCCAGTGCCCGCGGCTCCGATGCGCCTATTATCCTCCTCCGCGGTGAAGGCAGGGCACTTTGCTCCGGCGGTGATGTCCTCGCCGTCGTCAATGCGGCCAACTCGAAGGATCCCGCTGTGAAGCAGCAGAGTCTCGAATTCTTCAAGGCCGAATACGAGCTTGACTATCGAATCGCCTCCCTCGCCCGGGCCACTGGCAAGATTTTCATCAGCATTATGGACGGTATCACCAGTATGTGTCGTCTGCATCGGATTTCCTTCTTCTTCTCACACACTGAAAAGCGCTGACATTTTGTACCACTTTCTTCCCCACAGTGGGTGGCGGAGTCGGGCTCTCCGTACACGCTCCCTTCCGCATTGCTACTGAGCGAACACTCTTCGCCATGCCAGAAACCGGCATCGGCTTGTGGCCCGACGTAGGCGTTACCCGCGCCCTCGCACGCCTCGACGGACCCGGTGCCAGCGTCGGAAACTACCTCGGCTTAACCGGAGCTCGTCTCGGTGGCGAAGAGGCCTATCTCGCCGGTCTGGCTACTCATTTCGTGCCTTCCTCCAGCATTGATAGCTTGGTTCACCGTCTTGAAACTTTGGAGCCCCGGACAGCCAGGGACATTGCCGCTGTCGATGCCGCTCTGTCTGAATTTGCCGCCAATCCGCTCCACGAGAGCTATGCATCGTCATCCGCCTCACCGTCTGCTCACTGGGCTTCCAAGTCGGCTCTTCTCGGCGCCCGGCGGATCGCTCTCGACTGGGCTTTTGGCTCGTCCAAAGCTGACGCTAAGGCTATCGTTGAGGCCCTCGAAGCTCTGGCCTCTGGATCCGAAGCAGCGCTTTCCGATAAGGCTCTGCTTCAAGCCTTTGACAAAGCTGGCTACGGAGGATCAGGAATTCCATCCGAAGTTACCACTTGGGCTCAGGAAACCCTTCAAGCACTGCGAACGAAGAGTCCCCGCTCAGTCGTCGTCACTCACATGGCCATCAAGACCCAGGTCGAAGCCTCCCGAGGCGCACAAGCTCTCCTGGCAAAGAACATCTCCCCCAACTCCGACGAATTCTTCTCCCATCCCGCCGCCCGCTTCTCCTTCCTCGACGCCACCTTCCGACTCGACATGGCCCTCGCCACCCGCTTCTGCGATCTATCCCTTGGCCGAGACTTTTACGAAGGTGTCACCTTCACCCTGACCAAGGATCCTGCAACCGGTAAGCGGCGCCAGGGAGTCGCACCCTGGGAACACGCCCGGATCGAAGATGTGCATCCGCCACACACCGTCGGCCGCTTCTTTGGTCGCGTCGGACCGGGTAGTACGGTCCGCGAGGGCAACCAGGCCTTTGCTGTGCCCAGGCTTGACATTAAGGGCGTCGGATTCGACGGTGGACCGGTCGGGCCGGAGGCCTGGGTACCCGCTCACAACCCCTTCGCACTACCCTCGGAGGCCGAGCTCGCTGCTCTCTGCCAGGGAACGCATCCTGCCTCGGGGAGCGTGGCCATCGTCGAGCCGGAGGAGATCGTCAGTGTGTTGGCTGGTTGGCGGGCCGGAAAGAGGCCCTTGGACAAGATCTCGAGGGGGTCCGGTGCGAGCGGTTCCAAGGCTAGCGGGGACGGGGATAAGGTGGGCATGCTCGAGAAAGTCAGGGAGTGGGCAAGGCGAAGCTTGTGAAACGTCTGCCGAACCATGAACTCGCGTAACACGAGTCCTGTTGTTCAGCGACGTTCCGTCGCGCAGGGAACGTATCTGAAAATCGAAAAGCCCAATAGCAAAACATGATCGTCTGAAAGTCCGTGATGAATTGCAAAGGGAGAAGAAAGGATTCCGAGTCGAAGATTGTACGGCACAAGACAAGAGCGTGGCACCGCAAGAGTGCTCAGTATCGTAAAACGTGATTTAAACGGCCCGACGAGCTCCTTCCACCATCTCGACGAGCTTGTCGATATCAGGGCGCTCTTCGGGTTTGAGCTGAAGACACGCCCGCACAATATTCTTCAAGCCTTCCGAGTATCGAGAGTCGTCACCGGGGAACTTGAAAGCGCCATTCAGCACAGCCAGGGCCAGCGAGCCGCCCTGCTCGACCGTCTGGGCTGTCTCGAAGGGGGAGTGCAGGTATGCCATCGCGTACAGGGTGCATCCGAGGGCCCAGATGTCGACGGCTTCGGTCAGCGTGGTGTCCGTCTTGACGTCGAACAATTCGGGAGCACGGTACGGCATGGAAGAGCGTTCGGCGGCCATGTCCTTTGTTCACGCCGGAAGATATTACGAGATTGGTGAGCGTTTGTTTGAACGACTACGCATATACAGGTAGAACTCACCTGGTGAGCGATGGCTTCGCGTCGGCTGCGAATGGGGACGCGAGCTTTGATTGTGCTGCCAAAGTCCATGAGGATCGGTTGCCCCTCGTCGTTGATCATCACATTGCTGTTGGGAATAGACACGCGCATCGGAGTAAGTGATCGTATCGGGGAGCGAATATTCCCTCTACCCATACTCACGCAGGCTTAATGTCCCGATGCGAATACGGAATGATATCTCCGCTCCGACCTTCCTCTACTGCATTCGGATCCAAGGACGGGCGGACCATATGAGGGTTGGGAGCCGCGCTGCGGCTGGGCCGTGGTGGATAGGAGCTCCCTCCATCAGCCCCACCTTCCTCCCCGTCGGCGTGGTCCCCCATCAAGCGCTCGCCTTCTGCGTGCGCCCCGTTCTCGTCGTCTATTACGAAAGCGCCCTGTCCGTCTGCGCTCCCTCCGGCTGCTTCCGAGGAACGGCCCGTGCCAGGCAGTGTCGTTCCCGAGCCGGAGTCCTGGGCCGAGCCTTGTGAATGCGTCGATGGGAGTCGGTACTGGTGCATGCACTTGACCGCCTTACACGTGCCGAGGAAGAGATCAAGAATCTCTCGTTCGGAGAAGCTCGAACCGCGGACGACATGTGCATTGATCGCGTCCTGGACGTTGCCCCTCTGGAAGTAAGGCAGGAACAGGTAGATGACCTTTCCTTCGCCTTCTTGCACGACTGCAGAGTCGTAAATTCGGATGATGTGTGGAGAGCGGAAACGCTTGGTAGCCTCGACCTCCTTCATGGCTTCGGTAAAGCCTTCTGAGCCGTAGTTGCACCGAATCTGGTGGCAGAAGGTGTCCTGACAGTCAGCCCCGACCGTCCCACCTGCAGGTATAGGAAGCGCTACTGCTCACCTTTTTGAGGGCAAATGTCCGCGAGCTCTCAGCATCTTGGGCAAGGTAAACGAAGCCTGCGCAGATGCGATGGGGGAGAACCGTGAGTATGCTGTCATTCCAGCAGAGGGAAACGGGAAACGGTGAATGAGATGCTCACTGAAGCCGCCCTCGCCGAGAAGCTTGATGATCTTCAGGCTGCGTCCGTTCAGCTTGAGGGAAGGAGTGGACGCGCCGCATGGGAGACAGGAAGCCAGCGCAAAGGCGGCATCTTGGACTTTGTCGAAGACGGCGCCCAGGAAGCCACCGGGTGCGAAGCTGCCCCCGCCGACGCCGCTGTAATCGCCCGGCATGGTAAGATGATGAGCAATTTGCAGAGTCCGAGGTGCTCAGGGTTCAGGTAGACAAGTAGAAGGTGGAAGAGCGACTTGCAGGCGACACTGGGGCGGAAATGGTAGACGATCGAGGTTGCGCCTGCTGAGATGGAGAATGGAGATGGTGGAAGTAGGCATGGTTCTGAGTGCACAGACACCGAGGAGAAGATCAATCGGAAGCACAACATCGCGCAGGGTCAGGAGCAGCGCGCGCACAAACGTCTGCCATCCCTCCGCCTCGTGTGCGTGGCTCCGAGCTCGACGGGACCCGCCTTGCGCAGCCCAACTGGAGTACTGAGCTGAGCTGGCCACATTCGCACACTCGCCGGGCGCGCGACAACATTTCATATCCCAAGAGAAGTTCAGGGAACACTTGCTTCAAGTCAGAATCCCAGCGAGCAAGAGAAGAAGTCAAGTGCGATGGTCAAAGAGTTCCAGCAACACGGCCAGGTCGAGTAAGTGACCTTGCAGAAGCGAATTGTCAAAGATGTAGTGTCAATTGACTTTCCTTCTCTTGTCCTTCCAGATGGCCCTGGACGGCTTCGGTGTACGCGTTCTACGAGCGCTATCCCAACCCGACCGCTACACACGTTCTTTCGGTCGACGTGATTGACCGCCGCATCGTGCCGCGGTCGACGCCGCACTCTCAATGGCCACATGCGCATGGCGAATCGACTTCTCCAGCGCCCACCGCGGCCAGTCCGTACGACGATCCGCTCGTCCTGCGCACAACACGCCTCTTGCTTAAGAAGGGGACGCTTCCTAAATGGGCACCGAAAGGTCTTCTGAAGAATGCGGAGAGCTGGGTCCTGGAGGAGTCCGAGGTCGAGCTACAGCCTTCGATAGGAAGTAGCGGTGCGCCGAGACGGAACATACGCTCATGGACACGGAACATTGACCACACTACCGTTCTGGCGATCACGGAGGCAACACGCTTTAAGGAAGCGGTTCGTTCGACAGACAGTGCAAGTGTGAAGGGAAAAGAGCGAGCATTGGATCCTGAGTGCGTGCTTGTGACCGATCCGGCGAGCATGCGCCTGCCAGCCACTACTTGCTGACCATTATTACATTTCTCGCCTTGCTCAGCCTGCCCGACACTGCCACGACTCTGACGCTCACTACCACTTCAGCTCACATTTCCTCGCAAATCTCCTTTGCAATGCTGCAAAGAAGAATAGAGAGCTTTGGCTTGACCCGCTTCATTGCACACAAGGATACGGTGAGGACAAAAGTCGCGCTTCGAACCATCGTGCACTGTCTTTTCCAGCATTGACGTATGCTTTTTTCCCACAGTCTCGAGAGGGTGTTATTTGGGCTATCAAGACGCACTGGCTACCGCATACACAAGCCCAGGCTCAATCCGAACTCGACCTGGCAGAGCAACAACAACCGAAGCGTAGACGAGTGATCGCCTCTGCCTTTCGGCCTCCTTTCCTCGACGGTCTGCCCGCCAGTCCTGTCCAAAGACTCCGGCAGTGGATTGAGAACGGAGCCTGGCTGGCACCGCATCGGCAGGGAACGGCACTCATCAAAGCGCAGGTGTATGACGATTCTCGTTCGTCTGCCTTGGGTGGCGGATCGGAGGAGGTAGAGGCGAATTCGGAACGGCCAGGTCGATTCTGGCGCGCTCGGCAGAAGCTCGCACAGTGGTTCGGATTGGCATTGCCCACAGCGGAGCCCAACAACTCCGCATAACCTTCGCATGAATCTTCTTCCCCAGGACTCGGACGCTCTCCTGCCTTTCTTACTTTCCAGTCCTCGTTGCTGCTGCACCACTCATACAATCATAGATTCCATTTCTCTTCGGAGCCAGCGTGCTTTGCGCTCAGCAAGCTCCGTCTCCGCCCGATTCGATGAGTTTTCTCGTGCACAGCTTCCAAGGCTCCAAGCGCAGCGTATGGAACGCCGTTTGGGTCAGCCTTCAAACTCGCCCTGCATTTTTTCGAACTCGCCCACCACCAAAACCACCACCACAGCGAATCAATCCTCATCCACCGAGCATCTTCACATACACGAACACACCTGCGCACATGCGAGCATTGCATCCTACGCCTACACCAGCTGCGCGCGTGCTGCACCGAGTCCAGAACTTGCGTGCGTTGACCGCTGACGTCTTTCGACTTTCTTTCACCCTCTCCTCCCCAGTCCTCCTCTTCTCCCTCCTCTTCTCCTTCCGCCTGCTCTGCGAGCCACTCAGCGCGCACTACTTACTCTCTTCCTTCTTAACCTCTCCCCAGCAAACAGATACGAAACAGGATGGATCCATTCATGTGAGTGCCCCAATCCAAGCCAACAAGTTTTCTCAATCTTGTGCTGATGCTCTTCCCCCTCTTCTTCCCCACTCTGGCACCACATGACAGAAGTTTCAGCCCGCCCAGCATTGCTGCTTCTGGCATTCATGCTCTGCTTCTGCCCGGCTGCCTTCTTTTCTCGGCTACCCTGGCCCTTGAGTCGTTGAGTGCGTCAGTGAGTGGACAGGCGGCTAGATGCCATTTGCTCAGCGCAGGCCGCAGGGACCATGACCTTGTTAACCTCCCAAACACTTCTCTTTGCTTCCTGTAGATACTTCGGCCACGTACGTCTACAATGCCATTCCTGCTCCTTCGTTGCCTCCATTTGCACTCATCGTTGGTGACATGCTCTCAGTTCTGGTATTGCTCAGGCCAGCTAGGTCCTACAAGCCTATATGTACACAACAGTCGCATAAGTGATAAGACGTAACCCACTCACTCGTTCCTTGTTCGATGATGACATGATGGATGCGTGATAGAGTGCCAGGAAGCACAGAGCTGGGTGGCGAGGTTATCAGTCAGTGGAGTGAAGAGGTCAAGAGGATGGATGGGCTGGAGCCTGGAGGCAACAAGGAAGCAGTGAAAACTCATTTCAATGTGCCGCTCTCATTTCAGTGCATGATCATGCCCGTGCATCGTTATGTGTCGCCATAGGTCGACGCGGGTGAGAGGTTGGGGGGTATGCAACCCGGGGACGAGTCTGAAGAGGGGAGGTGTAGGTGGTCAGTGACTTGGTGCAGTCCCACGCGCAGACATGAATGGTGGAGCGACAGCTTACCTGCTTTGGCCTTTGGGATCTGAAACGGCGCAAAGCACAATATACAAAAAGCTGTCAGCAGAGCATCGCACCGCGTGCGCAGTAAGGACTAATGCCTATGAACCTGCCTTCATATATTGGTATCGAGTCCGTTGAGCCCCGGTGTGTATGCCGTACAGCGTGCGAGTAGCTGTGGAAGATTGTAATCGATTATCAGTGAACGAAGTAATGGATGTATGCCGTGATTTGGGAAGTAGCCGTCTCACCTTGCACAGCACCCGAGCCCTGATCACACGCGCACAGGACAGAGTGACTCGCCGGTCAATGATTCATCGTTGCTGCGCGGTCGTGTGGCTGTAAGGCAGGGTGCAGCGCAAGAGAATGGTGATGAGCATTGAGCACTGTGCATGTAGGAAAGCGGGCGCACTCACCTCAGGTCAAAAATGGATGGCCCTTGAAGCCTGCCGCCAAGACGAGATTCGAGAGCGCGCAAAGCGCAAGCTGTAGCCGGCAAGGAGCAGGCGTGAAGATCCGAAGAGGCTGCAACAATAAGGATTGAACAAGGTTGGAGATGACTGGCGAGAGAAGAAGTGATCAGCGATTGGTACCAGCAGTAAGCACCCAGCTGGACAGCGGCGGAGAAAGGAGAAGGGTCCGCAGAGTCGGCAGAAAAAGCGCGCGCGAGACGTGCTGCAAAACAGGCGCAGACGGATAGGCGCAGCAATGGGCGTTGCGTGGGTTTGAGGATGGGTAGGGGTGATTGGGCAGTGGTATACTTAGTAGTAGTGGAAAGTTTGGGCGACCCTGGAAAAATGTGGGGCGACCTGAAAGGCTGACCCAAACGGCGTTCCATAGCAGCGCGCACGAGGTCGGCATGAAAGTGCGATGCTCTTGAGTCTTGACTACCAAGTGCCGTTGCCTCCAAACCCTTCGCATTGACACCTTGCGTGAACAGCAGCGTCAAGGATGGCTTCCATGCAGATGCCATTGCGACGCGCCCTGACGGCTTCGGTCCAGCGCACGGCCACACCCGCCGCAACATTCTGGCGAGCTCCAGGTCCTGCAAACCGGGGTGTACCAATTGCCAAATCCCTGTCATCGGCCAGCTTTGCACAAAGCAGGCTGGCTAGCCCACGGCATTCCGTCTATGCGCTCTCGACTCCGAGCTTCGTCTCGCTCTACCCTGCATCACAAAGGAGGTGGGCATCAACCCCATCGGCACCCTCGTCCAGCGCCGCCAGTGTCTCCGCATCGCAGCAATCACAGTCCAACTCGGGGTCTGGACCAGAACAAGATGACAGCGAAGGGCCACCCAAAGGCGCGAGCTGGAGGGAGCGCTTCCGGTTCATGAGCCGGCGCTACGGACGATGGGCTCTCGTCGTCTACATGCTCGCGTCTGCGGTCGACTTTTCCGTCATATTTGCCTTTATCCACTTCCTCGGTGCCGCACACATCAAGCAGCTCGAAGCGCGTGTACGCTCATACCTCGGTCTAAGCAAGCACTCGGAAGAAACAGAGGTAGAGGGCGCCTTTCACTCGCTTAAAGGAGGCGTGGAAGGAGCTCTCAAAGACGGGGTTGATCTCAGCGCAAACAACCAGGAGGCCGCTCGCGCTGCTGCCGACCTCCTCCAGACCGGTGGATCAAGTACCACTGCAGACGGCCTTACAGCGGTAGACGAACGAGCTAAACAGACGGTCCCATCAAGTTCCTTGCCCACTTGGCTCCAGGGCACACTCGGCACAGAGATTATTCTCGCCTACACGATCCACAAAACGCTACTCCTTCCATTCCGGATTGCTGCGACGGCCGCGGTCTTGCCCAAATTTGTCAAGCTCATGGTACGGATGGGGTGGAGCAAACCGAACGCAGTCATTCAGCAGACAGCGAAAGCGGCAGCGCAGAGGGCAGCAGCAAGGAAGAGTGCGTGAAATTATTACTAGAGACGATCAATAGAAAACCACTCCCAAACTATGAACAGGCGACGAAGATGACCGAAGAAACTGCAGAAGGAGTCGTGCCCAGCCGCGGCCGTGCCGCCCTCCGTTCTGCCAAAGATTGTCGACGAGAGGCCCCGTCCTCTCGATGGTGACCTGATACCCTTTACTGGCTTGGAACTCGGATGACAGGACTGAGCCACTCCTCCCAACGTTTCTCTCCCGAATCATTCGGATCCTGTTCCTGACTCGCGGTCTCACTCTGCATGTCGTCGTCCGAAGCCTGAGCCCCGATACGAAGGGTCCGGAGCAGAATCTTGTAATCCCCTGGTTGGACGCGGCCGATGCCCGCGACGGTGCCATCCCAGATGACAGCATAGATACCATAGGACTGATCAAAGCTGTTCCGCGGAAGAAGGGCGGCCGACGTGATAGGACCCACGACCCTGCTGGCGTTGATGTTACGCATCGAATCGCTGGCAGTGGTTCGTCGACTGGGGGGCATCAGTCGTCCAAGTATTCCGGACCGGCCGAAAGACGTGGTGGTCGCAGCAGCCGGGGCTGCGGTCGCTACTCTGGCTGCGCGCCTTGTGAAAGGAGCCAGTACATCATTCGGATCCGTGGGTACGGGCACGGGTGGATCCGTCAACGTTTCCACTTCGGGAGGATTTGGTGCGGGTACGTCCTGGTCGACAACAGAGCCCGCGAAGGGAACGTCTCCTGGTCGAGCCTGGGCCACATTCTCGATGATGTCAATTCGTGTGAGACGAGAGCCAGCAACGAGACGGAATTGTAGCAATGGTAAATCGCCATCTTTGAATGAGTACATGCGCGGTAAGCGTTGCACTTTGCCTGTGTCGCCGATGAGGACCGCTGGCAGAGCATAATTCTTGCTCATCCCGCTCTTGTCGTCCAACATCTTGATGGTCGATAGGTCGGCGCCGAGGCCCATGTATGACACTGTCAGCGTCTCGTTGCCGGATGACGAGATACGAAGGAACCCTGAGAAGACCGGAAAGAGACCCGGATCGACATCACGACCGGTAGGGAGCGTGAAGTTGAGAGTGACGGTGAATGTCTCGCTGGGGTCCAGCGCCAGTTGCCTTGGACTGATCATGACGCTGGCGGCAGTTGCGACCATGGGTACAGGACCAAGGTTCTGGTAGTTATAGCGCTGCAGGGAAAGACATAAGTACGTCAGCTTCATTTGAACCATGACCGCAGACCGTGCGCAAAGGAGTACCAACCTGATAGGGGAAGGTGAGAGCGGTTCCAGCTGCTTCATGCTCAATTACATACGTCAAAGTCTCAGGACTCCCATTGGTGATGTTGAAAGTGTGTCTGCGCTTGAATGTCCGCGTGTCGTTTAGCATGAGTCGTGTTGGTGAAACCTAAGATAATAATCATCAGTGCAATGACTCATGCGAACACCATGTAGATACCTAACTCACCACCGTTGTGTACAAGACAGCCTTGTCGATCTGCAGCAGTCCCGAACCTTGCTTTGCCACCGTCTCAAGGAAAACGCCCTTTGTCGAGTTGGAAGCTGGCAGTGCGGTGCTGCGAAGCCGCTCGATGATATCTTTTGGCGTAAGTGGGACGTTCGTTCCTAACCGCCCTTGCCGCTGTGCCTGAAGAAGCAGTGCTGCCGCACCAGCCGTAAACGGGGCTGACATGCTCGTTCCGCTCAAGATACTGTAGTTGCCTAGATTGACGGGCCACGTGCTGAGAATGAGACCTCCTGGTGCAGACACGTCGGTGGGAGGGAGGAGGTCAAAAGTCGGTCCGTATGAGCTGAATGGAGATACAGTCCCGCCTGTGAAGTTGTTGGCCACCGTGGTTGGGCCGGAGTCAGGGAATGCCAAACGAACATTGTTTCCGGACTGCAGCTGGTCCAGAATCTTCGTGGCGCAAGCAAATGTAATTCAGCACGATTCTCTTTGGCCTACCATTGCTGCCTCGCCACGTCATGTGACTCACCCATGCTCCGTCTGCCGCTCCTATGACGGCGGCGTTGGCGATTCCATAGCCAGCCTCGAGATAAATGGGAGGCAGTGCGCTATTCCATAGGAGAATCATCTTGCCACCGCTCTCGGCAACGTGTCGGAACTTGACGTCCAAGCTGCACCCTCCGCGGCGAACCAGAACGGCATACGGGCTGAGGTCAGGCACGTACTCGGGCAGTGGGTCGCAAGCGTCTCTGGGAGCAGTCGCATCTGCGGCAGTCGCGTATACTGGCATCGCCGGCAACCGAAAGGCTCGAGGCGCATAATATGGCTGGAACGACGGCGATGTGGAAAATGCTCAGCTGGCGACAAATCAGCGAACAACGTGGAACGAACGTACGATAGCGTTGGCGCCGGGCAGCAATACGGTGGCATTGAAGACTGAGAGTCACGGCTAAAGCTTAGAAACGGTCAACGAAGTATCACTGCAGCCCAATGCTCACCAGTGAACAAAGCGCTATCGATGCTGCCAACTGCAATGACATCCCTTCCGACCGCAGGACTGGACGGGAAGAACATGCCTGCAAAGCAATCTTGATCAATTCATACCCCCTCTTTCTGAAGGTCTTCTGGAAAAACTTACCAACAGCTCCATCATTTCCGGAGGCAACTACCATTATCCTGCCTTCCTTTGCAATGTTACTCGCCATCCTTGCGGTAGGAGTCTCCGTCCATCCAGCCGGTGCACCGACCGAGATCTGAGGGTAATCATTAAGTATGCATCAGAATTCACTGTCGGAGAACATCAGAATTCATCCATCCGCACTCACCGACACGATATCGGCTCCATCCTCGAAAGCGGCTTCCATGGCCTTCATCAAGAGATCGTCCGCTGTTCCACCCTGACAGCCGAAAACGCGATACATCCCCAGTTGAGCTCCAGGAGCGACGCCTGTCAGCTTGTATTTGGAATCTAGTGCACCAATGATGCCCGTCACATGGGTGCCATGAGGCCCGCACTGTAGGGATGTCCGCACTTTAGTTATTGGACTCGCAACTCAAAGAGTGTTCGAATCGACCTACTTGACTTAAAGGATCTGCATCCGGCATGGGATCGTTGGCTACAAATGGAAGGAGCAGCCATAAGCACAAGCAATCTCGACTAAGGAGCTCGCCAGCGAAGAACTTACCTCCGTCGTAGTCGTCGCCAACAAAGTCAAAACCAAAAGATATCCTACAACCTGGAGGCAAACTTGAACTTGAGTCTCTTTCATAGGCGTGCGCGTGGAGCCACAACGACCAACACACCTTTCCCGAAGCACCCGCCCAACGCTGGATGGGTCCAATCCACACCTGTGTCGATGATTGCGACCTTTGAGGTGCGGCCGTCGATGCCCATAGCATGTAACTTATCCACACCGGTCATGGCGAGGTTGTTCTTGCATTCGACAAGCTGGTGCTGGGAGGGCTTGCTGACCAGCTGAACTTTGTTACCGTACGGCATGGGCCGCCTGACGAAGGAGATGGGTGTGACAGACTTGACACCTCTCATATGTCGCAGCATGGACAAGTCGTAGGCATGCTCAAGGGTGACGGAGAGGCCGAAGAAGAGGCGCTTGTTGGGGAACTCTTGTCGAATAGCGAAGTATATAGGCCCCACGTACTGTTGAGGTTCTCCATCACGTCGAGTGATCCTCCTGGCAGCCTTCTGGTGTCGGGCGTCCCATAAGCCTCGGCGATCGTGATGCTGGTTGTAAGCCTCGAGGTTGAGGGAGAACATGGTATGATTGTTGAAAACATCTCGGCGCTCGTGATGTGGAAGAACGAGACCCGAGGGATAGCCCCATGGCATGAAGTCGATGCTGGCGTTGGAAGATGATAAGCTCGGATTCGGCATTTCCAGAGAAGGCTTGCGATTCTTGACATCAAATTGCCTGAACTCATCGAGGGAGACGACCCGGTAGTCGAGCTCGATGATAAAGCTGCGAGACAGGGTGCCTGACAGGGTGTTGCTTCGCCATTCCGCTCCGTTTGCAGAATCGACCACGATCAAGGCATGGACGCAGAAAACATATATGAGAACGACGAAACTTCTCCAGCTCCTCATTTGGGGTTGGGTATGAGGGCACAACCTCTGTTGAACCTGACGGCTGGTTGATTTGGCTTTGCCAAGGTCGTGGGGATGGCCTTGAGGTGATCTGTAAACAAGAATTGGAATGGGATGTGCTGAAGGTAATGAGGAAAGTGTCAGCGTTGCCGCGGGTTCAACGAAGGGCGCGCCGCGCTGCGATGTCTTTAAACAAGATACGCTCAGCATGCATAGCGTAGGAGCGAACCATCAAGGCTCTGCAGTAGAAGTTAGCACAGAAGCAAGACAATACGACGAGGGAACGAACTACTGTCAGAAAGCTCGCTCGGCCAAAAGTCCATACTAGTACTGCTCCTGTCCGACCCATCGGTGCAAGAAGACCACGGTCCAGTGGGGTCAGGATAGTGCAGGCCTTACACACGCCCAAAAAGACGTTGACAGGGCAGTAGTGTGCGGTTGGGTCCTGACGCCTGACGCTTGACGGGGCGATACTTTAAAGCGAGGTCAAGGAAGTGGGGCAGTGGTGGACGGCATGGCAGACCAGACGGTTGAGTGTGGTTGGGTACTTCCTCGGATACCGCGTTAGAACCGAAGACCGACCCAGAAGATTATTTCTCGTCCCAAAAAAATTTGAACGGAGGCGGCAACATCGCACATCGCTCCGCCAAAGATCGAGAAGGGAAAGTGAGCAGAATGCCGTCCTCAGTGAAGCGCAACGTTGGCAACCTGGAGACAGTGGGGATCCGAACTTCGGAGCAGCTGATCAAGGCCCTGAAAGCTCCCACCGATCCTCCTTCGGGACTCAAGTTCAGCAAGATCGAAATCGCCACGTTCGCAGCTCAAGCCAACGATTCTCTCTCCATTCCGGATCGACACTTGCTTCTTGCAAACTGGATTTTGGAGCTCTTGAGTCAATCGGCCAAGGGAAAGGCTTCTTCGCTAGTCGAGCCTGGCCGCCTTTGGATCCTGCTCGACGTCCTTCTGTCGGCAGATTCCAAGCATCATGTGGACCTCGATGCCATCAAGAAGCTCGCATCGCAACATCCCGCTGTGTCTATTCTGACGGCTTTCGCGAGGCGTGATGTTGTCTCTGGCAAGGAGCTCATGTCATGCTCGAGAGCCATGGCTCGCCTCTTCTCGATTTTGGCCATGAAGAGCGCTTCCAACAATTTCGATCAGATCAACAAGTGCCTGGAAGCCTGCCTCGCCGCTGTGCCCCATTGGATCGCGGTAGACGAAGGCGCCGCTTCCTCTATTCTGTCAGAAATTCTCAGCTGCTGGAGTCTGGCGTGCGTCCACTCGTCCAATCTGAAGAAGGTGAGTGCTCTCCAGCATCCATACCCATGGTCTTAAAATAAGTGCCAAACTTACTGGCTGTTCTGCAGGCCTCCAAATTCTTCCTGGGCGACATGTACGCGGTCTGGGTCACAGCGGTGCAGAAAGCACGTCTCTCCTTACAGAATGAAAGACTGGCCACAATCATCATCGACTTCGGAGTTGTCGCTCTTCTCACCGACGACACCCTCAGGCCATACTGCGTAACTGCAGCTGAGATCCTTGAAGGCACGAATGCAGAAGCGGTAGATTCAAGCGCCCATGTTCTCATCGCCACAGTCATCAAGTCTCTTCAGCTCAAAGACGAAACCCTGCAGCAGGCTTCTCTGCAGGTCCTGCCTACACTCTTGGCTCAATTGGTCGGTCGTTTAGTCTCTAACTGGCCAGTTTTGGCGCCAGAGTCGATAACGTCTGCCATCTCGGGGCCTCTTCAGCAACAACTTTACGTGGCTTGTCTACACTCGGCTGTGAGGCGCAGGTTCTTGGATCCCATTGCGGATTGTATTCGCAAGTCGTCTCCAACTGGGTCTTCGGTAACGACACAACACCTCCATCATTGGCAGGCGGAAGCCCGGCGGATGCTGTTGCAACAAGTTTACGACTTAGGCATGTTTAGCACAGCCACTGCAGACGAAGAAGCATGGCGCTCAGCCTTCGCGCACCTGTTGAATGACGTCGTCGAAGACGTGCGCTTCGTCCCGGCCGAAGGATTTATCTCCCTCGATTTGCTTTGGCAACTCGACCCGACCGGCATGGAGAAGGATTCTGTCAGAGTACTCACCCTCATCGCAGATCACGAAGTCGCCGGAAACGCACTTTCGTCTGGCTTTCAAGCGGCACGAATCCTGGTTCAGCACATCGTGGAGCATTTTTCGCGCACTAGGGAGATCCCACGGTTCTGCGCACTCCTGTGCGATGCCGCTGAAGCGGCGACAGGTGTTTCCGACACACAGAGTCTTCTCAACCCGACGAGTGCACTGGCATCGGAAGGTTGCGCCAGTGTCTGGGGCAGCAAGCTACGAGGGTTCCTCGTTCCAAATCAGGTAGCAGTCATTGTCGAGCACTTCGTCGTCAGGAGTCAAGTGCATTGCGAGGCGGTCGGACATCTCCCGGAGAACGGGATTGAGGCAGACTTCGACCGTAGCTCCACGAAAAGGCGTCGGGTGCAAGGGAAAGGTCAATCGACACCTCGTTCGAGCATCGACGTCAGCGGCGCCAAGGGGGATGCCGTTGCCCAGAAAGCGACAGCTTTCTTTTCTATGTCGAGCATCATGTTCCGATACCTGCCTGCGCAGGAGTCCTCTGCCACAAGCACGGCGCAGGGTCTCACAAAGAGTATCGCCGAGATCCTAATTCCCACCGCATTGAAGCTCTTGAGTCAGCTCAGGACTTCAGGATCTGCAATACGAGCAACTGCCAGTTTGAGTGCTGCTCTCATACAGTGCCTGTCTTCCATCACTTCTTTCTATGAGGAGCTGGCATTCTTCGACATCAGCGCATTGCCCACCTTGCCTCGATTTCCTGTTCACGACTATATCGACGCAGCTACCAACAAGTTGCCCGGGGACCTCAGGCTTTCGCTAGTAAGTCCGTACGATCGGTTTGGCCAAGAATTGTGCTGACCCCCAGACCATCACAGCTTGAAGCAGGGCTGATCAATGCCGAGCAAGCAATGCGAGATCCCAGCTCTCAAGAACTCCTGGCACGCCAATCGCATCTCGATCTCAACGCTATGATTCTGCAGTGTCTGTCCACTGATGCGACCAAACTTCGGCCAGAAAGCAGCGCACTCCCTCAGGCCACTTGTCAAATGCTCCTCAGCCGCTGGATTCCACTGCTTGAGTATGTGCACAATCTGCTCGACGTGCGAATTGCTATTTCTGATCACTATCTTCTTTCTTCATCCAGAATTCTTTTCGATTTCAACTCCTTGATCGACCTCGCTGACCGCGCACTGGCGGCGGCTGCTACGGACGAAGAGCTGATGAGGCGACTCATCTCCGACGCGAGAAGTAATGAGTGCGCAACGTTCCTTGCAGCTGTTTGCACCGCCATCCTTCAACGCTTGGAAAACCTCGACGGTTCAAAAGGCTCAGACAGCACCGCTGTGGTGCTCGCGTTGGTAAAAATGGATGTCATGGCACTCCCTCCTCCCGTTCGCTCTGCTTTATTCAAGGCGGTCATCAAAGCAGACTTCCACATTGCAAAAGCCAAAGAGCAAGATCAAGAGAGAGTAAACTGCGTTCTGCGCAGATTCATTGCGGAGCTGCTGAATAGAGATGCGCCGACCGACCTCCAGCAGGTGAGTTGACATGGGCTGATGTTTTGCAGGCGCGACGCTGAAGTGCATTTGAATGGTTGCATTCCAGTCTTGCGCGGAATGGCTCAGCAAGGTGGCCCTGGGCAACGGGGACACATGGTCTGGACCACTACAAGCGGCTACCATCAACGCAGCGGTCGTCATCGTGCGTCACCTAGTTGCGGGTTCCACCGAAGCTGAGGGATCCGCAAGCGCTCCGTTGGCTTTCCTAAAGCGAACACAGACTGCGAAGAACACATTCGGCAAGCGGCTGTCTCGGAATATTGCAACTGTTCTAAAGAGCTCCAGCATGGGAGTCGATCTCTCCGACGAGGTGCTGTCGTGTGGCTCGAAACACCTTTCAGCTGACACTGTTCAACAGCTGGCAGGACAACTCGGAGAAGCAACGCAGAATGAAAAGACGTTGCTCGACATCTTCGATACCCTGCAATCGCTGCAGCTCCTCCGTCGAAGCACAAAGGCCGCGCCGGAGCTTAGCGCTGCCTCTCTCGCTTACGGGGAGGCTGTCGTTCGGTTCCTTTCGGGACACAGCCAGCATTTCGATACGAGCGACACTGTTGCGGCGGTCGCGTTCGAATTATTACGTGTAGGGTGGTCGATCTCTTCTGACTCTGAAGCTGCGGACAACTTTTCTCGTCTGGCTCGATGGGTGTCATCGCTACTTGCGAGCCCCAACCTGGAGAGTGAGTACTTCATTCGCAGAGAAGGGCAGTGCTTGGAGGTGCACAACTGATCACATTCTGGGCATCTCACAGAGTGGTCTTCTGCTCTGCGATCAGAAGTGACTGTTCGGGTTCGAGAGAGCTTTGCAGTGTCCGAATATGAGACCAGCTTGCAATCGCTTGAAGAGTCTCTTGACAGCCTGCTGTTGGTCCCCGGCAAGGAAACGAACGAAGCCAGCGCAGTGCTCTTTACCATGACCTTGTTCTTGTGCAACGGCCCTGAAGGTAAGTTCACTGTGCGAATGACATCTACGTCAGCAGATATCTGACCAGCTCACGCCTGGCTCACTTTTTAGGTACCGGCAAAACTGCACGTGCGGCCTTCGATCGTGTCGTCTCTGGATTGCTCGCACTTCCGATCAGATCGCTTCAAGGTTTCCACCCATCGGTGCTTGTGGCAGTCGTGGACATGCTTGAAAGCGTCTGTCGACAAAAGGTAAGAACTACCATCCTTGCCAGTTTATACTTCAAGCTGACCCAACCGTCCCGTCTTGCACCTTTGTTCAGGCGGTCTTGCTCCGGGTATCCGAAACGATGGCGGTCATCGACCTGTGCACTCGTCTCGTCAGCCCGTCTGTTGAGGACTTCCGACCCACACAGGATGCGGCCGTCACGATCTATAGCGGCATAGTCTCGACCTTGACGGCTCTGGTACGGCAGCGACAAGACATCCTCGTTGGCATGATGCCATCTCTCACCGCCGTGATCTGTCACCTTATCACACTGCTTCGATCCGTACCGTCCGACCTTGGTTCCAAGTTGCTCTCTGCTGGTCATGCAGGTAGCGCACCCGCATGGCTCGACCTTTCCAAGGGCTCACTGGGACCGACTGAAGCCGATCTGCTTTCACGACTGTTTCTAAGCATTACGGCAAGGACTGCGTCTTTGCCCGTCATTGCGAGGCAGAAGAAAAGAGGAGTGGACGGGGAGGCCTTGGGAATCAACACGACCACGACATCACTCGCCCGGCCCTTTGCTAAACATGCGATACATGTGCTGGTCGCGTACTGCCGAATGCTCAATGCGCCTCTCTCGACAACGGATGCCAACGTGCGCAAGGCGCTGCGACCAGGTCTGTTCGCACTCTGCGACATCGTCAAGAACCACGAACGCGATGCGGCTATGGTCAGTAGCCTCGGGCCGGCAGAGCAGGTCGTTTTCAAGGACCTGTGGTCACGCTGGGAGAAGCAGCGATACAGGGGTGAATAGTCTACTGGGTATTCTCTACAAAATGAATGCATCTCATATAGAAGAGTCAAAGTGTACAGCTGAGAGTGAACATCACCACGGTTTGATGCTGCGCGAGCTTGCCTCAGCTCGCTGCCGAGCCGAACGATCTAGTTGGATGTGAGCGAAGTCGGGAACTTTGGCCTGCAGCCACTCTTCTGCCTTGGGATCGAGTGTCGGGCATCGATAAAGAATCAAAGTCTTGATGGGCTGACAAGCGCTAAACTCTTGCAACCTGCGGTCTAAAGAACTGTCTGTGGCGACCGCGGCAGCTGAGGAATTTGACGTGGACGCAGAGGCAGCCCGTTTGAACGCGCTCGAGACTGGCCTGGCGCCGCTTTGTGATCGTGAGACTGTAGCTTCAGGGGGACCCTGCATGCCAATCTCTTGCGGAAGACGTGCAGCGACTGATCGCATGAGCTGGGAACCTGTCATGCTTGGGTGCTTTCGGATGATGAGAGTGGACAGGGCAGGCAGGAAGGTCGAGGCGGCCCCAGGCATGCCAACAGACTCCTTGATCCACTGTGTTGGCGCGAGGCAGGCAATAATGTCGTCCAAGATTTGGGTGTTTCCCTCAGCGCTAATGTCGAGCTTGTTGAGGTGTACGAGTTGTGAGATGAAGGAGAGGGTTTCCCGACGCGAGACGGCAGTGATAGGCGACTCGGCAAGGGAAATGCTCACTTGCTCCAGTTGGGAAATATTGCACAAGTCTTTGAACAGACTGGCCATCTCGTCGTGCTTGACAGAGACTACACTGATCATCTTCAAGTTTGGTGCCTTTATGCGACGCCAGAGACCGCTCGGTCCAATCGATGGCGTCGACGTCGCTTCAAAGGATTGTAGCTTTGGCAGAGTGAGTGTGGTTTGCGTCGCCTCGAGCTGTGCCGGAACGTATCCGATCCGAAGATGCTGAATGGTGTCTTGGGAAGGACGAATCGCCTCTAAAAGTTCGTTTACCGACTCCGGACCCCGAATGCCCCCTGCAATGACAAGCGTCCGCAGTGCAGTGAAGCTTGTGGGAATGTTGGTTCGTAAGGACATGACCAGATGGCGGATGCTGAGCTCCTTGCACGGCAACATTTCGGATGGGGCGGATACTGAATTGCCAGGCATACCGTCCGACAGCAGGAAGCTGTGTAGCTTAGGAAATAGCACGCAAGGTGAAAATTTACCCGTATCTTGGGGATGCAGGATGCACAATTTCAGGTTCTGGATGGATGCTTTGTTCTGGTTGATTACTTGTTGAATCTTGCTGACGAGGTCGAGAAGGTGGCCTTTGCGAAGATCGAGCTGCACGCTGGTGATCTTTTGACCTGACCGTGTGTCAGCGTACTGGAGTGCCCTTCGGACCTTTTTGCACGGCAAGGATGAGGCGGGCTCGGCAGGAACATCTGCTACAGCGACCGCAGTGTCCAAGAAATAACCTTGCGGGTGCCAGAGATGAACCTGTTTCCATGGATCTGGCGCATTGCGAAGAATCTGACGCCACCTGCGACAGACTCGTTCCATTCTGATGAGAGTGAAGGTGTCACCGTCGCAGGCGAGAAAGATTCGGATCAGCACCTCGACTGGCATTCGGGCGATGCCGACCTTCGTGAGACCCCCTTCGATTTCCTTGGCCATGGTGTTGAATCTTGCAATTGCAGTAGATGGGAGCGAAGCCGAAGCTGCTGTCCACTTCTCCCGAGCCAATGCCAGAGCAGCACGACAGTTTTTTTCCAGACCGACCTCCTTGAGGCACAAGGCTGCTTGAAGGTATCCCTATAGATGGAGAAAACGTATCAAGAGATCAGTGCATTCGAGCTACTGCAATGAAAACGATAATGTACGTACTCGAGGGTCCGATGGGTCTGCTCGGATTGCCAATTTGGCGTCCGCCAGCGAAGCTTGCTTTTGACCGAGCTGAACTTGTGTCTTTGAGCGAGCAAGGTAGAATGGCTGAAGCCACTTGCTGGACGCTATCCCTTCGGAGTCGATGACCTTGAACATGCGACAGCAAAGATTTGAGCGAAGCCGTGATTCAGGCGAGTGTTTGAACGAAATGCAAGGCTCACCTCGGTGCTCAGCTCAACAGCCGCCTGCACATCGTCGTTCGATAACGCATCCTTGATAGCTTGATACTTGACACTGCGTGAATTGTTCGTCGCCGTTTCCTCCCCTTCGTCTGCGCGTGGTGCCGAGATCCGAGGTCGCTTGCTTACTGAACCGCTGGCCTCAGGACCCTCCCGTTTCTCCATCTCGCCCATCTCCAGCTTCTTGCCTGCCATACTTGTTCAGGCGCGTCCGATGTCGTGAGACGCGTCCAACGCGGTCAAGGATACGCGTCCGGCCAAGGTGTTGTTCTCATGCTCTTGGACACCTCCGCGTAGCAACAACACCCTTGGCCCCGACTCTCCGTCTTCCAACTGACTCGCGACGGGCAGCAACCATCACTCACTCACTGGTCCTCATACAATACACAAGTATGGCCTCTTCAGCAGCTCCAGCAATGACCCAGCCGGGCTCCATCAAGGGGCCCTCTCTCCTCCCCCCGACGTCTTTCCCCAACGCCGGCACCCTCCGCATTGGCATCGTCCACGCCCGATGGAACAAGGAATGCATTGACCCTTTGGTCCGCGGCTGCATCGACTCCCTCACAAAAGCCGGTGTCAAGCAGGAGAACATCGTGGTAGAGTCGGTTCCGGGCAGCTGGGAGCTTCCCATCGGTGTCAGCCGTCTGATCGCAGCGGGCCAGACCCAGGCTAGCAGCACCGTGTCCGACCTGATGTCAGCTGCCTCGCTGCTGGACGCTGCTCCCGCGCCAGAGGCTTCAACGACTGGACAATCATCATCGACACCGGCGACAAAGCCTAGCGCCTTTTCTGCCGTCATTGGAATCGGTGTGCTGATCAAGGGCTCCACCATGCACTTCGAATACATCTCCGACGCGGCCTGTCACGGACTCATGCGCGTCGGCTTGGACACTGGCATCCCGGTCATTCTCGGCATCTTGACATGTCTGACTGAAGAGCAAGCGCTGCTGCGAAGTGGCATCGGTGAAGGCGGACACAACCACGGTCTCGATTGGGGCAGCGCTGCAGTAGAGTGAGTCCACCAAGAGACCCTGATTCGAACGACTGAATCCGCTCAACTGACCCTTCCTCTGCGACCTTCTTGACCTTAGAATGGCATCAAAGGCCGCGCTCTGGGCGGAAGGCAAGATGGAACAAGGAGCTTAGCTCACCGCAGACAATTTGTTATGGCTGCTGTCAATGGTCGCCTCGAGTCAGATATCGAAGAATCAAGGAATGAAGAGAAGAACTACATCATTATAATGTCCATTGCGTGAGAAGAGTACGTGGCTGATGGGGCTGGTCTATTCGATGACAGTCAGCCAGCCGCGTAGAATAAGTCCTTCGATGTCGGTTCGCCGTAATCTTGCGGTATGGCCCCGCTGAAGATTGAGCACATCGCCGCTATCCAGAAGGACGTTCCTGGCATCACGCTGCGCTACCACTGTAACAAACAAGTCGGTAGGCGGTCCAATGTTGAACGATTGAGCTTGGGCGAGCACAGAAATGCTGTTGGCGATCGAGCCTGCACCTGCCATGTCGGACCCTCCGGGGCCGCCTCCGCTGCCCGCACCATCATCCTCGGTCAAGAGCACGGCCGCCCCCAGATAGTGCGCAGTCCCAGAGGCGAGCGAGGACGTGAGGTCGAGGGTGTCAAGATACTCGGATTTGTATGCGGTCACGAGCGACGAGTAGGCGCGAAGCCAGCTCAACTCCGCAGGCGAGAGTCGATTCCGCACACCAAAGGACGAACTCGAAGATTGTCGATTCCCGTCCCCTCCGCCGCCGCCGCTTCGTTCAGGTACATCGCCATCAAGGACGAGGTTGATTGCCCCTCCACAGTCCCAGAGGAGCGACTTGAGCGCTTCCGTCCGATGATGATGGTAGGCGAGCAGACATCGTTTGTTCCGTTGCGAGGTCAGGTGAAATGTGAGCAATTGCACAGCCGTTGCTGGATCTGCCTCCGCGCGGGCCAAGTCGCCGTCAAAGTTGGCGGTAATTTCATCGATCTGGGCTTGGAGCTGACGAGTCTCTAGCAGCACCAATCGCACCGTCTCGTCGCTGGGCCCCAGTAGAAGACGATTCGTTAGTGTGAGAACCCTTGCATCTCAATCTTTGGAAAACGCCTGCTCACTCGTAGGGACGGAAGGAGTTGGTCGCATCGGCCAACTTGGCCTCCGTTATCAGCTTCGTTGACTGGTCACCGAGCATCAGCCTCTACTCTTGACTCCGTGAGAGGTTTCCTGGAGACTGAGAATGAGATTGCTCCTGAGAAGAACTTGCTCGGAAGTCAGAACAACCCGTCCAGATGCTCGCGAGGCGCGTCTCTGTCGGTCGCGTCGCGCGTCGCGTCGTTCCAACAATCAACACTTTCACAACGTAAAATGTGTGGAAGTTGTTTTTTCGAGTCAAAATTCTAGTAGAGAGGGGAACGAAGATAATCCGACCGTGCGTTGTTCGATGGTTGCTAGGAAGAATCAAGAGAGCCTAGCTGTGGAATTACCTCGGTGGCCAGCCTTGAAGAGTACTGAAGATGCGTTGACAATCCGCATTGGACTCGATCATGTCCCTCATCCGCTCCAGCCTGTCCCAGTACGCCTCCGTCACCCAACCTGCAACGTTGGCAGCATCTTCGAGAGACATGTCTTCTTTGTCTTCTTCGAAGCACAGGACCGGCCCGTTGGGTTCCAAGCGCTGTTCGGCCTCATGAAGAATATGGTTGTGAGGTGCCCGGGAGAGGAGGCCGGCGAGAGCATGCACTTCCGAGGGTGAGCATTTGATCTCGAACATCTGTTTGGTAGAGGCAGCTTCGTCGCTTGCGGTTCCTGTTTGCGCGTCTTCTGGGTCTTGTTCAACCGCTTGTACGTCTTCCGCGCCCTCCTCAACGGCAGCCTCGAAGATCTCGTCAAAGGTCGCGCCCGAGCGCGCCTCTAGACGAATGTAGCCCGTTTGATCGAATAGATGGGCCGTCGAAGATAGACGCGACCCTCCGCTCTTGTTGAAGGCTTCTCTGAGGGAGGCCATGGTCCTTCGTGTGTTATCCGTCAAACATTCACTGTTTGAACAGAAAGGATCAGATCTGCGGACGTGGTGCGAGTACTAGGATTAGATGTTTAAAAGGTTCACTCACATCATCATTGCCACCGGGGGATGGCTGTTACTGATAGGGCCAAGTACCTCGTATGTCACAGTCTGTAGTTCTGTGCCATCCTTGCCAGCGGCTTTGGCCAGAGTTGCCTCGACCTTGTCCTTGGGAATGCCGAGCTCGCGAGCCTTGCGTAGGAGCATGCTGAGGCGGAAATTCAGCACCGGATCAGGCCCACCAAAGTTCTTCACCGCAGAGATGATTTCGCGCTGAGAATGAACCAAAGACGGTCTTAGCAGAACTCAACCATGATATAGGCATACAGAATCGAGGAAATTCAAAGCCCCGACTTACCGAAAGGACTCCATAGGTAGCTGAGCGGGCGGCATCGTTTGCTGCCTTCTTGTGTTTGATTTTGGACCACTGCCAAAGATTTGCGATGAGAAGGAAAGTTCAGTGACAAGACTTGTTGGGTTGATAAAGATGGCAGTCATCACGCACCTTGTTAGAGCCAGACTGGACGCTGGCCGAGGTTGACATGGACTTTGCTGACAAGGGCTCGGTCCCTGGGCGAAGCATTGCACTGTTCGAAATCAAACGCGAGCATCGTTCGGGAAGACAGACGGAGCAAGCGAGTCTCATCCTCTTGTACTGGACTCTACGCACAGCAGATGCAGGTGTCAAGAGGGGAAGACTTTCTGACTTGACAATGTGGACGTCCGACAGTTGGAAGGTCTTCCGGATTTCAGCAACGACATTCATTCTTCATGTGGAGCGTGCTCGCGTGCTCGGAGCCTTTTCCACCGAATCGAATCGGGCGACACTTGCGGGCGATCTGATCCGCGTAAGGTCGGCTCAATGTACTTATGTATGTTGTACAGTATGCAGTGGCCTCCATCTCTCCAAGTCAACACAGAATGTCAGAACCACAGCTTGGAGCATCGTCGACGACGCCGCCACCGCCGCCGCCGCCGGCTTCTGCTCCCCCGGTAGAGCCTCCTCTGCCGCCATCGCAACCGCCGCCTCCTACTCCCACTCATTCGGCCCCACCTCCTCCCCCTCCTCCGCCAACATCAACTCAGGACGTAGTCCCTCCTCCGCCTCCACCTCCTTCTAGCGGTACCAGCTTGTCTCCACCACCTCCTCCACCTCGAGCAGATGCTGGCGCACTTCACACCTCGCTACCGAACCAGGTCGCTGCTAATCCGCCTCCGAAGCCCAGTGGCAGCCATCACACACTCGATGAGCCCAGCAGTAGCAGTACCCCGCAGCCTAAACAAGAAGATCCCCCAAAGAATCTGAGTGAGTTCAAAAGAGCTGCCTTTCGTCTGTCCTCAGATACTGAACTGGTTGAACTTGTGATCTACCCGTGTGTCTGTAGCGAGAGAGCGGACTACGATGTGGCAGGAGCTCGAGATCGACCGGATTCTGTCCGCATTCAAGCTCAATCCGTACTCCGTGTTGGACGTACACATGGAAGCAGATTCTAAAGAGATCACAAAAGTCTATCGGAAGAAGAGTCTGCTTCTCCATCCGGACAAAGTCAAGCATGGTGAGTGCATTCATCGTCTGCCAAGTCTCTATCAACGCTCATGAGTCCGTTTTCGTATCACTTAGAACGCGCGGTAGAGGCCTTTGACCTGCTCAAGAAAGCCTCGACTCACCTTCTTGATGAAGACAAACGTAAAAACTTGGACGAGACCGTGATGGCCGCCCGCATTGTCACCTTGAAGGAGCTGGGTCTGCCTACCACTATCGCCTCAGACGATGAACGGATCAAAGCCTTGGGACTCGGTGCACTCGAGGAGCGGGTACGGCAGAAGACAAAGGAGATCATGATCGACGACGAGGTTCAAAGGAGACGGTGAGATTTTCGGCTCGACGCGTTGGAAACATGTCGATGTCACTGCTCACTGTCTTGCCTGTATTCCAGCGCGATTCGTCTTCAACACGCAGCCGAAGGCGCGGAGCAGAGGAAGAGGGAAGAGGCGGTCGAAACCCACAAGCGGAAAGCCAGTGAGAAAGAAGTGTGGGAAGCAACCAGAGATGATCGTGTCGCAGGTGAGTCGTCCCTTCCCTTCCTTTCTCTTCTCTGTCCGTGTCCACACTGCAGAAGCCAGTCTGGAAGTGCTCAACCCCAAACTCCCTTTTTTGAACACGCTGTTCTGCAGGATGGCGTTCCTTTCAGAAGGGAAGCAAGAAGCGGAAGGGCGATTCCAGCAATGTGCTTGGTTGAACGATCTCGATCTCGATCTGCTGCATTTGTAAGCGTCACCCTTCTGAATGCCGCGTTCAGCACACCAATCACCATACACACCAGACGTTTTCTTCTTTCCTCGATGTGGCTCGGCCGAGCGAGACGATCGCCAATCAACGATCTACGTACATATGTATGTATCCTTGCCCCCATCGGTCAGCAGTTGACCTGCCTGACAGAAGGGATGTCCATCGCCGGGTAAGTATGACCCCCTGTGGCAGTACATACATTCCGCATTCGTGACCGCGCGTGGCTGCTCGATGCAGGCAACACCATGCATCATGGGCCATGGATCATGGCACATTTCCAGCGCACTCCTTTCCTTCACGGCATCATCTGCAGGCGGGAGTCGTCAGGAACTGAACTTACACCGCAGGGCGCAATCCGTCTCATCTCATAATGCCAGTGCGCCCCGCCAATTCGCCAGCGTGCATAATTGTTCTGCCGCTGGACCTCGGTTCCGTTCCTTCGCACTGTCGAGGTATGGAAAGACAACCGCACAAAAGGAGGAGATCGCTCGGATCAAACTCATCGCTTTTGCTCTCATCCAGCCCTTGCTGAACCCTCCTTCCAACACTTCTCTGGCTGCAGCAGGACTGAGCCACATTCTTTATCACTCTGTTACCGCACAATGCGCTTCTTCACGACATTCGGTACCGCGATTTTCGCAAGCATTCTGGCGGTGGCAGCACATGCCACCGTGGCTCAACCAACAGGTGCGTCGTGATTCGAATGTCCGTGTCCTGGCATGGCGTCTTCATGTGTTTGACGAATCTGTTCTTTCTTTTCCCTGATGATCTTCCAGTATTGAGATGCCGGCCCGTCAAGGTGGAATACTATTACGTCGCCTCGCGGCCAACAGCACGGAGCCAGAAACGCGACACTGCTTGGCCCTTGGTGCTCGGTTGCTTCGTGATCGGGATGGACCTCCACCACGCGGTCGACAAGGGCGACAGGCACTCGGTCAAGAGCTCGCTGAACATGTTCAAGCCTAACGGGCCACTGGCCGCGACTTACGACGGCCCTCCGACACATTCACCTTTCGTCTTGGGCGATTCTTCCAGTCTTCGGAAGCGAAGAGTGGCCATGCAGCCTCAGCCGCGAGGAGCAGGACTTCGATCGGCGATCGCCGGTGGCATAGCTTCCATCATGCTGGACAGGTGGTATTTCCGGCAGGAAAGTCCAATGACTCTCCTTGGCTTTGACCATGTGGTCCATCACGGCGCTTGATTCTTGAAATCTCAGCGACTTCGCCTTTGCGATCTTCTTCCTTGACGCTTGACGCTTGACGTTTGCTTCTTTTTTCCTCGTTTGCTTTTGCTACCACTGAGATGTTCTCTTTCCCATCGTCGATTGCAGGAGGAACGGATTCATTGACTCAACTGATTGCATGATTCGATCTCCAGTTCGTTGACACTTCCTTGCCTTCTAGTACTTGCACACTTCACGAGGCGCGGCGGGGTTTGGCTCAGGATAGTAGGCTAGGCGAGACCTGCTGACCGAGGCCAGGTTGTCGCCTGTAGAAGCTGTCTCCTCCTGCTGCAGAGCGGTGTATCTTCCGATTCTTCGCCTCCTTAGCCTTGCTTACATATACCACCTACTCGTTTTCGACGATTTCATCGAAGCAATTGGACTGCATCGCATTCACACCGCCTATACTTCCCTCCTCGACTTTGTTTTCCCACAGCGCAGCCCACACATCCGTCAGTACATACCGTCTTCTCCTCTTCCAACCTCAAGAAGAAGAAATCGACCGCGACTCTATTCGCTCTCGCTTTCCCCTCGGTCACCACCACCAGCGCCGGCGCCGGTGCTATCTTCTTCTCTCAGCACTCTCTCGACGTCAAATATGCATCGATGGTCGCCGCGTTGGCGAGGACAATCACAAATGTGAGTGTTGCATGCTGCCGACTCCCGCGCTTCAAAGCCAAAAGGCTGACCGTGCTCGTTCTCCCATTCATCCTCAGCGATGGGCATCGCTTCTATCCATCCTACTCATCCTGCTCGGTGTCTCCAGGCGTACTATACCACGGGCGCTCAGGGTCAAGGTACTCCGTTCTTTCTGGCCGTGTCTAGCCAGAAGATCCGGGATACTAGGCGGTAAGCACAAGCTTTGCCAATCTTCACGCTGCGGATCGCTTCGAGCCTGACCGAACTCTCGTATGTGCACCTCCGCTAGTCGAAACAGCTCTCGGCATCCGCGGGTACACCGTCACCAGCCCCATGGAAAAGGACGCCTGACCTAAATTTCAAGACGGCTCGATCTTTCTGTCTGTACGCGACATCAGCTCGCGGTACTTCTGCGATCCTCCTGCCCGATGCTTCAGCTTTTTCAACAGGCCCATCAGCGACTCCGATCACGCAGCGGCAGACCCTCTCCCTATGTGGACAAGGTGCGGGCAAGGAGCTCATCATCAAGGTTGGCTGGGACTGCTCGCAGAACGCAGTGATTAGTGATTGCTTGTGCATTCTCCTTGGTTGGGCTCTCTGACCAAGACATCAGCGCCCCAGCGTCGCACAAATGCCGGAATGAACTCACGGCTTCCTCAACGTTCATACAGTAACCTCTCAAATGAGGGCGACGTCCAGGGAACAAGAATGGCAAAACTCATAATATGCCTGGAGCGGCGCCAGCGAATGCCTAGACTTTGGAGCGAATGCCAGCGGATGCCAGCAAGTGCCAGCGAATGCCAGCAAAATCGTTCTCCAACTCACTTCGGACAGCGCGGTGTATCCAAAGGAGCTTTCGGATGACTCAATCTGGCGTAGCCCGTACCGCTCGGTAACAACCGATGAGCGATTGGCATCAGAGGCCGAATGAACGTTTGCGCCGCGGAAGCCTCAAATGGCGACAGCTGCAACGAAAGTGAGTCAGGAACACGGCTGTAAGGTCACGCTGTCAATTGATCTCATCAACCCCGTGTCTTCTTCTCTAGAGCGACCAACTTGGACAGCCCTGCCACACGCAGAGCAATAAAAACTATAAAGGGAGGAGGAATCCGCCGGACTTGACCTCAGAGTAGCCCTCATCCCAACAACTTTCTTCTTTTCCTCCTCTTCTCAGGTGCAGCTGGTCTGTATCACATTATCTTCATACACCTTCCCTCCTACTTCCTTGTCACTCCAGCTCAACGCTCAAGCCTCAAGCCTCAAGCCTCAAGCCTCAAGCCTCAAGCCTCAAGCCTCAAGCCTCAAGCCTCAAGCCTCAAGGATGAAACCAGCCACCACCCTACTCACGATCGCTGCGATGGCTTTCGTGGCCCAGGCTGCGCCTGTGCCGCTACCCAATAGTGAGTGTCAATCTTGCCATGCCGACTGATATCGTTCAGCAGAGAGCCGTACTGATGATTGCTTTGTCTTCTCAAGCCAACTCTCTAGCCATCGAGATGCCGAAGTTCCAAGAGCGGGCCGTCGCCGGCCTGGCGGGCGGCATTTTCGATCAACCCTCCCTCCATCACTCTCGCAGCTCTCGATCAATCGGTGGGAACGACTACGCGGACACTCTTCGCATGAAGCGGCAAGGAGGAGCAGAAGCTGAAGCTGTGGTGACGACCGCTGAGGTTGTGGCCAAGGAAGGTGCAGCTGTGGTCAAGGCCGGTCAAGCTGCGGCTCAAAAGCGTCTTTTCAAGTCCTTCACCAGCGGGGGGGGGGGGTGGTCAAGGCCGCAGAAGTTGCGGTCAAGGAAGGTGAAGCTGTGGCCAAGGAAGGTGAAGCTGTGGCCAAAGCAGCCGGGAAGAAGGCAAAGAGCGGCAAGCCTTGGGGAATGCTCGCCGGCGCCGCCGTGGCAGGCGGCTTAATCGACCATACGTTCTTCTCGGGCGGCCACGAGTCCCCTCCCGCCGCGTCCGCATCCAAGCCGGCAACGCCCCCGTCCAATCCGGAAACACCCCCGTCCAATTCGGCAACGCCCGCGTCCGATCCGGCCACGGCCACGTACCCTCCTCCCGGGTCCGGTTCGGCCACGCCCGCACCCAAGTACACGTACAATGGGCCCACGTACGCGTACTATGGTCCCGGGTCCTATCCTCCCGCGTCTTATCCTCCCGCGTCCTATCCTCCCGCGTCCAAGAAACGGGACGTAGTTGATACTCCATCGGTCGGACGTTTCGGAGCGCTCGACCTGCTCGGTGAAGCGTGAGGACTACTCTCACAACTCTCGATCAATCGGTGGGAACGAGTACGGGGATGTCCTTCGCATCAAGCGCGAAGAGGCTTGAATGTCGCATCAGCTGGAATCCAGGGCTGCGACAGGGTTCGCGGTTGACCATTGATCCCTCCTCCCTTACGAAGAGCACCGCTAATGAGACCTTTCCGTTTTCGCAATCCCATTCACCACTTCCTCCCTTTCAAAAGCATTTGATCGAATTGCAGCGCCGAGAACCCACATCAATGGGAGAGAAGACTATGCTCGCGTTTGTGAAACAAAAGCGCGATCAGGCATCAGGAGACATTGATCTATCTCGAATCGCCACTACACCCTCTTCCTTCACGTCGTCGCCGCCGCCGCCATCGCCCGAACACCAGGCGAACGCATCTTTAAAGAGAGCAAGCAAAAGTACATGTACATTATATGTACAACACGCCTTTCAAACGTGTAGGGCGGCCCAGAAACGTTCCACCATCGCACAAGTGAGAGCAAATGACACCGCAACAGGGCAACCGCGACCAACAGGGATCAGCGATAACGTTTTGGCCTCCGCTCTTCATGACTTCCTCCAATCGATCTTAGCGCTTAGCCCCTCTTGGCTTTGTGAACCGAGCCGCCGACTACGCCATGCATTACCGCATGACCTCTCGATTCGGAGGAACTCTTTACCCAACACGGACGGATCCATTCCCGCTTTGGGGAAGGATTTGTGCTCCTCTTTTCCGATCCTAAACGTTCGTAAGATCGTCTTGCGCGTCTTGCGAGTACAGGTTCAGCAGCGAGAAGCTTTGGCCGTCTTTCTAAGCTACGTACATAACTCTTCTATACATCTGACCTTGCTGTTGTGCTGAGCGAAAGCTCAATCGCTACTTACCCCGACTGACTTGACGGCTTCTGACTTTCATAGATCGATCTTTCTCATCCTCTTTCTGCAGCAAGTTTGCTCCTGTTTCCCTCATCGTCAATGCATCCTACTTCGTCCTCTCCGTCCACGCAGGACGCGGAGTGTTCGCCCCCATCTCCAACAGAATACACGGCATCGAGCAGCACCCAAGTCCTGACCTATTTTCTTTCCCATCAAAACGAGGTGAGTTTTCTCCCCGAGCTGCTTCTGGAACGGTGTTGGATCCTTTCAAACGGGGTGACAACATCTGTCTTGCTTCATACATGGGCACTTCAGGCTTCAGCCGGTCGACAAGTTCACGTCACCTGGTACATAGCTGGACGGAACGAGTACCGCAAGAGAACTATTCGACGGACTCGGTAGACCCAGGCGGCTGCCCCGACTTCGACCGGCATAACTGTATGGAACCGGAGGCAGCAGCACGCTTGAAGGTACATATCCGCGGTCTCGATGGCGGTGCTGAATCGATCTCTACGGACGGAGACGGCGATCAAGGTGCAGTGCATGCGCTATTGAATGATGCCCTTCGTGTGTGACCTTTCGTTTCTCGTCCACGCAGGCACATCCATACCACAGCATCACACGGGGTGTACGGGAGTCCTCGCTCGCTCACCAATGGCATCGAGCTTGTTGCCGGGCTGTCTTCGGCGCTCAAGATGACGGCATTCAAGACTCTGCCATCTGGTGAATCTGCTTGATGAAGACAAACGTAAAAACTTAGACGAGACTGTGATGGCCGCTCGCATTGTCACCTTGAAGGAGCTGGGTCTGCCTACCACTATCGCCTCAGACGATGAACGGATCAAAGCCTTGGGACTCGGTGCACTCGAGGAGCGGGTACGGCAGAAGACAAAGGAGATCATGATCGACGACGAGGTTCAAAGGAGACGGTGAGATTTCCGGCTCGACGCGTTGGAAACATGTCGATGTCACTGCTCACTGTCTTGCCTGTATTCCAGCGCGATTCGTCTTCAACACGTAGCCGAAGGCGCGGAGCAGAGGAAGAGGGAAGAGGCGGTCGAAACCCACAAGCGGAAAGCCAGTGAGAAAGAAGTGTGGGAAGCAACCAGAGATGATCGTGTCGCAGGTGAGTCGTCCCTTCCCTTCCTTTCTCTTCTCTGTCCGTGTCCACACTGCAGAAGCCAGTCTGGAAGTGCTCAACCCCAAACTCCCTTTTTTGAACACGCTGTTCTGCAGGATGGCGTTCCTTTCAGAAGGGAAGCAAGAAGCGGAAGGGCGATTCCAGCAATGTGCTTGGTTGAACGATCTCGATCTCGATCTGCTGCATTTGTAAGCGTCACCCTTCTGAATGCCGCGTTCAGCACACCAATCACCATACACACCAGACGTTTTCTTCTTTCCTCGATGTGGCTCGGCCGAGCGAGACGATCGCCAATCAACGATCTACGTACATATGTATGTATCCTTGCCCCCATCGGTCAGCAGTTGACCTGCCTGACAGAAGGGATGTCCATCGCCGGGTAAGTATGACCCCCTGTGGCAGTACATACATTCCGCATTCGTGACCGCGCGTGGCTGCTCGATGCAGGCAACACCATGCATCATGGGCCATGGATCATGGCACATTTCCAGCGCACTCCTTTCCTTCACGGCATCATCTGCAGGCGGGAGTCGTCAGGAACTGAACTTACACCGCAGGGCGCAATCCGTCTCATCTCATAATGCCAGTGCGCCCCGCCAATTCGCCAGCGTGCATAATTGTTCTGCCGCTGGACCTCGGTTCCGTTCCTTCGCACTGTCGAGGTATGGAAAGACAACCGCACAAAAGGAGGAGATCGCTCGGATCAAACTCATCGCTTTTGCTCTCATCCAGCCCTTGCTGAACCCTCCTTCCAACACTTCTCTGGCTGCAGCAGGACTGAGCCACATTCTTTATCACTCTGTTACCGCACAATGCGCTTCTTCACGACATTCGGTACCGCGATTTTCGCAAGCATTCTGGCGGTGGCAGCACATGCCACCGTGGCTCAACCAACAGGTGCGTCGTGATTCGAATGTCCGTGTCCTGGCATGGCGTCTTCATGTGTTTGACGAATCTGTTCTTTCTTTTCCCTGATGATCTTCCAGTATTGAGATGCCGGCCCGTCAAGGTGGAATACTATTACGTCGCCTCGCGGCCAACAGCACGGAGCCAGAAACGCAACACTGCTTGGCCCTTGGTGCTCGGTTGCTTCGTGATCAGGATGGACCTCCACCACGCGGTCGACAAGGGCGACAGGCACTCGGTCAAGAGCTCGCTGAACATGTTCAAGCCTAACGGGCCACTGGCCGCGACTTACGACGGCCCTCCGACACATTCACCTTTCGTCTTGGGCGATTCTTCCAGTCTTCGGAAGCGAAGAGTGGCCATGCAGCCTCAGCCGCGAGGAGCAGGACTTCGATCGGCGATCGCCGGTGGCATAGCTTCCATCATGCTGGACAGGTGGTATTTCCGGCAGGAAAGTCCAATGACTCTCCTTGGCTTTGACCATGTGGTCCATCACGGCGCTTGATTCTTGAAATCTCAGCGACTTCGCCTTTGCGATCTTCTTCCTTGACGCTTGACGCTTGACGTTTGCTTCTTTTTTCCTCGTTTGCTTTTGCTACCACTGAGATGTTCTCTTTCCCATCGTCGATTGCAGGAGGAACGGATTCATTGACTCAACTGATTGCATGATTCGATCTCCAGTTCGTTGACACTTCCTTGCCTTCTAGTACTTGCACACTTCACGAGGCGCGGCGGGGGTTTGGCTCAGGATAGTAGGCTAGGCGAGACCTGCTGACCGAGGCCAGGTTGTCGCCTGTAGAAGCTGTCTCCTCCTGCTGCAGAGCGGTGTATCTTCCGATTCTTCGCCTCCTTAGCCTTGCTTACATATACCACCTACTCGTTTTCGACGATTTCATCGAAGCAATTGGACTGCATCGCATTCACACCGCCTATACTTCCCTCCTCGACTTTGTTTTCCCACAGCGCAGCCCACACATCCGTCAGTACATACCGTCTTCTCCTCTTCCAACCTCAAGAAGAAGAAATCGACCGCGACTCTATTCGCTCTCGCTTTCCCCTCGGTCACCACCACCAGCGCCGGCGCCGGTGCTATCTTCTTCTCTCAGCACTCTCTCGACGTCAAATATGCATCGATGGTCGCCGCGTTGGCGAGGACAATCACAAATGTGAGTGTTGCATGCTGCCGACTCCCGCGCTTCAAAGCCAAAAGGCTGACCGTGCTCGTTCTCCCATTCATCCTCAGCGATGGGCATCGCTTCTATCCATCCTACTCATCCTGCTCGGTGTCTCCAGGCGTACTATACCACGGGCGCTCAGGGTCAAGGTACTCCGTTCTTTCTGGCCGTGTCTAGCCAGAAGATCCGGGATACTAGGCGGTAAGCACAAGCTTTGCCAATCTTCACGCTGCGGATCGCTTCGAGCCTGACCGAACTCTCGTATGTGCACCTCCGCTAGTCGAAACAGCTCTCGGCATCCGCGGGTACACCGTCACCAGCCCCATGGAAAAGGACGCCTGACCTCAATTTCAAGACGGCTCGATCTTTCTGTCTGTACGCGACATCAGCTCGCGGCACTTCTGCGATCTTGCTGCCCAACGCATCAGCTTTTTCAACAGGCCCATCAGCGACTCCGATCACGCAGCGGCAGACCCTCTCCCTATGTGGACAAGGTGCGGGCAAGGAGCTCATCATCAAGGTTGGCTAGGACTGCTCGCAAAACGCAGTGATTAGTGATTGCTTGTGCATTCTTCTTGATTGGGCTCTCTGACCAAGACCTCAGAGCGTGTCCTGCTGCACAGTTGCTGTGCTTTGAAATTTCACAGCAAAACAGCGCAGGGACAAAATTTTGTCCCCCCGCTTTGAAAGCTTTGCTTTTCATTTCCCACAGCAAGTCCAGCAGGACAAGCAGCGTGCTCTGCGAGCGTGCTTTGCTCTAGGCTTCGGCCCGATCTTACCGTGAAGCAAAAACCACGTGGGAGAAAAAAAATCAGGCGCCGTAGTCACCCTCAATAGGGAGTCTTCCATTGCACACATAGCACTTCGAATGTGTCACCCTTCCTCACCGTTTTCCTCGCTGACCATACAGACGCGGAAGCTAGCCTTTCCAAGGCTGATATCGAGACGAAAGAAGAGGAAAAAGATGCGACGGTGAGCTGTGGTATGGCTGGATTCCATGGTGATCGCCATGTGGTTGGCTCGCGTGGAGAATTTCAAAGCAAAGCAAAAAGTCAGAGCGACCTCCGGAGGTCGATTTGGATTTCGTGCTTTGGAAGGCCGATTTGCTCCGGAATTCCAAAGCAAAGCGCGATTTTGGCGTGCAGCAGGACAGGATTTTCCGGGCGTGCTTTGCTTCATAAATTTCAAAGCGTGCTCCGAAATTTCATATGGGGAAAATCCAAAGAAAGTGGCTGCAGGACACGCTCTCAGCGCCTCAGCGCCCCAGCGTCGCAAAAATGCCGGAATGAACTCACTGCTTCCTTAACGTGTTCTCAGTTCTCACCCCCATGCCCATCTCGTCCTACAGCATCATACAACCTCTCAAATGAGGGCGACGTCCAAGGACCAAGAATGGCAAAACTCATCAATCATATGTATTTTTTTATAGTAGAGGGCCTTTTTGTATTGCATAGACACGTGGTGAGCGAAACCTAACAACACCTGAATCAATGGAGCAGCAATGACAACAATGAGCATAGGGGGCTGAGTCTGGCAGGGGGAAGGAGGGTGGGAGCTGTCCGCCGCAGATGGGCTTTTCCGGTTGTTCTTCGGGGTGATCAGGACACGCAGGTTGGTGAGGATAGGGTCCGACGTGATTTCAGGCCGTCACTCTGTCTGGATGATATGACCGGTCTCGGGGAGCGAGGGAGAAGGATCTGGGCGGAAGTTGAATGAAATCCCGTGAGATTGGGACTCGTCGATGATGACGAGAGATGATCCAGTCATCCAGTCTCTCGTGAAGGAATCGATCTGGTCGTGTCGGGAGCTGGAATCACGTTGGCGGGCCCTGCTGCGGGCCCGGGCCGTCGTGATGCCTTCCGCGAGCATACGTTCGACTTTCAGGCGAAAGAGGTCCGGCCGAGGCGCCGCGGGTACATATGTACCTGTTTGTTTGAGTCTTGCCAGGGATGGGTGACGGGCTTCTGTTATCAGGTGGATGATGATGGTCCGCCACAGGACCAGCCGAGGGCGGAATCGACGAATGTCTGGCCATGCTAGGGCGACGAGGTGCGGGGCCATCGGGATTGCTGACGTGACGCCCATGACCCGGAGGACGGGCAGGGCGGCGGACCAGAGGGGGGTGACCGCGGGGCATGTGATGTATGCGTGTTCTTGGCTATCCGCTTTGTCGCATCCGGGGTGAGTGCATCGTCGGGTTTTGTTGCCATCCAGGGCGAGCCATGCCCGCCGGTGCATCCACAGGTAGCAGTTGGAGAGCGCCGGGCTGGACAGCGGAGTGCGGTGGAGTTCCGTCCAAGCGGTTCCCCAGGTGGCGGAGTTGGGCGCTACGGGGGCAGGGGCCAGTGGAACCTCAATGGCGGTGGAAGGAGGCTGATCGTCCGTGGTGGTGTGAGGGGTTTTGATGACTGCTGAGGGCCAGAACACGGTAATGGGCGTATTGCGGCCGAGGGCCAGCCGAGTATTGCGTGTAGTCGTTTGTTGGAGGGGTTTGGAGTTGACTTGAAGGAGGTGTCAGGGGAAGGCGCGCGCCGATGGGTCGCGGATGCGTGGTACCGGCAGGGAGGGGTCCATGCCGGTCGCGAAGGGCATGTCCGTTGTTTGGAGAAGTTTTTGGCGGAAGTCCGGTGGGAGTGACGCCCAGTATGGGGTGAAGATCGTTCCAAGTTCCGGTCCTTTGGAATCCCTGATGTCGTCGGCGCGAGGGATCAGGTTAGCGGCCGCTGCGCGTGGGCTGGGAGGGCCAAGGGGCCAAGATGATGCGTGTGTTCGGTCGCGGGTGGCGAGGGTGGACTTCCAGAGGATGTCTCCCCATGTGATCCAGCCGCGGGTTGCTGCGGAACGGTAGCGGGAAAGGGGCCAGGGTTTGGGGGTGCTAGCGATGGCACTGTCGAAGTACCACGGGAGCTCAAGTAATGCAGGGCCCTCGAGATCCGGCCACGACGGGTCGAGTGAAAGGTTGACCGATGCCAATGCGTGGAGGAGGCGTCCCCAGAAGCCAGCTGCTCTGGTGGTGTCCGCTGTGAGGCGGGCCCGGTGCACGCCGTTTGGGATGAGAAGTGCAGCAGGGCTGCAATGGTAGATGTGGTGGAGGTGCCAGGCGAGGCCATCTTGGAGCCAGATTCCGTACTCGTCTGGGCGGAGGAGGTTGTGTGCCAGATAGGTGATGGATTGGGCCGTGAACATGTGGTCGGGATGGATGAAGCCCAGGCCTCCAAGGTGGAGAGGAGCGCTGATGTCCGCCGTCTCAAACCACGGGGTGTCTCCGAGGTAGAGGAATTTCCGGAGTGCGAGGGACAGGTCGGTGCGGGCCGTGGTGGTGGGGAGGCCGCCGACGGTGGTGGCGTGCCAAAGTTTGGGGGTGAGGATGCTGTTGCTTAGGCGGACGCGGGTGATAAGGTCCGATCCGAACTTGCGGATGAGAGGGATGCGCGCGCCGATAGCGTCGATGCGGTCGTTGTATCCAATAATACATGGGCTGCCGGCGCCGCGGGTGTGTATGGGATGGCCCAGGTGGACGATCTCTCCGTGTTGTGTGGGCAAGGGGTTGAAACCGGCCTGAAGGAGGGCAGCGCGAAGTGGGGCGCTATGTTCCAGATTGTGCGAGGGGTGTGTGACTTCAATGAATCCACATTTTGCCCGGTTTAGACGAGCTCCGCTCGCTGTTTCATATGCCGCGATGGCGTGGAGGACAGAGGGCCATTGTGTGACGCCTTCAGGGGTGCCTGGGAGCAGGAGGGACACATCGTCTGCGAATGCCAGACTCGCTATGCGGCCTAGGCCGGGGACATCAACGCCTACCTGGAAGGTGTCCAGTAGGTCAAGGAACGGTTGGAGGGCCAGATTGTACAGCACGCAAGATAACGGATCTCCTTGGAGGAGACCCGCGCGTAGGGGGATCAGGTCGGTGAGTAATCCGTTGATCATTACTTGGAGGTGAGGGTCCTTGTAAAAGGATTGGATGGTCTTGAGGAAGGTGGCGGGTACACCCGCTGTTTGTAGGACAGACCATAGCCAGGGATGGCCTACCCGGTCGTAGGCTTTTTGCTGGTCGAGGAGCAAAATGAATATTGATGTCGGCATGCCGGGGCGACCTGTTCCAACGTGATCGATAATGCCTTGGAGTGCTCCGGCTACGCTCGATGTTCGTCGCCCTGGTAAGAAGGCTGCCTGATTCCACGGCAGGGCGTTTCCTGTCGCGATTGCAAGTCGGAATGCCACCATTCGGGTGACCAGTCGCAATGCTGTGTCGGACACCGAGATGGGACGATAGTTGGCCAAGTCGGCCTTGTCTCCCTTCTTGTGGAGAAGTGTAGTTTGTAGGAGGACCGGGAGGGGGTGTCCCGCGCCGAGGCCCTCCAGGAGTGAGAGGATGTGAGGGCCAGTTGTTTCTGCGGTAAGACTGAGCAGGGGGTATGTGAGGCCGAGTGGGCCGGGAGCAGAGTATGCGTTCGTGGTCCGCAGCGCTGCTTTGATGTCGCTGAGTAGGTATGGGGAGGCCAGCATGGCTATGTCCTCCGATTTGAAGGTGGTGCTGGCCGACGAGAGCAAGAGTGTCTGGTCGGTAAGGTAGGTAGAGGGGGGGTTAGGTGGGCAGTACAGGTCGGTGAAAAATGCGTGTGTGATGTCCAGCATGCGGGATTCGTCCGTGGTGATAGTGCCGGTGGTCGCTCGGAGTCGTTTGATGTATGTTGTTCCGCCCGTGCGTTGGAGTGCGCCCGACATCCAACTTGAAGGGCGAAAGGCGTGTGTTGATGATGGTTTGATGCTACCTACGGATAGTTTGTCCGTAAGAAGGTCGCGTGCCGTCTGGATCCGGGATAGGAGGTTGGGGAGGCGGATCGCGTCCTCGCTGTTTGCTAGGTCGAGGTTGTCGGCTATCCGTTCGATGGTGGTGAAGTCGTTGCGGAGGCGTTTTAGGGACTGGCCCACCTTTATCGACTCGAGCCTTGTTATGTCCCTCAGACGAAGGAGGTAGTCTTGCCACTGGACGATCTTTTGAGGTCCAGTGAGGTGAGGGTGGGGAGGGCCGATTTGCGTAATCGAGCGGTGGATCGCGTTGCGGAATGATTGGCTTCGTAGCGTCCCAGGGTGTAGAGACCATGGACGTTGGTGGTACGTCGTTGGTGGGGTGAAGGCGACAGCCATGTCAAAGCTGACCGAAGTGGCGCGGTGGTCCGATGTGGTGTAGGAGAATTTCGTGTGTTTCGCGAAGCGGAGGAGTCGGGTAGAGGACCAAATGGAGTCGATCCGTTTGGCGGATGCGATGGTGCCTGCGGGGGTTTGAGTGATGCGAGTGTATGAGCGTCCTTCCGGATGCAGGTGTCGGTATAGCGGCAATGTTCAGGGTAGTGAGGGTGGGGGCAATAGTAGACCAAGGGCATGAGCCTCCGGTACCGCGGAGTGAGTCGCGGGCCGGGTCTGGAGTTGCGTTCCAGTCGGCACCCACAATGGCGTCGCCTGCTCGTGTGTGGGTTCGTATGGCTTCCAGCCAGGTGGTAGGCCAGAAGCTGAAGTCTCGGACAGGTCCGTGGACGGACCAAAGGTCCAGTGCGGTGATGGCTGCCGAGGCTGGTCCGAGAGGTCGTATTGTGGCATGTGCGTATGCCCATCGAGGACCGTGGTGGACTACCGTGAGAGTGGCTTTCGTTGTCAACATCAAGATGCCAGCGTCGTGGGTGAGGATGCCAGTCATCCCGGTGCGGAAGGCTGGTCCCAAGACGGATTGGAGGGAGGTGTCGTCCTGGGGAAGGATGGTTTGCTTAACGCCACATTCCTGTAAGAAAAGAACGTCAACGTTCTGTAAGGCTTCTTTGGTATCGGAGAAGATGTCAGCAAGCCGCTTTCGTATCCCTGCCTTTCCGCAGTTCAGTGTAGCAACTTTAAGTGGCGCACGAGTTTCGTCTTCGCAGTTGAGCGGGTGAGCTGTCATATAAGAGTAGATCGTCAGCACGATGATAAGACCAGTCATGATTTGGGCGTGTAAGGGTAGGGTACGCGATGATGGTTTGGGCATGGGTATGTGAGTATGTCATAGTATTCATAGGGTTGGTGGCATGGTGTGGGGGGCATAATAGCACAGACTCCGTCTGTTGTAGAGAGTAGTCCTTTCGGACGTGTGAAGGTGGTAGGGGAAGAGCGGGGACTCATGGAATTGGACCTCAAGTTATTCAGCTTCTTGGCGCGCCATCTTGCGAGGGGGGGGAGAGCCGCTGGGGTCGACAACCGGCTTCCGCTTGGGGCTGAAGAAGGTGTCAATCGCCGGCTGGGTGGCGGAAACAGACGACAGGGTAGCCTTGCCTTTCCCTTTTCCGGATGACTTGGGTGGGTCCATGGCCTTCGCGTTGAGGTTCGCGAGAATGGCACCGTAGGATCCTCGAGGGGGTGTCTTCGGGTGAGTCGGTCCTGTATTTCCTTCCCTAAGGCGGCTCGATCCGGCTTGGCCTTGGGCTGCAATAGGTGCGGGTGAAGCCTGGGGGTGGTCTTCGTTTTGAGGCTCGTGGCTAAGCGGTTTAGTTTGAGCCTTCGACTGTGTTCGAGCTCCTTCTTCCGGGGGTGCAGAGAAGGGTTGTCCCTGCTGTGTTGATCCACGATGGCCTCTCTTGTCGCATTCGTCGGGCAGGTGGCGTTTGCGGCAGGAGGTGCAGTATTGTACTGGGCATTCCTCGCTCGGATGGATAGTGTGACTGTGTGAGCACGGTGGCGGCAGTGTCGGCATCGTTGGATGACTCCTGCAAAGTGGTTTTCGTAGCTCCTGCCAGCGAACATGGTCCAGACCGGGAAGGAGAGGAGGTCTTCATGGGTGAGGTGGCCTGTACCCTCGAGACGAGCAACCACCACGAGGATTCCTCCATACTTTGTGGCTTTGGAGCTGTCGTGTGGGCCAGTGCCGACCACCCAGGCATGGGTGATGGTAAGGCGGTGTTGGCAGGAGTTCGCGAAGGCGTTGAGGTAGTCATCTGGTTTCTGACCAGGAGGGAGGTGAACCTTGATTGCCCGGGAGCGGCAGTCGAGGGCTGGTCCCCAGTTGCTGGTCGTGATTGGGATCCCCTTCCAGTAGATCTTGAAATTGATGCGTTTGGCGAGGCGGAAGTCCTCGATGTCTTCCCAAACGACCTCGACGACCTTGTTTCTTCCCGCGAGAGGGTAAGGAAAGGCGTCACCTCCGCGCCCTCGGCGGAGTTCCGCGTCCTCCGCGCCTCCGTACCGCAAAACTCCGCCGATTTTCCTCCGCCGGAGGACGTCCTCCGTACCGCGGAGGCTGACAGCGGAGGGGCGGACGGAGAAGTACCGCCAACGACTTGAACGCGGACGGAGGGCGGAGGGGTTTGAGGTTCCCGGACTTGAGCGCGGACGGAGGTGTCGACAGCCCCACCTTCGGCGGAGTTCCGGCGGAACTCCGCGCCTCCGGGCTTACTCCGCTCTGAGACTGAAACCCCAGGGGTTACACAGGGTCTCTCCTATTGAAGGGGTCTCAGAAGACGGAGTCTCGGGTTTCATATCACGTGATCTCTAGTCACACCGGAGTCTCAAGACTTGAGACCCCTCTTCAAATGATTTTTTTCGCCGAGTTAAGCAAGTAACTCCAAAGTCTGAGACCAAGACTTGGGTCAGCAAGTTGGGATCGCGGAGGCGCGGAACTCCGCCGGAACTCCGCCGGAGGAAGGCGGACGGAGGTTCCCTCCTTGGAAAACTCCGCCTACCCACCGCGGACGGAGGAGGCGGCCTCGGTGAGGACCACCCTGCTACGGCGGACGGAATGATACCGGTCTTGCCGACACCACTGTCTTGGACGGACGGAACGATCCGCCCAAAAATGAGCGCGGAGTTTTGGCGGAGGTAGGCGGGCGGAGGCGCGGAGGCGCGGAGTTCCTCCGCGCCTTTCCTTACGAGAGGGTGGATTTTGATGTCGAAATCTCCCTGGAAGCCTTTCTTGCGTCCGTGTTTTTCGGTGTCGGCAATGAGCCTGCACTGATGGACCGGGTCTTCTGGGTTGAAATTGCGGAGGGTGATGGTGTATGTTGCCGTGTTGGATCCCGCGGTGGCGTTTTGGCACATCGGGAGGACCTCCG
This sequence comes from Tilletia caries, assembly GCA_032718865.1. Lineage (NCBI taxonomy): Eukaryota > Fungi > Basidiomycota > Exobasidiomycetes > Tilletiales > Tilletiaceae > Tilletia > Tilletia caries. The sequence continues at coordinate 452,851 of JALUTQ010000046.1, read as the reverse complement.
CGTATGTAAGCGTTCGTCCTTCGTCCTCCACAAGTGCAGTGATGACGACCATCGTCTGTTTAGCAGGGTTGACGGAGCCGGCAGACGAAAAAGAGGTGTTGCCTGTATCGGCCTCAATGTGCTCGTCACCAGTGTCCTTGTCCTCGTTGGTGCTATACGGGTCGTCAGTGACCATCTCTGTGTCGACGGGTTTGGCCTGGGGGGGCTCGTGGTCCTCATATTCGGCGAGGTCCTCTTCCTCGCCCTCTTGGGGACGGCTGTTCGTAACGGTACTGGTTGTACCCAGGTGGTCGCCAGCTTTGTTGTGCTCATGTCGGAGCATGTCGGTGTCGATGGCACCGGGGGCGCTGAGGATATCTTCCAGCTCTTCCTGGACAGCGGCTCCCTCCGATCCGATTGTCTGGGTGCCGATGGCGGGCTCGTATTCATCGTCCACATCCTGGGAGTCTTGGAGGTGGCTGGAGGGGGTGGTGGAGTCCGTGCCGGAGGACTCCTGGGAGGAGCTGCTGATGCAGATAGGATTGTTTGCTCCCGTTCCTGCTTTGGCGGTCGAAACCGAAATACGCTGGCGAAGTGTGGCCATGTTGTGGGTAGTGGGTGGGGTGTGTGGATGTGGGATGTTGTATGAAGTAGTGTGATGTGGGTGGTGCGAAGGAGGGAGAAGGTGCGTTCCGCTCCCATCTTATATGTGTGTCAAAGCAGGGTGTATCTTGTTGTTGGGAGAGGAAGATTGGGTTGTGATGGAGGAGGGGGTCGTTCGCTGCTCTTGACGGGGTGGTGTTGTGGAATGGTCGGTGTTGTGCCCGGCTGGTGTGCGGAGTTGGAAATGGGAGAGGAATGTCGATCAACTCCGCCACTGAGTTGGGGTACATGGCCAGATGCCCAGAACCAACGGATCGAGTGCGTGCGCACGAGCTGAATGTGGTGTGTGGGAGGGTGCGTTGTGATGTCGAGATAGGGGCTCCTGTAGGATGTGTTGTGTGTTGTGGGAGTAGAGGTCTAGAGTTGAGCTTGGAGTAGCTGATTCGTATGTTGGGCTCGACGGGATGGTGGTCGACGTGGTCGGCGCCGCCGCGCGACCCCTGGGCGGTCCCTGTTCTTCTGTGATAAATCCTCCAGTTGGCTGTGTGCTCTGACGACCGAGGGGAAAAGTAACGAGGGGATGGTCGTAGGTCGCCATACTGTGTTGGTGTCGGCTGTCGTTGCTGATCGTGATGCCGGCCCCCGACTCGTCGCTGGTGTTACGGCCGCGCTCTCGGAAAGGGGAAGAGTGGGTAGGTGGTGTACAGACCACCGTGTGTCCGCTGCTGTTGGAGCCCGGTACGCTGGAGAATGGAGATGTCGTCACCGGTGACGAAGAGATGTGTGCCATGGTTCTTGGAGTTGACGAGCCGGTGAGAGATGCTGGCGGACATGGTCATGAGTAGGCGGTTGAGGAGGTGGGAGGGAGGGGCGCGCGCACGATCGCGTTGCCGTCTCGAGTGTGTAGAGCGCGTTGCTGTGATGTTTGATGGTTTCGATGTTGGAGTTGGCCATTCGTGGGGTCAACGGTGGTTGAGGTTTGGCGCCTATCTTGGCGCCGTGTGATTCGATTTCGCCCATTGTTGGCGCGTTCGACGCGGGGGAGCGAGCGCTACTTGCTCGCGAGGGGCTCTTGATGAGCCAGTCCTATGTGGACCCTCTAGGGGTCGTCCTTCACTTGAGCGTGCCAACTTGGACACCGGGACGGGAATGTAATGCCTGGAGCGACGCCAGCGAATGCCCGGACTCCGGAGCGATGCCAGCGAATGTGCTGGACGGCCACGTGGTCACACACGTGGGTCCAGTATCTTATCTCTTTCCCATTATCTCTCTCTCCCTAGTCCCTTCTCTCTCACGCACCTTTGCATAGCAACACCCTACCTCCACTTCTCCCCACTTTTCCCACGTCACACTTTTCCCTCGCTCTCATCCTTACCCTTCCCGAGCTCATCATTGTACTTAGTTCTCTCCCTTGTCATATATTCACTCTTCATTCTCTGCATCTTGCACATTACGGTTCTACAGGCTCCCTCTACTGGCTCCCTACAAAGGCTCGCTAGTATATAGTGATGAGAGGATTCTCTTGCTGACCATCGACCCGACGATCCTCAGCAGCCCACGACGATCACAACTTCCAAGTTCTCTCGTCGAGACACCAACTACTCCAGACCGCCTCAGCTCTCGCTCCGGCCCTCTGCTCCAGACCGCCCCAGCTCTCGCTCCGGCCCTCTGTTCTCACCGTCGCCAACGCCGAGCCTCATCTGACATTCTGACCCTCGCGCGTTCCCGACTTCTACTCCGTCGACAGCGCCGAGCCTCTTTTGACCCTCGCGCGTTCCCGACTTCTACTCCGTCGACAGCGCCGAGCCTCTTTTGACCCTCGCGCGTTCCCGACTTCTTCTCCGTCGCCAACGCCGAGCCTCTTCTGACCCTCGCGCGTTCCCGATTTCTTCCTTCGCACTACTTCTCTTCTTCCAATCTCCTCTCAAACCTCTTCAACTCTTTCTTCCTCTCTTCTATTTCTCTCCTCCTCAAGAGCCCGACGATCTAGGTTGACATGTCCTCCCACGCAGCAACTTCGCCGTCTCTTCCTGGCCGTCGTCCGCGTATCCTCCCTCAACAGCACGAAGATGACGGCCTGGAAGTGCCGACCCTCGACCCTCGTACCCTCGCGATCGTCACCGAGATGCGCTCCATGCGCGAGGCCTTCCACGCTCGCTTCGACGACGTCACCGTTCGCCTGACCGCCGTCGCGCGACGTCACCACCATCCACCGGAGCACGACGATCCTGTCGAGGACTTCATTGACATCGACCCCGCGACCACACTCAACGACGGCCGCCGGGCGTCCACCGCGCCGGTCCATCCCCCACCGGATCGCACCCGTCCATCGACGAAGACTACGTGGAGTCCAGCCACCCTCGACGATCGATTCTTCGACACTACTCGCGGTCCAACTCGCCCTCGTCCTATCCACCCCCTCATCACTCCTCGTCATCTGCCGTCCACCATCCCTTCCGCCTCACCCACCTCGCCGTACGGATCGATCCCCCTCGCCCGTTACCGATCGCTACCAGGGGCGGAGCAAGGACGGTTCAAGAAGGCGCTAGGACGCGTCGGCCTGTCGTTGGCGCACATCCTTGGCTCCGTCGACACCGCCGACGACGACGATTTACCGGACGACGTTGAGGCTCTTGAACGCGCCCCACCAGCGCAGAGCTCTGTTCAAGCTCATAACCCCAACACTCCTGCTCATCACAACCCGGAGGAGCGCGCTGAAAACATCATCCCCGGTGTGAACGACACGGCCGACGATCTCCTCAAGGCCGTCGGGCAGTCCCACCCCGAAGTCTCGCCCTCGACCGTGTTCGCCATCGCCTGCATCCAGAAGGGCGTCCCTTCCATCAACGGTGCCCCTCCGAACACCTTCGTGCTCGGCTGCGTCGAGCTGGCCGAGCGCCACCGTGCCTTTATCGGCGGTGATGACCTCAAGACGGGCCAGACCAAGGTGAAGTCGGTCATTGCCGCGTTCCTCGTCAACGCCGGTATCATTCCGAACTGTGCCTGCGTCGCCTCTGCTCATCGACCTCGCCATCCTCGCGGAGCTCATGACCCGCGTCTCCTTCCACACCAGGCGGCAGGCGGCGCCGGTGCGCGTACCCCGGGCATGACTCCCTCCGCCGCGCGAATCTCGGGAACGGCGACGGGTGCGAGCACACCTTCGTCCGCAGCGCGCCGACAGTCTCTCGTCGGCTCTGGCTCCTCTCGCTCGGCGGCGAGCAGATTGCAGCCGGCAACGGCAGCCTTTCTCTTGGCTCTTTCCTTCTGGCTTCAATCCTCTTCATTCCTCTTCCACGTCCTTCATTCCCCTTCCAGGCCCAAGACCGAGTCCGATAGCCCTCGTGGTACATCTAACATCGGTACTCACTTCGATGTCAATTCCCTTGCCGCTTTCGCTTCACAGTCCACACAGCTTCTCTCCCCTGCCCGTCCTGGCAACGCCTTCGTTCCATGCGCTCGTCACCATTCCTTTCTATTCCCCCATGCTCGTCGCAGTTCCCAGTCTCGACCACGACTCGGGACAGTCGTCTTTTTCTGGGTGGGGATGTGCTGGACGGCCACGTGGTCACACACGTGGGTCCAGTATCTTATCTCTTTCCCATTATCTCTCTCTCCCTTCTCTCTCACGCACCTTTGCATAGCAACACCCTACCTCCACTTCTCCCCACTTTTCCCACGTCACACTTTTCCCTCGCTCTCATCCTTACCCTTCCCGAGCTCATCATTGTACTTAGTTCTCTCCCTTGTCATATATTCACTCTTCATTCTCTGCATCTTGCACATTACGGTTCTACAGGCTCCCTCTACTGGCTCCCTACAAAGGTTCGCTAGTATACAGCAAGTTGCAAAATGGTTGAAATGGGGTGTTACAACGAGGGTCATCAGAAATTAGAGTTTGATTACGAATTACTTTTGTATTTGTGGTCGATCGAACAAAGCCGTTCCAATGAGTCACGTGAATAGCAACGCGTGACGCGTAGCCAGGTGGTGGTTGGCACGTCATCTGTGATGTGTTGAACCTCGCTGCTTGAAGGACTGAGTGTGGAGACTGGAGATCATCACGTCCCTTCTCAACCACAGGCCACAGCCGGCAGCCCTCTCCCAACAACCAACAGCCAACATCTGAACATCCGCACTCCGCTCCAGCAATGTTCACCAGCGCAATCGATCCTGAGCTTCTCGAATTCAGTCTGGCCCAGTACGATGCTGGGGTGTCGGTGGAGCAACTGACGAGCACGAAACACTTCTCCGCGGCATCTTTCTCTCGAGCCAAGAAGAAGAAGGACGAGCGCGGTTACATTCCTCCTCCTGGCAAGAGCACAGGTCGTCCCTCGAAGGCCGATACCAACACCGTCGAATGGGTCCTTTCGTTGTTGCGGGTTCGCCCAACAATGTATCTGGACGAAGTCGTCGACATGCTCGCTCGCTATCACGATGTCAAGGTGCACAAGACCACGGTCTTTCGATGGTTGAAGAAACACAACCTCACCAGCAAGAAGCTCGCCCGCAAAGCCAGACAGCGCGACCAGCGGCGGAGAGGAGTGTACGCGATGTACATGACGCAGTTCCGCCCCGATCAACTTGTCTTCGCGGACGAAACTCACTTCAACGACCGGAACGCCCTCCGGACCTATGGCTGGGCACCCACGCCCCAGCGCGCCAGTGTCTCCAGCGACTTCACACGGGGTACCAAGTGGTCTCTCCTTCCCGCGCTTTCCCAAGACGGCATGTTCGGAGCCTACATCACCGAAGGATCAATCACAAGAGAGAAGTTCTTGTACTGGATCGACCACTTTGCGCTGCCAAACATGCGACCATTCCCGGAGGAGCGATCCGTTCTTGTCGTGGACAACTGCTCAATTCACAAAGGAGACGATGTGCGGGCAAAGATTGAGGCAGCTGGTGAGTTCTTCAATCTTCCGCGGACTGCATACATGCTCCTCAGTCCTCGCCTTTTGGAAGGTATCTGACACTCTGAGAGTTTCTCCGTTTGCGTTTGGCCCAGGATGCCGCCTGGTTTTCCTTCCGCCGTATTCGCCAGATCTAAACCCCATCGAGATGGCGTTCTCATCCATCAAGTCTCAGCTGCGACGTAAACAAGATGCTTCAAGATTCTCCGTTCTCTGTGCCTGCGACCAAGTGCAGCAGCCGCACGCTCGCAGCTATTTTCAAAGCTGCGGGTACGGTCGGGGAGCCTAATGAGTTGCCTCTCTGCAGAGTGTAGCAGCCAGCAATAGCATGCCATCATTCTCTCTGTGGGCCTCTCTGCTTTCTCCAAGCAGTTGAGACGCGTGTGTTTGGCCGTGCGCATGCTCTTGCTCACTTCCACATCCCATCTGCCTTTCATCCCTTCCCTGCTGCGCTGTACTTCTAAGATTTCCACTTGATTCCCCCCAAGGTTTACATACGCAACAACCAAGTTCCATTTCATCCACTGCCTGGTCGCCTGGAGGAACAGTATTAGCATTCGATTGAACTATCGATTGTTCGCAAGAGAGGTGGCCATAAAGCGCGAGCTGTGACAGATGGGAAGGGGGGTCATCCTGATTGGATTCAATCGCTGTCCTCCCCGCTGCTGTCGTCGTCACCCCGCGCTGCTGAGGCGACGGAGCCGGACGGACTCATCCCTGCCGCAGTACCCTCCACGATCACGATGGCCCGCCGAGCATCGTTCAGACCCGCCACATCCCGTAGCCTCGTCTTGCCGTTGCCGCTGCCGCCGGTGGAAACGATTTCTGTCGGCGTAACTTTGCGTCGAGGGTATCCGCCCAGCACAAGCTCGAACCCGTACCGATGTTCGTAGTTCGCCGGTGGAGTCGGGGGCGCTTCGGACAAGGAGCCAGCGGAAGCATCAACGTCGAGTGAGGCCGTCTCGATGTACGCAAACACGCCCTCCAGCTCGTCCTCCAACCGGAACGAGCGCGCAAGCGACCGACCACCGGGTAGTCGGAACTGAATCAGAATAGCCTCCTCCCCATCCTCCGGCTGTCCCGATAAATGCGACTCCACAGGAACAAGTCGAGCCCGAGCCCACGCCCTCCAACTCTCCACCTTCCGCTTCTCCTCCTCCCTCCGCTTCTCCTCCTCCCCCCTCCGCTGCTCCGCCTCCCGTCGCGCCCTGACACGCGCAACATCAGCCTGCGCAGCCCGCTCATACGCAGCGTCCTGCTTCGCCCTGAGCGCTCTCTCCGAAGTCAACCGAGCCCGTTCGGCACCGAGGCGGGCTAGGTACGGCTGGACGCGTGGGACCAGCAGACCGGTGAGATGCTCCTGTAGCTGTCGGGCGGCTACTGCGGGCGTGGGCTTGACCAGTGAGGTGCCTGAGTGGCGGGACAGGACGGCCAGGCGCGGAGTCATGGAGGAGGAGGAAGCGGATGAGGAGGAGGAGCGGGAGGTTCGGGAGGGTTGGAGAGAGACAAATGCGACGAAGGGGAAGGAGGTCGCGTCGCAGATGTCGGCTACCTGCCATGCCTCCCGCTCTCGGATGTCTCCGGCCCAGACGAGGAAATCGGGTCGGCTCAGGACCTCGACGAGGGATGGGTCCGTGAGGGTTTGTCTGAAGAAAGATGGTGTCAGATAAGAAGCTCCAACATGAATGCTGCTTTTCCGTGACATGAGGATGAGCTTCAGGAAAACACTCACCTTCTGAAGACGTCGCTGTGCGGGTTGTCGATGCTCGTGAGGATAATAGCGAGCACCTTCAACTCCTCCTTAGCGCGCTGACAAGCCTGTGAGTATGAGCCCACGAAGAGCGGAGGATACGTCCTCCGTCCTGGTCTTGAATCCGATTCCACACCGTCTGGTGCCCGCTCAGTCAGGTCTTGCTCGAGCTCGCGAATGTAGTGCTCCGCCGCGGCACGCGCATCGACAGTCATGCGCGAGCCAGCGGAAGGACGATGCCGTGATGTCCCGGCTGACCCCAAACCGCTGCCACCATCACCGCCGGCGCCGGGTCGGATGCGAAGAAGGCGAAGAACGAAGAGCAGGAGACCTTGAGGCTTGAGCGATGGAGAAGGGCAGGGTGACAGTCTGAAAAGAATGTTCCAGATAGAGGCCAATCCTCCGGGTGGACCAGCCGCGCCGCCCACAGCTCGAGCATGCTGGAGTCGATCGTCGTCAGCGAAGGGGTTATTGACCCCCGTGCCTCCATACGATCGCCACTTCCGATGGACTGTCGGAAGAGGGCGACGGCGCGGGCGACATTCCAGTCTTCGTACCCCATTTTGTTGATGCCGACGACGGGCCCGGTGATATCCCCGATGCCCATGCCAAAGACGACGGTCTTCTTGTTGAGCGAGGCATGCTTGAGCGCAGAGAGCTTCCCGTCCGACTTGCTGCTGTTGTCGGTATCCGCATAGAAGCCGAAGAAGCTTTTGAGGAAGGAAGGTGTCGAGGCGGAGGACGAGGACGAGGAGGCGGACGATGGCCGGCAGCTCCCGTTGACGAGGAAGAAGGTGAGGCCTGAAGCGGTAAGGATGAAGGCGAGGATGAGGACGAGGCGCAGAGGAATCAGGAGGCGAGCGCGTCTGAGCTGGTGGCGATGCTGCTGCTCATGCTGCTGCTCTCCCTCATCGACCGTGCTTGAGGCCGCCGTCGCTGACTTCTCGTCTGTGAGGAGACGCTCGCGCCCATCCGCTTCGTGGTCGCCTCTGCTGTCCTGGGCTCGCTGGTACTCCTTCTTGCCGATCTGGTAGTCGTTCATGATGCTGCGCTTCCACCTTTCGTTCGTTCCCGGTGGTGGTGGTTGGGAGGGTACCTTGTCCTACCTTCGTCCCTCGCCTCATCACGAAGGCGGGTCGTGCGAGGCGGGACCACTCGACAACGCATGCAGACAGCAGAATCCTCAATGCAGATGTGTGCTGTATGGAGGACTGATATTGAAAGAATCTCTTTTATTGCCGAAGGAATTCCTTCTAGTTTTCATCATCCACTGTTGTCAAGGCCTCCAGTGGTCCAGCCCTCCATCATCAGATTGCTCGTGTGTCTGGAATCTGTTGCGTACTTCCTCAACGGCCCGACCTTGCATCATTTCCCACTCTCCAGACATCGAACTTGATTCGTAGCTGCAAAGATTCATGAGGAGCTGTGTAAGTCAGACTCAAGGGAGTAGGGGCAGCATTTTGAAAACTCACTCATTTTCAGCTTGGTATTAAGGTACTTCATCATGCAGCCGCCGTTCTGGATGGACCGGGAGCAGATGGACCGGAAGCGTCACCGACCTGGCCTGGCACGTCGTGCACCTCGTCGGGCTTTCGTGGCTTCTTCACGCTGCCTGTTCCACTTCCCCATCGCTTCGTATACTTGCGCTTCTTGCTGGTGCTGGTTGTTGGCGGCGTCTGCATCAATTCTGGGCCTGAGGCTCCGTGCTCGCGCCACTGCAGCAGAGCAGACTTCAATCCGAGCTGTTGTCCTTCCGACAAGCCCGCATTCTTCATGTGCTCAGCGGTCATCTCGGCAGCCGCCGAGGGCTTGGAGATGTCGTAGTTGAGTAGCTTGGTGAGGACGTCAGCCGAGAGATCGTATTCGGTAGCGAATACATCGATCTTCATGTGGCGTCCATATCGCGGCAGGAACCCGGAAGGGAGGTCGTTCGGCTTTGCCCAACCGAGGAACTCGATCCCACCGTCGCTGCTGGCTTGAGAGGAATGGGGCGGTATGTTTTCCTTGTCCTGCTCGGGATCCTTCTTTGCAGCATTTGAAGTCTCCTTCTTGACCTTGAAGATACGGAATCCATCCTCCGTAACGACGTATGGGGCGACAAGGGGAGGGTGGTGTTCATCGACGCCTGGAACCCCGTCAGCAAGGGCAACGGCCCACTTGTGTGCAGACTCGTTTGTCAGAACAAGATGGCGAGGCGGGTTGGTACCAACGATTGGCCAGCAGGCGGGGTGGAGTGCGCTCTTCGACAGGCAGTTAAGGTCGCTGCAGTGGTTGGCGCTGAAAATTGCGAGCAAAGCGTCCATGGTCTTGGGGTCCATAGCAGGGGAGTTCGTTCCTCCTTGCTTCTTCTCCTTTGGCTTGGCGGCAGGTGGCTTGCGCGTTCCCGTCACGACAATGGTACCTTTGATTGGGTTCTTGTCGCCAGAGCGCAGATTGTCGCGCCATCGCTTGTAGATGAGGTCCGCCTCTCTGAGGCTGAGGTTGAGAGCTGTGAGGTCCTTCATCGTGGTACCACGTCCGGAGGAAAAGATTCCGTACGTCCAGGGGTTGACGAGCTTCTTCCCGTCTTCCTTGGGCTCGAGGAGCTCCACTGATCCCTTCGACTGGACTAACTTGAGGAAGTCGTCCAGGGAAGTGCGGCCCGTAATGAAGACAGACTGACAGGCACCAAGGATAGTTGGGTTGCGGTCGCGTGCAATCGGAGCGTCTGGGTCGCCAGGGCACTGGAGCTTCACGGTGATGTGATGAACCTCTGCAGAAAAATGCTCAGTAGTCAGTAGCAGTACCAATGAACCCCTGAGAATTGACATAGCACTCACCAGAGTCTCCGTCGGAATCGTCCTCGACTTCTTCGTGGTGATCAGTTTCGTAATCGTCGAAGTCATCCCGTCCCATCGCAATCTTCCGCTGCTTCAAGAGTTCCTTGTTTGTTTCCTCGTCGGTCAACTCTTCCTTCTTGTTGCGTCGCGGCAGGCGAATCAAGAACGGGTTGTTGTTGTCATTTGTCTTGTCTTGAGTTGCCATGACTGCTGGATGAAGGAAGAAGAAGTAGGTGCAAGGTGGAACTGGTACTGGAGTGTTGGAAGATGGAAGGCGCAGAGGGGAAGAAGTAGTCAGCGGTCAGCACAGGACGAAGGACCGCAAGTCGAGACTCGAGAGCAAGAACGCGAGTCGCGCAGAGACGCGGGCAGCGCAACACGTCACACGAGCGCGTACTTTGCAACGCGAGCGCGTTCTTATGCGTAATACTGCAAGCATGAAGCGTTGGTACAGTCAATCAGTGCGCAGACAAGCAGGGGAGAGAGGTGTTGTTCTTTCTCAAGCGCCGTACGGGTCAGTCCGTTCCGTTGGCCGTTCGACGTGTGGCCAAGCGTGGTGAGTAACAGCATTGTGTTGATTACAGATTTTTCTAATACGGCTCAAAGCTCAATTACAGTGTTAACCTCATTTGGCGTTCCTCAAATGGTGGGTAGAATGACATTACAAATTTCAACCATTTTGCAACTTGCTGTAGCGAATGCCAGCGAAATCGTTCTCCAACTCAACTCGAGCAACACCGCACATATTCAAAGGGACCCGCGGACGAAAGAGCGCGGGTGAATCTGGAGAACAATGGTAGTCCGTAATTTCGTACTGCCCGTCATAAACCATGAGCGCTTGAGCGATGAGATGATGAGAATTGGAGGCCGGAGGATCGATTGCGCCGCACAAGCCGCAATGTAGCAACACAGTAAATGAGCGTCAGGAACGTGGCTGTATGTATGTCACGCTGTCATCGATCTACATCGAATATAAAGGGAGGAGAATTTCGCCGACCTTGACCTCAGCTCTCATCTCCACGACTTCCTTCTACTCCCCTCTTCTCAGGTGCAGCTGGTCTGTATCACATTATCTTCATACACCTTCCCTCCTCCTTCCTTGCCACTCCAGCTCAAGCCTCAAGCCTCAAGGATGAAACCAGCCACCACCCTACTCACGATCGCTGCGATGGCTTTCGTGGCCCAGGCTGCGCCTGTGCCGCTACCCAATGGTGAGTGTCAATCTTGCCATGCCGATTGATATCGTTCAGCAGAGAGCCGTACTGATGATTGCTTTGTCTTCTCAACTCAACTCTCTAGCCATCGAGGTGCCGAAGTTCCAAGAGCGGGCCGTCGCCGGCCTGGCGGGCGGCATTTTCGAACATCTCCTCTACCCCCAACAGCAATCATCATACCTACCTCGGGCCGCGCCTAACGAACCTCCGGCGAAAGATCACTCGATGGATGAGTCGCACAAGATGCGGGACGTAGTTGACACTCCATCGGTCGGACGTTTCGGTACGCGGTCGACCTACTCGGTGAAGCGTGAGGAACACTCTCACAGCTCTCGATCAATCGGTGGGAACGATTACGTGGACACACTACGCATTAAGCGGCGAGCAGACGTCGTAGCTGCGGTCAATTCCGGTGAAGCAGCGGCTAGAAAGGCGGCGGAGGGCACGAATAATGAAGATCTTCCGAAATGGATCGCCCTCGTCTTCGCGAGCGGCGCCATTGTCGACCATTTCCACTTCCACCACTCTCACAGCTCTCGATCAGTTGCTGGTAATGAGGACGCGGACAGACTTCGCATGAAGCGGGCAGAGCTTGAACGTCGAATCAACTGGAAGATGTTCGCATCTGGGGCTGGAGTAATGCTACTGCTCGATCGTATGTTGCTTCTCCCTCACAATGATGCGCAACATTATCAGCAGCAGCAGCTCGAAACGTCCAATCCTCCCGCGTCCTATCCTCCCGCGTCCAAGAAACGGGACGTAGTTGACACTCCATCGGTCGGACGTTTCGCAGCGCTCGACCTGCTCGGTGAAGCGTGAGGACTACTCTCACAACTCTCGATCAATCGGTGGGAACGAGTACGGGGATGTCCTTCGCATCAAGCGCGAAGAGGCTTGAATGTCGCATCAGCTGGAATCCAGGGCTGCGACAGGGTTCGCGGTTGACCATTGATCCCTCCTCCCTTACGAAGAGCACCGCTAATGAGACCTTTCCGTTTTTCGCAATCCCATTCACCACTTCCTCCCTTTCAAAAGCATTTGATCGAATTGCAGCGCCGAGAACCCACATCAATGGGAGAGAAGACTATGCTCGCGTTTGTGAAACAAAAAGCGCGATCAGGCATCAGGAGACATTGATCTATCTCGAATCGCCACTACACCCTCTTCCTTCACGTCGTCGCCGCCGCCGCCATCGCCCGAACACCAGGCGAACGCATCTTTAAAGAGAGCAAGCAAAAGTACATGTACATTATATGTACAACACGCCTTTCAAACGTGTAGGGCGGCCCAGAAACGTTCCACCATCGCACAAGTGAGAGCAAATGACACCGCAACAGGGCAACCGCGACCAACAGGGATCAGCGATAACGTTTTGGCCTCCGCTCTTCATGACTTCCTCCAATCGATCTTAGCGCTTAGCCCCTCTTGGCTTTGTGAACCGAGCCGCCGACTACGCCATGCATTACCGCATGACCTCTCGATTCGGAGGAACTCTTTACCCAACACGGACGGATCCATTCCCGCTTTGGGGAAGGATTTGTGCTCCTCTTTTCCGATCCTAAACGTTCGTAAGATCGTCTTGCGCGTCTTGCGAGTACAGGTTCAGCAGCGAGAAGCTTTGGCCGTCTTTCTAAGCTACGTACATAACTCTTCTATACATCTGACCTTGCTGTTGTGCTGAGCGAAAGCTCAATCGCTACTTACCCCGACTGACTTGACGGCTTCTGACTTTCATAGATCGATCTTTCTCATCCTCTTTCTGCAGCAAGTTTGCTCCTGTTTCCCTCATCGTCAATGCATCCTACTTCGTCCTCTCCGTCCACGCAGGACGCGGAGTGTTCGCCCCCATCGTCAACAGAATACACGGCATCGAGCAGTATCCCGATAAGGCCTTAGATAGTCATCACCACGGTGGACGAACAAAATTATCCAGCATTCACCCTCTGTATGTCAGCAACGAAAGGTTGGCCAAGGAGGGCGCGAGCGATGCAAGCGTCTGATGGAATCTCTGGTAATGGAGGCTGATTACAGCTGAAGGGTGTTCAGGGTGTAGTACTAGGTGTGTCGAAAGGGGAGTGTGGGGAGGTGTTATGGAGGAACGTAATGGCGCTCTCACAGCTGGGGTTCGGCGCCCATGCCACAGTCGAAATGAGACTACTGATGGGAGACACGATGCAACAGTGCTAGTATACATATATTTCAGTGCTGACGTCGAACACACACTGTGTCTTGTGCTCTGTGGCTCTCATACTCCGGAAACTCGCCTTCAGAGTTTCGCTGCCACCAGTTAAAATCACAGTCCCCCCCATGCTTCCCTTCTCCCAAAGCTTGCATTTCAGCCTTCTCGTTTCCTCGCTCCGTACATATCTTCTCCTAGAAGAAAGACGCTCTGTACGTCTCTGGCTGACTGTAACATCGTAATATCCCCTAATAGACCATGTGTACGACTATATAAACGCTGGTAAGCACTGCGAGAACATGATCCATTGAGAATGAACCGACTCTGACACCGAAGAGAGGCAAATAACTGCTCAAAGTCGCCGCACAGGAAATTCGGAAGACGCCAATGCTCAACCAAAGGCGAGACATGCGCTGCTAAATCCTCGCCTGCCTCGTCTAAGAATGTTGCACGGGTCGGTGAACCCGGAGGCGTGCTCAGAGGAAGATCGGGAGAAGTGAGCGGCATTCGAATTGGCTCAGGGGCCGGTGTGATTGGAGCTTCGTTGAGAGGGGCGTTGGGTGGTGCCGTAGGAATGCGATGCGGGCGCTCCGGAGCCGGGTTCAGGGCTATCTCGTGTAAATTTGCACCCTGTGGCCAGCGTTGTTCTGCCTCAGCAGGTCGATTGAGGGCTCCTGCTGCCTCGGTAGCAGGAATAATCGAGCTCCAAGGTACATCGACCCGATTTGTAACGCTGAAGGTATGCTCTCGGTTTGGAGGCACTGTCGCCACGGAAGGGTACGGAGCTGTGCTCAGCCGCGGTACAAGTTTGCCGGAATGGGCACTCCAGGACTCACAGCGGTAAAAGCTCACGGGTGCAGCTTGCACTACGACCGCGAAGGTGTTCACTATCAGCAAGGTCCTCGCCGACAGCATCTTGAGAAGATGAAATGTGATTGAAGGCTGAGTAAGGGTCCTCAAGGCTTGAAGGTGGCACAGTCAAGATGTGCCCAAGAACTTACCAGAGGAGCGCAGCTATGAGTGAAGAAAGAGGAGGCTGTACAGCTGAAATCGGTCGACACATGTATCATACCTTGCTTCTTTATTATTATACAGTATTCGATGCCTCGGTCAGCGACGTTCGAACACCGCCTGATCGCCCCAGGTTAATCATTGTGTGCGGACGATGGCAACGTCTAGAGTCCATCCGCACGATCTGTAACACTTGGATCTCCGAACTCTCGAGGCAGGATAAACCAATGACCAGGATCGCAACAGAAGCGGAGGTAAGACCGATTAGTATGGTCTCTCTTCGCCTCACAGAGCACCTCCTCGCCAGAATCTACGTTGTGGTCTCTTGCTTTTGGACTTCTGGTACTGGTTGAGTCTTGTGCTACATACCGCCCTTTGGATTCCTATTCATACGAAAAGCTGGCCATACGAGCAGGAGTACACCGGGAATAAGCCCACCCATCTTGATCTCAGAGCAGCCATCAACTTCAGACTTTTCCCCTCTTGCTTTTCTTCATCCTCCTCTTCTCAGTTGCAGCCGGTCTACATCACATTATCGACATCCCTTACTCTTTCGCCTTCCTTGTCTCCTTACTTGCATCCTACCCCATCAGAACGCTCAAAGATGATCAAACAGGGGTCTCTTCTGAAGGTCGCTGCGTTAGCTCTCATGGCCCACGCTGCGCTTGTGGCATCGCATCGATGTGAGTGACGATCCTGACAGAATTTTTAGTCATAGCTTCGTACTAATGGGCAATGTGCTTATCCTACTTTCCAGATGTCGAGGCGCCAACCTTCCAGGAGCGAGTCAAGATGGTCAGCCCTGAAATAAGCGTCGCGTTGTCTTGCAATTGGGTAATCCCTTCGATCGGTAGCACCCTTCTCCGCAGCCGCCGTAGCCTTTGTGGCCGTCATGATATCATTCAGCCAGGGCCCCAACGACCTCCAGTACATGGAGTCATCGATGGAGCTGAACGACCCGCCGCACCAGGACCTCCGCCGCAGATTATCCAACCCAGACCTCAACGACCTCCGGGCTACGGCGGCATCGATGGACCTGAGCGACCTGCCGCACCGGGACCTCCGCCGCAGATTATCCAACCCAGGCCTTATAGACCTCCGGGCTACGGCGGCATCGATGGACCTGAGCGACCCGCCGCACCGGGACCTTCGACGTGGATCATCCAAGCACTCGAAGAGGGTGGTCCACCACCCTTCGAACCGGGCTGGCTTGACGAAATCCTCGCTTCCTTAGGCCACGTCCGAAGAGAGTTTAAAGCCGACAGGATCCGTCACGTCGAGGACGCAGGCAATCGAGCTCTATGTTAAAGCTCCAAGTTCCAAGTCTTACGTTTGGACTCATGTCGATGCATGCCCCAACATAAACTGTGTTCAATCCATACGTAGTCATTTTCCACACAGACAAATAGCGGAGTTGAGACAATGTTGCGTGTTGATCAGATCAGGAAGCGTTACATCATTGTCAGTCGTAATAGAAGCAAGTCCTGGAAGCAGCACGCCGATCTCTGTGGAAGTCTTAGAGCTGCACACGACCACTGAAGTCCCTGGAAGGAGCTTAATGATGTTCTTTTACGCTCAAAGGTAACCAAGTAGGCTCTGGGTGCATTGATTTTCAAGGTTCCAGGCGTGTAGATTCTGACAGTTCCTTGAAGCTTTCATGGACCTTTTGAAACCCAAACGAACTCTTGGTAGTAGCTGCGAATGTTCTATGAAGGCTGAGATTGCAGATGAAGGCATCTCTGCGTGAGGCTTACATGTGCGTTTTTCCTCCCCCTCAAACCCCTGGATGTGTGGAGTAAATCCTTACCGTCAAGCCGAGCTGGCCGGAGAATTGTAGCAGGAGCGTATCTCAATGGGAGTGGGCGACAGGACCGAAGAGAGTGTTGAAGCCGCAAGAGATGGATCAATGACGAAGGGTAGACCGGTGAAGATCGTCGCTTGCATCACGACCCTTAGCTGCGTTGGGATAAAGCTGAGGGCGGGGCGGCCGGACAAAGACGACGAAAGCAGGTGTATATCGTTTTGCCGCTATGCTCGAGTCGAGAAAGCGACGCGTGTGAGGCGGCTCGTTTTGGTGGTGTCCCCAATTGTGGAGGAAGGCGTTGTACACACCGCCAACGACAACGGCGCCTAGTATTGTGAAGCCAACGATGGCGACGGGCGTTTTCCACTGCTTTCCTGGCGTGGTTAGCTCGTGTTCCACGCGTAAGGCAGCCAGAGCAACAGGGCGAGCCTCCAGCGCGCGAACCCCAAAGTCACCTGCAGAGTTGAATGAGAAATGATGAAACCTTGGCCAACTCAACACATGTCACACGCAGCTTCGTGGTATCTCACCTGAAGCGTAGCTTGACCTAGACATTGCTACGGCGGCGAGCAGTAGAAGGTAGAGAGGTGCACTTTTCATCCTTGAGGCTTGAGGCTTGAGGTACTGTCGCGAAGAGTTCAACAGATTGAGAGTATATAAGAGGAAGTAGGAATGTAGGGATCAGCGAAAAGAAAGGGGTGATGGGCACGACGTGTCGACTGTCGAGTATACCAACCAATTCCTCTTGCACACGAAGCTGGGAGCGATCCGGCCATATATAAGTATGTGGGCAGCATGTTCGGTTTGGAAGACGCTCGGACGACCGCAGCTCGGGCTGCAATTTGACAACGCACTAATTACCGCAACAAACAAACCACCGATCACCGCAACAAACAAAAACGAAAAACGATGGAGAGAGATGAAGCTCTCAACTCGCCGCCGACGGCCGCTCCTTACATGACTTATGAGAGCTTGCCCGCTTTCGACCTCCGTTCCCGTCCGAGACGAGCGCAGTCGACGGAACGTTGACGCTTCCGTTAGGCGGTACCAGCCCATTGCCCATGCATAGGGTTGACTTGCAATTCAATTGCTTAAAGACGAGGCTGAACGACCCGACTTGCTTCGGAAGAAAGCATTAACGCATTGCCATCTCGCAAACATGTATTACTTGGCGTTGCGCAGATGCAGCTTCGTCACCTTGGTCCATCAGCGGGCCAATACAGCTCCCAGGCGCATCCGTACGAGAAGCCGAACATGAATCTCGGGGCGCAGCTTCGATTGAGCTGGTCAGTATACATACTTCGTTGTGAGCATTGCGGGCGCTCAATCCCCGATTGAGGATCTCATCCTCGAAGCTATGGTCACAGATCAATCGAGTACTGGCTAACGTTCTTCCGCCACCTTGAACGCTGCGTAATTAAAATCAGGGTGGTCCTGCGTGGTAAAGTCAAATCATCCTTGACTCAGCGACTATGTACATATATGAGCGTGGGATTGGATTGAAGGATGTTCCTCCGCCTTCTCTATGCTTCCAGACGCTCGAGGCACGGCATTGAGATGCAACGTCTATACATTAGACATTATATTGGGCGTCGTAGCACAACGATCGTGTAGCTCCAGCGGAGTCCGCGTTTTTCCGAGCTCACATCACCAGCCATGGTTGTATACCGCTAGCTCGTATGTATGTATTGGTGGAATACACGGGGCACAAAATACGACACAGAGCGGCAGAGCATTGCAGCACATGTTTAGAGATGGAGTCGTTGTATAAGATGGGAGCCAGAGGCGGGACAAGCTGTCAAAGCCAGTCAGTCAATGATGTCCCGGCGACGGCGACGGTGGCGGCAAGGACGAGGGCGAGGGCGAAGGAGGAGGCCGCATTCCCTGCCCAGCATGTTGTCGATGTTCCTTCTCGAGCGCATGCACGTAGTACATATGCGCGTACAGGGCGGTGAAGGAGAGTCCGAAGCCGAGGGTCGCTCCGATGCCGATTCCGATGGTCGTCGGCCATGTTAGCTGGCGGTGCGTTAGCTCAGGACTGCGGGGTTGGTCGTGAAGGCGTTCTACGCTCCCTTGATGTTCGTCTGACCGCTTGTTTAGGTTTCGTCTGTCGGCTGGAGGCTGTGTGATGAACACTTTCGGACCCCGTCCACCCCCGTTGCAGTAAAATGTCAGTACATCTGGGGATTCCTTCTGCTGATGAGCGGGCTTGTGTCCCACTCACCTTGACGCGAGGACAGACTTGATGCCGAGGCCGAGGCCGACCAGAACAGGAGTAGGTAGACAGCCGAGATCCTCATGGTGCGATGCAGTCCGCCAAGAGCGAGAGAAAGAAAGGTCACCTGGAGGAAGCTCAGCAACGGAAACCAGCCGCCCTGAGAGATGTGGTGAGATGGGTGAGATGGGGGAAAATACGAATGTTCTCCAGGTGGAGTGAATCCATACATACCATATACCAGCTATCGTATGCGAGAGAACCTCGCCTTTTTCGTTCCAGTGACTGCTCTCCAGCTTCTCAGGTGCGCCAAACAAGCGGAAAAGAAAGGGGGTCAGTCCGCTTCCAGCACGAGGACCCGAACAAGGGAGTGACCTACTCACCGGGACCGGACCTGTGCTAGACAGACAGGCAGGGCGGGGAAGAGCCGAGGTGCCCTCACGGAGATGCGTGCAGAACGTTTTTTTTGTATAAACGTTCCTTGCTGATGCTGCCTCGACCTTCGTTTACGCGCTGTCGACGGCAGCTGAATCCTCACCCGAGCACCTTCAGAATGTCGGAGCGGGGAGGGGTAACGTCCCTTTTCAAATGACGGAAATTGGGACCCTGCTGCCCTTGATGGTTCAAGAGTCCTTCCGTATCGCTAGTGGTGGTTAGGTGGTCACGATCATCGTCCTCGGTCCGCGAGCTAAAGTGTAGAGCCAGTTCCAATGTATGTATGTGGACCAGAGAAAGCAAGAAAAAACGTTCGCGCGCCGTATGTACATACTGAACCCACTCTGTTGGCACTTCTGCTGTGTGTTCGCTCTCAGCTTAGCGAAGCTGGGAACGTCCTTAGAGCCGCCCTACACATGCAGGTGTAACGTTTTTGGTCTGGTCAATTGCCTACCCGCAGGACTTCGGACGTCAGGGAAGGGAGGATGTTCCAACGACCTTCCCTCCAAACTCCAAATCCAGCAACAGGAAGGAACGTCCCGCAACCCCTCGAACCCATAAACATCAACAGAAAGAACAACTGACTGGATTTGAAGAGGAGAAAATGGGGGGAAGGGAGAGCGAGAGAGAGAGAGAGAAGGGAGGACTAAGACTGAATACATGTTGTTACACCGTACGATTTGACCTTCCGCAGCTTTGTTTGCGCGCGCCGGGGGACTCTGGGAAAGGGGGGGAGGGGCCATGAACAGATCAGGAGGAGGAGGCGGGGAATGACAGGAGTGGAAACGCTGAAAGGAGAAAGAAGGACAGGGGTTGGGTGAAGTCGGGTCATTCACAGGGCCCCAAGGAACGAGGGGGAGTTGGAGACCAGAGGAAGAACTTTGCATGCACGAAAAAAAACGAATCTGGACAGCGGTAAACACACCCCAAGTCCGTAAGGGGGGTTACCCATCGTCCATCTCCACCCGCGCCCGCGCCCGCAGCCAGTGCAAGGGGGGTGGGGGCCAAAGATGTCCGTCCCCCCCCCCCCGAAGGTCCGAGCACGAACGTTCCCGAAAATCGTGGGGATCCGAGGGCAGAAATGGAGGGGCGGCCCTCTCTCTCTCTCTTATCGACTGTTCAAGAAAGCAGACAGATTCCACGGTTGGAGAACCTTCCCATACGAACGCGATCGGTGGTAAGCCACATCAAACACAGTGGAGTCAGCCAACCGGGTACCTTCTTATGAAAGGTAAGGGAAAGCAGGGGGAAGAAAAAAAAAAAAAAAAAAGGAGACTCACCTTGCCAGTCTCCTTCGACCCTCCCGCACTCCGTCTCGAATCCGACTTCGCACCAAGACCAGGATGGGCACTCCCACTACTCCCACCCGTGCCCAAGCCCGCCGCCGCGGAATGCGTAGCCTGCACCAACGCCGCCAGCGCCGAGCTCAATCCGGCGGTAGCACTATCCTGATGACCCATCAAACCGACCGCAGCCGACGCTGACGTCGCGCCCGGAGTGATGGAAGAAGTGGTGGTACTTGCGGTCGTCGCGGCATTGCTGTTCATCTGTGCGAGGAGCGGGTGTCCGGCGGGTACGGCGATGCGGTCTGCTGCGAGCTGGTTCCAGACGTAGGTAGTCTGCCTTGCGGCGGTCTCGATGAGCGGTTGACTCGGTCGACCGGTTCGGACTGAGGAAGCGGATATAAAAGGGGAGGAGATGAGATTTGTTTTAATCTGCATGGTTAGGAGGAGGGGGAGGGGGAAAGCTCACACAAGATGGCACTGTTGATCTGCTCCGCCAGGGCCACTCGCCGATTGGGATGCAAAAGCTGCTTGACCGGACTGCCCTCCAACTCCGGATAGGCGAGCAAGGAAGTGACCTTCTCCAACTCCTTCCGATACAGTGCCTGCCAGTACGACGGCAGCGCGTCCACGGCCCGATAGAGGGACTGCGCGTGGGCAATGGCCAGGTGGAGACTCGTCGTTACCGAGTGGTGGTGGTGCGATGACGAGGCCGGACTGCTGGAGTTCTGGTGCTTGTGGTGGTGGTGGTTGTGAGCGGGTACGTGGGAAGAGCGCGCTGCTGATTTCCCCTGTTTGCGATGGGATGGGGCTCCTCCATTGGACGCTGTATTCGCCCCATTGGAGGTGGAAGACGAGGGCCCTGCAGCGGTGGAGGATGATGAGGCTGCTGCTGCTGCTGCTGCGACAGCCGCAACGGAAGGCTGATGAGATATCGAGCCCGACGCACTCGACGAGACCGAGGACAACGCAGGCGACGTAGGCCGGGAGAGCGCCGTCGAAGCCGACGCGCAAGACGAGTTGGACGCAAGGGAATGAATAGAGGACGACATGGCCTGCTGGTGTTGATGTTGTTGTGATGAGCGCACGGGCTGCTTCTGCTGTTGATTTGTTGAGGACTCCCAGCGACTGCGAGAACCGGGTGCAGAGGCGCGTCGTACGGATTCTATGAAGTTCTGGATCTGCAGGTTCAGGGAGAGATGGGCTGGGTCGAGCGAGGTTGGGTTGTCGGGCAGGGTGGGTGCGTTGGCAGCGGTTTCTGTTGGGACAGGGTGTTGAGTTCGAGATGGTGGAGTGCGCTGCTGGTGCTGGCTGCTGGGATCTGCTGCGAGGACGGTGGGGAAGTGGTTGTTGATGATGTTGATTGCGAGCTCGATCTCTCCGTTGAGGATTGCGTCCCTGACCTGTTTCCGGACGGCGAGCAGGTCTAGCTCTGTTGACTCGAGCTCGGTGGGTGCTGTGGGTGTGGAGGAGTGTGAGTGTGAGTGTGAGGTGGTTGTGGTGTTGATGTCGTGTGCGAATGCGGTTGCGGTCTCTACGTAGGAGTAGTGGAGCAGGTAGTTGAGCACGAGCTGCCTGAGCGTGAGTGGTGAGCTGAGATCCTCGACTGTTGATGGCTGTGGGACTGCGCTGCGCTGCTGCTGCTGCTGCTGCTGCTGCGAGGTAGAAGCGGGTGCGCGCATCGACATCCTTGCAGAGAGTGAGTGAGTGAGTGAGTGAGTGAGTGAGTGAGTGAGTGAGTGAGTGAGTGAGTGAAAGAGCGATGAGCGATGGGCAGATGGTGGTCAAGGTCAAGCGTCAAGTCAACAGCTGGCCCATCCTGATGTCTGAGACCGACCGATAGGGATTGGGGAGCAGTCGCTGAATGTGTCACCATTACATAATCAGCATCCATCTCCTCTCACGTGACTCTGCCCCGCCTCCACCTGCAACTGCAACCACCACCTCCTCACTTCCACGTCGACCTCATCCACCAGCTCGACCTCGACCTCGACCTCGACCTCGACCTCGACCTCGCTGACGACGACGACGACAATGGCGACGACACACTCCCACAACCGCAAGTCCTCCGCCGTCAAGCGCATCCTCTCCGAGGCAAACGAGCTCGCACGCGACCCCTCCCACGAGTACAAGGCCCAGCCGCTCGAGGACAACATCTTCGAGTGGCACTTCACCCTCCGCGGGCCCACCGACACCGAGTTCCAGCACGGCCTCTACCACGGACGCATCCTCCTCCCGCCCGAGTACCCCTTCCGCCCGCCGAACCTCATGCTCCTCACCCCGAACGGGCGCTGGGAACTCAACAAGAAGATCTGTCTCTCCTTCACCGGATACCACGAGGAGATGTGGCAGCCCGCGTGGGGGATCCGCACCGCCCTCCTCGGCATGCAGAGTCTCATGGCTGCACGCGCTAAGGCCGCCATTGGCATCGGCGCACTCGATTACCCGGAGCACGAACGGATCCGGCTGGCCATGAAGAGTAAAGACTGGGCATGCCCGACCTGCGGGGACACCTGTGCTGGCATCCTTGGCTCCGCAACCCGTCCTGAGTCGAGTGAGAGTCAGCCGAGCGCCCTGCCCGAGGGACTCTCCGTCGATGCCGATGCCGAGACGCGCAAGGCGGAGCAGGTCGCCGCCAAAAGCCAGGAGACCGACTCCTCCCCCATCCTCTCCTCTTCCTCCATAGCAGCAACGAGGACCACAGCGCTCCTCACCCCGTCCAACTCCACCACCCTCTCCATCTCGGAAGAGGAGCGAGCCTCACCGGACCACTCCGGCACGTCCACCCCGCAGATGATCCACTCCGAGATCACCCCACACCAAGTCATCCGTACCACCCATCGGGCCTCCGCCGAGCGGAGTGATGCTACCACCGCTCCGTCGTTGCATGCTGTCCGTGAGGTTCCCCCTGTCGCTCTCACACGCCTGTCGACGTCGTCGTCCTCCGGCCCTCGTAACGATGTCAGTACGAACGGGCCCGAGGGACGCAGACAGGCCTTGCCAGCGTCGCCCCCAGCAGCAGCAGCAGCAGCAGCAGTACCCGCTGCCAATGCCAATGCCGTCGTCGCTGCTGCTGCTACGCCACCCGCAGCATCTGGCCAGCTGGCCCTGGTCGATCGATGCATCGCCGCTCTGACCCTCCTCATCGGCGTCCTCCTGCTCCGCATGCTCATCCTCTAATTCCTCCCCTCCCTCCAAGCTTCGTGTAGACATTTCAGTAATCGTTCCTATCTCTCTCTCGTCACGACTCAGGCTCCTGACCATGTACCTCCCCACTCTGTGTGTGTGTTTCTTCCTTCCTCTCTCTCGCAAAGCTCATGAGCTTCTCGCTCCCCCTCATCTCCTGTATTTCTACCATTAGTCAACGAGACGTCCCCCCCTCAATCTGAATCCTTCCCTCCTCCTCCCATCAAAGGCCAAGACAGAGAGAAAGAGAAAGTTCCAATTCCTCACTGCGAGCCCGGCCCCTTGACGGTCTTCCCACCCAACAAAATCCCACTAGGCGCGGCTCCCGCACTAGGCTCCATCGCAATCCCCGTGCCGGCCAAGCCACCGACAGCAGGCTCGCCATCATGCCCGCTCGTGCCCGGTGGGACGACGTCGGCCAGTCTGCGCTCGCCGAGTTTGAGGGTCGTCCATCGGATCACGCGTGGGTCGGCGCGTAGGCGGGAGGAGAGGGTCGAGAGTACGCGCGGGTTGGTGTCGAAGTGGAGGAGGAAGTAGCTGGTCGTCGCCATCGAGACAGAGGGTTTTGTTGAGATCACGGCTGTGTGGTTGTGTGCAAGGGAGAACGAGGGATCTAACTCACTCGCCGTCGGTGTGATATTGCTGATGTCTCCGTGTACGCTGTGGGAGTGTTCTCCTGCCCCAGTACTGCATGCCGCGCACGGCGCCTCCGTTGTTGAGCACGAGCTGTGAGGTGGACTTGACGAGGTCGCGCAGGGGGCCCTGGTGGCAGAAGAAGGGAGGGTCAGCAGTCTTCCCGCTGGTGCGATCGATTGGGAGCTGAGGAACGTACGGATTCGAGGGAGGAGGAAGCGATGCAGAAGAGTTCGTACAGTCTGTGGGTAAGAGTGGAAGAGGTGAGCGGGCATCATACTAGCTGGAGAGTGAGAGAGCGAGTGAGCACACATACGGCATGGTGGGAATGTCTCGCTGTCGAGATCGTCGCTCTCGAGCTCATCCGCTGATTTCAGAAGGAAGGAAAGCGGAAAGGCAGGGGAGGAAACTGGCTCGCTGCATAGCAACAAGAAAGATCAACACATCACTGATCCCATTCCAGCTGAGCTCAACTCGCCAACTCGCCACTCTTCTGACCGACCTCGACCTCGACCTCGACCTCGACCTCGACCTCGACAGCAGCGACGATGACAGCGATGATGGCGAACGCGACCTCCCCGCTCGCCGCCCTCGACCTCTCCCCGCCCGGCGAGCTCCACCTCCCGCTCTACTTCGCCCACCGCGCCTCCCTCCTCCCCGCCCTCTCCGACAAACACCTCTCCCTCCTCCTCCCCATCCTGATCTACTGGCTCCTCTCCGCCCTCTACTACACCCTCGACGTCCTCCAACTGCCCTACTTCGAGCAATTCCGGCTGCACGAGAGCGAGGAGGTCACCAAACGGAATCGGGTCAGTGTGGGACAGGTTGTTAGGATGGTGCTGGTGCAGCAGCTCATTCAGACCGCGTTGGGCATCCTTGTTTTGGATGGGGATGAGGTTTCGCATGCGCAAGTCTTTGCGGATCATAGGGAGCAGATGCGCATGTTGGGCCAGACGCTTGCTCGGTCGCTTGCTCTCGTGCTGGGCGAACAGAGGACGCTCGAGATCCTTACGAGTGCGGGAACACCGGCCATCGAGTTCCTATACTGGTGGGGCATCCCTGCTCTCCAGTTCCTCTGGGCCTTGTGAGTTGCTACACCCGCTTCCTCCTCCTCTGATTTCCAGAACGTAACTCACGGCCTGACCTCTTTCCATTCTTGCGCTTGGCAGCTTCGTCATGGACACCTGGCAGTACTTCATCCACCGCGCCTTCCACGAGTCGCGCTGGCTCTACCGCAACTTCCACTCCCACCACCACCGTCTCTACGTCCCCTACGCATTCGGCGCACTCTACAACCATCCCCTCGAAGGTCAGTCCCCTCTCTCTCTCAGCTCCTCAAGCTTCTTAATCCTGTGAGTCTAGCATAGGGAGAACGCCACCCTAACTTTTACGCTCTTCTCTCCCACACCACCAGGCCTGCTCTTCGACTCCCTCGGCGGCGCCCTCTCCCACAAAGCCGCCCTCATGACCACCCGGCAAGGCATCGCCCTCTTCACCTTCGCCACCTTCAAGACCGTCTCCGACCACGGCGGCTACTCGCTCCCCTGGTACCTCGACCCGCTCCACCTCTTCTTCCCAAACACGGCGGCCTATCACGACGTGCATCATCAGATGCTTGGGTTGAAGTTCAATTACTCGCAACCTTTCTTTGTGCATTTTGATGTGCTGTTGGGGACGAGGATGAGTGTGGATAAGTTTAGGGCGTTGGTGGAGGCGAAGAAGGGACGCAGGGAGAAGGTTGTTCCTGGTGGTGGTGGGGATGGGCAGTCGGAGGAACGATCGACCACAGCCACGGCGACAGCGGCGAATGGTACTGCGGTGGCAAATGGCTCCGACCTACGCGCACGAAGACCAGCCTCCAAAACAGCAGACGCAGACGCAGACACGAACGGGCATCCCATCTCCAGCACCAATGGTGGCAACGACGACGCCGCCGCCAACCTGCCGCCCTCCCAGATCATCAAGGACCGGATAGCCCACGCTTCGTCGAACGGGAATGGGAACGGGAACGGGAACGGGAACGGGAACGGGAACGGGAACGGGAACGGGAACGGCAATGCCGCCCTCCCGCCCGATCCTCTCGTCACACTCACAGAGGAAGACTACCGGGCCAAGGCGGGCACGGCGACGGGGTGAAGGTCCTTCCCACCCTACCCAACTACATCGGCATCGAATTCACGGCCACTGTTTACGTTCCTTCCTTCTTACCACTCCTTTCCCTATAATACTCGGCGGAATCTCGCTCGCTCGCTCGTTCTAAACTCCCCTGCCAACATCTTTGCGGTCGCCTCTCTCCCTCTCTGAGGACCGAGGCTTAACCCTTCCACTCATTTCTTCCATTCCACT
Organism: Tilletia caries; assembly: GCA_032718865.1. NCBI lineage: Eukaryota > Fungi > Basidiomycota > Exobasidiomycetes > Tilletiales > Tilletiaceae > Tilletia > Tilletia caries. The sequence continues at coordinate 426,484 of JALUTQ010000046.1, read as the reverse complement.
CTTTTGAACTCTCTTTGGGAGCGGGCCGGGGCCGGGGCGGGGCTCAACCTTTCCTTTACCTGCATAATCTGACTATATTTTCATCGTTCGTATATCAGGCCCTTCGAGGTCGGAGGCGAGACAGTTGTTAGTTATTAGTCTTGGGGGCTGGACGAGTTCTGCCGCTTTCCGACCTCAGGGCGGACTGGATGGATGGATGAAGAGAGTTTGTGAGATTGGGGGGCTCAAGATGTCGCAGAGTGAGGGGAAAGAAAGGGAGAACACGGAAAGGAAAGGCAAGCAGGGGTTGGGGGAGCAGAAGGCGAAAGAGAGAGGGAGAGTTATCGATGAGAGTGAGGGACAAAGGCCCAGAACCGCCGTGTGTGTGTGTGTGTGTGGGCAGGGATGGCGGTGATTCCCGGGGAAGGATGGGATAGCCGGTTTCGTTCGGACGAGGCGAGAATCGAAAAAGGAAGGGAGAACGCAAGTAAGAAGAAGCAGAAGGAAGGGAAGGAAAATAAAACTTCGACAGGTCGAGGAGGGTATCGCCGAATCTTGGGGAGCAAAAAAAAAAAGAAGGGAGGAGAGCGGGTCGGGGGAACGGATATGCCGGGTCGGGTCAATTGATGATGATGATGATGACGAATGGGCTCGATGATGATGGTGATAATGATGATGAATGGATGGGATCGTGGGCAGTGATGGGGTGTGTGTGTGCGCGCGGCCGACCGATGGTTGTGTGTGGCCGGAATGAAGCTTTTTCCTCAAAGGGCGGGGGGAGGTCGGTTCCGATTCCCGCGCCCGACGTTCGTGAATGAAGAGTTTCTCGTAGATGGAAAAGCAGCATTAGTAGCAAAGGGCGTTCGTGGGGAGGATTTCACTGTTTGGAAATTTGGGGATGGTGGCGAAGGAGAGAGGGAGGGGCTGCGGGAAAAAAGAAAAAAAAAGGGAGAGGACCTTGGAAGAACTTCGTGGTCGAGGGAGTCCAGATCATGAAAAACGATCGTAGGCGATTCAGAGCCTGTAAAGGCATGTCCCGTGATCTTCGTCCAAAGTGCAAAACGAGCGTTGGGCCGACGGCTGCATGAGCAAGTCGAGAGAGTTGGAAGAAAGGGGAGAGAAAAGAGGTTGGGGGTAAAAAGGAGCGTGTTGCTGGTTGTGTTCGGTTTTGCCGTTCAAGGCCGAATGGAGACCCGCTCTCCGTGGTGGTTTGGAGCGCCCAGTCGTAAGGCGCGCTCTCTGCATATCATTTTCCCCTCCCCTCCCCAATCTTCCTCTCACTCACTCAGGCCCCAATAAATGTTCCGCCCCCCACAAGGCCCGCCTAGGAAATCTGATTCGCCATCCTCTTCCTCCGCTCAGCCACTCCCCAAACCTCCCACCATTCCCGATTCCCGAACCCTCAAAACGCCAAAAGGGATCGCCATGATGATGATGAAACAGATCAGGCAACCTTAGGAGTCTGCTCCGGGTCCGCATGAGCGACCTCCGACCGCGCCTCCGGCGTCTGAAACCCCGTCGTCGAGTCCATCGACGGACGCACACCCGTGCCGAGCGTAGATGAGGCCGTCTCGGTGTCCTTCGTGTTCGAGAACGTCGACGCAGCGGGCACGAGCACGGTGTCGTTCGAGGAGGACGAAGAGGTGCCTACTTGGCCGGCGGGGAGCGCAGCGACGGAGGACTTGCGTGGAGGGGGGGCGGAGGGGTTTGGTGGTGCCTGGTCTGGTGTTGCTGATGATGCTGTTGGTTTCACTGCCGCTGCCGCTGCCGCTGCTGCTGGTGCTGGTGCTGCTGTTGGTACGGCGCCATTCGCACTTCCGTTCCCGTTCGACCTGGGCGCGATGACCGCAGCAGCAGACGGGGCTGGCTTGCGTGCGGGCGAAACAGGTCCTCCAGCCGACGCGGTAGACGTGGTCCGGTTCATAGTTGTTGAGCCGCCGTTGATGGCAGTGCTGCTACCGCTGTTGTTACCGACAAAGGGGCTCTGGCGGAAGCTCTGATTTCGCACAGGCGCTTCGCTCGTAGCCCGAATCGAGGTGCTGCTCTGGCTCGTTCTTGAGATCAACGGCGGCTTGGACGACGTGTCACCCCCGGCACCAATAGCAGACGAGGACGACGCGTCTGGGTTGGAGTCCGTCGAGAGGGACGAGATCGGTATGTCGGACAGCAAGTGTTGCTTGCGGTTGTGCGAGGCCTCCAGGTCGTTGAGCGTCATGAGCCCTTCGGGCGCTGCAGGTGCGCCTCCAAAGGAAACCTCTTCCAGTCGAGCTGCAGGCCTGTCCGAATCATTCTCGGCGTTCTCGTCCTCCGTCTTAAAGGTGGGAATCCATTGGCGTCGACTGTGCAAAAGAAAGAGAGAGGGAGAGAAAGAGAGGGAAGTTTGTCGAAATGAGCCAAAATGAAACCCCCGCACAGATAAATGAGATCACGGATCCCTTGGAATATGAAACATGCCACTAAAGAGGGTTCAAGAAACTTACGCTTTGAGGTATGTCTGGAGCTCGTCGTTACGCTTGGGGTCAGAGGGGGCGACAGTAGCCCCGGAGAGCTTGAGCTGTTCCCAATTGACACCCTTGCCTGCGAAGAGTTCGCTCGGGCGTGGCGATCCCAGGGTTTCGCTGATTCCGCCGTTCTGTGTGGAGGCGGGCGAACTGGGCCTGTTGGCTGCCGCTGCTGTCTCAGGACGCGTGACAGTCTGTGATGTCCGGTGTCCGGCGTCGCTGATGCTGCTGCTGCCAGGAGCGGGGCCATTGGGGTCATGGCCCGAGGCCGAAGCAGCGCGCTTGTTGGAGCCGAAGAGCCTGAGCATATTCGAGGCCGAGTTGCGGTTCTTGAGCGAGGTGTTGTCGGAGGGAGTGCGTTTGCGGGCAAAGGACGGTGATTCGCCGAGGACGTCGGTTGCATCGCGGTTGTAGGGCGTGGTGGAGGCCTTGCTCTTCGACGTTGGCTGGTCGTCTACGGAGCCGCCGAACATGGACTCGCGGCGGGCACCGCGCTTGCCTCGGAGAGTACCGAAGATCGCCATTGATGTGAGGGAGAGAGGGGGGGAGATGGGGAGAGAGAGACGAGGCCGGGATGAATGCTGATCGGTGGACGATTATCGCAGATGTCGCAGCCCAGAAGCGGGTGAACGGAGAAGGAAGTCCTGATCGCTTGAGATCGTCCAAGAGCGGGAGATCAGCAGCAGTAGCAGCAGCAGCAGCAGCAGTAATCAGCACGGAGACCCACCGCCAGCACCACCGGAAGCAGAGTCGAGCCCGTCACCGAAAGGTCGCACGGAGAGGAGAGAGAAGGCGGACAGACGATTCTGGCGCGTCCACTGGGAGAGAGCTGCACGTGATGTTGTTTGCCTGCGCGTGTATGCTGTCGAGACTTGATCTTGATGTTGATCTTGAGGTCGACGTCGAGGCCGGGCTGTAAAGGATGGCAAGGTGACAGGAAGAAGTTCATCCCCAAGTGAGTGAACCAAGGCGGCGGGTGGTTGGATGCGAGTGCTGTCAGACTCCAGACCCTCACTCAAATCTTGAAAGATGGTCTGACACAGCGCACATCCACAGCGAGTGAGACCCCCGTGAGACTGCTGTGTTGTCTCACAGGAGAGGTTTCAAAGCACTGACAGCAGACGCAGCGGAGTCCGGACAGCGGACAGCGGACACTGGCCAGCATCACCGCGGGAACTGGGGACAGACTCTCGTTGTTGCATGATGCGCTGATGGTTCAAAGTACAAATGAGGGTGCACCCACGTCACACGCCAGGTCGACCCGCAGCTCCATTGGCCTGCGCATCACGAGCACGTCCGAACGTCAAGCCGTATCCGAACACCCGATCCGATCGTTCCAGCGACGGCCAGCTCACTCCTTGCACCTTCTTCACCAACACGAGGTCGATCTTGAACTTCGTGGCTGAGAATGTCGATGCTTCGGGATCGATCTCGGAGAAGAGGACTAGTGTGCGCTGGAATCGCCTGGCTTGGGTGGAGGAAGCATTGGCGGGTGGCAGCCAGACAGAAAAGTCGACCTGGGTTTGATTCAGAAGGCTGGTCAGTTCTACGTGTTTCGTGATCTCATTGTGAGGGAATAAAGCCAGCCCTCACCTTGTCGGTATCCATGTTAATTTGGCTCTTCTGCATGTCGGCCCCTTTGGCGTATACGGTCAGTCGGATATCCACAGGGGTTTCGTAATGATCCATCCGACAGTCGACAGGCTCCTCTGCGTCAGGAGAGTCGCTCTTCGGTTTGCCGATGAACAAGTGTCCTTTTTCCGATGTCCTACACGGCTCTGTTGGGGGGAGGTTGTATCAGCGGCATTCAACACTACAGCTGAACAGGTAGAGATCCACACCTATTGTTAAGAATTCTACGAACTCCAACACCCGCCGCTTGCAGCATGCTGAAGTGAGGGAGGCAAGGTTAGATTTCTTTCGAGATTCGCATCGCTTTGGTGAGGAAGTATGCTCACCGTATCCTTTCGACCCTTCGTGAAAGATTGCCTGTCAAACGTGTGAGGAGGCAAGTGTTGAGCATGACTGAACGTTCAAGCTAACCCTGCACAAGCGCAGTGAGCTCACCTGCCTTGGGTGATACTTGCACACCTCGTCCGCCCGGTTCCGCGGCCCGTCCTCGTACTTGGCACCGCAACCAGTCCGCTTGCACTGAGCGCCCACCGGAATGCTGGCCTCTTCCGGATCCTCATCTTCCTCCTGCTGCTCGAGTTCCCGTCGTGCAGCCTCTGCGCCACCGCCCTTCTTGACATGCTCAGCCTTCTGCGCAGCGAGCAGCGAGGCACCGCTCAGGGCGCTCGGTAGCGTCGCAGCGAGGTCGGTCGTCCCAAAGGCGTCCGGCACCACTGTCGTAGCAGCTTCGGCGGGATCTTGCTGATCCGACTCGCTCGTGTCCACCTCTACACCATTGCGCTTCGGCGCATCAGGGAGCGGCTGTTTGTCCTCCGTGTGCTCGGGTGCATGGGCACATCCCCGGATCGCGACGAAGTCTTCAAAGTCGAGCACGGGCCGGTTCGTGTCCTGGCAGCAGGACCAGCTCTTCTGCTGATCTCGGAAGACCGGCCGGCCTGGGTGGAAGTGGCAATCGGAGGCCCTGTTGGAAGCGTCGAAGTCGAAGCCGCAGCCGCGTCGAGCGCAGATCGTCATCGTGTTCGGGTCAGCCGTCAGAGCAGGGGGAGCTGGGATACATATCCACACGACACCTTCCACCTCGAGCTCGAAGCGAAGGGTGTTGAATTCTTGCTCGGAGCCTTTTGCAAGCAGTTCTGAATCCGTTCTGATGCTGTTTGAGTGCGCCACTTCCTCAGAAACGGCAGAACCTTCTTGCCACCCACGGCCCAAGCGCAAGGAGTAAGGACCATAATGGCTCACGCGCTCACGGACGAGAATTCCAGACATAGAATCAAGCAATCAAGTGCAGGCATCGATACACACAGTCTGGAGCAGCGCGTGAAGGCCGAGGGCGAAGATGGCGGCTGCAATGAATGACTGCATTGTTCTCTTCGGCGACAGTCAGACCGAGTTCGGGAGCAAGCCAGGCGGTCTGGCCAACAGGCTCTCCCAGCATTACTCGCGCATCTTCGACGTCCTCAACCGCGGCTTCAGCGGATACACGACCGACCAAGGTCGCATCCTTGCCCCGAGGCTCTTTTATAAGAAGATTCAAGCACCGGATGAGGCCTCGACACTGAGGCCCGGTCCTACGGGATGTGTTCGACTCGTCACCGTTTGGTTTGGTACCAATGATGCTGCCTTGGAAGGGCATCAACAGCATGTGAGTCCTCCCTCTTTTCTCCCACTACTTGGCCCGGCAGACCGAACTGAATGATCGTTGTCTCTCTTTCTCTCTCTGGGCGAGGATCAAACCAACAGGTACCACTCCAACGCTTTCGGGACAATCTGAATGCGATTCTGGACACGATCGAAGACCGAGCCGAGTCAGCCAAGATTCTCCTCCTCACCCCCGCCACGCTCATCGCATCGACGGCCGTGGGAGACCCCCGTCGATCGCAGGTGACGGAGACCTACGCGAAGGCGATCATCGATGTTGCGGCCAAGAGGAATACACTCAAGGTTGTCGCTGTCGATCTCTACTCGATGTTTCAGGATCTGGCAGAAGGGGAGATCGGCTCAATGCAGCCACTGCTGCTTGAAGATGGGTGAGTGGTCCTTCCTGAATCCTGAGTAGTGAGGCATGATGCATGAGGCATGAGGCCTTGAGTGGTGGATGTTCAGGCTTTGCAGGTGCGGTGCGCGCCAGAATACTGAACACATTTCATTTTCATGCTGGACCCTTGCAACCTTGCCTGCCCGACACACTTTCATCGTACCATCCCCTCCAGAATACACATCTCCGATCTCGGCTATGAAGTGAGTTCAAGAGCGATACTGGCTGCCCTGATTTGCAGAGGTTCCCGAACGAGAAGAACTGCTTAGACCTATAACTGACCCTTCCACCCTCGAAATATTCTGAAACCAGCTCATCTTCCACAAACTCACGAGCACAATCGCTCGACAATGGCCCGAGCTCGACGTCAGCCGGCTTCAGCCTACCTATCCGCTTTGGAGAGATGTGATGTCCGAGAGCGGCGAGCCTGTGCCATTGGAGCCCCGGGTCAATCTGACCTCCAGCTCTTGAGCCTTTGTTCGGAGTCGGCACATAGACATATAGATCAGATCTACAACCCTCCAGGGACGTATACGACCAATAATATCATTCTCTGTCCGTCTTGAAGCTGAGCATTGTGACTGGAGGTTTGATCATCGGCGGTACAAGTCAGTTGAGCACAGAGATAAATTCTGAGACCGAGAAATTTGATCACTTCCTCGTTCCTTCCTCCAACATCGATCGTCAAGCGACAAGCATGAAGATCCATTTGCCTCGCCATGCATGCATCTTGCTCGTCCACCCAATGCGCACGCGTCCAGTGAGTGAATCATTTATCAGCCTCCAGCTGCCAGCATTCCAGCATGCCACGAGGGCGAGCCGGAAGCCAGCCAGGGCCGCAGAAGCTTAAAACCGTGTCCCGAGCGCATGTCAAAATCACAGAGCCTTGCGGTGATCATTCGTTTTGGAAAAGGGTGGTACAGGTACAGGATGCAGGTACTACAAACATGCGGTACAGGCTCAGACGCTGGAGCTTGCGTTGCGGGACCGGGGGACAGCGGAGCGTCGATGATGTGTTGTGAGTTTTGTGATGGCCGTCGTTCCAGCTTCCGGGCTTCCTTGTTGTTTGCCTGTGGCGTCGCCAACGGTTTCTACGATCATGATGGCCGAACACACCTCCTTCCGACCGACCACATCCAATAACGGTCCGCATGAGATATGAGACACGACTATCGGTATCCTAACTGCCACGGCGTGCGGCAGCCCCTTCCCTCACCTTTCCGCCCGAATCGTTGGATTTCTGAAGACTAACAATCAATCAAAGTGCCCGGAGGCCCCCTGCTGACTTCTTTGTCCTTTTGATGCTCCAGCGACAGCCAGTCAGCCACTTGTCCATGGGCCAAACAAGTGACTGCCAGGCTCAGTTGGACCCAGACTCTTTAAACCGTTCACACCTCTTTCCGTCTTCCCAGCCACTCCGTCTCAACCTTCTGCAAGTTGCTGCCAGGCACCAGGAGGCGGACTAAATAACGAACGTAGACCGCTTCGCCCTCGGCTCCCTCAGGTGACGAACAAAGGAAGGACAGGTCGGCGTCGGCGACGGCGGCGTTGAGCGTTGAGCACAAGCTTTCCCTCTCAAGCCTCAAGCAGAGGCATTCTGTTTCCCGACGTGACAGGAGGGCGGTCGGATAATATTGTGCTCTATGGGTCACAGACAGTTGTCGATGAGGTGAGTCAAAGGAGAAGACGAGACTCGGTTTCCCTTTCCCACGCTTCCCCTCCTCCTTGCCCCCTTGAAGTGCTGAGCGGCCGATCAGAAGGGCTCTGGGCCGTCATTATTGAGCTCAGACAGCCAAGGTCGGTCCTGCCTTTTTCCCCTCTCCGTCCTTGGAAGGTGCACTTTGTTGCGCCTTTCGACCGTTGAGGGAAAACAAAGAACTCCTCGTCGCATCGCTCAGTGTTCCTCACCAGTCCACATTGCGCCCGTCAGCACTTTTCTAACAGTAGCGGCATGGGTCGTGCGAAGATCATCACCTCCTGCGCTTCGGCGCGCAGCGGTGTCGACACGGATCAGGGCAACTTTGCCGTTCAAACTTTGCTCGCGTTTCTAGGCTCGCTCGTCGACGATTCGATGCTGGCCCCTTCCCGTCAAAGCATTGTCTTCGCTCCTGCGGTGCCGCTGCCTTCTTGTCTCCTTGGGTGCATGGCCACTGGAAAGCATCTCAGCTCACACTGACAGTCTTTCTTCTCAATTCACTCTATCCGATGCGTCGGCAACCCCTTCCGACTGTGGGCCCCCTTCGATCCCGCTCGATGCGCACAAACACATGCACTTTGCCACACGAAGAATGGTGCGAGCGGTCTGTTGTTAGCAGGTCACATTGCCAAAGCCCGACAGTGCAGGTCATCGACGTCTCAAAGGAGACCAGGGGCACCGTCTCTGCCTCGACCGGTGTGACGCGGTCAGTTCTTGACACGGGCAGTGTGAGCGATTCTTAAGTACTGACCTCCCAAGCCTCATACCTCGTTGTCGCTTCCCCATTTGCATTCCTCCATTCCTTCCCCTCAACTTTCTCTCCAAACCTGCGCGCTATCGCCACCTTGCGCCACCTCCCACGGAACCTGCAATCAGCCCTCTCACACTCCAGACCATTCCAGCTGGTACCTCGTCTCGACGCCGGCTTTGCGCTATCATCCTTTCACGGACACTCGCGACGACCCATCCGGAAGCATCCACGCTCATTTTACACCCACTCGGACCACACTCTTTCGTTTCTTTCTGTTCATCAAGTCAACGTCTTCTACCCCGGAAACTGAGTCGGTTCAGCGCGTAGCGTCAACACTTTGGTCAAATCATCAAGTGTGCATCGAGATACGCAAAGCGGTCAACGGATAAAACACTGTCACCCTCCAGCGTCCCCATTCGGTTCTTGCCAGCAAAGCAGTGCATCGCTGCTCGCAGACACTGAATCTCGGCTACGTTATCGGTGCAGCCAAGTCAGCGTGGTAAAAATCGAGCGAGGCGCGCATCTTCCACCGGCAAGTGTCGCTGGCCAAGCACTGACTGCTTCGCAAGCACCTTTCTTCCGAATCGGCTCCCCCTCATACTCGATAACTCCGCATCTCGGTCGACGCAAGTCATATAAGACATGAATGGAATGTCGCGCAGCCTCTCCTTGAACTCGGCCCTGTACCCTTCCCCTACAGGCTCCAATAACAGCCTGCCGGACTCGGCTCTGCAAACGCCCGACGGTGTCCATTCTGCACTCCCTCAAGAGCATTCGACGATGGCACACATGTTCATGTCAAAGAGCGGCCAAATGTTCAACCACAATGGCGAACAAATGATGTCGGCGCAAAACGGCATGCTTTTGGGACCACCAGCAACATTCACCAGCAATCTGGCCGCAGCCATGGACTTCAACTCGGTCTCTTTTCTCGGGAAGCGACAGATGCAAGGAAACCCCGACCCCTCGATATTTCGCCACAGCATTCAGCCGCTGTTGCCCTCCGAGGGTAGTTCCGGCAGTCTCTCCTCTATGGACGACTACGCTGACGAGTCACGCGGCGCATCAGGCTTCGACATCTCGGCCTTCTCCAACCAGACTACCGACTTCCTGATGTCACCCCCCCGCATGACAGTGCACCTTCCTGAGTCCACGCCTGCCTCGGCCATGACCGAAGAGGCCAAGCGACGGAAATACTCGGCCGTCCATCAGACTCCTCTGCAGTTCAGCAGCTCTACCAGCACGGACAGCATCGGCAGCGCAAGCTCTCATGCCTTCATGAATGCGCCTTTTGGTGCGGATCCATTCGTCCGGCAAACTCAGCAAACTCCTCAGAAGGAACAATCAGCCTCTCAGCCCTGGATGAACATGCAAGACCGTGCGGCTTTCTTCTACTCTGTCACCGAGACACCATCAGACCTTTCGGGCTCTGCCTGCTCATCTCAGCCCAGCTCGGTGGCTTCCTCCTACGCCTCCAAGAGGCGAGTCTCGCTTGCGGCAGACGGGAGCTCCGACATTGCCAGTCTCACCATGGGTCTCACCATCCCGAGTGTGCACGACGACGGGCCGAAGAGTGCTCCTCCGACGGCCAACCCTTACGCCATGCAGCAAGCTGCTGAAGAAGCTTTCGGGGCTGACTACGATGTGTGCGACAGTCCTGGAAGGAGCGGATCGACGGACCAAGCGCCAGAAAGCCCGGACCTGTCCAAGAACAAGGCGGCTGGGAATGTGTGGCCTGACAACGTCGAAGTTGCTTTCTGGGAAGGTAAGCAATCTCACCATCGGCGCGGGCAGAGCTGCGACCAGAATGAAGCTGACTTTTCTCTTGTGGTCCCGCTACAGCTTTGCGGCTCATCCCCAAGCTGGGTCGACGCAAGGTGCTTGTTGGTGGCAAAGCGTGCGGTCGCAACGAACTCATTGCCGACTATATCCAGCGCAAGACTGGTGTCAAGCGCAGCCGCAAGCAAGTCTCGAGCCACATCCAGGTGCTCAAGAACATCAAGAAGAACGACATCGAGTTCCAACAGCTGATCGCCGAGCCCAAGAGTGATGACGAATACTACATCCCTGCCGGCGGTATGATGTACGCTCAAACTCTCGCTGGGTACGGATACGGAGGTCTTGGTGGCCAATACCCTTTGCTAGAGATGGACGGAATCGCTCTTCTGTCGCCTTATACCCCCGGAATGGGTTCTACTGCAGGCATCGATATGATGGCACCTCCTCTCTCCGCCACCGGAGGTCTTACAACTGCGATGAACGGTATGACTTTTCCACAGACGGGCGAGGTCAAAATGATGAGCTGCACCACGTTCCCCATCCTTCCGTCAAGCTTTACGATGTGGCTGCAGTGCTCGCAGACGTCCAGCCGCCACGACTACGTGTCCATGGACCGCAAGAAGATGGCATCGTGCGCTCAGGGCAAGTCCGGACTGCCCACGATGCCCATCGAGAACATCCGTGTCGGTCACCTCCGGTTCCCGATGCTGGCGGAGATGTATCAGCGGCTTCCGTGCCAATTCCTGCATGTTCATGTGCCGCTCCATGTGCCCCGCTACGACGTTGCCAACCCTCGCTTCGACCAATTCTCTGCACAGCTGAGTCTTGTCAGCGCTACCGACGCCCGCCTGACTTCGGTGACGACAATCTACTCGCACGGCAAGCGTGTGCTCTCTCTCGTTGAGCCGCTCGATCCTCCGCGCAAGATCATCAGTCGCTCGGGCTCCGAGTCTGCATCGGGTGCCAATTCTCCCGGCGGTGAAGTGCCTATGACTGCAACTACATCAAGCACGGAAGGCTCTCTTGCCTCGAGCAAGCACAGCTTTGTTCACCAAGCACCCTTCGCCACCGACTTCTGGGCCGACTTCCTCAGCCGAACACACCCTGCTCACATCGAGAAGTCGATTCCTCCGGCCTTCGGAAAGGATCCGTGTGAGCGTGCTGCACTCGGAATGGCGATCTCGGGAATCACTCTCGTACAGGAGTTTGTCGTTGCCTCGGAGGAAGCCATCAACAACCTTGGAGGCGTGGAGGCGATCCTGGGCGGCGCCACCTCCAACACATTTGACTCGTCGGCAAATGTCAGTGCTGGAAGCAAGATTGGCGACGTCGTGCTCGTCGTGGCATGGGATCTTGAATGTGTGGAAGCCCTCGAGGGTCCCGGCTCTACTTCAGTGTCGGTTCTCACCATGGCGACTCGCTCACCTTCGCCACTCCGAAAGATTGCGCCGCTTCCTACCGGATCGCCAGTCAGGTCAGGTCAGAACTTGATGGTTCCCGGCTCGAATTACTTCAGCCTACAGAAACAGCAGTCGATGAACATGTCGACATATTCGAACATCCCCAGCGGAAGTGTCTCGGAATCGTCTTCGCAAGGTTCAATGTCGATCAGCATCAGCGAGCCGACGAGCATCAGTTCTCAGGGACACTCACAGCCGCAGATGCAGATGCCTACACTGTTGCGCAAGCGTGGAATCTCGGTTAGCAAGCCGAACCTGATGGTTCAGATCCCTCCAGCACCGGCACACCTGAGCATGCACAAGAACGTTCTGCATGCACAGGCAGCTATGCGAGCAGGCGGTTCTGCGTCGCCTGGTCTGGCCTCAGCCACGATGGCGGCTGCACACTTCGGCATGGTCCAGCAGTCGGGAGCACACACCCCGATCACACCTTTCCCCCAGCTGATCCACACGCCAGACCTTCCTCCGCCTATGCTTCCGAACGTCGAGGAGGCCGCTTTCCAGCGAGAGCGCCTCGAACGGCATTGGGCGACGACGCAACCACCCAGCGATATGATCTCGCCGTTGAATGGAACGTTTGGACTTGAAGCCCATGGCATGCCAATGGCTGCATCGTCCCAGATGATGCTGCTCCGAGGGAACTCGCTCAGCTCGACGCTGGCGGGTGCAGCCGATGTCCAATCCGACTCGATGAGCTCGATTGCGTCCACGCCCGACGTCTTCTCGGCAAGCTTTGGCATCTCTGCTTTCGGGGGCGGAATGCATCGACCTAGCATCGTGGCGGCCGCACCCCCATGCTCGCGAAGTCTGAGCACCGGTGCTCTCGGCTTGGACTTGGGAGTTTCGCACTCTCTCGGCAGGGCTCACGAGATCGACGGTCAGATGATCCGGGGCTTCTCGAGTGGAGCTGTGGAGGCACATCAACAGAGCGCATCTGACTACTCAAACTCAGGGTCGCATGACCTCTTTGAGGGCATCCTTGCTGCGCTCGGGGCCAGCCCCGGCGGTATGACAGGACCGATGGACGATGGCGACGGCTGCTGATCGGACTTTCACTACTCCCGCTGGACATCAGGACCTTCGATCCCACAGCGCTTTCTCTTCCATCGCCGAACTATCCGGACACCTACAGCACCCTTACATCTATTCAGCTCGCCATCAGCATGGCGGAGACCTTTCTCCCTCGGGCCCTTTCTTCGTTCGCTCCAGGCCGACATCCATCCCATCGACCGCTTTTGCTCAGGATATCGCAACCGCCTCCCCCATCTCGGTCCCGGACCAGCCAGAGGCTTCGGACTATTACCTATAACTGTTCTTCCACTTCTTTTGCCCATTTTATTCTTGAACCTACCTACTCTTATAACGCAAGACGCTCGCTCGACCCTTCATCCACAATATCCATTGAACTTGTAGCATTTCTTCTCTGCTTCGCCAAGTCTCTTCTTTTATCTTCGTCTCTTCAAGTGTCCCTTTGCGAGGCCGCTCCAAGGAGCCCTGCAGCGCTGTTGAGAGCTTCCGCGCCTTGATCCCTTCGCTCGTTGCACAGTGAGGAGAGAGTTGCCTGATTGGAGTACTTACTTACTTACATACATATGTTTGCTTCCCCCTCGAGCCTTGGGAAGATGAGGTGGTGGAGTTTGAACCCCGCGCCATGGCATTGACGACCTGGCGCACGACTACACACAAGAAGAACTGCATCGCACACAGCACCGAGACGTCAAGGTCGCAGGAGCAGCGGTCTTAAGGCGGGCAGGTACGTTAGGCTTCGGACGCGGAACGGAGAGGATCAACAACATTGATTGCAAGTCGCGGGCAGCTCAAGCTCAGGCTCAGTAAGCACGCTGCACGACGGAGCTTGGGGATCACAGGAGGGAGACGCTCGCGAATACATACAAGGAAGACGGCAACCACCTCGTTCAGCCCTTCTGCGACAAGGTGGGAGGACGATGGACCCGTTCGCTGGCTATGCTGCGATTCAGTCGCAGCAACACTTCTGGCAGGAGCTCGACGAGATTCTCGATGAGCCCTCCCTGCACGCAGGACAGGCCCGGTCCGGACACGGCTCGATAGCAAGCCCTGCACGGATTGGCATTCACTCGGCGCTGCAACGATTTCTGGCGCTGATAGACGCCTGCTACGGTGCGTTACCTCGTCCTATCGCTGCGACCGGTCGAATACATGCTCTCAGGCGCCAGGCTGACCTTCCATCTCTTTGCTTCCGCATCTTCGCAGACCGATACCTGGATCATGAATACAATCGCACCTACACCGTCAAGCGGCTCTTGGACTCTGCGCTCTTCTCCGAAGCGAATGAGGAACATGCGTCGGAATGCGTGGTGGATCAGTTGAGAACGGTAAGCTTCGCTCTGGCTTCTGGAAGTGTCCCTGTCTGCGAGGTTGGCTCACGTTCTCATCATCTCCTGACCATACGCAGGCAACTTCGCTTCGGAAGGTGCTGATATGCTACGACATCATCTTGCTCTACGGCCAGCGCAACCCTGCCATCTTTCGCCTGATACAGTCTCGAATCAAGGATATCCTCTTCCGTCTCGTACACCAGATATGGGCGGGCTTCTATGCCACGCAAGCCGAGGAGCGCTTAACAGCAGACGAGGCCGCATCGAAAGGATCAAGCAAGGTTGGACAGTCCCTCCACTTCGAGTATGCCCGCCGCGCGGCTTCTCAAGGCGCGGCAACGTGCGATGCACTACCGCCCCAACCCGGCTGGACCGGGGCTGACTGGGATCCGCGCACGTCTCAAGCCCCACGAGTACCACTCGATGCCGCTGCGATCAAATCAGCAGAAGTGCTTGTTGGCAAACCGTCGAGCGCCTCTATCATGCGTCAGCTGCAGATTGATCTGCGCTCTAAAGCCGTGCGCATGATGTACGAAGTTTGCAGGGTGCAAAAGCTGAATGATGTGGAAATGAGTGAGTCACACAGTCTCGATGCCTGCGCGCTTCTTTCCTTTGCTCACTGCGGTCATCTTCGCGCATACAGGACCACTCGACCTCAAATTTGTTGACCATCTCTTCGATTTGGTGGAACGGACTCGGGAACATGACGATGACACCTTTAACTATCAGCTCATCAAGCTCATTGTGAGTTATGTTTCGTAACACAGCGTTCGAGGCATGGCGCAGGCGTAGCTGATACTTACGATATTTCCCTCCTTACCTCAGGCCGCGCTTAACGAGCAGTTCATGGTGGCCGGCTTTGCAGGCGGCGAATCGACGACAACGAAGAACACCGTCCTGGAAGTGTTCAAAACACGTCTTAACGTCTCCTACACCTTCGGAGAAAACCTGATCTTCATGTTGAACCGCGCGTCGAGTGACGCTGAGGACATTTGCATGCAGCTCTTGGTCCTCAAGCTCCTTTACCTGCTCTTCACAACGAAGGACACCGCCCATTATTTTTACACAAACGATCTCAAAGTACTCGTTGATGTCTTCATCCGCGAATTGTCGGATCTGCCAGACGAAAGCGAATCAGTGAGTTGACCTTGCGCGTCGTTGCAGAAGGAGACATAGCTAACCAGAATTATCTACAACAGCTACGGCACACGTACCTCAGGGTCCTGCATCCTCTCTTGACGAACACGCAGCTTTGTACAGTGCCCTACAAGCGACCTCAAATTCGTAGATTACTTCTGGCACTCGTATCTCAAGAACACATCCGAGACGTCAGCGCAACGACGAAGCGGCTGGTGGATCGGTGTCTGCGTGCGGAGTGGTGCGTCGCGCTGGACGAACTCACGCAAGGGACCCCTCAGGCGGGGCTACCTCCAACGATTATCGCACAGAGCAGCGTCCCAGTCCGCCCTACATCAGCTGCGCAACGGACACCTCATGCAGGGCTACCTACTCCACCAATTGCACAGAGCAGCGTCCCAGTACGCCCTACATCAGCAGGGCATCTTCGAGCGAACAATATCAGCCTGCAGCCTATGTCTGCTCAGACTCTGGCGCCCAGCGCAGTGCGGACCCCGCCGCCCATAAATCGGGCCACCAAAGGAACCAGGTCGCCGGCGGGCACGAATTCGCCAAAAGCGCAACAGACTTCGTTCGACCGGCAGATACGGTTACCTGCCACCGATCACTACTGAGCGCTCTCGAGAAGGTTTCGATGTCTTCCACCGGACCTTATCTGATCTCCTTTTCTCCGTGTCGGTCTATTCCATTCCTGGACGGCGAGACTCGCTCCTCTCAACCATTGTCTGCCCGCATCAATCAATGTCATCTCCTCTCTCACTGCATCTTTTACATTACTACGTCGTCCCTTCTTGTTGTATCCACGTTGTTTACTGTCCGATTACTCCATGCCCATGAATCTCAACCCATGGTGGAACTATGGCCCGAACCCTCCGTCCCATCCCAGCGCCCCAGCTTCCCCGACGTTGAAAAAGGAGATTCGGCCGGGCGAGAAGGGGCCTGAGGCCAAGGCGAGGTCCTTTCTGAGGCAGATGAAGGGCAGGGCTACGAGGTTCAGTGACTGGAGAGCGTATCGGACTGAAGTTCAGCACTCCGACATGAATCCATAACTCAGCCTGATCCCAGCGGTCTGTCCATGCATGACTGCAGAACGGCACTGGAGGGGACAAAGAAAGCACGGCAAGCAGAAAGTGAAGCAAAGAGGTGTAACGTTCGATGTTCTGCCAATCAAGTATGGGGAAAGAAACTCGCATCAACCAATCATCGAAAGGACGTACTCTTTTGGCGGGAGGATCTGCAAATTATCAGGGAAAGAAGGGAGACATCGGAATAGAGAAAGGGGGAAAGAGTGGAAACCAAAGAAGGGAAGAGAGAAGCCTGGGAAAAAGAGGAAAAACAGACAGAGGACTGGGAAGAGTGGTGGTTTGCATGCACTGCTTAGCGTAAGGAAAAGCTGGGCTCAGCGGCATCGAGATTCGAGGGTGAGTCATGACTCGTCAAGGGTTGGGTCCAACGTGGGGTCTTTGCTTTTTTGTGCTCTACTTCACCCGACCTTTGCGTTGAAGATAGCCTCGGAGATGCTTTCGGTGCGACGGGATCCAGAAAGATTTGGTCAGTACGCCGCCAGCTGAACCAATTCCTCTCCGAAAAACAGACTCACAAGCCAGCGCCGATAGACTTGCCGCCAAAGAATCGACCGTTCAGGCCTTGCAAGGCTCGACTTGCTGCCTGCACGTCACCGAACTTGACGTATATGTCGCCGAGCGACTCTCGTTCGACATGGATGCGCTCAACCGGGCCGTACTGGCGCTCACACTCGGCCTTGACGTCGTCGGCCAGGTCTTTGTCCCAATCACGCTCCGTCTCCCTGTGAGATCAAAGACGAATGTTGTCAGAATGTCACGCTGGCAGTGGACGGAATCTGAGCGCAATCACTCACTCTGCCGGATCGAACATGTTGGTAAGCTGCAGAGTCCTGGACATCGCTGCAGGGATCGAGGCTGGTCGAAGCCTGTGGAAGGAAAAGTCGAGGTGAGCTAACGGGGCTCCTCACTATGAATATGTCCCCTATACTCACTGCTCAGCAGGGCGCTCAGGTTCCGGAGCTGGTACGCGCGCGAGTTTCTGCATCAAAGCAGCGCGAGCGCTGGCGTCCAAACGACCTGAGGAAGGAGCAGAAACGGCACGATCAATGAACGATCCAACAATGTGCAGAACGCTGTGAAATTCTCACCTCCACCGCCTTCATCGAACGACGACAACGATTGAGGTTCGTGTCCGCCGTCGTTCCGAGCACCAAGCATCATTGTGTTCGCACTGGTGGCAGAAGGCGCGGAAGGGCCGGCTCCGGAACCTCGTGCGTTGACATTTCCGACGCGAATCTAAGTGGAGGCAGATGGAAGATCAGTGAATGCGCAGACCCCCTGACAAGAAGCCGGACACTTACAGGTCGCCCTGCCAACACGAATCCGTCCATTTGTGCAAGAGCCTTCTGGGCATCGGGAGGGTTGCGAAACCTGTAAGTGGGTGGGTAAAAGGAAGGGTTCAATACTTCATAAAAGAAATGCACCAGCTGCGTTCCTTACTCACTGTACGAAGGCGAAACCCTTGCTCTTGCCCGTTCCAGGCTCGCGGTGCAAATCGACGTATTCGACCTCTCCGAAAGGATCAAACACAGTCTTGACGTCTTCTGCAGTCAACTTGAAATGGAGACTGCCGACATACAGTCGGGCCGCGGTGTTGATGTTTTGAGAAAGGATCTGAGCTCCCTGTGGAACAACGGGACCGACACCAAGATGGATCGGCCCTCCCGTCACGGACATTCCGGGGACGCCGATGAGGGCCGGGTTGAGGATTGGTACTCCTGCTCCGGGAAGGTTGGGTCGGAAGATAACGTCGTTGTTGCCACTGTCAGCTCGGTTCCGGGCAGCATCTGAGGGTTGGACGAGGATGGGAATACCAAAGAGCAGTTGTCCGCTGAGTCCAAGGGCCTTAGCCACAAGTTCACGAGAAGCCAACTCCACATATCCTATCCTGTAAGTGGAGAGCATAGAGTCAGGGTCGAGCAACGCGTTGCAACAAGGTGGTGGATATGTTTAACGTACCCTTTGCTCCGCTTGGTGATCTTGTCCATGACAATGCAGACATCCTTCACGGTGCCCTCGCCGAGGTGGCCCTCAAGGAATTCGCCAAGGTCTCGCTGTACAAGCCTCGCCGCGAGCTGGGAGCAGAAAATGGAGCGATCCTCATAGTCGTCAGCCTCTGCCTGCGTCGACGGACGGAAACGGGGCGCAGCTGGAGAAGGTGAGCGACGACGAGACGAGACGCGAGGCTCGTGCGGTTCTTCCCTTCGAATGCTTGAACGACGCGAATCAGAATCGCGTCTGTCGTAACGGTCATGATCCCGGTACGTTCGTCGATCCCGTTCGCGTTCTCGTTCTCGCTCATATTCACGATCACGAGTGGATCGCCGTGGCTCATCGTCTTGATGGCGGCTGCGACGGTAGGATCGCTCACTTGTGCCTCTGGGGTCAACGTCTTCCATCTCATCTTCGTCATCCATGTCTCTTGCTCCACGACGCCGGCGACGACGCTCTTCTCTGGTTTCCTCCACCTCTCGCTCAGGGCTGGACCAATCTTTCCCGCGCCGGCTGTCAGGGCTGCGCTCGCTGACGATACTTGGAGTGCGACCCCGGCGCGGCGGAGGCGATGCGGAGCGTGACCGGTCCGAGGGAGTGAAGGAGCGCATCCGTCCCTTTCCCGAAGACCGCCGTCCAAGAGATCCACTTTGAGCCCGCCTGAAGGGGAGGAAGCGAAGACATTGATCAGTGTCGATACAAATGGGACCAAGGTCAGTGCCTGATCAGTCAACAAGGACACTCACTTCCGCAATTGCTGCGCCAGTTCGCGTTCGCGGTCTTGGTCGCGCGAGGACGACGCGGGCTCGCGGTCGTAGCTGTCCGCCCGGGAGCGCGGGGACATGGATGCTGAGGGCGACCGTGCGCGGCCATTGCGATAGGAGCGTTCCGACATGCTGTTGTTGGGAGAGTAAGAGATGTGGATGTATGCGCTTTCGGATGGATGGATGGGTTGCAGTGAGAAAGTTGGCACTTGTTGGCATGCAATTCATTCGGTCGACTCACCCACTGACTGCATCAGCCAAACGGTCGCTCTGAAAAGCACGTGACTGCGACGCGTCCAGCCAACCTCGAGACACACTCGACCAACACCAGGGCCCATCTGCTCGCAATCGCATACATCCAGCATGGACTTCACTCACTCGCTGCCGCACAGCTCGAGCTCGTGTCTCTGCTTCTCGCCAGGCTCCACCTTCTTGGCGTACACAGCAGGCACACCTTCGAACACTGTCATCGTCTGTCGCAGCGACACTCTCCAAGTCGCATCTCAATGGACATTTGACGAATATGACATCCAACAGCTCCAATGGTCAGACGATGGTCTCTTCCTTCACGCCACCAACACCCTGTTCGGTATTGTCTTTGTGCTCTCGCCAGATCCGCAGCGACAGGCCAGCGATCAATCCGATGATCGTCAAGGATGGCTGGCCCGTCTCGAGGCAGGGTACGAAGGCATCGCTACTGCAGCATGGGCACCCTCGGTCGGACCACCTACCATCCTCACATTTTCTTTGCATCAGGCATGTGTTCTCTTGCTTCGGGCCCACACCCAGAATCCCTGCCCCTTCCTGACTGCATTTTTGCCATGACTTTCAGCTACGTTTCACGGCGTATGACCTTGCAAATCAAGGGGTGACAGTCTACGAGAATCCCAAAAAGGCCAAAAGTGAGCCCGACATGGATGTCCTGGCTCCCGAGCTCTCAGTGTTTGCTGAACGTGGCCTCGTCGTGACCTCTAGTACTGCGTGCTATCAAGCTTCCTGAAGTCTTCGCCGTTCTGGAGATACACAACGAGACCGACCAGATCAGCATTTATGGATACAAGCCTCATTCGGGCCTGCGACCTTCTAAAGATGAGCCCAGCGGCTGGTTGCTTGACCATGTGAGTGTCACGCTTCAACAGAGGGGTATATAATGACTTCTCACTGACCGCACTCGCTCGCAAAAGTCTTTCCCGATCACCACCAACGACGCCTCAGAGGTACTATGGTCCCCAGACGGAAATCATTTCGCTGTTACTGAAAGCATCTTGGAGGTATGGCTCAGGCGGACGAAGACCTACGCACATTTCAGCATCGCTGAAAGTCGTGTTCTTATTGATCACAGTACAAACTTGTCGTCTATACCTCGAGCGGAGTGCTTCGCGCCACCTTGGCCGGAGAAGGATTCGAAAATCCTGAGATCGTCGTGACGCATCCCTCGCTGGCAGGTTCTAAAGGTTCAAGAACGACAGCAATCAAGAATCGGACAGCCAAAGGCAAGAACAGGGACTCTGGTGAGGAAGTAGCGACGGCTGTTGGCGGACTCGGCATCCGGTGCATGTCGTGGAGTCCATCCGGTCAAATGCTCGCAGTCGGAGGCTACGATGAGAAGGTGAGTAGCGTCTGCACATAGTTGGGAGCAACATAGACCTGATTTCCTCTGCTGCTTCATCAGATCCGAGTACTCGAAGCTACATCCTGGCGCCTATGGTCAACCATTGACGTGACACCTCGCGTCATCAGTCAAGATGGAACGGAGAGTGATCCTGGATATATCGAGCTGGTGAGAATAAGGCATTGCACCGCAGCAGGATTCGCTTTGCTTATCGTTGTGTACGCGTAGTGTGCGTTCAGAGAGCCTGCCGGCTGGCTAGCTCAGGTCGAGGGGCAAGGCATTATAGAATGTGAGTTCTGACCGAGCAGAAAGCACTCACAGGTTCTGACCGCGCCTCTATACCTCTCTATCAGATCAATCGACAAGTTTGCCCCTGAGCCCTCCGCATGTACGACCAGACTTTACAAAGCCAAATCCGAAGGTAGGAATCGCATGGATGGACCTCAACGAAGACGAGACCATGCTGGCATGTCGGAATGGTGAGCAAAGCAGCGTTGACCTCGTGGAAATAGCTAGACCTCTGACGAACTTCTTCCGTGCTGTAGAGGCACTACCTTCCACGGTATTTATCTATCATCTACCTCGAGCTCCCGCGGGAAGCATCACCGATACCGCCCGGTCACGACCTCAGCCGCGCTTAATCGCCCTCCTCGTACAGGCTGCGCCGATTAAAAGCATCGTTTGGCGACCTCGCCATTACGCAAGCCTGTATCTGTGTTGTGGAGGGCCCGCAGTCTACTCGTGGAAGGCTACTGCGAGTGGGACGGATGCGGAAGTCAACGCCAGCGACACGGCGTCAAACGACAAGGCAGAATTGGACGGCAGCGACATCGTTCACCGTGCGGAGTGCATAGCGGTGCCATCAGGTGAGTCACTGTCCGTAGCTCATCGTACTTACACCGAGTGATACCATCTGACCGCTCAATGCTCGTCGGCGCCTGCAGAAGAGCCTTTCAGTGCGAACGAGGTCAGATGGTCCCCGGACGGGCGCAAGCTATTGGTCATCGACAACGGCACTTTTTGCTGTGCGATCGACGTCGCCAGTCAGCAATGAACCTCTTCCATGCGACTGTCGCATGGACTTGCGTTGCATCACCGTCCGGAGTCGAGTAACCAGCCTGAACGCCTGAATATTATTAAATGCCTACGCAACTTCAAGCTGGAACGTTCCTTTTGCCCTGAATCTTACAGTTACTCACCCGCCGCCCGCCGCCCGCCACATGCTGCTGTCCTTGATTGGCTATTTGACCCATCCGACGCCTCTCGCGAATGGAAGAAGACGGCGTGGACTCAGTGGAGAAACCCGAGCATCGCATACGCGACGCAAATCTCAAATCTTCCAAACGCGCGCACAGCTCACTTGCCCCGCCTCCCGAACGTTTCGTGCCGCCGTCTGTTCGCGTTGCTCGGGACGAGTTCCCCTGCTGTGCCAGGGGGGGTCGTGTTCTGAGTCGGTGTACACGTGCTCCCCCCCAATTTCGCCTTCGCTTGAGGACGCCGCAAGCAGCCGCTGGTCAACGACGCTCACAAGCTCAACCACCACGTCGCCCCTAACGCCTGACGCCTGACGTACACGCTCGTTGTGGAGAGTTTCAAGAAGGCTTCGGACCTCGGGAAGCTGTTCGAACACTGACTGCTTGCTTGACCGGGGAGCACTATGCCAGTGCCGCTGCTGTGTGAGGCAAGGCACTTAGCCTTGATTCATCCAACCTTTCCGAAGCCCTGCCTCTCTAGTCAAGCGTCAACCCGGGGTCATGCCCTTGCGGGATGCTCACGGTAGTTCTAGCTCCACTGGGAGGCGCCAGGGTATAAATACATCTGGTCACGCGTCGAGCGATGCTACTAGTCTGAAGCTGACCCTCCACCCTCCCCGCTGACCCTTCCAAGTCTCCTTCGCATCCAGTCTCAACATCCTCCTCACAATGCACTTCCGTACCCTCCTCGCCTCCCTCCTCGCCGCCTCGGCCGCCCACGCCGCGGTGAACAACCAGATCTACCTCATCCGTCACGGCGAGAAGGTCTCCGACAGCTCGGTCGGTCTCTCGTCCACGGGCCAGCAGCGCGCCCAGTGCCTGCGCAACGTGTTTGGCCGTGGCAGCGGGTACAACATCGGCAAGATCTTCGCTCAGGCTTACAATAGTGATGGATCTCGGAACCGGCCTTACCAGACTGTGTTGCCCTTGGCCCAGGACCTTGGGCTCACTGTTGACACCAGCTGCGGTGAGTCCCTCGATTCTCTCTGGGTCTTAACTTTCAGGCGAAGATTCATTGGATGACTGACACCCTGAACCGTTCCGTTCTCCTGGCACTGCCTTGATTGAACAGACCGTGATGACAGTGAGTTCATCGCGCTTAACAGATTGGATATTCGCCCTGACTCAACATCGACCTTCTTCTTTTGTCCGATCCAGTCAACTGCGTGCACGACGCCATCCACGCCTTTGCCTCCAGGTCCAGCGCTGACATTCTCGTCTGCTGGGAGCACGACCAGCTCGAGAACATTGGAAGCTCGAGTGAGTTTATCTCTCCCCATCCTCTAACTTTTTTCGAAGCCTTGTTTGTGGGGCTCACCTTCGTCCCTCCTTCCCCGTGTTCAACAGTCGGTCAAGGCTTCAGCTACCCCAGCAGCCACTTCGACCTCATCTACCACGTAAGCTTCCAAAGGGCTCCCCGTGGCCTTCTCATTCACTCGCCAAGACTGACCTTCTGATGCTTTTGTGGATCATCTTGCAGGAGAACAACGGCGCCCTCACCTCCAACTCTCCCTACAGGTACGTGTATGCGCGATTTCGCTCCTCGATTGTTACAGACGGCAAGACTGACCAGCCGCTTTCCCACACTACCCATGTTACCAGCGAGAGGTGCCCTGGCCTCGATGTCTAGACTGCATCGAGCCTCAAAAACGAACTTTACGAACTCTGTTCCTGATCCTCTATATATTTGAATCGAAACGAAACGAAACCGACCTTGATCCTCCTTGAATACCCTTGCGCAGGAGCGCCTCTCTCCGTGCGATCTTCGCCTGAGCGACAGACAAGATGTGCCAACTATTTGGAAATGTATTGATGAGTATTGAAAAATGATGCGCCTTACTTGACAGGATCAACGTCCATCTTCGAACCTCCGACCGACATGGTCCCCGTAACCTCACCAGTCCGGTCCATCCCTTCGCCCCGATGTACGCTCAAGCGACAATCGTCCCCACCAGAGAAAAGCATCTTCCCAGACGCATCCCAGTCCATCGCCAGCACCTTGCTCTTCGTCGACGCCGCGCCGGCCGCTGACTTTGATGTGGGCGCAGCAGCAGGTCGTGCGAGGGCAAAGAGGGCCGTTCGCGGGCTGCGGGTGTCCCACAGCTTGAGAGAACCGTCGTGTGAGCCGGTGGCGAAGAGGTTGCCATTGGTTGGATGGGTCCGGAGCACGGAGACGGGCCCGGAGTGAGCGCCTGGCAAGACCAGTGTCGGGGTCGCGACGTCTGTAAGACGTAGGGCAAGGAGAGATGAGTCTGTCTTGTTTCCTGGACACAAGGGATACGCGACGCGTCAATTCGGAAGGTACCTTCGCAGAAAACTCACCACTTCGCATGTCCCAGATGGCCGACGATCGATCCATGTGACCGGTGAGCAGGATCGTGGAGGTAGACGAGGCTCCTTGAAGCTGGTCCATTGTCAGAAGTACCTTGTCGCATGACTGTTGAAAATAGAGATACGCTGTGAGCTGAAAGACTAAACAATGTACCTAAGACATGTCCACAAGCAGTCCCTCACCTTGCTCGCTACACTTCGTCCACCAACAGTCAAGTCCCACTCCTTGACTGCACCGTCCCAGCCACTGCTAAAGGCAGTCCATTGCCCGGATGCATTCGATGCGACGTCGTTTGCGAATATGGCCCGTGCAACTTTACTGTTGGGACCTGCCACGCGCGTGGTCGCTGCGCTGCTAAGCACGCCCAGCGACGAGGTGATAGCCACATGAGACATGACCTGGAGGGGCTCCCTGGTGAGAGCCGAGGCAGCCGCCTTGGTCCGAGCGAGGGTACGCCGCTTCTTGCGGTGTGCGGAGCGTTTGGCACCAGCATCGGCGTTATCCTCATTGTCGTCATCCTCCACGTCTTCATCTTCATCTTCCGGATCGGGTTGGCCGACAAAGTAGGCTGATGCGGCATTGGCCTCATCGTTGGCTGAAGGGTTCGCGGCCCAGAGGGAGACGGTACCGTCCCATGCTGCGGCAAGGATATGGTCGCCGTCGGTGGTTGTGTGGAGAGAAGAGAGGGGAGAGGATGTTAAGCTGGCGGGACCTGTCCAAAGTGGTCTGGGCTTGCCAACGTTTGCTGATGCTCCGTTTGCGGCCCCGTTGGCAGGATTATGAGATTGAAGAGCGGCTGTGGGAACGCTCCAAGCGCGAATGACACCGTCCATGCCAGCAGTCGCAAAGTGAGCTGAACCTTGGTCTGAGCTCGAGGTCCAGACTGCGTCGACGAGAGACGGGTTGAGCGAGCCGGCGGCTGAGGAGGATGTGTTATAGGTGAGAAGAGGCTCTTCAACATTGGCGTGGGACCAGACCCGAATGGCGCCGTCGTAGCTGGCCGTCAAGAGCAGCGCGGCCGAGGAAGAGCTCCGACCAGCGGGGAAGAAGGCAGCAGCGCCCCGCGCATCAACACTGGCAACCCAGTCATCGTGTTCGAATGCGCCTTCGTACTTGGGTGGGAGCGTGCTGGGGACATAGAGCAAGTCGAGTGTGGACTCAGCGTCCTTGCCAGCGGACTCGAGGTACTCGGCGAGCGATGTCCTGAGCAGCTGGCCGTCGACGATGAAGTCCAGCGGCGTCGGAGTCGTCGGGCTAAGGATCCGATTGACGAGCGTCGACAGATGACTGCGACGCCAGGAGACCGGGACCATGTACGGGGCCAGGGGGATGGCAAGAGAAGCGTGCGTCGTCCGCAGCAGCACCGGCACCGAAGCCGTCGTAGCCCCGTCCGCCGCCGTGCTCCCCGCCGCCACCGTTGCCGGAGCCGGAGCCGTGACTATGGAAGCTGAGGGTCCCGACATCTTCCTGTATGAATCTGTATGGGCACGGAGTACGGAGTAAAAGGTGAAGGTCGTCCCACTGCACATCGGGGACGAGGTCAGGATTCAGGAAGATTTTTTTGTGAGAGTGCCGGTGTGAGTTTATCCGCGAAGTTTATCCGAGGATGCGTCGCGTCGCGTGGCGCGTGCCTCGCTGTTTACGTGTGTGCGCGCCTGGGTGTTGTTCTTTTCTCGCCACTTCTTCCACGCTTCCACGCTTCCACGCTTCCACTGACATCGGAAAGGAACAGAAAGTGAATAATGACTTCGACGTCCTCGCTCGGCGCGTCGTCTGCGCTCTCTGCCACGCATGCCGCCGTATTCTTCACTTCGTTCCGTGCCCGTCTCGCCACTCTGGAACAGCAGATCCAAGCGGCGTCCTCACCCACACAGACACCCCAACTCGTACAGGAACTCGCAGATACACGCAAGGCTCTCCTCGACGAGACCGCACTTATTCCGCCCAGAGATAGAGAAGGGCACGAACGCTTGTTGCGAGAGCTCTCCGAGAAACTGGCCGCCAAGTCAAGAGAGCTGACCGCTTCTGCCTCGGACAATTCGACGCAGACGACTTCGAAAACGGGATCTGACGCTCCCCAGCCGAAGGCCCGGTTTGCCTTCAAGAGGAATCCCGCCAAGGCCCCTACGCCTTCTGCGACCAAGTCAGAACCAGTCGGAAATGTCAATGGAGTGCAGACGAATGCGACTACCTTGGCTGAGCCACCTACTGCCTCCTCTGCAACTCCACCTTCAGCATCATCGTCCGACCTTCGCCTCGAGAATCAATCAGCCCGCATCCTCGACCTCCGCAAAGATGCAAACACCCGCGAGCTCCTCACCATCCAGATCCGATCCCTCTCCGACTGCATCGTCATCGTTCCGCCACTGCAAGGAAGTCTCATGGTGCACGACTGTGTGCGATGTTTGATCGTCGTTGGAAAGTGCAGACAGGTGAGCGAGAGAGCTCACTGACATCCGTTTCTCCCTTTTGACGATAACTCATATCTCTTCCGTCTTCCTTGTCAGTACCGCATGCACGACACGACGGATTCTACTATCGTCCTGAACGACTGTCTGACAGGAGCAACTGTCGAAAATTGCCACCGGATCCTCTTTGCGTCCTCCCTGTCGGCCCCTTCCTCGGATACCCCTCCAACTCGCTTCGCAGTCCAAGACTTCGACCATGTCAGCAGTATCACGGAGTCGCCTCATTGGAGGTGGCTGTCCTACCAGGATGAGCAACAGTCGAAGGACGCGCAGCTGCAATCGGCTGTCAGCGAGATCCTCGCCCCACCTTCAGAAGCAGAATCAGAATCAGAATCGGCTGAGCGGCTTCGACCACAAGTTCTTGCAGCCTTGCAGGACAGGATCTCCATGCTCTTTCCGTGATAACAGCAACATTATTATACCCAATCATCAGGCAAAAGTACAAACATCCGTCACACTGCTGCATTCGTCCAAACAAGGAGAACCTGACGATAATATGTAACTAAAAGGGATATCATGTACTAGGATTTCATGCCATCTCAGCAAGCGCAGCGACTCAATGGCCCAGCTTGCTATAGCTCGGTGGTGAAAGTCGAGCCTTCACTTCCCTGAGAATGTACAGTGGGAAGCTGCTCACTGCCACAATCACCACTGTCTTCCAGAGGAACCGGGTCGTAAGCACAAAGTTGAGGTCTGTTTGGGATAATATCAAAGGAGGAGAAATCGTCAGTTCTTCCCGCTCGTGAACGTGTCCGCAGGATCCAGCGAAAATGGTTATTTTTTGCCCACTCACCGAAGAATTCGGGCAAGAAAGCGATACTGATGCAGTAGAAGAAGAGAGTAGCGATCTCTGAAACGAACATGTAGATGTGCCTGTATCACATACACAAGGACATACTATCAGTAACCCATTCCAATGGACACGTTACCAGGAAAAGAACGGGAAACACATACCAAGTCGTGATTTCCAGCGCAACCATGATGAGCTCGTTCAAAACGAGTGCCGTGAAGGAGATACTGACGATGTTCAGGAACTCGTTCTCGAAAAGGAGCAAGCTGAGGATCATGATCGCCCCGCCTTGGTAGATACTGATCATCAGCCACTCGGTGAAGGTCTTGGCGCTGAGACTCCGTCCCTGTAGAAAGGAAAGCGAAGTTGGGAAAGTGGAATGAGCCGCAAGGTAAGCTTCCAAATATCGGTCCCCCCGAACTCACCATCGTCAACTCCTTGTAAAGTTCAGGGTATAGCAGCGCCAAGTCTTCGCTAACATCCCGGTCCAGAACCAAACTGAACACAGGCGCCATGGTATACACCGTCGCATAGCCAACCATCAACCATCCCTGATAGAGCGCAATGGGCGCAAAGTAAAAAATCGCCGAAAACACAGCCTGGATGATCGATATAATCAACCCGCGATGGATGACGAACTGGGCGAGCTTGGCCGAACGCTTGTACGAGTTCCGCCCATGCCAGACGAGCAGCTTCGTCAGGTAGCTGAACTGGTTGATCGAGAAGTCGGCAGCGAGGGAGGCCTGCTTGCCTTCCTTGCCCACGATGCCGATGCCCACGTCCGCAGCTTGGATCATGGACACGTCATTGCCTCCATCGCCAATGCAGCACACGCGCTTCTTGGTGTATGCGCGAATGATCTTCGCCACGTCGGCCTTTTGCGTCGGACTGCATCGACAGGCGACGACGGCCGACAACTGCGTCGCGAGCTCGATGAAAGCCGTCTGGTAGTGGTCCAAGCAGAGTTGGAGCGACTCGCCGTCGATGACGAGGCAGCAGTCCAGCTTGGACCGGAGGAAGTCAATCGTGTCCTGTGCCGCTTCGACCGTCTTGAGCTTGGCGACCTGATGCACATACTGGTTCCGAGCAACCAGCTTACTCGAGATAGCGATACACGTAGCCGTCTCGATCTTGTCACCAGTCAGCATCCACACCTTGATGCCGGCGTTCCGGAGGAGCTCGAGGGTCGTCTTGACGTCTTCCTGTAGCTTGTCTTCGACACCCGTCAGTCCCAACAGCTCAAGCTGGTGCTCGAGATGCTCCGCAACGGCTTGGTTCATCGCCTCATTCCGATTGTCGACCTGAATACGAGCCGCCTTGTACGCTCGCTCGAAAGCGCCGTACGACTGTTCGGTAAGACGCTTGCGCGCAACAACGAGCGTTCGAAGTCCCTCTCGCGCCATATTGCCGCACTCTTCCTCCAGCCAGTCATTTTGAGCGACAATCCGGGCCATGACGACGTCGGCTCCCTTCTGGTAGAACATAAGTTCACCCGTCATTCGCTCCCGGATGACAATGCCCATCCGCTTCGATTCCGAAGTGAAAGGGAAGACCTCCAGGATGTCGAACGAGAGCACAGTCCCGTCTGTCGCCCGCAGACTCATCGACGTCCGATCACGCGCAATCAGCGCCAGACCGACCGATTCCGTCCAACGTACGATGGCGACCTCATCAGGACTGCTGGCCTGGTATGTCACCGTGCCATCGTCGTTCTTGATCGGGGTGACGTTGTGGCAGAGGGCGAGGGCGAGGACGACGTCCTTGACACGGGAACTCATGTCGCGTCTGCCCCGTCCGCCTATCACGGCGCCAGCTGTGGCCAACAAGGCCTGTCCGCCCTGCAAAGGAGGAGGGCTCTTCGTTCCGTCCCGGGCTCCCGCACCGAACTGTTCCGCAATGGCAATTGACAGCTGAGTCGCGACCTCGTCCATACTGTCCCACGAGTAGCTCATCGTGCCCATGTGCAGCTTCTTGAGCTCCATCTCATTTTGCGTCAACGTTCCCGTCTTGTCGCTGAGTAGATACTCGATCCGACCAAGTTCTTCGGGAAGCGTGCTCGTTCGGACAATAGTGCCCGGAATCTCCTCGTCGGACATGATCTGCCTTGCGTAGACCGTCTTGCCCATGTCGAGGTTGACACGCAAGCTGATGGGGATGATGGACGAGAACAGAATCAAGAAGCGGAAGATGTAAACCCACCATTCGCCCCGGAAGCCGTTCAGGGCTACCAGACCAACGGAGAGCGCGAACGTGACCGCACAGAGAATCTTGGATAACCTGTTAATCTCCAGATCAAGAAGGCCGACCTTGGTCTCGGGGTGAGAGGTATTCATCACTGCGCGAGTTTCCTTGCCGGTGTAGACAACGCAGCCGATAGCGTTGCCCGCCGCCAGGACCGTGTTGGCCCACAAGACGTTTTCGGCCGTCAGCGGGACGACATGGGGCTGTTGGCTCAGCGCGATAACCTGTTGAGAAGGGCGCGATCCAGAGAACTCGGCCGCACCGTCCAAAAGGTCACCCACAGCGGGAGTGATTGGAGCACTAGGGCCGTCCAGATCCGGATGCAGCGTGAAATTGCCGAGGAAGGTGTGGATATCCTTGATAGGTGGTCCCGCAAAGACAGAAGCGCGCGCGCCCAGCTGGACAAGATCATCCTCGCTCATCTGCTGGGTGACGTCCACAGCAACACGAAGCTTCCAATCCGTCTCACCGTCGAGCTGATCAGTCCTGACGAAGCAAGTCCCCGAACCGCCCAGCTCGACTTTTTCCTCGTCCTCCTCCCGCGCGGCAGTGATAGCCGACTTGGACATGGAGTCCTTGCGCTCGTGACTGGGTCTGGCACTATCCGGCTCGTCATCGTCATCCAGTACGAAGATGCTTTGCTCCTCTGGCCGAGCCTGTTCGCCGGTAGAAGCAGGCGCCTCGCTGTCGCCGCCTGTGGTCCGCAGCAGGACCATGTCGGCCGGCACACGCTGATTCTTTTCCAAGAAGACGAGATCTCCGACTCTCAACCGGCTCGAGGGTACTGTAACCATGGCAGAGCCTCGACCGCCCTGTTGTTCCAAATCGGCAAAGGCGCGTTTCCGGCTGGCCGAGTTTCCCGATCGGCCGATGATACCTGCAGCTTCCGAAGCGGGAACGAGAAGCTTGTAGGGAGCACTATTACTCTCTACGTCTCGCTTGAAGCGGGTATAATCATCGTACCCCTCCTTTCCGATGGTGACGCAGAGTACGAAGGCCAGCGGCGCAATGTAGGTCGCGATGAAGCCGATCTTGAGGGCAGGAATGAACTGGCTCAGGGCGACGAGGAGGAAGTAGAGGTTGAAGAAGAACTTGAACTGTTCGTAGAGGACGAGGGGAAGGAAGGAGGCGACGTTGTACTTTTGGTTCCGGACCACATTGGCCGGATACTTGGATCGGATGCGCTCTGGAGAGTAAGAAGAAGACAAGCCGGGGTGTCAGA
Organism: Tilletia caries; assembly: GCA_032718865.1. Lineage (NCBI taxonomy): Eukaryota > Fungi > Basidiomycota > Exobasidiomycetes > Tilletiales > Tilletiaceae > Tilletia > Tilletia caries. The sequence continues at coordinate 395,398 of JALUTQ010000046.1, read as the reverse complement.
CTGCCTGCGATCTACGCGTTGCGAGGCATGCTCTGAGGCTCACCTGGATCCGCAAACGTGACCGTCCTGCTCGCATCCTTCACCTCCCGCCCTCGACGTTTGAAAAAGGACCAACCCAGAGCCGAAGAATGCGTTCGTGCGTGCTGTGACGCTTTGCCCTTCCCCCTGCTTTTGGCCCAGGCAGCATCGACACCTCCCGCGTCCCGACTGGGTCCCGCCTCGTCCACGCCCCAATCATGCTCGTCCTCATCATGATCGTCGACATCGAGTAGACGTTGCTGTTCGTGTTCGTGATCCTGTGAGGCGGTGCGAGCGGAGCGGGAGGGGCGCGCTCGAAAGCCCGCAGGCGCTGCGTCACGCGAGGAGGACGAGGAGGACGAGGATGCGCCGGGTTGGGGAGCCATACCGACGGGTCGGAGGGGTACGGTGTCGGAGTAGTGGTCGGGGTCGGCGCTGTGTCCACCGCGGTCCATGCGACTACTTGTTCTCCCTGTTCGGCAAGGTTCCTATTCTCAGAGATCGGAGGCCTTGCGCTGAAACGTTCCTGGGGTCGTGAAGCGTGAAGGTCGACTCGACTCCACCTCAGTGCTCAGGCTCAGGATCCTGGACAGGGAAGGAGCAGGTCTCCACTACTGGGTGGGTATACGAATGTAAGAAGGCGATGACTCTGGACGGTCCGGCAGATGGTCGTTGGGGATGCAGGCAAAGTGATCCATGCACACCCCCTTGTCTTCCCCCCCTTCCTCACACAACTGTCCGCAGTACATAAATACATACATAGAACACAACAACGACCTCCTTGCCTTGCTCGCGCTTCCTAGTGTACGGTGCATTGCCTGACCATGCCGCTCACTCCCGACTCCGAGCTCAAGCTCGCCTTCGACCCGGCGCTGATCCCCGCCTCCGTCCATGAGCTCGTCGGAACAACACTGGCTCTGCGTCCCCTGGCCTCAGACGACTACACACGCGGACATCTCCAAGTGCTCACGATCCTTACGACGACCCCTGACGTCGGCGCCGAGGCATGGACGGAGCGCTTCGAGGCCCTCAAGCGTGTGCAGGACACCTACTTCCCCATCGTGATCCTCGACAGGGACACCGACCGCATCGTGGCTGTTGGCACCCTCGTTCTTGAGTTCAAGTTTATCCGCGGGCTGGGCAAGGCAGGTCACATCGAAGACATCGCGGTGGACCCGAACGTGCAGGGCAAAGGGCTGGGAAAGAAGGTCATTGCTGCTTTGACTGCCATCAGCGAAGGACTCGGCGCGTACAAGGTGTTCCTTGACTGTAGCGAGTCGAACCAACGTGAGTTACCTGAACTGGGAAGCAAGCCAGATTGGAATCGCTCTTCTGGAAGGGCTGACGGCCTGGACCTCCTCTCCGCTCACTACTACTTCGTCCGCCGCCTTTCGTCTCGCCAGCATTCTACGAGAAATGCGGGTGAGTTACGAGATGATGATGGTCACGTCTAACCCGACACCTCGAACCGAGCGCGTGGATTTTGTGCTAACGGGCTTCTTACTTCTTCTTGCCATCCTTTCTCCCTAATGTTCTCTTGCATTTCTCCTCGGTCACAGCTACAAGCTTGCCGGTGTCCAGATGGTGGGTCTTGCCTCACACGAAAGGCGTCGTCCAGGTTTCGTGTGCTATGCTGACATCCTTGTGCTGTGTCTGCAGTCGAAGTATGCTCCGACCGCTGCACCAAAGTAGCACTGATCGCCGACCCTTCCGCGGAGCTTCGAGCCGCTTGCCGCGAGAGCTGAAGTGTGTGGCCTGCCAGGAGCAGTATTACCTACATCGGAAGACTCCTGCGAGCCAGCAACGGGCGGCGGCGGCGAAGATGTGAAGGAAGAAGGCGCAGTGGCGAGTCGAGACAGATCAATCAATGTCTTCTGATGCCTGATCGCGCTTTTGTTTCACATACGCGAGCATAGTCTTCTCTCCCAGATGTGGGTTCTCGGCGCTGCAATTCGATCAAATGCTTTTGAAAGGGAGGAAGTGGTGAATGGGATTGCGAAAACGGAAAGGTCTCATTAGCGGTGCTCTCCGTAAGGGAGGAGAGATCAATGGTCAATCGCGAACCCTGTCGCAGCCCCTGGATCCCAGCTGATGCGACGTTCAAGCCTCTTCGCGCTTGATGCGAAGGACATCCCCGTACTCGTTCCCACCGATTGATCGAGAGTTGTGAGAGTATTCCTCACGCTTCACCGAGTAGATCGAGCGCGCGATGAAACGTACGAGCGACGGAGTGTCGACTACGTCCCGTTTCTTGGACGCGGGAGGATAGGACGCGGGAGGATAATACGCGGGTGCGGCGGGATAATACGCGGGTGCGGCGGGATAATACGCGGGCGCGGTCGGTTGTTGATCGTGGGGAAGGGCGTGACCGAAAATGGTGCCCCCCACGGCGGAGCCGACGATCCATCCCCAAGGCTTGCTGTTCTTGACGTCCTCCTCGGCTGTTTTAGCCGCAGCTTCAACGGGCTTGGCCGCAGTCTTGCCCGAGCCGAAGGGCCATCGCCATCGCCAACCCCCTTTTTTAACCGCAGCTTCACCGGCGTTGACCACAGCTTCACCTTCCTTGGCCGCAGCTTCACCGGCGTTGACCACAGCTTCACCTTCCTTGGCCGCAACTTCAGCGGCCTTGGCCGCAGCTTCTGCTCCTCCTCCCCGCTTCATGCGAAGTGTGTCCGCGTAGTCGTTCCCACCGATTAATCGAGAGCTGCGAGAGTGGTGGAGGGAGAGTTGGTCGAAAATGCCGTCCGCCGGGACGGCGACGGCCCGCTCTTGGAACTTCGACATCTCGATGGCTAGAGGGTTGGATTGAGAAGACACAGCAATCATTAGTACAGCTCTCTGATGAACGACATCAGTCGACATGGCAAGTTTGACACTCACCATTGGGTAGCGGCACAGGCGCAGCCTGGGCCACGAAAGCCATCGCAGCGATCGTGAGTAGGGCGGTGGCTGGTTTCATCATTGAGGCTTGAGGCTTGAGGCTTGAGCGTTGAGCGTTGAGCGTTGAGCGTTGAGCGTTGAGCGTTGAGCTGAAGTGGCAAGTAAGGAGGAGAAAGGAAATATGAAGTGATGTGATACAGACCAGCTGCACCTGAGAAGAGGAGGAAGAGAAGAAAGTTGTTGGGATGAGGGCTACTCTGAGGTCAAGTCCGGCGGATTCCTCCTCCTTTTATAGCTTTCATCGCTGTGCGTGTGGCAAGTCGGTCGCTCTAGAGAAGAAGAAAAGGGGTTGATGAGATCAATTGACAGCGTGACCTACAGCCGCGTTCCTGACGGCTGACACTCATTTTCGTTGCAGGCGTCGCCATTTACAGCGCAAACGTTCATCCGACCTTTGATGCTACATAATCGCTCATCGCTCGTTACCGGGCGGTACGGGCTACGCCAGATTGAGTCATCCGAAAGCTCCTTTGGATACACCGCGCTGTCCGAAGTGAGTTGGAGAACGATTTTGCTGGCATTCGCTGGCATCGCTTCGGCGTCCTGGCATTCGCTGGCATCGCTCTAGGCATTATGAGTTCTGCCATTCTTTGCCCTTTGACGTCGCCCAGCTTGCTGTATACTGTAATGCGCTTCCTTATCAATGGCGCAAGAGGGCAAGATGTGGGTGAGAAAAAGGTTGAAGAAAGAAGTGAGTTCATTCCAGCATTTGTGCGACGCTGAGGTCTTCACTGGGAAAACGGGGGTGGCTATTGAGCACGTTGCAGTGCAAGAATCCTGCTCGATCTTGGAAGGAAAGGATGACCGTGGATTGCAAACTTGATCTAGGATTGCTGAAAGAGGGAGGGAGAGGGACAGACCGTCTACTCGTCGTGGCTAGCGCCGGCATGTGCGAGGTGGCCGGCCTGTGGGAAGAGAGGGATCGCCGGGGCGTGATGAGGACTAATGATGCATCGAATCCCCGAATTTGATCAATAAACTCACCTTGGAGTTGTTGTATGCGGCCGTCTTCTTGCCCCAGGTGTAGATGAAGTAGCCTGTATCCAGGGTTTGCAAAGTACAGCGAATGGGAAAAAAGGTATGTGAGGAAAGAAGAGAGCAGGCGTCAGTATGCCCTTTTGAGAGAAAGGCGTTCGAGGGCAAGTGCGGGAAGAACTGACCGGCAGCGACGGGAGCGGCGAAGTAAGGTGCCTGCTGCATGATGCGCTTGTACCCGTAGAAGAGGTATGTTTGGACGGCGCCGCGCATGTTGGCAGTTTGGTAAGGGGAGATGGCTGAGTCCGGGGTGCGAAGGGGAGAAAAGATTCAGCATTAGGAATGCCCCTAAGCGCATAGGAGAATGCGAGAACTCACAGTATTGAGTGATGCCCTTCTGTGCCGGGCCTCCCATGGCACCCCACCATCCGATCTGTAGAGCGCGCAAAGCAAGGACACATCGTCAGTTCTCGCTCCTTCCCAACGGCGTACGTTCAAGCTGGGGCGTACTCACCCACTTCCTGCCTGATGGCATGGCCGAGTGGCGAGCTTGTGAGACCTGCATATTCGATACCGCGCGTTCGAGGGTGTTGAAGGCGAGAGTTAGAAGAGAGAGACGAATGGATGGAGTGGTAGTTTGTCTTGTCACCTCGACCTGAATCCCCTCCCGAAGCGCATGCGATCCCGGTCTTCAGACTCTTGAAACGCCGGAGTTTCAGGACGTCTGGGGTCTCATTCCTCATGTTGGATGTTAGCGTCGACAGACTCTCGAACGGACCAGCTCGTTCCAGGACCATCCACCAGCTTCCAGCATACACCAGCAAGACCTCAAGGAGCACAAGGATCACTCACCGATGCTGCGGAGGACTGCGCTGGACTGAGCAGGATGCGACTGGAAGGTTCTCTGGAGGATGGCTGCGAAGGTATAAAAGGAGGCTCTCTGGATGTGGTTGTGGTGAAAGATGAAATGAACAAGCAAGACTTTCCTCTTCTTTACTCAGTCTGATCGATCGATCACAACAGATTAAGAGTCTGAACCTCAAGCACTTCGATTACTTCCAACAAGCATTAAGATACAATGTCAAGCAACAACTCCAACGGTGAATCGACGGCCCTCTTCAAGATCCCCACCTTGACGGGCCTGGACGACTTCTTCCAGTGGAAGACCGCTTTGACGGATTCACTCCTGATGCTCGGAGCATTGGACATCGTCGAAGGAAACGAGCCACAGCCGGTGGCGATCAAGATCGAAGAGTCGACAACGGCGGCCTTGACCGTCGTCTCGGCCGAGGAGAAGAAGGACCTCAAGTCTTGGCTCGAAAGAGACCGCAAGGCTATGGCGATCATGCGCCGAACCATCAGTGATACACTCAAGGTGGACATCGAGGACTGTCGGTCGGCAAAGGAGATCTGGGATCAGCTCTGCTCCCTGCACGACTTAACGGCGCCGGAGCATCGCGCGGAGATCAAGCGGGAGCTGCTCAACCACTTCCTGCTTGAAGGAACGGACCTCAAGGCTCACCTAGATGGCTTCCTTCAGATGCTGTACAAGGCTTCGGGTGCCGGTCTTCGGTACGCCGATGAGGACAAGTGCCTCATGTTCCTCGACTCGCTGCCGGAGTCGTTCGACATGCTCAAGTTCCAGTGGCGCATGTATCCGGAGAGCCTGAAGACGTTCGCAGAGCTGCGGCGTCAGTACAACCTGGAGGAGGCCCAGCGCGCCCGCACCCAGGCACGAAGCACGGCTGCGGTGATGATGGCAGCCGGAAACAAGAACCAAGAGGACCACTCACGGAAGTCCAACTACACGGAACGGAAGGGCTCGGGGCACGGCAAGGGCAATGGACGCGACCTCTCACGCGTCCGGTGCTATCGGTGCAATGAGCTTGGACACATGAAACGGGACTGTCCCAAGGATGAGGACAGTCAGGAGGGCGGCGACACTCATATGGTCGCGCCCACGGGACCGTTCATCGGCGTGGCCAACGCGGTGACGGTCGACCCGGCCGAGGACGCAACGGTGGCAACGGTGACGGGACCACGAAACACGACCTGGATTATCGACTCTGGAGCCACGCATCACATCGTTAGTGATGCGTCGCAGCTCACGGACATGCGCAAACTGCACTCACCTATGCAGTTTGGCCTCGCCACGCGTAAAGGATCGATGGAGTCCACGGCTGTGGGATCGGTGGGGATGACGACGGAGGACGGGAAGAAGGTTCTCTTCACGGAAGTCCATCATGTCAAGGAGGCGCGCGTGAACCTGCTGTCGGCCCCAGTCCTGATCCGAAAGGGTTGGACTGTCAGCTTGAAGCACAACGAGAGCTTCATTCGCAACGGCACGCTCACCTTGTCGTTGGCGGAGAAGCAAGGTCTGTTCCTTCTGGAGCTCCCTGGAGCAGGCACGGACACGCATCATGATCAGCAAGAGCACCTGGTGGCGTTTACTCCCGCAAAGGACGAGGTCGTTACACTCACCGAGGCTCACGAACGGTTCGGTCATGTGTCGAAGACCCGGCTCAAGAACATGATCCGCGATGGCACTATCAAGGGCATAGTACTGAAGGACAACGTCAGCGACTTCTGCGTCTCCTGTCAGAAGGTCAAAACCACCAAACACACCTTCGGACAAGAGACGCTGCGAGGAACTAGTCCCCTTGACCTGGTTGTCACTGATGTGGCAGGAGCGGTCCAAGATTCGGCGTCAGGAAACAAGTACTATGTTGCGCTCACGGACGACTACCTCGGACTCACTCTGGCAAAGGCGATCCCGGCGAAGCATGTCGTCGCACAGACCGTCATTGGATGGATTCATCTGCTCGAGAACTGCCTCGCAGCGAAGGTCCATGTTCTGCGGTCGGACGGCGGCGGAGAGTACACGAGCAATGCGTTCAAGGCTTGGTTGGGCGGAAAGGGTATCGTGCATCAGGTCACCCCTCCATATACGCCACAGCACAACGGCATTGCTGAGCGGAAGAACAGGACGATCAAGGAAATGGTGTCAGCAATGATGGTCGACAGCGGCATCTCGATGGCGTACTGGGACTGGGCGCTACAGTACACCACTGTCATTCAGCTCATACTCACGGTGAGGGACGGCATCTCGGCTTGGGAACGGCTGTTCAAGCGAAAGGTCAACCTGCGTATGGTCCAGCCCTTTGGATGCGCGGCCTGGGTCCATACCCCTGCGGAAACAAGAACCAAGTCAGATCTCACTGCAGCAAAGACCATTCGGGGTCGGTACCTTGGACTCACGTACGAAGGTGGGGTGGCGGTGCTGGAGAATGGAACCGGAAAGATCCATGTTACCAGAGAGGTGACATTCGAGCCGCGACACCAATCGGCGACGATAACCGAGATCCCGGATCCCACCCCCAGTCAGGATGGACCGGTCCCAACGCCCGCGTCGACCACCGTCGAAGAGCCCCACTTGCACGATGTAACCGGCAACACGGACGAGAGCGGCGTGGGGCAGGGGGAGAGTGTGGAAAAGTTCGACGAGGGAAGTGCGGAGCAAGGGGAGGACGCGGCAAAGGCGGCGAAGGAGGTCAAGGAGGTGCTGGAGACGGGCGTTGAGGAGCCGGAGGTGGCGGATGTCGAGGACAAAGGTACGGCGGTGGCGGAGGACCAGGGGGAGCAAGAGGCCGGAGTCGGCCAGCACGATGTTCCCGGGGACCGCAACGAAGACACCGGACCAGCTGACAGGAAGCGCGCACGGCAGGACGAAGTCGCGGTCGGAACTGGACAGGCCCGGGCACGACCAATGCACGTACCTGAACCGCGTCGGCCGCGCCCGGAGGTCCCACGTCGCGCGCTCCCGCCTCGACGAGCTGCTCCTGGACGGAATGGCAACGTTAACATTGCTGCAGCAGAGCTAGGAGACGAGCCAAACACTCACCGACAGGCAATGGCCGCCCCGGACGCGTCGGAATGGCAGGCGGCGGAAGCGGTCGAACTCGGAAATCATCGTCGAGCAGGAACCTGGAAGCCGGCGAAGCTGCCGGTAGGAAGGACGGCAGTGGGCTCGCGATGGGTCTACAAGAGGAAGAGGAACAGCGAAGGTGTAAGATTTCCTAGTTATAAGGTCGTTGCAAACACAATAGAATTGGTGTTGGACAGTCGGACGCGTAGTACCGCTCGTTGTATAGAGACAGAAGTGACGCGCTGCTGAACTTTGGCCTATGCTACTATGTTTAGATAACTAACCAGTATACCAGTGGTCCTATAGGTGTGTGGGTGAAAGTGGCTCTCTCAATCACTTGATGAAACTTTATGAGACTCAGACTTCACACAGTAGACTTTAACTCTGCAATGATCTGTGATTGCTAAGTTAGTTGTCTGGGAGTGCGAGAGGAAAGAGCTGGGGGGACCAGAAGGGAAGAAGGGCGGCGAGGGCGCTCCTTTTATACCTTTCATGGTGCCCCTGATGCGCAGCGCATTGTGTGGTGTGCGCTGCGCTGAGGTGTGGTGATGTGGATGCGTCGGTGTGCTGGTGAGTCACAAGAGTCACAGCCACGTGACAACTGACGCGTCAGATAGTAGTCATCCAACAGTCACCATAAATCACCCAGCAGTCAATACCAGGCCTCGGCAACGACTAATAGTCGGTACTTTTCTGAAATCTTTAGTCATAGTCATAGTCACATTGACCCGGACCGTCCGTTAGTCTAGTCTAATCGGGACTAATAGTCACTTAAGTTTCTTAGTTTGGCTTAGTCGGAAGCGGACCTGACTAGCGTGTGACTAACATGTCACTAACCGACTATTAGTTTCCTTAGTTAGACTAAGTCCGACTACGAGACTATTGATCGACAAATAGTCTTAAGATTTACGGCCGATAAAAGACCAGCTATGACCATTAGTCTGGCTACCGGCTAATAGTCGCAGTTTCGAAAAAAAATTCCCATCACACCTTCTACGTCTACTTCATTCGTCAACCGTCCACCGACCATCATCTGCTGTCGACGCCGCTCGCTGGAAAGCCAAACCGTACAGAAGATGACAGAGGCGGCAACCTCTCCATACGACCCCGTCGTTTTTGACCTCGTTGGGCAGTACGCCTTCGAGAACCTCGCCGATCAGCCATTTCACCCCCAACTGGACGAGCTCCAACTGCCACCCAACATCGCCAGCGCCTGGAGCAATGTGGCATTTCATGCTCGCAGTGCCACTGCCGCGCAGACCGGCGCTGTCAAGACCCTCCCCTCCTCCGTTCTCGATATGATTGTGAGTACCTTCGCATCTTCTCCGTGTAGCTAAACCTCTCGAGTCGGCTCCGCTGACCTGGATGTCATTGCTTCTTTGTAACTCAACAGCCCAAAATCAATCATGCAGAGACAGAAGCATGGTGGAACGAGTTAAGGAAATCGCCCACTTCGACAACTTGGTGCGCGCTTCGGGACCGCCGACATCCTTCTCAAACCCACCCGACTTCTCGCCAGCCCACTGCGCCATCTCGACCCATCGCACGTCCCTTGCAACGCCGAGGATCTGCGTCACAAACCGACGACGACGCCTTCTACCGTCGCTCGAAGCGCGACCGGACTCCGTCGAAACGCCTATCCGGTTTCGACACGGACCAAGCAGAAGGCCCCGCCTCCAAGCGCGCAAAGCCTGACAAGGGCAAAGGTCGGGTGCTCGCGAAACGGCAGCCAGAGACCTCCGGACCCTCGCGTCCACAACGATCCGCAACCCGGATGAGCGCTCTTGAGCGGCGCGAGCAAGACGCCGCCATGCACAACCGCGCTCCGGAGAGCAACTTCGGGGACAGCGCGCTCGACGACTTCGGCGAAGACGAAGTCGCTGCGGACAGCGACGAGGATAGCCAGGATCCTGATCAATTCAGGCCGGGCGCCGCTGCTGAAGACGACTCTGGAGAAGAGGCCATTACCACCACCCCAACACCTCGAGGTCACAAATCAAAGAGGCCAGGCGCGGTTACTCAGCAACAGCACGGTCAACACAAGCGCAACGTCACAGCCCCTTCGTCCAAGTCCAACGTTCACACGAAGAAGTTTTCCTCACGTTCCAAGGCATACAACGCGCGCAGTCACAGCGATGTCGAAGTTGCCGACATCGAGGACGATTCGGAAAAGGAAGAAGACCCCGGTGAACCAGTGAGGGGTGTGGGTAGCAAAGGTTCCAAGTACGTGGGCTACTATCGCGCCGGCAAAAAGACACTGGAATGGAAGTATCCCAGAGGTGGACGGCCTCGATACCAGGCTACTGTCCAGCTCTTTCGATGCCGATTTTGCGAGCGTGACATCCCAGTCACCAACGACACACCCTCTCCTTTGGCGCCGCATCTCAACCTAAAGCAAAAGGCATCCCTTTGTCCCAACATTTTCAACCCCAAGGACCACTCCCTTCGAAACACGTTCGGTCCATACGTCGCACCAGCTCTCCAGCCAAAAGGTTCTGCGCCCGGTTCCTCGTTTTCTGGTGCCGCCTCCGGTACGGGAAAAGATGTTGTCGGCTGGATGAATGGCCATCGGCAGCGGAATCATGAACTCAAGATCGAAGTGGTGCGCCGTCATGCCGCAGAGTGGCTCGTCAGGGACTGCCTTCCTTTTACGACGCTCCGGACAGAAGGCTTCCAAAAGCTGATCCAGTCTCTCGATCCCGCTGCCATCAAGGCCTTCATGTCACCGCGACAGGTGCAAAGAGACGTGGCGGAGATCAGCGGTAACCTTCTTCGGCAGGCCATCGCGGCCCTGCGTACCCACGAGTTCTCGCTTCAACTTGACGAGTGGACGACACCCGGTCAACGACACGCTTTCCAAGCCATGGTTGCGAGTTACATTGACGAATCTTGGGTGTTCCACTCCTTCTGCGTGGACTTCAAAGTACTCCTCGGACGACACTCGGGCGCCACCTTCTCTGGACACGTCGTCGAGTTCCTGTTAGAGCATGATCTCCATACCATGTGGAATGCTTCCATCGTTACCGACAGCGCATCGGCTGTCATTCGGATGGGACGACTCATCGAGGAACGACTGAGAAGTGACAATATCACCTCAGCCTACACGGCCTCCACGCATCATGTTCGATGCTTTGCACACCATCTGAACCTTTGTGTCCAGCATCTCTACGTTGCCCTTGGCGTTCCGAAGACCTCAGGCCGAAAGAAGGTGGTGCTTCCTGGGTCTTCCAGCTCGGGTCCGAATCTCGACGACCCCAAGCGGCGGGCGAAGCTGATGGCCAGCCTCGACACCGACGACGAGGCGAAGGGTGGCCTATCTTCAGATGAGTTCGACGAAGGGTCTGACCCAGAAGACGACTCTCCAGGCGTGGCATCTGCGCTATTAACGTCCGCTGATCTCGGTTATCTGGGGCTCGGAGCTGATGAGGAGGACGAGGCCCACGAGGACGCGATCCCTCTGGTAGACGATTTGCTGACCCCCAGCGATATGGGGATGCTAGAGACGATTCCCGAGGAGGAGGAGGAAGACGACGAAGACATCGCAGGATCTTCTTCTCGCGCGCCGGATCCTGTCCCAACAGAGGCGCCCTTCACACAAGAGCAGCCCCTGTCAGCTGAAGAGGCCCCCCCTGAGTCCCCTGATCAAGATCGCAAACATCGTGTCTAACTGTCTATTGCCCGCAGTAGCCCGGAGCGACGCCGCCGCTTTCTCCGGCTGGCGAAGGAAGCATACAAAGACAATCCGAAAAAGGCGGCCGCTGTTCATATACCGCCCATGTTCAACAAGACCCGATGGAACAGCCGATTCTTCCAACTCCGAGTGGCGCTGCGTTTCGCCAAAGCGCTTGCGTTCGTCGTCAGGTCCGACGTGCTGGACGGTGGAAATGACTACACTGCCAGTCGGCTGCGAGGATCCTCACCCATCGCGAGGATCTCGCAGGATCATCGTGAGGCTGAGTGAGGCTAACCCGACCCAGGATTTCCCACGATCATTTTGGGCTCAATCGTTGAGAGTCGCACGAGATGGTAAGCCCACGATCATCCTCAGAAATCCCAAAAAATGAGAAAAAATGAGGGGAAAAAATAAAAATACTCATACCCGGATTCGAACCCGGGACTTTTTTTCGAAATCCAGCGGTGTTACCACTAAACCACGAGCGCCGCAGCACATAGTAACCATTTTCAGTTCAAAATAATATAATGTCACATAATTTTGGAAACACGAATCCAGGGCATGGGGATGATTCAAATGCTGGCTGACGCGCTCAATTAGGACCTGGTGTTGAGAAATAATAACGTTGTACAAAAAAATATGCCAGGCGGTGCTCATTTATCTGAGGATCTCCTCAGATCTCGTGGATCCCACGAGGGTTGTAGGATGATCGCACGATATCGTCGAGGATGATCCTCACGTGTCGTGCTGAGGACTATCCCCAGTTCTTCATGGACGATTGGCAGTGTACGGTCCGGAACTCAACCTCAAGCAAGAAGAGATCGTTTTACTTCGGCGAACGGTTCGTATTCTGGGGTACTTCATGGCTCTGACCAAGCAAGTAGAGATCAGAGGCCCTACGGCTTGCGAAACTTTGGCGTTGCACGGGAAGCTCGCCCATGCTCTCAAGGTAGAGATCGACCTCGCACGGAAGACAGAGGGTGCCATGGGCAAGTTCTTTGGCGATGCATTGCAAGCTACTGCCGACAAACTTCGGCCTTATCGAGAGAAAGCAAGCTCCTGTGAGCCGCTCCTTCTTGCAGCAATTCTAGACCCAAGAAATCGACTGCGTTCGCTGCAAAAAGACTTTCCGGAAAAGGTCGAAGTTGCCAAGGGACTGCTCCGTCGCGAAGTGAGTTTGGCCGTCGGACACCAGGGTGTGCCGACGATGGCTCCGGTCGCAACCGATGTGCTCGACATCGACATCTGGGCGCGAGAGCGAACCCCTGACGAAGATACGCCCGCTGGATCGGAGGTGGACGAGATCACAGCTTACCTGAGCTTTCAGTTCAAGATGCGCGCCGGGACGACGGTACTCCAGTGGTGGAAAGAAAACCAGGTCAACTTTCCCACGCTGGCCAAGGTTGCTCGCAAGGCCTTGGCTGCCACGGGTTCCACAGCCGAGGTAGAGCGTACATTCTCCGCCGCGGGTCGGATCTGCTCTGTACGCCGCCGAAGCCTGTCACCGCGTTCGCTGCAAGAGCTTCTCCTGGCGAACCAGCTCATCAAAGCCGGCTTTAGCACTACGGCGACCGCTCCCATTCCTCCGACTCCGCAAATCACTCCTGCTTAGCTTGTCTTTCCTTGGAATCAAAGAGATTAAAATGTCTGAGCACAGTGGACTGTGAGAATTGGAACGACTGGTTGTCGACTCATGGTCGGACGAGTCCGACTAATGCGACTAAAAATCCAACTACCATTCAATTAATAATCTGCTTGGTCGGTTTTTAGTCTGCGGAACGGGTTGAGAATGGCCTGTGAATCAGGGTCATGATTCACAGGCCATTCTTGAGCCGTTCTCATCCTGTTTGACAGCCGTTTTCAGAAAGACAGTACTATAGCACTACTACTGGCCACTGGCCACTGGGCACTGGTACTAAGTACTATAGTCCTACAATATCATTGGTACCATACTCCATAGTCCTACTATAGTACTGGCTAATGATATGGTACTACAGTCCTACTTAAGCACTGGTACTATAGTTCTACTATAGTCCTACCATAGTCCTACTATAGCACTGGTATATAGTCCTACTATAGTTCTCTACTATAGTTCTACTATAGTCCTACAGCCCACTATAGCACTGGTATATAGTCCTACTATAGTCCTACAGCCTACTATAGCACTGGTATTATAGTCCTGCTATAGTCCTACTATAGCACTGGTACTATAGTCCTATTATATTCCTACTATAGCACTCGTACTACAACTAAACTCTGACTATTATCCAGCTAATAGTTCGCTGTTCGTGACTAAATTCGAATTGAAGTCGACTTATGGTTACCAAATATCATCGCAAAGGGAGGCCATCATCGAATTTCTACAGTGTGTTTCGACGGGAACTGTGGAAGAGGCGCCTGAACAATATTCTGCAATCCCATACCCATGTTTAAGATTGTGTGCATGGTTGGACGTTCGTAGGGATCCAGCACCAAGATGTCAGGCAGGATTCGAATGAGATCGTCGTATGAAGAGTCTGAACCCCGTACCATTCGCAAGCGGGCGTGCAGAGGTGGACGTGGTACCACACCGGGCGGTAGTCTAGCACCCCGCCCAAATCCACGCTGCGGATCGCTGTACGGAATCCTCTCGTCGCATACAGCGCCGGGTAGGGCGTCGGATCCGGGCCAGAGCTCTTGACCCATCTTGTCCATGTCTGCAGCGATGAGGCTGATCATCTCGTCGGCACGGCCGGCGTACCAAGGAGGCGCGCCAGTGGGATCAAGCACGTGTGCGAGCACGACTCCAAGCTCCAAACGTCTACCGCACTGCCGAGTTCCATGGAACGCAGCAAGGCCTCTGGAGCCCGATACCAGAGACTGACGACACTCTGAGATCGTAATTGGGGCGGTGGTTGACGTAGGTCTTCTGCGAGGCCGAAGTCGCCGATCCGTACGTGTCCTCGATTGTCGATGAGGATGTTTGCCGGCTTAATGTCAAAGTGAGATAATTGAGCCTGTAAAAGATATAAGCGCGCTGTGAGTCCGGAGTTGTGGATGTTGATCAAATTTGGACAGAGACTCACCAAGTGAACAGCCCGCAGTCCCTCAGCTACTTGTGACATCAAATTTGCGATGACGGCCGCAGAGAGGAGTCCGCGTGAGGGTTGATGCGAGAGGACCTGAAGAAGGTCGGTCTCGCAGAAGTCAAGCACAAGCTGGATTTGCGGGCGATTGGAATTTTGCACGAGTAGAACGTCGCGCAATCGTATGATGTTTGAATGGGAAATACGCACGAGCGCACCGAGTTCATTCCATACCGTCCTCGGAAAAGACTGGTGAGTTCGGCCGATTATTGACTTAATGGCAACGGGCTCCGGTTGAAGGTAGTCGCGAGCCCGGAACACTGAACCTTGGGAGCCAGAACCCACAAGTTTGTACGAAGTATACCGTCCGGGCCCCCGCATCCACGTAAAAATGTCTGTCGGCTTGACGAGGCACGTCTTCATGCCAAATACGAGGGAGTTGACCTCGCGCTGGCCATCCAGAGGCGCGGGTCGACACTTGCGTGTTGGTGAAGGGAGTGAGAGCCAACCGGATTCGGTCGTTGCCGGAATCGCTTCAGGGAGAGGGTGACCGGAAAGCGAAGGTCCGGCGGCAACCTGTGCCGGGTTGCAGACGGCAGAATCGATCTTCTCATGCGCCGTGTCGACGGGATTAATCCGGACCGCGACTTGTTCCGCGTCCACGGGATCAGCCGTGTCAACGAGATCGATCTGGACGCCAGCTTGGATGGGATCGGTGAATCGTACCGTGTCGATGTTGATGGGATCGGTTTGAACGACGGGATCGACAGATTCGGCTTGGACCGCGACTTGCATCGTGTCGACGGGATCGGTCTGGACTGCGACTTGTACTGTATCGGCGGGTTTGGACGGTTCCGTCTGATCAGCTCCGTCCAGCTGTCTTCTGCAGGCCGTCAGCTCGTCCTCGAGACGATCGGCCTTGGTATCGAGGGCGTCGAACTCGGCTCGTAGGTTGACGAGTACGGTCGTCTGGGTTTCGAGCTGCTCGTCGGCCATTCGGAGAGATAGGATGGCGCCATCTCGATCCTCGTTGGCTTTCCGGATCTGAGCCTGGAGAGCGCTATTCTCTTGGCGAGCGAAGTGTAAACAGGAGGTGAGTCGGTCGAGAGATCCATGATGGATGTGAAGCCAGTTCAGCTTCTGCTGTAGCCCAGTCACTCGCTCGTGAAGTTCGAAAACTTGCTCCTTCGCCACAATCCACTCGTGGACGTCGCGCAGGCGACTGGGCGTGACGGGAAATACCAGTCGTCCGTAGGCCCCCGCGGAGGAGATGTGGTGGTGCGCCTCCTCTGGGGAGTAGCCGGAGTCGAGATGGAGGAGCTCAGCGGCGAGCTCCGGGATGAGAGCGTGAGATATGGCCTCAATGTGGTCAAGATCGAATCCGATGGCTTGAGCACGATAGTGGACGCAGAAATTGAGCCACAACTCTCCGACTGGGCCATAAGGACCGGCACCTCGTGTGTCGGTAAAGGAATCGGGAGGGCGAGGTCGTAGAGCCGTGCGAAGTACTTCGTTTCCAGCCGACATCGGCGAGCCAAAAAGTTTGTTGAAGATCGTGTCGAATTGGTACGAGGACGTGGGCCAGAACAAGCGCGCGCCTTCGCGCACCACCTCTTCAGCAGCAGCGGACGGATGTTTGCTGTGCGCTCGTACTTGTTGGAAGGCTTTGAGCTCCATTGCGGCAAAATTTCGCTGACGGCCGTGCAGGACATGACTGTCGACGCGCGCCAGAGCTAAACGGAAAGTAGTGCATATTAATTATTATGTAATAGTAACTCGGCGAATGCGAATGCTAATCGGACGTCGGACACGTCAAATTATTTGTCGAACTAATCCGACGAATTGTCGGATGCAAGGCTCGGCAAGCTACTAGAGTTACCACTTTTCTGCGAAATAGTATAGTCAAGTTATAGTGAGTGGTCACCTCGGCGGGAAATAGTATAGTCAAGTGAGAAATAGCTACTATAAAAACTAATAGTTACTATTTCAGCCATGCAAAATTTTGGTTGGCTTTTCGCTGAAACAGCCACTATAGTTACTTCCAGCAGCTACCTGTGACTGGTTCAGCACGAAGTGAGATCGACATAGTCACTATATGTGGCTATAAGTGACTGGAACTACTATATAGTAACTATCCAACAGCTGTCTCAGCCAGCCCCTGTCCAACACAAAAAGTTATATTTGGGTGAAATAGTCACTATATGTGGCTATGAGTAACTGAAATAGCGACTATATGTGACTAGGAGTAGCTGGAGCTACTACATAGTGACCATCTAGCGGCTATATCAGCCAAGTGCGATTTTTAATAACTATTTCAACTATTAGTTACTCCGCGCCGATCTGAAAAAGTTATAGCTACTATTTTTTCTAGGCGGCTTCGCCGCCCAAAGTATAGTCAAGTTATCACTATTAGTTATAACTATATAGTTATCATAGTTACATAGTGAAGATAGTTGCCGAACCTTGGTCGGATGCTAGTCTGAGATTTCTGTCACAATTGTGTGTTCCTACTAATTTGAAGTGCATGACTCGAAGTAGTTTGTGAACGCGAAGGAGGGCCTTTCAAGCATCTCAGCCCGGATGAAAAACCCAAAAAGGGTCCGACTAAGAGACTAAGACCGACTATAGTCGGACCTGGCGGGGCCTTAGTCATAGTCATAGTCGGATGCCAAAAACCCTTAGTCATAGTCTAGTCTAGTCGGGACTAAGGCTTAGTCGGATAGTCTTAGTTTCTTAGTCGCCTTAGTTCTGCCGAGCCCTGGTCAATACACAGTCATCCTTTGACACGGGCTAAATACATACACAGTCATACAGTCATCATGGGAGCAGGGACGAGTCAAAGGGGAAGTGTGAGTGTGGCGAGGTGAGGTGAGAGGAAGCGGTGGTGAGTGGTGCGCGCGGTGCGCGTGGTGAGCGTTGGTTCACCACGCGAAAAATGTGTTTCGATGGTAAATTCGCGTGAACCAACACTTCACCTAAAATTGTAAACAACACGCACCATATGTGGCACGTGACGCGCACCACGCGTTGGGCGCGTGAGAAACCAACGCGCACCACGCGTCGCACACCACACGCGCCACGTGACACTTGTCGACGCGCGGCGCGTCTCAGGTGAGAAATAAAAACAACGCGCACCACATATCGCGCGCGCAGATACCATATATCAATGCGTAAATTATAGAGAAGAAAAACAACCCGCACCACGCGTCGGTCACCACGCGTCGGTACGGGTGAGAGGATAGAAATGTTAACTTGTGAGGTGCTGAATAATGTACGCGTGGCACCTACATATGTCAGACACCTTACATCCTCCCCTTCTGGGCTGACATGTCAGTCAAAAGAGTTTTTCACCAAAGTGTAAATTTTGAAGAAGTCAAGAAAGAGGGGAATTTTTTGTGGAGGAAGCATAGTGGAGAGACAAAGGGAGCAGTGAGGAAACTTTTAAGGGTGAGAGTGGGAGTAGGGGGCAAAGCGGCGGAGACAGTAGCGGTAAGCGGGGTTGTGGAGGAGATAGGGGTGGTGAGTGTTACCATCGGCAGCTACAATAAGTTGGGCCGCCATGTTGACCCCGTCCGCGTGGTTGAGTTGGCGGAGTGAGTGGCGAGACCACGATTGTTGAGACCACCGGGATTCCGGAAGAAAGTAAAACCGGGAGCCGGCGAGTCGGAGTCGGGCTCGAAGGTGTCGGTCGAGGCGCTCGTTCTCGGCCGTAAGTCGATCATTCTCAGCCTGGAGCTGAGCAGTTGCTTGGGCAACCGCTTCCTCCAGCTCAGGACGGAGAAACGGCTTCATGTACATAAAGTAACAAGCCCTAGTATTAGCTGACATCATTGAGAAGGTACTAAATACGTAGTGGAGGGCGGTGTCGACGGCGGTCTGGATGTGCTGTGACTGAGGAACAAAGGGAAGTGGGTCGCCATCTTGTTCGGAATCGGTTTCGCCGTTCGGGAGCCGTTCTTGAGTGTAGAAACCGAAAGACTGCAAAAACAGGATCCTCTTGTTCGTCCTTGATGACCAGGGAGTCGTTGGGAGAGTAGGAAGGGTGAGGAGTGTTGTCGCGAGGAGTGCGAGGAGGGATCCGAGGATCAGAAGTGTGTGTATAAGTCATGTGTGTGTGTGTGTGAGTGTGTGTGTGTGTGTGTGTACTGAGAGTGTGTTTTGATGAGTAGAATCAGTCAATTCTCCCTAACGACACTGTCTCTTATATAGCTTCCTCTCTCCCCATCCACGGCGACCATCAGCAGTGTGCTGCGCACCGCAGCAAGCGTTCAGGAGCGCAACATTGGATTGCTTCGAGTGGTGTTCAACTCGATGCCGATGCAACGTAGAGGTGAAATGCTGAGCGGTGTTGAGTGAAGGTGTGGTCAGGAACGGGTTAAAAACTCCGTCCCGATTTTTCGGCGTTTGAGGTTCTAGACCATGCAAGGCACTGCCATTTATCTGCAGGTACCCAGCACATATTCAAAGGTCTAGAATGTAGGTGCATATACTCCGACGGGACCTTCGTTCCTGCGTCATGCACGGTACACCTCTAAGTGCTGCGTATTTGTTTAATTGAGGTTTTCTGTATATATTTTTTTTTCTTTTGTGTTTTTTGTGTAAAGGACTCAACGCTGTCAGATCGTAGTCACGTGCTGCACGTTTATGATCTGACCAATCCTGAGGTGTGAGTACCTTGAGGTAGCATGTCGGGCTGGTGTACACCATGAAGCTCCAAGTACTTGTCCAGTACAGAGAGTCGGTTGCAATTCCCAATTGGCTCCCAGGTGTTCTCTCCAGTCGACCACAGTACAAGCAGCTGAAGGCGGGCGGATAGCCAACGATGACCGAGGACATCTTCCACTTGCCACTCTTCATCCTCATTTGTACCAAAGTCATAAAATGCTTTTGGTTCACGACCAGGAAACAACTTATCGTCGTTCGGTACGTGAGGCTTCAGGAGGCTACTGTGAAACGTTGGGTGGATCCGGCGATCCTTTAGTTCTTTAGGTAGCTCAATGGTGAATGCATCCTGCTCCACAAGACACTTGGCGATCTTGTACGGGCCAAGGTATCGTGGCAATAACTTAGATGCTCGTCCTGTCGGAAGCTTAAGATTCTTGGTGGACAAGTAGACCAAGTCGCCTACCTGGTACGGTGCGGTGACTGACCGACGCTTATTAGCTTGCGTGGTCTGTCGGGTGCGAGAGGCGATGATGCTGTCGTGAGCAGCCATCATGTTGAGCTTGATCTTTTTCGTGGTACTGTCGAACGCCTTTGAATGGGCTGATCTTGCTGGAGGATGCAGGGTTCGGAACCATGACTGGGTTGAAACCGTAAAGCATTTCGAAGGGGCTGAATCCAGTGGTCTGGTTCGTTTGCGAGTTCATTGCGAACTCGGTAGCTGTCAGCCGATCCTTCCAGTCCTTCTGGTCAGCGCTGACCATGGATCGCAGGATCTGGATGGCGGTTCGGTTGGCCCGTTCGGTGGCGCCGTCAGTCTCGGGATGGTACGCTGTCGAGAAGCGCAACCTTGTTCCTTGAAGGCGGTGGAGTTCTTGCCAGAACGTTGACTTCCAGCGTGTGTCTTGGTCAGAGATGATGCTCTCTGGCAAACCGTGGAGGCGGTAGATAAGGTTGTCCCCGGAGTTGACGCGGAGCTGGGGTTTTGCGGACTCCGTACTCCTCCGACGGAGGGCTCCGCCGGAGGCGGAGCGCGGAGCTCACTTTTGAGAGATTTTTGACCTTAAAAAAGCACGGAGTCCGCCTGGAGGACTCCGCCGGAATTTACGCGGAGCGCGGAGCCCAATCCTGGGCCCACTAGTCAAAAAGTACGGAGCGCGGAGTCGTCAAAATTGTGCGAAAATTCCGGCGGAATTTCCGCGGAATTCCGTCGGAGCTGTGAGGTCACGTGATCGTCGAAAAATGGGGTCACGTGACCTTATTTTGGGTGCGCTCCGCCGGAATTCCGTCCAAGTTCCGCGGAAATGTGCGGAATTCCGAAAAAATAGGCATCGCCGAGACACGCGCAGGAGATAAAACAGGCATCATCATCCGTTGAGAGCTTCAGAATAGCACTGGAGTCAATACCGCAACAATGTCGGATGGTGAATGTATAGCTCTGATTGTGTTAGAGTCATTCTGAGAGCAAATTATACCATCACTGCGCTCCGACGGAATTCCGCGGAATTCCGAGCTCCGCATACACGGAGCACGGAGGAGCATTATGAAAAACGCACAGAAAAAAACGCGGAGCGCGGAGCTGGGATTTCAACTTTTGTATAATTCCGTCGGAACGCGGAGCTGAGTTTTTTCAGCTCTGTCTTAGTCTGCGGAGGCGGAGCTCGCCTCAAAAAGTCAAAATTCCGGCGGAATTTGGAAGTGCGGAGGCGGAGCCCTCCGCGTTACTCCGGGGACAACCTTAGCGGTAGATCCCGTCGTAGATGAGCTTGGCAGACCCCGAAGCGGTGACTGTTGTTGTTGTCGGAATGAAATGTACCATTGAACTGTACAAACAAATGACAACCAATAGGAAGTCAAAGCCATCTTCCGTCAAGGGCAACGGTCCGACGAAGTCGATGGCCATGCCTTTCCATGGTGTGTCCGGGACACGAATGGTATGGAGCTTGCCTTGAGGGGATGTGGGTGATGTCTTGGTAACCGCGCAGGGTCCACAGGATTTGACAAACGCTTCAACGTCTTTGACCATGCGAGGCCAGAAGTAGTATCTGCGGAGTTCTGTGAGAGTCTTAAGTGAACCAAGGTGTCCAAGGCCTTTGTGAGTACTGTCGATCAGAAGCTCCGTCACCCTCCTACCTTTAAAAAGGGCCCCTGGGATGCAAAGAGTGCGACTGCCATCATCTTGCTTGCGCCACAGGAACTCGTCCTCGACCTCGAAGTGGACGGTGTGGTCTTCAGGTTTGGACCAGATGAGGCGGAAGAATATGTCGCTAGCGTAGCCGGCTTGGATGGCAGGAGAGAGGTCATCGCCGAGACCATTGACGTCGATGGCGGTTTTGATCGCAGCAGGTAGAGATGGTCGAGTAGGCGGCGTGTGTTCGGCGGCGTTGGGTGCCGAGACTTGCCGACGCCCGTTGTTGGCGCCCGTAGTGTTGCGCCGGATCGCAGCAGTATACAAGTTTGGAGGACCGTCGTCGTCATCGCTGAGGCGCGCGTCGGCGTTGACATAGTCGTGAGGCTCTGAAGGGACCTTTGGGTCTTCCCAGAAGCGGGAGAGGTAGTCTGCGACCACATTTGTTTCACCAGCTACATACTAAATGGTATATGTGAAACGCGAGAGGTATTCAAGCCAGCGAATTTGTCGACCGCTGAGTGTCTTCTGAGTCTGTAGATACTCAAGGCTGCGGTGGTCCGTGATGATTGTGAACTGCCGTCCTAGCAGTTGGTCCTCCCATTTCATCAACGCCTCAAGCACGGCAAGCAGCTCTTGCTCGTGCGTTCGATAGTTCATTTGCGCAGAGTTGAACTTGCGACTGTGGAACCCAGCGGGCCGCATTGTTTGCCAGGTTTGGCCCTGGCCGTACAGGCCACCGACGCCAGACGTGGAGGCGTCGGTAACAACAAAGATAGGCTCTTTATTGTGTGCCGGATCGATTGGTTTCAGAATGGGAGCGTTGGCGGCAGCGCGTTGTAGTTGCGCCAGACACGCGACCTGTAAGGGACCCCATTCGAACGGTTGTCCTTTCTGCGTGAGCTTGGAGATGGGGCTCGTCATTGTGGAAAGGTTTGGGAAGAACTGGGCAAGGTACTGGACCAGTCCAAGAAAAACGCTGAACCTCTTTGACTGTACTCATCTCCTTCCAGGCGATAATCTTGCTCAGTTTATCCTCATCCGCATGTAGGCCGTTATCATCAATAACGTGCCCTAGACAAATCATGGACTTCGAATATAGATCCATTTTGTCCTTCGAGAGGTAGAGCTCAGCCCGCCTGAGTATGTCGAACACGGTGGCAAGGTGCTCCTCGTGTTCTTCTAGAGTGTCGGAAAATATAAAGATATCGTCCAAGTACGCGTGGGCAAACCTGCCGATGATTTCTCGGAAGAGGAACATCATCAGCTGCTGGGCTGTACTAGGGACGTTACAGTCTCCTTGCTGAGCCACGAGGCTGACAAAAGTGCCGAATGGCGTAGCAAACGCCGTCTTTCCGACATCCTCTGGGATAATACGGATTTGCTCGAAGAAGTCGGCTTGATCCAGCTTGGAGCGGAACTTTGCTCGAGCTACGTCACGTCGAATCACGTCTTGATCGGGAAACGGAGTGACGTCCTTGTGAGTGTTGTCGTTGCGTTGCCTTGCGTCGACTACCGTACGAATACGGTTATCCTTTTTGGGGATTGGCATCATTGGCATTGCAGCGGGAACGCTGGCTCGTTGCCACCAGCCAGCCTCCGTGTAAGTGTTGATCTTGTCGATGTACGCTTGTCGGAATTGTTCCGGACATTTGGCCGGTCGACTGGTAGGTCGGTAATTTTCGTCGATAAGTGGAATTGAATGGTTGATCTCCCGAAAAGGGGGGAGCTTCAACGGACGAGGACCCCACAGGTCTTTCGTGCTTGTCATCCATTTATCGCGAAGACGATCAATGATCGTGTCCTGTACTGATACTGCCAGTGAAGCGGGCATCAGTGGGTCATCCTGACAAATCTCGGTACGTACCGTCTTGACAATCTTCACACCTGAAGGCTCAGTTGCACGCGTAAAGTTTACTGTCGCAAGGCGTCCGATCTTGGGAGAGACCAAGACTTTATCCTTGACGAATCTAGAGTGAGAGATTCCGTAAGTCGACAGAGGCGCCTTGCGGACCAAGACCGCCGGCTTCTTCTTCGGAGTCGGAATTTCTTTGGTGTTGAAGATCAACTGGGTAGGATTTGTTTTGTAGATGACCTCGTTGGCGGAAACATCCAGCAAGACACCGAAGTCTTTTTGATAAGAGGTGCCTAGAATGGCATCGTACCTATCGATGTTCAGGATGTCAAAGTAGCGTTCTTTGTTCGAACACGCGCCGTGGATCACTTTGACGAAACAAGCGCGGTTGATCTTGCCACGGGAACCTGTGATGGCGAGCTGCAAAGGCGAGGGCTCATCCAGTTTGAACGAAGGCAATTTATGCGTATCGACAAAAGACGCCGAAATGAGATCTGCTGTAGATCCCGAATCAAACAAGGCTTTGGCCTCGTATCCATTGATCTTGATCTTGGCTACGATCGGATGAACCAACGGCGGCCGGTGCTTCGAGACCTTCGATGCGTCACCGAAAGGAGCCTTGGCATTGGAGACGTTAGACTCGCGCGTAACGATAGGTTTGGCGGCAGGGGCTTTGTGGGCGACACCATTGCACATGAGAGGAGTCTCATAGTCCTCGTCGGTCATGTTATTGGAGTTCAAGCCCTCACTGTCTTCATCTTCGTCAAGCCACCCGTCTTCATCACGGGCTTCATCCTCTTCTTGAAAGAGAATGACGCCAGGCTCAGAGCACTCTTCTGCGTCATCTGTACCCTGATCGGCGGGTTCAGATTCCTTCATGTCAAGCATGTTTGAGCGGAGTCGCTTTGGGCAGTCCGGCGACCAGTGGCCGAAGGCGCCGCAAGTACGGCATTGGTCTGTAGGCTTTGCGCCTGTAGGCCTCATAGCCGGAGCTGCCGTGTTACGAATGGGGCTGGCGGCCGATGGGCGGTTCACCGGAACCATCGGCCGGTATACCGGAGCCGATCCTTTTGGTCGATTGAATCCCTGGCCATTCGAGGGACGATTAGGCTGATTAAGCCGGGAAGTGCGGGGAGTGTCCTTGCGGTCTTCCGTGCGAGTCGGTGCAGCTTTAGTCATGGATCCAGCGTAGCGTTGGGCGCGCTCTTGATCCATGGCAGCCTGCACAATGTCTTCCCAAGGCGAAAGCTCAGCATCTATGCCGCGGTTGGCGATGATGGCCGCGCTCAGATTGCTCTTCATACCTTTGAGCAATCGACGGTTGAGAGCGACTGGACTGGGGTACTCGGTCATCTGATCGGCGAGCTTGAGAATGTATGCCTGGAAAGCGTGGATATCTTTCGATCCTTGGTCCACGCTTTCGAATTTGTCCGCTGCTTGTCGTGAGAGTTCATCGATCAAGAAGTTGCGACGGAGTGCGACCATGACGTCCGTCGCGGTCCACGACTTAGCGTGAGGAGCGACGTGGCGCCAGTACCAATCCAACGGGTCGGCTAGCAGGTACCCGCCAATCAAGTTAACCTTGAGACGTTCTGAGAGCGGGGCGTGAACCTTAAAGTAATGGGCTACCGAGTGAACCCAGTCGGTGAACAGCTGGAGTGATCGGTCTTCCTTCCATTTCTCTGGAGAGGTCATCTTGATCCCGGCGCGAGTGAGCTCCGACTTGTCTCCGGGGAGGTCGTCGTCGTCTTGACCGGTTGAATTCATGATCTCCGAGATCTTTCTGTCGACGCCGTAGAGGATGGACGTCATGGGAACATTCTGGTGTCGTATCGTTTGCGGGGGGAACGACATACGGCCTGGCGCCGGTGCCGAGGCTCGGGGTTGCTGGCGCGCCTCACTTGCACGAGGCGGCAGGAGCCCGGCGCGGCGGAGTCGATCGTTCTGTCGTTCGCGAAGAACTGATTCAGAGTCAGGGAGAGCAGACTCTCTGATGGGTTGGTTCACTGGAGCCTGCCGGACGGGAGGGTCAAAAACAGGCACTTGAGGAACCGGAATGTTTCGAATGTTTTGGTTGTTTTGACGTTTTTTCTGGAGGATAGTTTGGCGGATGAGATCGATTCGATTCTGTCGAGACATGATTTGAAACTCGAGTTCCAATTCCTCGACGCTGAGCTCGTGGAGATCTTTCTCTGGAGCTTCAGTTCCAACTTGAGACGCAGCGGCGATGCTATCGTCGTTATCGGATTTGTTGATGTTGCGGATGGTGTCCGCGAGAGATGAGTTGCCCTTTTGATTGGGCTCTTGATGTTCTCCCGTGTCCTCGTTGCCTTGAAAGGACTCCGAGGTAAGTCTAGGGACTTCGGGAGGTTGAGCTTGGCCCTGAGAAGCACCAGCGATGTCATCAGCAGCAGAAGCGGCGGCTTCGCTGCCTTCGTGAAGGTCTTTACGCTTCTTGGGTGCCATTGTAAGACTCAGTAAACCTTTTGGTCACAGAGGTCTTTGAGAGTTAAAAAAGTGTAAGATTTCCTAGTTATAAGGTCGTTGCAAACACAATAGAATTGGTGTTGGACAGTCGGACGCGTAGTACCGCTCGTTGTATAGAGACAGAAGTGACGCGCTGCTGAACTTTGGCCTATGCTACTATGTTTAGATAACTAACCAGTATACCAGTGGTCCTATAGGTGTGTGGGTGAAAGTGGCTCTCTCAATCACTTGATGAAACTTTATGAGACTCAGACTTCACACAGTAGACTTTAACTCTGCAATGATCTGTGATTGCTAAGTTAGTTGTCTGGGAGTGCGAGAGGAAAGAGCTGGGGGGACCAGAAGGGAAGAAGGGCGGCGAGGGCGCTCCTTTTATACCTTTCATGGTGCCCCTGATGCGCAGCGCATTGTGTGGTGTGCGCTGCGCTGAGGTGTGGTGATGTGGATGCGTCGGTGTGCTGGTGAGTCACAAGAGTCACAGCCACGTGACAACTGACGCGTCAGATACACTGCGGGCAAATTCTAGCGTTAGAGTAACGCTAGCCGAAACTTCTCAGAGTACTACGAGACCCCTGTAGGAGGTGGGCTCATGAGTTTTCCTGAGGGCTTAGAGCATAAATGGGAGCCACTAGGAGGATTCCCCTCTGAGGCCCTCCCGAGTGGTGGATCCAGAGGGACTCAGGAAGGTTGCTTACATAAGCCCCGATCCCAGAGGAGCTAAAAATTGAATTTCAAAAAATAAAAATTCCGCATGCGGGAATGGATCACACGACTGGCCACCACACCCACTTCCACACATACATACTACCACCTATACTATCAGCGTTTGATACAGAAATCACTCTATTTGTTACAATATATACCAAAACATATTTTTTTTGTTGTCGACGATAAATGGCATTCTGTCGCGCTGAGCTGGTGCAGTGGATGAAGATTTGACGACGGCGCGCAACAGCACTCTTTTACTATGCACAGTTATGAAGATATGAAATTTACTCCTAGCCACTCATGACCTTGAGACTCCAGTGTGACTCCTAGGCCTCGTTTCCCTAGGGCTCCGGGGCGTTTTTCTGTAGTCTTTGTAGTGCCTTGCGGCTCTAGCATCTCGGGAGTCCCCGACTTCATTTGGCGGTGTAGTAGTCATCCAACAGTCACCATAAATCACCCAGCAGTCAATACACAGTCATCCTTTGACACGGGCTAAATACATACACAGTCATACAGTCATCATGGGAGCAGGGACGAGTCAAAGGGGAAGTGTGAGTGTGGCGAGGTGAGGTGAGAGGAAGCGGTGGTGAGTGGTGCGCGCGGTGCGCGTGGTGAGCGTTGGTTCACCACGCGAAAAATGTGTTTCGATGGTAAATTCGCGTGAACCAACACTTCACCAAAATTGTAAACAACACGCACCATATGTGGCACGTGACGCGCACCACGCGTTGGGCGCGTGAGAAACCAACGCGCACCACGCGTCGCACACCACACGCGCCACGTGACACTTGTCGACGCGCGGCGCGTCTCAGGTGAGAAATAAAAACAACGCGCACCACATATCGCGCGCGCAGATACCATATATCAATGCGTAAATTATAGAGAAGACAAGGGAACAGGCGCGGGCGCCCTAAAGGGCGCCCGCCGGAGTGCGGTGGAGCCGTGGAGGCACGTGTGAAACCGACAAATGGAATGAGAATGTGACTTCAACAACGGATGGAATGAGAACGTGATTGTGAGACGTGAGTGACCGAGTGAGTGAGCAGAGAGTGCCGGTGTGAGAAGGGGGAGGTAGGGTGCTGAACAGAGAGGGGAGGTGATGGATGCTGCTGACGGTGGGTTTGTTTTCACTGGCCGGTATATAATGGGCAGTTGACGGATGCTGAGTGCAGGGATGGTACGCTGGAGTTTGAACGCATGCGCTCACCTAACGCTCATCTTTTCTCTCCTTTTTACGTCTTTCAACTACTCTTCTCTGCAGATCTCATCAAACCAATCAACATACACAATGGCGGTGTCGACGTATAGCACCTGGGCGGACGTGTTTCACCAGTTTCCCGTGGACGAAATCGGCAACGTGGATACGAAGGTCGGATTTGTTTGGACGAAGTCCGTCGGCCTGTTGGATTCCGGGGACATTGGAAACGTGATACTGAAGGGTTGGTGGGGCGAAGGTCGTCCTGTGCCTGGGAGCGTGATTTCGGGCGTCTTCCAGTTGGCTACGCCGGGAAAGCGAGTGGAGCTCGTGTGGAACCGTGCTGAGGTGGAGGTGGCGCCTGGAGATCCGGCGGATGAGGAGGAGTACGTGGGCAGGCACTTCTCCAGCCTTCGAATGCAGGTCCACGCGTTTGGGCTGGTGACGGCGAGCGGGAGTGGTTCGTTTACGATTACAGGGAAGACGTACATGGTGAGTGTGTTGATCGTTCTGGTCACTGGTGGATGCGTGCACGTTGTATAGGTGGATGATAACTGATGTGCATTTTCTTTTGAATGATGAGTGAGCAGGTGGAGGATAAGATACCGTTCGAGATCATGTTTACGACGGAGAGCGAGGATACGCTGCCGAAGGTTGGTACGTTTGCAGGAGGCCTTGGAGCGATTACCTCCCTGGACGGTGGCGTCACGGCTCGGCTCCAGTTCATTGAGGATGGTATTCCTCACCAACCCAAGCTCGGTATGGCGCGTAAGGGACCCTCTGCGTCTTCGAAGTGGTCGAGTGCCTGGAACACAAAGAAGAAACCCGCGTCGACAGCGACTACTGGCCCCGGGACGAATCCGAGTGCGTCGGCGTCGGCGTCGACAACAGGCGCTATGGCCCCGAAGGCAACGTCATCGATGTTGACGACAAATAACAGCTACTGTGTGTCTTCTTACCGGTTTCTGGTCTTCGACGTGTGTGAGGAGGGCGGCACAACTACGGTCACGGGCCGCACGATCACGACCAAAGCGGACTCGTTGGATTTCAGAATGCGCTGGACGGTAGAGGAGGCTCCGATCGTCGGCGGAATCTACAGCATGTGCGTCTGGGTCGGCTTCGACAAAGATGGGCTCGTGTTCGAGATGATTGATGGCCGGGTCGAACTGCGTCCGGGAGAGGTGGAGACGGAGGAGTACATGGAGAATCAGCTGTTCAAGCAGGCGTGGAGGGTGCGATCTGCGGGGAAGGTGATCGAGTCAAAGGCACGATCTTTTACTTTGGAGAGTCGTGTCAATACCGTGAGTAAAGCGACTGAAGTCAATGCGTCGTCTCTAGTACTGATGAACTTTGAGGTGTTCTGTGTTTGTTCTCATTGTCATCCGCAGGCAAATGGTGTGCTGACTACGATCACTCATTACCTGGTTCCCAACACAAAGCGATGGGAGAAGTATAAGCCGGTTGGGATGGGGGGAATTCATTGGCGCGCGAGGTTCAGTGGAGACTTTGCAGACGGTGGAGGGGGAGCCTCGACTCGTGGTTGGCCTTGAAGAGCTGCGGAACGGGGTGCGAGAGGTCGATACGCCGACGCAAGCGGAAGGAGGCAAGCAAGGGACCACGGCGAAGAATGCGTGGACGGCACGCTCGAAAGCGGTCTCCGACGGAAAGAAGGTGGCGGTCACTGCCAGAGCGGATGGCGCGACCGCAAACGGGAACGAAGCTGGTCCGAGCGGCTCCAAGGTCTTGACGGAGGAAGCGTTTCAGCTGATGATGAGGAAGCGCAATCGTGACGACAATGCCGCTGGGGACGAAACAGAGAAGCGTGCACGGGTTGAGGACTGCGGCTGAATGGAGTGGGTGGGCACGGACTTCTGATTGCGCAAGGGACCATCACGAATCAAAGGACACTTGTAGTGAAGAGGGTGCTGCATAGGTGCTTGACGCCGCCGCAATGCCGCAATGGACACTCCAATGAGTTGTGAATTGAATGCGGACCGGTGAAGTTTGAACGCGGTAGGGTACTGGAGTTGGGACTTGATAGATTGAACGTTGAACGCGATGAGTTACTGGAGTTGGGACTTGGAATAATGTAGGGAGGTACGAATACAGTATTGAGTACATTGATGAGCTACGGACTAAGAGGGCGGGAGGTTGCGACGCAACGCATGGGCGAGGGCCGCCTTCAAGACAATGTTGGGGGTGAAGGAATGTCCCTTGGGGAGTAGGCAACGCACATGAGATGGATCTGTAGTTCTGGAGAGGGCAACATAAAGTTGGCCATGAGCGAAAGTAGAGTATCGCAAATCGATTCCGACGCGCTCGATCGACTGCCCTTGACTTTTGTTAATGGT
Organism: Tilletia caries; assembly: GCA_032718865.1. Taxonomy (NCBI): domain Eukaryota; kingdom Fungi; phylum Basidiomycota; class Exobasidiomycetes; order Tilletiales; family Tilletiaceae; genus Tilletia; species Tilletia caries. The sequence goes on along the minus strand of JALUTQ010000046.1, from coordinate 365,416 downwards.
CATGGCAAAGCATAGCTTAATGGGGAACTGAAGACGGTCCAGGATGAAGGGAAGGACGCCTTCTCCGGTTCGGTTCCGGATGCGGGGGATCAGGACACTTTGACCTTTGTGCCTGGCAGCTCCCGTCAGGATCTTGGCTTCGATGACCTTGGGCCGGATGGCTGTGATCATGAGTCTTGTGCCGTTGCACAGTCCATGAGAAGGATCTAGGTTCCGCAACAGCATGACAGGAGCGCCAACTTTCAGCATCAATTGGTGTGGCGGCAGTCCTGCAGGCGTCATGGTTGCTAGGGACTCTGGTGGGTACCCTGGATGTTGATCTCCGTCTGGGGTGATTGCAGTGTCGGCACTATGAGCGACGTGTACTTCTCCGGGAAGTAGAGAGAGAACATGCGTGTTCGTGGCGTCGACATCCACGTTTCGAGCATGTAGAATGGCTCGCCTGCTCCAGTACGATTCGAGATTGTAAATGTGATTGGGAATATCCCCGTAGATGGAGGTGATCAGCGGAGTCGGGTCGTCATCTTCGAAGCGCATCCAATTCGGGATGCTGATGTTGTTGTACTGATCGACCTGCTGTGTTCCGTTACCGACGTTCATGACCCAGGTGTTATACGCAGTCAGGAAGGCTCGGACTTGCTCGGACGTTGAGGATGGTTGTGCTCGAAGTCGCTCATTCGCAGTTAGCCTCAGGGTGGTGATGTAGTTCCACACTGCAGACTTGTGGAGGCAAGCTGAGAGAACATCGGCTTCGGATCCTCCGCGCACGATGGGTAGAGTCTGTCTCCAGTCGCCGGAGAACAACATCACCACTCCTCCAAAGGGATGGTCGTTTTGTCGAATGTCTCGTAGCAGGCGGTTGACGGCCTCGACAACATGACGATGTTGCATCGGTGCCTCGTCCCACACGATAAGAACGGTGCGGCGTAGGAGGGCAGCATCCGCGGATTGAGCACTGATGGAGCATACTGAGTCGCTCTGGATGGTGAAAGGGATCTTGAAGCGATTGTGTGCGGTGCGGCCTCCTTCGAGCATGAGTGCGGCAATACCCGAAGATGCAACAGCGAGGGCAACTTGCTCGTGTCCTCGGACGTGGGCAAGGGTGGCATTCTCAACGTAGGTCTTACCGGAACCACCTGGGCCGTCCAGAAAGAAAGAGGAGTAGGCCCTTTGCTGTACCGCGCGTGTGACGTCGTCAAACACCGTCCGTTGCTGGTCATTGAGCGATGCGTATGCCTGCTGGGCGAATGCGAGTTGTGCGACTCGATCATACGACAACTCGTCCTCGAGAACAGCTGGTAGGTCGTTGATGTCATCCGCGAAGGCAGCGTCAGGACCGGGAATGGGAAAGTGGGCGAGGTCGTAGTCTGGTTGCATCCTCAGCAGCGTCTGTCGAAGAAGGGCTCGAGAGAGGGAGAGGACCCGGTCTGCAGAGGCGTTAGGGACTCCTCGACGGAGTAGTCGCCTCCTGCAGTCGTCGGCAAGAGCGACCTTGTTTTGCTCATAGAGATCCTCAATACTTTGCACCTCGTGGTTAAGGATGATGGTGCAGAACAAACGTCGAAGTGCTGCTCCGGTCTGAATTTGCGATGCCTCTTGGAGGCAGTGGTGCCACTCTTGATCGTCGTCAATGAGGCCCCGGGCTGCGCATGCGTCCCGAAAGGTAGGGTACTCGGTCCCGTTGAAAGTACGCAGGTCGGCAAAGGACTTAGGGCAGAGGACGATGTGAAGCAGTCGTCGAAGGTAGTACTTTTCACCGCTGGAGAAGGGGGCGTAGTAGATGCGTCCGAGTTGCCCTTGAGCACGGGGGGTTAGCACGGCGCTTCCATAGTGATGTCCGTGCTACCCAGGTATATCGACCTGGTACTGCTGCGTATGTCAAGTCGGCAGTTCCTGCGGGGTCACTGGCGCACAGCGCGAAGAAGGCAAGGAGTTTGGACTTTTTGTTCGGCTGCTTGCAGGCGTTCTGCTGCGTTGTCTTCATCGTCGGGATCAAACACGACTTGATGCTGGTTCTCGAGGTGGATATCTAGGGCATGAACGCTAGGATGGAGGCCGTGGAGCTGGAAGTTGAGGATACGACCAACCGCTGTTCAGAAGAACAGAAGGAGTACTTATCAGTGATGATGCTGGTGCGTAAGCATAAGTGCTAAGTGGATACTGACCTTCGCAGGGAGACACATATCGTGCTTTGAGGTAATCGGTGATCTCGTCGACGGTAGCGTTGCCTTCAGCGTCGGTGGTAATGGTCACCTGATCTGGGCCTTTGAAAAATGTACTTGTACAGGTACTTTACCGCACTAATTGCTGTGCAGACTTCGACATTCATGTGGCAGTCGAAGGTGCGTAAAAGAAAGGGGTTGTATGGAACGACCCAGCTGGAGTCTACGGTAACAGGTTGGCCGCCAGAGGTACGTTTTTGAGCGGTAGCACCGTTCGGCCGTCGACGGTATTCGGGATATCCGTCTATGTCCGCAACAGTCTCGGTCCTAATCGGGCGCGGATACCGCCGAGAACAACGCCCAGGCATTGTTGGATTCTGCATGCACGGCTGATTGAATGTACAGGGACCATGGATCATATGTGTAAGCACGGCGCGGTGGAGATCGGGCTCTACCTCGATGTCGGGAAGCTCGGCAGATACTGCGGAGTCGATCGCCCTCGCATTGTTGAGTTTGTCGCTTTGATGAAGGAAAAAGTAGGATGTGTGAATGTGGAAGACCGCGTTTTTTTTGAAACTCGACCGAATAGCAATGAGCGACCACATGGCCCATCACATGACGCTTCGTGAGCTGCTCGAGGACGTGATCGAGCTTCAGCCAGAATACGCGGGAAACCAAGTCCGGTCGATCGGAAGCGCACTGGCCGGGGTAAAGTTCGTCTTGGATCTCTCGCCAGTGAACGTTGCAGGTCATGGTGATGAAGAGATCTGGACGGCCATACTGTCGTGAGAGAGCAATCGCATCATGATATCGCGCTTGCCACCAGCGAGGTCCACCTGTGAACGTGGAGGGCAGCACGGTTCGTCTCCCGATAGAGTTCAGATCTTGACCGGTGATGAGTGCGTCCTGAAGACCGGAGTAGACTTCTGCACGGAGCTTGTCCTGATTATGGCGCTGCCAGTCGGCTCGGTCTTGTTCGATCATGGTCCAAGCGTCCACAACGTACTCTTGCAGAAGATTGCGAGCATACAATAGAGTCGAAAAGGCTCCACGGTCGTGCAGGTGAAAGGCATGAAACATTTCAAGAGTCACCTTGTGGGTCCCGCCCCTGCCACGATTAGCGATCACTGTAAGAGAGTTCATCATCGGTCAGAGCCAAGGCCAGGTATGTACATAGCAACATAAAAACCGCGCGTACTCACCCTCGGGAAGAGCCAAAGCAGCTCGGGCCACTGCTTGATCGGCATCGAAGATGGCTCGTGGGGTATCTTGTCCAAGAGGAATATATGGGTACCAACCGAAGTGACCGTACGGAATCAGGAGGGGGGAACCGAAGTGGCAGGAAGGCAGGGTGCAGTTCGCAGATACGGTGAAGAGGACCATCCTTGTAGTAGAAGATGATATCGCGACCCCTTGGTGCGGTGTGAGCATCATGTAATATGAGTGCGGCGATCTCCGAAGCTCGAGGTCGATTGTACGTGCGAGGATCAGCTCCGCCGATTCTTCCCGGATCGATGATACGGATAGCGGTGTCTGCACCTTCGTCTTCTGCTGGAGAAAGTGTTTCTGCTGCCGTGCGGAGAAACGATGCGTATGGATTGTTGTTGTACAGCTCCTCCTGCACGCGTTCAACCGTGACGCGATCGATCTCCTGTTGACGGGCAGCGCCGTCAATGCGAGTCCCGATCTCGGAGTCCGGGTCTGTCTGGACGAAGTACGTCTGCGCATAGCAGGGACGACCGTTGGGGGACGAAAACGCCAAAGAGCCAGCCTGGTGATAGACTTGCCCTTGAATCTTGAAAGTGTAGACCCCGAGCTGACCGGCGACGCTCATGTCTCTGGAACCACCGCCCATAGAAACGAAGGCGAACATGTTGTTAAAGTCCCGAGTCGACGCCAGAAATCGTTCAGAAAGGACATCTGTTGCTTTGTAGAGCTGTTCGATCCGTGCGGGGGCGTCGAAGATACGAGGCAGCTTCACTTTTCCATGTGCACAACACGAAGAGAAGACAGGTGCAGTGCGAGAACCGCCGACCTTTTCGTCGAGCCAGTGCCGTGCTAGACAATGGCGGTGGCCACATCGATAGACCATGGCGCCCAGGTAGTGAGGCTGAAGCTGAGTGATAGGCCTTCGTGCCTTCAGGTGAGAAGTTGGTAGCGGCATGATGGGTTGGAGGATGTGGGCTGTACACGGATGCAAATCAAGAAGGACAGGTGAGAATGGCAGCGCAGAAGAGGGAAGGAGCAAAGGAGGGGAGGTGGAAAATAAATACGCACTCTAATCGCGAATCGGACCTTTGGGCTTTGACGAACGACCATCGTGAATCCCCGCGACCCCGCCTCCACGATCAGGTGCGGTCGTGAGAGCTTCTCCATGACTCATGAATGAATCTGTCGACTGGCCCGCGTGTACATGCCTCGTGATGGGTCGTGGGATCGTGGCAGTATTCAACGACGACGACCTAACCACTGAAATCGGAGACCTGTGAAGTGTGAACCGATGGAAAACATGGCTTAGACATGCCCGCAACAGAAACGATACACACACACAGACATAAAAAGGATTCAGAAGGAGAGAGTGAGAAAGGCATGCTCACCGCTGTGTGTTTGCTTGGATATGACTTATGAAGATGGTAGGCGGGGCTCCCATGACTCATGAGAGCGGAGCTCACAATGATGTCGAAACCTATGGCTGTGCTGGAATCGAATCGAATGAAATGAGGTGTAGACTTTGTTCGGCTTCGGCTCGCGCGTTCGACAGGATAAAAGACAGCGTCCCTGGCGGCCCGACTGCACCTGATGGTAGTTACGGAAAAAGAGATGAACATGAAAAATGAGAATCGCACGTTGGTCAGATACTGATGTCGTGCAGGCCTACATTCTCGTGCTCATCATCGTCCGAGAAGCAACACAGTGAGCTTCGTTGATGCGGGTGAGTATCGCGTCGCAGTTGATACTTCGCGCTCAATAGGAAAAACAAACATCCAACATCCTCAGACAGGCCACCGCGCCTAGCATGCATCAGGGCTGTGAACAGAAGAAGAATGAGTTCATCAAACAACACTGACTGCCGACACCATCAGCACGTTGACGGGTAAGACTTACCATGCTTGATTTATACTCGAATTTGGATCAGCTGAGAGGAAAAAGGTGGAGAAGAAGATCAGTTAGGAGATCGACATCCAGTAGAACAGTGAACGGTCGGGTAACTCACGACATGCGCTGATTCCGTGGGAGAAGATGCGGTCGTCCCTGATCTCCTTCGAAACCATGCCATTTGTCGGAACGCCAAACGTGATGCTCCTTTCCACAATGAGAGGACGTGCTGAAGGCAAAGCCACAGGATCCTGCGCGGAGCCGAGTAAGGGAGAATCGTAGAGTCGGCATTATGCGTGGCAGAAAAACGAAGGCAGGACCCATTACTCACTTGAGGTGAACGCGTAGGGTGAAAGGACCATGGTCGAAACCGGCAGCAGCCAGCTGCCAGAAGGCGATGTCCACGGCCATTGCCACTGCAGACCTCTCTTCCCTGAGTGCGGTGAAGGAGAGGATGAAAGGTATAAGATTCATGACTCGCGTAGCTGTGCGTTTTAGAAGAGCGATCACACTCACATACCGATGTAGAAGCTCCAGCATACATCTATGCTGCGTCAGACTCATGCTTGAATGCTGATCGTCGTTCAGCAGGGGTTGTGGACTGCCGACCTATGGTCAAGAAAAAGGAATAAAGAAATCAGATCAGCTTCTGACTATGACAGAAGCATGCGCAGCAAAAGAGAAGCCTCGTACTCACCCAGCGCTGTGAAGCAATCTCATGGTATGGATCCAGTCGGCCTTGAACAGCAAAGGGAGAGATCAGGCATCACGCTGCGCACTGCCTACATGGCTGCACATGCAAACAATGCAAAAGAAAAGCGCTTTGACACGCCGCAACAGCAAGTCAGCAACGGTATATCACAGGAGCCGAACAGACAGCATGAACAAGTACACTCACATGTCCGTGCTTGCTTGTATTTGACAACGGAGAAAGACATGCTTCTGAAGGATGGTGCATCTGCGAGAACGAAAAGGAAAGTCATCAGTGACGCGCGCAGCTGAGTAGCAACCAATAACAGAGTATACTCACCATCGTTGTGTTGCCGTGCAGAGAGAGTAGGGCTGCTTCGTCCTGTGGCGCGCTTGCCGTCGATGCTCCCTGGGTCGAGGCTATGCCTTCTGTTGTTGAGCTGGCAGGTTCAGCGGTGCCATTGGAGGGGTTGGCTTGTGCCTCATCTGCGGCGGGCTCTGGTAGGTCGCGAAGGATGAGATCAAAAATTTCCTCCCTTTTTTCAAACATTTCTCGTTTTTGCGCTTTCATATTTTGAAACATTTCCTGTTTTTCAGCATATTTCCAAACATTCAATTTCCGTATTCTCAAAAAATTTCTCCCCTTGTTGGTCAAAGCTCTCTGAACGCTTTGCTCTGCTGTTTCAATTGTTTTTTGATTTCCGAGAATATGAAAGTCTCATGGTTGGCCAGCCAAAAGCTTTAAGGTCTAAGACCCCGGCTATGTGGCTGGCGCTAGGAGACCACCCAGGGTGCTGTAACCCTGGGCTGCCCCATGAGAGAGATCATAGGAGGCTAGACCCCCACCCGTACCCCATGGACCGATACCAAACCCCCCCCCAATGGGAGGTAGAAGGATCATATTTAAGCCCGGGCATAAGGCAGGCTTCCTCAAAGGGAAGGGGGAAATCTGAGAAGAGACTGAGATCCGGTGTCCTTATATACCTTTAGCCTGATTGATTGCCCTTCGAGCGCCCAGCTAGACAGCTTGCTTGCCCTTCGAGCGTGGTTGCGCTTCGAAGGCAAGCAAACCGTGCTTCGAAGAAGACCCTCCTATCATTCCAAGCACATGGTCCAAGCTGAAATTTCGACTGGAAGGTTCTTCGGAGAAACAGCGGAGGGGTTCAGCGTTCAGCGGAGCAGCCGAAATGAGGAAAGTACGTCGCCTTTAGCTATTGTAGGGAAAAACAACCCGCACCACGCGTCGGTCACCACGCGTCGGTACGGGTGAGAGGATAGAAATGTTAACTTGTGAGGTGCTGAATAATGTACGCGTGGCACCTACATATGTCAGACACCTTACAGAAGGTCAGATACTGAAGCACAAGGCGCGAGTCGTAGCTCGGGGATTCTCTCAGAAGCCAGGCCTCGACTATGAGGAGACACACGCACCCACGCCGGCGCTCACAGCTCTCCGCGTGTTTATCGCCATCGCGGTCCGACACGGCCTCATCATCCACCAAATGGACGTGGAGGCAGCCTTCCTCAACTCCAAGATCGACGTCGAACTCTACATGGAGCCGCCAGAAGGACTCACCTTGCCGAACGACTGCAACACCCTCCTCATCCAACGAGGGCTGTATGACTTCAAGCAGTCGGCGCGGCTGTGGTGGAAGGCAGCGCACGAATTCATCGTCAGCCTTGGGTTCGAGCAATTGGTGACTGAGTGGTGCATCTACGTGCGCCATGGGAAGCACGGACCAACCTACCTCCTCATCTATGTGGACGACATGCTCGTCGCCGGAGCCACTCAAGCAGAGGTCGACGACGTCAAGGACGCGCTCAAGCAACAGTGGCGCATGACGGACCTTGGGCCTGTGGCATGGGTGCTGGGAGTCAGTATCGAGCGTCGGGAGGAAGGGGCATTGCTCTCGCAGTCGGCATACATCAAGTCACTCGCCAAGAAATTCGGACAGGAGAACGGGCGCAAGACCTACACGCCCCTGCCACCGGACCTACCCACGCGCGACGGTGAACCCTTCCCAGATCGGCAACTGTACCAGACCATCGTCGGAATGCTGCTCTGGGTGGGCATCGCGACGCGGGGAGACGTAGCATTCGCGGCAGGGTACCTGGGAAGACACAGTGCGGCACCGACGTATGAGCACTGGAACATGGATACTACTCACGACATAGGCCTTTACTTCGCCAAGAACACGGTCGCGAAGCACCTCGAAGGCTGGTCGGATGCGGACTATGCTGGGGACAGAGACACACGTCGATCAACAACTGGTTATGCGTTCAAGGTCTTCGGTGCATTGGTCAGCTGGGGGGCACGGCGGCAGGACATTGTGGCGACGTCCACGGTACACGCGGAGTACGTGGCGATGGCCGAGAGCGCGCGCGAGAATGCCTACCTACGCACGCTCCTCTCCGATCTACACCACCCGGTACCCGGGCCCACCACACTGCACGGCGACAACGAGGGAGCACTCACCCTCGTGACGAAGCCAGCCTTCCACCAGCGGACGAAACACATTGAGGTCCGCTGGCACTACATCCGAGAAGCACAGGAACGTGGCGATGTCAGTGTCCAGTCGATTCGCTCGGCGCAGCAGCAAGCCGATATACTCACGAAGCCGTTGCCTGCACCCACGCACGAGAAGCATCGACGCGCCCTTGGCCTACTGCGCAGAGATGAGGTGGACGCGGAGGAAGAGCGGCAGCAGAAACGCGTCAGTGACGCGCACGGGCCGCACACACACACGCGACGCGACACTACCCACCTTGGTCCTCATATCAGTCAGCATGGGCACCCGACTCCCCATCCCGATCCGTACCGTCCCGAGGCATCGGCTCATGGCCCCGGACGGGCCGGTCGGGGCGGCAGGGGAGGCCGGGCACGTGGCAGCCGACGCGAGGCCGGAAATGCTATGCGCGGTCATGAGCTGGACGAGGAGCGGAGGCAGGAGGACGGAGTGGTCAGCGGCAGGGAGCAGGGGGAGCATGCGAGTGGCAGCACTCACATCTCCTGGGCTTGGTGATGGCGGGTGGAAGCGCGCAGACACACGGAGCACATCGGAGGGGCAGTGCATGGGTCGGGTCTGGCAGCGCAAGAAGGAAGAGGCGGGATCAATCGCGTCGGAAGCGGAGCACGCGCAAGGACACAACACATACCAGCAACGCATCCTGGAGCAGCGGCGGAGCAGCATGTCGGCATGCGCATTGGCCGTCGAGGGTACCTGCGACGAGGGGGAGTGTTGGATGTTAGCGTCGACAGACTCTCGAACGGACCAGCTCGTTCCAGGACCATCCACCAGCTTCCAGCATACACCAGCAAGACCTCAAGGAGCACAAGGATCACTCACCGATGCTGCGGAGGACTGCGCTGGACTGAGCAGGATGCGACTGGAAGGTTCTCTGGAGGATGGCTGCGAAGGTATAAAAGGAGGCTCTCTGGATGTGGTTGTGGTGAAAGATGAAATGAACAAGCAAGACTTTCCTCTTCTTTACTCAGTCTGATCGATCGATCACAACACCTCACACACGAAACTCATGCTCCCAAGTCCCAGCATCGCGCTCGACCTTCGTAAAGTCATTCAAGGCCTCGATACGATCTGCGCAGAAAGAAGATGTCGTCCTCGCCGCCGCCTGGAGTCACAGCCGCGCCCTCGCCGCCGCCATCCGAGCCGCGCTCAGCCTCGGCCTCTCCCGGTCCCGATCCCGCTCCGGCGCCCGAAGAGACGGAAATGGAGGCCGAGGCAGAGACAGAGACAGGCGCATCCTCATCCAGCGCCGCCCTCGTCCCGTCCACAGCAGCAGCAGCCCACCCCCCGCGCTCCCGTCCTGCCCGCCAGCAAATCACCCAAGCCAAGCTGGAAGCGATCCGCGTGGCAGCCGACAAGGGCGCCCAGTCCGGCACGACCTACAACATCTGGTACAACAAGTGGTCCGGGGGTGATCGGGAGGATGGCTACAACAACAAGACGAAGGCGGAGACGAGGTGTGATATTGCAAGGGATGCGGGTTATACGCGCGCGGATGCGGGGAAGGGGAACGTGTACTGTCTCTTCTTTGCGCGCGGGCATTGTCCCCTTGGGTGAGTTCTCTCTCTCCAACACGCTCACGCATCCCAAACATGTAACTCACATTTTCTGATCCCCCCCCCCCACAGCTCGGATTGTACCTTCCTCCATCGACTGCCAGCAACGAACTACAACCCAGAGCAAGGCCGCGACATCTTCGGTCGAGAGAAGCACGGCGACTACCGGGACGACATGGGCGGCGTCGGCTCCCTCCAGCGCGTCAACCGGACCCTCTACATCGGCCGCCTCGTCGAAGAAGCCAATACCTCCGGCCGCGGTGGGGGTGCTAATGTCGGCGGGATGGGAGCGCAGTGGAGAGATGGTGGCCGGACCGTCAAGGGTGGAAGGAGTGTGGGTGATGCGATGCGCAGTCAGGGGAAGACGCGGCAGCATACGGGGGAGAGTGCATCCGAGAAGGTCCTCAGACGGCACTTCGAGGAGTGGGGCGAGCTTGAACGAGGTAAGCTCATAACCCCTCTCCCAGCTGATTTTAGGTCTTCTGCTAATTTCATTGTTCTACAGTGCGAGTACTACATGGACGGTCCTGTGGCTTCGTGACCTACGTCTCCGAATCAGCCGCCCAGTTCGCCAAGGAGGCCATGTCCAACCAATCTCTCGACCACAACGAAGTCCTCAACGTCCGATGGTCCACCGACGACCCCAACCCAGCCGCACAACGTCGAGACCGCAAACGCATGGTCTCCGACGGCCAACGCGCCATCGCAGACACCCTCACCGACGAACAGCGCGAAGCGGGCCATGCGCTCGCCCTCCTCGAGGCGCAGGCCGACATGTACGACGACGATGGGAACAACAATAACGAGCTACATGCGGCCAAGCGGAGAAGATTACTACAGGAGGAGGAGGAGATGCGGAAGATGGACGAGGAGAACGAGCGTGGGTGGCAGGAGATCGAGAGGGAAAGGATGGAGGCCGCACGGTTGGCTGCGCAAGCGGCTGCTGCTGAACAGGCTAGGAAAGCCGCGGCTGTACCTGCTCACAGATTTGCGGCGCCATCAGCGGCGGCGGCGGTGGGAGGAGCGGGAGCAGGAGGCGGAGGTGGGCTGTTGAATGCAGATGCTTTGGGAGGGTTACAGTATCTCGCCTCGCTTCGGCAAGGCAAGGCTCCCCAGAAAGCAGCCGGCGCTGCCAAACCTGCCGCCACCAACGGACTGGGCTCGCTGGCAGGGTACGGGAGTGATAGCGATTGAAAATGCCCACGCCGCTTCGGTCCTTTTCCTTTCTCTCATTCTCAGAGCATGTCCCGGTCGCAACTTCGCAATCCCATTGATTTCACTGGCCTGCATCAAGGCGGCCCAATGTCAAATACCCCCGATGGGGCCCAGCTCATGTCTTTTCTGATTGCGAAGGGACGTCGTCGTCTGTTGGGAACTCTGTCCGCGGCAGCACTTGGAAAGGCTTGTTGATGCCCAACTTGCGAGTCAGTTCTGCTGGTAGGCAGTAGACGGGGTCGACTTCGGCGATGGAGGCGTCCCCAAGCAGGGACAGTCCTGTGGGAGAAAAGGAGGGTTCAACCAGCCATTCTCTCGCGAAAGAGAGGGAGATAAGGAAGAACTGACCAGCAACGCCAAAAAGCGTATGGAACACATCGCTCACATTCCCCTCCCGATCCGCCATCCCCCCCACCTCCTCATCCTGACAGCTCAAAATGAACCCCCTCAACATCCCCGCATCGATCCAGTGCAACCGACCGAGCATGCTGAGACTGGACAGCACCCACCACGAGTAGCAGACGTCCTCGAGTTTCTGCGGGCGGCCGTTTAGGCCGCCTGAGGGCAGGATTTGCCGTTCGGAGAGCCAGGAGGAGAGGGACTGGTGCGCTTGGCTTGTGGGTGGGGGGAGGGCGTCGAGGAGGGTGAGGGTTGCTACGCATACGAAGACTGGGTCGATGGTTCGATTACCAAAATCCGTCAGCTTGTGTACATTTGAACCCCCCCCCCCCTTCCCGCCCTTTCACAGGGGGAAAGGAGGGTAAGGAAGAGGTTGGCCCCCCAGAAATCGTAAACCCTACTCACCTTGTCCAGCATGACTCTCCGCGCCGGGCCTGGTCCCAAACCCCCCATCAAAGTTCCGACACCGCTCCAAATATCGCACCGTCATCTCCCGATCCAAGCGATCAATCGCACCGAGTAAACTGAGCGCCTGCGCAGCGCAGTACAGGAACCGCGTATCGTTCTCGAGCTGGCTGGCGTCCCCGACGAAGGAGCCGTCGGAGGCTTGGCGCAGGGAGAGGATGAAGGCGATGATGGCCTGTCGTCGGCTTTGCTGCTTTCCTGACGAAGAAGAGGGGGCAGCTTGGTCGAGCGTGGCGAGAGCGTCGCACATAGCCAGAACCTGCAACGCAGACAGCGTAGGCAGTATATGCGCATCATGCCTCGGAAACGGCGCAAACCCTCCTCCTGGCACATAACACTCCCAAACAAACCCAACAAGCTCCTCCCGGCCCAACGTCCCCGGCGCGCGCAGCAAGTGCGTCGCGCACAGCCCCCAGTAGACCGCGTTGAGGCGGAGATGGGTGGTGAGGTGGTAGGTGAGTGAGAGGGAGGATTGGGCGGTGGAGAGGGTCTTGATGTAGGACAGGTGGAGGGAGCGCAGGAGCTTCGTTGTTGGTTGTGTCGGCTCGGCGGCGTTGGCTGTGGCGGCGGTGGAGGTATGGCTGCTCATCCTTGCACTTGTCTTGCTCGTCGTTATCATCGTCGCCCGCGGCCTCATCGAAGATGTCCTCCTCATCGTCGGCTCAGGACATCGGGCCCAACTTGCATGGGTGGAGCGGTGGAGGCCCAAGCGTAACCCTAACACCCTCCCACCTCCCAAAGCAGCCAAGGCAGGCCAGATAGAGAATGGAGATGTTCATTGATGGGATTGAGAAAGCGCAAAGGGCAGAACCAGAGAAAAGAGAGATGTGAAGAGTCGGAAGAAGAGTTACAAGACTGAATGATGTGTGAGTGTGTACAATACGGAAGCGCGGGAAAGTGAGAAGGGGGGGGGCAGATATCTTGACGATTACCTTTCCCCCCCCTTTCCTCACCCCCTCCTCCGCGAAACTGAGAAAATGATGTAGATGATAGGAATCAGAAAAAAAGAAGTGTGGTGGTAGGGGAAAAAAAAAAAAAATAGTGCAGAGGACCGGGATGGAGGCTTCGTGTGGCGGTGGCAGGATGAGAAGGACGGGAAATGGCAGGGCTGGGCTGGGTTGGGTTGGATATCTTGGGCGAACGACGGACGGGAGTTTATGGACCGATGGGCCGACTGGTAAAGAGATGGAGCAAGCGTGTTTATTGGCGGACTTGGGCCTCCCCGGGGACGTGGCGGGCGGCTAGGGCAGATCGTTAGAAAAAGGGGCGCGACGTTGGGGGGTCCGGTTGGGGGGAATCGACGGGTTTTTGAAGAGGGTGCAGGCGGGAACGTGAAAAGAGAAGGTACGAGAAGTGGCCCTGCCCTGGGTCCAGCCAGCCAGCAGGGGAGGAATCCGTCCTTCGAGGGGACGAGATTGTTCAAACGAGTGTGTAAGGCGACCTATTGGTGTGAAAGCCGGGTCGGTTCGGCCGTTTCGCGGGATGGCGCAAAGTTAAGGCCCCTCTTGAGGAAAGGCCTCCACGAAGCGAGGAGCGAAGGAAATGCGATGCGAGGAAATCTTGAGGCCAAAAAGGAGTGTGTGTGTGTGTGCGTGCCTGTTCCGAGTGGCAGCAAATGGAGAGAGAGAGAGAAAAGTCGGTTCCGTTTGCCTGTCCGGAATCCTCGTCCAAGGTGTATGTGCTAATTACAAGTCGGAGAGCATCCTATTCGCCTGAAATCGATTTGAATCCAGTCGAGTCGGGCAGACCGTCTGCCATGTGTTGATCCCAGTCGTTCAAAAAGGAGGAGGAGAGAGGGTTCGTTGTCGGGATTCGACCCGCCTTGCCTTGCCTTGCCAACGTGAGGATTCACGCTCTATGATGTCGGAATGCGGCCGTGTAGAGAGAGGAAGCGAGAGGGAGAAAAAGGAGATACCGATTGAAGGTCGAGGAAGGAGAGAGAAAAGAAAAGAAAAGGTCCGTCCGGGTGATAAAGTGTCGTGCCTGGGGGGGGGGTCCGATCCCACCACCCACACCACACACCCAACACTCACTCCATCTTCGGCCGCAACCCCTTATCCCCACTCGAACAAACACTAACCAAAAAGTTAATAAACCGCCTGGCATACTCCCCGGGCGGCACAGAGCTAATCATCCTCCGATCCTGCGTCAAGCCCTTCCAAAAATGCTCCCCGCGCTTCACCCCCGTATACGGCGTGAACAGATCAATAACGCCGAGGTAGTAGATCGTCTGCCCGGGCACGTTGTTCGCGTCCGTAGAGCGGAACCCGCCTTCGTCTTGGTAGAAGAGGAAGTGTCGACGTTCCGAGGCGTCGTGGTCCGGCAGCGTGGTCGTGACGGAGGAGAGCGCTTTGGGGTCGGATCGACGGACGGCTTCGCGGAGTGCGAAGGCGTCCTTCTCCGTCTGTCGAGCTTTCGGTCCGTTCGCACCTGCTGCCCCTCCCGCTCCGGCGACCCCACCACCACTCGCTCCGGCAATGGTGAAGGACCGCTTCAGACCCGAGAACGGCGTAGCAGCAGCAGGGCCGGCGGCGGACGACGACGACCCCTCGCGAGCGCCTCCAGACGCCGAGCCATTCGCAAGCCCCGTAAAGCTCGCATTGCCATGATGCCCCAACGACGACCGGGACGCCCCATGGTTGTTCCCCAGCCCGCCGCCGTGGATGGACCCCCCATCGAGCGTATTGGCCCGGGAGTGCGGCCGTTCGCTCGCCGCCTCAGCCGCGTGCGACTGGGACTGCGAGGACGGAAGCTGGTGATGCGTCTCCGTCTGGGACTGCTGGGACTGCCGACGCTGCGGGCCCCTCGACGACGGCGTCCGCTGCGGCTTCGGAGGAGCACCAGCACCAGTACCAGCACCAGCACCAACAGCAACAGCCGCCGCCGCCGCATTCGCGCCGCTCCCACTGCCCGACGCCGGAACGCCCGCGCCGACATTCGCCTGCACGTCCGTCTCCGGCTGGAACACATGCAGCGCATCCTGTCTCAAATTCTCCGTATTGCCCCGTCGCATGTCATGCAGCCCAATGAGCAGACTGTAGTCCATGATGTTGAGCCGGGCCAGGAGGGCGACGTCGCTCTTGAGCTGGGCCTGGAAGAGGGCGAATTTCTCGGGGCCGAGCTGGATCTCGCGGTCGCGGTGGATCCAGTTGAGGTCTTTCAGGACAGCGCCCTTCTTCACTTTGGCTTTTTCTTCTGGGTATTCGCGTCCGATGGCGGATCCTTTGAGGTCGTAGGTTTCGTGAATGTCCCGGTGGGGCGGGAAGAGGTTGTTCATGATGACGAAGTGAATCTTGCGACCATGGGGCAGCTTGACGCGATGAAGACCGTAGAAGCGACTAAGAAGGGTATGAGGATTGGCCTTGACGTGCTCGTGGTAGTCCTTCAGGATGGTCCTGAGGAACTTGTGCTCGGCATGCCGGATCGTCTTGATGATGAAGCGGTAATCGCGGGAGAAGTAGAAGAAGGAACCGGACTTGCCGGGGGAGCCGAGTTCGGAGAGGATGTATTTGGCAGTGAGAGAGAGCAGGTAGTCGGCTGGGTCGAGATGGAAGTACTCTCTGAGTTCGCGGAAGACCCAGGGAGCGTAGTCCTTGAATTTGAAGTCGTACTTGGCCGAGGGAGTGAGCTCGTTTCCGATGCTGTGATGAGAGATTTTTTAAGGTCAGTTTAGCTGAATAAAATGAGGCTGGAATCGGAGATGAGACTCACATGTCAAAGGTGAATTTGTGCTTGGCCCGGTAATCGGCGTCGGTTAGGGGTCTCCTGATCTTGGCTTCACATCGAGAGACCTGTTGGGGTGTGCTTCAGCGTTAGTACATCTGCAGGAAAAGCATGACAAAGGTAATGGGAAGATACGCACGCCAATTCGGATGCCTGTGAGCATGTTGTACATGAGAACATAGTTGACATGGTCTTCGCCGATGAGATTTCCGACAAGGACAGGGAGCTCGTCTCCCTTGCCGGCCTGTTCGCGTTCAGCACGAACCTCATCGGGATCACGGCGGAAGGTGCGTGCCCTGGTGAGCAAGGTGGTCGGGTTGTTTGTGGCTGCGGGCGTAGTCACACCCTGTTGTTGTTGTTGTTGTTGTTGTTGTTGTTGTTGTTGTTGTTGAGCAGCGGCCTGGGCGTCCTTCTCCTTCTGCCTTTTGGCCCTCCTGATCTGTTCGGCCTGTTTGCCGATCTCGTGGTCGAAGGCTGCGTCGCCGGTGCGGAGGGGGGAGATGGGGGCGGCCTCGGAGGGGGTTCCGACGATGCTCTGTGGTTCGTGTACGAGGGTGTTGGTTGCGATGGGGTTCCATGAGTGGGTGGAGGATGAGGAGGAAGGCTGGGCTGTGTGGTGGTGATGCAAGGAGGACGCTGAGTTTCTGCGTACTGTGGTGAT
The DNA here is from genome assembly GCA_032718865.1 of Tilletia caries. NCBI lineage: Eukaryota > Fungi > Basidiomycota > Exobasidiomycetes > Tilletiales > Tilletiaceae > Tilletia > Tilletia caries. The sequence goes on along the minus strand of JALUTQ010000046.1, from coordinate 348,924 downwards.
CGGGGGTGCATTCGCTGGTGGTGGTGGTGGTGGTGGTGGTTGTTGTTGCTGCTGTTTGTTGATGGAGCTCGAGGACGGGGTGGTCCTGCGCTGGAGAGCGGGAGTGGTGCTGACGGGGTTGATGGGAGGCGAGGGCACGGTGACGGTGAGGAGGGGCGGGAGGGAGGTGATGGGTTTCGTGGGCGGTGGCTGTGTGGGAGGCAGGTCTGACTCCAGGGGTGGGCTGGGCGGGGGTGCGCCGACCTCTGGCTGTGTGCTGTGGTGTGAGCGGGAGAAGAGCTTGGAGAAGGGGGTGGGCTGGTGTGTGCCTGTGCCTGTGCCTGTGCCTGTGCCTGTGCCTGTGCCTGGGGGTGAGACTACTGGCAGGGGTGCTGCTGGGAGGGGCGGGAGATGGTTCGGGTACGCCTGGTCCTGGGAGAGCACGAGCTGGTATGTGTTTCCGGAGTCATCGGAGACGCGGATCGTCTGCTGGTTGGCAGTGAGTGCGTTGCGGATCGAGGACTGTATGGGAGCTGAGACTGAGTCTGTGCCGTCTGAGACTCTGCGTGCGTGTGCCTGCTGGTGGTGATTGGCCGTGAGCATGGTCTTGTCTGTCTCGCTGCTGTCGTTGTCGGTGTCGGTGTCAAGATGCTGGCGCCTTTGGCTGTCGAGTGTGGACGTTGTGCAGCTGTTGTAATGGAGTTGTAATGCGCTTACAAAGGATGTGCCCCTCCCAAGAAAACGGGCTGGATCCAAAAACGGTGCACTTTCCAGCTGCACGTGACAATCTTGGCTTGCTGAGTGAGTGTGACTTGGGGCGGCGCGTGCGGGACGACTCGGAGATGAGTGAGTAGTGAGTGAGTGAGAGGAGGCTTGGGAGTGAGTGAGTGAGTGAGTGAGTGAGTGACGGCCACAGCAGCAACAGCAACAGCAACAGCAACAAGGCAGCCATGGGAAACATCTGCAGCAGCTGCTGTGAGTATTTACATCTGGTCACTGCCCATAGCGAGCGAGCGGGCTCCGTGCTGACTCTCTCTTTCCATACACAGGCGGGGCCACACGCTCGACGCAGAACGAGGCCCTGCTGCTGGACAACGAGCGCGATGCCGTCGCCGATCTGCTCCAGTATCTCGAGAACCGCGCAGAGGTCGACTTCTTCACCGGCGACCCCCTCAAGGCACTCAGCATCCTCTCCTTCTCCGACAACGTCGATCTCCAGCGCAGCGCAGCACTCGCATTCGCAGAAATCACAGAGAAGGAGGTCAGAGAGGTCGGCAGGGACACCCTCGAGCCCATCATGTTCCTCCTCCAGTCACACGACGTAGAGGTCCAGCGCGCCGCAAGTGCCGCCCTCGGAAACCTCGCCGTCAACTCGGAGAACAAGGTGCAGATCGTAAAGATGAGCGGCCTCGAACCCCTCATCCGGCAGATGCTCAGTCCAAACGTAGAGGTACAGTGCAACGCAGTCGGATGCATCACCAATCTCGCTACACACGGTCAGTCCTCTGTCCCAAACTGCATCCATCCCTCGATCTTTCGCTCATCCCTCTTCCCCCAGACGACAACAAGACCAAGATCGCAAAGTCAGGCGCACTCGTACCACTCACCCGTCTCGCAAAGTCAAAGGACATGCGCGTACAGCGCAACGCAACCGGCGCCCTCCTCAACATGACCCACTCCGACGAGAACAGGCAGCAGCTCGTAAACGCAGGCGCAATCCCCGTCCTCGTCTCCCTCCTCAGCAGCTCAGACACAGACGTCCAATACTACTGCACCACCGCACTCTCCAACATCGCCGTCGACGGCTTCAACAGGAAAAAACTAGCACAGACAGAGCCCAAACTCGTACAGTCCCTCATCAGCCTCATGGAGTCCACCTCGCTCAAGGTACAATGTCAGGCCGCCCTCGCGCTCCGTAACCTCGCCTCGGACGAGAAGTACCAGATCGAGATCGTGCGCTCCAACGGTCTGCCCTCCCTCCTCCGTCTCATCCGCTCCTCCTTCCTGCCCTTGATCCTGTCCGCAGCGGCCTGCGTACGCAACGTCTCCATCCACCCGCTCAACGAATCCCCCATCATCGACGCAGGCTTCCTCCACCCGCTCATCGACCTCCTCAGCCACGAGGACAACGAGGAGATCCAATGCCACGCCATCTCCACCCTCCGCAACCTCGCCGCGAGCTCGGAACGCAACAAGACGGCCATCGTAGAGGCAGGCGCCGTCGAACGCATCGTCGAACTCATCCTCCACGTCCCCATCTCCGTCCAGAGCGAGATGACGGCCTGCGTCGCCGTGTTGGCCTTGAGCGAGGACCACAAGGCGAACCTGCTCGAGATGGGCATCTGCAAGGTCCTCATCCCGCTCACGAACTCGCCCTCGGTCGAAGTCCAAGGCAACTCCGCAGCCGCACTCGGGAACCTCAGTGCCAAATCAGACGACTACGCACCCTTCAACGACGTCTGGGACGCACCCGATGGAGGACTGCACGGCTACCTCGTCCGTTTCCTCGAGTCCGAAGATACCACCTTCCAGCACATCGCCGAGTGGACGATGGTCCAACTCCTCGAGAGTGGCGACCCGCAGCTCGAGGAGAACATCAGGAACAGCAGCGAGATCCAGCCGTTGATCCAACTGCTCGCGTCCGCACCGGACGCAGAACCATCGGCAGCAGGGGCAGGAGCAGCTGGTGCGGAGGGGACGAATGGACAGGGTGCCGGCAGCGAGGACGGACAGAGTAATGACCAGTCGGAGATTACTGCGCTTGCGTTGAAGATTTTGGAGATCTTGCAGGAGGAAGGGGATCCGAAGGCACAGGCGGACGGCTCGGACGCGGCGGAGCAACGGTGAAAAACTCCCCCCCTTTTCAAGTCCTGATTCGACCTCCTTTTGATTACCTTCGACACCACCCACGACGCTGAGCACGCACGCAACGACCGATCGACCTCCCCGTCCGGGCCGCCCCCTCGAGGCGGACAAGCTCGATCCCTGGCCTCCCCCCTTTTTTTTCCTTCTCCCCTTTGACGACTTAATACGCCCCCTTTTTCGACTCCTCCCTTTCTCGCATTGACGAATGATGACCTCCCCCCTTTGAACGCCTCTGTCGCCCCCCTCAAGGTCCCCGAAACGCCCATTCGACATCTTCAACGCACCCCCCACCCAAGAGCAAGAGCATTCATGCCACCTCCCTTTCGTCCCTCCCCCTCTATCACCTCACTCTGCTCTGCTCTCCTGTCCACTCCATCCCCCGGCTTCCCGCGCCCCGCTCTTTTCCAAGTATACCTCCTCTTGTTTCTCTTCTTTTTTTTTTGTTTCCACACCCTCTCCCTCTCTCTTCCTCTCGTTCTGTCGAAAATGACCTTTGTTCTCGATCTATATCTTGAAAGGACGGAGGATGCGGACGGGAACTGGACACGGGGAATGGATGGGATTAGGAGAGGCGAAGGGGGTGGCTTATGGGACCCGGGGAGAAGTTCGTAACGAATCTGTTATGGAGGGGGAACACATCAGCTCTCCGTTCGGCACGCGCTCCCTCACACGCCCATATCCATCGTGCATGTCCTTACTTTTTTTTCCATTCACGACAGCCCCCAACATGCGATGTCTTCGGCCCTTTTTTACACGTCCCCTCTTCCTTCTTCTTCTTGGTTCCTGGTTCGTTCTCCTTCTATCGGACTCTACATCCCCCTTGTCCCCCTTTTCTTTAACGTTCCCCACCCCTTCTGTCCCCCCAGCGTCCGCTTCTGTAAAGGCAAATGGCAAACACCCTTTCCCTCTTCCCCCATCTTTGTGCTCGAAGTTTTGGCTGGTTCGAAAGCATGATCTGAGCGGCTGGGAGAAATAAGATGAGGAATCGTCGATTGCGTGGGCGAGTTTGTGGGTGTTTGAAGGTTTCTTGGGGTGGCTCGGAAGCGTGATCTGACCATCCGACAGAGTTTGAATGAAGGTTGATGGTCGATTGTGGGTCGAAGGCTCGGTGAGACGAGAAGCGCGGCTGGCAGCTGCGAACTGGGTCGGGGGCGGGGGTGTTGGTGGTGGTGGTGGTGCAGCTACGACCTTGGTGACTTGATTGCGGTTCGTCTTCTCCTCCCATCGTTCCTTCCAGCCCCAGGTCCCCCGGTTGCGCCGCGATTTTCTTTCGATACGGGGTGGGGAACTGGGTTTCAGACTGCCGACGGTGCCGACGCATGGTTGACCGGCGTAAAGTCGTAGATGAAGACGTCGTCCAGCAGCGGTCCGATGTATTTCTGGAAGGTGAGGTACAGAGGTGAAGGGGTTAGAGCAGGCTAGGAGCAATATGTAGGGTCAGAGAGGGGTGATAGGGACTCTGCATAGCTCACCTTGAACTCGATGTGCGCTGGATCCTGGTTCAGGTAGTAGTCCAAATGCGCCGGGTCGCTGTACGTGATGATGAACCCGTGCTGAAGAGAGACACAAGATGAAGTTAGGTACGACATACACACCAGAGAGAAAGAGAAAGAGGAGGAAAAGCCCAAGAGCATAGGTCATCTGGCAGCGGTAAAGAACTCACATCAAACCCCTTCCCCCTCCCCTCCGGCGACACGTTCTCAGCACCGCATTGGAAACCCGCGATGTACCGCTCGCCACTGCTGAGCTTGCAGTCGAGCTCGAGCTGGGCGAAGACACGGAGAGCTTCGGCCCGTTGGGCGGGGCTTACGTCCGGCTTGTACCTGGGGGATAGATCGGAGGTGGGAAGGTCATAGGGAGGGATCGAAGAAGAGGGGAGGTGAAGGGCAGAGAATTTGGGGGTGCGGGAGGAAAGATGAAGGGGGTAAATGAAGATGATGATGGTCAGCGCCAAATGAGAAGCAGCACAAGATCAACCAGAAGGACGTCAGTCAGCAGAAGGTGCAGATGGGTTTGGTCAGCTTTGAAGAAGAGGGAGGGAGGGAGGGAGAGCAGAGGTATACACACTTGAAGTAAACACAGTGCAGGACGGACATGATCTTCACGGTCTGGGGGTAAGGTAAGAATCGAGGGAGACGGCGCTGGCAGGTGGGAACGGGGAACCAGGAATGCTGGGCGAGGGGCAGATCGGAGAACGTCGGGGCGCTTTGACCCGTTGTGGTGGAGAGGAATGTAGACGGGGTGAAACAACGGGCCACGTCAGTCCTTCCTCGAAACCTCTCGACAACACCAAAAAAATAAACCTTCTCGAGACGCGCATTTCGGGGAACACCCGTCTGGCCAGCTGCCAGCATCCTCGACTCCCCGTCCATCCATCCATTCAGCTCCTCCCCACTTTTCTCTTTCCATTCACAGGCACTTATCCAGCTCAAAACCTCAAGATGCACAAAGATTCTTCACCAGCAGACCCTTGAGTACAAAAAGGCTTGAATTTGCTCGACTGACTGCTGGCTGACGAATGAATGAACCTTCCCACAGCCATTGGACGGAGGCGGGTTCGAGCAGCCGCGGGGGTGGGGGAAGAAGGGGAAGAATTGCGATAAGCAGGAAGAGAGAGAGAGAGAAGAGAGAGAGAGAAAGTCCGTGAGGGAAGGTGAGAGTCAGAGAGAGAGATAGAGTGGTGTGAGAGCGTACGAGAGACAAAGGGAAGATGGAAGAAACGGGAGAGAGGCGGAGACAGGACAAGATGGTCCGTTGCAGTCTCCCGGCTGTCGGCGTTCGAAGGAAGAGAGAGAGAGAGAGAGAGAGAAAGAGAGAGAGAGAGAGAGAGAGAGAGAGAGAGAGAGAGAGGAGGGGGAAGGGGGTAAATCTGGGAGACCTGCCTCGAGGGCATGAGACACGAAACATGGTAGCACCGGGACAAAGGGAATGAAGAGACCCAGAACAAAGGGAGCCTGTTCACCTTCGCACTTGCGAGTCAGCTACATATCAGCGGCGCCTGCGAGGCAACCGTAGCGTAGCTAACAGAACTCTCCCTTTCCCTCGCACGCATCCGAAATGTTACCGGTTTTATTCTCAACTTTGGATCGCTAACTTAACAGTCAATTCACAAATGTTTCCGGTTTTCTGTACGGACAAGTGACAACACGTAATTTCTAAATTCTAGCGCCCACTTTCTTACCAACATCCTCTCTCGTTTCCCGAGGGATGATACCCCTCTCTCGTTTGATTAAGTGGTGCACAACGGCAGCGACGGCCGACGGTGCCAACGGCGGAAAAAAAATCTCGATTCCGTTGAAAAACCTGAAACCTGTTCTGACGCCATACTGGTCCCATCTACATCACGTTCCATAACATATTTTTCTCATTTCCTGATTTTTACAACAGCACCGATGCCGCGTCGAGAGTCTCCCGCTTTTCTAAATTAGCCTGCTCATGTCCCTTTCCGATCGTGATGCCAAATGTTTCAAAAAAGAAGAGATTTTTTTTTGCCGCCAAAAGCACTTTTAAAAATATAGGGCGTGAAAAAAATTTGAAAAAAAAATTCTGGACGAGAAAGACTAGCCCATTTCATAACAGAGGTGTCGTCACCAACATGACAAATGACATCATGATTTTTGGATTTATGAGAAAATTTTAAAATTCGGTATGTCAAAATTTTTTTGGGGGATTGTCACACTTTGTTTGGTTCACCGGTTATTTTCGGAATCGCAATCCGGGAATTCGTGTAGACTCGACGGTCGCCCTCTTGTTCAACAATCGCAATTGATCTGCCGGCGGGGGCATTTCGTGGGGGTCGCCGGAACGGTCGAGGATATTTTGGAAGGGGAGATGGCAAAACACAGGGCGGTCAGATTGTAGCGCGGAAGTCGGCCCTCGGTTGAACAGTGGGTTCGCGACACACTGGCGATGATGGTGGAGGTGGGAAAAAATCGGAAGAGCTAAGAGTGGAGGGTGTGGGAGGGGGCCCGTGCGCAGCAAGAGTCCGTGAAACTCCGGCTGAGACCAAAGGCGGAAAGTTGGTTAGCTGGCCTGTCTGCCACCCAGTCCCAGCGGGTGAGCAGGTGTTCTCCCTCCTGAAGAAGCTGATGTAGAAAGAAAGGTGTGGAGGATGTAGAAGCAGTGTGGCGGATGATCTGCAGCTGATGGGAGAGGTTGTCATGGTGGGAGGCGTGCAGATGGGGTGAATGGACCAAGACTTTAAGGGCGCTTGAAGCTCGGCCACGTGGCGTCGGAACCTTCGGCCCCACGGGCCGAGAGCCGACAGACTTCGATCGAATTTTGATGTCGCAGGTGAGACCCTGAAGTACGCATTGAAAGCACTTCGTATGCGCACGCGGTCGCACTATACATCTCTTCCCTCCTCTGCGGCAGCCGCTACACGCTCTGCCGCCGAAGGCCTCAGTTTCGGCGGCGAGACGTAGCCTTGCTGCCGGGTCTGCGAAGACCTCCCTGGCCTTCCTATGGTGGCCGGTCTCGACCTTGCCCTTCCGCCGCTGCGTAGATTCGTCCAGGCGATCCTGGACGATGCTACGCAGTTCGGCTTGGGCTTGGCTGTTGGGAAAGAATGGAGTACTGAGTTCTGAGTATGTGTGCACCAACTTTAATTGTAGAAGCAACACTCACGCAGCAGCAGTCTCAGCGGCATCATCAGCCGGCATCTGCGCTGACGCCAGCGATGATGCTTGAGTCGACGATGAGGAGGAGGACGAGGAGGACGAGGAGGACGAGGACGACGAGGACGAGGACGAGGTGAACAACGAAGAGGACGAGGCGTGGGAGGAGGATGAAGCGACAGGGTGGCAGGAGGACGGCTGCGAGACCGCTCTCGAGAGCGGGACACCGAAGGAGCTGGCGAGAAGAAGCGACGGCTCCACCGCGGCGCCCCCGCTCGCCGGCAACAACGTATCATTTGGGTGAACGGTCTGTTGTTCGGAAGAAAAGGGAGAATAGATTTTGTCAGTACGATGTCAGAGGTAGTCAAATCAGTGTGTGACATGAGCAGGGACAGGGGGAGCAGAAGTAGGGAGCAGGGTTCAACTCACAGCAGGCACGAAACTGGGCCAGACCACGCCAGACTGCTGTGAGGATGCGAGGCTCGACAGACAGCCGGGCGTGAGGGGCGGCCAATTGTCGTAAGCGCCAGACGAATTCTCGACAGGCATTGAAGACTGCAGCGAGGGAGGAGGAGAAGCGAGAGAAGAATCAGCAACGGAAGCAGTGACTGGCATGGCAGAGAGAGAGAGAGGGGGGGGGGAGGGAGATGCGAGACGACTGACCGAAGATGGCTCTGATTTGACGACGACGGAGCCAAGGTTAAACATCCCGTAGTTGCCACTTGGACCGTACTGGAGGTGGGAGAAGAAGGGGCCTGTCTGTCAGTCACACAGGTCGTCTGATTCTTGCGATGTTGGAATACATACCTGGATTGTGCTCCCTATCGCATGCTCCGTGGGCTCGAGCTTGACAGCGAGCTGGTTGTGCGTCATGTGCATGCCAGCATCCTCTTCCTGCTCCTCCTCCTGCTCCTCGTCTCCTTCTCCGACAGCGCCATCGGCGTCGCTCGCGCTGAGCTGGGAGCAATGGAAGAAGTCGTGGAAGTCCTCAGCGAACTGCTCCGACTTGCTTTGGTGGGGTGGTGGGAGGTAAGCGTCGTCGTCATCGGGCTCGGTCTTGACGGAAAGGGCGGGAGATGGAGCGTAGTACGCGTCCATATGATCGTAGATGTCCATGGCTGCGCAAGGTGTAGTTGGTGTGGATTGATGGCGACGGAATCGTAGTGGAACGTGAGCGGTGATAGCAGCGTTGATGCGAAGTCTGGCTCCGTCTGTGGTTCGTTCTGGCTTCTTCAGCTGAAGGGGGAGAAGCGAGCAAGGTCTTCAGGTCCGGCGTAGTGTGGGCCTTGGTGCTGAGGGGTGCGCGTGTCTTGAGGGGGTCGATGGGTGGGACGACGAGGCCGTGCAGCTCGAGAGGCCCCTAAGCTCCGTTCGATGTTGGAGTAGAAGGACAGTCGATACCGGCAAGACTTGCGGACGAGCTCGAAGAGGGGAGGGGCGGGCGCGCAGCTGGTGGTTGCGCTGGTGTATCGGGTCCTGCCTTGACCGACGGACGACGAGATGGTACGATGGCTTGGGCCTGTGGTAGGACGGCGACGACGATGAGCTGCTTGTTTGTTCAAGACGCAGTTGACGACGACCTCGGGACTGACCTCGACGTTGGTACGGGGGCGAGGAGAATGGCGTCGGGAGTGTGCGCGACGAAGAGAAGCTGGTCTTAGGAGGATCCGATGAGGTTGCGGGAAGAAGGGTCGGCTCGTGGTGGAAATCCGTCTCGCCTTGGGGACGTTCACGGTCGAGTTTTGTCTGGTCCGAATAAGGTTTCGAGAAGCGGAAATGACCCGACAAGGATCCTCCCCTTTCATCTCGAGCCCACTCCAGGATCCTGGAGTGGCTTCGTGAGATGAGGGACAGGTCTGGGATGATACGAATGCATTTGGGTGGTGGTACGAGGGCAAGCAGGAATGGGGAAGCATGCAGATTACAGTTACAGGAAGCCGGAAGGGACGTCTACGACGATGCGGGCGGGAGGTCGCCGGTGGACTCCTTGGGAAGTGCTTGAACGCCGTCTAGGTGTGGTATGTCGAAGCTGCGGTCCGTCCGTCTTCAAGCTTCAGGTCGACATCGAGATGGGTCCCACAGACCGTGCCTTGTCGAGCATCTCCGACAGCTCGCCGTTAGCGCTGGACAAGAAGGTGACAGCACCGCCGGCCCCGACGGAGATATCTGTGAGAACAAGGGGGGCAATCATCAAAGGGTCAATCAGCAGATAAGCGGGGGCGGGTATGCAAACGCGGAGGAAGAGACATAAGCTCACCATCGCCTTCAGCCACAGCAGTCCGGATGACCACAGCAAAGTCGGCAGCTCCATCGACGCCGAGCCAGCCCAGAGCGCCCGAATAAATGCCCCTCTGCGGTCTCCGTCCCGGGTATTCCTCCGAGCGCTGACGGCCGTGTCCTTCGAGATGCTCCAAAATCTGGACGCTTCGGCGTTTCGGCGCACCCGTCATGCTGCCTGGCGGGAAACAGCGTCGTAGTGCCTCTACCGAGCTGACTCCTGGTCGTAATTGGCCGCGGACCGTGGTGACCAGCTGATGGATGGTGGCATACGACTCCACACGCATGAGTTTGGGCACTCGCACCGAGGACGGATGGCAGAAGGAGAGCAAGTCGGCTCGTATTAAGTCGACGATCTGCTCGTGGACAGAAAAGATCGGTAAGGTTTTGGCTTCTCGTAACGCTCGAATTAGACTCACCATCAGGTTCTCTCCCCGTTCCTTCGGGTCCGCCGCGAGCTTGGCACGTCGCCTCAGATCTTGTTCTTGCCTCCAAGCCCCCTTTCTCAGCTCCTCGGCCCGTTCCGATGGCGAAAGCATGGCATCCCCCGCGGTGAGCGGTAACATGTGCTCCTCGCCTTTCGCGAATCCAGCCCGCGCCAGAGTTCCCTTGATCGGCTTCATCTCCACTTCGCCGGATCGCAGCACGCGCATGAACCGCTCGGGACTGGTGCTTAGGATGGCACGACCGCGCCCGTCCGGGCCTGAGGCAGAACCCTCAATCGGAGGTAGTTGGAGGTATGCCGAGTAAGGCGCGGCATTCTTCTGACGCAAAGCGCAGTAGAGTCCAAAGTGATCGCGATCTGCCTCCGCCTCGGAAGCCCGCGGAGGGATTGGTGCTCGTTTTCCTCGGAAAGCGGTGGTGATGCAGAGTTCGTAGCTCTCGCCAGCGGCGATGAACTTGCGTGCCATCTCAACCTTGTCCCGATAGGTCCTCTGGGTGTCATCACCGTGTAGCGTTGGCAGGCTTTGCGAATGCAAACTGGCATGGAAGAGTGCTGCACGCTGAGGCCCTGCCGCAGCAATTTCGTGCAGGACGGCAGAGACCGTGTTGAACCACGCGGCCGCACCGACTTCGGTGTCGCACATCAGAGTGTCTCCTTTAGGGTTCTTGAGAGTCTTCTCAGGCCTGGATATCGCCCGTTGAACTTGAGCCAGGGAGCTGAGACATGCTTGAGAGGAGGAAGAAGCCCCGCCCGCAGTGCCCCATCCAGCCTCATCCTGGCTCACCACAGCGTATGCCGTCCACCGATTTGCGATGTGGTCGTAGCAAAGCACCTTGTCGCAGAACATGAAATCGGCGTCAGAGGTCGTAGATCCGCCGAGTGTAGCGTGCTCCATCCCTAGACTTTCGGCTTTCATTTCGTAACCGAAGTATCCCGTGAAACCGCCCTTGAACACGGTCGCATCTCGATCCTGTTCTTCGATCCCGACTGAAGCTGAATCCGGTGATCCTTCATTCGGCAGAGTAACTTCATCCTGAAGAACCGTCGGCGCGAGGGAAGTTCTTTGCTGCAAATCTGTTTGCAGTTGATTCAGCCAGTCCCAAAACGTCGTGCCGGGAGCCAGTGTGATCCCGTAACCGGCGTCAGGCGAGGCAGACTGGTCAGATCGTACCTTTACGGTTCGTGTTGTTGTGGTATACGACAGCATAAAGCGTGGGCTGGCCATGTACGAATACCGACTATGTGGGTCATGAGGACGAGCGCTGTCCAGCCAGACGCTGCCGACTGAGGATGCGTTTTGCCGGCGGAACAGTCGATCAAAGATTTGAGGCGCATCGAGAGCTGTCGGGAGTTGCTCAGTCGGTGATGTAGTAAAGAGCTGGGACACGACTCGCCATCGGCATTGTGATCCTTCCAGCAAGCTATCGTGTTGTGCTGGTAGTTTGTCCAAAGGCGGACTTCCTGGCGGTGAACGTTGATACGAGTGGGAGTCCACTGAGACGGTGGTGATCGATGTGGAAGAGGAGTTCGGCAGAGCGAGAAGACTGCTTCCGTTTGCTAGCGATGCTGCACTGGAGGGACAGCTCGTCGAGCTCACATCGCTCTGTGCAGATTGCGGTCGATCATGCACATTCGCGGCGATACATGCGTCCAATTTGTAGCTCGTCGCCTGATGTTGCAGACCTCTGGGCAGAAGGTGGTGAGGCAGACCCTGCGCTGTATCCCATGCCCGCCGCCGTGACAATGCGGCTGACCGAGCCGGGCCAGCGAGGCCTGTCCGTGACCAGAACTCCTGGGCAGAGGCGAGGAAATTGCGCATCATTTGTGCCCCAAATGTGCTCTCGATGGACTCCGGGTGAAACTGTACGCCAAAGATCGGAAGCGACGCGTGCTGTATCCCCATAACGATCCGTTCGCCTTCGCCTTCTGGTATTGATAACGAAGAGGAGGTGGACAGTGATGTAGAAGCCAGGCCATTTGGCGCAGGCTGAGGTCCCGCATACGACGCCAGAAATTGTGGACTAGGCGAGGGAACATGGGTTCTCGGTGCGGGATCCATGGCCCATGCGGTGACGCGCAAGAACGAAGGCAATGCTGCAGAAGGACCACACGAAATCAGCGCATACATACTGCATACTGAGCCAAAAATACCTTACTCACTTTGCTCGTCCACAACGAGACTATTGTACCGAACGACAGTGGCGCCCTCCGGCACCCCCGCGAACAGATCCGTTCCCATCCCTCCGAACCGCCCGCTGTCAGCGCTAGACCATTGCAGAGAGCTTTGGGAGCCATGCTGCAGCAGACGAGCCCTTTTGAGCCGTGCCCCACCCGCACATGCGATGCCTTGATGACCCAAGCAGACGCCCAAGACAGGCAGCCGAAGAGACGTAATTTGGTCTTCATCATCAACCACGCGCATACAGTCCTGCAAAATGCGCGCCGCCGTCCCGAAATCGGACGTATTCTCCGGAGAGCCCGGACCGGGGCTGATGATGATAGCATCGATGAAGGGCGCAACCTCGAGAGCGTACCGTGCTGGATCTGCAAGTCGCTCGTCGGTATGCTGTAAGATGATAGTGGTTGCGCATACTCCGGCGGGGAGGAGGGTGAGCAGGTTTGCGGTGTAGGAGTCGTAGTGGTCGATTATGAGCAGACGGGGAGCCCAGTCCGAGGCCGGCGCTCCCGTCTTTGCGCGACTGTGGACGCTATCGACGCTCATCGTCCGAGAAATGAGAAGGAGCGATTTGGCCAGGACCGTCCGGAGCGCAAGAGCTGTGGCTCACCGCAAGATTCGAATGCGCGAGCAGGCCGAGCACGAGGCGGAGCGCTGAGCACTGAGCAGACGACGCTGTCTCCGAATCCTCTCTATCTGGACGGTGATGATGATGATGATGGTTGTTTATTAGACCGTCGACGGCAAAGAATCTGCACGCCATATGGCCCGCATCCGAAGACGCGAAAGTCACTAGTACATCATACGCCGCAGAAAGAAAGGGGGATCGCGTGGAAACGAGACCGGGTAGTGCAAATACCCAGCCAAGTCCTCAGGAAGGCTGATAGCAGCTGGCCTACACTGGTGGGGGCAGCGGAAATGGTGAGAAGAGAGAATAATGATAAGAGAAAGAGGGCATGGTCATGGAGGCTTGAAGATGACCGAGTGCTTATGAGGCTTGGGCCTCAAGGGTCACCCGGGTCCGGTTCGCTGAGAATGCTTTTGAGGCACGCGCATACTGGACCAGCTGATGCGCACCGAGCTCACTGCCGAGCAGCTCGGCAACTCCGAGGGGCACCCCGTGCTTGTCCTGGAGGAGAGGTGAATGGTGTGCGAAGGCCGTGCATTGAAGGGGATGAAGCCGAGTAAATGCTTCTCCGCAGATGCATGTCGTTCTCGCTTCCTGATGTTGAAATCGCCCGTGATACTCGCTGAAATCCCCATGGCCCGTCCGCAGCTGCAGGATCAGCGCGTATTCCCGCCGCTTTAACGATGCGTGAAGTCGCGTTGCCCGGAGGATAGGTGGGTCGGTGCGGGACTGCAGGTAGATCGGCAGAGGGGTATTGCTCCGTTCCTTCTTTTCTCGGGCCCGTTTCCACTGCTCTTGCCAAGCAGACTGCAGCCTCTCGCGGCTGATCCGTGCTGCCGCTGCAAATGTAACCATTGCCGGGAGAGCCCCTGGTGCCTGGAAGCAGCCATCTTCCGCCCCCATCTTGGCCTCATGATCCGCCGCTTCATTTCCTGGAACATCCGTGTGTCCTCGCACCCAACGAAAGGCGACCCGGCAGTCCGGGTTCCCGTCCAGATAGGTCTGAAGCAGCAGGGAGAGGACCGCAAACACTTGTGTGCTGGATCTTGAGGACATGGATCGCAGAGACTGTAGGACCGATTGGTTGTCCGTATAGACCGTAATTTCCTTCGCATTGAGTTGAGACGCCAGAGTGATGCCCCGCACCGTGCTTTGCATGAGGGCAACCGCTTCCGCATCGAACACCTCGCAGAATTGACCCGTGCATTGATGATTTCGCTCGAGGACTTGGCCTTCTTGATAGATGACCCATCCCGCGCCGGAGATTCGGGAGCCGTCGTCCAGCTGCGATCCATCGGTGTAGATTTCGATGGAGCTGCTGTCCCCGGTCCTCTCCAGCATCTGTCCAGCTCCAGGAAGCTTCCAATCGGCACGGCCTTCAATGTAGACCTGCGGATGGTTGCCAAGTGCGCCCGCTGAGCCTTGCTGCATACTGCTTGTGGCAGGCTCGATGTTCCTCGGTACTCTTCGCGCGAGTGCTGTGAGCCGGGTGCTGAAGGGACGGGTCACAGCGTTCCGACTGTGGTCGAACGCGACTGGTGGTGTTGTCGCTCTGCTCGTGCCTGTGGAAGGGAGAATGGCGCTTGCGTTTGACGCCTCGATGGTCACCCGCGCCCGCATCGCGTTGTGTTGGTCCATGCCCGCAATTCGAAGGGCTGCTCGGTCCAAGCAGTGATCCAACACCAAGCGCATCGGGGGACAGGCCGCTTCCACTTGCAGAGATGACTGCGAGGTGGTCTTGAATGCCGGAAAGGCACGCAGCAAGGCCGCATGCTGCGCGGACTCCAACCGCTTGGCATTGGCCAGGGACTCCGGGTTCTTCTTGGTTGTGTCGGCATCTGGTGGTGGAATCTGAAGTCGGCCGTCAGATCCTCGACGCCGCCGCGTGTGTGGCCGACCAGGTTCCTCTCTCTCCATTCCTCTCCACCATACCGCAGCCGCATACGTCAACCTCGATTGGATGCACGCAATGTACAAACGACGGGAATCCGAAACCCGCATGCCCTTCTGCGTGTTCATGAGCATTGCCATCCCCCCCGCCGCTTGCTTTGCCGATGCAGCAATGATTCCAACATGCTGCTTGAACCGTAACTGTGCGTCAAAATGCACCCCAAGCCACCGAAAGCTGCCCATCTTCTCCACCGCTTCCACGGTGCCATCCCGCAGCTCGATTTTCCCTGCCACTGCAGAGGAGGTCCGGGGCGCCACGAACTCGATGAAGTCCTTTTTCTCCGCATCGTAACGTAGTCCGTTCGCCATGGCCCACTTGTGCGCCTCATTGTACGCCTTCCGCAAGATGCGAGCGTTCTGATCCGCATTGTTTGATGCCACATAGAGGAGGTTGTCGTCCACGTAACTGATCAGCCGCACTCGGCGGAGATCCCTGTCCATCGCTGCTGGCCCAAACAACCTGTGGAGAGTGGCAACAAAGAGGATGTAGAGAATGGGAGAGACTGGTGAGCCCTGCGGAATCCCAACATTGACCGCCTGCATTTCCCCCTCCTCGCCATCCAGCCTCATCCCTGCCAGTCGTTCCAGAAGGAACGACAAGATCCACCGAAGCAGATGCAGAGGGACACCCTGCTCATAGAGATGGCAAATCAGCAGAATGTAATGGACCGCATCATACGCACCTTGGACGTCGAAGGTGAGCGCAGAAGTCGTCAAAGGCTTCGCGTGCGTCCACCCCGCCTCCACATCGTGAACCAATGTGAGGGCTGCGTCCGATGTTGACCGCCCAGGGACACTTCCAAACTGCTCCTCCGCAATCCATCCCTTCTCCAGACCCAACTTCGCCAGTCGTACCGCAACCACCTTCTCCAGCACCTTGCCCAACGTCGGCAACAGCGCAATGAGCCTCTATCTGGACGGTGTCTTTCTTTCAGCTTCTTGCTTCTTGCTTCCAGTCCGAGTCAGTACTTCGGGTGATTAGGCGGCCTAGACAATTGGCGCAAGCCCGATCTGCTCAAAACACGTGGAAGGAGAATTAAGCTTTTTATATGGTCATTGGGTCTTTCGTGGTTTGATGGGATATATTGTACCAAAGATTAAGGGCCTTCATCCAAAGCCGCCCACTCTGGCCGAGCGGTTAGGACGTCTGGTTAAATCTGTGGATGCCGCAGGTTCGAATCCCTCTTATTGCAATTTTTTTCTCTGGTGACAAAGAATCTGGTTGTAATGCTGGGCTAGAGCTTGTGTAATCCTCAGTTAGAGACGGGCCTGCTGGGTTAGAAGGTGACGGGTTAGGGTTAGGATTAGAGACGAGTCTGTGAGGGCGGGAGCCCGAGCAGGTAGGATGGATATGGTGGAGATTACAAAATAGATTACAAACACGGTTAGAGTCGAGGTTAGAGGGGGTCGAGGGGGGGCACACCCCCCCCCCGCTCTGGCTTGATTGTCACCACGTGTTGTGAGCAGATCGGGCTTGCGCCAATTGTCTTGGCCAACCATTCACTTCGGGCCACACTCGCTGCGTTTAGGAGTGATTATGTTCATGAAAGAGAAGTGAGACTTGTTTAGAGGAGAAACTCAGTAACTTTCTGCTAAATGAGACCCAGACGCACGTGGAGTGTGTCTTTGTTGTGCCTTAGAGCAATAGGATGCTCGGAACGCTGGTAGGGGCTCGCAGTCTGGACGCAGCAGCGGGGGCTGGCCAGGGAGCGCCTAAGCGCTAATGGGGGAGGCAAGCCACCGGGGATGGTGGGTGGGGAACAAAAGAACTGCAGCGAATCCAGCCCATCCCCCTGAAAATCCGGAATCGCGACACGGTGTTGCTAATTACTGATGAGCTCTTCGGGCTCGCGGTCCGCCCTACTCTCGGCCCCACCTCTCAACCTAGTCATCTTTGCCTTTCTTACAGTCAGCAAGCAGCACATCATCAAGATTCAAGGTGAACGGTTATCAGCAATCATCGTTTTCACTGGTGAGTTTCTATTGATTCGGTGGTTCGCAGCAGGTTAGGTCGTGTTCCCTCGACTGAAGGCATTCGTCTTTGCCCTTTTTGCCTCTCCCACTGTTTCACGTATCAGGACCTGGTGATTTTTGCAACTCCCGTCGCCCGTCGTCTCCATCTTCCTACACCGACTCCGTGTCTGCCAAGGCGTCGAGGCAGCCACTACGCAGCTGTCACTGTCCCTCCGCCACTCTCATCCACCCATCCACCAATCCAAGCCTTCCGAGCCCGCCGCTCCGCTAATGGTTGCCACTTGTGGCCGTCCATCCACGTCGCCTGCCGTCCAGCCCGCCGCCTCCGCCGCTGCGGTAATGGTTGCCACCCTCCTCCTCCGCCGCTAACGGTTGCGAGTTTACCACTCTGATCGGCGCATCCACCGTCCACGTCGTCCAGTCCGCCGCCGCGGTAATGGTTTCCCTCCTCTTCGCCGATAATGGTTGCCACCCTGATCGATACATCCACTCCTTTCATCCACGCCGCACAGCCCGCCGCTGCGCTAATGGATGCCGAATTCGCCACCCTCATCGGTCCGCCCACGTCGCTCAGTCCGCCGCTGCGCTAATGGATGTCGTGTTCACCGCTCTCATCGTCCGCCCACCTCACTCAGCCCGCCGCTGCGCTAATGGTTGGCCGCTAATGGTTGGCCGCTAATGGTATGGCGCGCCAACGCCTTCTCATTCGCCATCCACCCGCCACCGCACCTGCATCCGCATCGTCCAGCCCGGTCGTCTCAAGATCCAGCTCGTGCGTTTCCTGGTGTCCGTGAGCGTCATCATTCATCACCATGCCATCAATCATATGATCACCCTCGACCCTCGTCATCAGGACAAGTTACTAGCAGTTCATCACCTGTTGGGCTATTGCTGCTTATTGATCTTATCTCGTAGCTGATCCTGTTTATACTTTCGTGTCTTCCAGGCTACCCCACGGCACTATCATGTCACGCCCGTCATCAGAAGAGCGGTGTGTGTCTGCGCTGCCCGGTCCTTCCCTTCTCTTCCTTTTCTGAGTACCATATTGAACATCATGCTTATGCTTCGCATCAATCATCAAACAGACGCAGCCATCCATCCAGCGCATCTTTCTCTCTCGCTGTTCCGTGCGTCCGGCCGATGCGGTACTGATCCCCGCGTCAGCCATCAGCCAGAGCCTTGCTGTCCGAGACCAAAGACCCGACGGCTGATGGATGACCAGCTTGAGGTGCGTGTGACTTGCCAGGCATTGAATACTTCGTTGATATCAAATTGAACTGCATCACTGATGGTAATCTGTCTGATTTCTTACACAGTCTTCTACAGCTTAAACTCTGCTGGAGCCCCGCAGATACAAAGACGATGGGTGCTGACCGGGAACCCAAGTGCGTTGATGATTGTGAGCGCGGAGACGTGTGTCAACGTCACGGAGCAGTTGTTGATTCCTCGAGTTTGCGTCCCAAAAAGTTGTCGATGAATCCTGACGATGCAAACGGCTCCTCGCGTTCCAGCAAGGCCTGCATACGCGTGAGCATAAGCCGTGCTCGCTGGAACCGGGCCTGCACTGACAAACTGCCTTCACCTCCCTCATCCCTCTCTTCTCCCTCGTCCCATTCGCCCCTTATGCTGCGTGCATCGGCTTCGCTGTCATCGTCGCTACGGGCACCTTCGTCGATACCAGACCCATCGTCGGCACCAGCTGTAGCGGCGTCAGCATTCGAAGCCTGGTTGTTGTGGGGGTCGTCTTTTGTGCCATCTGATGCGCCTGCGGGCCTGACGATGTCGGGATGCGTCCAGAAGGGGCTCTGACGATGCCGTTTCATTGTGCGCAAGGCAGGCACGGTCATGGGTGGGGCCAAGCTTACCAAATGCTTGCACAGCAGGAACCGATGCATGGGCAAAGCAGGGCATGCACATTTCCACGCATGTACGTCCGTTCGGTAGCGTTGAATAGCCTCCGCGCTGACCTCCTTTGCTGCCTCTTTTTTCCAAGCTACCGCCATGCTTGTTCGCCAGGCAGGTCTTGCGATCCGGTCGTTCCCTGCGCGCAATGCCACCACGCGCTTGACGGCTGTCGGCAGTACACGCGTCTGCAAGATGAAGGTGACAAGGTCGATACGTGGTCGGGCAAAGCGGTGTAAGTAGTCATGCTTGATGACTCGCCAGTGAGATTCGGTGACCATTGTCGACTTGAGAATGGGGATTGACTCGTTTGCTCCTCTTGCCCACAGCTTCCATTCCTTGCCCATGTACCAATTGGCCCATAGATAGGCCCACACGCGTGCCCATCCCTTTGCCTTGCACAAGTCGTAGGCCTCCTTGGCCTGCCTGCGATACAACTGCTCTTGTGTGAGGTATATACCGTGTAGCGTTGGAAACGCAGTGTGCTCGTTCAGATGTTTGGACAGCAAGTCGAGGATGATGACGCTGTCTGCTTTGTTGCACTCCAGCCTGCCAGGCTCATCCCATTGTGACGCGTCCTTCTTGCACTCGCACTTGCACCTTTCCGAGTGATGGCGAAGGTTCTTTACGACCCCCCCAACACGGCTCAAGGTCGGGTATCGTACGAATGGCGTCCCAAGGGTTGTATTTGCGCGTGCTTGTGGGTTTCGTTGAGGCGAGCTTCTGTCGCACCGCTCGTCGTACGTGCCAATAGCAAAGCTGGACCTTTGCGGTGGGCCATACGTTGGCGATAGCAGCAAGCTCAGCGCTATCCTTGTCACAGCCGACAAAAGTAGGAGTGAGCCCACGACCCTTAAGCGCCTGTAACACCTCCGTAAGAATGCTGATTTTGCGCCCATCTGCCTCCATGTCCTTCGTGTTGAGAAAGCAGTATGCCAGTGGAACGCCCGTCCCGTCCAGCTCAGCGAGGATGCCGAAGAGCTCATGGCCGGCGTTGTTGGTTCCGTATGTTGAGTCTATTGAGATCTCTACCGTGGTTGATGCCAGCATGCTGATCAGTTCCTCTGCTATCAGCAGCATTCCTCGCACCTGCCCATCACGCTCGATCAACTTCGCAGACATTCTACAGCGTGGACCATCGCCGCGCGTACTTTCGGCGTTGACGAGCTGCATAGCCGACTGGAAGGGATCGTCTTGAAGTCGTCAGATAGCCGAGGAAAGCGCCTGCCACCAATAATAGACTTGCTTTTTGCGTGATTTGGCCTACAACAGCATCTGGAAAGGTGGCGCGCATGTCTTGAAATATCTGGCCGGGGGTCGAATCGAGGCGACCTTCAATGTATTCCAGGACCACAGGTGGCAGAGTTCGATCACAGTAAGGATCGTGAGAGGTATGACGAAAGCGTATGTTGAGCAGGCGGGCTAGAGGTTTGAACGTCAGGCGCAACGAGCTATTGCATTGATGCTGGGCCACGGAATCTGCTGCTGCTCGGGTACCCTTGTTCCCGTGGGGCTGATGAGGACCGCTAACGCAGCGACGACTGGCATCCTGGGAGCAGTGGAAGCGGCTTGCGCATCCGTCGACTGTAACCAAGGTATCGTGATACTTGAAGCGAAAACCTGTAGTCTCCCATATAACGCGAGCCATAGCGTGCGCGTCGTTTCGAGCCGCCTTCTCCTCGTCTGCGTCTTCGTGTGCGTTGGCTCTTGATACGCGGATGGGAAGGTCATCATAGCTGAGGCAGACGTCCGTGTGGAGACTGTGGGACGCGCTCTGGCCATGGTTCTTGAACGCTTGCTGAACGTCAACCCAGAGATCATTGGGCACTGCTCGCTTTAGGTGTTTCTGGCAAGTTTTCCGCCTCTGACCGCTGCTGGTTTGAGGGAAGTCATCAATAGGACGGTATCCTTTGCAGCTCGTGCACCAGGATCGTGTCGAGTCGTCCATGGATGATGAAGTGAGAAGAAGAAGAAAAGCGGGGAAAGCACTGGAAGCAGGACTGAGGAGTGAGGATTGAGGAGAGAGTAAAGGAAAGTGCTTGCGCGTCTATTGCTTATAAGGTATAACACAAGGCGCGCTTGCTGCCATCGGCGCGTAGCTAGACGCGACGCGCGCGCGTCACGCGTGGTGTGAAGAGTTCAAGGAAGCCACGTGGCTCCGGATTTTCAGGGGGATGGGCTACTGACGTTAAGAACTGCTGCGGTCAGAATGATCTGAGCGAGCGAGGGCAAATGAGAGAGCGAAGATCGTCGAAGAGAGGAAGAGGAAGTGTTGGAGTCGCGCGTCGTGAGTACTACGGACGCGCGACGCGACGAGAGCACGTGACAAAAACAGAATCAATCCACACTTCTCGCGTGGCAGCTTGTTCCGCTGCGCCTGCAGACGTCAACTGTTACAGCCACACTCGCTGCGTTTAGGAGTGATTATGTTCATGAAAGAGAAGTGAGACTTGTTTAGAGGAGAAACTCAGTAACTTTCTGCTAAATGAGACCCAGACGCACGTGGAGTGTGTCTTTGTTGTGCCTTAGAGCAATAGGATGCTCGGAACGCTGGTAGGGGCTCGCAGTCTGGACGCAGCAGCGGGGGCTGGCCAGGGAGCGCCTAAGCGCTAATGGGGAGGCAAGCCACCGGGGATGGTGGGTGGGGAACAAAAGAACTGCAGCGAATCCAGCCCATCCCCCTGAAAATCCGGAATCGCGACACGGTGTTGCTAATTACTGATGAGCTCTTCGGGCTCGCGGTCCGCCCTACTCTCGGCCCCACCTCTCAACCTAGTCATCTTTGCCTTTCTTACAGTCAGCAAGCAGCACATCATCAAGATTCAAGGTGAACGGTTATCAGCAATCATCGTTTTCACTGGTGAGTTTCTATTGATTCGGTGGTTCGCAGCAGGTTAGGTCGTGTTCCCTCGACTGAAGGCATTCGTCTTTGCCCTTTTGCCTCTCCCACTGTTTCACGTATCAGGACCTGGTGATTTTGCAACTCCCGTCGCCCGTCGTCTCCATCTTCCTACACCGACTCCGTGTCTGCCAAGGCGTCGAGGCAGCCACTACGCAGCTGTCACTGTCCCTCCGCCACTCTCATCCACCCATCCACCAATCCAAGCCTTCCGAGCCCGCCGCTCCGCTAATGGTTGCCACTTGTGGCCGTCCATCCACGTCGCCTGCCGTCCAGCCCGCCGCCTCCGCCGCTGCGGTAATGGTTGCCACCCTCCTCCTCCGCCGCTAACGGTTGCGAGTTTACCACTCTGATCGGCGCATCCACCGTCCACGTCGTCCAGTCCGCCGCCGCGGTAATGGTTTCCCTCCTCTTCGCCGATAATGGTTGCCACCCTGATCGATACATCCACTCCTTTCATCCACGCCGCACAGCCCGCCGCTGCGCTAATGGATGCCGAATTCGCCACCCTCATCGGTCCGCCCACGTCGCTCAGTCCGCCGCTGCGCTAATGGATGTCGTGTTCACCGCTCTCATCGTCCGCCCACCTCACTCAGCCCGCCGCTGCGCTAATGGTTGGCCGCTAATGGTTGGCCGCTAATGGTATGGCGCGCCAACGCCTTCTCATTCGCCATCCACCCGCCACCGCACCTGCATCCGCATCGTCCAGCCCGGTCGTCTCAAGATCCAGCTCGTGCGTTTCCTGGTGTCCGTGAGCGTCATCATTCATCACCATGCCATCAATCATATGATCACCCTCGACCCTCGTCATCAGGACAAGTTACTAGCAGTTCATCACCTGTTGGGCTATTGCTGCTTATTGATCTTATCTCGTAGCTGATCCTGTTTATACTTTCGTGTCTTCCAGGCTACCCCACGGCACTATCATGTCACGCCCGTCATCAGAAGAGCGGTGTGTGTCTGCGCTGCCCGGTCCTTCCCTTCTCTTCCTTTTCTGAGTACCATATTGAACATCATGCTTATGCTTCGCATCAATCATCAAACAGACGCAGCCATCCATCCAGCGCATCTTTCTCTCTCGCTGTTCCGTGCGTCCGGCCGATGCGGTACTGATCCCCGCGTCAGCCATCAGCCAGAGCCTTGCTGTCCGAGACCAAAGACCCGACGGCTGATGGATGACCAGCTTGAGGTGCGTGTGACTTGCCAGGCATTGAATACTTCGTTGATATCAAATTGAACTGCATCACTGATGGTAATCTGTCTGATTTCTTACACAGTCTTCTACAGCTTAAACTCTGCTGGAGCCCCGCAGATACAAAGACGATGGGTGCTGACCGGGAACCCAAGTGCGTTGATGATTGTGAGCGCGGAGACGTGTGTCAACGTTACGGAGCAGTTGTTGATCCCTCGAGTTTGCGTCCCAAAAGTTGTCGATGAATCCTGACGATGCAAACGGCTCCTCGCGTTCCAGCAAGGCCTGCATACGCGTGAGCATAAGCCGTGCTCGCTGGAACCGGGCCTGCACTGACAAACTGCCTTCACCTCCCTCATCCCTCTCTTCTCCCTCGTCCCATTCGCCCCTTATGCTGCGTGCATCGGCTTCGCTGTCATCGTCGCTACGGGCACCTTCGTCGATACCAGACCCATCGTCGGCACCAGCTGTAGCGGCGTCAGCATTCGAAGCCTGGTTGTTGTGGGGGTCGTCTTTTGTGCCATCTGATGCGCCTGCGGGCCTGACGATGTCGGGATGCGTCCAGAAGGGGCTCTGACGATGCCGTTTCATTGTGCGCAAGGCAGGCACGGTCATGGGTGGGGCCAAGCTTACCAAATGCTTGCACAGCAGGAACCGATGCATGGGCAAAGCAGGGCATGCACATTTCCACGCATGTACGTCCGTTCGGTAGCGTTGAATAGCCTCCGCGCTGACCTCCTTTGCTGCCTCTTTTTTCCAAGCTACCGCCATGCTTGTTCGCCAGGCAGGTCTTGCGATCCGGTCGTTCCCTGCGCGCAATGCCACCACGCGCTTGACGGCTGTCGGCAGTACACGCGTCTGCAAGATGAAGGTGACAAGGTCGATACGTGGTCGGGCAAAGCGGTGTAAGTAGTCATGCTTGATGACTCGCCAGTGAGATTCGGTGACCATTGTCGACTTGAGAATGGGGATTGACTCGTTTGCTCCTCTTGCCCACAGCTTCCATTCCTTGCCCATGTACCAATTGGCCCATAGATAGGCCCACACGCGTGCCCATCCCTTTGCCTTGCACAAGTCGTAGGCCTCCTTGGCCTGCCTGCGATACAACTGCTCTTGTGTGAGGTATATACCGTGTAGCGTTGGAAACGCAGTGTGCTCGTTCAGATGTTTGGACAGCAAGTCGAGGATGATGACGCTGTCTGCTTTCTTGCACTCCAGCCTGCCAGGCTCATCCCATTGTGACGCGTCCTTCTTGCACTCGCACTTGCACCTTTCCGAGTGATGGCGAAGGTTCTTTACGACCCCCCAACACGGCTCAAGGTCGGGTATCGTACGAATGGCGTCCCAAGGGTTGTATTTGCGCGTGCTTGTGGGTTTCGTTGAGGCGAGCTTCTGTCGCACCGCTCGTCGTACGTGCCAATAGCAAAGCTGGACCTTTGCGGTGGGCCATACGTTGGCGATAGCAGCAAGCTCAGCGCTATCCTTGTCACAGCCGACAAAAGTAGGAGTGAGCCCACGACCCTTAAGCGCCTGTAACACCTCCGTAAGAATGCTGATTTTGCGCCCATCTGCCTCCATGTCCTTCGTGTTGAGAAAGCAGTATGCCAGTGGAACGCCCGTCCCGTCCAGCTCAGCGAGGATGCCGAAGAGCTCATGGCCGGCGTTGTTGGTTCCGTATGTTGAGTCTATTGAGATCTCTACCGTGGTTGATGCCAGCATGCTGATCAGTTCCTCTGCTATCAGCAGCATTCCTCGCACCTGCCCATCACGCTCGATCAACTTCGCAGACATTCTACAGCGTGGACCATCGCCGCGCGTACTTTCGGCGTTGACGAGCTGCATAGCCGACTGGAAGGGATCGTCTTGAAGTCGTCAGATAGCCGAGGAAAGCGCCTGCCACCAATAATAGACTTGCTTTTGCGTGATTTGGCCTACAACAGCATCTGGAAAGGTGGCGCGCATGTCTTGAAATATCTGGCCGGGGGTCGAATCGAGGCGACCTTCAATGTATTCCAGGACCACAGGTGGCAGAGTTCGATCACAGTAAGGATCGTGAGAGGTATGACGAAAGCGTATGTTGAGCAGGCGGGCTAGAGGTTTGAACGTCAGGCGCAACGAGCTATTGCATTGATGCTGGGCCACGGAATCTGCTGCTGCTCGGGTACCCTTGTTCCCGTGGGGCTGATGAGGACCGCTAACGCAGCGACGACTGGCATCCTGGGAGCAGTGGAAGCGGCTTGCGCATCCGTCGACTGTAACCAAGGTATCGTGATACTTGAAGCGAAAACCTGTAGTCTCCCATATAACGCGAGCCATAGCGTGCGCGTCGTTTCGAGCCGCCTTCTCCTCGTCTGCGTCTTCGTGTGCGTTGGCTCTTGATACGCGGATGGGAAGGTCATCATAGCTGAGGCAGACGTCCGTGTGGAGACTGTGGGACGCGCTCTGGCCATGGTTCTTGAACGCTTGCTGAACGTCAACCCAGAGATCATTGGGCACTGCTCGCTTTAGGTGTTTCTGGCAAGTTTTCCGCCTCTGACCGCTGCTGGTTTGAGGGAAGTCATCAATAGGACGGTATCCTTTGCAGCTCGTGTGTTGTAAATACTAGGTGCTCAGTGCTCGACTACTCACCTTGGGAGGACCGACAAGGTGGAGGAGAGAGGCCGACGTCGCTTGACGAGTCGCAGGAGCAATCCCAGTATCTCAGGTTCGGTGTCGGACGGTCAGCTACGTAGTACCCCCTCGCAATGAGGGCGAAGTGACGTGCTGCCAGAACTCTAGCCTATGCCTGAAGATACGGAAAGGATGCAACCTTTGACGGGGAAGTCAAGGATGAGGGCGAGAAGGTAAAAGATGAGGAGGACGAGGTCAAAGGTGAGGAGGTGACGAGGGAGAGTGGAAGCAGGAACGTGTGTGGTGAATTTCAATAGGAGCGGGGGAAACAGTGGTGGTGGAAAGTGCCTGCTTATATAGCTTTGTGGGTACAGGGGGAGGACAGCCATTGCGCAATGAACAATGTGTGCCACATCGTTGCGCAACGATTTCGTGTCACAAACGCAGGAATCGATGAGACTGGAAGTGGAGTCACAAATGAGACTAAGGGTCTCATCTATATAGGAAAGACTGTGGAAAGGTCACAACCACGTGGAGGTTGCTATGAAGATGCAATCTTCAACACTCCCTCTCAACCGCAGCGTGGTTGCTGAAGTCGAGTGATGACCGTCAGACGACGTTGGCGGGGTCGAGCAGACCAAGACTGCTCCGATGCTTGACGAGGACGGGAGTCGGAGTGGCCTTGGTGAAGATGTCGGCCACTTGATCCGAAGTACCAACGTATTCAAGCTTGATCGCACCTTCTTCAACTTGCCAGCGGACAAAGTGGTAGCGAAGGTCGATGTGCTTGGTGCGTCGATGCCATCCAGGGTTCTGTGCGAGGGCGATGGAACCCTGGTTGTCGCCCTTCAGGACAATGCCGACAGCCTGAGGAGCGGTCTGGTCGTACGCGAGAACGGCTGTACGAAGCCAGATGGCGTCCTTGACGGCCTCGGTGAGGGCGACGTACTCTGACTCAACTGAGGACAGAGAAACGCATTGCTGGCGAAGGGAACCCCAGCTGACGGTTGCGCCGTACAGCTTGAAGACGTACCCAGACTGAGAGCGGCGGTCTTCGACGTTTCCGGCCCAGTCGGCGTCGGAGTAGCCAGTAAGCTCGGGCTGTCCGTCGATCTTGACGGGAGCGAGGACCAGTGCCAAGTCTCGCGTTGCCTTGAGGTAGCGGAGGACGCGAAGGGCAGCTTGGTAATGAGCCTGAGTCGGGCAGCCATTGAAACGGGAGAGCGCGCTGACGACAAAGCTGATGTCAGGCCTGGTGGAGAGGGCGATCCACATCAAGCAACCGATCAGGGCTTGGAAAAGCTGGGCGTCCGTCAAAGGCACTCCCTCTGGGACGAGCTTAGTTCCGACCGCCATAGGAGAGGACTCCGGGCGACAGTTGGTCATGTTGAAACGCTCCAGGACTGTGTCGATGTAATGACCTTGGCTGAGGGCGAAGCCGTTGTCGAGCTGCTGGACCTTGATTCCAAGTACCGAGCTGACGAGACCAATGTCGGTCATTCTGTAGGAGGCCTTGAGGCCCTCGCGAACGGAGTCGATGAGGGCCTGAGTCTTCGCAGCGATCAGGAAGTCGTCGACGTAGACGAAAAACGATCGTGCGGTTGCCGTTGGGTTCGACGCGAACGAAAAATGCCCCAATCGGCGTCGCTGTGAACAAACCCGAGGTCGCGTAGTTTGGAAACGACATCGAGCCACCAGAGGCGAGCTGACTGCTTGAAGCCGTAGAGTCCCTTGCGGACAAGAAGCCCAGTCGCCTTGGGATCTTGCTGCTTCCACCCCTCCGGAAAGCTGATGTAGAGGACGCGATCCATTTTTGGGGTTGAGAAAGGCTGTCTCGGCGTCCATCTGCCAGACCATAAGTCCCTGGACCGCAGCTTCGACAAAGAAGATCCTCAAGCTCGTCATGCGTCCGACTGGCGCATATGTCTCGTCGTAATCGATGCCGTAGCGCTGAGTGAAGCCACGACCAACAAGACGAGCCTTGTGCTTGAGGTAGTTGCCGTCTGCGTCCCTCTTAGTCTTGCAGACCCACTTGGTCGATACGACCTTGGCGCCGGGAGGGAGGACCACCTCCTCGAGCGTCTCGTTCTTGAACAGAGACTCCAGCTCCGCTTCGAAAGCCTTGGCCCACTGCTGACGCTCAGGACTCGACATGGCGTCGCCGTAGCTTGTGGGGTCGTCGTCGACGAGGGCAATCTTGCAAAGAAACCCTTCCGACTCCTGCATGAACGCTGCGTACGTGTCCCGAAAAAGCAGACGAACGTTGACCGCGGCCAGCGCGCGCAGGAAGCCGGCGAATGCCTTGAGGTCGATCGGCCACGGCAGGACTGTTGCCGGGCGCATGATTCACCCCCCCCCTCGGGCTCAGGGCGTTTGCGGCCAAGAGGAAGAAGTTCGACATTATTGGCGTCGGGACCTGGCTCCGCGTCATCGTCGGAAATGTCTTCCTCGTCGTACTCGAGGAAGCCGGGATCACCAGGCTCCACGTCCAGCTGGACGATGTTGGAAGGCTCGGAGACCTCGGTGACTTTGGACGAGAGCTTGGGGCCGAAAGAGACGTTGCGGGAGAAGACAATCTTCCCCGTGGTCTCGTTGTGCACCCCCCCAGCCGCTGCGCTGTGTCGGCCAGCTGACCAAACGTCCCTTCCAGGCCTTGGGAGTGGTGAGGTCCGACTTGGTGCGGTTAGCGGCGGGAATATGAACCCAGCATGGAGAACCGAATGCTCGAGTCTTGCCAAGGGAGGGTTTGCGCTTGTGTACCCACTCCCAAACCGTCCGACCGTCTTTGACGAAGGTTACCTTCATGAGCAACACCGCAGCGAATAAAATCGCATGTCCCCACCACTGAACCGGGAGGCCGCTACTGTGAAGCATGGCGGCGGTCATCTCCTTGAGGGTACGATTCTTGCGCTCAGCCACACCGTTGAGTTCCGGGGTGTGGGGCGTTGTGATGTGGTGGAGGATGCCCTTAGAAGCAGTCCAGGTGGACATGTGCTTGTTGACGTACTCGCCGCCGCCGTCGGTGCGAATGACTTGCACCTTGGTGCCGAAAGTCCGTTCGGCTACCTTGACGAACTCAACAAGGCGAGCGAAAAACCTCGGCCTTGGAGCGGAGTAAGTCGACCTTGGTGTAGTCCGTGTACTCGTCAATGAAGGTCGCGTAGTACTGGAAACCACCAAAAACAAGTCACCAAGGGACCGCCAACATCCGTGAGGATGATCTCCAGCGGAGAACTCGCGTGGAGAGGCGCGTCGTTGAACGGTCGACGGGTAGCCTTGGTAGCTTCGCAGCTATCGCACCAAGGCGTGGCATCGTTCAGCCCAGGAATGGGAGGAAGATGACCCGAACGGACGAGCTTCTTGATGGTGCTGAAGCCCAAGTGACCGAGGCGAATGTGAACCTCGAGAGCGGGATCGCGCTGAGCGGGCTGCATTGGTGCCAGCATCGCTGAGGGAGACGATGTGGAGGCCGCAAGGTCGACGTGTAACAGCAGCCATCGAGCTCGACCACGCTTGGTCAAAGGCATGCGCCAAGAGGCGTTGTCCTTGTGCTGGAGGTGGGCGTTGTCATCCTCGTCGATGACTTTGATCCAGCCACGCTCGCGCAGCAGTTCCTCCGAAAGCAAGTTGACTCCGGCGCCGGGGAGAAGCACAACGTCCAGGAAAGTGACGCGGCGGCCGGAGGGAAGAAGTCCAGTGACATCGCCGATGCGGTCGGATGCCTGCTTGGAGCCAACCGTCTTGAACGTCAAGGTCTTGTCCGCTTTCCGAGAGTTGAGGAGCAGCTCGGGTCGGTCGACAATGTGCTGTGATGCACCAGAGTCGATCATGAAGGGAATCAAGGTCGACGTCGTGGAGGCGGCAAGAACGGAGGGCTCAAACATGGCTGCGAGCATCTCGTCGGCGTCTGGATAAGACTCGAGGGCGGCGGCAGCCTTTCCGGACGACGAAGTCGACTTGGGACACTCGGACTTGACGTGGCCTTGCTTGTGGCATGTCCAGCAGATCGGACCATTGCCGGGAAGAAGGTGGCTCGCGACTGGACAGTCAGGACGTTCGTGGTCGCGAGCACCACAGCCGTAGCAGAGCAGACGCTTGCTGTTGCCGTTGCTGTTGCCCTTGCCCTTGCTGCTGCCGGAGGTCGCCTGAGAAGAAGAAGGCGAAGAAGAAGACTTCTTCTTGCCGCCACCCGAAGAGGACTTGCCGGAGCGGGCCTTGTTTGCCACGCCCTTGATGGCGATGTGGAGATGTTGGCTGGCAGCGGCCATTGCCATGGCGTTGGCGCTGCGCTCCGCCGTGTGCTTCTGAGAAGCGTTCTCCTCGTTGTAGACCCGGACGAGCTGCAAAAAAAGGTCCGCTCGTCCTTCGGAAGCTGCCGCCACTCCGTCCTGACAACCCTGAGCGAATAAGGAAGGGTGTCGAGGAAACGGTCGCACTTGTCTTTGTCCTCCGTGCCCCAAGGAAGACCCGCCGCGCTCGCCTCAGCCACCAGCTCCATGAAGGAGTTGAGGTGCTGGACCATGTCTCCGCCCTCGTCGAGAAAGAGGTTCACCATCTTGCGGTTGATGGCGCTCCGATGATCCGAGGAACCCAAGTCGTGAAGACTGGCGAGGAGGGACCACATGTCGGCGGACGAGGAGAGGTCTCGAATCATGGCCTTGAGGGCCCCGCTGACCGTCTTGCGGAGGTAGGACATGGCCTTGGCGTCCCTGTCCTTCCAGGACTCGGACAGGCGCACATCGGTGGAGGTGGCGTTGGGCGGCAGAGTTGGCTGAGTCTCGACGCCGCGGACAATGTCGAACGCGCGGATGCCGATGAAGACGGGCTCGATTGCCTCTCGCCAGGCGAAGAAGTTTTCGAGGCTGACGAGGGAAGGAATGCCGGAGATGGCGGAGGAGTTGGTGTCGTCCATGTCGAAGAAGAGAGGCAGAGAAGAAAGAAGACCGAGGGCCGAAGAAAGAAGAGGATCGGAGGTCGAGAAGACTGGAGAGTCGAGGACGAGGCGGGAGCGATAACGCAGAAACCGCAGGACGAGATCGAAGGCGACGCAGAGCAGAAGAAAGGCTCTCGAAGTCGCGGTCGAGGAGGTCGAGGCCAGCGAGGGCACAAGAACGAAGAGAGAAAGCCGAAAGGCAAGTCTTGCTCGGGCCTTGGATGCTTGAAGAAAACCTTGGATCCGTCTTGGGAGGACCGACAAGGTGGAGATCGAAGGTCGAGGTGTGCGAGGAGGACCAGAAGCAGCACCGAAAAACAGAGTGGTAGGTTGGCAGGCGGCGGAGAACCAGCGGCAAGCGGAGAACCGACAGCAATCGTGGAGAACCAGCGATTCGTGAGGACAAGGTCGAAAAATCGAAATCGATGAAGACGAGGTCGAGGATGGCAGAGACGAGATCGACGAGGACGAGGACGAGGACGAGGACCAGAAGAAAGTCCACGGACAGGAGCAGAGGGAAGAAAGGAGCAGAGCTAGTCAGACTCTTAATCTGTTGTAAATACTAGGTGCTCAGTGCTCGACTACTCACCTTGGGAGGACCGACAAGGTGGAGGAGAGAGGCCGACGTCGCTTGACGAGTCGCAGGAGCAATCCCAGTATCTCAGGTTCGGTGTCGGACGGTCAGCTACGTAGTACCCCCTCGCAATGAGGGCGAAGTGACGTGCTGCCAGAACTCTAGCCTATGCCTGAAGATACGGAAAGGATGCAACCTTTGACGGGGAAGTCAAGGATGAGGGCGAGAAGGTAAAAGATGAGGAGGACGAGGTCAAAGGTGAGGAGGTGACGAGGGAGAGTGGAAGCAGGAACGTGTGTGGTGAATTTCAATAGGAGCGGGGGAAACAGTGGTGGTGGAAAGTGCCTGCTTATATAGCTTTGTGGGTACAGGGGGAGGACAGCCATTGCGCAATGAACAATGTGTGCCACATCGTTGCGCAACGATTTCGTGTCACAAACGCAGGAATCGATGAGACTGGAAGTGGAGTCACAAATGAGACTAAGGGTCTCATCTATATAGGAAAGACTGTGGAAAGGTCACAACCACGTGGAGGTTGCTATGAAGATGCAATCTTCAACATCGTGCACCAGG
Organism: Tilletia caries; assembly: GCA_032718865.1. Taxonomy (NCBI): domain Eukaryota; kingdom Fungi; phylum Basidiomycota; class Exobasidiomycetes; order Tilletiales; family Tilletiaceae; genus Tilletia; species Tilletia caries. Next base: position 317,331 of record JALUTQ010000046.1, on the reverse strand, counting down.
ATCGTGTCGAGTCGTCCATGGATGATGAAGTGAGAAGAAGAAGAAAAGCGGGGAAAGCACTGGAAGCAGGACTGAGGAGTGAGGATTGAGGAGAGAGTAAAGGAAAGTGCTTGCGCGTCTATTGCTTATAAGGTATAACACAAGGCGCGCTTGCTGCCATCGGCGCGTAGCTAGACGCGACGCGCGCGCGTCACGCGTGGTGTGAAGAGTTCAAGGAAGCCACGTGGCTCCGGATTTTCAGGGGGATGGGCTACTGACGTTAAGAACTGCTGCGGTCAGAATGATCTGAGCGAGCGAGGGCAAATGAGAGAGCGAAGATCGTCGAAGAGAGGAAGAGGAAGTGTTGGAGTCGCGCGTCGTGAGTACTACGGACGCGCGACGCGACGAGAGCACGTGACAAAAACAGAATCAATCCACACTTCTCGCGTGGCAGCTTGTTCCGCTGCGCCTGCAGACGTCAACTGTTACAGCCACACTCGCTGCGTTTAGGAGTGATTATGTTCATGAAAGAGAAGTGAGACTTGTTTAGAGGAGAAACTCAGTAACTTTCTGCTAAATGAGACCCAGACGCACGTGGAGTGTGTCTTTGTTGTGCCTTAGAGCAATAGGATGCTCGGAACGCTGGTAGGGGCTCGCAGTCTGGACGCAGCAGCGGGGGCTGGCCATCCCGCCTGTCCGAAGGACGGTAAGCGTCAAGCTCGAGCGTCGAAGACGAGACCCGCTGGCGAGCGTTGGAGGCACCAACAAGGACAGGAACATCGTAAAAGTGTGTGGAATTAAAGGCGGAGTGAGGAAGAGCAAGAGAAGAGAAGTAGAAAAAGGTATGAGAAGAGAGGAGAAGTTGAAGAGAGGAGAAGTTGAGAAGCAGAGAGAAGAGGTAGGAGAGTCAAGAGTCGAAGAGGGGACGGTGGAGAATGTCGACGTTGAGGTTGGAGGTTAACTCGGCGTGCTTGAGATGAATGTCCCGGATGTACTGGATGGCGACATCGGATTTCCATCCTCCAAGGTGCTTGATGTCAGCGATGGAGATGCCGTTGGCATGGAGAAGAGTCGCACCACCGATGCGGAAGGAGTGTCCTTGGATTGGGGGGCGACCACCTTTGCGGAGCCAGTCGTTGATAGTCTTGCCGAAATGGGAGCTGGTCAACTCGTAGAGTTTCCCAAGCTTTCCTCGATAGGCGAAGGCACCAGCGTCCTTAGGGACAGAGCTGTTGACGTGAAGATGCCAGCGGACGGCAGTAACGGGGCAGATGGGAAGGTTGTTGGGCTGGGCAGAAGCGACCCGGTCAAAACCGGCACGAGCATGAGTCTTGTCGGAGGGGATGTGGAGTGGATATGAGTTGATGGGGCCATCAGGAGTGTCCTGGATGGGCTTGAAGTCACCATGTCGAGCGCGGCGAGAAGGAGGGTCTGATCCTGTGCGGACAGTAAGCTCGCCATGTCGGGACATCGACCACATCGCGAACAGGACGCAGGCGTAAATAGCGGCGTCGCCCGGATCATGAGGATCCATGTGGGCGCGCATAGCCTTGAAGTCGTCGATACGGATAGGTCGACGGAGGTTGAGGGGGTCGAGGGAGATGTTCTTGAAGGCCTGGCGGATAGTTCGACCCTGGACGCGATCAAGGCTCCAAGGGAGACCATGAATCGCGTGCCACAGCTTGAGTCCGGACACGAACTTGTTGAGGGTCGCCTCGGCGTAGTAGGGGGAGATCGAGGAGAAGAAGAGAAGGAGGAGGTTGTCTGGAGTTGGGAAACGGAGGTGGAGAGGGATGTCCAAGTCGTCAGCCCAGAGCAGGAAGTTGACGACGAAGCCTGCGTATTGGGCTTGCGTCGACTTCTTGACCCGTTGGAGCTGGAACTCCCTCAGTCGATCGATGGCGTCGTCGTCCAGAGAGCCGAAGACCGCGCGAACGACGTGCCGAGCAGGAGAGAGACGGGGAAGGGCTTCCGAACGAGGCATCCTGTCGGCTTCCTCGCCAGAGAGATCGGCAGTTGGAACGTCGTCCTCAGAGAGGGTGGCCCAGATATTGGCGACCATGTCGGATGAGCCGATGGAGAAGGAGTCGAGAGAGCCAAAGGTAGCAACGGCGTGCTCCCGAGCACGAGTAGCGTTGCCGGAGCCACGCACGCGACGGAGCGCAGGGGAAGATGAAGAAGTACGAAGCGTTGTGGATTGATTGAGGGAAGGGTGGAGAACAGTTGAAGTAGAGGCCTGGAATGAAGAAGAGATTGAGGATCTGGAAGTGGAAGCGAGAACCGAAGTTGACGAAGAGAGGGGAGTAGAGGAAGAAGAAGGTTGCGTGCGCTCAAAGGACCGACGAAGAGAAAGAGAGCTGAGAGGTTGAGAAAGCAATGAAGAAGAGGAGAGAGAAGAGGTCTCGACCGGAAAAAGAAGAAGAGCGCCGACGTGAAAGAGAAGGAGGCTGGGTCATGATGACCGAATGTTCAGGATCGACTCCCAAGGGCGATCGAATGGGAAGATGAGAGGCTCGTATCCTGAAGAGTCCCCCTCGACGGAGCGTCTGCAGGGGTTGTCTTCTGACCTGACGTAACGAACCGAAAGCTCGACGTCGAAGGAGAGAGCGTACTCAGAGGTGCGATCAATGACCTCGTTGACGAGCTGGTTGCGAGATCTTCCTCGACGCAGGGCGTAGACCACGCCCTGGTTGTCGACGTGGACGAGAAGAACGCAGGAGCGAGCGCCAGCAGCGATCGCGGCGTGGACAGCGAGTTCGAAAGCCCAGGCCTCGCCGACACCGATGTTGATTTCGGGACGGTCGCAATAGTCAGGGGGTAGAGGGATGGAGAGGGCCTTGGAACCGAGGACGACACCGAGAGCGAAGTCGCTGGCGTCGGAGAAGACCGGAGTGTGGAAGAACGAAGAGGAAGTATCGAGCGAGCAAGTGACTGGGCCGGCTTGGAAGAAGTGGATCCAGTCCACAACTTCGCGTTTGCTGGCAGTGTCGAGATATCGACGAGTAGCAGAGTGAGAGCCGATGAACGAGTTGCGTAGGCGATAGAGGGCGTTGAGCTTGGAGCGTCGATAAGTGGCGATAACGCAAACGTGTTGGCAGGAGCCGATCACAGATGCCACCTCCTTCTCGGACACGTCGTGAGAGTTGTTGAGAGCGATTAGCTTGCCAAGGAACTTGGTTTGCTTCTTCTGAGTGAGAGTGGCGGAGCGAGAGTCGGCGTCCCACTCGAAGCCAAGGAAGGTGAACTGCCGAGTCCAGGAGAAGAACTTCTCCGGATGGACCTCCCAGCCGAACTCGCGGACCGCGTGTAGGATGAGATCGAAGGGCCGATCGGCGTGAGGAGAAGATGGAGGGGCGAAGTCGGCGACGAGAAAGTCGTCGACGTAGTGCTTGGTGAGGAGAAGGGGGAAGAGGAGTTCGAGGAAGAAGCAAGTTACGTCGCAGCACGCCCCAAAGAGACCGCAGATCGAGGTCAATCCGAAGATGCCGACGAGCCAGACGTAAATGCGGTCGAGGACGTTGATGCAGAACAGGCGTCGTTGAGACGGCAAGTTCCCGAGCTGTTGGAAAGCGTCTTTGAGGTCGAAACCAGCAAAGCGTGCGTGAGGAGGAGCGGAGCGGATCTGAAGAGATCAAGGGAGCAGAAAGAGGAGAGAGAAGATGTAGGTTAGAGAGCAGCTCAGGAGAAGAGAGCGAGGTAGAGAGTAGGAGGTGTGAGGGTAGAGTGGGCAGATGCGCCAGGCAGATGCGCCAAGAGAGAGAAGGGCAGATGCGCCAGGGGACGAGGGCAGAAGCGCCAAGAGAAGAGGGCAGATGCGCCAAGGGTAGCAAGCAAGCAGAGCTGCCAAGCTGAGGAAGAAGGGAGGTAAGAGGAAGGAGCAGGAGAGGGAGAGGTACTAACCAAGATCTTTGTCTCGACCGCAGTAAACCACTCGCAAGGGTAGTCCTCTTTCCGAATCTGGGAGTTGATGGAAGGGATGGGGGGTGGTGGTCGGCCGGGTCGGGCTTTGGGGTAGGAAGCGTCGTAGACGATCCTTTCCTTGATGATCCGACCGTTGGCATCGTGCTTGTCGACGATCTGGAGCGGTGACGCGTGGATCGGGCCAATCTCCGCCTCCACCTGGGCCGTGTCGAAAGGTCCAGCAATGAACCCGGCATCAAGCGATTTCGACAACCAGTTGTCGATGGATGATTGGCGGTCCTCCTTGTAATGGTTCTTGTGGAAGTGAGTTGAGGAAGGGAGAGAGAGAGGGCCCATTGAGAAGCCATTGGTGATAGAGTTGGGAATGTATGCATATTCATCCCTGAGAGCAGGGGGCATGGAGTCGATGGCATGAAGGAAGTGATCTGCATGGAGGGTGGTTGAGACGCAAGTGAATGCGTCTCTAATTGTCTTTGGCAGGGGGCGCTGTGGGAGCGTCACCGGCGCCGGAGAATCCGACAGGGTTGGAAGTGGTGTTGGGAGTGGGCGCTACTGTGACTGTGGCCGAGGAGCTGGGAGCACCGGTGTTCTCGCGAGGGCCATGGTCGATGGCTCGGCAAGTGTCGCGGCCACACTGGGAGCAGTAATGGCCGTGGAGGCACAGCATACCGGGCTCTGGGACACCGGCATTGTACTTGGCACAAAGGTCCTTGGACTGACCCCGACGGGTCCAACCTCGAGGCTGACCGGGAGGATTGGGGTAGAGGTCTTGCGGGTACGGGCCGGGGCAGAGGTACCAGATGTGCCGATCCGTAACAATGCGGCAGATGATGCAGAACATTGGGCTGCGAGGGAGGGGTGGAGCGGTTGGCGGGCCACGAAAGGACGACTGGGGCGATTGAGATCGCCCGTCATCTTCTGCCTTGCGCTTGCCATTGGCATTGCTGCCGTAGTTGTTGTTGGTGGAGGAGCTGGGTGTGTGAGAGTGAGAAGTTGAGGTCTTGGAGGATGAGGAGTCGTCCTTCGCAGAGACCTTGGCAGCTGATGGAAGAGTGAGGTCGGCGAGTCTCTTGCCAACTCGGATAATGTCCGAGGGAGGAGCTGACACGACCGCAGCCCAGGCAGAGTTCAGAACCGCGCCGTAATCGGCGGCGGCACCGGAACGACCGTGTAGAAGAACCTCGGCGTCGTCCAGAGTCTGCGCGTGGATCGTCGAGATACTGAACGGCATACCGACGCCCTTGGGACGAGGGGCCCAGAGAAGCTGCCGGATGCGCTTGTCGTATTCCCGGAAGATCGGCCAGTTGTAGCTGTTGACCCGGGTCGAGATGTGGAGGACGTGTTCCGTCAGCTGGTGGATCGGGTCTTGCTCGATGTCCTCGTCCTCTGGCGGAGGGCCTCGGACCGAACGGAAGAGGTGGATGAGGGTGAGGATCGCCTGCGACCACTCGGGGAAGGGAAGAAACTCGTCGCGGAGATGCCAGGAGTTGTACTCGTCCAGGAGCTTGCCGGACATCTTGGAGTGGAAGGAGGAGCGACGTTGGTTGATACCGAAGTCGCGAATTGCGGCGACTGTGAGGAGTGAGAGAGGAAGATTCGAGCCAGCGTTGAAGAGACGGACGAGGTCGTCGGGGATCGTGAGCGGGCAGCCGAACCAGAGCTTGTATGCACCGATCGATGAGGAGTGGTCGATCTTGAAGGAAGGGAAGGAGAGGCCTTCGTACTTGTCGGCGTCCTTGTTGTATGCGCAGAGCGCGGACGAGAAAAGCTGCTGGAACTGTTCAGAACTGAACACGATCTGCTGGGTAGAAGAGAGGGTGGAGGAGGAAGAAGAAGAAGTGGGAGGGAGATTGGGGGGAGCGAGAACCCCACCTCCACCAGTGGAAGTGGAAGGGCCGGAAGAAGCCGCGCCATCACCGCCCTCGGCCATCTTGAGACGATGAAATGAGAAAGTCTGTGGAAGAGAAACGGCTGGGGGAATAAGGTGAAATGAGGGACAAAGCGCGGGGACGATCTATGGGGCGTCGGAACAAAAGAACTGCTGCGGTCAGAATGATCTGAGCGAGCGAGGGCAAATGAGAGAGCGAAGATCGTGAAGAGAGGAAGAGGAAGTGTTGGAGTCGCGCGTCGTGAGTACTACGGACGCGCGACGCGACGAGAGCACGTGACAAAAACAGAATCAATCCACACTTCTCGCGTGGCAGCTTGTTCCGCTGCGCCTGCAGACGTCAACTGTTACAGTCCCAAGGGTCCACAGCACGTGGCAGAAAGGCTCCGAGCAGTGCCCACTCACTGACACAACCAGACCGAGCGCTTGGACATCTCGAGCAAGGACTTCTTGGAAGTTGGCACTCGGAAGTTGGCACTTGGGAAAGGGAATCTGAAAGGGACAGACGCCAGCTGAGCGGCGGGAAAGGAAGAAGAAACAGAGAAGCAATGATTATCTCCGTCCTCGTCTTCAACAACCACGCCAAGGTCCGGCTCTCCAAGTTCTACACCCCGCTCATCCTCCCACCCGCGCGCCAACAGGCCCTCGTCAACCGCATCTACCAGCTCGTCTCCCGGCGCCCAGACGCTGCCTGCAATTTCCTCGACGCGCCGGAGCTCGATGCGCTCTTGCCTCATGCGGCGGGTAGGGGTAGCGCGGTAGAGCCTGGGTCCGGGTCCGGGTCGACGAATGGAGGTGGAGGAGGGAGAACAGGCGCGAATAACAAGGCAGGAGGATCGGCCACAGCATCGTCCTCCTCCTCCTCCTCCCTCCTCACCCGTCCTCCCATAGGAAACGACCGTCTCCGGGTAATCTACCGACACTACGCCACCCTCTACTTCGTCTTCGTCGTCGACGCCTCCGAGTCCGAACTCGGCATTCTCGACCTCATCCAAGTCTTCGTCGAGTCTCTCGACCAGATGTTCGAGAACGTGTGCGAGCTGGACCTGATCTTCCACTTTGACGAGGTACATGCGTTGCTGGCGGAGGTGGTGCAGGGTGGGCTTGTTCTGGAGACGAACATTAGGGAGATCGTCGCTCAGGGTGAGTGTGGAAGAATTTGGCTGTACCCGTTACCACTGGAGCTGACGATTCCGTTTACCTACAGCGAAAGCGAAGGACGTCGCCCGCAAAGCGTCCGTGGCCGCGTCCTCGTCCTCACCAATCAGCGGTCTGGCCGCCTCAGCTTCCTCTCTTACGGGCGGAGCAGGTCTGCCATGGCCGCAAGGGAACATCGCTTTGACTGCCTTCTCAAACGGTGTCAGTGGGCTAGCAAGGGGGATCGGTAGCAGATTAGGGGGGAGATGATGTTCCGAATCGACGCAGTGTACATTTTGTGTTCTTGCCTTGTGTGAGTCTGATGGGCCGGGCTTGATACTTGGCCCTCGTGACGAGGTGTAAGACGGCGGCATACGAGGGGCAGGTTCAGCATTCAGGCAAGGCAGCAGTGCAACAAATGTTCGTCTCAAATTAACGCGTCGACCTTGACAGCAAGTATGAATCCTTCCTATTCTCCCACGTCGCTTACACACTCTCCGTCTGCTGGCCAGGGACGATCTTCTCACCCTTCCCACCACCCCTCTTCTCAAACTCCTCATCAAGCACCTTCCGCGTCGCATCCACCAACTTGGCAAAGTCCTCCCCACCTTCCCCATCCGCCAATCGCACATCCCGCACCCGCCGCTCCTTCTCGAGCAGACCGTGCATCTCCCGCGGAAGCACGTCCCGCTCAAAGTTAAAGTCGGCTCCTGCTGATTCCAGCGAGGCCACAACCGCTGCGGAGAACTTGGCCGGGTGGGCGGTGGCGAGGATGACTTGGTGTGTTGGTGCGGTACTGTAGGGAACGAATTACGCGTCAGAAGTCGGGGGAACGCACTAGCTCTCTTCGCAAGGACGGGAATACTCACACCTTGCCCTGTGCCTTCAATCGGTCTGCAGCCTCAAATCCGACGGCTGTGTGAGGGTCGACAAGGTAGCTCGGCGCGTGCTTCCGCGACGACGCTGTGGGGTCTGATTTGCTGTACAGACGCAGAATCGTTTGCTTGATCTGTAAAGTCATAAGAAAATGTGATGAGTGACCTCTTGCGAACCCAAAAAGTGACGGGGGAAATTTCAGAGAACTGACCTCCTCATCCGAGACGCGCTCAGCAGTAAAGTCCTTACGCGCAAGCTCAAGCTGCGCCGGGGTCACCTCCATCCGACCCGACTTCTTCAGCTCGTCCATCCATCGCGCCAACGTAGCGCCCGCCTCCGTCTGCGCGGCCTTCCTGCTTTCCTCGCCGCCCTGGGAGAGTGCGTCAGAGGTGGAGAAGGCAAAGTCCCAAAGAAGACGCTCAAAGTTGCTAGAGACGAGAATGTCCATGGCCGGACTCAGCGTGGCCTTCACACCTCCCGCCGCGGAGACCTGCGAGCCGTCTGAGGAGCCCTGCACAGGAGCTGTCTGCGGGTTCGAGTCTGCTGCGCCGCCCGACGCCTGCTTCTCGTAGCGCCCCGTGGCCCAGAAGCGCTGCAGGATGTCGTTCTCGTTGGTGGCCACGACGAGCTGCTTGATGGGCAGCCCCATGCGCTTGGCGTAGTAGCCGGCGAGGATGTCACCAAAGTTACCGGTGGGCACGACGAACTGGATCTCGGGCCCTTGCTCGGCGGGGTTCTGGCCCAGCTTGGCGGCGAGCTGGAAGTATGCGGAGAAGTAGTAGACGATCTGGGCGAGGATTCGGGCAAAGTTGATCGAGTTGATCGCACCGAGGCGGTGCTTTGCGTTGAATTCAGCGTCAGAGAAGAGGGTCTTGACGATATCCTGTTATCAAATACGCGCGTCAGCGATGAGCACCAGCGCATATATTGGAGATGTGACTGCTGCGCTCACTTGGCAGTCGTCGAAAGTTCCCTCCACGGTCAGGTTGTGTACGTTCTCATCAAGAACGGTAGTCATTTGAGCTTCCTGGATGGGGGAAACGCGTCCATGCGGGAAGAGAATGAAGATGTCGATGTCTGCTTTTGAGCGCAGACCGGCAATAGCAGCGCTGCGGATTGGAGAGCATAAGCCGAAGTCGGGTGAGCTCTGGATAGCGCGCTCGCGCACTGCCGCGTTCCTCAAAATCGAGGTAGGCTGGCGCTGTAGCTCACCTGCCCGTGTCACCACTGGTAGCTCCAAGAACGGTCAAGCGCTCGCGCGGCTCGTTAGGCGACTTGGCAGCATTCCGTCGCTGCAGGAAGTATTCGAACAAATTGCCGAGGAACTGCAGGGCGACATCCTTGAATGCGAAGGTGGGGCCATGCCAAAGCTCGAGACACCAGACGTCGTCACCGAGCTGTTTGAGCGGGGAGACGAGGTCGGAGCGGAAGGTCGAGTAGGAGCGTTCGATGAGCGCCTTGAGGTCTTCGGTCGGGATCCCGCCCTGGCCCGGGTCGGAGGGGATGAAGAGGGAGGTGATGCGGTAGGAGAGCTCGGGAAAGCTGAGCTTGGCCCAGTCGGCGGCCCAGTTGTCCGGGAGAGTGGGGATGTGCTCGGGAATGTAGAGACCGCCGTTGGGGGCGAGACCGCGGAGGACCGCCGCCTCGAAGGACAGCCGCTCGTCGCCGCCGCGTGTGCTGAGATACTTCATTCTGGAATCGCTGAACTTGGGTGCAAGTGTTGGACGTGTGTTGCGAGCTGGAAATGAACGTGCGAGTCATCCGGACAACCTTCCAAGACCGTCGGAGTCTGGAACGGAGTCTTTGCGGTGGTCATCTGAGTTGGAGTCTCGCGCCACGTGTAACTAAGTCACGTGCGACTCTTTCCCAAATTGAAACTCCGCCCGAGCAGCTGTCCGCTCGTTTCGGCCGGGTGGGAAGTGCGGTTTTCTTTCTCAGGCTTCCTTCGCGTCCACCTCGCTGCTCTCCTCACTCGCGTCTCCACCAGCCCAAGCATCCGTCGCTCGTCAAGACACAAGGTGAGCATCGCCCTCGCCATCGCCCTCGCCAGCAGCAGCGCTCATCCTCGCCCTCTTTTTTCCCTCCCTTGCAGATCACCATGGCCTCCGTACAAAACAAGCTGCTCCGAACGGCAAACGCCCCCGGCGGCGCACCCACCGAGACCGAGACTCTCGTCTGCCAGGCTCTCGTCGATCTCGAGAACAACGTGCCCGAGCTCCGCGCCGAGCTGCGTCCCCTCCAGATCAGCGCTGCCTCCGAGATCGACGTTCGTGGCGGCAAGAAGGCTATTGCCATCTTTGTTCCCATCCCCCAGCAGAAGGCATACCGCAAGGTCCAGCAGCGGTGAGCATCCATCCGAAACGCAACACGAGAGGGACATGCGATGGGACGCTGGCATAGCGGAAGCATTGGGTTGCGGGTGCGCGGTTGCGCATGGGTGGAAACTTGATTTCGACTGGCTGGAGAACTGCAAGGAGAGGGCTGGGACAGGCAGGCCTCGAAGGATACGCCTTCTCGAGCGGTCAGGGCTGTCGGAACCAGGCTTGGAGGCCTCCCAACCGTTTGGGAGGATGATGAAGCGGGCCGCATCTGGGCGCGGCCTGTTCCGCTCCTTTCATGCGGTTTGGTGGGGGTGTGGGTTTGGAGGCATTGTTCCCGTCGCATGTCCAACATACAAGAATTACCATCATCGGACACCCGAGCTGATCCTTTCTTCAACCCGCAGACTGACCCGTGAGCTCGAGAAGAAGTTCTCCGACCGCCACGTCATCTTTGTCGCCCAGCGCCGAATCCTCGGCAAGCCCGGCCGTCACTCCCGTGTCCAGCAGCCCCGCCCCCGCTCTCGCACCCTCACCGCCGTGCACGAGGCCATCCTCGCCGACGTCGTGTACCCCACCGAGATCACCGGCAAGCGGACGCGTGTGGCTACCGACGGCTCCAAGCTCATCAAGTGCTTCCTTGACGCTAAGGATGCTACTTCTCTCGAGTACAAGCTCGACAGCTTCTCCTCTGTCTACAGGAAGCTGACCGGCAAGGACGTCTCATTCGTCTTCCGGGTGAGTTCTCATCTTGGTGTGCGCGACTGGGCATTGGGCAGGCTGGATGGGATGCTTTAGACGCACACAGGAGGATGCATACATCATTCCGTCGCCCATACAGCCCAGGCTCGCCCGCGGTCTTTCAAGCATCGGCAATATGTGCTGACATCCCGCATTCTACTCTCACTTCCACAGGACGCCGACGCTTTGTAAAGGACTTACCACGACATGACACCCTTTCCATGTACCCTTTTTTCCACTCTTTGCAATGTTCATGTCCTCTCTCTGCTTCGCACCGAAGCATCAGCACTCCAGCATTCATTGCGTCACCCGCTCTCTTGTACAAGATGAACACAGTAGCGCGAGGGCAGTCGAGGCCCAAACCAAATGTCGATACAGCGTTCGGCTTCTCGGCCAAGCTGAGTTTGAGAGTGCGATGCGGGGCGATGTGCATTGATTGGAGTGAGGATGGTGTACAGGATGGGGTCACGAAGGGATACGAGCAAAAGAGAGGAACACAATAGGACAGGAATCGAGAGAATTGAACAAAGTAGAAGGGTCGAAGGGTGCATGATGCGGGCCGAGAGCTTGGGCTTGGAAGAGGCGATGAGTGTCGATGGACGGGACACATTCAATCCACCTGCAACGTCGAAGGAGGAGATCAGTTCCCATTCACAGACAGCGATGACAGCACGTCGGGAAGAAGAAGGAAAACTCACTGGATCACATATGCCTTCGGCTCCAATGCTGAAGACGGCATCTGCCTCAGGCAAGCAAGGGGAGTCTACAATCTTGCAGATTCGCTGCGTTCCTCGTCCCTTGCGCAATGCCAGCCTGCATGTCTTTCGAATCAGATGTCAGCGCTTGAGGTCACTACATGTGCGGACCGAGGGACATGAGAAACGCACCGCGTCGTACTGGCGTGAGCGACTATATTGCCTCCAATCGGCTTCTTAGCATCTGCCGAGAACGCACTCGCACCGTCGACTTGAGCGACGACCTGGTTCGTCACAACCACAGCCACGCCATACTCGTCGGCGAGTCGCATCAGGTTGCGTAGGAAGCGCGCCAGATGGACTTGACGGGCCGCGAGCTCGCCTCGGCCGGAGAAGTCGGTGCGGTACAGGGAGGTGAGCGAGTCGACGATGAGCAGACTGAAGCGGGACTCAGCCATCATGGCGCTGGCTTGGGTGAGCAGTTGGAGTTGGTGGTCGGCATTGTATGCGCGGGCGTAAGCCACATTGTCGAGGACTTCCTCTCCGTCGAGACCGTATCGCTGTGCCACCGCCAACAATCGGACAGGTCGCTATTAAGGTGAATGTATGCGTTGTCAGTACTTGGAAACTGCTTCCCACATCTTGCATTCATGATGCTCACGAATGTGCCCTCAGTATCTATATAGAGGCACTTGCCTTCTCCTCCCCCCATGTCAATGGGAAGCTACAAACCAACAACGTCAGGATGTCAGCCTCAACTGGCGCTTTTGCTTCCGTGCTTTGGATAATTGAAACTACTCACCTGGCACGTCACTGCAAGCGTGTGGCAGATTTGACTCTTTCCCGTTCTATACTCGCCGAACAGCTCCGTAATGCTACCAGTCTCCATACCGCCGTTGAGAATGGTGTCGAGGTTCTTGCTGCCCGTGCTGATCGTCACCAATTCGGATCTGCGTTGGTGGAACTCGGTGGCAGTTGTGAAGCCCATGGGCACAAGCTTGCCCGCTGCACAGTTGCCGAAGAGTTGTCAGCGGAGCGCAGTTGATTGCATGCGACCAAATCAAATCTCACCTTCGCAGAGAATCTTGTCCGCCTTGGCTTCCGATATTCCCTTGACAGTGATCAGCTGCTTCTTGGGCGTGAATGCGACGTGTTCGACGGTGTGGAAGCCTGCCTCCATGAGCTTCTTGCAGTCCGCAGCGGAGATGCCGAACTCCTTTTGGAAGCAAGGAAGTATGGCAGGTATGTTAGTCGATACAGCTCTACAAGGCCACGTAAGGGTATCAATCGGGACGTACCTCTAGCTTGGTGACCGGCATAGGGCCCATGATCTCGTTCGTCTCCTCCTCCCCCTCATGTTGTCCCTGCTGCGACATGTTCAGTGGAACAGAATAAAGCGTGGACTGTGTACGGGTAAAGGAATACTGCTAAGCTTTTACGTGTGATAGTAAGGCGAAGGTCTCGGTGTCGGCTGATGTGATGGTGGTGGTGATGGTGGCAATGGACTTCGCAACAAAATGGTGTTGGTCTCGTTCGGAAGTGAAGTGTTGCTCTCGACGCGACGCGAGCGCGCTCAGATTTAAACTCCGCCCGACGCGTCGAAGCGCGTCTCGCAAATCACGCGTCGTGTTCCGATTTTGGCTTCGGGTTTGTGCGCCGGGCTGCCTTCCACCACGCTGTGAAGGTCAGGAAGAGCAGCATTCATTCAGCAACAACAACAACAACAACAACAACAACAGCGAAGGACTCAGCCATCATGTCGGACGCAGCACACGCCATCGAGATCGAGGAGGATGAGTCCGCCGCCAATGCCACCATGATCGCAAACGAGGTGAGTCTAGCGGACTCTGGCGAAAAGCCGACTGTATGCACTCCCGAAGTGCCGTGCTGAATGCCTTCTACCATCTCTGTATGCGTCTTGTTTCGCTCCTGTAGGAGTACAAGAGTGAGTTTGGATGAACACTCGTGCGCGCAGATGCTTGGGATTGACCGCTGTGCTCCTGTCTTTCCGCAGTCTGGAAGAAACACTCCCCCTTCCTCTACGATGTCATGGTCACCACAGCCCTCGACTGGCCCTCACTCACCTGCCAATGGTTCCCTGACAAGGTTCGGTACGTACTCAACTCCCTTGCCCTTGCTCCTTGTCATGTAATCTGGCCGCTGACACTGCATGCCTCCTACGCTCATCAGTCCGGAGGGGAAGAACTACATCCGGCATCGACTCCTGCTGGGGACACATACTTCGGGCCAAGAGCGCAACTACCTGCAGATCGCAGAGGTTCAATTGCCCACCGGGGAGGAACAATTACCTGCTGGCAAGTACGACGATGACAAGGGTGGTAAGTTCGCATTATCTTGTTCAGACGTGTGCGCACACCGGCTGAGAAATCGTTCCTTCTTCTTCACCTGCATGCGCAGAGATCGGCTCATACGGAGGCGCATCATCCCGGATCAAAGTCATCCAGAAGATCAATCACGACGGCGAGGTCAACCGAGCTCGGTACTGCCCTCAGAATATCGACCTGATCGCGACTCGGGCGGTGTCTGGCCTGACCTACATCTTCGATCGGACAAAGCACAGCTTGATCCCGAACGCGGATGGAGTTTGCCGGCCAGACATTATCTTGGAAGGCCAGACGAAGGAAGGGTGAGCAGAATCCGAAGGGTTTGGAGTCAAAGCTTCGGCTGGCTTGTGTTCTGGATTCTGACTGGATTCGCTTCTGCCAGGTACGGTCTTGACTGGAATCCCATTCGACAAGGTCACATCCTCGCTTCGTCAGATGACAGCTCAGTGTGCTACTGGTGAGCCTCAGCCTTATTTGCTGTCACATTTATATAACCGTGCTGACAGTTTTCGGACGCGGTCTGATAGGGACATCAATGAATTCAAGAAGGGTAGCCAGAAAATGCAGCCCGTCCGAAGATATGAGGCCCACACATCAATTGTCGAAGATGTCGCATGGCACCACCACCATGAATCACTGTTCGCCTCGGTCGGCGATGACCGTCAGATGTTCATGTGAGTACCAATCAGCGTGGCCGCGCCTCTGGAGGCTTACGAAACGGGAGGAGACTGATGAATGCATGCCTACTTCATAGCTGGGACTCGAGGTCGAACACTCCTGCACCCAAGCACCGAGTGGAAGCTCACACTGCTGAGGTAAATGCGGTACGATTTTCGCCTAGCAACGAATTTCTGCTCGCAACCGCTTCCAGTGACAAGGTGAGCAATCATTCCCCGATCATGCCTACCTTCCCAAGAGCTTCCGACTGATCCCCCTTTTTTTTTCCTCTCGTCAAAGTCCGTTGGTCTGTGGGATCTCCGGAATCTCAAGGTCAAGCTCCACTCCCTCGAGTCGCACACCGACGAAGTCCTCCAGCTCTCCTGGTCGCCCCACAACGAGACCGTGCTGGCCTCCGCCAGTGCAGACAGGAGGATCAACCTCTGGGATCTCTCTCGCATCGGCGAGGAGCAGACCCCAGACGACGCCGAGGATGGCCCGCCCGAACTTCTCTTTGTCCACGGTGGCCACACGTCCCGGCCGACGGACCTGTCGTGGTGCCCGAGCGAACGGTGGCACATGTGCAGCACGTCGGAGGACAACGTCTGCATGCTGTGGAGCGTCACTGCGACGATTGTGGATGAGACCAATGTGCCGGACGACGAACTGGAGTAGTCAGTCTTGCCAAGGACATGCGGGGGAAATGGACCTTGACGAGGCTGTCAGCATTTCTGCGTCTTCTGGGCGTGAATAATTACACTTCCACGGGTTCCCGACTTCTTTCACGGCGCGCGTTGGAACTTTGGAAGGGTGCAAAGTGGCATTCGGAGGAGCCCTCCTCTAGATTTGAGATTTAGGAGTGGCTATGTATGAACAAACGACACTGTGAACGGTGCGAGTGAAGGCAGATAAACAAGCGATGCAGGGCTTGGGAGGCCAGATGGCATTCCTGCATTCCGTCGAAGCCAGGGGGCGACATTATTGACGGAACAAACCTGGGCAGGAATGTGAATGAGGATTGAGGACAGGAAGAAATCAAAGTCGAGAGCCGAGAACTGAGTGAAGGGGGGGCGGAGGTTGGATTATGGGTACCATTTGTTAGATAATTTTTTCGGCAGGCTGACGATGACCACAGCGCTGGCGTGTACATGTGTTGAAAGATGGGTGCTTTGCTGCAACTTTAGCGGACGGTCGATGATACCGTTTGAAGTTCTGGAGACAGTCAGAAAAACCGGGCCGGGCGAGTAGTGAGGCGCGGGGCGGCCCAGTGATTCTTAGAGCTCTTCGAAAAAGGTGTCGAAGAAGGTCATGTCGGAGAACAGACTCGCACGCGGAGGATTGACGAGCGCTGGCATTCCACTGTGTGGATGCTTGGGCTGAGAATTGTTGGAAAATGGGAAGGCTGTCAGTATTGCGAACCAGAGGAGAGCTGCGACGAGGCTACCCGCTTGCCCGCTCGCAGTGTGAATCCATCCCAGAACACGACTCGAACTCACGATCATGATGACTCCAACCGGGCTGGCTTCAAACTCGTGCACATTCATCTCGGGCGCACGCCGACGCTTGTGCACGAAGGTTGCAGTCCCATTGCCGCCGCTTCTTCCCGCCTCATACTGAGCCGCCTCGTGCTGACTCTCGTAATGATCCAGAATGGCGCCCAGATACGAGGCGTACGTCAGCGCCGTTCCCGATCGTCGCAAGAGAGTCCCGGCCTGGGACAGGGAGACAACCAACTTGTCGACCAAGTCGAAAATGTAGAGTGGATCAATCGCTCCCGCGCCCATCCACCGCTTCTCATGCGTGGTCATGCGCAGGGCCAAGATGGCACAGTAGCTGGCAATGACCACATTTTGGTTGACCGTGAAGACAAGGTCCGGCCATTCGAAGACGATCAGGACGTTGAGGGCATCCACGGCCGTACGCGATGCTTGCCGAAGAATGGACGCAGCTGTGTCGCCGCCGGGACAGGCGCGGAGGGCGAGCACGCATTGATTGAGGTTGGCCGCGAGGTAGGCGAACAAGATCTCGCGCGACAGGCCTTGCTCGTGGGGTGCCCAGGTCACAGAATCATACCAAAGGGACTTCCACGTGTCCAATTCACCCATACACGTGCGCTAGGAGTTCACAAAGGTGAAGGGTAGATTGCATCAGAACAGAACCAAGCGTTAGCTTTATTCCATGACTTTTGAGCACTCACAATGAAAATATCAAATCGGTATGCAGTCAGGGCTGGCTCCCCGGTGGCCGGGTCGGCGATCGTACTCTCAAACAGATCGTGAAGACGAATCTGAGTGCGTCGGAGCTGGACCAACGCAACAATGTTCCGATCCGCCGGCAATGCAACCACGTTATGATGCCACGAGTCTGAAGATCCGATGAATCGATCGACGTTGAACATGGACCGGCGACCCAGGTGCTGGGCGGACAAGCTCTCCAGTAAGAACAGCATAAGCCAGGCTCTGCAAAGTAGATGATCAGAAGCTGATCAGACAAGGGTCCCTTTTTCGAACACCGCATATACATACGCCCACGCAGACTCACCGTTCTCCATTCCTGGCCAGCCGCTGTTCTATGACGGGCGCCTGCTGTGAAAGTTTTGGCCGCAGATTCAACCCCAACTGGATAGCCTGACCATATGCCAGAGTGATGTACTGCCACGTTAAATCGTTCGCCGACGTGTTTGGCACATCGTGGAAAGCCGACAGCATAGTCAAGCCTTGCACAATCTCGACCGAGCGCAGACCGCCTTGCCAGATTGCCGGTAAGAGAACAGTGTCCAGGAAGTGCTGCAGCCGTGGTGCCGCATTGTTGCCGACTTCGGTCAGTCGCGCAGCGCCGATGCAGATGACGGTCAGCAGGAAAGGCGACCGATCCCGCACGAACTCAAAGGTGTGAAGCTCAAAGTCCAGAGTTGACAGGTACTGGTTTTGAAGTTTCATAAACGTCTCGAAGAGCTCGCACGCTTCACGCATCGTGATCACGTTCCGTGCGATTGGATCGCAGCCCATGTCGCAGTCCGGAAGCGACACATGGCACCCGATGGTGATCGCTCGACTGCGGCTGTCAGCCGCAAGGGGCGGTCTGATGAGTAAGGGGCCGGGAGGCATTGGGTGCCCTACACTACCATTGCCTCCATACCAAACTGGTTCTCGGTGAGAGCCAGGCTCTCCAACGGGGATTTGGCCCACGGACTCCCCGTGCCTTGGGTCTGACTCGAACCCGTTGCTGTGCTCCAACACGGACGCGGCGGGATGGACAGGGGCGCCAGGCATTTGCAGAGATACCCGTCGGCTGCTACCCGCCACGGCCATCTCCGGATTGACATAGGTGATCTCGTGAGGTGCCAGAGCAGGTGACGTTTCACGTGGAGGAGCATTGTTGCCTTTCCTCTGCTTTTTCTTCGCGGGTTCCTCACGCTCTGGAGCCTTGCCTTGCTTGGAGTCTGGTTCACCCTTTGACTCCGGGTCTTGTGTCTTTCTGAAGTCGTCAAATGCCTTCGTGACACTTTCGAGGGACTTCTCCAACTTTTGGAACTTTCTGCATATGCGTAATGGAGTGCGATCAGAAGTTTGTTAAAGAGAAAGCGGAAACACCGGTAGCCCTGCGGATGGCCCAAATTTACTCACTGGACGTCTGGACGGCGGCCTCGACGGTGTTCTGCGAAGATGCATTGACGGCAGATTCTTTGACAACGCGCACAGGCTTTGTTGTCGGCTGTTTTGCCGGTGCATTTGACCTTGAGAAAGGAAACAAGAGAAATCGTGAAGATTCAGCTTGCCGGCGGATTGTGGCTGGTAGCGAAAAGACATCGCTTTACTCACTTTACTAGTACGGCATTCCAGGCAGCTCACTTTGCGATCAGATGAGTTGACGCTGTGTTGTGATGCGTCGTTGCCGTCGTCGCCATTAGATGGTTCGTTGGGAAGGTCGGGTTCTTGCGGTGCTTGAGAGTGATTAGCTGAGTCATTCTCATGGCTGTGATTGACCAGCGACGGCTCATCTGGGTTGTTACTGCCTTTCGAATGCCAAGTTTGAGGGGTCGAGGAAATTGGTGCACCGTCTCGAGAACGCCGAGAGGGCTGTGCACCGCTGTCTGGCTTTCCGGAGAAGCTGGCGACTCGGGGCAAGTGTGAGCTGGATGGCTGCTGATCGTGGTGGGATTCGGGATGACGGCTCGGCGCATACATGGACAGGTCATGATGACCTTGGCGCACAGAAGAGGCACCATTACGGTATGTGTGTGCGAATGCTGGTGAGGAAGAAGGTCCTCCTCCTCCTCCGCCTGGACCGTGCATCGGAGGTGTGTTGAAGCTCGCTGAAGAGGCACCTATTTGGAGATGCCCGGTGGATGCTGAATGGGAAAGAGAACCAAGTGGCTTGGAACTACCACCGCCATAAGATGGGCTTGAACCTCTGCGAGGACCTGTTGGGCCATGCAGAGCGCCAGAGATACTACTGCCGCTGCTCGCAGTTGAGGGCGCCCCGGACCAACCCGGGAATGAGCCGGTGGCGTCCGGCATGAGACTAGATGCTGAGGAAGACATCCGTTTCAGTCGCGGGGAGTTGGGCCCTGTGCGAGAGGTGGATGGACCTGAAGACCCGAGGGCGGGGAGGACGTTGTATTTGAAGGCATCCGAGTTTCCGCGCTCGAGAAAGGACGGGACTCCACCTTGAGCGAAGGAGGAGGATGTCTGTGGTGGTGTGGGTGCAACATAGGGGGATGCGCGAGACGAAGGCTCGTTCGGAGTGAAGAAGGACGAATGCTTGGGCAGAGGCGGCGGGCCAGGAGCGAAGGCAGTGGACGGTGGCGATGCCGCCGCGCCTGGTACCGGGGACGCACCTCGTTCGCGCCTTGCTGCGTCCATCGATGCGGCAGCAGAGGACGACATTTGCTCAGATGCGATCGAAGCGTTCTGCTGGTCGAAACCTGATCCAGCTGAGGGTCGACAACTCGAGAGCGGATGGACTTGCGCTCGACTCGTCACCCGGCAATTTGAAGATGAAAGTGAGGCTGAAGGTGGGAAACGGACAGCACTCGAATGGACGAAGGCCGCAACAGAACGCTGGCTAAAGATGAATGGAGGGCCGAGGGAGACAGGGATGAGGGATGAGGGAAACGGATGCACCCAGCGCAGTAGAAGGACCCCGCCAATTGGGGTCAATTCGGACGATCAGACAATAATAAAACGACAAGGTATCCTTCGGCTCACCGACCTGAGGCGCACGCGCGCACGAATCACGACCCGGTGTAGTCGAGAACCCGCTCCAGGGTAGGATTCTCACCGAGGAAATTGAGTGGTTGCTAGAGAAGTGTGTGAGAGTGAACGAGAGAACGTAGCAGGCAAGGCAAAACGAGGTGGATAGAGTGTATTGGGCAGAGCGGCGGGTAGATGATGGTTGTTAGATACAAAACGTCGTCTGGAAGAGGGGCGAAGACAGGAAGACGTGGAAATGAGAAGGCGCAATGGCCGAGCCTCGAGACAGTGGAAGGTCGTAGAAGGACATAGAGCGGGATCAGAGCGGTGTCTGCTCATTGATGGAAGGGAAACGCGTAGCAAGGTAAGGAAAAGGGAAGGGAAAAGAGGATGGTGATAGAGGGCAAAAAGGGAGTCAATGGTCGTGGCACAGGCCAGCTCCTCTCAGTTTACCACACCGGTCGGATGCGCGGATGCACCACTATGGAAAAGTGAAACGAGCCAAAACAACGGCACTATGACAGTGTGAGGCACGGGAAGATGCCCCGAGCCGCGTCCGGAACAAGTTCGTCGCGTCCCAAATCCCACATCTCATCACTTTCACGCGTCGTGTTTCTCTTGTTCCCTTGTTGTGCACTGCTGACCCTGCCGAGTCTTTTCCACACTTAATATATATTCTATCTTGCCTACGGCTACGACCTCCGTGAAGCGTGAACCTTGTGGGAAGCTGAAGCGCTGAAGGCTGGGTGCGTGTACTGCGCTACTGAGCTCTGAGAGAAAGGTAAACATTAAATCCAATGTGACTGCGGACTTCAGAATAAACCCAGCACTCTTACAGATGGCCTACATACTGCCTGCTGCTTGGCTTTTATTGAGCCTTAGCATCACAATGAATGGAAGGCAGAACAAAATGCAAAATCGATGGCCGAGACGGGGAACAAAAAATCCTAAGCCAAAAGCGGCGTCCGCCCAGCGCTCAGATACATGCTGGTTGTGACTTGTGAGGCGTGAGGATGCGAGGCGTGAGGCTGCTGTGACCGGTGAGATGTACCTATACATATGTCAGATGTGTGTGTAGGTGTGAGAACGAGAAGAGGGAAAGGGTCGTCGCCGCTCGTCCGGCTTATGCTGCCGGCCGCGATGCCACTTCCCCAATCCCCAGCAACCACGATCTTGCATAGCAAAGAAAAAACAAGAAAAAGAGGAAGCTCCCCTAAGCAAGTCTCGAGCCCTTCGTCACCCGGTATGCCGGCTGTGCGCAGGGCCTGCCCCGCCCCGGCATTCACACCCCTGGCATTTACCCTGGAGGGCGCCGCCCATATCGAGGCAACGGAGATGCTCAAGTACTGGCGCGGGGTTATGCACTCTTTCTCTTACATGTTCAACGCTATTTCTATTTCTCTCCTTAGGTCCAGAGCAGAGACATTTGCGCTCCGTCTATGCTAGGTCCCTCATTTGAGCCTTTCGTCCCCCCTTCTTGTCTTCCGTTTGTACTTCTTCATAACCACCAACATCAATCCACCTTTTCACCACCAGGCGACACTCGGCTCCGCCAGTCGCCACACACACAAGTTGAACGTTGAACGAATCAGAGCAAGATTGATCTGGACAGCGTACTCTCGTATCAGACGTCGGAAGCGGATAAAGTCATGCCACGTGTGCTTGCTGTGCGCGAGGTTGGCAGCCACCAGTCACCACCACTTCCAATTCTTCACAGTCATGAATTCACATACCTGGAAGCCAGCAGACGTCTCCCTGCTACAAGTCACTCATCCTCTTCCCCTCCTTCGTGGTCCTGATTTTGGAGAGCATGGTCCCGTCATTTGCGCGTGCCAACAAATGAACTCGTTATTATATATTATCCGTGGTGATGCGGTGATGAGATATGAGACGATGAGAACTACATATGTACAAGCGTAAGTTATGAGATATTTAGATCGCAGATACCGAAAATGTATCCCTTGTCCCAGCATTCCCCTAACTTTAGTTAAGGGGTTATAGGGCGGCTCCCGCCTTACGGCCGTAAGCTTTTTGCCATTCAGGCTCGTAGTTTGGGACTTTTCTTCGCAACTACCAACACAACACACCATTCTGAATCAGTAGACCCTTGACCAAATCTAGTCCTGCAACTTCTGGCACAGGTTTCGTGGTTGTAGCATCAGAATTGACTGATCTGTCCTTGAGCCAAAGTTTGGTTTTTCCTTACATAAGCACAGAGTGCAGAAATCTTGCATACGTAATCAGTTCATTTCGACACTCGACAGACGACAACCAACACCGCCAGCCTTTCTTCACGCTTCCATCGAAGCCCGACAAGCATCATGCGAATTGAACAATCCCCCCCTCGATTTCTTTTTAACCGCTCTCTGCTCACCAAGGTTCAAGTTAATGATGCTCACCGCTGTTTTGCTTTTTCTTGCTTAACCTGATGGCTGATACCACTTACCCATACAAGTCTCTGCTTTGTTCCCATTCTGAGTCCGGCCCAGCAGTCAGCACTCCCGAATTGTCATCCAAGGTGAGCCTCGTGTTTATACGCGCATCTGCATCAGGTGCTCCGGGTTAGGTCCTTACTCACCCATTCGTTTTTCAGCTCTCTGCTCTTATGAATCCAGTCGACGTCGTCAAGATGAGTAGACTGACTTTCCTCACTCACCATGCCCCATCGGACAGCTCTCTCCCTCGACAAAGCCGCTGCCAAGGTTGCTCCCAAAGCACACCACCTCGTCATCTCCAACCCCGTCAACTCCACCGTGCCCATCGTCGCCGAGGTTTTCAAGTCTTTACGACCCCAAGCGGTGGGTTTTCCCCCCGACCCCCCCTCTCCTTCTTCTAACGGCTCTGACGCTTCATGAGTTAAAAATGGTGCTCATCACTGCATATCTTCGTACAGTCTGTTCTGTGTCACGGGTCACCACCTTTGACATCACACGCGCCTCCACCTTCCACTTCGACATTGCCAACGTCAAGCCCGCCGAGGTCAATGTGTCCGTCGTCGGTGGCCACCTTCGGCGTCACCATTGTGCTTCTCCTCTCTCAAGTCGCCCAGGGTTCCATACTCCAATAGTATGTTCAACACTGGACCTGACCTGACCTGACGGCTGACCTGACCTGACCTGACCTGATCTGACTTTCTTTCTGCTGTGCTCTTGCCTCTTCTATATTCCCTTACCTTCGCATCAAGCTCTGTTGGCATTCCTTTGCCCATTCGTCTCCGGTCTCAGCCTTCACCCGTCTTCTACGTCCCTTCCGTCTGCTTCCCCGGCCGCTTATGTTTCCTATCCCCTGACCTCTCCTTCTGCATTAACCTCACGCTTTTTTCTCCTCAGTCTTTTTAATCTTATCTTCATTGCGCTCGCAGCTATTCTCCGTCTTGTTTGTCAATTGTCTCTCTCTGCGCGAAGCCATCATATGACATATCATTCTTTGCTTTCTGCTTCCTTGGTAGATACAGCCGTGCGGGATGATTACGTGTGTGAAGTTCCTCAATCCCTTTTTCACGCAAGTTTGATCAACATTCAAAAATGTTACATGGACAATGATATAGATGCTCGTAGCTACGATCGCAAGTCGCAGCCGCATGGCGAAGCAGACGAAGGGTAGCGAAGCTACCTTGAGCTTCTGCGTAGCCGTGCTGGGCTGAGATTTGGTGACCTTTCTGATACAAAAGATTCGCGAAAAAGGGGAGGGGGAGAGGACGCCCCCAGTCACGTCTTCGCACATCTCTACCAGGTCATAAGGGTCTGAGGTCCACATCGAGTCTGAGGGACACCCTGGCCTCTGGGCTTCAGCCGACAGCCAGGTCACTATGGTTCCAAGGCGTAAGTTGCTGCTACTTAACTTTGTTGACTAAGTCTGTATTTAAATCCCACTCCCAGCCCCCAGCGACCTGTTATTCAACAAGGCGAAAAAGTTAGGGGAACACTCTGGTAAGGTACGCACCCAGGTCAGGAATTATTATTTGTCCCGAGCAGTATAGTGACGGCGCTGCCTGCGTGAAACGTCGATCAATGACTAATGAGGGCGACCCATCGCCCTAGCGGAGGTACACTGCCAATGAATCGAAATGCTTTGAAGGGATCCGGGCTAAGGCTCACAGAAGGCTCACCCCACCTAAGCTAGCTGAGCCTTATCCCATACTAGAAACATGCAACAAAATGCCTTCCTGAGAATATTCAAACGCTTTTCAAAGGGTTGGTTGCCAGCCTTGGACAAGGATGGCCACAAAGCCTTGGGCAAGGATCACCGACAGGATACATCATGAGTTACCGATGTGCCTCACTGAAGGCTGCCCGCCAAGCCTCAGACAATGCCTACTATGAGGTCACGCACATCACTCGCCAAAGGGTTGATAAAAGGCATAATGATGTATGATTCTGGTTGGTATAAGAAAAAGACAACAACGAGCAGTAACGCAACCTGAAGGCGACAGACGTTTGAGGCTTGAGGCTTCAGTGCTTGGTTTTCGCGCCTTTCTCTTAAGAACTGGAAACCTGTGGACGAGGGGGGAAAGCAGACCAAGCAAAGGCGACTGCTACCGTTGATGCGCGCCGCCTGGCGCGGGCGGCGAGATCGACAACGGGAGTTTTTTTTATTGCGCGCAGACTCCTGTGGAAGATTAGAGATGTCGCATGTCAGTCGTCACCCGCAGAGATTTGGGTTCGGATCGCAGCAAGCACGTACGAGGTCCATCTCATTGGTAGTGGGCTATCCGCTGTAAGTGGCAGACAAGAGGGAAAAATATTATCTTGTCAGTACCGATGACATGGGTGGGAAGGGCATGGGACGGGAATGAGAAGGGAGAGAGAATGACGATGTCGGCGAAGTACTCACAGAGGGCGGAGACGATAGGAACGAAGAGTGAGCTGTGATGCGATGGCCATAAGATTGAGTGAGATTGAGTGAGATCGAGTGAGGTCAGTAACTCTGTCATGCGCCAGGTCGCAAACGCGAGCTGTGGAGACTGAGGGAGGGAAAGGGAATAAGCTCACCGTATGTCACAGCACAGCACATCGCGTCGGAGAGGGTGAAGCTGATGCTGGTGGGCGATGGCGACAGAAACTGGGAAGCTGGAGAGGAAAGATGAGGATCTGAGACTCGCAACTCACAGTGAACGGCGCGTGCTGGTGAGCGGTGAGCCTTGAGCTGATAGTGCGGTGGATTGGAGGTCAGTGAGGGAGTGAGGAGGATAAGAGGGGGTGGGTAAGGAAGCAGTGCTCGGCACATGTCATATTCTGTCATATTTGGACCTCAAGTCATATGTCATGTCATATATGACTACGCGCCAAAATCGTAAAGTCATGTTTCATATTATGACTTGGTCATATATGATCCTATATGATCTTATATGACCACAAATTTTCGACTCCTAAAAATATTAGTTTTTTGTGTCATATTGGTCATATTTCATTTTGAAAATAACTTGCGTGGCCAAATCTAATAGGTCTCCTTTGTGTCTCGTCCACGCTGTTCCTCCTCGATGACCACACCATCACCGTCGGTCCAAATGACTGAGTCCGTCGTCACGCAAGAGCCCAGCGCCGTCAGGGCGGCGATGGAGGCCGAGCTTCTGGCCGTCGACGCCATCGCTCGCTTCAAATTCGATGACGGCTTCCAGATCCACCACTTTGGCGAAACAATCGACAACATTCCCAATCTCTCTCCTGAGGACACCGCAGCTTTTCGGAGGATTGCCAACCTTCTCAATGAACCCGACACGGAGAGTCAGGCGCTCGATAAGCCGGTATGTTGTGTTTTGTCCTCCGCTCTTTGCCAGCAGCGCACTTACCCAGTCACTTTCTCCCTTCTCAGCTCTCTCTCAACTTTCCCGCATCACAAGAGCGACTGGCCGAGCTTCGCAGGTCTACACAGTTCGAGGAATACCTGCAATTCTCGCAGAGCCAGTCCACCGGCGGCTCTCAGTCTTCGCCGCTGCCTCCCGCGCCGAACCAGCAAGCCAACCAACAACAGCTCCTCAAGCCGGTCGTCGTTCCTTCTCAGAAACTCCAGGTTCCCCAACGCGCGCGGTCGACCTCACGCGAAGCCAGTCCGGTGCGCAAGTCATCCCGCCCGGCAGCGCCCAAGATAATGTCGGGTTACGTCATGGGAGACGGCGACCAGGATCTTCCCTCGGCTGCGGCCATGTCCGGCCGGCTTCGACAATTCATCCAGCTCGACCTCCGGGGTTCGTCCGCGGTCGACTTCGCCTTCTCCTGCCGATGCTCCCCCCAAGAAGAAGGGGAAGGGCAGAGCGAATCCGATCGTCGCGCGCGGCGCCGCTGGCACAGCAGAGGAGCGGAAACTCCTCGCTCAGGCAAAGGTGCTGCCTACGTCTCCAGCCGAGAAGCGAAGGCCTCTCTCCAACCCTCCCAGACCCAATGACTCGATGGTGACACGCTCTACTGTGCGTGACCAGTCCCAGGAGCCCCCGCTACTTGCCTCGCCGGCCCTGCAACGGTCAGTAGCATCCTCGGCTCGCCTGGAGTTATCCCCCTCCCCCAACTTCGAGGACGAGGACGAAGAGGAAGGCCCTTCGATCCTCGCAATCATGAAAGCGCAACGCCTCAAGGCCCTCAGCTCCAGCCGCGACGTCCCACAGGTACCGACAACCACAACCAATGCTCTCACGCTCTCCAAAGGCGAGGGCTCTGAATCTCAAGCAGCACGGGAGGCCAAGCTGGGCGCTCCGATGTTCGAGGACGGCCTTCCTCTTTCGCGCGCGGCGAAGGCAAGTTTGTTCGGCTGGACGCTCTCAGAAGGATACGAGGGCTTCAAGTACTTGAGCACATTCAAGAAGGGCAACAAGATCAAGGAGAGCTGGCTGTGCCTCAAGTGCGGCGATCCCAAGACTGCTTCGATGCAAGGCAAACCGACCAACCTGAAGACGCATCTCGGCAGCTGCTCGGGTCCGAAGAACGAGCACGCCGTCGCACGTCTCAAAGAAGCTGGAGAAGGAGCCGAGAAACGGTCGGGGATGGCAGCGTCGTCTACGCTCCCTGGAGGGTCGTACCGTGGGGCAAGTGTTCGCGGGTGGCTGAATGCGCATCAAGGTGTCGACATAGACCTTACACGACGACTTGCTCTGGTATGCGTTGTCCGGAATGCTTTGCCCTTCACCCTTCTGAGCTCCACGTCCATGAAGCAGATGATTCGTTCTCTCGACCACCGAGCGACAATATCATTCAAAAGTGCTCGAACGGTGCAACGCGACCTCAAGAAGCTCCACGCCCACCTGGCGTCCAACCTGTTGAAGGAGGTCCGAGGCATCGACACCCTCATGGCGCTTCAGCACGACGGATGGACCAACAAAGGCTTCCAGCATTCCTTCATGGGGATCATCGGTTCCTACGTCGATGCCAAGTGGCAATACCACGAACGCCTCCTTTCGTTCGACGTCGTTCAGCAGCAGCACAGTGGCGCCACATTTGCAGGACACCTTGTGCGCACTATCAAGAAGCTCAACTTGGACGACAAGTGGTACGGTGCGGTGACTAGTGACTCGGCGGGGACGAACACACGCATGCTCACACTCATGGAGAACGACTTGGCGCAGGAGAAGATGCAGCGGCGTGATCCTCAGGCTCATCAAAATGATCCCTCGGTGCACCAGATGATGAAGAACTCCCACTCCGCCTTCCCCAAGGCCAGCCTTCGCAACTCAGGCTCATGGACGCCCGCGGACTACAAGATTCTCTGTCTCTGTCACCACATCAATCTTGCGGTACGAGACGGCTTTGCGAAGTTCGGCATCAAGACCAAGACCAAGACACAGAAGAAGGTGTTGGACATCCGGCCCAAGCCAGCCATTACCATCACGGACGAGAACGGCGAGGAGGTGCCAGCGTCGGACTCGGACGAGACGGACGATGAGGACGATGATAAAGAGCTGGTTGGCGACGATGCGGAGGAAGAGGGTGACGATGGTGACGAAGATGCTCCGCCTTTGGATGAAGATGTGGACGACGAGGACGACGAGCCAGGCATGGCTCCCAACGATGAGGACATCGGCTCGGACGACGATGGGGGGGGGACCGGATGCCAACGGAGAAGCTTCGAGCGCTATAACATCTATCTCCAAGCCAGTCAATGGTGTAGGCAAGCTGGCGGCGTTTACGACCTGGATTCATCGCAGCAGTCAGCGGCGAGCGGCTTTCAGGCGTCAGATGGCCAAAGAGTATCACCGAGACCCCGACCTCGCCAGCGCGCCTTTCCCGTCCAAACCCAACCAGACGCGCTGGAACTCGCACTTCGCCATGATCCAAAGCGCTCTCAAGATACGGGCCGCCATCGACGCTCATTGTCGAGCGCATATTGGTCGTCGAGGCGAGGTGCTGGGCGACTATCTGCTCACGGAAACACAGTGGCGCCAACTGGTGCTTCTGGAGCCCATCCTCAAGCTAGCAGCGGCCGTCACGAAGAAGATGGAGAAGACAGAAGGAACGCTCTATGCGGTTCTCGATCACCATGCTAGCCTTCGGGACGACATCGCTCGGCACCTCCGCTTGACTGAGTCGGACAAGGAGTTGGACGACGATACCAAAAAGGAGATCGCCAAGTTCTTGAACGCGATGGAGGTCAAGCTGCGCAAGTACAGGGAGATGGCCCTTCGTAATCGTGTCGTCCTTGCCGCCACTCTGTTACACCCAAACAACCGCAAGCTCTTCAAGATATCGTACCCAGCCTACCGGTTGAGGGCGGAGACTGCATTGCGCGAGCTTTTGGACGAGCTGATCGATATCAAGTCCCCTGATTCGTCTCCGGCCTTGCAAATGTCCCAGCTTCCCGCTACCAACGCGGACCAACCCTCACCCTGTTCAGCAGCACGCGCCCGCAGAGAGCAGGCGGCAGAGGAATCAGCCATATCACAGGACGATGGCTCTCAGGAAGACGAAGTCGCTCGATACCTCGATCCGAAGACCTGCCCGTGGAGAGAAACGGACGGCACGCCGTACAAGTGGTGGCGGGACAATGAGGCTGTCTTCCCAACGATAGCAAAGCTTGCGCGCATCGTCCTCGCGATCCCTGGCTCTTCTTCCGCCGTCGAGCGCGTCTTCTCCCAGGCGGCACTCGTCAGCACCAATCGAAGGGCCAGCCTGTCGGCGGCCAGCATCTCCAGACTCGTGACCACCAGACACTGGCTGCTGACTGGGGCCGACGAGCTTGCTGGGCTATCGGAGCAGGCCTTGAAGGTAGCTTACAGCCACGAGCGACTTCCCAACCCTGATGACACCAAGAGGAAGAAGAGCCAGCCAAACAAGAATGCCCCCAAGCGCATCGACCGCATCCGCAACCGCTCCTAAGGCCGGACCAAGACGAAGCCTCAAACGCAGTCAGCTAACTTTCAGAAGAAATGCCGAGATCGAATTGCTTTGAGCCTGGATGGAATTGCTTTGAGACTGGATGCGAGCGCGTCTATGATGACAGATGGACTCGTGAAAGAAATGGATTGAATGATCAAGATTGATGGAAGACGCATAGATTTTGATACTGCTCCTCGCCGACGCGCTCATTGGATGGAGGCATTGATGCGAGGTAGCATGGGGTTGACCCTGTTTGGGGGCGGGCTGTTGCTGAAGAGACAATGGGTGAAGAAGGTCGCCAGGTGAGGCCGGCGGTTTGGCTGAAGACAGAGCATCTTCTCCACAACGTCCGCTGCATCCCCGTCCGCGTCTTGGAGGATGTTCGTTGCTTGTGATTCTACCGGAGGCCAGTCCATTGGCAAGTCGAAGGCAGACGGCGAGAACCGGGCCCGAGGAAAGACAGGCCCACCCGGATGGCCAGTGAAGTGGAGAATATCCTGGATTGAGCTGGCGGCGTCGTGTGACTCGGCGAAAAGGGGACGATCCAGGAAGAGGTGCGCAATCACGCATCCAGTCCACCAAACATCCGCCTGGCAGGTGGGCTTTGTCGAACCGAGCAGGCACTCAGGGGCGGTATAACCAAACGTGCCGAAGGTTCGCGTGTCTTCATCGTGTCCAGCCAGGGCAGCGATACCGAAGTCGCCCACTTTGAGGACACAATCCCTGGTGAGCATCAGGTTGCCCGGCGTGATGTCGAGGTGGATGAGCCCCTGACGATGGATGTACGAGACGGCGACGAGGAGCTGGAGCGTAAGATTCTTGGCCAGCGAAGTGACGAGTCCGCGACCCTCCGCCTGATCGAACAGATCTTGGAGGCATCCCCAGTAGATCGGCATGATGAGATCGACCTTGTGCGTCGTGTAGCAGATGTCGATCAGCTCCGTGATCCCCTTGTGGCCTTGCAAGCGCGTGAGTGCTTTGATCTCGAATAGCAGGGAACGAGGCGGGCTGTTGAGGAAGCTGACGCGTTTGCGCGCGCGCATCGACCCCCCGAGAGCGTCCAGGACGCGAGCAACTTCTCCGTTCGAGCCTTGACCGAGCAACGGGACGTTCCGAACGCGAATGTACCGTCCAACGGGACGCCAAGTAACGGGAGCAATCCATTCAGGCCGCGCTGCTGCCACCGGCTCGACTTTGATGGTAGACTGAGGTGTGTGCGGCGCGGCGGAAGGAGACGGCGCCTCACTCGGGCGAAATGGTGAGAGTGAGAGGCGAGCAATCTGTCCTTGTTCTGGGGACTGAGCGTTATCTGTGGAAGAGACAGTGGGCGTGATTAGCTCAACGCGCCGAAACGCCATCGTAACCTAAGGAATGCTCAAACTCACCCACAATGGAAGAGCGGAGCGAGCCGTCGTTCACTGGGGCTTCTGTGTGGACTGTATCGATGCTTGATTTGCCGCGAGGAGCGTTGGATTCCAGGCGTCCGTCTGTAAGAGTCAAGAACGGACGAAAGAAAGTCGTCAGGGACCGCTTCGCACAGATGCCGTAACAGATGACATGCAGATGAGTGAACTGACCTGAGCATGACAATCCAGTGGATGCGGAGCTTGAGCTGGAAGTGGGAGATGGCTGCGAGTGTGCGGTGTCGGCCAGGGAGAAGGCTGCATCCTGAGTATCGATGGATGCTTCTGAACAGCAAAGCGGATAGAGTGAGGAACGATGTCAACGACGCTGAAACCGACGTTGGCAGCATTGATAACAGGGGAGTGAGGGTTCCAACTCACCATTGAGACCTGCAGTATTGTCGTTGCGAACGCGCTTGATGTTGACGTGATCCTCTGATGTGATGGTTGCTGGTCGTTTGCAGCTGCTCGTGTTGGGGGGCCATCTCGACAGCGCGGAGGAGCTGGGGATCGGGCAATGAGCAGTTTCAAAGGGGGTGCGGTCATCACTCATCAGCCTCAGCAATTCCGGGATTTTAAACCCAGGCCGCAGCCCGGCTGCCGTCCATCTCCGCCAACTTTAAACCTAAAAACTAGTGCCGGTCATATTTGAAAGGTCATATATGATCATATAGGATCATATAGGATCATATATGGTCATGTCGGATATGAGTGAAATTAGACTGGTCATATTTGGTCATATTTAGTCATATTCCGGTCATGTTAAGTCATATGTCATATAAATATGACCGCCATTTTTTTCGGCCAAAACCCGGTCATGTCATATGAATAAATAGGATCATATTCTGTCATGTCATAAACATGACTCTTAAATATGACTTTTTTTGCCGAGCACTGTAAGGAAGACATAACGCGGACTGTGGGCTGTGAAGTTGAGGATGTGGTTAGCCGTGTGTCATGTGTGGGATGCTGTGGTGGTGAAGAAGAGAGTTGGAGTGGTCCGTGGAGGGGCGAAAGGGGCAAAGGTACGAGGCGGAGAGGCCCATGCGCGCACACGCGTCGACTTGAGCTTGGGCCATACTGGTGCGGGATCCAGAAGCAGGGCGACCCGTCGAGGAATGCTTGGTCAAGCCTTTCTAGTAGCCCGGTAAGTCTTTCAACAGGCTTATGGCGGAGGCTCCTCCAAGGATTTCTGTGAGCCTGCGACAAGCATCTGCCTGAGGGAGTGAGGGACTGTGCCAGGAAAATTTGTCAAAGGCTTGTTCAAGGCCATTTTTCAAAAGTCTCGCGGACCTCCCTTCTCCATGTATTGTCAAAGCCTTTTCACTAATAAGGTCCTGACCATTTGGGCCCCACAGGCTTGACCCAGAGCGGCCGACCATTGGCAGTGTATGGCCCGCGGGCTGCAGCGTACGTGTCCAAATGGACTACTGCGGTGGAGACTGGACAGTGGGAGCCTGGAAACTTGGATGTAAAGGGGTGTTCAGTTTTGTTTTGAGCCGGCCCCTGACTTCATCATTTCGGTTACCCAAATTGAAACCCCCCGTTCTCTTCCGGTTTCCTGACTTCGCCGCGGAGCGCATGTCGTGCTGACGCGTCGCGCTTTCCACGCGTTGCTGTCACCTCTCACCTGTAATCCTCGTTTTTTTTTTCATTCATTTATGTCCCCTTCATGCCACGCCTATCAGAACGAGCGCGCTCGATTCAAAGTCTTTCCAGGTGCCTCCGTCTCTCGCTATCTGCCGCCGCACTCGACGAGGAGTTCCAGGCCGACGTCGAGGAAGCTGAAGGAGCTCTTGGACTCGTCGATAGCAACCGATACCTGTCTCGAGACCGTCTGCCAAACGACATGCGCGCACGCAGAACTCGCGCGCGCTGCGTGCAACACTTGTCCTGGAATGAAGACGACTTTAAACGTGGATTCCGAGTCACAAAAGCCCAGTTCGAGTACGTAGTCAGTCTGCTGGAGACGGACGAAGTCTTTGCACGAAAGGCGCGCGGTCGGCCTCAGCATCCAGTGCAATATCAAGTTCTTCTGGTCCTATGGAGATTGGCTCATTCCGGCACTGGTGCCACAGCCTTCCAAATCGCGGAGCGCTTTGGGGTCTCTGGTGAGAGTGCAACGGTGTTAATTTCATATCTCTCGTCGATGATACAGCTGCTGACGGGTGTCCTCCCCACACACCCCTCTTTGTCATGTTCCATCGCAGAGGGCACGGTCATCTCTTGGACGGATCGCGTTCTCTGTGCGTTGATCGGTATCGAAGACAGATATGTGTGGTGGCCATCTCTCGGCGAGCGTCAGCAGTTGAGGCAGCAGCTCAGCGATCACCACGGACTCGCTGGCTGTATCGGCTTCATAGATGGAACACACATCAATTTCGCGGGCGCGCCCGCCCGCAAAAAAATGCGGCTGATTTCTTCACCCGACACCATCGCTACTCGTTCAACGTTCTGGCTGTGGTCGACATCGACAGGCGCTTCCGATTTCTCCATCTGGGCTTTCCGGGATCCGCTCATGACCAGCGTGTTTACAGAGCGTGCGCCCTCTTTCAGGCGCCTGATCAGCATTTTTCTGCAAACGAGTTCATTTTGGGCGACTCAGGATACACGAGCGATGCTCATTTGGTGTCTTTGTTCCGTCGGTACCGTGGACAGGAAACACTGGCGCCGTCGCAGGTGAGCAGCCTGCAGTTCCTAGCTGGCCCGTGGCCGTCTCTTTGCTCATCTCATTTCATTTATATTATTCCCACATTGCGCCGATGCGTGCCTCATTTGACCGTCAGGTTGCCTTCAACCAACACGCATCACCACGCCGAGTCACGGTCGAGCATGCCTTTGGCATCTTGAAACTCCGTTGGCAGTCTCTGAGAGCCCTTCCAATCTCGCTCAGAGACGAGCTCGAGGAGTCGAGGGCAGCGTGCTGGATTCGAGCGTGCGTGGTTCTCCACAACCTTCTCGTCGACGACGCGGCGGAACCTGGTCAATGGCTCACGGCCGAGGAGCGCGAACTCGCTCAGCGAGAGCACGGCCCAGACTTCACTCGCTGGGAGCACGACGGCGATGCGGCGTTGCATGCTGTGGGTGCAGACGTAGGACAGTCTGCACCGCAAGAGGAGCAAGTGGGGCGCACAGAGGGACAGATACTGCGTCAAAAGGTTCAGGAATTTGCGCGAGTGTGGAGACAGCAACGCTAGGGTGCATTGTCTAGTACGGTTGATTGTAATGAACACTACATGGCCTCATACATAGTTTGAGCTTCTTTCATGGCTTCGGAAAACGAGAGGTTCTCGTCTTGGTTACGAAGCTCCCGTGCCAATGCCATGATGGCGCCGAGCCTCTCCGCTTTGATCTTCGTAGCGCTAACCTCGACGTCCATCTTGGCAGCTTCGACTTTAGCTGCGTTGAGCTCGGCCTCCATCTGTCCGCGTGCCTTGGCCCTTTCTTCCATAACCAACTCGATTGCATTTATTTTGCGCTTGGGAGCTGACGAAGAGTAGAATGTAGATAGAGAGAGAGCTGTCAGCGAGCACGAAGCGAGAAGGAACAACATGGCCTGCAGATCCATCATGGACTCACTGTTTGAGGTGTCCTTCTTGCCAAACTTGCGGCCCGAGTCCGACGGTCGACCTTTGCCCTCCTTCTTCACTTCCTCCTTCTCCCTCTTCTCCGTAGCCTTTTGCTTTCCTTTGTCCTTCCGGCCTTCTTCCACGTTCTTTTCCGCGCCAATTTCAACTTCCTTCCCCCCTTGCTCGTCCTCTCCGTCGTCCTCTCCGCCGTCTTCTTCGTCATCTTCCTCCTGATCAGACGCCAGAAGATGACCACGCAACGATTCCCCAGCGGGGTCATCGATAGCGGAAGTGCTGTAAGACCCTTTGGGATTGGCGGCGATACGGTCGCCCATGACCTCCGCAAGCTCGTAATAGAATGGACACATCTTACGGACCGTATCTGCAGCGCGTTCAAGAATAGATGTAATTAGCTTTGATTCAATGCCTATGATGCCCTATGATAGGCAAGAAAGCAGCTCTACATACCCTCGACGGACGACAGCGCAAGGGCAAGTCGCAGTTGTCCCTCTTCCTCTTCATTTTCGTCGCCGTCTCCTCCGAGATCCGCCGCGTCATCCAAGACACCCTGTCCGGTCTGCTTACGCCAGTCGTTTGCGTCCCGGAATGATTTTTCCATTGCTTTGATCTACGAAAAGGTGAAAGAGAGAGCGTTCAGCGCTGTGGAGAATGTCTCTCTTGATACTGGTACTGACCTTGTCCACGACTGCCCCTGGTTTACGTATCTGCTTGATCTTAAATTTTTTCATTCGTTGAACGATGTCCTGTGCCAGTTCCTCCTGCGTGTTCCCTTCAGAACCGTTCCATTTGTCGTAGTTGTTGTCCTCCTGTAACCAGTTGAGCAGTATAGTATAGGACGAGGGATGACCTGGACCAAACGCGTCATTCTTCCATTGCGGCGTGACCTCGGTCTTGTTCTTTGATTTCGCGGGTGTGATGGGTACAGAGAGGGTCTGAATTGGATAAGGGTAATAAATCATGTTAACGCTCCTGCTGCTATATCTCAACGCGTATCATGATTCATGTATGCGCTGTACTGACCGAGACAGAGCCTGCCGCCGCGGACGACTCGCTTGCAGCAACCACGTTCTCCTCAGCACTTCCAACGACGACACCAGCGTGCTCGACTCCACTGCCACTCTCGACAGATCCCTCGCCAGTGTTGTCGATAGCAGCAGGGGATTTGTCCAGAGCAGCAGCGGAAGCAAGCGCGCTGCTATCGTCGTTGACTGCTGATGTATTGCCCTGTAATGGAATGAAAGAGCCAGTTGTCAGTGATGTTAAGCAGGAGCGTTGTAGAACCCGGTTGCGACTCACCTTGCGCCCCTTCTTGCCTGTCGTGCCCTTCTTGGCTGGGGAAGGGGCAGGATTGGCAGGCAGGCTGCTTGAAGCCTTGCGCTTTGCCGGTCCGGGCATCTGTACGACAGGGAGAAAGCATCGTCAGCGTGCGTAGGATAATCACAGGAGCGCGAGACACTCACGAGTGCAGTCTTGACTGATGTAGGTAGGTCTGATACTCTGATCGATGGCTAAGTCAAGAAGACGAAGAAGTGATGTGGATGGGGCTGGTCGCTGCTACTCAAGATGCTTGCCGCTCTGAGCGAACTCAGGATTTACGGAAGAAAAGTTCGACCGATTTCGGCTGGTTGTGAACTCAGGGAGCTTTCATATGGAGGCGTCTGATTTTGTCTGAGTTCGTCGCAAATAATCTCCGGAAACTCGCGAACTCAGAGAAACTGAATACCCCTTAAGTACGACTTATACGCACACGGAGTGTGTGTATAATATAGTTCTGTCCCAAGGGCGCGTGAATGGGTCGACCCTGAATCGGTTAACTACACCGCCGGCTAAGCCCTACCCTTGTCCTAGAGTTGTGCGCTTCTAGGGTTGTGACAGCCTGGCAGAAGACCTGGGAATCTCTCGGAAATGAAGACCCGTGCAACCCTGGGCCCGTAAAGTATTGCCCAAGTCTGGAAGCATAAGAGACTTTCTACATCCTTGTTGTGCAAGAGTTGAGGAAGGCTAAGTGGCCAAATGGTTGGGCAAGGCTGCCCTCACACACACAACCTTCAGCAGCAGAGCGCTCTCAACTTCTTATAGAAATCATCTACCACCTACAGGAACATCAGCCTTGTGAGGGCCCCAAACGTAGAGCAGGCTTCATTATGCACACACATGTGTATGTGTGGTGTGCACGGTGTCGTGGTGGGAAGATGTGAGCTGGCTGAGTGTAGAAAAAGACTTAGCGAAATTTCGGGAAGGCATCTATCTAGCTGACGACCACGACCACGATCACATCCACACAACAACACAACAAACCAGTTGTCGACAACCTCTTGTCAAGGCCATTGGCACGCGCGGCTGCGCGCTGGTGAGTACACCGGTGTCACTGACCCCTTCCCTGATCCTCTTTCTCACCCACAGCACCAGCGGGAGTATACAGCATCACCACTTGCTCAGAGTCTCTTCCCCTTGACGAGCAACTTATGACCGGACTCACCATACTTTCTGAGTTCTACACCCCTCTTTCCTTGCCTCGGTTTCTTCCTTCTTGCAGGCTTTCCTTCGCACTGCATGGCGCATGCTATGCCCCGCTGACCACGCCTCTCTGCCACTGACCTTCTCTATTATCCTTCGTCTCTGCATCGTCTCCTCCCTCCTCTTCTTCCTTCCCCATCTGCCTCCCTTCTCCTGTCCTCGCTCCCCGGTCAGCTGTGAGTCGTGACACGCGCATATGCTTCTTCTTTTCTTCTTTGCAGATGTCCAGCATACATCCACTATTTCGATGCT
Source organism: Tilletia caries (assembly GCA_032718865.1). NCBI lineage: Eukaryota > Fungi > Basidiomycota > Exobasidiomycetes > Tilletiales > Tilletiaceae > Tilletia > Tilletia caries. The sequence continues at coordinate 280,518 of JALUTQ010000046.1, read as the reverse complement.
GCGCATGCGTGACACTCACGCTGCTCGATCTCGTCACCTTGCGGCGGCATCCTGGCCTTGTGAGTAGTATCTGATGCTGCTACGCGCTTGCATTGCTCTTTCGGGGCGCATACAAGTGATACATGCACTGATATACCTTTCTTCTCCGTCAAGGTTTTGACAACGCGTTACCTGAGTACTGACCATGGACGTCTTCTTGTGAGTCTGCTCACCCTCACGCAATACTCTTCCACACCAGTCGACTGCGAAAGGCTACCAGCAATCAGTGAGTCTGCCCCCTTGCCTCCCTTCTCTGATCCTTCCCTTCGCTGACTTGATATGCATTTTCGATTCACGCCCTCGCCTCGTTCCTCAGAACAGTCGATCGCACCAGTGAGTCGCCCGCTCCCACGCATTTGATCCTCTGGAACTGCGCCTGAAGTGCAAGTTCTCCCTGCAGCATTCTCCACCCACTCTTTGTCCTTTCACAGCTCCCACAGATTCGTTTCAGTTCTCACAGTATATGCACCAGTGCATATTATTATACCACCATCCAGTCAGAATTGTACCCAGCTCCCAATACTAGATTCGAACGATATGTGCTTCTGCTTTCATCATTAATGCGCTGTATGTGCACTGCTCGAGGCTGGAGGCCGCCTGGAGCCGGGGATCCTGGAAAGTGGGGCTACCTATGGTAAGAAGTAAGAACGGCTCAAGACTTGAGTTCACTATCCCACAAGTCTTACAGCTGCTATCGCACAAGTATTGGGCGGCCGCTCTTTCACAAGACTTGATCCAATTGGCGATAGAATTTGACAAGACTCTATTCCTGACCTGGGTGCGTACCTTACCAGAGTGTTCCCCTAACTTTTTCGCCTTGTTGAACAACAGGTCGCTGGGGGCTGGGAGTGGGATTTAAATACAGAATTAGTCAACAAAGTTAAGTAGCAGCAACTTACGCCTTGGAACCATAGTGACCTGGCTGTCGGCTGAAGCCCAAAGGCCAGGGTGTCCCTCAGACTCGATGTGGACCTCAGACCCTTATGACCTGGTAGAGATGTGCGAAGACGTGACTGGGGGCGTCCTCTCCCCCTCCCCTTTTCGCGAATCTTTTGTATCAGAAAGGTCACCAAATCTCAGCCCAGCACGGCTACGCAGAAGCTCAAGGTAGCTTCGCTACCCTTCGTCTGCTTCGCCATGCGGCTGCGACTTGCGATCGTAGCTACGAGCATCTATATCATTGTCCATGTAACATTTTGAATGTTGATCAAACTTGCGTGAAAAAGGGATTGAGGAACTTCACACACGTAATCATCCCGCACGGCTGTATCTACCAAGGAAGCAGAAAGCAAAGAATGATATGTCATATGATGGCTTCGCGCAGAGAGAGACAATTGACAAACAAGACGGAGAATAGCTGCGAGCGCAATGAAGATAAGATTAAAAAGACTGAGGAGAAAAAAGCGTGAGGTTAATGCAGAAGGAGAGGTCAGGGGATAGGAAACATAAGCGGCCGGGGAAGCAGACGGAAGGGACGTAGAAGACGGGTGAAGGCTGAGACCGGAGACGAATGGGCAAAGGAATGCCAACAGAGCTTGATGCGAAGGTAAGGGAATATAGAAGAGGCAAGAGCACAGCAGAAAGAAAGTCAGATCAGGTCAGGTCAGGTCAGGTCAGCCGTCAGGTCAGGTCCAGTGTTGAACATACTATTGGAGTATGGAACCCTGGGCGACTTGAGAGAGGAGAAGCACAATGGTGACGCCGAAGGTGGCCACCGACGACGGACACATTGACCTCGGCGGGCTTGACGTTGGCAATGTCGAAGTGGAAGGTGGAGGCGCGTGTGATGTCAAAGGTGGTGACCCGTGACACAGAACAGACTGTACGAAGATATGCAGTGATGAGCACCATTTTAACTCATGAAGCGTCAGAGCCGTTAGAAGAAGGAGAGGGGGTCGGGGAAAAACCCACCGCTTGGGGTCGTAAAGACTTGAAAACCTCGGCGACGATGGGCACGGTGGAGTTGACGGGGTTGGAGATGACGAGGTGGTGTGCTTTGGGAGCAACCTTGGCAGCGGCTTTGTCGAGGGAGAGAGCTGTCCGATGGGGCATGGTGAGTGAGGAAAGTCAGTCTACTCATCTTGACGACGTCGACTGGATTCATAAGAGCAGAGAGCTGAAAAACGAATGGGTGAGTAAGGACCTAACCCGGAGCACCTGATGCAGATGCGCGTATAAACACGAGGCTCACCTTGGATGACAATTCGGGAGTGCTGACTGCTGGGGCCTGGGCCGGACTCAGAATGGGAACAAAGCAGAGACTGGTATGGGTAAGTGGTATCAGCCATCAGGTTAAGCAAGAAAAAGCAAAAACAGCGGTGAGCATCATTAACTTGAACCTTGGTGAGCAGAGAGCGGTTAAAAAAAGAAATCGAGGGGGGATTGTTCAATTCGCATGATGCTTGTCGGGCTTCGATGGAAGCGTGAAGAAAGGCTGGCGGTGTTGGTTGTCGTCTGTCGAGTGTCGAAATGAACTGATTACGTATGCAAGATTTCTGCACTCTGTGCTTATGTAAGGAAAAACCAAACTTTGGCTCAAGGACAGATCAGTCAATTCTGATGCTACAACCACGAAACCTGTGCCAGAAGTTGCAGGACTAGATTTGGTCAAGGGTCTACTGATTCAGAATGGTGTGTTGTGTTGGTAGTTGCGAAGAAAAGTCCCAAACTACGAGCCTGAATGGCAAAAAGCTTACGGCCGTAAGGCGGGAGCCGCCCTATAACCCCTTAACTAAAGTTAGGGGAATAGGAGAGTCTTGTACAAGAGTTCGGCCAAGTCTATAATAGACTAGGGATGGTCCGGCGGTGTATTATTTGACCGAGGCAACGGGACGGCGGTCGGCCCTCGCTCCCCTTCCAGGATCGCGACCTCCGAGATGAAATAATGCTTGCAAAAGTCGGGTCCCCGTTCCCCACCACCGAGAACCGAGACCTTATATCATATATGTATGGTGGGCTTGTGCGGAAGTAAGATAGATGACTTGTTCCAATTTACTTTCTTCTCAGGCAACCTTTCTAGCGCAGCAAACATGACATACGACATGACAGCTACCAACTGGCACAATAATGACCAGGAGCGACTGACTCCTTCCGTGATGTGGGTGAGCAATCGATGAGCGATGCGTGATGGACGATAGGAAGCCCCCTTTGTATATCTCACATCGTTGGCCTTCAACAACCAACGCCGCATCGACGTTGTGACTTGTGAGGCGGACGGGAGACAGGTTGCGGAGAGGGAACTAATTAATATAATGCTCGCGGAGCAAATAGAAGCAAGTCTCAGAGAACGGGGATGTCAGTTGTCAACGAACACCTGATGTCTCGGCTTGCATATAGCAGCGCCATTCACCGCACTCGCGCAACGCTCAACGCTCGGGACTACGAACCCGCCTGACCTCGGTGGTTAACCTGGCACCCAGAAGCGGTCCTTGCACCACCAAAGGTAATGCGGTAATGTCTGACCTTGGAAGGCCCAAGCGCTGAGCGCTGAGCCGGCAACCCTCCAGTGAAAAGCTTGAGCCAACCCCGTTCGCTGAAGTTAAACGAAAGGCCAAAGGTTGCTACCGCGCGGACCGTGGCGGCGCGGACCGTAGTGGAGATAGAAGAGTGGAGACGCGAGAGACAGAGCGAAAGACAGACAGTGGAATCGATTTGGTCCGGGGCGGCGCAAATTGGCAGGCAGACAGACAGATGGAGACAGACATACAGAAAATCGATTGACCGGGGTCAAAAAAGGCGCGCGTCGAGTTTGGGACGCGTCCATACGCGACGCGTTTCTGCCGAGGTCCGAATCGGGCCTGCAATTGCTTATACGGAACACAAAACCATGCAGCATCTTCCTTCCTCCCTGCTTCCATATTGAGGGCACGCTCTTCGCCCTGGTACGAGGTGGAGGACGAAAGTCTTCGAATGATTTCTGAAATACTTAGTGTTTACACTCAGAATCTTCAAACTTGGCTCTCAATTGAAGTCCACAACCAGTCAAACAACTTGTGAGCTGAAAGGTGGTAAGCATAGAACACACGAATAGGCACCTTTTTGCTCTTCAGAGCTGACTGCTTTTTGTCTGCGAATGGGTACGTGAGCAAAGTGTGAAAATCCGAGATTTATCCAATTAGTAAATTATTTAGTGATTTCATTTTGCTCCTAACCCTATTGAGAGTCGTCTTTTTCCCAGACAGAAACCGGTCCGACAACTTAAGAACAAAAGTTGCTCAAGTACACGCTGTATGATTTCCAGCTTTCCGCTCGCAAGTTGTTGTATTGGTTGTGGACTTCCTTTGAGAGCTCCGAAGGAGCGATTTGAGTGTAAACACTAAGTAAAATTGAGGTGCGTTCGAAGACTTTCGTCCTCCACCTCGTACGTGCGCCCTTCTTCACTACTGCACCCTTTGCGCGGCTCACGTCAATCTCTTATTGTCGGTATGTCCATCTAACGGCTTCTCAAAGGATAATGTCCAGAAGGTAGTCGTGAGGAAGGTCCGAGCTATAACATCGGAAGATAAAAGCTTGAGCTTACCCTAACCTGCTTATTGATTGGGGTGCTTAGATAGTGCTGGCTTCTCTGCAAAATGGCTCCAAAGGTTCTTGCGCGCGCGAAGGGTGCGTGGGAGCTTCGTCGGAGTGTGTTATACGCGACGCGTCTATCTGCTGGGACATATTACATGCGAGAGTATGTAGTCCAGTCACCGAAAGACTCTCCGTCGTTCGTGCGTCCCGCAGGCGGCTGCAGCACTGGGAGCCCGCCCGCTTGCTGGCTCCCCACCAGATAGAGCCGCGAGTGGATAGGGATGAGATGGAGATGGAGTAGAAGCGGACAAGTCTCTCTATGGCCCATGCACGCATGCAGCCATATGCAGCCCCCGTCACCAAGTTTCTCATGCAGCAGTGAGCTATGGTCAGCGGTAAGCGGAGGCAGCTGCAGCAACGCTCAGCTCCTGAGACCGTCTCTATTGGGGAATGCCTCCACAGACCTAAGACCGCGGGAGCGCGTGTGAGGGGTCGAAGAGGACGAGGCGGCTTGAATTTGATGGAGGGAAGATTTAATGTATCTACAGGTACAGCGCCGATGAGACTGAGATTGGAAGTAAACTCGTGAGGGCAACCCTTTTCTTTTTGCTTGACCGAACTTGTATGAAGTTTTTGAGAGAGAGAGGAGCGATGCAGTTCGAAGTGCTCAGCGCTCAGCGCTCAGCACTGCTTCGCGTACCCAATCGGCTTCGTGCCCCTGTTCTCGCCGATGTGGTTGAGCTCCTTGTTCAACTTGTTGCTGTGCGTCGAGTGCTTGTGGCCGTGCTTGCTCTGGCCCTTCGACGACTCCGCGTCCTTGTGCATCAGCGCGGCCAGGGATGCCGTCGCTGAGGACGCGTCGGCGAGGTCCTCTGCGATGGAGAGGATGTCGTGCACAAGCTGGTCGATCATGCTCTCGGACAGGCTGAAATGGGGTTCACCCAGGAACGTCAGCGATTCTGCCACTTGGAAGACTCAAAACTGGAAGATGGCAACTCACTTCTCACGGCAGACAACGCGGAGAATGTCGATTTCCTCCATGTTGGGGGCGAGGCCGTAGTCTGGAATCGTCGACGAAGAACTCAGTGCCAGTTCACGAAGTGTCATCAGAACCTCAGAATGAAGGGGCATACGCACTGGGGACGATGAATCCGTGACGCGCGCGCAGAAGAGTCTGGAACCACTTCTGGTCGACGTGCGGGTTGTTCTTCTTGTACTGCAGTTCGCGTAAAGAGATAGTATCAGTCTGATAGCACTATTGGGCTGATCCGCCTTCGGAAACGTAGAACGTACCTCGTCAGTGAGACGGAAAGAGACTACTGGCAAGCCAGGCACGTAGTATTCCGGGTCATCGTCTGTAAGACCGGTCTTGACAGCCGCACCGGCGATGGTGTTACGAGGACGGTGAATGTCGGAAAGCACCTATTTGTTAACAAGCAAAGACGCGTGTCAGTACGTTTGTCCCGGAGGAAATCGGCACTTGAGTGAGGACATACGAGGAAGTAGCCAGAGTTCTCGAGAGCGCGCGAGAGCAGACGCGCGTTGGCCAGGTCCGCGACCATCACATTGCGGTAGCCCCTGTAATTTCGACGAAGATCCTGTCAGCATCGCCAATTCTATGCTCAGCCTAGGTCAGGGTGTTCGAAGGTCGAACTCACTGGTAGCCGAGGTTGATGAAGCTGTGGAAGAGGAGAAAAGACGCGTCGCGAGGGAAAGGTCAGCCGGAAAACCAAGCGCGATTGATGTGTAAATGTAACTCACTTGAAGTACTGGGCCAGCACAGGAGCAGCAGGTCGGCTGAAGTTCAGGTTGAATGCTGAAGGGAGAAGGCGGACGCGTTTGAGCAAGCTAGGCAGGAGAGTCGGGTTCGGGTGAATCGATATCGACAAGAAACTCACAGTACTCAACGCTGCCCAAGTAATGGAGCTCGAATACTGTTGATTGAGACGCGTAAAAGCATGAGCGAGGCGAAGCGGTCTCGCACAGAATGTCGCGTCGTAGACTCACTGAGATCCTTGTGGAGGTGCTCCTGGTCCCTCCAGATGATCCAGCCGAGACCAGCGTAGACCATGCCGAACTTGTGTCTGAGAAAACCAAGGAGGGTGAGCCCAGCTTCAAAATCTATGAAGAGAAAAAATCAGACTTACCCGGACGCGTTGATGGACACCACACGCGGGATCTCGAAGTTCCACTTCAAGTGTGGGTTGGTAAAGGGCGCGACGAAGCCGCCAGACGCGCCATCGACGTGAATGGGGATGTCGAGACCGGTGCGCTCTTGGATGCCATCGAGGATCTTGGCGACCTCCTCCACGGGCTCGTAGTGGCCAGTGTAGGTGGACCCGAGGATGACTATGACACCGATGGTGTTCTCGTCGACGAGGCCCTCGATGAGCTTTGGGTCGAGGCAGTAGTTGGACTCTACCGAGATGGGCGTGGTCCTGGCCTCGACGTCGAAGTAGCGAGCAAACTTCTCTATGCAGACTTGTGCATTGGCACCGAAGATGATGTTCGGGCCGGGCTCCTTGAAGCTCTTGCCGGCGGCCTTCATCTTGTCCTGCCAGCGACGCTTCATGGCGAGACCTCCGAGCATGATGGCCTCGGACGAGCCGGTGGTGGCTGTGCCGACGGCCTGTGACTTGGAGCCGTCTGCCTTCTTCTTAGGAGCCTTCCAGAGGTCGGCCAGCATGGAGACGCATCGCTCCTGAATGTCGAGCGTGGCCGGGTACTCGTCCTGGTCGACGAGGTTTATGTTGAGGTGCTCTGTGACGAGCCGGGTCTGTGTCAGGGAGGATGGAAGGGGAGGGGAAGGAGTGTGAGCAAGGCGTGATGAAACGCCAGAATACGAAGCGGGAGAGTGATGCATACAGCATAGTCAGGCATGGAGGTGTGCACAAAGGAGGCAAGGTTGAGGGTGGGGGAGCCATCGAGAGCAAGCTCGCCGGTGATGGTGTGGTAGGCGGCGGCCTCGGAGACGCCCTTGTGGGGAAACTCATACTTGGGAAGGGACTCGGTCTGGTAGCGGCCGGAGTATGCAACGACCTGGTGAGTGCGTGCCTTGGAGTTGTTGGTGAGCTTGAGGTGCGGGTGGTCCTGGCAGGACTGGATGAGCTCGTCGACGTCGACGTGCTTGCTGAGAACCATGATGAAGCTGTCTTATGAGTGAATTCGGGTAAAACAGCAGGAGAAGGAGAACGGAGAAGGCGATGGCAGGGGGGGGAATCAGAACGCGGACAGGGCGAGGCAAACAGAACGGGTGTTTTATACCCCTTGCACTCTCGCAGTCCCAGGCTGAAGCAATCGCAAAGACTGCTTGCACCCTGCAGGTCCGCCCGTCCGCCGCCAGGCCGTGCAGGAGTGCAGCGGTGGAGGGGAGAGTCAAGCAGGCAGGGGAAGGATGGTCCAGGTTGCCGGCGGCTGGTGCGGGAAGTTGCGGTCGACCCCGATCTGGCTCTGCGTCATTGCGCATCTGGGACGGAGGATCTGTGTCACGTGAGCTGGATGTGGAGTTCCGTCGCTATTATACTCGCTGCATCGCCTCTTGGCTTGGCCTTTGCTTGACCGCTTGACGAGCAGGACCACGAAGTCAGCGGCTGCGATCGAAATATTCAGAGAAAGATGTTTGCCAAAGCAAAGCAGGGTCTCGCTCACAACACCGTCGCGCCCTCGCTGCTTGGAAATCGCGACCTCAAACAGCTCCAGAGGTGAGTGTGGTGCCAGAGCTTCAATCAGGAACCAAAGCTGACTGACTCTCTCTGTCCCTAACTCAGCGTCATCAACACGGAGAAAGACTTTGTGAAGAGTCACACTCGCACAGGATCCGACTTCAAGGACACCGCAGATGCGCTCAAGGCATGGGGAGAGTCCGAGGGCGAAGATCTAAGCGTGAGTAATTAATTCTCATAAGGCGGTTTGAACGACTATACATATACGCTGGCTGAACATCCCCCTAAATTATATATCACAAAGGATGTATGCGGCAAGATGTGCTCGCTGTACCACCAGTACGACGCAGGCATTGAACGTTTCAACGCGCACCTCAGCAACTTTCGACTCCACTTCAAGTCCATCCGAACACGCGAGGAAGGTCTCTCAGACCTCAAAGCACGTAAAAGAGCCCTCGCAGCCAGGATCGATGCTCTCGAAAAGAAGCTGTCCAAGATGGGACCCGAGAACAAGCAGCTCATGCAGACCACCGGACAACTCAAGGACGCCAGAAACGAAATGGTCTCGATGGAGTCCGAGGTACGCACAGAGGAATCCGCCCTCGGTGATTTCAAACGGAGGACAGCACGCGATGCCCTCAGCCTCAAATGTGGCGGTCTCCAAGAGCTCGCAGAGAAAATGCTCATCATTGCTTCCTCAGGTCGGCTCCTCGTCGAACAAATCCCGACCAGACCCACCCCCGCCGGCGGTCCCCGGGCAGAGTACAACGCCTTCTCTCGTACCGACCAGATCTTGCAGGACGCCACTCAGTCCCTCAGCAATGTCTCCTTCCGCCTTGGCTCTACCGTGGCCACTGATCAGACTGGTGCATTGACATACCCCTACGCTAGCGGCGCCCTCAGTCTCTACGATGCCGATGAGACCAATTCCCAAGCTCACCCCATATATGCCCAGCACGCATCGAGCACAACTTCTCCGCAGGCACAGACCGAGCCTCTCTCGTCTATCAGCACAACCCCGATCAATAGCGCTGTCACTCCCATAGCAGCTCGATTCGCCTCCACTTCCAATGCAGCCGGTTCAGCCAATGGCAGTGGTGGTGGTGGTCACACCAGCAGTCTCAGCACAGACGGCTTCAAGGACGTCGCAGCCGACGAGTGGGGCAAGGCAGCCGGTCTCGCTCTCTCCGGCGCCGGTCAAGTCAACACGCCCCCTCCCGGAGACGCAGCCGGCACGCAGTCCTTCTGGCGCGACGCCGATGCTCCCCAGGACGCCAGCATCAACACAGCGAACAAGGTCCCGCTAACCACATCCTCGGCGGCCTCAGTCTCAGGGCTTTCTACTTCCGGCGGCGGCATGCCTGATGTGAACAGTGGTTCCGTCGACAGCGTCCCTCCCGAATCAAGGATGCCCCGATTGCAAGTGGTCAACGTGACGCCCTCGCCGGACGACGAGCGCGCGTCGCGAACGCAGATGACGACGGGCGAGATGAAGAAACAGTATAGCAGCAATAGCGAGTTCGACCGGAGTTACTTCACCGAGATCGGATCGACGCGCGCCTTGCAGGAGTCGGTTCGTCGACCGACGTCCCCACCCACGTCCACCAGTTCGCCCTCCCTCTCCGCCCAGCGGTACAGCTTTGCAGGACCGTCGGGGGGCGGCATGGGTAACTACCCACCTGCCTCGCCCCAGCCGGGATCGGCGTACGAACCTCCGGAGGGTGGACGGAAGATGTCGGCCGCTGCTTTCAAGCGCGGCTTTGCTCGCGCGCCGAGTGCCCAGAGCGTCGTTGGCCAACAACAACAACAACAACCAGCATCCACCGCTCCGGCACAGTACATGGAGGAACTGAACAGTCCGACGGCGATGACACCTACCGCGAGCGCCGGCGCGGGAGCAGGCGGGTATGGAGCGAGCAAAGATATCGAACCGCTGCACATCCGTAAACGACTGAGCGTAGCCTCGGGCCATATGTTGATGAACAACAGCAATGCCCGCATCGCAGCCGAGGACGGGATGGACGATGCGGCACCGCCGTATGTGCCGCCGCAGTACATGCAACAGCAGCAGCACCAGCAGCAGCACCAGCAGCAGCACCAGCAGCAGCACCAGCATCAGCATCATGAGAGTCTGGGTGGGAGTCCCGTCGCGTCCAGCTCGGCGGCGCGGTCGACTAGTAGCGTATATGGGGGCGTGGATGGGTATGGTGGCGGCGGCGCTCCTGGCGGCGGTGGGGGTGGGGGTTATGGAATGCCGGAGTATGGGTATCAGCAGGGCACACCGTGGGCGACGCCGATGTCACACCAGTCTTCGACGGAATACCCGACTTCGAGTGCGCCGCCACCACAACAACCGACTGGCCGTGCGCAGTTCCCGCCAGGTGGCTGGTAAAAGGAGCGACACTGGTTTACCCCCAACGGATCTACTTATGGACCTTCTCTTCGCTCGCTTTTTTTTGGGCCGGAGGGACTGCGAGCAACGACATTTCCCACCCCTCGTCTTCGAAGCGAACCCTTCTCTCTCTCGCGCAAGTTTTTGCTCCCCAACTTTCCCGTTCATGAACGTACCCTTCTACTTTCTCCCTCCTGCAACTCGCCAATACCCTTTTGTTCTTCTGATTCGGATAACCAGGCGCAACGAACGAGTACCACACCCGGGTATATACACACGCTATCTCTCTGCCTTACGTCGCCCACTCGCCCCCATTCGTGTTTCTGGCCTTCTTCTGCCGTCTTTGCTGTATCGTGTATGTAGCTGTTACCAATAACTCTCATGCATATAGCTTTTCCTCTGACACGAGACGGTCCAGGGACTTCCAGGCTGTGTTCGTAGGGAATAGAAAGCAAGCTCGATTAATCCTCTCAAAGAGCGCGCAGGAAGGCGTGTGTGGACGTCCGACAGACGGAGGAGTCGTCTATAGCCACTCGATAGTTCCAGGAGGCTTGGACGTCAAATCGTAAGTCACCCGGTTGACGCCGTTGACCTCGTTCGTGATCCGGTTCGAAATCTTGGCGAGAATGTCGTGTGGGAACGGATACCTGATGGGGGTAACAAAAGCAGTCAGAGAACCAAGTTACTGAGCGAGCCGTCAAGGTGAGGGTGAGAAAGCAAGAACGTACCAAGTAGCCGTCATAAAGTCCGTCGTCTGCGCAGCCCTGAGCGCAATAACCTGATCATACGTCCGCTTATCACCCTGCACACCCACCGCCCTCACAGGCAAAAGCACCGCAAACGCCTGACTGATCTCATCATACAACCCCGCCGCGCGGATCTCCTCGATGTAGATCGAGTCCGCGTGCTGGAGGATGGCCACCTGGGAGCGGTCCACGGGCCCGAGGATGCGGATGGCGAGGCCGGGGCCGGGGAAGGGATGTCTCCCGACGAGGTGGGCGGGTATGCCGAGGAGCCTGCCCAGGGCGCGGACTTCGTCTGAAAATTGGAAAAGAAACCACAATCAGCACACTCACATCTTCTTGTGATTGAGCCCTCACTGGCTCGAAGGAAGGAACGTAGGGCACACACGCACCTTTGAACAGTTCTCGCAAAGGCTCAATGAGCTTAAGCTTCATATTTTCCAAAAGACCACCGACATTGTGGTGCGTCTTGATCGTCGCACTCGGTCCCTTGAAGCTGATGCTCTCAATGACGTCCGGGTAGAGCGTGCCCTGGAGCAAGAACTCAATCTTGCCTTTACTCTCGCTCGCCCGGCCCTGGGCCTTGGCCTCCTCCTCCTCCTTCTCAGCAAGCGCTTCCAGCTTGGCCGCCTCCTCCTCGAAGACATTGATGAAGGTGTTCCCGATAATCTTGCGCTTCTTCTCCGGATCCTCGACACCCTCGAGGCGGGAGAGGAACAGGTCTGACGCGTCGACGACGGTCAGGTTCACGCCCAGATCCTGGTTCAGCATGACGTCGACCTGCTGGGCCTCGTTGGCGCGCAGGACACCGTTGTCGACCATGATGGCGTGGAATCGGTCGCCGATGGCTTCATGCATAAGCTTAGCGGCAACACTGCTGTCGACTCCGCCGGAGACGGCACCGATCACGCGTCCCTTTTCGCCTACAATGTCGCGAATGCGTCGGATCTCCTTATCAATGAACGTTTCCTATCGAAGCGCGCCGTTTGAAGAAGGATTGCGTTCAGACCACGTCAGCTCCTCCCGCTCCCAGGTTACGATACCGCGCGCGCGCGCGCCTCTCGGAGCCGAGACTCACCATAGTCCAATCCCTCCGGCAGCCGCAGATCGTGTCGACGAAAGATTCAAAGAGCTCCTTCCCGCGCGGGCTGTGTGTGACCTCCGGGTGGAACTGGATACCGTAAATTGGTTTTGTGCGGTGGGCGATGGCAGCAAAGGGCGCGGAGGCGGTGCGGCCGATGACCTCAAAGTCAGCAGGCAGCTTGGACAGCTGATCGCCGTGCGACATCCAGACCTGACGGCGAAAGAAGAAGAAAGAAGTGTCAACCCCCTAGTAAGGAACAAAGGTGAATTGGGTGCAAAATCAAAAGTACGTACGGGCAGCTGGGCCTCCTTGATGTTCGAGAAGAGCTTATCAAGATGGTCGTCGCCGGTCTTGACGATGTCAACACTCGCGCTGCCGTACTCCCTCCGGTCATGGGGGTCGACCTTCCCGCCGTGGTTCCATGCGATCTCCTGGAGACCGTAGCATATGCCGAGGACGGGGACGCCGGCCGTGAAGACGTCCGGGTCGACGCGGGGTGCGCCGTCGTCGTAGACGCTGTAGGGCGAGCCGGAGAGGATGATGCCCTTGGGCTTCCAGTCGAGGTCCTTGATCTTCTGTGTGCATGGCAGCATCTCGCAGTACACGTTCAGTTCGCGACACCGGCGCGTGATCAGGTGCGAATACTGCGAGCCGAAGTCGAGAATAAGAATCGAGTCGTACTGTGAGTGGATCGCCGGCTCCGACGCCGACGCCGACGCCGACGCTGCGCTATTGCTGTTGTTCTTCTTCTCTGCCATCTTCAGGACGAGTGCGAGCTCCAATATTCGAGCAAGGTGATGGTCGAAGCTTCTCAATTTTTTTGTCCGAGGTGGATCGGCGATATCGGTCACTCGGTAAGACTGTAACCTTCCAGGCTAGTCTCATCTCGAGTCTCAAGCTGCGATGACTCCGGTACGCCCTCCTTCGTCCTCGACGCTCTGACAACGCTCAAGTGCAAAAGAATGAAGAACTGGCTGGTTGAGGGCAATGTAGAAAGGGTAGAGAAGGCATTGGAGGCCGTGAAACAACAATGGGGCAAAAATGGTAGACGAGAGATTGTATGGGAGACCCCGATCGAGGGAAAGAAAGGGTAGGGGCGGAAAAGAGACCGGTATAATTGTCTGATTGGGACGAGAAGGGAGAGGACGTCGTCTTCGCACGCCGTTTTCGACTTGTCCGGACGCGGCAGGTGATGAGGCGAAATTTCAGTGCTGGGCCTCATTGAAGATGGCCCGATAATGACTCGGACTGGCGTCCCTTCACTATTGCCGACTGTCTTCGCCCGTCAGCGCGACCGTGCTCAACAGGGAGCTTTTCTACTTAGAGGAGAGCGGCGGCAGCGACACCAACGGCACCGGCAACAACGGCGGTAAGACCGTTGAAGCGGGGGGCGGCGGCGTTGGCGGGAGCAGAAGTGGTGGGGGCAGCGGTGGAGGAGGTAGAAGTGCTGGTCGACCTGGAGGCGGTGGAGGTGGAGGTGCTGCTGGTGACGGCGGCGGCGGTAGTGGTGGTGGAAGCGGCGGTAGTCGAGGCCACCGCGCTGCACAATTCAAAAACGAGGGAAAGTCGTCAGATCGATGTGATCGTCCGACGAAAAGATAGGGGAGTCATATAACTTACGAAGACGAAGCGGTGGAGGCAGCTGCGGAGCTGGAACCAGCAGCAGCGCTGGAGGAGGGGTTGTTAGCGCTGGAAAATGAGAAAAAGGTGAATGCAGGTTTGTTTGTGAGCACATCGAGATAAGAAAGAGGACTGTCGCCAGCGATTTGACGGGTACTCACCACCCGCCACCAGAGACAACGGGGAAGCCAGCGGAAGCGCTGAAGAATCCACCGGCGTCCTGGACGTAAACGGCGACGCTGTCACCGGAGAGGATACCGGAGGTCTCTAATGATTGGGAATGCGGAAGACAATGAGCACGATTCAAATCAAGAGGAAAGGAGAGATGTGGAAGGAGACGGGGGAATGGACAACTCACTTCCGTCGGGGGTGTAGACGTAGAACTGGTCGGTGATGCCGGTGCCGAGACGGGCGAGCACCGAGGTGGGTGTGCCGGGGACAATGAGGGAGACCGCGAAGGGTGCGACACCACCGCTCCAGATGAGACGGTTAGGGATGCAGGTGGTGAGGGCAGCGAGGGTCTGGACGGTGAGGCCGTTGGAAGCCTGGGCGGCGACCATGCCGGCGGAGAGGACGGTGGCGCCGAGGAAGACGAAGTGGGAGAACTGCATTTTGATGGAGAGGATGATTAAAGGTGGGGAGAGAGGAGAATAGGTTATTAGAGGACGAGGTGACAGTGGGAGAGGGAGAGATCGATGGGAGGGTCGAGGGAGTGGATGGATGGTGGTGGTCAGGTTAAGAACCGTCAGGCAGAGAGAGAGAAAGGACAGGTGCGGCACTGCGGCAGAGGGGCGCTGCGAGCGGAGCGTCGCTCTATCTGTTCTGGGCAAGGAAGCATCAGAGAGAACGATCAGCAGCAAAAGCAGCACTGGAGCAGTCAACAACGGCTGAGACCTGGAAGTAATCGAAGCCACTATAACGACGCGTTGTAAGACATCTCGAAATCGCCCGTAACACTGCCACGTCGGGGCACATACAGCGGCCAGCCGTTTTTGCCCCTCGGCGTTGTAAGGAATCCAAAAGCTGTCTGCCTTCCGCACCACGGCAGCGGGCAGACGCGCAGTCTTGCCCTCGACCACCTGCAAGGTTGAGGAAGGTGATTATAACCTGAGATGGTCAGATAGAACTTTAGAACCGCAGATCAGGGCGTCGCTGGACTGCTGTGTGATGGGTGTGTGCCAGCAATAACCAGCTGCCGGATGCGCGGCGCCCGGCAGCTGGCACCCGCCCCATCCAAAATACTCACCCAGAAAAGTCTTCACCCTGCTTCGTGTTCGTGTGAGACGTGAGTGTGAAGATGGAGACCGTGAGCGTCAAGATGGCAAGTATCGCCAGCCTTCAGGGCCCAAGCTGCGACTGGGGTCCATGCTGGATAGAAGCGCAATGTTTCTCAGCTCCGGCCTGGTCTTGGAGCTTGGACGCTTCCCGACGATCACACAGCCGATTCACAACGAACACACCCTTTGATTTTAGCATCGCAATCAACCCACCGGATGTAAAGGATGTTTTTGGCGGAGAAACAACGTGCAAAAAGAGCATCATGCTGTACCTGTTGGTCTTTTTGGGCCCGACCTCCCGCCAACTGAAAGGGTGGACCAGCCTCGCAGGCCACAATCATGTGTAGTGCTCCTTTCGCACTGACGACCTTCGTGTCCTGCTCCTGCGTGATAGAGGCCCGCAGACCATGTTCAGATTGGAGACACTCACCCGGTACACAAGCCCTGGTTCGATCTTGGTTGCTCCAGGAACATGTGTATGTAGTGGCCCCGGCCCACTTTCTAAGGTGTTTCTCCTTCTGCGCCCGCTTCGAGCGTGACGAGTCGCTGGTCGATGATAGCCCCCACTGACGGCCGAAGGGGCATGGGCGTGGCGAGCGCAGCTTGTTCGGACCGCATATATCCGTTTCCGTGTTTGAATGCCTTCACTTTATCGTCGTAATCTCCCGTCCAGACCAACGCGTGTGGAGTGAGTGACGGCATCTCGTCCCTCAGATCTGGACCTCGTGACGAGCACTGCGGGGCGTTCGGAGAGCGTTTAAGGAAGGGGTGAGAACGGGGCTTGCGCGAGGCCTTGTCCGGATTTGGAGTTCTGTCAGAATTGTGCGGAAGGGAGAAGGGAAGGAGGAAGAGGAAGGCAAGTAAAAGGAAGGACAGTACCCTATACATAAGCAAAGGATGAAAAGTGTCAGCAATTGGAAGTACAAAGCAAAGAACACATCCGTCAAGGAATGCATGGTGGTCAGTCAGCGGCCAGTGCTGTCCGGTGCGATGGCATGTAGACCGGCGCGAACCTCATCTCGCAACTGCAACTGCAGAAAAAACGTTCGTTCAGCTTCTACACAGGGACGATGTTGCTCATGCCTTGCGCGCGCCTCCAGCCTCCAGCCTCCAGCGTCGTGCGCGCTGGGGAGCGACCATGCGTTCATGTTGGCATGCTGGAGAGATGTTGGTTGAGCTCGCGCCTCGACGACCGACGTCCAGGGTGCCCGATTCCAACATGACGTTGGTGACTTTCCCAAATCCTTGGCCCCGCCCTGACTTTCTCTCCTCGTGCTGTGACTGAATACTGAACCCTTCTACCTTCTGACCAATCCTTCGGTTGACCCTTTCAGCCAGCTTGGATCGTCATTCAGTATTCAGTGACCAGTGTCGATCTTCGCCCAAAGCGGGCAGTGGGGCGCGTGGAAGATGGTACGGTGAAGAGTAGTGTGGAGCGGTGAAGCGGTGAAGTGCCAAGCACGCGCGGACGTCCTCAAAAGCTGATCCCATTCCAGTTCCACTCCCTGCTCCCTGCCTTTCCCCATCTTCGCATTCATTCATTCATCCCTCACTCACGTTCTCAGCAGCATGTCCCTCCTTCGCAACACCAACTTCGCTCGCGCTCTCCTCCGCACCCGCGCCAACGTCGCCGTCTCCAACAACATCGCCATCTCCGCGCGCTCATACACCGTGAGTGCAGCTGTCCTCTCGGACGCGTCCTGTCCTGTCCTGTCCTGTCCTGTCCTGTCCTGTCCTGTCCTGTCCTGTCCTGTCCTGTCCTTCTGTTCCTGAGCTCTGGTGTCTGACCCGCCGTTGCGCCACTCATTTCCCCTTCCCTTTCATACAGACGCCATCGGAGGAGGCTGCCAAGGGAGAGAAGCACAACAAGAGCCCTGAACAGCTCCAAAAGGAGACCGTCCCATCCAGCAGCGGCAGCAGCAGCGGAAGCGGGGACTCCAAGGTCACGGCCAGCCCCAACAAACAGCCAACACTGGTGAGTAAAACTTCCTGGCATCGACCCTACCCACCCGCTCCTGATCTGATGAAACCCCCGCTGATCCTCATGTTGTTTTCTCAGTCCGAGGACACTGTCCATGCCGAGAAGCACGCCGCGGGAAAGACACCCGAGCAGCTGCAGAAGGAGACCGTCAACGCGCAAAAGTAGGCAAACATCGCGTTCGTGACGCACATTTCTGCCTGCAGGCTCGCGTCCCTTTATTACGCGCTTTGCCTTGCGCACCGTATGTAACGCGTAACTCACTCGTCCGTTGATCTGCACTTCGAAATCGAAACAAACGCATACCCAAACACGCCTGAGCACATGCAAGAAAACAAGGTAGTGCACATACTGGATGTTAAGCCCCGGAGGCGCGGAACACGGGGAGCGTAGGAAAGAGAGAGGATGGTGCTACAGCGCGGGCCCGGGGAGGAACGGTTCTGCTAAGGAGCATGATATATGTACGCTAGCGGAGGGGAAACAGAGACACAGCGATGGTGGAATGAATGGGAAGCCGCAAAAGATATGAGGAGGCCGTATAAAAGAATGTGTTGCGGAAGCAAGGTGGCGCAGAGGTAAAAGCGAGGGAACTGCAAGAAGTGTGTCTGAGAGAGAGAAAAGAAAGGAGGGAGGGAAGGGAACGACAGCGCTCAGAATACTCGGAAGGCTTCGCGCAAAAGCCTGTCCAGCTCCTACACAAGCACCAAACAACACAAAGGAATCGATCAGTTCAGAAAAAGAAGTTTGGAGAAGCAAGAGACCCATTCAGAAACAACTCACATTGTCCATAGACGCCAGCTCATCCCGCATAGGCGCGTACGCCTCAATCGTCTTCGGATGGGCCGTCTGCGGCAGAGCAGGCGCGAACAGACCCGTGACCGTCGGGTGATAGAAGTCCTCATCCCGACTGGGCAATTCACCCGATGCGAACAACGCCGTCGTACCGCCACTCACGCCCGCACCGGCACCAGGTCGTCGACGCGCCGCGGCGTCCATCACGCTGTACAGGTGATCCAGTCCCCATCCGTACGAGACCGGCACGCTCGGACGGGAACTCAACGACGAGAGCGGCATCAGACCGCGCGTCGCCGGTTCGACCCGCTGAGTCGACGCCGTCGACGAGGCCGCCGAGCCAGAGACCGAGGGCGTGTTCGTCATCGGCGGGAACGAAGAGAGCGGTGTCGGTGCCGTCGGGTGCGTCATCGTCGAGCTGTTCTGCGGACTGATTGTCGTCGTTCGGCCTGACGTTTCGGAAGCTGTCGAATTCTGCTTTTTGTGCGTGTCAGCTGCCACAGCCGCAATAGCCGGATTCGCCGCCGAGTCTGCTGTTTGCGACGTGTCGAACGTGTCCCCTCCCTGGTCGTACGGCAGCCCGCTATGTACGCTCATCTTGTCTGCCGAGTTATTGGCATGACGAGACGACGAGCCGTGATTTTGCGAGCTGTTCCGCGGACTGCTGCGTGATGCCAGGTAGGCCTCCTCAGCGGCGCTCAGCGCACGACCCAGTCTTGGAGGTTTAGGCGTGGGTACTTTCCGAAGCACGAAGATCGGGTCCGCAAGTTTGATGTCGTCCATCATGCCCAGTAACATGGCTGAATCCGCACTCCGTCGCTTCGCATCCGTCGATCGTCGATTCACCGCTCGCAGCGCGGGTTGCTCCGGGTATGCCTCCACGACCGAATTGGAAGGCAGAAGCGAACGCTCCACGCCTTCGATTAGCGCAGTCAGTCTGTACTTCGTGCGACCCCTGCCACGGTTGTTCCGCGTCGGTCGATCCTCGACATCGTCACCACCCTCAACGACGCCGTCCCCGATACCAAAGCGATCCAATCCCGTTTCGATAACCTCGGCAACAGTGGTATTCCGAGGGAACGCCAACACTCGTTCTCTCACGTCCTGGGGGATCCCCTCAGCCGGCTCCGTCCCACCTGGGCCACGGTTCTGCAAGATGTCTTCGGGCACCAAGGCCGTCGTTTGTGGATCAAACACGATCCCTTCCGGAAGGTCGGATGCATAGATGACGAGGCGGAGCGCAAAACGCATTGTCGCTCCACCAGACAAGTCCCCATTTTCAGCAGACAGCAGCGAGGAGCGATTGTTGTTCTGCGAGTCCGGATCGAGGGAGACACCGTTACCGCCCATCAGACCGGGCGACAGGAGCGTCTGCATGAGCTGTTCATGGTGCAGCGCTTGTATCGCACTCGTCCGTTTCAGGAAGAATCGAACGGCGTGGTCGTCGCTGAAGTCACCGCCGAGTCGGGCAATGGCCGGGTTCAGACTCAGGTTGGAGGAGATCGACGAAATCGAACCAACACTGGACCGCTTGACGCTGGGTATCACGACGTCGTTGTCCGGATTGGCCGCTGCGAGCGCGTCGAAGACTTGAAGGGGGTGTTCCTGACCTTCCAACGCCCTCTCCTCGCCCCCGATGACCTTGACCGTGATCACATAGCCAGACTGATCATTCGCAGATCCGAGATGGAACCGTTGCAAGGCTTGCTTGAGCAGATCCGATGCCGCCGTCGTTTGGTTCAGGAGCACCGTCTTGAAAGTGGCATCACTGTCAATATCATCGCCTGCGAAGATTCGAAGCACGTTGAGCATGGGCACAGAGCCAGGTGTGGCTATCAAACTGCCCGGTCGCGCTGGCCGTTGGGCGATTTCCGGACTGTTCTCGTTCGAAGGCACGAGGAATTGTCTGTGATACGCTTCTTGCGTTAGTCGGTCGCGTTCCTGCACGGAACGTCCCATTCCGGAAGGTTTTCCTAGCGGTGATGAGGCTGCCATTCGGCCATGCTGATCGATGGCCTGGCCGTACTCCTCCGACTCTCTGCTGAAGCTCGCCAACTCCGGATCGCTTCCGGTGCTGCCGAACTGGCCGCTCTTCCGGTCCTTCTTGCGGGAGAAGAGCCCACTGAAGACGCCCGAGCGCTTCTTCTGAGACTTCTCGTCGTTGA
This sequence comes from Tilletia caries, assembly GCA_032718865.1. Taxonomy (NCBI): domain Eukaryota; kingdom Fungi; phylum Basidiomycota; class Exobasidiomycetes; order Tilletiales; family Tilletiaceae; genus Tilletia; species Tilletia caries. The sequence goes on along the minus strand of JALUTQ010000046.1, from coordinate 260,257 downwards.
AGTCGTCCTCCACCTTCGACTTGCGCTTGTCGCTCTTCTTCGACTTGTCAGGTGACGGAGACGAGGCCATGATCGAGCTACCCGTGCCCGAAGCCAAGCTCGACTCGGAATCGCCGCGCCGCCGGCTCGCCTGCACCTGCGAAGGTAAGAACGCGCCAGGTTGCTGGTCGTGAGGCGACCCTGATCTCGTGGACATGCTGCTGTTGGACCGCTCGCTGGTGACGCGGCGCAAATCCTGCTGCTGTTGAACGGTTTGTAACGGACGTATCCCATTGGGTCGCTGTTCCTGCGCGGCTTGCACGGCTGCCTGTGCCGCCTGCTGGGCCTGCATTTGAGCCTGCTGCCTTTGTCGCACCTCTGCTTGAGCACGAGCCTGTGCCTGCGCCTGGGCTTGAACCTGAGCTTGAGCCTCCATTTCTGCTCTGCGCTGCTCTGCGTCGGCATCCTTTTGAGCTTCCTGCTCGCGCTGAATGCGCTCTGTCTCGTTGGCGTCCCATGCCATCCCATCGTCCGGCTCCAGATGTGAGAACGCGGGCTTTTGTGGTTCAGCCCCCTGCTGCCTGCCAGCTGCGCTCAAATCCGTGTCTCCGCTTCCGTCCAACTCTCCTTCGACCGCGTCCTCCTCCGCATAGTCTTCCTCGTACCCGTCCTCGGGTCCATATTCATCCTCATACTCTTCGTCCGACCTCATCTCGTTGCCGGAGTGCTCGAGGTACATAGGTGGACCGAACTGTACTCCGCGTTTCGACTTCTTCGCCTCCTTGAGAAGTTCTTTCGACGGCGCGCCCGTTTTTCGCTGCGACAAGGCCGAGAGTTTGCCAGAGTGGGCTGAGAAGCCACTCTGACCGGGCGCGTTCCGCCGTTTGACTAGGAAACTTCGATGGATCTTGGCAGGCACCTGCATGTGATCATCTTCGGTGGCCGACGAGAGCTGAAGAAAAGCAAAGGCGAGCGCGCAAGGTCAGTTTGTTGGGCAGCTGCGGTTCACAATTTCGGCGGCGCACGTACATCGACATTGCGGTGCTTATTGAGGCGCGCCAACCTTTCGACTGGAGTTTCGATGTTCTCCGCAGGGATGTAGCCGACTTCTTGTGTTCTCAAGACGCGGACAAGCCACCTATTGCCATCCAAGAAAACGCTTTCAGCACACAGGATCCGTCGAAATGCGTAGCTTTTTTGACGAGTCCGGACTGTGTGACTTACCAGTACGAATTTGAGTCGTCGAGCAGCGTCAGGCTATTCCCCTTGTGGACCGTGGCCTGACCTTCGACCGTTGCAATAAAGTTGTGCAACGCATACACGAGGTCAAAGTCGATATTCTCATCCGGAATACTTGGCGACGATGAGAACTCGTCCTCCTCCATATCCTCCTCATACTCCCCGCCGTCGTCGGAATACTGCTCCTGTTCGACGGTCTGGCCCTGCATTTGATCCTCTGAGTCGGATTCTTCGAGCTCTTCCTGCTTTCGAGCCGAGATTTAACAAGGATGTCAGTGTGCGGCATCCAGCGGCGATTCGTGAGATGAAACGTACGGGATGGTCGGTGTACACGCCTGTCTGCTGCTGCTGCTGCTGCTGCTGCTGCTGCTGTTGCTGTTGCTGTTGTTGCTGCTGTTGGTATTGCTGCTGTTGTAGCTGCTGCTGCTGCTGTTGCTGTTGTTGTCCTTGCTGCTGCTGATACTGCTGAGATTGTTGCTGATACTGGTCCGAACCAGAGGACTGCGTTGCCCTCGCACTAGCGCTTGAACTTCCAGCCCGAAGTCTCGCCTGGGCAGCCGCATACACGTCCTCGCCCTGTCCGTCCTCCTCGTCGGAGCTGAAGCCGTCCTGTCCCTGGAGTTCCGGAGGAGCCTCGACGATACGCTGGGCATTCATGTGCACGTTCCCTACGTGTGTGCCGACCGATGCCTGTGCCTGCTGCGCCGACTTGGCTGCTTGATTCCGACTGCCCTGTTGGCGGGCAGCACCGATGTCGACTGTGAGGGAGGGACGTTGGGCCATTCTCGTGCTGGAATCGGAGATCCTTCACGGGAGAAGAGCAGGTCGTCGTGCTGCAGCAGCAACCTGGATCTAGAGGCAGGAAGAAATTGTGCTGTGCGTGCGTGCTCGTTGGAAGGTCGCGTTGCGTTCCTGCCTGCACTTGCGCGTTGGAGTGCAGACCGATTGACTTGCCCCCCACAGGAGCTGGACCCGATTAAATGCCGGACAGCGAGCGCGCCTGAGGTCGAATCCGCGGACAGAGTCGCGCGCTGGGGTTGGCTCGCGAGTGCAGACGTGGCCGTGGGGCGAGAAGCGCTTCGTTCTCAGCGTGAATCAGGAGAACACCAAGTGAAAGGCGGCTGTTTCGTTCTCTCTTGCCAGACCGATTTGGGAATTGGGATGCGGAAACGAGATTTCATGCTGCCGGTTCGGGTGCATTACAACTGCCACCACGCCCCTCTTTGTAATGCCAATTTGTAATCCAGGTTTCGCTCGCTGCTGGACTCGCTGGCCAAGGCAGGCACAAGCAGCAAGCTGGGCAAGGGCAAGGGCAAGGCAGGAAGAAGGTGAGGAGACCATGGATTGCACGATACAGACAAGTAACTACACAGCAAAGCAAAAGGGGGAAAGCAAAAAGAAAGGCCATGGCCGAATGCCGATGCATATCATGGCCCAGTCGAAGGGCGAGGCAGGCAGGTCGACGAGAGAAAACAAGAGCCGAGGAAGGGACTGTCTATACACGAGGGCGTCCTTGATTGACCATTAGGGAAGGGTGAGGGGAAGGGGGGCGTCCGGCCCGGCCGTCGTAAAGTTCCTCGCGCAGCAAGGACTGGGAGGCCGGACGATCCCCTTCGATATGAAAGGGAAGAAAGGTCGGGTAAAAGGAGAAGAAGAGATCTTGACGAGGGCTCGACCGGGAGGAAGGAATACAGAAAGGTTTTCTTGGGGGTCGGTCGTGTATGCACATGTTGACGCTCTTGTGTAACATGTATGTGAGATTTTTGGGGAGGGCAGTTCCGACTTGACGTGCGCGTAGAATAGCTGACTTGCAGTACCGTCAGACCTGGTCGACTTCGAGTTGGATTAGCGTAGGAGAAATCGCGCGTAGATGGGCCCAAGGCGGGGCGGGGACGTTCGAGCTCTGGTGCCCGTCCACTATATCATCTTCGGCGCCTTGACGACCGGACGAAGGAATAACTGGCCCGGCTTCGACTTAGCCCGCACAATCTCAAACGGAGACGTAGCCTCGCTCTTGTCGCTATACGACCACTTGTCCTCCCCCGACATCGGAGGCAGCGGGCCCTTATTCACCGTCTGCAGCAACTGCAGTCGAGCCTGCGGTGTCGAATTCGGACCGAAGCAGCGCGTTATCAGGTCCCGAGCATGCTCAATCGTACCTTCCGTCTCGAGCAAGAGGGTGCCGGACCAGTCGCTGTGCACGCAGTCCAGGCCATACGTGCTGATGATGGTCCCCGGCGTGACTTTCACCCGGGCATGGTACACCCACCGCTGGATCCGATACCGCGTCCCATTCGGACTGACCGTCTCCGCATTTTCCTGAGCCAAATGCAGCGTCGCAGCAACCTGCTCGCGGAACGGCGTCATGTCAATAAAGACAACAGGACTGTTCGTGCTCGACCGGATCCGACCGTGGAAGTGGGCCGGACTGAAGGAGAACATGTTCAACCATGACGGCAGATGCCCGACGGGGTCGAAAGTAAAGGACAAGTCCCGCAGGAACTGTCCATCGAAGATAAGCCGACCCAAGTTGCACTCATCCGGCAGAGCACAGTCCCACACCACATCACCACGCTTCAACTGGTTCCAAATACCCGCCTTGAAGAGCTCGGCTTCACACCGCGTCAACTCCTCGTCGGTGAGCCAGGCACCATTGCTGCAGGGCACCCACACCTGGAACAGAGCCGCGCGACCGGGCTTCCAAGGCGACGGAAGCAGATCAGGATTCGCTCCTTCCCCACTGGCCGTACCTTGTTGAGACGATGTCAGCGAGTCCATGGTCCCCTTCCGCTGTGGTGGAATCGCAAACACGGGCTGAGCCCGAAGTCGCGCCAACACACGGTTGTACGCGCGCGTAGTAGCCTTCGCCAACGTCAACATCCGCGGATCGATGCCCTGAGCATCACGAGCGTACGCCTGAGCAACCAGTGAGTACTCTGTCAACAGATGGTGACTGAGCAGGAAGCCCTCTGCATCCGAGAAGCTCAAAGGTATCGGGTCCACCAGTCCAGGTTGCGGAGTTGCACCAGGCGCAGGATTGCCCTTCGCCCGCGGCCAGCTCCGATACCCAACCTGCCCCAAAAAGCGCCGCAAGATCAGTTCCTTGCACGGATAACTCGTCAACGCCGTCCGGAACGCTCGCGAGGTCTGGCGCAAATTCTTGACGTCGTTGAAGTCCAGGAGCCCGATCAGCTGCTGCACGAACGAGATGCTCGTATGTGTCCAGATCAGATCGGCCAGGGCCGCATCTTGTGGTCGAGGCTTGGGCAACGGAAGGATGATGCGCATGCGTTTCGGACTGGCTGCCTGTATTGCTGGGGCGCCCAAAGAACCCTGCCGCACGGGTGATGTGAGCGAACTGAAAGCATCACGGCTCTGGGCGAGGGTAGGTGAAGTGACTGTCGATGGCGCGTCCCCGGTGTCGATCGAAATCGTACCTTGTGGCCGCCTCGCTGCAGCAGCTGTCGTTCCATTTGCAACAACAGGAGGCGCATGCATAGGCCGACGCAACGAAGCGCTCCCTCCTGCGCGAGAATAGTTCGGAGTGCTAGGCGTGGCTGCCGGTGTGGACTGTCCAGACAAGACGGGTGTGGTCGTCCCATTTGCGATGGGGCTCGGTTTTGGCATGCTGTCGAAAGACTGCATGATCGGAGTTCGTGGTTCTTCAGGCGGAGTTTTGTAGGCATCTGACGCCAAACTCGCCTCACTCGTCGCTCTAGCCCTTCCCATCTGCTGTGGACCGGCGCTGAGCAGGGACGAATCGGTGCCTTTGCCGAACAAAGCAGGCGCGTCTGCCGGACGAAGAGGCCTTGGCGGAGCACCAGATTCAAGGACATGCTTGCTGGCGCTCTCATATTGCGTCAGGTGGAGCTCAAAGCCAGCCTGGAAGTCTGGGGGGTTGACCATGTCGAAACTGCCAAGCATGTTGTGCAGTGCAGAGATTGAATCGGTCCCGTCCTCCTCCGCTGATTCTGATCTTGATAATTCAGTATCCTCGACCGTCGCCATGAACTCGGTGACCTGGGCCGTCGGATCCACCTGTTCGGAGGCTGCGGTTGTCACGGGTGCTGGTTTTGTTGCGTCCTTCTCCGCTTTTACTACCCGCGGCGCTTCGTACATCTTCCCGGCACTGGCTGCCTCTGCAGGCAGAAGATCATCTTCTGTGAAGCGGCACCAAGTCCTTCAGTGCCTGTTGTTACGACGACAGGACAAATAAAAGTCACAACAACTCACCGAACGGCAAGTTCATGTCTTCCAGAACCCTGCGAAGTGAGCTTTGCGAAGAGCTTGATCGCAGCGCGGGACTAGGTGCGGGGAGAAGAAAGCTGGGGGAGGTTGGCGCTTCCTGTCCTTCCGTGCTCGAGAACAAAGGCGGTAACAGGGCGCGTGGTGGCGCAGGAGAGGTTGCGTTTGGTGTGATGGAAGAGATCGACGAAGGCGATCTGTTGGACTGCTCGTTGCTGGCCTTGGCGGACCCCGCTGTGGTGTCTGGTGGGGTATGGATGTTGCGCACCCGCGGACCAGCAAGTTCGCTGCCCACTGACGTACCACTTGAAACCATGCCTGTGGCTTCCATCCCGCGGCCCGTGCCCTTGGATTGCGTATTTCCCATCGCAGTGACGCCGTTGAGCCCACCGGCGCTGTCTTGGGGGGTCCCTGCCATCCTTCCGTCCCACATGTGTTCCCTCTCGTTGTCTGGAACCCCGCTGGCGCCAGTTGGACTGGAAATAGTGCGGGATGCATCACGCACAGAGCCATGACCTGCACCGCCATTGGGATGAGACGAAAGGGATGCTGGCGGGGAGAGAAGGTCATCTGACATTGCTCCCTTCGCGCGATTCCCTTTCGTACGCGTCAGAGAATCGTAGCTGTGAATTACGTCCGCACTGGGTAGCTTCGGTATGGCTGGAACCTCGTTCTTTGGCGAGTCGTCCGAATTTCCCTTTTTGCGCCGAAAGAACTTGCTAATGGAACGGCCCTTGCTGCTGATGCTGGTGCCGCTCACATTTGACTTGATGCTGGTTGCGTCGCTGCGATCGGTATCCTGTTTAGTGCGCGAGCGGCCGGAGGCCCGGATACTGTGGCTCGAAGCTGAGCCCGGTGTTGACTGGTTAATAACTCTACTCTGCGCGTCAATCAATTGTTGCTGAGACGGAGACCCAGAGAGAGGTGAGCGCTGGAAACCAGGCGAGGACGGAGCTGAGGGTAGGCGTGGCGGAGGCAGAAACGTGTCTCCTGAGCCGCTGGCGAATCCCATAGCGGCATTGACAGCACCTTGCGATGCGGCTGACATGCCGAGGGGAAAGCGAGACTCGCCTGTGTAGAGCGGCTGATTGGAATGTTTGGGAGAGGCGATGGGGGACCCGAGACCGTTTGTGAGAGCAGGGGAAGAAGGCGGCATCATGTGAGCATTTGTGAAGTTTGCCGGAGCGCGACTCGGTGCTGGTGGCGATGCCGCTCTTCTTCCAGCGTTGCCGTTCGCACCGGGAAATGGAGGTGCGAGTTGGGCGCGGAAGGCATCGTCCATGGGATTGGTGCCATTACCGCCGGATGCCTGGAGGCGTGAGTTTGGGGTGCCGGGTGACTGGGTGAGGGGAGTCAGAGGCGGCTGGGGAACGCTGACGTTGGTGAGGAATTCCTCCCAACCAGCACCCGAGAAGCGCGGGGGGGCGGGAACGGGCGGCGCGTTGTCGTTGGGCTTCTGGCGAGCTTGAGGCAGAGCAGGGATGTGTTCCCGGGGTCGATCGGCCGGGTCCTGCTCGTTGAAGTTGGACTTGCGTCGCTTGAGGAGAGACTTCATCGCGCGTCCAGGGTGGGAAACGTGTCGCCTTTGTTCGACAGCAGGGGCGCCAATGATGGGGAAGCGCAGAGTCCGTCGCGTTGCGGTCGCGTCAGGTCGCGCTTGTGCCTTGTATGCGCTGAGAACGAGCGCCGGAGAAGATATCGATAAAGGGAGAGATATGGAAGAAGACGACGCGCTGAGTGCAGGACGGGATAGGGCGATATGGTAGTAGGGAGCACACGCGGAGGACAGCAACGAGAAGAAGGTGACGGGTGCGAACACGGCCCGCAGGAGGAAGGAGTGGACGAGGACACGAAGGAAGTGTGGTGCGAGAAGGAAACCTTGGGCTCAGTCTACAGAATGAGAAATCGAACGCGTTTCTCTCCTCCAGTGCCGCGCTCCCACCCCCTCCTGCCCTTGGCAAAAGCTTTCCCACTTTCCCAGGCGGGTGAGAGCTCCGTCCCCCTTCGCACAAGGGAGAGCAGCGACCAGCGAGCGCCGAGCACCCGGCGCCGTAGCTCCGTTAAAATGACACAAATTCTTCTCAGGGCAAAACTCAGGAAAAGTGGGGGCGCTGTGGTCCCGCGGCTGAGGCTGCCCACCCGCTGCTGACCCGCTGTGGATCTGCTTCAGCGTCTCAGCAGCGTCTGTACCCGCTGCTCAGACGCCGCCGTCCCGATGTAACTTTTAGACTTGAAACTCGTCAATCCCAAAAACGCTCCGAAAGCTACAGCGTCTGCGCAGCTTGGGCCATCCCGCTCCTGATCCGCTGCCATCAGGATGTTCACCCGCGGCAGTCATCCACCCAAGATCTCGGCTCGCTACGCGCGCTGAAGACGCTGTTGCTCAGCCATGGTGAGTCTCCTACGTCTGAGGATTCTTCATCGTCGCGTTGCCGACAAGCTGGACTCACTACTCAGACCACCGCCGCAGCACGCCTCCCTTACTCTCTCCGCGCGACCTCGACCTCTGCTGCTGCCATGGGTAGTCACGGAGGTGAAGGTGTCGGCAAGGACAACGCTTGTCCTCCCTACGACCAGTGAGCACCCGCTGATGCTACCCTCTCCTCGCTGCTGATATCACTTGCCCTCTTTCCCTCTTCTCCAAGGTGGTGCAAGACATTGCCGAAGTGAGTCTCAGTGATTGTCGGCAGCAGGTGTGAAGTCAATGCTCAGCTCTGTCCTTCTTTTTGATGAGTCCGTCAACAAACCTTTCTGGTAGGTGTTATCCTTCTTCGTCAGACTCAGCCTCACTACTCACAAGCTTTCTGTGTCTTCAACAGCCTCCCTCTCGAGCTCTCGCTCAAGCAGATATCATATGCCTTTAACCATCAAGGTGCGGAACGGCGGCGCAGCTCCAGGTGCGAGAGGCGAAGTACCCGCGCCCGCCATCCAGCAGCGCATATTCACTTCCATCCCCTGGGTGAGTCGCAAGGCACGCTCCATCTCTCTGCATCGCGCATCGCCCTGCTCACTTTACTTGCTTTTTCTTTTGCTCGCATACATCTGCTCGTTACTCCCAGTGGATATAAGGCGCTGCTTGTTCTCATCCTGCGCGTGTGTCTTCTCTGACCCTTACTCCCCACAGCTTCTCCATTCACCCCTCACATCATCTCTTCTCTTATGACCTCCTTTCTCCATCCAAAGTCCAAACCTTGCCCTCAAAAGACTCCTTCCTCTCACGTTCCGATCCTGCACCGCTCCGACACGTCAACCTTATCGGCGATGGCTCCGCAGCATCACGAGAGCAGGCACCCGCCCGTCTCGTAGACACCAACGGCAAGCTGGGCCTCGCTCTCGCAAACGACAAGATCACCTACCTCGTCAAGGCCTACGTGACTCAAGAGTCGAGCACCAAGAACGAATCAGATGGTCAAGCTCTCAACCGGAACCCGACCGACGTCGAGCTCTTCATGTTCGCCCAGGTCAACTCCGAGCACTGCCGACACAAGATCTTCAACGCCGACTGGACCATCGACGGCGAATCAAAACCGAACACCCTCTTCGGCATGATCCGCAACACTCACAAGATCACCCCGCAGCATACCATCTCCGCCTACTCCGACAACGCGGCCGTCCTCGAGGGCTACTCCGCCAACCGCTTCGCACCGTCCGCCCAGCATGATCAGACATACACACCCAACGAGGAACCTATGCCGATCTTCATCAAGGTAGAGACTCACAATCACCCGACGGCCGTGTCGCCGTACCCGGACGCAGCCACGGGATCAGGTGGTGAGATCCGCGACGAAGGGGCCGTCGGACGGGGTTCCAAGCCCAAGGCCGGTCTTGTCGGATTCATGACCTCCAACCTCGACTTGTACACCCAGGATGGCAAGTCCAAGAATGCATGGGAGGCAGAGGGTTTCGGCAGGCCTGCACACGTCGCCAGCGCGTATGAGATCATGCGTGATGATCCCCACGCTGTATTTACTACCAGTGGCCAGTGGTCGAGAACATAATGCCAGCTGGATTGTAGCTGCACTTCAGCCGGATGACAGCGGGTGAACAGCGGGTAGCTGCCTGATATGATCCAATTGAATTACTGGTTGTCAGTGGGTGTACAGCGGGTGAATGGCAGGTGAACCGCGGATGGACAGCTGAACGTGTGTCCACAGCGGGTAGACGCTCGGCTGCTGGAGACTATATCTGACAGCGCCCGCTGTAGACCTGCTTTTGAGACGCTGCTTAGCAGCGGTATGGGCAGTGAGTCTGCAGCGAGTCTACAGCGGGTCTACAGCCGGTGGGCAGCTTCACACAGCGCCCCCAGCTTTCCTGAGGGCAAAACCAGGGCGAAGATCGTCAGGTGGGTTAACTTTGCCCCGATGATGCGATGATGATCCGATCCTTGCTGGGTGAACAAAAAATTTGAGACCGTCTCCCCTCTGCGGCCTGCCGCCTGCGACGTGGGGACGGACGTTGTCGGCGAGGATGGGCAGAGTGGATGCACAGAAGCCGAACGCAGGAGATACATAACTTGGAAGCAAACAAGCAGGCCGAACCGCCGCGGATGCCGTGAGTCTGTGGAGGAAATCAGGGTCGAACTTTGTCTCAGCTCGCACAGCGGCGTTGAAACTGTCCCGTGTCTCTCTCTCCAATAATGCCATAATCCAGCTTTGTATGTATCGGCACCTACAGTCTGCAGGCTCACTCCTTCGCCCTGCTGGAAGCATGATGAAAGCAGAAGAAGACCTGAGTTGCGAGAGCATACGAAACATTTTCCGCTTCCGGAAGGACAATTGGTTCACCATCACCGCATCACCCCTCGAACTCATGCTGCTCGATCTGCAAAGCCGCAAGCAGGCCAGACGGGGCGTATGGTCAGCATCATTAAGTTCCGCCCTCAACCGTTTGTGACGAGGAAATGGCAGGCAGACAGGGTTCACTCACAACATCGTCGATCTTGAGCACCGCACGGACGAGCTGGGTCGCAAGGAGCAGTTGTTGACGCTTCGACACCAGTGGGTCAAAGACGCGGCATCGCTTCATGTCGTTGTCCTGAACGTTCATCGAACAAACAAAAGTCAGCAGCTCGAAATTGCGCCTGCCACAAGGATTCCGTCGTAAAACTCACCCCGGCGCCCATGCAGTCCACTCCGAGCTTGGGGTCCTTCTCCGTTACTTGCCGGCTCTTGACGTCGGTCAGGGTCTCGATGGGAGAGTAACCGCTGTTCTCGGCAAGTGCAAGTGGAATAGCGTCGAGCGCCGACGCAAATGCCCTCATAGCATATTGCTCGATGGACGCAATCTGGGATGGTAACAGGCATGTCAGCATGGCCAGGCTTCTACGCCGCATTGCTCGCATATACAATGCTCACCTTGTCAGCCGCCTCGGCCACAGCTATCGATGCACAGATCTCGGCAGCGCCACCACCGTACACGACGCGATTGTCCACCACCAGGTTCCTGACCACACAGATCGCATCGTGTAACGCCCGCTGTGCCTCGTCAATGATCATCTTGTTCGATCCACGCACAAAGACGGTGACCGCACGTGTGTTGGCGCACTCCTCGACGATTAGCATCTTGTCGCGTGTCGTGCCGAAGGAGACCTCACGCACAATGCCCGCGCGTCCGAGCTTGTCGGCGCTCAGATCCTCGAAGCGGGGAACGATTCGGCCATTGGTCGCAATGGCAATGAGCTCGAGCTCAGGCCCACCCACCCATCGCACGGCAGGCAACTCGTGCTGTAGCAACAGATGGTTCGCCTCGTCGTCAAAGCCCCACTGGCACACGACCAAGTTCGCTCCGCAGTCCTTAACTCGTTGAATCATCTCCTCGAATTTGAATCGCTCGTACTCCTCCAACTTGCGGTACTCCTCCACCGATTCAATGTCGAGCTTGTGCTTGGTCTTTGGTCGCGGAGGCTCAAAGGGACATGTGAGAATGGCAATCCGTGCATCCTTGACTTCACGCGGCATTTGAGGGTGGGACATGTCCTTGTCGATGACAACACCTTGTACGAGAGCGGTGTCCTCGAGGGAGCCACCGACTTTGCCGTCCATCTTGATAAGCTCAAAGTCGACGTCTCTTCGCGTCAGATCTGCGACGGACAATACTGCATCGACAGCAATGCGCGCAAACTTGTCCGATGCTTTTGAGACACTGTACGAAGAAGTGTCAGAAAATGCATTCTTTCATGAAGCGCCGGCGAGGAGCAGTTTGAGCTCCACTCACATCTTGGATCCAAGGCACGTCTTGGCCACCTTCATGAGCTCGTCAACATCGGTCTTTGAGAATTCGATGCGGTCTGCGACCTTCTCCAGTTCGGCGACGGCGATGGCGCATGCACGATCAAAGCCGTCAGCAATTCGCATGGGGTGAATGCCGCGGTCAATCAGCGATTCCGACTGCTCCAAGAGGGCCCCAGCAAGCACTGCGAGAATACATGCAGTAGGTCAGTACAACCCCCGCGCACAGAGCACGAACAAGCCCCGAAGTGACTCACCTACAACACCAGTAGTACCATCACCAATCTCATCGTCCTGACTCTTGCTGAGCTGTACGAGAAGCTTAGCAATCTGATGCTCCAGCTCCATACCACGCATGATGGTCGCTCCGTCGTTGGTCACCTGAATCTCTCCATCGGGGCTGATGAGGATCTTGTCCAAGCCGCGGGGACCGAGACTGGTCTTGACGATGTTGGCCACGGTGCGGGCGGCCGCGATGTGGTTCTTGATGGCCTCGGTGCCGTGGGCGCGGGTCTTTTTTCCCTGATCTCTGTTTTCGTGGCGAGTGTGCAGAAGGGAGAGGGAGAAGAGAGGAGGTTGGGTGAGCACTGTTGCTGTTGAATGTGCACTCTCTTCCTCACACGCTAATGCTCACCTGACGATGATGTACGGCCGCCCGTACTCGTCCTGGACATATTGCATCTGGTCCGCCATTTTCTCTCACTCCGCTTTCGCTGTGCTGCGCTGCGGTGCTCGGGGTGTGTGCTGCTGGCGTCGAGTGGGTGAGTGTGCGCTGCTGCGATCCGAGCGAGCTTCTCGTGTTCTGTTGGTCTGTCGCTGCTTTCTTCTTCGTTCTGCTTGAGCGCTGCGGTATCACGTGACGCTGTTTTCCACGTGGTCTGCGTGATGGCCCGTGCGCGCTCCTGCCAAAACCTGAGACGGCGGAATGCTCTGGATCTGGCGACTTCTGCCAACTTGGACAGGAGTACGAGTACGACCATCGCGCTCAGCAGCGAGCTCTTTGCAGTGCATACCAAACAGACAGATGACGAACGAGGTGCAGTTCCCAAAGTCGGAAGCGGTGCCCGTGCCGGTGCCCGCTCCGGCCGCTCCGGACGCAAGTGCTACGGCGACCCGGCCGTCGTTCGCCTCCTTCCGCAAGCCATCGAACCCATTCACCAAGAACCAAGACGCGGAACAGATCCGACAGCGTCTGCGCAAGAGCAGCATAGCCGGCTCCGACTCGGCCCTGGACGCCAGCGCCGATGACGACGAGGAAGAAGATGAGTTCGACGCAGACGGGGAGGGCGGGCTCAACTACTTCCCCAGGAGCGGCAGCGCTGGATCGTCCGGCTTCATCGAGGGCCGCGCCTTTGGGCAGGGCACTGGTGTCAGCAAACCTGCGGTGGCAGGACAGACGCCTGCAGGTCTGCCCCTTCAGCCGATCCTGACTCCTGCTGGTAATAGCAAGCGCAGCATTGCACTGGACAATGTCCCCGAGGCGTCCGAGGCGTACGCTCAAGAGCCAGCCTTCACTCCCATGAGCCCTACCGATACCACCATCAACCGCGAAGGCTTCCGCATGCGTAGCCGAGGTATCATGCGCACCTACTCTATGGTGAGTCTCTCCAGAAATGCGCTCTTGAATGCGTTTATCCATGCTCACGCTTGTGCCGCATTACAGTCCCAGCAAAAGCGGCGACCCACCCAGCTGAACAACGACACCATCATCCGCACACGCCGCCTCAGCCACGATGCCGAGCAAGACGGCACGAGGCGCTTCATTGTCGATGTCGAGGAGACCATGCGCCTAGTCCTCGAACAAGAAGACACGGACGGTAACTTCCAAGTAAGTAAGATCGTTGCAATTTCACGACTGCGCGCATGTTGACCCTTCTTCTTGCTTTATAGATTAGCATCACCGACAGCGGCCCAAAGGTCGTTTCTCTTGGAACAGCTACGAGCAATGGCTACAAGGGCGTAGATATCCGCGGAGTACGTTTTACCACGTGCATGCATACATCGTGATCGTGAGACTGATTTTTATCCATTTCGATAGACATACATGCTATCGAACTTGCTGCAAGAGCTTGCTTTGGCAAAAGAAAACGGGCGAAAGCGAATTGTGCTGGACGAGACGCGTCTTTCAGAGAACCCAGTCGATCGTTTATCGCGCATGATCAGCCAAGACTTTTGGCACAACCTCACCCGTCGCATCGACGCTGACGGACTGGAGGCAATTCTGGCAGACCCTAAGAACCGGTCCAAGTCTCAAAACCCTCGCATTTTCGTGCCCTGTGGAGAGCCGCAGATGATTGAATACTACCAAAGAGTCGCAAAGGAGCGGCCTCAGCTGAATCTCTCAGTCGAAGTTCTGCCAAAGGAACTCACTGCAGAGTACACCCGCGATCTCAACGACACACCTGGCCTACTCGCCCTCGCAATGCGGGAGGAGAAGGATCCAGCCACGGGCAAGACGAAGGATCTGAAAGGCATCCCCTTCATCGTTCCCGGTGCGCGCTTCAACGAACTCTACAACTGGGACAGCTACTTCATCGCGCTCGGCCTCGTGGTGGACAACCTTGTCGACATCGCCAAGGGCACGGTAGAGCACTTCATCTTCGAGATCCACCACTACGGCAAGATCTTGAACGGGAACCGGACCTACTACCTCATGCGTGCCCAGCCTCCGTTCTTGACGGACATGGCCTTGCAGGTGTACTCTCGCCTTGACGCTGAGAAGGAGGACGAAAACCGGGAGTGGCTGAAGAAGGCGATTCGGGCGGCCATCAAGGAGTATCACACCATATGGATGAACACTCCTCGATACGACGCCAAGACGGGCCTGAGCCGGTACCGCCCCGAGGGTATTGGGGTCCCGCCTGAGACCGAAGCTAGCCACTTCACCCACGTTCTGCGACCCTATGCTGAGAAGCTTGGGATCAGCGTGAATGAGTGAGTAGCCACGCACGCTCATTTTAGTCGTACCTTGCGCTGTCTCCAACTGACACCTGTGTCTTCCTTTTCAGATTCACACACAAGTACAATCACGGCGAGGTCAAGGAGCCCGAGCTGGACGAGTACTTCATGCATGATCGCGCGGTGCGAGAGAGTGGTCATGACACCAGCTACCGCCTGGAGAAGCGATGTGCAAACTTGGCCACGATCGATCTTAATGCTCTGCTGTACAAGGTGAGTGGGTCTAGTTCAAGCCCGTCCATTTACCATTACCACGCTCAAACTTCTGACTTTCGTCACAGTACGAGGTGGACATCGCAACGGCTATCCGTGAGCTCTTTGACGATAAGCTGGATCTGGAAGACGACTTCCTCCTCCACGGGCCTTTGCCACCCAGTCTGGCCCAGGACGCTCCCCCAACACCTCCCAGCTCGCGAGAAGTGCCCCAGACGTCTGCTGAGTGGTTCGCAAGAGCCGCCTATCGCAAGCAGCAGGTGGACAAGTACTGCTGGAACGAGGGCATGTCGCTGTACTACGACTACGACACGGTCCAGGAGCGCCAGAGCGTGTATGAGAGTGTGACGTCCTTCTGGGCGATGTGGGCCGGTATGGCGAGCGAATACCAGGCCGAACGGATGGTGTAAGTTGGCTCACAACACGTAGTCACGATCGCTGCGAAGCGAGATGGTATTCTGATCACTTTGCTCCTAACCTCCTCCTCCTGTCTTTCATTACAGGACGAGATCGCTGAAGAAGTTCGAGGTGGTCGGGGGCTTGATCCCAGGAACCGAGGACTCCCGCGGTCGCATATCGCTGGACCGTCCGAACCGCCAGTGGGACTATCCCTTCGCGTGGCCGCCGCACCAGATGCTGGCATGGGTCGGTCTCGAGCGGTACGGCTACCTCGACGACGCCCGACGGCTGGCGTACCGCTGGCTGTACATGATGGTCGTCGCCTTTGTCGACTTCAATGGCGTGGTTCCAGAGAAGTGCGTCATGCTCCCTCGAAACGTCTTACACGTGGACGCTGATAGTTGGTTTGTTGACGCGCGTTTAAATTCTTTTGGAACAGGTTCGACGCGGTCAAGCTTTCGCACATGGTTGATGCGGAGTACGGCAACCAAGGCGTCGACTTCAAGTTTGTGCCGAGGGAAGGATTCGGGTACGTTTTCTCCTCTCCCGCTTCCTCCTTCGTCTTCCCTATTGAAGCGCGTCGCTGACTACTCCCTCCACTCTACCGCAGCTGGATGAACGCCAGTTTCCAAGTCGGCTTGACCTTCCTGACGAAGCACATGCGCCGAGCTGTCAGCGCCTGCCAGCACCCTGACGACTTCTTTGGGCAGCGCTAGAGCATGGCATCAATTCATTCATCAGCTTTTCTTTCTTGGCTACACGACTACGCGTCCAGGCTCTGGCCTTTATCTTTCAGTCCTCTCTTCTCATAACACGGCAATACATACTCAAGTCAAAGTAGAACTTCAGCCCTGCAGCACTCAAGCGCCGCGAGGTTGAGAGAGATGACTGAAGCTTGCGCGAGGCGAGGAAGTGCAATTGAATGCTTCAGACGAGGCCAGAGGGTGAAGATGTATGAGAAACAAGGGTGTGTTGCTGTGGACTAATGGTACATGGGAGTGAAAGGCGTAGGCGATTCATGATGGAGGTACAAGCAGGAAGAGGCAGGGCCTGCTGTCGAGACCACTGCATGTGGGGATCCGATTGGAAGACGACCGGGAGGAGCGCGCATCTAGAGGTCTTGCGAGCTCTGGGCCTTCTTCTTGCCGCTCTTGGCAGGCAGGAGTTCGCTCTGGATGAAGGGCAAGACACCACCCTGGGAGATGGTGACGCTGCCAAGGAGCTTGTTGAGCTCCTCGTCGTTCCGGATGGCGAGCTGGAGATGGCGGGGAATGATACGGGACTTCTTGTTGTCGCGGGCGGCGTTACCGGCAAGCTCGAGGATCTCGGCTGCGAGGTACTCGAGGACGGCGGCGAGGTAGACTGAAGAGAAGCGCGGAGCAGGAGAGACAGAGAGAGGGAGAGTGGTCAGAAGACGTGTCGGGAGGAGTGTGTGTGCGCGCGCGCAAGAGGAGGACTCACCAGGGGCACCAGCACCGACACGCTGGGCGTAGTTGCCGTTGCGGAGCAGACGGTGGATACGACCGACGGGGAATTGCAGACCGGCCTTGGCCGAACGGGTAGTGGACTTGGTAGCTGCCTCACCAGCCTTGCCGCCAGACTTGCCTCCAGATGACATCTTGTGTGTATGTTGTGGGTGGGTGAGAGGGTTGAGGTGAGAGAGAGAGAAGGTGTTGTGTGAAGTTGAGGTGGTTGTGTGTGTGTGGGGGGGAAAAGCTTGAGACGCGTCGAGGTTTGGTGGTCGCCCTTTATAAACGTCCAACACTCAACGCGTCGACGCGATGACACACGCGGTCACGTGCGTCGACACGTCTGTCACAAAACGACACGTCGGTGCGCAAACAAAATGATGACAGTCACCCACCTCAGACACACACCACGCAAACACCATCGTCTCAGACGCGTCGGTGTCTGCCATGGTTCCGTCAGCAAATCACTTGAGCGGATTCCAGACCGCTCAAACGCGTAGTCCCAAGAGATGTCTCTGCCATGGCTGTTCGGCAAGTGGTGACGAGCGTAGAGAGTGGGAAAGAGGTGTCGCGCGGTGCACACACAACTTCAGGTATAAAAGGGCCAGTGTCATATCGCAATTTATTGCTTCAATCCAACAAAATACATTGAGTCTTCTGCTGCTACTACAACTCCACAGTAAACAGCTTTCAGGACATCTCAAACGCAACGGTTCTGCTTGGGGGAGAGCCCAGCGAAGGCAGTCGCGCCCTGGTCGTTGGAGGTAAGGCTTCCAAGACCCCAGTTGTTCTCGACCGTCTTCAGCATGCTGTAGTGGCTGTACTGGGTCGAGTCGGTGGCGCCGACGTTGCCGCTGGGAACAGCGCCGCCGAGGAGCACGCTGTAGATCTTGTTGGGAGCGCTGTAGGTCTCTGCTTCGTCGAAGACGAGGTGGAGGAGCGTGTTCGAGTTCTGAATACCGGACAGGTAGGTGGACAGGAAGCCTGCATGTGTGTAGACGAGCAGATATGATGGGTCAGTAAAACATAACTCGTCGTTTCTCGCTCATAGCGACCTTACCGCTCAGCCAGTTGCCAGCGTAGCTCGTCGACGTGTCGTGGCTGTGCGAGCAGAAATCAGGGTTGTCAGAGCGCGCCTTCCACCGTTGACACACTCGGCATTACTCACCCATCGTTCTTGAGGTCGGGAACTGTTTCGAACAGAGTTCGAGTCAACAAATGATAATCATATGAACCACCCTGTTTCAACACTCACTGTACAACGTGAACTGGGGCAGTGCTCCGTTGTTGAAGTCCGTGCTGAACTGCGAGGACTGCTTGATGTTGGCACAGCGAGTAGAGTTGTTCTGGATGTTGGTGAAAGAGATGAAGGGTTCGTGCTTGCGGGCGTACGAGGAAGTACCGGAGGTTGCGCCCGTGTAGCAGGCGGTCGAGGGCAGACCCTCAGCGTATCTGTGGAAGAGGGAGTTAGGCTCAAGTTCGAGGGAAGACATTAGGAAGTGGCTACTCACGCGCCCCAGGAAACGCGCTTGGCATCGAGAATGTCAGCCACACTCTTGGCGTTGATGTTGATGTTGTTGTCATTGGAGCAGCCGTTGGTCGATCCAGAGACATAGGCGATGTAGTTGGCTGAAGGACAGATGAGAGAAGCATAAGTCGAGAAGGACAGGAACATCCAGCTGTTAGGTTTACTTACGCTGGCTAGGGTGGGTTGTGGCAAAGTAGTTGCTGTGGTAGATGCCCTTGTTGGCAGCAGCGGAAAAGTTAGAGTCCGAAAGAACTGTGGCCGCATCCTCGTTCTCTGATCGCGGGGCGAGTCGATAGGGCAAAGAATGGGTTAGAGATAATAATGCAGCACATCATTTGAAAACAAAACATACCGAAGAAAACTGCAATCAATTGGGAGAAGTGTGGTCAGCATGCGATTCTGCCGGGCAGCATGGAGGTGGCACTCACTTGCGATGACACGGTCGAAGCTGTTGCCAGAGACCAGGGAGCGACCACTGCAGAGAGGCGAGGCAGCCTGGGCAACGCCACTAAGGGCTGCGACGGCGAGAGCGACAAGAGAGGGGGCAATCATTGTGAAAGGTAGAGATCTAGAGGGTAAAGGAGGACAGCAGAGAAGGGTGTGGATAAGGTGAAAGAACGGAAAGACGGGAGCATGTCTGGCATGGACTGGACCTTTTAATCCGTCCAGCTTTGGCAGACGACGCTCGGAAGGGCTGTGTGAGGAAGCATCAGCTGAACGCTGAACCTGCTTGCCGCTGGCAGTCCCCAGGTCGCCGAGAAAGCTTTCAAAGGAGAAGGTGAGCAACAAAACCAATTCGGTTGGACGACGAATAACCAAATCTGCGTCCCTGACTCTCCAACCCTTGCCGGTATTGTTGCAGCTCCTGATGGGCATCCAGAAGCCAGGTCCACCGACGCTTCAGAGCACGTTCCCGCGCCTCAGATGACCGAACGTGGCGTGGCGCCTTGAAGAAGCGAGAAACCCAGGCGGATTTTCAAATTTGTTGCTGTCCGCAACCTCGACTACTACTGATGGAAACCTGGAGGGCAGCTGGGCCTGAAGTCAGAGGAGGGTGAGCGGGTGAGCAGAGCGCAAAGAATGAACGGTGAATTTTGATCGCTCGCGGTCCGTTCCTGCGGTTCAGGTGGGGGAAGCCGCCGGTAAACGTGTACTGGGCAAGATACGCTTTGTTGGCTGACTCCACAAATAATGTGGCATGCGAATTGACCAGAAACGAGGTACGGGAGGCGGACGGGAAGGTGGAAGTGGAAGTGTGGGACCGGGAAACGGGGAGGTCTTGCCAGCAGGAAGTGTGACGAAGCTGTGGCCTGTGGCTGGGTCGTTGTGGGTCGCACGTTGGAAGTTGTCAAATCTCAAAGGTCGAATTCACGAAGCGGTTCATGCTGATGAGCATCAAGATATCAAGACATCATGGTCATGAACGACGTATCACGTAACTGGTAGAGAGTGCTTCGCCAGACGAGAGCATTTAGCCCCTCGTTACTCCGGATGACTGTGTGCGTCGTGACTATGTATGTTAGTGATGACAGGGTGGTAGAGACTGACTTATGGGATTTGGGAACGAGGTCGAGCTGGCGTATACAGGCTCGACCAAAGCGCGTCACCTAGCATCAGAATGAACGCAAAGCGGCGCGGCGGGATGCTATGTGCATCATCAAAGCGGTCTGCAGTGGACACCGGCCGATTCGGAGTGTTTGATGGGTGATGGTGGTGACTGACCGTAGGCCGTCGACGCGTCGTCTGCAAAAGCACCGACGTGTCCTTTTGGAACTCGACACGTGATCACGTGCTGCGACGCGTCGATGAGTGGACGCGTTGCTTCCGAAATCGTTCAAAAGCGCGCTACGAAATTCAACACCACCCACCCAACCGCTCCCCCACCAGCACCAACACCCACCAGCCAGCTTCAAGCTTCAACACCTCTCTCTCTTCTCAACACCACCTCCACCCTCCACCACACACCTACACACAAAATGCCTCCCAAGTCATCCACCGGTGGTAAGGCCCCTGCCTCGACTGGCGGCAAGACTCCCTCCTCTTCCGCTGGCAAGGCCCCCGTCGAGGCCGCCAAGAAGGCCCCCTCCAAGGCCCCCGCTAAGTCTGGCGACAAGAAGAAGGCCAGGAAGGTCCGCAAGGAGACTTAGTGAGTATCACGGACGCGCTTCCCTTCTTCCTCCAGCGCAAAGCAGCATCTCTGACCCTCTTCTACCTTTCACCTTCGTTCCCTTCCCTCCAGCTCCACCTACATCTACCGTGTCCTCAAGCAGGTGCACCCCGACACTGGTATCTCAAACAAGGCCATGGCCATCCTCAACTCCTTTGTCCAGGACATCTTCGAGCGCATCGCCTCCGAGGCCTCCAAGCTTGCATCCTACAACAAGAAGTCGACCATCTCTGCCCGCGAGATCCAAACGGCCGTCCGGCTGATCCTCCCCGGTGAACTTTCCAAGCACGCCATCTCCGAAGGTACCAAGTCGGTCACCAAGTACTCATCGAGCAAGTAAACGCGCGGGCCTTTCCAACCTCGTCTTTACTTCTCATCAGCTTCAGGCTTCCTCTCGACTCGCCCGTCCAATGCGGGACGATGGGTCTCGACAGCAGGCTCCTACCTCTTTCCTGCTTGTACCTCCTTTATGAATCGCGTATGCCTTTCACTCTCCATGTACCACTAGTCCACAGCAACACACACTTGTTTCTCATACTTATCCTGCACCGACCTGGACTGGCTTTCCCTTGTCAGAGCAGACGTGATGATGAGATTTGGTATAGTCAGTTGAAACGCGCTCAGCTTTGGGACGCGAAACGCGTCGAGACGCGAAGGTGCCCAGGGTCGACGCGGAGTACGCTGGAAATCTTGAAGAGCAACCACCAACTGATCCACGAAGTACAGATACGATACGAACGAGGCCCCGAGACGCTAAAGGAGACGCGCGGACGGAGCGTGCACCATGAACAGCGCCAGCTCGACCCAGACGATGCGCGGCTCACGCTCCCCAAATGGTGTTGGACTCGGCCTCCAATTCTCCACGTCCTCCCCGGGCAGGTCGCCTCTGCGCAGACGACGCAGTGAGACGGAGAGCGACAATGACGGCGAGGGGAGCTCACAGGTGGACGGCGCCGCCGCTGCTGCTGCTCCTGTTCCTCCGGCTCCTGCTGCTGTCGGTCCGGCCGCTGCATCATCGAGCGCGGGCCTTGGGAAGGCTGTCCCGGGCAATGCAACACGGCCTGCCCTTCGGCAAGATGTGAATGGACTGGCCGCCCCTCCGCCCTTCAAGAGAGGTCGAGGTCGGCCTAGGAAAAATCCTCTCCCGGGTCACGCTCACTTCGCTGGGATTGCCTTATCAAGCTCGGCAGTTCTTACCTCTTCCTCGGCAAATCCACCTACGTCCTCACAGGACAAGGCGGCAGCGGCCGCCGCCGCCGCTGAGAAGAGGCCGTCGCGCCCTTCCAACGGGCGCGCATCAGCATCACGCTCTGCCCGCGCTTCCGCTGCTGCAGAGGCGAATCGGAGGGCATTAGCCGCGCTGGAGGCTTCATCATCGGAGGAGGAGGCGGAAGCTAGCGGGTCGGCCAGCTCAGAGACTGAGCCTGAGCCTGAAGAAGACGAACCCGAGGGACCGGCGGGTGAAAGTTCCGCTAACGGAGAGCAGCCGGCAAAGGACGAGAAGGCGAAGGACGAGGAGACTGCGGAACAGGAGGCGCGGGAAATGGCCAGTCGATGGACAGAGGAGTACTACGAGAGTGAGTCTGCCTTGGGCTTCCATATATCTAGATCTGATCGAAGAGTTAACATCCTGAGGGCACTCCTATTCTTTTCATTTTCAAAGTCGTCGAGCAATTGCCTTTAGAGCTGACTCGCTGCTTCACGCTCATGCGCGAAACAGAAGGCAAAGTGCAAAGTGAGTGCGCTTTGCGGTGTGTTCTGACGCGCTGCAAACGTCTCTGACCTCTTTCTTTCGAGCTACAGACCGACTGGAGAAAACTCGAAAGTTCTCCCAGGCGTACTTCAAGGCGCGGCGAGATCTCCAGGTATGGGTCAACTACTACGCTGCCAAGTCGCAGGACGACCAACAGGGCGTTGCCTCGCCCAATCCGCTTACTGCGACCGCAGGTCCATCGTCTCAAATAGCCATTGAAGCGGAGCCTGTATCACTCTCGAAATCAGCGAAGGGGAAGGAGAAGATGGACACATCGGCAGATGATCTGTTCAATGCTGCAGAGGGAAAAGACGGCGTAGCTCCTTCTCATCCCGGCCCTTCTCTCTCGACCGCACCTCTCGAACGTACTCCAGCACAAAAGCAACAAGGCCCGCCACTAGCGATGCTAACGGGTCTCCAACACCGACTCGCCCTACTCAACGCAGCGGCCAGTGCCACGCACGAAGCCAAACGAGCCGCGGACGAGAAAGTCGAGTTGGCCCGGACGGCCTGCGAGCTCGTCGATCGACTTGTCCTCCGTCTCGACGCCGACTTGACGAGGAGCGAGGTTGGGCTTGCGCTTGGGCTGAGAACGGGGACGGAGGAGAGTCGCGGGGCGAGGGAGGCGCAGGGCGCTTTGACGTTGGCGCAGAATGAGGGGGTGGGGAGTGTGCCGGCTACGGGGACGGACCTGGCTGAGACCTCTCGAGGCGGAGAAAGAGAGTACGTGGGAAATGCAGGACCGGAGGGGGAGAGTTCTGCGTCTGGTTCACGCTCCATGGCCGAGAAACGCGGGGAGTCGAGACGATCAGGACGGCCTGGTTTAGGGAATGGCACAGAGGGGCCTTCGAAGGGGGACGAACCGCCGCGCGGCAGGGTCGTCGTCCTCCGTCGGCCCTCCGCCAACTCACGACCGGAGAACAACAACAGCAACAGCAGAAAGGCGAGCGATCGTCCGAGCCAAGCGGGTCCTTCGATCTTCTCCCCTCCTGCGGATTACGCGCTGGAGTCTATGTCGGGTGGGGGGTTCAATCGGAAAGACAAGCAACGGGCGTCGGTGTCAGGGACCGGGGCGGGGACGGGGACGGATGTTCGTGGGGTCGGTGCGGGCCCAAAAGCGGGCTCCAGTCGATCGAATGGTTCTTCTCGGAGCGGCGAAGGCGGCGGCGGTCCTGAGGATGCTTCAGTAGGTTCGAGGCAGAGCCGGAGGAAGGCCGACAAGGGCAAAGGGAAAGGTCCAGCCGGTGATGATGGCGTGCTGACCAAGGCGAGCCAGACAGATCCGGAGGAAGGTGATGGCGGCGAGGGGGCACAGGCGGAAGAACTGGGTGACGAAGACGCAGATGGCGACGAAGATGCTCCCGGGGACGAAGAGAAGTATTGCTACTGCGACGACTATTCGGATGGATTCGTACGTATGCGTAATCCCTCTGCTTGGCGTCTATCACTTACGCTTGGACATGCTGACCATTCTCTTCGCCCTTTTACGTCCCCTATTTTACAGATGATCGCGTGCGACGGCGACAACTGTCCGCTGCAATGGGTGAGCTTGATTCCGAGTCTCCCGCCCAGCCATTGCCAGATTGACAGGAGGACTGACCGGTTCTGCCCCTCAATTTCGATCCGTTCCTTTATCCTTCGTCGAAAGTGCCACTACAAATGCGTCGGTCTGCCCGAGCACAAGAAACCGCCAGGCAAGTGGTACTGTTTGTTCTGCAAGCCCAGTTACAAGGGCCCAGGGAGGGGCGTCCCTGCGAATGCGCGTCTTCGACCTACTGGCGTGCCTGTAGGAGGGAACACCGTGTCCTGAGACGCGTCAGGAGAAGGAGGCGGCTCAGGGACAGGTCCCGGAAGCCGTGGCAGGTCTAAATCGTAATGGCAATAAGTGAGAAGGGGACTGGCATTTGGCATGTGGATGTTGTGTGGACCTAGATCCGACGTGTATTGCGGCTTGATGCGAATGGGTACTGAGAAGGGGGGGAATAAAAGCCAAGAGAGAAACAAGGAAAGTCACACTCAAAGGATGGGGGTGAAGGGACAGAAAGGGTATCGTTCCAGGTGGTACGCTATCGCGTACGTTGACCACTTCCGGACAAGGAGAATGGGCGCAAAAAAGGGGGAAGGGAGAAGGCACGCTTCAGAGGGTCGAAGCTGGGATGGGGGCCGCGGCGGAAGCAGTGGCGGTGGGCTGGCCGCCCTGAGCGAGGAGCTCCTTGATCTTGGCCTCGATGGCCTTGGGCTCTGTCTTGGGGCTGTACCGGTCGATAACCTTACCGTCGCTGTGGGATACACACACACATATGACGCGATTAAGCAAGGGCGGGGAACAAAAGGGGATGTGAATATGAAATGAGTGAGCAATGCTGCGGAATGGATGTTGGAAGTGAGAGATGGGAACACGTACCGGTCGATAAGGAACTTGCTGAAGTTCCAAACGATCGTTCCCTGAGTGGTGGAGAAGGAAGATCAGCCAGTGTACTGGGTGAAGGGGACAAAAGCGAAGAATAAAGAGAAATTACGTACGACACCGAACATGTTCTTCTTCTGCGACTTGAGGTACTTGAAGGTCTCGTTTGCCTGGCCTCCGTTGACGTTGCTCTTTGCCATCACTGTTCGGGAGAGAAGAGTACGCGTCAACAACACTGCCGCATAGCATATAGCCGATACTTTGAGGTGAGACTGCGCTGTACTCACTGGGGAAGGAGACGCCGTAGTTCTACAGTTACGCGCGAGGTGAAGGTAGATGCAAAAGTCAGCATTTTTTGTGGTTTGAGCTAAGAGCACGCGTGCACGCGGCCACGCGCACGCATGTATGCGCGTAAAGTCCCGAGCCTTCTTCCTCATGTGCGCTGCGCAACTCGCCCGTTCCCAAGATACCTGCTTTTGGAAGGTTTACTCACGACCTGACAGAACTCTCCGAATTTCTGAAGAATTACGTAGATATATGCGCGTCAGTAGAGGACATAGGTAGAGCGCAGTGCTCAGCGCTGAGGCAGAGTGAGCTCACCTCATCGTCGCCGGGTGTTTGGCGACCGAATTCGTTGGAGGGGCTGTGATAAGAAGACCAAGTTCGTCAGTGACTTCTTTGGCCAAGTAATTGAGCGTAGCGCGTGGACTCACAATCCGACGACGAGGAGACCCTGGTCCTTGTACTGCTTGTGGAGAGCCTCGAGACCCTCGAGCTGCGGGGTGAAACCGCAGTGACTGGCCGTGTTAACGACGAGGACGACCTTGCCCTTGGCCTCGTCGGCGAAGGAGAAGGTACGGTTGCCGGGGCGCTCGGCCTTGAGGTCGTAGAAAGTCACCATTGTAGTTGAGGGCGGTTATGCGCGGGGGATAAGGAAGACCTGGCTGGGAGAGAAATTCGATGTGGTCGAGGGTGGCAGGAGTGCGGGACGGTGGATCACGAGGATATATATGTTCTACGGCCTCCGCCGGCCATCACCAACATCGACTCAGTGCACAGGCTTTCGCATAGTCTGGTCACACCAGACCGTCGACGCACGTGATGAGAGGACACAAGATCCCGTGATGACGGTCTGGCACCACTCGACTCGATTTCATTGGGCACCTCCCTCACTCAGAGCCAAAGTTGTCTACCTCATTTCGTCGCCCATCTCGTGCTTCCAGAGGGCTCGCGCACGGGCCCTCACTCACTCAAAACTCCCTTCGACTGACTGAGCAAGGCTGTTGCTATGCAGAGGAGTGGAAAAATAGGGCTGAGGTAGCAGATGAAGGAAGAGACCAGAAATGCGGTTGACAGAAGCGTCAGCTACGACCATGGGAAGTGCCAGAATACCAAAACAACACCTGGACTGTGTACTTTGGGTGTAACCCTCACAAGGCCGATGACTTTGTTCTGACATTGGTTGATGAGTAAAGGTGCTGTGAGGCATGGAAGTGTGCGTTGGTTGGATGCAAAAGGAAAATTTTGCGGGAGGTGTCACTCAAATTTCGTCGAGTGGAGCCAGACCGCGCACAGCGCGGTCTGGTGTGACCAGACTAGGCTTTCGCAGATGTGGTTCGACTTTTTTGACCGAGTCCCGTTACGTGTTGTTCCTCGCCCGATCCCTCTCTCGGCCGAGAGAGCTTGGACCTCTAACCGGTTGCATCGAGCCCGCCGCCCGCCAGCATGGCTGTTATCACATGCATTACACTTTACAGTAGCTCGGTCGCCGCGCGAGCCGAGCACCGGGCACTGGGACCGGGGACGCAGGACGCTGGGCCAAGGGATGAGAACTTTAATATTTGTCAGAAGAAAGAGAGCGCTGCGGAGTGTAAAATGTCAAGCTGCGCTTCTGATTGGACAGAACCTCGAACGGACTGCTTCTCGCTCATCTTTGCGTTGACCAGGTCGCGTGGCCCGCTTAGGGCGTGAGAGAGTCTCAGTTGGAGATGCCACGCGAGCGGCGGTTTTCCCCACCGGAGAGTTACATATGATCAAGGGCAGCTGGCTGGTTGGCTGTGATTGCTGAGCATATCCGACGGTTACAACCTGCAACTGATTCCCCGCTTGAGGTGGGCTATTTGTAATGGCTGTGGGTTTGTAATCCTTAAGTGTGTTTTCGCACATCCTTTTATGGTCCGCCGAGTTCTTCCCCCGCACACGCTGACTTCCCTTCCCTTCCCTTTCCTCTCCCCTCTCACCATCACCCATTCCCATTCCCTCCCCTTCCCTCTTCGCACACACCCCCGTTCCCCCAATAAGAAGCCCAGTGTTGATCACTTGGCCTATTTCCCTTTCCCATCCCACACACCCATCCACCCCCTCACCCACCACACTCCCTCACCATGGCCGCCAGCTCTGCCCCCCAGGCTCTCAAGACCATCAACCGCGACGAGGTCGCAAAGCACAACAAGGCCGGTGACCTCTGGATCATCATCGACGCTCAGGTCTACAACGTCTCCAAGTTCGCAGCCCTCCACCCCGGTGGAGAGGCCGTCCTCCTCGACGAGGAGGTTGCTGGCCAGGATGCCACCGAGGCCTTCTTGTAAGTCACGTCTCAGCTCAGCACGCCACTCTTCCAACGCTTCTCAAACTTAGTGCTTACTCTTCTCTCATGCTTTCTCCTCCTTTGCCACCTGTGCTGATACAGCGGTCTCCACCGTCACGAGGTTCTTCTCAAGCCCGCTTACCAGAAGCTCAAGGTCGGATCCATCGAGGGCGAGGATGAGAAGCTCAAGGTCAGTCTCAATCCTTATCTAATGTTTGATGTGCGTGAAACCTGAAATGCTGACGATTCGCGTTCCACCTACAGCCCCTCGAGCTCGGCTCCACCTCCAAGGTTCCTTACGCCGAGCCCACTTGGTTGACCGACAACTACTACTCCCCTTACTACAAGGAGTCTCACCGTCGCCTCCAACGCGAGATGCGCATTTTCGTCGATTCCGAGATTCACGAGATTGCCCAGCGGTGCGAGGAGAACGGCAAGCGTCCTCCCGTCGAGCTGATCAAGCTCATGGGTTCCAACGGTATCAACGCTATGCGCATGGGCCCCGGCAAGCACCTTGCTGGCCGCAAGCTCTTCGCTGGCATCCAGCCCGAGGAGATGGACTACTTCCACGAGCTCATCGTGAGTACTTGCAGCATTGCCACTCCATTCGCCACACGCGATTTCCCCTTTTTTCCGAGGCGTTGGCTGACTTAATGCGCCTTATCGCAATCCCAACACACCTTCAGATGACTCAAGAGATCACTCGCTGCGGTGCTCGTGGTTTCGGTGACGGAATGCAGGGTGGTATGGTCATTGGTCTCCCCCCGATCATGAACTTCGGCTCCGAGGACCTCAAGAAGGAGATCATCGAGCCCTGCTTGGCTGGTGAGAAGTTCATCTGTCTCGCCATCTCAGAGGCTTTCGCTGGTTCCGACGTCATGGGCATGCGCACCTTTGCCCAGAAGTCTGAGGACGGATCCCACTACATTGTCAACGGTACCAAGAAGTGGATCACCAACGGAATGTTCGCCGACTACTTCACCACCGGTGTCAAGACTGACGACGGTTTCGCCGTCTTCTGCATTCCCCGTTCGCTCGGTGGCGTTGAGACCAAGCAGATCCGCACTTCCTACTCCACCACTGCCGGTACTGCTTACGTCACCTACGACAACGTCAAGGTTCCCACCCGTTACCTCGTCGGTGAGGACGGTCTCGGTATCCCGGTCATTGTGAGTTGATGCAACGCGCCTTCCATGCACGCGAAATCGCCCTTTTCGCGTCCATTTTGACTCGGAAATCACGCGGCTGACGCGATAATTTTGTTGCCACCCAGCTCTCCAACTTCAACCACGAGCGTTGGGTCATGTGCTGTGCCACCATCCGCTCGTCGCGTGCCGTTTGCGAGCAGTGCATGCTCTGGATCCACCAGCGTAAGGTGTTCGGCAAGCCCTTGACCACCCAGGCCGTCATCCGTCACAAGCTCGCATCGCTCATCTCCCAGTGCGAGGCCGCCCAATCGTGGCTGGAGAACGTCACCTACCAGATGTGCAACATGTCCTACGACCAGCAGTCGACTTACCTCGCCGGCCAGGTCGCGCTCCTCAAGTCGTGGTCCACACGTGTGTCGCACGAGGTTGCCGACGCCGCCGTCCAAATGTTCGGTGGCCGTGGTGTTACCAAGACCGGCATGGGCAAGTACGTTGAGGAGTTCCACCGCACCTACAAGTTTGACGCCGTCCTCGGTGGTTCGGAGGAGGTCCTTGCCGACCTTGGTATCCGCCAGGCACTCCGCTTCATGCCCGACAACCAGAAGCTTTGAAGCGTCTTTGCCTACCCATCATCTGCATGCCTTAACTTGTTTTTGACGACCAAGGGGTCTCACCGGGGGTTGCGTTCTGAAATGCCCAAAAAAAAATCAATCCTATAGCGGCCCATCTACTCTCCCTCGCCACCCCCGTCTCCTTTCCTTACACGTCCCCCCACGATCTTGCTACCCCGAACCTGTGTCTCCTTTTTTACCCTCCCATCCTATGTTGTGGATCCGCACTTTTTTCCTTTTCTGATCAGCAACTCGGTGTACCTTTTTTATCTCCGTCCTTCCCCTTTGCCCGTTGCCTGTGACTGAGCCTGATGAGTGGATTGAGGGAGTGTGACTTGTATCGAGTGGCGCGGAGGTGTGAGAAACGTCGTGAGCGCGGCCTTCCCAGCTTGCGATCTGGGCTTTGGGTTCTCTTTGTCGGTAGCGCTCGCGTTCTGGGAAAGTCAGACATCAGGATCAGGCATCAGGACCCATACGCTGGCTGCTGATGTTGGTCTTGCTTTCAGAAAGGGCCATGTGGTTTCTGATTGAGGGCCTTCGTTCGAGATCTAAGGTGGGTATGTAACAGGGAGAGGAGGGGGAAGAGAGAAACCATCTGGCTCATTCCGAATCAGGATCTCCTCTGTTCTCTCTCGCTCCTGACCTGCGATGGAGGGGCCGACAGCACACTTGGGTAATCGTCGTCGATGTCCTCTCGCACCTCAGTCTTCACCACCGTCGTCTTCACCCGAAGGATGGGCGGCAGTGGGGCGAGTGACGGTGAAGATGCTGAAGATGATAGTGGCCGGGATGACGACGACGGTGGTGGTGGTGGCGAGGTCGAATTGTGGTGCGAGCCGTAAGAGACTGTTGCTGAAGAGTTGTTGCGCTCGAGTTGCGAAGATGGCCGACCATCGTGGGTGGATGACGTTCGCCGGACTGCGGCGTCAGGACCTGATCCGCCTTCATTGCTCGAGTCCCACATCCCGCCTCGGCTCGAGTTCGATCCGCGTCGTCCGTAGCTCCATCGTGTGCCGGTCCCTCGGAAAGGCGGACGAAGTTCGCTCGCTCGTGAAGCCTGCTCATGTTGGTCAACGTGACGCAGGATCACCGAGTCGCTGGGGCTTGATGACATCGAAGCCAGACTATACGTAGTCAGACCAGAGCCAATCTCGCTGCTGTGGGACTGGCGGATGACCACGAGGAGTTCGCTCCTGCCGCTGTCCGGTCTACGTTCCACGGCTCCGCAAGTGGTGTAAGCCATAGGCGTCCCAGCAAATGAGAGCACAGACTCGCGCCTGCTCTCGGTCTGCCCTGCCACGCTCGGACTGGAACCGGCGGATGGGAAATAGGATTGGCCTTTAAGGCGGTCGGAATGGACTGATGTTGTTGGACTGTACGTCGGCCCTCCCTTTTGGTTGCTGTCTCCGAACGGTCGCGGTGTCGAGGAAAAGGTCTCGACTGACACAGGCGAGATACCGGTCGAGGGCCCTCGCCTTCGGTCAGCACGGGATTGATGAGGCTTGTCGAACGACGACTGGAATGGGCTGGAACTTTTTTGGCTTTCAATTGTATCTGAACGGCCTCTTTTCCAGGATGTGAAGCGATAGAGGCGATCAATGAGAGTGTTCCAAGGGTTCTGCCGACTTTGCTCCTTGTGCTCCATATCACCCTCCGGAGGCGGAGACCCAATGCGATCGCAGGTTGATGGGTCCGCGGCTTGCATGCCCAGATGACCAGCGATTCGGCGCAGCGTGTCCGGGTCAAGGTGGTCGTTGTGGACTCTAAGTTGGAGGTGCGCGGGTAGCCCGTCTGCTAACCGACTCGTGTTCACCTTCAGAATTCAGAGGAAGCTCACTGTCAGCATAAGCTTGTCGAGGTCTGATCCAGAGGAGGCGAGTCGGTTCGATACTCACGTAGGCGCGGCAAGACAAGACGGCGTGAACTTGAGTTGTGACCACGTAGAACATTGAGCGAAGGGCGACGGAGGGGTTCCCAGCGAGGACGACCACAATGCCGGCGATGCATGTAATCACGCAGCACAGAAGGTACAAGAGTAGATCTCGAGCCTGTCATGGAGTGTTCGACAGTCAGCCAAAAGGGGGCCAAAGATGAGTGATATGTCTTGCTCGCTCGCGCACTCACCAGGATGTCTGTGAAGGTTGATCGAGTCGTTTTCCGGAGCGAAAAGAGGCGAACCAGGATGAAGATGCCGACGATGATATCGACAGCTAGCAGGAGAGCGTAGCTTGGCACCGCAAATTGAGAGTACCTCAAAACGGCGCAGAACCCAGTGCCGCCGAGAGGCTCCCTGGCCCAACTGGTCTGTATTCCGATGACGGCCATGTAGCTCAGAGCTGCGTGTGGGATCCAAATGACGAAAAGGCATGTTGCAACAATGCGGTTATAGTTCCACAGTGCGAGCGCTCGCAATGAGAACATGACTTGCGAGAAGATCTGGCAGGTGGCGGCCATGACGACGAGGACGAGGACGGCAGCTTGGCAATCGATCTTTGAGCGGGAGTGAATGAGCATGATGTTGGGTATTAGGGTGGCTAGGCATCCATAGCGAGTGACGAAGTATGGCAGGAGGTGTAAGCCGAAGGGACGCTTTCGTCTGAAAACGTCGATCTCGAAGCCGAGCGTCAAGATGTATCTATGACGGAGAGCAACGAACAGGAAGTTGTTTAGAAGAGTACACCTCAATTTGCGAGCGACCTGGCTGCGTTGTTGTGCACTCACTCCCACGCGAACCATCCGAGCAGGGCATACGCGGTTGACTGTGAAGTATCAAATAGGGCACAAAGTCTCAGGAACTGGAGAAAATCATCTGCGCATGAGCGTGAGACATACCTTGTATACATAGAAGTAGCTGGATAGCAAGGTCAAATCCGTCCATGAGAATCTGAATCAGTGGTGCTACAAAATAGAACAGGTAGGTCGGTCAACTCACTCTAATTTGTTGAGCTGATCTGGCGTTAGTGCATCCCAATGTATGGACATGTTGTGCTGTTTCGATCGCGAGCAAGACCGCAATCCGAAGGCGAAGAGCGAGTTTGTGCGGGAATGAATTCGCGTCGAATCAGGAAGGGAAGGATGAGGGAGACGGAGCACCAGTGACCTGGGACGCAGGGAAGGCCGTATGTATGTATCCTTCTCCAGTCTTCGGCAATCCAAAGAAAAGAGTGCGGGAGATGAGGTTGCTGAGCGGAGCTGGTCGAAATCCAGTGGATGTACGAACAGCTTTGATCCGCGGGATTCTCTAAGGAAGGTTGGGGCTGTTTCGTCGCGGACGTCGCGAGATGAAGCCGAGTGTGCGCCGATGGGTGGGAGCCTGGGAAGAGGACACTGGGGATTATGAGAGAGAGGAGAAGGGAGAGAGAGGAAGGAAAAGATGTGCGTGGGAAAGATGAGGGAAGAAGGTCAGGATATCTGCATGTTGATCAGTTTATACGGAGTACGGACCGACTGCAGCACTGGTGAGTTAGCCACTCATGCATGTAAGTCCGCGGCGCACGGAGCATGGAGTAAGGTTAGCGGGGTCAGGCGGTCAGGGGTGAGCCAGAGAGACAAAGATGGGGGAGAAGACCCCAGATGAGCAGAAGGAAGCGAGGATGGCGGTGAGGGTTGGGCTTGAGAAGGTGTCTGTTTCCGTCCCTTGTTACAGCACATGCAGGCCTGAGCGCGGTTTGCACGGTGACGCGGTGACGGGGCGCAACCGGACTTCCTTGCATGAGTTATGTCTCATCCACAGCAAGACATGCGCTACTTTCTGGGACGGCCGCGCTTTCGTCGCGCGATCGAGGTTCTTCCTCTCTCATGTCCGTGAGTTGGTTGTTTATCGGTACAACGCGGATCGCGGATCACAGATCTTTATTGGCGGAAGGTTTCAACGACAGTAGCGCGTCCCTCAGAAAATCCGGGAGCCACCATCGGAACTTCGGGCCGGGGGGAGACCCCCCGGACCCCCCCTTCTAACCTTCTTCACCAAAACGCAAAGACAATCCAACCTTTTCTAACGGGTGCTTACGCACCCACTAACTCTAACCCCTAACCCCAACTCTAACCAGTCTCCTTCTAACCCTTCAACCACGTATTCTAACCGCAAAAAATAAAATAAAAAGGAAGTGTGCAAAGAAAAAAAAAAAGCAAAGCTCTGATTTGAACAGGTGACCTGCACAAATTTAACCCACTTTCCTAACCACTCGTCCATACTGCTGAGTTGGTTGATGTCGGTCTCACTTTTGGGTTGAATATAAAGCAATGACGTACGCACGCGTAAAAGAAAGAATGATCAAAGATTGATCAATCAATCAAAGTCACGTGCTCCCGGACTTTCTGAGGGACGCGCTGCATTCCTTGAGGCGGTGATCAGTTGCGGGCGCGCGCTCAAAAAGGGCGCTCAAACACAGAGCGCGAGGCCCCTCGCGCCGCGCTCTGAAAATCTGCTTCTCAGAGCGCGCGCCCACAACTGAACAACGCTTGCGCCGGAAAGTGCGCTCTGCTTTCTCCGGCTCGGCCTCTGCTTTCTCATTTTGTGGTTTGTATTGATTTTGTGATCAATACAAACGTCACGTGATGCTTCTGTAATCGAGCGGGAGCCAGAGCGCGCGCTCGAAGAGGTGGGCCGATCGAAATAGGTCGGCCCAGCGCCGCGCTCAGAACTGAGTGAGGGCGCTCTGAAATTTTTGGGCCCCCGGCTCTGAAAACGCGGAACTGAACATGCGTGCGCTTTCATGTCGGCCCAAAAAAAAAACAGAGCGCGCGCTCATTTTTCAAGGTGAGCGCGCTCGCAACTGATCACCGCCTGAAGGTTTCGTGTTGTTGGGCGCGTAAATGAGGTCTCAGATGCGATTGAGCCCTCTCTGGGCGTCCGCCTGCCCACTTGCCAAGCCACCTTCCGAGCACAGGGCAGGCGGCCTGCAGCGTCTGTGCTACTCGCTCCTAACATTATGCATTATTACGCCTGATGCTCCGAGAGCCGAGACCTGCAGATGGGGGACATACGCCGCCCGGGTCCGCTGCACGAAGATCTACCGATTGAGCCTGAGCCCTTTTTGCACGAGGATAGGCGAGAACACGATGAGCGATGTGTGATGGCGGAGGCTCAGCGCTCAGCTCTGCTCGCAAACCTATGTACATATGTACATATATCTAAGGTATAGCCGGCCGACGTTCGAGCGAATGCTGATGAGGAGGACCGAACAAATGATAGTCGTGGACAGACTTGTTCGCTATTACATGCGATAATCGCATCTCTATGTGCGGGAGATTGGACAGGAACTTGCGGGGTAAGGGAGTGTGAGGTGGGGTTGGAGGGGGATGCCTTTCATAAGGCGGTCCCAAAGGAGACCCAGTGTGTCGGTTGCGTGAGATTCTTCGTCTACTCGCGTCCGCAGTCGCGACCGAACACAGCAGTCTCTGCAATCACCAAGAAGACGAGTAACTGTCGTCAGCAATTGGGTATTATGACAATGTCCTCTAACCGGGATTACCCACTGATCCAGTCGACGGCGACCATACTTCGGTTGCGCAGGGAGAAGAGGAGCGAGAAGTACGCGCTCCGCCAGACGAGGTTGGTCCCTACACCTGCCGATGAGATGCTCCCGGCAGAGCCCCAGGGAAGATCACTATTGGTCACGAAGGGAATTGACTCTTCAGTTAGCTTTGAGAAAAGGGTTCGCCAACATCAACATCAAACTCACACGATGGCGCGGTCAGAGCCGACATATGCCATTGAACCCTAAAAACGGACGCGGAGAGAGGTCAGAGATCGAATCTTCACATATGAGGACGGGCAGTTTCAGGATAAACCCACCTGATGAGAGTACTGGAACGGTCGAACTTTGCTAGCCTTAGCCAGTTGCTTTTCCAACAGAGCAGAGTCCTCCCCCGCCTCCTTGGCATCAGCCAGCTTCTTCTCAAGCTCCTCCTTCTTGGCGAACTGCGCGAAAACTTTCGCCAAATACCGACCCTGCTGCGACGCGGCCTGCGGAAAAGAGGAAAAAGGAGTTTGCGTTCAGAGCTGAAACAAGCAAACTCTTCATAAGCATGACATCCATGAAGACTCACCTGAGCTGTGGGAGCAAATGTAGTGGCAGTCGCGTCACCCATGGCGAAGACGTTCTCCTCAGCGCCAAGCAAGCGCATGTGGTCATCGACCTTCAAGCCTCGTCGGTCCGTCTGCACGCTGGGCAACGCCGCTTGCAGATCGCGCGTCAGCTTGCGCGTGGTGTTGCCGGCGGCCCATACGAGCAGACCTACAGAAGCGTCATGCTGGTCAGAACAAGCGAGGAGACATCTAGCGAGGGGCAAGCAAGTCAAGTCCTCACCGTAAGGAATCTTCTGGATTTCACCAGACGCAGTCTTTATCGTGACATTCTCGTCATCGCAATCTGGAAGGTAGAAGAGTCTCGTTAACAAAAGCGCAGAATTTCGGCCTCACGTTGGCTCCTTTCTGGCTCACCTTTGACCACGGAACGCGTCAGGATATTGATGTCATTCTTGCGGAAAGTAGACTCGGTGTACTCGATCAAGTGCTTGCTGAACATCGGCAAGACGTTGGGCAGTGCTTCAATGAGAGTAACCCGAACGCGGTCTGCAATCTCAGGGTACCATCGCTTCAGATCGCCATTTACGTAGTCGCGAAGCTCAGCTATGGACAAAAAGAAGCTGGTCAGTGCTCAGTGTGATCAGATAGACCGCATATAAGTAGAACGTACCCGCA
This sequence comes from Tilletia caries, assembly GCA_032718865.1. Lineage (NCBI taxonomy): Eukaryota > Fungi > Basidiomycota > Exobasidiomycetes > Tilletiales > Tilletiaceae > Tilletia > Tilletia caries. The sequence continues at coordinate 224,621 of JALUTQ010000046.1, read as the reverse complement.
TATTCGATACCGGTGGGTCCGCCACCGACGACAACGTAATGGAGCAGTCGGTCGACCTCCTCTTGCGGCAGGCCTGTCATGAGCGCTGATTCGACGCAGTCCATGAGACCTGGTTTAAAGGCAGGGCGCGTCAGCAAGTGGGTGGGAGTTTGTACAAGAAGCCGCGCATTCCAACTGCTCTGTTCAGTATTGCTCACGATTTCTAATCTTGATGGCATCGCCAACTTCTTTGAGGAAGCATGCATGATCTTTGACACCTTGAATGCCGAATGTGGAGTTCTCGGAGCCGACAGCGTAGACGAGGTAATCGTAAGGGACCGTGACCTAGAAGGGCAGAGACGCGTCAAAATTTGAACAATCATTTCGAGCTGGCGCAGATTGCAGGGGGCTAAACCCACCTTGCCGACGTGCCCGTGAATAGGGCTGGTGTCTTCGAATGTGACTGTCTTATTCCCGAGATCGATCGAGTCCGCCTCCGCCTCGATGACTTGAACGGCGCGCTTTTTGAACCGAGTGATCAAGCGCGTCGCCTGAGTGATACTGCGCGCGTCAACGGTGCCGACCGTGACACTGGAGGTAAAGGGGCTCAGAGTCAGGAACAAGAGCTATTTATGGGTGAAAACGGGATAGTGTTGTCGCGTACCTTGGCAGCAAGGGCGTGAAGAGGAAATAGTTGACCGGAGCTGTGGTTGAGAATATGGAGTCAGAAGAAGTAGGGGTGGCTTGTCCAAAACCAACGATGAACATACAAATAACAATAACGTTGTACGCGTCGGTGTCCTTCAAGAGGTGAGGAAATCGGTGTCAGCGACAGACAGCGGCAAGATTACGGACGCTGGAAATACACTCACCAGACTCTTCAACAAGCTTGTCGCACCCCAGCCGCTACCGAGGACTACAATGGTCTTTTTGGTCGGATCTTGTGGAAGCTGGTCTGGTGGATGCTGAGATTCCCAGACGAAGTATGCATAGGACCCGATGGCTCCCAGGACCAGGACGAGGGTGACCTGGCCAAGAGTGCGAAAGATGCCTCGCCGCTTGGGGCGTGGTGCCGGTGCGACTGTGGCCTGAATGGTCGAATCCGCGCCAGTTCGCGCCGTCCTGAACAAGCGCTGTGTCGAGCTGGTGCTGAACGCGCGCTGTGAAGTGAGGGCGGCGAGGGCGGGCGGGAAGGCATTCGCAGCCTGCTTAGACCTGAGCTGTGCGCTCACCGGTTGTGAGCGGCGCAAAGCTTGGACGCAGTCGGAGGCAGCACCGCGGGGCACAAAGGCGCTCCGGGCTGCGGGGAGAGGGAGCACAACAGGAGATAAGACAGTGAGCGGTGCGGTCTGAGCGAGAACAAGGGGAGCGACTCACCACGGGTCGATGGGCGCAACATGATAGACAGAAAATCAGACCGCTGGGAGAGGAGAGAGAACTGAGGAGAGAGACGCACACGAGCTGCCCCTGTATTCCCTTCTCTTATATGGACACCGCGAAGATCGCTATCAGCCAGCCAGAGTCAGAGTGAAGGGTCGTGAAAGTGCAACTGGGACAAATTCGCTTAACCACTGCTACACCGCCAACCTTTTTAAATGGTCTAGGGAGGGTGGCGAGCCTGAGAGGGTCTGAAGACTGTCAGTGAGCGGTGTCTGAAGTCTTCTAGACCCCTTTTTCAAAAGAGTCTTCATAGTATTTTGCGAAAATCATCTTCAGACCCTCCCTAAGAGGGTCATGAGAGTGTCCTGCACATGGGAAGGTCCTCAAACCTTCCAAGGCGGAGGATCGTGGGAATCTCCTAAGCAAATGAGGATCCTAATATGGTCCAGATGAAGACCCTCAGGGACAACTCAACTCGAAGAAGCCCCAGAACGGCGCGATTCACCTGCTGCCGCGTCGTGGAGATGTTGAGTGTGTTGTGGGTGCAGTATATATTCAATATTGTCGCAGTGGGAGTTACAGCATTGTGAGAAAGTCACGATAGCGCAGTGGTTAGGGGGTCTGATGCGAGAATGGAAGGTCTCGTGTTCGATCCCCGATCCAATCAAGAATTTTTTTTAAACGATTTTTGTCACGTATGACCACCTCCCAGGATATTTCGGGTCAGAGGGTCTCAGTCGCGGGCAGGAGTGGCTACATGGAGGGTCCATCTGTGAGACCCTCTCACGACATTTATGTGAAGGGTCCCCAGGCCCTTACGATAGGTCGGCGGTGTAGCAGGGGGGGTGTTTTAACGGGGTCAGAAGGTGCGCTAAAAAAATGTTTTAAGCCGGTTTTAGGATTCGGTGTAAAACAGGGCGTTTTACACTTGTTTTACACTTTCTTAAAACAGGGTTGATTCATTTGGGTGACTTTAGCACCCGTAAAATGCCATGCTAAAACGATGACGTAATGTCTGGATCGGGGTTAGTGCCCGCCTCGGTTGGAAGCCGTTCAGCTGTTCCTCCGCCCGAGAGTAAGTCACGTGCACTCTCTCGAGTCGTCCCTACCGCAAAAGTGAGCAAAGTGACTGAGGAAAAAAAGACGCAACAACGTCGTTTGAAGCAAATTTTACGCAGGTACGACCATGGTGAGGGCACTCTCCCACCGCAAGGATGCGTGCGCTGGGGGGCGAAGGGGTACAGGGGCTCCACTCTGTGCAGGACGGGGAACGTACGAATGTCAAACGGGTGCCGCTCGTCAGGAAGAGGAGCTCTAATTAGGGTAACCATAAAACAGGCAAGTTTTACACTGTTTTACACCCTGGGTTTCGATGGCCTAAAATCGGGACAAAATGCAAAAATAATAATGTAGACATAACTCGCCTGTTTTATCGCTGTTCCACACAGCTTAAAACACCCCCCCTGCTAGCAGTGTAACCCACTTGCTCATTGGACGGCCGTCCCTTTCCGAATCGCCACGTGGTTTCCGAACGTCGGCACTCATCGGCCAATTCTTTCGCCGAGAACACCGACCCGAGTCGTGCGTCACGTGACCCGATGTGCAACCAAACAAAAAATTCCAGCTCTCCAAGAAATTTCGAAGGGTTCCGCTCACAAGACCGCGACGCTCTTCATACAGACAAAGGCGAAGATGCTGAACCCGGCAAAGGTCCGACAGGCAGCAGCGGCCGCAGCGACAGCGACAGCGACAGCGGTGGCATCGTCGGCGTCGGCGGCGGCAGCGTCAAGATCACCGCTGCCGATCCCGTCCTTGGCGCCCAAGCCACCGCGAAGATCAATACTCAAGGCAGCCGCAACAAAAGCAGCACGCCGATCTCGTGCAGCTCGACAAGGCTTCGACGTCGAAGGGCCCAAGCTCACGTTCCTCGAACAGGAGCGACTGCTGCGTGCCGAAATCGCAGAGCTCGAACGCAAGCTCGAGTCCACCACCCAGGCCGAGTCCTCCAAACAGGCAACCGAAAACCTTCCTCCGCTCGACGAGCTCACTCTCGAACAGCTCTACCATGCGCTCACCCTGCCTGAACCGCTCACCCCTGCTGAGGAGCGCTTGCTTCTGCTTGACCAGCGCCGCAGCGTCAAGCGTGCCCTGGGCATCGAAGCGCCGGCGGCGACCGAATCTCCCGCACTCTCGGACCCAGAACGCATACAGCTCCGTCTACGCGCCCTGGAGTCTCGAATCACTGGAATTTCCCTCGCAAACGATACAGAGCTTGTCCAAAGGCTCACGGACGAGCGTCACGCCCTTGCCGACCGCGTCGGGCAACTCATCACGGCAGAGCAGACTGCCGAAACCGGGACTCAGGACGAGATTGAAGGTCAGACGCTGCCAACGCGTGTAAGCGAGAACTCCGAACGACACGCGTTTCACGAGCTCATGAGCGAATACGCAAGCAAGGGCGAAGTCGCGCAATGCCAAAACGTGCTACAGCAAATGGAGCTCGGTGAGCATTTGCAATATCAGGTCGTTGTTAGAATGATTTTGCTAATTTATCTTTCCGCACGTATCCCTCAGCGGGCTGCGAGGCTAATCCTCAGACCTACCATTGGCTCGTCAAAGCCCATCTTCGAGCAGGCAATACCCTCATTGCCATGCAGACAATAACCGCGCTGGAGGAAACCCCAACGCCAGCGCACATGTCCACCTACACGCTCCTCATCGATCACCTCATCAACCATCCCTCTACCTCCCGTGCCGTCCAGTCCGCCGCATGGTCCATCTTCTACCATATGCGCCTTGCAGTACACCCCATTCCAGATGCGCCACTATATGCGCTCATGCTTCACGCCTGCGCACAAGGGGTGCCCCAGCCGTCCGACGTGATTCCAATCTCCAAAAAGACTCTGCCCGTCGTCAGAGCAGTGCGCAAAATTCGAAAAGCAGGGGAACCCGATGCAGCGCGTGCCCTCGATCTCTTTCGCGAAATGACGACAGCATACAGTGTCTCCCCTAATGCGGAGATTTACAACAACATTCTCCTCGCATGTTGTCGCAGCGGGGAACGGCAGTATTACCACGAAGCATTCCGTCTGCTTCGCCAAATGCTGCAAAGGAGCGAAGAAGCATCAAAGGTCGACGAAACTCTGGCAGGCGTCCTGTGGAGTCCTGACAGCGTCTACACGGAAGACCCAAGATCGGCGGAATCGGGGAAAGCCAGCACACTCAGGTTCACTCCCGATCGGTACACTTTCCACGCCTTTCTCCAGGGTTGTGCGAGACATGGGGATCTGGCACGGGCGCGATGGGTGCTGGCGGAAATGATCAGAGCGGCCAGCTACTTCCAACGGACACGGGCTCGTATGATCCAGGAAGGCCTCGTGGACCTTAGTCCAGACGATCCGCGGATGAGGCACTTGATCGAACTCGACGAGTGTCGGCCCAGTTCCGAAACTCTCGCCCACGTGTTTTACGCGTACGCTTCGTACCAGCCGCCAATGCAGCGTCAACAGGTCAAGGTCGTGGGGAAAAGGGCAAAAGCAATGGCGAGGGAGGAGGAAAAGGAGGAGGAGGAGTCAAAAAAGATTGCCCTGGAAACCCATACAGGCACAATCACAACTCAAGCGGAAACGGGTGTACAGTCGTCGCCCGAGGAGGAGTCGCAACCCACAGACATCAACACAACTGAAGATGAGGCGGCGTCTACCTTCACACTCGAGGTTCCTCAAACCTCCGCCGAGGTCTTGCGGGAGTTGCGTGCTCTCGTGGCACGAGTTATCGCTGATCGCGAGGCTGCCGCCTCTTCTACAGCGGAAGCCGATACCGAAAGAACAAGTAGCGTTCTAAGCACGGTGCAACCGTCGGTGTTCATGTTGAATGCGTACCTGAGCGCCGTGATGGCCCATTCAAGCCCAGCGGACAGGTTCTTCATCTTTGAGCAAGCCATCGCTCCTCTCTTACCCGAAAACCAATCAGTAATCGGCGAAGCAGACGACCCGAGCGAAACTTCCTTCTCCAATCTGGTATACGGAACCACGTCGCCCGAACACGGCCTGTTCGCGCGTCTGGGGCTGAGACCCAACACCCGCACGTACCAGATAGGCCTCGAGCTGTGCGGAAACGTCAACACAAAGGTTGTGGGCTCCATCAAGGACGAGCGTCCTGGAGCTGTCCAATCGGCGACGGCCTCGCTGCTCACCTGGAGGGACGTCAGGGTTAAGGCGGATCAATGGTGGCGGGAATGGAGGGAACTGGATGCGGTTGAAGATGCGGAGAGCAAACTGCAGACGACGCAGCGGCCGAAGGCGGCGATTTCTGATGCGAAACGACGCGAGCGGGCGTGGGCGGCTCGGATTCGGCACCTGGCCAAGTGAGTTTCTTTTCCTTCTTCTGTTCCTGTTCTGCTCTGTCTTTGCTGACAAACAGACTTCGTCGGCTTGTCCCTTTTTTTCCCAGGTTCTACGAACTAGACGAATCCGTTGCTGTGTTGCAAGAGTTCTCGCAACTGTACCCGCCTCGCCGACCCGGTCAACCTCAACCTGCAGGGCCCGCATCAACGAAGGACAAGTCTCAAGATTCTCCTTCTGCAGGGTCGAACGGCTCTCTCCCTGCCGAAGCTGTACCAAAGCGGCAGCTTCGGCTTTCCCGGACGAGTAACACGGCCAAAACTGCAGCCGGCCAACTCTCGCTCCCGATGTCGCTGTTGAACGGCATTGGGCCTTTGTCGGTCCCTCCCGAGGCATACGCCGTCCTGCACTCAACCGGCCAAAGCGCGCACCTCGAGCGCGAGCGCAAGCGTCAACAGGAGCAGGAGCAGCTGGATCACCACGACGCTGTTGTTGAAGCTGAGGGTTCGGGCGCGATGTCGGACTCTGTTGGCGTGGAGGTGACAGACTCGGTTCGACCTGGTCTCACATTCCACGACTTGGAGTTGCTGCATCACCGTCTGGTTGACAAGGGCGGCAAAACGGTGCGGAAGGGCATCGATCTGGTGAACTGGGCGGGCAAAGCGTATGAGGCTCAGAAGAGGGAGAGTTGGTAGAGCTTGCCTGAACTGTATGTACATTACTACAATTTATCACCTTTCATCTCACACATTCATTATTCATTCCTCTACTCTTGTACGTTCAGTGCAAGTATACTCAGGCAGAATCATGGCTGAGCTTGTGCTGGGTAGCTGACAAGCTTCTGGGACGCAAGGAGGTGGGATTCGTACACGTCTGTCTGTGCACTGTGGACCCGAATCAATCATAATTCCTTTGCTACTTCTTGAGGCCTCGGATCAACTCGTCAGCCTGGAGGATTGCTGACACCCGCTCTGGCGTGAGCTCGATTCCGGCCTTCATGAGCTCGGCATGTACTGGTGGGGGGAGAGAGAGTTGTGTGAGAACGTTGTAAAGTTGACTTGAACAGGACGTTAAAGCCCCTGGCCCCAAAACTTACCCTCCTTCACGGCATCACGGATCTTGCCATTCATCATCATTCGGGCCATTTCGAACATGCTCGGTCGCTTGCCCATCGCATTGGGATCCACGCTGCCGTCCTCCCGAACAGCCTGCCCAATGTCGATCCCGCCCTCCTCCTTAATGACCGTCATCAGCTTCATGATGGAAGCCATGGCCTCGGGCGTTTCGGCCAGACGTCTCAAGATGTTCCCTGGGTCGTTTTCCGGGTCCTCGGGCGGCGTTGACGTTTCGGAAGCACGAGATGGAGCTGTCGTTGTGAAGTTGTTGGTTGGAACGCGTTGGCAAGTCCTTCGGTGGCAAATTGGATGGGTGGAAGCCCAAGAGGCTCGCTGAGCGAAGTGATTTGATTGTCGCACAGTCGACCGCGCGCTGAACGCGACGCTCTTCAATAGGATCGATGCTGCCTTCATTACTGCTTAGAGCTCTTGTCTGCCTGTGTGTGAGTGGTAAAGGCGAATGTGAAGGTGAAGGTGAGAGTAAGGTCGAAGTAAGGGGAGTAGAATTTAGCTGTGTGGTTACACAGCGACAGCGAGGGCCAAAGGGTACTGAGCCAGCCCAGCACCCAGCATCGCTCTCAACACCAGATAGTCACAGCGGACTCATCCATCAGTCAAGTCGACCTACGTTCAGTGCCCCTGGTGAGTTCACGACGAGATGGGGAGAGGGACAATGACAGGGACTATAATAGATATGTAAGGCTGTCATTCAGGAAGGGCGGAGGATGGAACGGTATCAAGATGCGAATAAATATACATAGAGGCTAGAGCATGAGGGCGACGCTGTCCAAGAAGTCGAAGAGGTACGGGAGCTTGATGTTATGCCAGGGCGGACTTGATCGAAGTGTGAACCTCCGGGCGCTGACGAGGCGTGGGTGTGTGAAAGGTGGGATCGTGAAGTATGGCCGATGCCCTTAGTAGCCACTCGTGGCCACGCACTTGTTGTCCGAACTGCAGCTCTGGCCGGAAGGATAACAGTCGTAGTTGGACTGCCGGCAAGTTCCGCCCAAGGCCACAGCTTGGCATCCGTAGTAGACACATGCATTCGGGTCCTTCGAGTAGGGACAGGCCATCTTCACGCACTTGCCCGAAAAGCAAACGTCGTCCCTGCTGCACTGAGTGTGGTATTCGGCGAGAACACACGTGCCGCTGCTGGCGGACGGGTCTTGAAAGGTACACATTCCTGTGTCGCACTGGGTGTTTCCTTCGCACGAGGCTCCCACAGAAAGGAGCGAGCAGGTGCCGTTCGAGCATGAGCCTTGGCTGCAGTCGCCATCAACACGGCATCCTTGACCAATGACGGATCCTCCACAGCTCGTGTCGCTGACTCCAATCGGGAAGTCAGAACCAAGTCTGGGCCGAGTGACGGAGTCGTACTTGAACAGACAGGAGCGGGAGAGACACTGGTCGTCCGTCTTGCATGGCTCGCCTTGACCTTGGGCATTGGATTTGGCAGGAGTGTAGCAGACGCCGTCGGACGAGCAGAGGTTCTCGCACTGGTAATTGACCTGGCAACGATCTCCGTCCTTACCGAGGTTGCAAGTCCCACTCTGGCAGAGCCCGGTCGAGCAGTCGGTGAACGACCGGCAGCTTGTTTGGCCGTTGGCAAGGTAATCGCATCGGGCAGGATACTGATTCTTCAAGGTGACCGTGTTGACTCCGTACGAATCCTTCTGCAGTTGGTCGGTGACACAACGACCGCTGAGGCACTGCGAGCCAATATCACAGACGTCGTTTGGGTGGAGGGTTGCATTGGAGGGCGTGTAGCATTTGCCGTTTCCACAGACGGAGGGCCCTGTGCATTGATATTGCTCGGAGCACGCGTCACCGTCCTTGCTGGCGACACATTTGCCACTGCGACAGAAGCCCTCTTGACACTCGCCGTTGTTGGCGCAGCTATGGCCGAGAGCGTATCGTGTACAGTGTTGGTCGGTTGTGCCCGGGCAATAGGCGAAAGAGCCATCCGGATTAGTGCACTGGGAAGCCGTGATCGCAGCGCAGTCTCCGGACAAACATTCGCCGTCGACGAAGCAGGGCGAGTTAGGGGCTTGAGGTCGTCGTCGGCAAATCTTGTTATTGCAAAAGCCACTTGCGCACTGATTGCTCTGGGTGCAAGCCTTGGAATCTTGGATCTTGCACTTCTTGTTCTGGCAGGTCACTGTGCCCTGCTCCCAGCCATCGCAATCGTAGTAGTTCGTGCATAGACCGTTAACTGCAGATGCTTTGCAGATGCCTGCACTCAAGTCACATTGCCGCGTGTCGCAGTTGCTGTTTTCGAAGCAAGGCCCGCCGGGCAACTGGCGCTGGCAGGTCCGAGTAACGCCGTCGTCGCCAGTCGCACAACTAGCAGAATAGCACTCGGAATCGACCTGGCAGCTCGATCCGACATATTTGCCGCCGCGAGCTCGACTGACGAGAGCCCGGCTGTCGAGATCAAAGGGCGATGCAGCCACAGCTGTGAGGAGCTGGGAGGCCAGAAGAAGCAAGGCGAACTTGGGGCCTTGTTTCTTGATGAAGGAAATCATGGCCTTGAGGCGGGACCTGGCGGCGGGATTGAATCTGGTGAAAGGCGCGAGGCAAAGGGGATAGGGAATGAGAGAGATTCAGCGCAGAGACGTGGGTGGAAGAGTATCGAATTTGAAGGGCCTGCGATGGAATTCATACATAAGAGGGCAGAGAGGGACAGAATCATCAGCAGCATCCACAATCAGGCACAGAGTGGTGTGGTCGAGCTTCGGAACACAGACGCCAGATGACCAGGCGCCCAATAAGCCCGCCTGCGGGCTGCGGCGTGTCCGGTGTCCCATCACCCATGTCCCGTCGATGGAAACATGTGCTTTACGTACCGCCTGCTGGGTGGAGCGGTGGAGGCCGGCAAGGAAGCGTCCACTGACTTATTATTGATCCAGCGTCCAGCTCGGGTGTACCGTGTAGGGTGTGGGCTTATTATTGTGGCTTGGTCGTCCTCGCGTCCTCGCCGTTGCATGAGATCGGTAATGGTAAGTAGCGAAAAACGCAAGGGGTTAGGGGAGTGCCCAGGCGCCCAGGCCCCAGGCGGGGGAATAATGGTGGAGGGACGAGGGGGTGAGAGCAAAGGATGCCCCGAGGGGCACCAGTGAACGGAGTGTCATGCAAGAGCAAGAATGAGAATAGTACTGTTGGAGCGAGGAAGTTGGAAGCTCGCATGCATGCTACGATGTGAGTCATACTTATGTACCACGACCCGGAATGGCATTCCATGGGAGAGGAGCGACAGCAGCAGCAGTGAGATCGATAGCGTCGACGGCAGGACGCTTCTCCTGCCTTACCACGTCAAATCGAACCGTCTACTCCAGCAGCAGCTGTAGTGGCTACTTCTTGCACAGACCTCCAACGCGTACGAACAGCTCGCTTTCTCCCCGCGCACGGCAAGCAAGGTTCATGGCGAGCAGCGCACCAGCGGGTAGCGCTGGCCCTTCGCAGCAGCCTTACAGCAACGAGGCCCCACTCGTGCTACGTTCGGTTGCCGATGTCCGTGCATGGCGAAACCAAGTCCGTCAAGCCAGCGCGTCTTCGTCCTCCTCGTCAGCAGTGCCGACCATCGGCTTTGTGCCCACGATGGGCGCGCTCCATGCCGGTCATCTCTCCCTCGTCCAAGCCTCGCTGGCGGAGAATGACTATACCGTGGTTTCGATCTTTGTGAACCCGGCCCAGTTCGCGCCTCACGAGGATCTCGATGCCTATCCACGCACACTGGAGTCGGACATGGAAAAGCTGCACACCCTCAGCTCGGCGGCGGCCGACGGCAAGCGCCGCCAGGTGGACCTCGTCTTCGCTCCCACGGTGTCGGAGATGTACCCGAACGGCTTTACTCAAAAGGTGGAAGATCAAGTGGGGGCGTTTGTTGAGATTCGCGGGTTGGCTGATGAGATGGAAGGCAAGAGTCGCCCGGGCTTCTTCCGCGGCGTTGCGACTGTCGTGTCAAAGCTCTTCCACATCGTACAGGTGAGTTATGACATTCCCCTCCTGTACGGTACCTCGCTGAGCGCCTTCTTGCTCCCGCCTTCCTTCATCCCTGCATCAGCCCGACCATGCATACTTCGGACAAAAGGATATCCAGCAGTCTATCATCCTCCGCAGGTTGCTCTCCGACCTCATCTTTGCCTTTCCGCCCTCGCCCTCCCACCTCAAAGTTCTCCCCACCGGACGAGACCCGACCGATGGCCTTGCTCTCAGCAGTCGGAATGCATACCTAACTCCGCGCGCGCGCAAGGTCGCGCCTGTCCTCTATCGGGCGCTTCGCGAGGCAGAACGTGTGTTTGAGCAACTTACAACCTCCTCCTCCACCCCCCTCTCCTCAGAAAAAGATTCACGACGGATCATCGAGCAGACCCTCCAAGCAGCGCGGCAATTCGTCCTTGATCAAGCTCGAGAGTGCAGCACGGAAACCGGGATGAACTCCGACGCTGAGCGGATCCATCTCCATCTGGACTACATCACGCTCAACGACCCTTCCTCGCTAGCAGACTTGGAGCGAGAGCTTGAGAAGGGCAAGTCGGTCGACCTTTCGCGGGGCGCCATTCTTTCGGGAGCTGCCTTGATCCACGAAGGTGAACAGGGGCGGACAACGCGACTGATCGACAATATTCTCCTTGGCTTCGAGCTCTAACCAAGATCCGAGGCCTTCCACAACACTCAAAAGGGACACTCGTCCAATATACCGTAACTGGGCTGGATCCCATCATGTGCAACCAATGTCATCAACAGACACGGCACCTGTTGTGTATCCACAATGGTCAAATGCTTGAGAACACCTCCAGCGCTCGGAGTGGATACAGGCATCATTTGAGTCGATATGAGAGTAAAATGCACATACGTATTATTGATTTTGTGTTATCTAAGGAAGAGTAAATGTCCAGGTCGTCCGAAGAACGGACGCCCCAATGTAGAAGGGGAGAAGGAGAGAAAAGGGAGAGGGGCGTGACGAGGGGAGGTGACGTTTGCTGTTACAAGGTGATTGGATATGTCGGAAAACGAGACCGTGCTCGGATTACGACGAGAAATTGTTTGAGTGCGGATGCTGCCTGTTGGAGCTGGTTCACTTCCGCTCGGCGACCTTCTCTTCCACAGAAGGCGAGCTACTTGCTGCTGCCATTTGCGAGCCACTGACGTCCTGCCGATCACCGTCCTCGTCCGCAGCATGTTTCGCTCGTTTCCGAGGCCGTCGAGACTCCACCCGCCACGCACACCACCCACTGACGATCGGAGATTTTCCTTTCCGCTGTTCCGCAGGAGTCGAGGCGCAATGGGACACCGATGAGCTGCCCTGGCCTTGTGAGGTGTTTACGCTCGAGCCCGTCGTTGAAGGGTGCGGTTCCGCGGTGTGCAGGGGCTGGCTTATTAGCGCGAAGTGCGCCGACGAAGAGGCCCTTGGTAGCAGCGACGGCCGTGCCTTTGAGGTGGGGGGAGAAGGGGAGCGTGAGCGACGCCGGTGATGCGGTAAAAAGCTTGTCTGCAGGTCGAAGTCGAGGGTGCTTGGACCCATGTCGGTGGCAATCGATCTGGAAGTCGAGGCTGGGCCTTTCAAGGTCGCAGCGGAGGAGTCAACGAGTGGCAAGCCGAGACCCTCAGTTTGACCTGGACCCTTTTCTTGCTGTTGTTCATTCGCTCGTTCCTCCGTAGTAATGCTTGCCTGTTGCGCGGATCGGGAGGAGTTCACATTCGACGGAAGGATGGTGGTGGCTACTGCTGCTGCTCCCGTAGTGTCATCTCCAACGCTTGATTCGGTCCACTCGCTCCCACTCTCTGATTCATCTACCGACCCGGCCGAGGGGCTTTCCTGACCGTCCTCGTTTCCGCCATCGACCGTGTTCACACTTGCATAAGCTGGGCCTGTTGCAACGGTTGTACTGCCTCCGTCCAGCAGATGTTGGCCGTCTCTTGCGAGAACCTCGAGTCCCCGAGCGACTTGTTGTCGACCTTCGAGCAACTGGGCAAAGCCGGATAGTACCGAGGTGAGGCTGCCGGAAGGGGATGCAGCATGTGGTGTACCGTTCTCCGATTGTGGTCGCCGCGCCTCTAAGGCTGCGGTCACGAAGGAGTGGGGTGCTGTCGACTCCCGTTCCTCATCGGGGGCCGGTCCCGTATGTACGATCGTCGGTATATCGTACTGAAAGAATGAAACCCAGGAAGAAGACTGTCAGCCTCCGCTCCGATCCCAAATGGCAAACTGCCATGGATCTGGTGCACTTACCTGGCCCATCATCGGCAGCGGATCAGTGAGCGAAGTACTGCTTCGTATTCTCTTCGCCGGCGGAGTCAAAATGTGAGACGACGCCTCTCCCGCCTCACTCCTCGCCACTCCCAAATGAGGAGCAGGAGCCCAACCCAACGAAGCCCGAGAGCCCATGGTCGAGATCGAGGACCGATCGGTCCCAGTTCGACTCATGCCCGGTCCTACGCCGGAGCTGTGCTCGCTGTCTCTTCGAGCAGCAGCCGCAAGAGCCATCCCGGCCCATGCACGTTCCTGCGTAAAGAACTCGCCAAATTGCTGTGCGACGGCACCGGCCTGTTCCAAGAAACCATGTGACGAAGTGGTTTCTTCCCATTGTCGCTTGTGGCTCGAGGCAGCAGCAGCAGCTGAGACTGCAGATGTGACGGTAGGACGCTGGTGGGTAGGTATCGTGTTGGAGGGATTAGGGAACGAGAAGGAGGAAGACGACGGCCCACCTGACGATCGAAGAGCAGGTCCGAGCTGAAGAGCGGCCGAGGTACTCCTCCTTCTCTGCTGCTGTTCTTGTAAGTTTTGCATGCGAAGCAGCTCCGTTTGAGCTGCAGATCGCAAGATTTCGCCCAGGGAGGCAGTAGCTGCGCGAGCCATCGGCCGTCGCCCTTCCGACGCCCGTACGCTTTCGCCACCATTGCCCATTTGAGCAAAGAGAAACTGGGCGAGCAGGTTCTGGGAGGTCACTGTTGAGTCCTTGGACAAGCCCATCGGTTCGGCAAGGTGCGACCCAAGAGTCGAAGATGGGGACGACCCTCGGGCAGGTGTTGATGTTGATGATGGAGCCGATGCCGGCGCTGTGTTGAAATGGTCTGCCATGGTTGCAAAAGGTAGAACTGCAACAACATAATCTGCGTCCGATAGGTGAAGCTGACCGGAAAAGGGATCAGCTGGAGGGAAGACGAAGGGCCGATCCGTAGCTCTTGCAGAGCTCTCGACCGAACGTTTGGCGCACAGAAACAGTGTGCTGCGGTAATGTCGGAGGGCCCGTTGGCTTCGAGCTTACAATGCGTAAATCGAGGTGTTGGGCTTTGAAGAACAGGATCGCAGGGGGGTTCCGGTGAGCCAGAGCTGGAAGGGACGAAGACAGGAAGGGACGATGATGGATGGGCCAAAATCAAAGGAAGGCAGCGTGATTAGACCGCCTTGAAGCCGTGAAGGTGAAGATATAAGTGCCGTCCGAGTTTGCTCCACAGCTCAACCGTGGGAGCTGGTTCTGAGAAGCAGACGAAGGAAAGACGAAGCGAAGGCTGAGTACCCGGGTAGCACTACACCAGATGAGGTGCTTGTGTTTGTGTGCAAGACTCGAATGTTCCGACCCGAAGCGTATAACAGCGGACGCTCAACAACGCAGAACGTTCTGTAAGAGCAATCCCGAATCGGTACGCGGACGCGACGGGAAGGCGAGCGGAGAAGAGATCAAAAGTCGGAGTCCTGCTTCACGTCTGTGCGGGTGATCCTCCAAGTCCTGAGGGCGGTCTGGATCCGGAGCCGTCGCAGCGCAGACAGGCGGCTGAACGTCGAGCCGTGGGTGTATCGCTCTCCCGTACCTGTGGAGCTGAGTTTAGCTAGAGCTGGAGCAGGAGCGGGAGGGAGAGGGGAGATAGAGAGTATAGGAGGGGAGAGAGGAGATCGTTGCAAAGATTCGAAGCTCGCGGCTCAAGGAAAGGTGGCTGGCACCACTACTTGGAGTTGCCACTATAGCTAACTCCTGCCTTGACTACATATCGTTCCGTTCGCCAATAACGGGCTTTGACATTATTTCCCCAGACACCCGCCCATGCAAGATGGTCGGCGTCCGGTCCAGAGCTCTGAGCGCTGAGCTACTGCAGGGTCCAACCCACCTGCAGGATTCCAGACACGCCGGCGAACGGTGGCCCGGAAGCGACAGCGGAGCTTAGACGTGTAATATTTCTGCACCAAACAAAAGGGAAACTTGAATCAGTCGTTTCGGCGACAGCTCTCTCGGATAGATAGATGCTGTGCTCTATCTCGAGTCTCGGTATGTACTATGTATAGGCGCTTATTTAGTCTCATGCTCTCATGCGCTCGTCGAGACTAAGGCCCTGATCAGTTGCGAGCGCGCCCACTTTGAAAAATGAGCGCGCGCTCTGTGGGCCGACATGAGGCGCGCGAATGTTCAGTTGCGCATTTTTAGGGCCGGCGGCCCAGAAATTTCAGAGCGCGCTCACTCACAATTCTCGCGCTCTCTGGGCCCACCTCCCGAGGTCGGCCCACAGAGCGCGCGCCCTCGCGCCCGCTCTGACAATTACAACCACGTTACACCGCCATTGTAATCCAAATGAGAAGAAATACAAAGTTACAAAATGAGATAGCAAAAGCCGTCCCGGTCAAAAAGCAGAGCCCACTTCCCAGCGCGAGGGCTGATCAGTTGCCAGCCCGCGCCCTATGAGCGCAAATTTTCAGAGCGCGGCGCGAGGGCCTCGCGCCCAGTGGGTTGAGCGCCAAAATCAGGGCGCGCGCTCGCAACTGATCAGGGCCTAAGGGGTTTCGTCAGATCTTGTAGTGCTAAATCGTACTTCCACGATATCTCACCAGATGAAGTACGACACGGCGATTCGGTGTTTCCCTCAATTGAGTACGATATCGTTGTCGGAAATGCAAAAACGTGCTCAGGTGCACCTTTTTGGCTAACTTCATCCTCATCGTAGTCCCATCATCTCATCTGGCCTTTCCCATCATCTCATAACCCACATCGCTTCTTCCAGAAAGACGTGGAAGATGTCGGGGGGTTTCATTTCGCAGGAAAAAGTTTACCAGTAACTCATCGCACTATGCAGATAAAGCGGAACTGACGAAACCCCCTACTCGAGGTGCTGTGAGATGTAGCCTCATATCACCAGGCTGTCTGTATAGCAAGCCGACGTCGGCAATTCAGTCCAGTGCTTTGTTTCGTCCAATCTCCGAAACAACTTCACGTGACTGCTTAGAGCAGTTTGCATATTGCTTCGAGCGAATTAATTGATTTTGCGGGCAAAACGCGAGGAGACACAAAAAGTCTGTGAGGGTCTCAGACTCTCAAGTACCATGACCGGCAGCAGCCAGTACTCACCACGTCGAAGGCACAGATTCACATCATACCTCAGGCATCAGTGGCTGCACTCTGTCGTTGTGCCGGTCGGGCACGGGCGAGGTCTTGCTGTGGGCTTGGCTCCGCGAGGTGAGAGATCCTGTCGCGCAGGATTTGTGGGCGAGGCCATCGTGAAAGCGGTCCAAGAGACGCTGTGAGACTCTGAAGTCACGATAATAACCATGAAACTCAGGTTGGCGGGCGTATATATTTCCGATTCCGAAGCAATATGCAAACTGCTCTAAAAGCCTCCGAAAGACGTGTAGCTTGCTAGACAGCCTGGTCTTAAAACTGACATTTTGCTTGCGATGTAAAAAGACTTAGTCGTTTCAGGAGCCTTCCCAGCCACCACTCAGATCGCTTCCCAGCTCGGCAGCCAGCAATGAACACAGTAGCATTCGCTGCCAGATGACTGAATACTGAACACCCTCCCTTTGTCTCGCGCACACATGTCCGGAAAGAGCTGCTGAGAGTGCTGCCGAGAGTGCTGCTGAGAGAGCTATTGAGTGAGCTGCTGAGCGCCGCTTCGTGAGCGCCTCTTCGAGCTCGGCGGTCAGCTGCTCCTTGTCCGAGCGTGCATGGATGATGAGAATGACATGTTGACCTGACCTGTGGGCTGTGCATTGAGTATTGACTCTGACTAAGTACATGTGAGTGAGTGCGAGGGCGAGTGCGAGTGCGTGTGCGTGTGCTGTGTGCGTGGGTTAGTGAGTGAGTGCGAGCATGGGTGTGGGTGTGAGTGTGCTGTGTGAGTGTGCTGTGTGAGTGTGGGTGTGGGTGTGGGTGTGGGTGTGCACGGACCATGTGAGCGGTGAGCTGGCTGTTGCTACAGTGAGAGGCCGCTGAAACGACTAAGTCTTTTGACATCGCAAGCAAAATGTCACATTTCAGCCCAGGCGTTCTAGCGAACGGTACGTGATTGGAGCTGGGTCAACCCCTCCACATCACCTGGGAATTTTCCCACACATACAGAAGTGGAGCTAAGACACGCCTGGGGATCTGAGGCTATGCTCAGGAAATCTGCAGCGGCGCCATAGACGCGCCAAAGACGCTGTAACTTGCAATGAGACCATGCAGCGTTGGGGAAGCGTCTGAGGCGCGTCCACTCTCTCTCTCTCACAGCTGCATCAGGAGCGTCCGTCGACGCGGTGGGCAAAGATCAGGCGTCGACGGACGCGCCATCCACGCGCCTCCAACGCGATTCAGACACTCTCCAGCGTACGCTCAATAGACGCTGCTCAGACGCTCCTCGAACACTGTCTCGAAGTCGCATATATGCCCTGGTACGATTATCATCAGGTACTGCGTTTGGGAAGAATCCGAGCTCGGGTCCAATGGTGTAGCCGTGTAGGAACGAGGACAACGGGATGAGAACTGTCAACTGAGAAAGGATCAAGGGTCGAAGAGAAGCGGGAGCGAAGAGCATGCAGAGGAAGAGAACTGAGGAGCAGGGTCAGGAAGCAGAGCCGAGGAGCAGAGAAAGAATCGCAGGCTGGATCGTAGGAGAGGACCAAGAGTCCAAGAGGCTCGATCGGAGTTTGGACAGTTGGACTCATTCGTCCGTGATTTCAGAGCTAGGAAGCATTAAGCAAAAGGGAAGCTTGTGAGAGATGCTGTTCACTTGAAGGTGTGCTGTTGAACTCACCTGAGGCCAGGGTATCGGATTTGGTCCGCCGTCAGCTTGATGCGCCCGTTTGAGTGGGCTTCAATGAGGATGTCCAGGATGTCGCTACGCACTGCTCAGTGCTCCGCTCTTGAATTTGATGTTCGCCGACTTCAAGATTTGCGTCGCATCCTTCTTTGAAAGCCTCTGAAGGTGGACAAGCAAGTGTCAGCTCGGGTCTCCTCCCATCTTGAGACGAACACAAAGTGAGGCATTACCTTAATCGCATTAGCAGTTATAACGCCTTGCTTGAGCTCCATAGACACTCGAGCCCGTTTCTTGTCTGTCTTGCTCGTCGAGGGTCCTGCTTCTGCGTTCTGAGTCGACGACTGCGCATTGAACGATCCGATCTTGAATGCCAACTTGATCCGTGCGCACACCTTCGCGATGTGGTTGTGGACGAGTGGCTGAGTGGAACTCCCTCGGTCGATGAGCTGTTGCCGGCCAATATGCCAGATGCGCAAGAGCGCAGAGAGAAGCTTGAATGCATTGGCGGCACGTCCCCAGGTGTCAGCGCTCGAGAGCGGTGTGTCGTACTTCCATCGACCAATTGCTCGATGCCCGAAGCATTCTCCAAGCTCGTCCTCATCGTCGATAGTCGCAGGGTCGAGCTTCTCCAACTCCTCCAGCCAGGCAACAAAAGCAGGATCTCCATTCGAGTCTTTGGATGCACCACAGGAGTAGACCGTCTCGAGAAGTTGGAGCGCATCGTCGACCTCCGCAGCTTCAGGAAGCTCCGAAAATCGAACCTGCAGAGCAGACCGAAGAGCCATAGCGGTTGGATCCTCGAGCTTGGAAGTATCCACGGCGCGCATGTTGCCGAGAGCCGGGGAAGGGACGGCAGAGGTCGTCTGGGGAGCTCGCTGACTTGACGCAGGGGCAGCAGTTGTGATCTTGAAGGGAACAGGAAGCTTCGAGCCCATTTGCGTGGTTGGATCCGAATTCGTTGCCGGACGGGATACACTTGTGGGAGCTGGGCGGAATATGGTTGCTTTGGGAGCTGCACTCGAGGCCTTGTGAACGGGAATGGTGATTTCCTTCGAGATGCTGCTGGCCGATGCTTGAGCTCAAACCGGAATGATAATGCCACTTGTTCTGGTACCCGCAGTCTCCTGGAGATCAGCAGCTGATTTCACTGCCCCTTGTTTTGTCTCTGATTGGAAAAGTATACATCGTCAGAGTGCATAAATGCGCCTTATAAGTTATAACATTGGGGGGAACGTGTCTTACCGTGAGGATCACCCATCTCACCATCACCATCAACATCTTTCATCTCCTCATCTGATTCGTCATTGCTGAAGTCAAGACCACGCTCCTTTGCCAGCTGGTTTAAACGCTGAACTGCAGTCAGAGCCTTGGACTTCTGTTTCTTGCTCTTGGGCTCTGTCGAAAGAAGGAAAGAGTTCACGTTATCCAGGTCCTTGAGTCTTGAATGTATGCACTCGCTAAGCTACTCACCATCTTCTCCACTGCTGTCGACATCCTCAAACGGGTCGGGAGTCAACTTCCTCGCGCTTGTAGAAGCAGTCTTGTTCGAAGCAGGTCGCTTCTTCGACGACGATGACTGTGAGGTCTGCTTTGTCGAGGATATGTTCTTTGAGGTGGAAGAGGGTACGGCCGTCGCTTTGGTCTGTTGCTGTTCCGATTTGATCGCCTTCTTCCTCATGAAGCCCTTGTGCGACTTCAGATGTAACAGGATCCAGATGAAGGGCTTGTAAAACATGTCGCACCACGCGAGCTCGGGAAACTGCTCGCCGAGCAGTCTGGCCAGTTCCATCAACGAGTCGATGTAGTTTTCCTTCCAGTCCTTGAAGTTGATCTTGCTGATGATATCCTTGTCTTCCGGGTGTTCCTTCTTGAGCCTTGCTCTAGCCTCTTCGGTGAGAAGGTTGACGCCCGCCTCGATCTCATCTTTGCGTTCGTCGAAGATGATTCGACCCTCCTCATCGCGAGTCACGAACTGCTTGCTGTACCTCTTCATGGCCTTTCGAGCAGCGGACTCGGTCCACAGCATGTCCTTTCGGTTAGGGAAGGATGAGAGCGGGCGTTGAGATTGCTGGCGAAGCTCAGTTGCTCGGTCGACTGGGACTTGCTGCGCAGCGGATGTAGACACGACCGTCGTCGAAGTTGTAGATGCCGTCGGCGTTGAAGAGGAAGCAGCCAGAGTAGGAGCAGACGATGCTTGGTTAGCAAGGAGTTGAGCCAACAAAGGATGAGCCATCAGCAGGTCGACCGGGATTTGGTTGACGCTTGATTGATTCCAGGTTGAAGCAGTCGGAACATTGGCAAGAGCCGGGACGTTGGAGAGGGTCGGATCCGGCGCGTCTCCAAGCTGAGACAAGCTAGAGAAGGGTGGTGGGGGCTGCATGATGAATGCTTGCTTGCTTTGGGCTTGTTGAGTGTTGGTTGGGTGATGATGGTGATGGTTGATGGCTAGATTAGAGGGGAAGGGTTCAGAGATGGTCAAGACTCAAGGCACTGCAAGCATACAAGCACGGCTCACACGGCTGAGATGCTTGAAGTCCTAGGAAGGAAGGCTGGTGGTCTTTGGGTAGAGCGCGAGCGTGAAGGCGTGTGAGAAGGAGTAGAGAGTGAGCTGAATACTGAGCAAACTGTATGCTGCCTGGTAAACGGACTGTATGCGGTTTTGCCCCATATCAATCGCACACTCATGTCTTCCTCTCAGTGGACCTGCATTGACTAGATGTAGAATTGGAGAAGCGCCAGAGATTGCGAGGGAAGGCGTTGCGAACAGTAGTGTACGAAAGGGAATGAGAAGGGCCGAAGGGGGCAGTCCGCAGTTGGACAAGATCAAGGTGAGATCGAAAGACGTGGAACAGTAGAGGAGGTACGATCAAAGTTGTCAGCATTAGCAATGCAATCCTCTTCAAGGGGCGATGACACGTTGCTGATGATACTCACCGTCGATCTTTGAAGAGTGACGGCGCATGTAGTCCAGGGTTGACCGGTGGGAGACGTGAGTAGTGCTCGTGCCGGGGGCGAAACGAGTCCGCTTCATCGTGGTCTGTGAGCCACGACAAGCGCCGAAGTACGTACACCCAGCCACCAAGCTCGCAGATGGCCACGGGCTCGATGATGGTCCGGATGTCGAGGATGAACAATTGTGAACTCCATCGACCCTTGATGATCCCCTCCGCCGTGACTACGTCTTACAAGCGCCGAAAGAGTATGAAAGCCGCCTGATCGTTGACTGGGGCCTCGTCGTCAAGGTCGTGGTCGGCTCCGAAGCAGATAAAGTGCAAGGCTTTGCCATACGAGATGCCATCATCGTGCCGTGCGAAGAAATGGCAACATCTTCTAGCTCCATCGCTTTCGATGCGACTGCCGCGGACGGTACTGGTCCCCGGAATCTCGAGCTTGCCTCGGTAGAAGTATGGTGGGAGAGGAGTGGGGATTAGGCCTTGCTCTTGGAATGTTCGAATGAGGGCATCCTCTTCGTCGACTTGAGACTGTGTCATTCGTCGGTGCTTTGAGGAGATCTTCGTTGCGAGAGTTGGAACATCGGGAGGGTCGTCTTCGTCTTCAGCGTCTTGAAGGAGTAAGTCGAGGAGGCGGATGTGTTCGAGTTCTCTGACGTTTCTTGCAATGCTAGGGAACGGAGATTTGAATGATCGCAGGGCATACTTGATGTGCCCAACCTCCCGCTCGCATCTGCCTTGGGAAGTGTTACGCATGTTTCCATGGCAGTAGATGAACATTCGCACGTGCAATAGCTGATGTATGGAGATGCTGTAGGATATCGAGACAATCAGAGACTTTCCATATGCTTCAGGACTCATCGGGATACTCACGTTGCTCTGTGTAGAAGTGAAGCTTTCCCTCGCACAAACTCTTGCTCCCATAGGCGGACAAATTGCACAAAGTGATCGTGCATGTCATCAAGTTCCGAAGCGGAGATTCCCCTGTCTGCCATTGCCAAGCGAACACCAGCTTGGAGATGAGACATCATTTGAACCAGCGAGAGAGGTGCACCGATTGCGTAAAGGAAGGATGGCAGGTAAAGGTATGTGACGAGGGTCCATTCGTACATCTTGTAGTACGAGCCAGCCTTCGTCGTTGGCGTCCGAGGCGCCGAATTGGAGAAGGAGGACGGTAAATCTCGAGCGGACTGCTCCAGCAAGGTCGTGAAGAGCTCTTGGTGCTCTTTGGTGAGAGGGAAAGGGTCGTCGGGCTCTTCGGTTGTGAGCGTGTTCCAGATGAGCGAGGGGATGTTGGACCCAAAGAGGTGGAAGACGTCTACGGGAAAGAACAAGGGGACCATGAACGCTGGAGAGAATGCCAGCAATGGCCGACCACCCACTCCCGTGAGCCGCCGAGACTCTCTCCGGTCCGCGGCAGTGAGAGAGTTGGATACCTCGGTAAGATTCTCCTCGAACAAATCCTCAGAGGAGCGGGAGATCGTAAGGGTCGTACTGTTGCGGACGATCGCGTGACCGCGCCTTGTCGCCCTTAACCGTCTTGAGGGGGAAGTATCCAACCGATTGACCTTCGTAAGCGTAATTGGCAACCATGTGGCAGTTCCTGCACCCGCAATACCCAGTCGGACCCGTCATGTGATTGATCTTGGAACTGCCTTGCTGATCTGCAGCAGTGGCGACCAACCACGCCCTCCACACGAACCACTCCTCTCGCGCTCCATCCCAAATCCAATACCCATGTGCCGCCCGTGCAAGCTCTTGAACGACGGGCCAGAGGAACGAATCAACGTTGACGGGGTTGTTGGGTCCGGGAACGACGCAACTGACGAAGGTCTCCGGGCGCTTGAACCGCTTGGTGTGAAGTTCATTGAGCGATGAAAGCATCACGATCCATCCATTCGACTTGCGCTTGGAGACGAACTGGGCACCGTCCGTGCTGAGGACGAATGCGTCGTGCCGAGGATCATCAAACAAACCCTTCTCCCGCAGGTGCTGGTGGCACGCGCCGTCCGGCCAGTCCGCGAAGTGATGATGGTCCGTTCCCCAGGTTTGTGCCGACCACTCTGCCTGATCGTGCAGATATGTGGAACCTGATCCAGAAGCAAACTTTGCTCGCACGCGGGGTAGAATGGAAAGGGTCGTATACTTCCGCCGCGGCTTGCCCTTGCTGTCGAATCGCGCCGCCCCGCATCGTCGTCCTTGCCTGATAGAGTTGCATCGCTGTAGGTTCGCTTGCGGTCCCACAAACGCCATACACGACTCTGGACACATGTCCCAAGTGTGTTCTCGAAGACGAGTGACTCTCTTGGCGAGTGCGATGGCAGCTTTGCGTCCAAGGATGGTGATGTCGGGATTCTGGGCCTCGATGTTCTTGGCAAAGGCGCGGTACTGCTCTTGAGTGGCGTTTGTGCGGATGCAGGTTCGGATATGTCGGAGGGAAGCAATCTCGCTAGGGTTGAGACGTTGCATGATGCCAAAGGCCGCCGTTTATGGATCTGGAGGTCGCACTGGGCGGGAGGGCAGTCTGTAGCCGGAAGCAAGCTGATCGAAAAGGTCCTGTGCGTGACGACTATGAACTCTTGCATCGACAGCTGCATCGTCATCAAGCTCTTCTTCGTGATAGTATCTTCCTACTTCGGAATTGCCGTCGTTGTCGTCGTCAGAAGAGGGTACTCCTTCCTCGTCCTCACTCTCATCGGAAAAGAGATGGAGCGCATCAATGTCCTCCGAGTCCAGATCGGAGGCAGCCTCGCCGTCCTGAAGTTGCTGCTCGTATTCGGCGTACTCCTCTTCCTCGCCGAGCTGGTCTAGATCATTGACGTCGTCGAGCTGTGGGTCGTCGTGGTCGTCGAGCTGTGAAATACCGTCCTCCTGATCGACATTGAAGTCTATGTTGTCGAACTGTCAACTGAGCAGGCGAACTACCACGGGAGGAAGGCGAGACTGCTGGAAGGTTTGGGATAGATGGATGATCTTGCCCTCCCTGGGACGGCAGCGCGTCTGACTGTGAAGGGGCTGATCGGCTGCTGCTGCTGCTGCTATTGGAACCATCGCCATCCTCGCTCGACGTATCTTGCCGTACGACCGCAAGTACCGTATCGGCAGCCTGAGAGGACTCGTTCCTGTGGATGGCGAGGTCGAGGTCGTGATCTGCACCCAATCCCAAGCCCATCCTCTGTTCCCGCAGCTCCTTGTCCCGCTCGAGATGCCCATCTCTTGTTCGAATGGAGAGCTCTCTTTGGCCTGATCGACAACGGCTGAAGCACCAGCAGTTGACAGACCGCTCTCGCCAGCGCTGCTGCTCTGCGCTCATCGTAGAGTCTGCGAAGGAGGAAGAGGTGTCAGTGTCGCACACGGCACACCGCACAGATACGGAGGAGCTCGAGATTCAGTACTCACAAGAGTGGGATATGTTGCTGTGGCCTGTGTGATAGGAGGTGTAGCTGTGAGGGTGAGTGGATAGCGGTGAGCTCCTCAGCTGAGTGCTGAGTGGGCCATGGTCGAGCTCGAAATTTCGCTAAGGTTGAGAATTCTTGAAGTTTGCGGAGGGTGCTTGCTTGCAGCGTCTGAGGCGCGTCGGTACAGCGTCGACTTGTCCATCTCAAAATCTCAAAACGATCCGAGAAACAGACTCATATCGAGGCGCGTCTGTGGAGCGTCTGAAGCCGCGGTCTCTCATGCCCACAGCGTCTGAGGCGCGTCTTTGCCGCCCAAGGAGCGTCACAACCGCGTCTCTGGCGCCACTGCAGATTTCCTGAGGGCTATGTGAGATGTGAGAAATGCCGTAAATAAAAGTTGAGATGGTCCAGCGTCGTCTGTTCGGGTGGAAGTCCACTGCCTCCGCCATGATTTAGATCCAAGGACCTTCTCAGCTTCTCAGTCCTCTCCTCATTTCATCGACCGTCCCATCCGAGAGCCTGAGGGCCGAGCTCACCGCTCATCCCCTCCCCGCCGCCCGCCTCCACAGCCGTAGATCGGCCCCTGCGTGGGCATGCAGTAGGGCTGGTCTGAGGCTTTTCTGCATGTCGCGTACACTCTGCCTACATGTCGATTCTACACCGCCGGACCATCCCAAGTCTATTATAGACTTGGCCGAACTCTTGTACAAGACTCTCCTATAGAGTCTTGTCAAATTCTATCGCCAATTGGATCAAGTCTTGTACAAGAGCAGCCGCCCAATACTTGTGCAATAGCAGCTATAAGACTTGTGGGATAGTGAACTCAAGTCTTGAGCCTTTCTCACAATAGGTATCCCCACTTTCCAGGATCATCTCTCTCTGCTCGCTCAGGTCACAGCCCATATCATATGGATGCACGTAGCATTCGCAGTTCAGAACGGGAGATTGGATACAGGTCCGAGAATGATGATAACTGGAAAGGCACTGCAAAGCTACGATGTCAGATCCCAGAGGTGTCAGCGGTCAGAGCCCAAATTCCACAGGTCAACGTGCCTGGTAATGGATAGCTGTAAGGGTAAAGTGCCCAGGAAGAAGGGATGTCATGTCAGCGAAGGGGAAGGTGGAAGAGGGCGAGCGAGGAGCGGACTTACTGATTGACCGAGTGCATGTATAGTGTACACGGGTCTGAGCGGCTGCAACAAGACGTTGTCAGTGACCGGTGTGGGAAATATTGCGTGAGGGTGAGCAAACTCACAAGAAGGCGTCGGTGGTCAGTCTCAGCCCTATGAAGCGTTGCGCGGCTGTGTGGACGTACAATGATGAGAGACGCGTTGCCAAAAACCTTGACGGAGAAGAAGGGTATATCAGTGCATGGATGCGCCCCGACAGAGCAATCCAAGCGCGGAGCAGCGTCAGAGACTACTCACAAGACCAGAACGCCGCCGCAAGGTGAAGAGACCGAGCGGCGCACGTGTCATGGATGACGCAGGATCGATCTTGTGGATGTATGCTGAATATCTGCAAGGAAGAAAAAGTAAATACGCGGGTCACAACTCACAGGGCGAGAGATGAGTTCCTATCTTCGAAACGGGAGAAGGGAGGGAGGAAGAGGAGGGAGGAGAAGATGAAGAGACGAAGGAGAACCGGGAAGATCAGTGGGAGAGAGGGATGGTCGGCGGGGCATAGCACGCGGTGCGTAGGAATGGCTGCAAGACGGAAGCAAACGAGGCAGGGAAGAAGGGGTGCAGGCAAGAAACCAGGTGATCAGTTCGGTCGGAAGTTGTTGAAGGGAGAAGACTGTGCGCAAGATGCGAGGTGAGGTGGGGTCATGGGGATGCTGTATACTCTCGCTGGTGCTGCGGGCGAGAAAGAGGATCAGTGAAGGGGTCAGTGACACCGGTGTACTCACCAGCGCGCAGCCGCGCGTGCCAATGGCCTTGATAAGAGGTTGTCGACAACTCGTTTGTTGTGTTGTTGTGTCGATGTGATCGTGGTCGTGGTCGTCAGCCAGATAGATGCCTTCCCGAAATTTCGCTAAGTCTTTTTCTACACTCAGCCAGCTCGGATCTTCCCACCACGACACCGTGCACACCACACATATCCCACCGGCCTGGTTTTTGAGCCAGAGTGTTCCCCAGACTTTTTGAGGCCATGAGTTTATAAAAATTAGAACATGAACGGGAGATGAAAAGTAGCAAGAGACTGCATGCCTTGTGGACTGATGTTGCTTAATGCTTGGTCTGAATATCTTAGACTCGAATTCTCAAAAAGACGTG
Organism: Tilletia caries; assembly: GCA_032718865.1. Lineage (NCBI taxonomy): Eukaryota > Fungi > Basidiomycota > Exobasidiomycetes > Tilletiales > Tilletiaceae > Tilletia > Tilletia caries. The sequence continues at coordinate 198,175 of JALUTQ010000046.1, read as the reverse complement.
CTCAATGCTGTGACCTGTCAGATGTGGATGGCATACCCAAACAATGGTCCAGAAGCACTTGGCACAGTCAATCATCCAAATGACATAGACGCCCTACGCGCCTCGCTCTCAGGGTAGCTTCGCTACCCTTCGAGCTCTCCGCCATGATTTTCCACACAACATAGATGATGAGCAGATAGGAGATAGATCTCCCCAAAGTTGGAAAGTGACATGTCTATGTACGTACCTGAATGCCTGATAGGTGACCCACGGGCCACAGTCAATCATCCAAATGACATAGACGCCCTCCGCGCCTCGCTCTCAGGGTAGCTTCGCTACCCTTCGAGCTCTCCGCCGTGAGTTGTCACACATGACGTATATGATGAGCGGATGAGCCCATGCGCAGATAAGCTGATGAGCAGATCAGTATCTCATTCATCTGATAGAATGGCGCTCAGTGTGTGAGTGCATTCGTTCTTGCAAGAGGGTTCTGAGAAGTCAGAACATAAGCAATGCTGCCCGCGATGATGCATGCAGCATGCAGCATGAATGCATATGACAATGGGTCAATATTGTAAGGCCAAGTCCGTTAGAACGTAGGAGATTACAATAGAAGCGATGAAGCTGATCAGGACCCCGGACTACCATCTACCAGCAGCAAGAATAAAATCAGAATAAAAAAGAACGTAGGAATATCAGCACTCAGACAGTCAGACCTCAATAATCCTAGTCAGTAGTCAGTAGTCAGTAGCCAGTACCAGTAGTCAGTACTCAGTAGTCAGTAGCATTTTGATTTTTGGGGCACCATCACCATTCACCTGGTAGATGTTTGCGTGTATCTCAAGCAACTTACCACTGGCACGACTTGTAAGTTGTAGGCAGGTCAGGGTTGAAGGTTAGTGAACGCTGGAGTAAGTTGTGCAGTTGGTACTTGGTAGCTGCGTAGTGCGTAATGCGTTCGTCAAAAAGTTGAAGACCTTTCAACATTCTCGGAGGGTTTTGAGTTTTGACTACGGCTATCGAAGGCGTGGGAAAAGTGGAGGTGGAAGAGAGACAGAAACGGGCAACGAACGGCGGAAGGACGGCATGTGAACAGCAAATTGCTATCTTCATAAATAAAACTGAGAGAAATCGAGAGCGTCGATGGATGCTTAGAACACGGACACCCAGGCGAAGTTTGCGAAGATTTCAAGAAGTTTTGAAAGATTTTATTCGAGCGATGTTGCAACATTCGTCTCGGCCGTAAGATCTAAGGGGCAGATATAACCCCATACTAAAGTCTGGGGAATACATGTGTATTCACAATGAAGCCTGTTCTACGATTGGGGCCCTCACAAGGATGATGCTCCTGTAGGGCTGTAGGTGGTAGATGATTTGTATAGGAAGTTGGGAGCACTCTGCTGCTGAAGGTTGTGTGTGTGAGGGCAGCCTTGCCCAACCATTTGGCCACTTAGCCTTCCTCAACTCTTGCACGACAAGGATGGAGAAAGTCTCTTATGCTTCTAGACTTGGACAATACTTTACGGCCCAGGGTTGCACGGGTCTTCATTTCCGAGAGATTCCCAGGTCTTCTGCCAGGCTGTCACAACCCTAGAAGCGCACAACTCTAGGACAAGGGTAGGGGTTAGCCGGCGGTGTAGAACTTCAACCGCCGTCACCTCCCTGCGCAGCCTATGCGTAAACATACAGCCTATGCGTAAACATACAGCCCCCGGGACGTCCCTGCCTCGCCAAATCTCTGCGAAGCCAGCTCCATGTAGCTTCCGGGCCCGCAGATCGCAAACCTGCGTGGTTCGTGCGTTGCTGAGTGCTGATATTGCCTCGCCATGGTTCGCAACCGCCTTGCCTTCGGTCCGCTCTAAGTTGTCGATGAGCATTTCGGATGATGTTATATACCGACAAGGTCGAGCACGGGCTCATCGTTTATCGCATCAAAGGAGATTGAGACACTCCAGTCATCAGGCGATGCATCAGGTGGTCGGTGGATCCCTTCCCGGTCCGAATTCTGATCTACATACGTGCGACGGCTGTGGAAGCTAAGGCCAAGGATAGTAATAATGAGAAATGTGAGTCAAAACCAATCCCCGTCTGCATGTCTGCACAGACTTGTCGATCATCGTAACATAAGTTCTGTTGGGGGATAGGCTGAAGGCCATTGGCGCCGGACTTCAATTTGTATGACCTTCGTTCGACGCGCGACACGGGCCTGTTTGCGGGGCGCCAAGCGCAGCGACCGCGGAGGTCAATCCATCATTTGACATTCATTTCCGCTCTTTTTTGGCAAGGTCTCGCACAATCATGATCGAATGTCGCTGCCTGATCTCGGTCACGGTGTGGCGCGTTCGAGGTCAAAGCAGAAATGAGAGGGTCAAAGTCCATTGCTTGGTGATTGTGTGGTATGATTGATGATTGAAGACACCACGTGAGAAGTAGATGGAAGCTGAAAGGGAATGTGTATGTGCTCGACTTGAGGCTTGAAGAAGTGACAGGCCCGTGGCGATGCAGGGAGAGAATTCGAAGGTGATATTGAGATGGAGCGGGAGACGAGCGAGTACCCGTGTATGGGTGACCTTTCCTCCTGGGGGTCCTCCGGATGTAGTGGTGCTTTAGGTCTCCGGATATGTCCGTGATCCTGCATAAAGATCGGAATGGGTCCAAGACACGCCTACATAATGCCGAACCAGGCGGCTGCCATGGCTGCTGACGCCATCGAGAGGGCGAGGGGTAGCAACTGAGCAGGACTGCCGACCATGGCCTTGCTCCCAGAAGGGCTCGTGCCCGTGGGAGAGGTCGGGTGGGGCGATGTAGTGATGTTGCTGGTGCCAGCTCCAGAGACGGCGGTAGTCTTCGTAGTGGAAGTCGAAGCCGAAACCGAAGTCGAAGAATTATTACCATCCGCCGAAGGTTTAGAGGCCGACGTTGAGGTTGCCGTCGACGGGGAAGGGTACCCTGTTCCCGAAGGCGTGAACATCTCTCCGTCTGCTCCCTTGATCGGCAAGAGCTCGAACTTGACATCACCCTTCGCCTTCTTAACGAGAATCACGTCCGTGTACGTGTCCTGGTATGGGGCAGGTGGGAGGGAGGTGATTCGGAAGGAGTAATTGCCGGTTTCGACGTAGGAAGGCATATTGAACTCCACGCGGCCGCAAGTACGGCCGCTGACAAGGACGCCGAGGCCGCTGTCGGAGTCGCAAAAGTTGGTGGGAAGGGTGGGGGGAGCTGTGGTGATGTTGTAGGCCACCTTCTCGTTATTTCCGGTCACTGAGAGCGATACAGATCTGGATCAGCGAGAGCGAAGGAGAGCAACGGACAGGGAAGAGCTTCGGAAAAGGTGCGACTTACTCAGCGCGACTTGGACATCACCGTTCTCTGGTGCGTTCAGCCAGTTGACAGTGACCAGGTCTCCAGTAGAATATTTCACACTGCACTGGTAATAATCTGTGGATAGGTATGCAGCAAAGGCACATAAATTAGGGCGTGGAATGGAAATGGTAGGCTGGAACATGAGGACTCACCACACGCCTGTAACATGACCCAGACGCAGCCAGACGACAACAGCAAGGTGTGAGCAGCGTCCACAAACGTTAGCCCGGAAAGCTTAAGAGCCAATCCACACTACCCACCGGAGCATTGATGTAGAGGGTGTCGCCCGGTGTAGGCTCCTGACGCTTGGAGCTGAGTGGGCCATGTCTGACACCGAGAGGACGGAGCCCGTGAGCGTGTGCGAGAGAGGAGAGTCCGAGGACGACGGCCAAGCTGGAGACTCGCATATCTGAAAGTGTGGGAGAAGAAGAGGTTTAGAGGAGTGATAGAGAGGAGGGAGAACGCTGTGTGGTGGTAATGGTGATGGAGGAGACAGGAGGTCAGGCAAGTATACATATGTATGTGCAGGGAAGGGTCTGTGACAAAGGGGTCCAAATGAGATATGTGTCAGGAAGGAAGAAATCAATCACCGCAAGTCCGAGATGAGCGATCTGTGCGGGACAGCAAGCATGTATCCTCTGTTTACAGCTGATGTCTAGTCCCCAGCGAGAGCGAGGGACAATCGGCCACGTGAGGTAGGAGAGACGCGACGTGTCCGTAAACATGACCTTTCTCTTCCTTCATCTTCTGACTTCTCTTCCAGCTCCCGTTCCGAATTCTCATCTCGCAGGGCAGACGTGGCAGCGAAGATGCGTTCCTTTTCCTTCTCCTCTCTTCAATCATAACCTCCTTCGTTCGCTACAGCATCCCTCTGCAGCGGTATCGCTCTCTCAGTCGGCTCACGTTAACTTCTAAGTTTTCCCACCCACCTCCCCGTGCGTTCTTCCTCCCCAAGTGCTGCTTCCCCGGTTCGCACGCGCGACCGGACAGCGTTCGAGCTCGCTAGGCTTGCTCATCCCACACGAGGCAGTCGGGCTGCCACCTGTTTTCCTTGCTCCTTCCCTTGCAATTCCATTACTCATTACTCTCGCCTACTCTCCCTTACAGAGACCGGCCACGCACACGACGACGTCCAGCGCAGAGAGTGGCCGCGCTGACGGCTCAAGGAAGGTAACACACATACACAAGTCAGTAAAGAAAGTCAGGGAGGAAGGATGAGGAAGTTGCGTTCGATCGATGTTGAAACCCGTTGCAACGCCCCTGGCTGCCGTTCCCAACTGGATCTGTGGACGCCACTGGAACGGGTCTCGAACGGGTCGTATTTAATGATGAACGCGAAGGAGGGCTACTCGGGGCCTTTTGTTGCACTCACTCCCGAATCTTCTGGACATGCTTCCTATGCCCGCTTCTATGCTTCCACCCCGAACTCTTTCCTAAGGCAACTTCGAAGGATACGACCAAAGAAAAGCTTAGAGAGAATGGCACCGACTGCTTCTCCAGCCACGCCCGCAGGCGGCGCGGCTTTGCAGGGCGCGTCAGCTCTGCCAGAAGAACGTCTGAAGATCGAAATGCTCGGAGCAGGACAAGAGGTCGGACGAAGTTGCTGCGTGATTTCATACAAGGGTATGCATAGGCCCCATCCTGTCATCAGTCCTTTCTCTCGTCAGCTGACTGTCGTGTCTCTCTTGCTCTGTTTTGCGCGTGGGTCTGCGTTGGCTGCCGGTGAGCAGGCAAGGTTGTCGTTTGTGATGCTGGTGGTGAGTAATGCCTCGTCTCCCTTGATTCACCATCCGTATGCGCTGACCCGACGTGTGTATATCACCAGTGCATCCGGCTTTCACCGGTCTTGCTGCGCTTCCCTTCATCGACCAGGTAAGGCGCAAAGGTCGAGAAACTGTATGGGTTCTTTGGGCTGACGGACCTTTCTCTCCTCTGACCGTAGCTGGACTGGAGCACCGTAGATGCCCTCCTGGTCACACAGTGAGTTCCATTGTGTGCGCCTGATTCGATGGATTCGCAGGTCCTGACATCTTCTGCACATTTGACCGGTCTCCTTCAGCTTTCACCTCGATCATGCGGCAGCCTTGACATATATCATGGAGAAGACCAACTTCCGGGATGGGCATGGAAAGGTGTACATGACGCATCCCACCAAGGTGCGTACGCATGAATGCGCCCTTTGAATTCTCGATCGCTGATCTGTTACCTCTTTTGTTCCCCTTCAGGCCGTATATCGCTTTCTCATGTCCGACTTCGTTCGCGTGTCGTGAGTCATCCAGCATCACAGATTTCGCTGAGCTTCGCTAATTGCCTATTCTATCACTCATCTGAACATACAGGAGCGCAGGGTCTGATGACAAGCTTTTCGACGAGGCAGAAATGCTGTCCAGTTGGCAGCAGATTGAGGCTATCGACTATCATCAAGACGTCGCAGTGTCCGGAGGCTTGCGCTTTACTCCGTATCATGCAGGTCACGTCCTCGGCGCATGCATGTTTCTTATAGAAATCGCCGGTCTGCGCGTGCTATACACGGGCGACTACAGCCGAGAAGAGGACAGACATCTTGTGCAGGCGGAGGTGCCCCCCATCAAACCAGACGTGCTCATCTGCGAGAGCACGTACGGCGTGCATAGTTTGGAACCAAGGCTGGACAAGGAGGCCCGATTTACTTGTGAGTTCAGAAGGATCGATACAAGCTCAGTTTCTGCACTACATTTACGGAGAAATTTCTTGCGCTCGCAGCGTTGGTGCACAGCATCATCAGAAGAGGTGGGCGCGTGCTTTTGCCCGTCTTCGTCCTTGGTCGCGCGCAAGAATTGCTACTCTTACTCGACGAGTATTGGGCCACACATCCGGAGCTCCACAACGTTCCTGTGTACTACGCCTCCTCCCTCGCCCGACGCTGCATCCAGGTCTACCAGACCTACATCCACACTATGAACGAGAACATCCGGGGCCGCTTCAATCGACGCGATAATCCTTTCGTCTTCAAACATATCAGCAACTTAAGTAGCTTGCACAAGTTCGAAGATAAGGGACCTTGTGTCATGCTCGCAAGTCCTGGCTTCATGCAGAGCGGAGTCAGCAGAGAGCTGCTCGAGCGATGGGCACCCGACAAGCGCAATGGGCTGATCATCAGCGGTTATTCGGTGGAGGGAACCATGGCTAGGGTACGCATACCATCACTCCCTCCTCGAAGCAGAGAAGCTCTTTGACACTCACATTCAATCATCCTTGCACACCAACAGAATATCATGAATGATCCAGAGGAGATCCTCGGCATGAATGGACAAACCATTCCACGACGGCTCAGCGTCGATTACATCTCCTTTTCGGCACATGTGGATTACGCTCAGAACTCCAAATTCATCGAAGAAGTTAAGGCACAACACGTTGTGAGTTCTCTACTTTGTACATTGCGATTCTGGCCCGACTCGCTAAGCATTCCGTTTTGCCCCTGTCAGGTCCTGGTCCATGGCGAAGCAAACACCATGAACAAGTTGAGACTAGCTCTGCAGAGTAAGTTTGCAGAAAGGAAAGAGGACATCAAGATCCACACACCGAAGAATTGTCAAGTACTCGAGCTCAAGTTTCGCGCGGAGCGGACTGCAAAGGTAAGCTACACACTTGCCACAGTGAGCTGAGTCACCGTCGATCGCTGACCTGTGGTTGTCGATCCATACAGGTCATTGGCACCATTGCTGTGAATCCACCAAAAGAGAATGCTGTTATCTCCGGTCTGCTAGTCTCGAAGGATTTCGCGTACACGATTCTCGACTCCAAGGACTTGATGGAGTTCACTGGTCTCAGCACCTCGACAATTTTGCAACGACAACACATCGGAATCGGCGTCAGCTGGGAACTCGTCAGGTGGCATTTAGAGGGCATGTATGGCTCCATCGTCGAAGGCGTGGATGTTGAAGGTCGGCGGACGATGCGGGTGATGGATGTCGTGGACATCAAGCAGTCCGGCAAACACAAGTTGACCCTCGAGTGGGCCGCGAGCACGCCGAATGACATGGTCGCCGATTCCGCAGTGGCACTTCTGCTCGGAGTTGACAGCTCGCCAGCATCGGTCAAGCTGACCACACATCCGCATTCACATTCGCATGGAGGACATGACCACGGGGCAGAGGGCAAGAAAATGGAAGAAGAGGGCATGAACGATGTGAAAGACTCAATCAGCGCGGCTGAAGAACTCTCAAGAAGACATCCCTTCGCCTCGGACGTGACCACACAGCCACTTCAACATACCCAAGCGGCTTTGGGTCTGGGATCAAACACTCAGCCTCCAGAATCGCACGAGGTTCATGCCTTGCTCGATGATCCCATCCTGCTCGCCAGAAGTGAGCATGTCTTTGCTTTCCTCGAGGCTCACTTCGGGAATGTACACGAAGTCGTCATCGGTGGACACGGTTCGACCTCTTCAGACGAGACTTCGGCCAAGATGGAGGAGGAACGACAAGATGCTACTGCCGACGGCGATGGGCAGCAATCCGACGGCGATGGAGACGCGGACATGGACGACGCTGCGCCGGCAAAGGCAGACCAACCGACGGAAATTGTGCCCGCGGGTTCATCCACAGCTCAGGCACAAGCTCAAGCTCAGGCTGCTCAACCAGACGGACAACGGCCGACAGAGGCTGATGCACTTCGTCAGATGGAGACGCAAGCGGTGGCGAAACCTGCTATCAGCATTCGAGTTGACGAGGAGCATGCCCTTGTCGAGCTCGACACATTGGTGAGACTTTTATCCCATTTAGTGTGGAAGATACTGAGATGCCAGATTCAAAACGCTAACCGAGCGAGCCACTTCGATTTGCTTTCCTCAACAGGCCGTCGCCGCGAACAGTGCACCCTTGCGAAGACGAATCGAGCGTCTCATTGGGGTAGCACTGCAGTCATTCATACCACTGGCAGAAACATTCGTCTTCGCTAAGCCACTGAATACGCAACTTTTCGCTGGCGGCCACTCACAACCGCTCGAGCCTGACGAACAAGGCGACGGCGATGATGACGGTCAATGAAGAGGGCCCTATGTAACGGCCACGCGGATGCATCTGTATTACAGAGCGCGCACGTCTCCTCTTTCTCTTTCCTTGCGCATTGCGATCGATCTGCTGTATCAACAATTGAAACACCTGATTTGTGCATACTTGAGTCTTGATCGACGACGTGCCGGCACGCTTTCCTGCGTCTCTAACTCGAGCTCGGATTGCAAAGTCGAAAGTTGTGTCTAAGTTTGTAGCAAGGGCGCTCCAAGACCGTCGCCTTGTAATCGGTCCTCCTCCTCCCAGGGCTGTCCGCTGTCTTCATGAAGAGATTCTCCTGTGCCGACTTCCCCTGTGCTTTGCGAAGCATTTGACTCTCCCTTTGACGCCGCCGACCAGAATGCTTCACCGATGATGTCCACGTGCAGCGTTCTCAACACCTTCCTTGGCTTCACCGTCGCCGTTGTCGAAGCCGGAGTCGCAGCCTTGTCCTTGCGATCCGGAGCGCTTGCTCCTTCCGCCATGCTCAAAGGTAGGGAGACTTGCCAGACCAGGGTAGTCCCCTTGCGAAACATCTGCGGCAGACGGTCGTAGTTGATCTCGAATCGCTTATACAGGATCTCGTGCTTTTGAGCACTGATAGTACGCTGTTGGTCGAAGGGACCGAGTCGCGGAGCGATGTGTCAAACTGAGCTCTGTGGGGATTTACGTCCAAAAACTGAAGTACTCACCGACAGCTCTTCGTTGGCTTGACGCTCAGTCATACCGCCTTGTTGGACCAAGGCCCAGAATGCGGTGTTGTACAAGTTGTTGATATGGGCTAGTTTCCGATAAGGCACCCGTGGAGGATGAGTGATACCACTGTGAGAGGGCAGGGAGCTTGCAAATGTCAGGAATGACTCACTATCGACTTGTCGCCAGGAGAAGTAATCCCGGACTTCCTTGCTGCTCGGATACATGACGAGGCGCCCATCAAAGGACGGCGGTCGCTGCAATGGGGTGTTCGGCATATAGCGTGACCAGTGGAAGATGTAGGCTCCAGTGAAAAGAGAGACCACATGCGTGACGATCTTGCTGCGAGCGAGTTAAGGAATGGTGTCTTCAGCCATGTCCAGCTGAGACCAGGGGTCGGACATTGACGGAAACTCACCTTTCTCTTCGGTTGTACAGCGTACAAGATTTGGAGAAGAGGAAGCTTCGCATAAGGACGAAAAGAAGAGGGGGAAAGGGAAACATTCAGCAAGCTCTTGGAACTCGACCTTCAGATCTTCGGAATGAGAAGGCCTCACCTGTACTCGTCGCTTTCACCGAAGGCCAAGAGGACCTGCCCCTTCAGCTCTTGCATCACATGCCGTGCGGCTTCGTTCATGAGCTCAAGCGCGGGTGCATCGTTCGGTTTGGCAAAATGGTGCTGCGCTGAGAATCTGGAAGGCGTAATCAAGTTATCAGCTGTCCGTCTAGAGCTGAGGCGCTGAGGAAGGGTAACTTCCAACGCACTCATGGAACCCTTTCCCGTCGATGCGGACTACCATGTACGTATTCGGCAGGACGGGGTCAGGAAGCTCAAAGCTCCGAACGTAGGCATACTTGCTGTTGGCCATCGTTCCTCACGCTTTCAGAAAGAGAGTCTGGAACGAAAATGAGGGAAAGAAGATGGTGGTACAGTACACATCCCAAAGCGGAATAAAAAAAGCGTGTGCAACAGGATCCAAGCAAGCGGAATTTATGGCCGGGTTAAAATAAAATAAAAAATAAAAAAAAATAAAAAAATAAAATAAAAACCAAAAAAAAAGGAAAGCGCGCTGCAGGATTCGAACCTACGACCTCTTGAATCGAAGTCAAGTCGTCTACCACTGACATAAGCGCGCTTAGTTTGTTGGATGAAGACCATTCTCAGGTTTAGTATATAAACCAAATAATACTCATTTATCAAGTGCCCTTCTCAGTCTTTCTGCTCCTCCCTCCCTCCTCTTGTGAATGCCTGTTTGAGAATCGAGATCTTCACCCGTCGCGCTCTCAGCTCACGCCCGCCTCGCCCATCTCCTATGTTCAAGTGATCACAGTAAGAATGTGTGCATTGTGGAGAGCAGCAAACACGAGAGTTCGGGTTCTTGTACTCGTACATACGTCCAAGTGGTGTCGCGTTCGCCTGCTGTTCCGGCGATAATGGCGGTGGCGGCGAAGATGTGAAGGAAGAAGGCGCAGTGGCGAGTTGAGACAGATCAATGTCACGCTTTTGGTTATATAGTCTCCCTCCCATTGATGCGGGTTCTCGGCGTTGCAACTCGGTCAATGCTTTTAAAAGGGAGGAAAAGGTGATTGGGATTTCGAAAACGGTAAGGTCTCTTTTGAGCGGAGCTCATCGTAAGGGAGGAAGGTATCAATCGCGAACCCTGTCACAGCCCCAGATCCTAGCTGATGCGATGTTCAAGCCTCTTCGCGCTTGGTGCGAAGGATATCCTCGTACTCGTTCCCACCGATTGATCGAGCGTTGTGAGAGCGGCGGAGGAAGAGACCCAAAGGGCCGGCACCTGACACAGTGAGGGCCTTCGGGATCCAGTCCACCCCCGGGATGGAGGAGGCCCCTGGGATCCAATGAATCAAGTCATGAGCCGTTTCTTCAGCGGGTGTGGCCGGCTCTTCGATTGAGAAGACAAAGTAATCATCAGTACAGCTCTCTGCTGAACGATATCAGTCGGCAGGACAAGGTTGACACTCACGGTTGGATATCGCCAGAGGCGCAGCCTGGGCCACAAAAGCCATCGCAGCGATCGTGAGCAGGGGGGTGGCTGGTTTCATTCTCGAGGCTTGAGGCTTGAGCGTTTAGCTGGAGTGGCAAGGAAGGAGGAGAAAAGGGATATGAAGATGATGTGCTACAGCCAGCTGCACCTGAGAGGAGGAGAAGAAGAAGAAGAATAAGGGTGTGGTGATGGGGGCTACTCTGATGTCAAGTCCGGCGGATTCTTCCTCCCTTTATAGTTTTCATGTGGCAGGGCTGATCAAGTCGGTTGCTCGAGATGAATAAAAGCGGTTGATGAGATCAATGACAGCGTGACCTACAGCCGCGTTCCTGACGCTCATTTTCGTTGCAGCTGTCGCCTCCTGCGGCGCAAAACGTTCATTCAGCCTCTGATGCTCATCGCTCATCGCTTGTTACGGGGCGGTACGGGCTGCGCCAGAATGAGTCGTCCGTAAGCCCCTTTGGATTATTATGTGAACGGTGCTGTCCGAAGTGAGTTGGAGAACGATTTTGCTGGCATCCGCTGGCATCGCTCCAGGCATTGATCGTCCAACCCGCACGTCCCTGAGATCCGCATCCGTCTCAAACACTGTTGCGCCGCGCCGCGATTCCCGCCTTGCGTCGACGTCGCCATCCTTTACTTCCTCCTGAAGTTCCTCCTCCGCCGCCTCGACCGCCGTACCATCCAGCACCTCCAAAGCCACCAGCACCGTTCAAGCCTGACTCATCATCATCTTCATCGTCGAGTCCAGTGGGCAGTCGCACGCCTTGCTCCACCCACTCGTCCAGCATTCGGTTGGCCGCATCATACCCCAGCTGAGCGATTTCAGCAAACTGTGTTGCCAGATGATCAAATCAGTAAACGGGCCTCGTGAAGCATGGTGACTGAAAGAGAGAGGCTTACCTTGCCAAACTCAAGTGTACCATAGGCCTCGACTGGCATTCGCATGTAGAGCTGCAAAGGGTTATCTCATACAGTCAGTGTCGGGTAATGACCGTTCCGTAGCAATACTGGCCACTCTTCCTTCCTACTCACGCATCCTGGCGTCACCTTGGCTTCCTCCAGCGTCTTGACCGAAGACACGCTATTACATAGAACCGACGACATTGTCAGCACTTCACAAACAAAAGGGTCCTACTATCGTGGAATGCAACTCACTATGTCAAACGCCCTTGAATATCGGGAATGCTCGGGATCATCCTGGCATCGCTCCAGGGGTTCATCCGGTTTAGCAGAACCCACCAGCCGGACAAAGTGTCACCGTAGCTCCTTGGCGACGTATCGTCCTGAACAGACCAACATCACTTTCAGTTTCCTCCTTTCATATATGCACACGACCCGCCACCGAGAACGGCACTCACAATGCTTCCCACGTCGACGGCAAACACGTCCCGAGCGCCCATCGCGAACATGACGCTGACCGGTAAGTTGTCCACATAACCGCCGTCGACCAGCATGTTGCCCTCGTCGACCAAGGGAGGGAGCAAACCGGCCAGAGTCATACTTGCACGGACGTAACGCCACGCATAGCCGGTTGTGTGCACCTCCATCCTCGACCAGGTGATGTTCGTGCTGTTGGTGAAGTACGGGATCCAGAAGTCCTCGATGTGCGATGCACCCAAGGCCTGTCGATTTTGCCCATAGAGTTAGTCACCTGCTGCATGCCCGAGGCTGAATGGGTAAGGGGGTTAAGAGTTTCTTCTCTCACCTTGAAGATACCCCGATTGAACTCGTGTCCGGTCGTGTAAGAGACGACGGGGTAGGTCAAGTCGCTGGCAAAGCGCCACAGACTGGCCATACGACCAGCAAAGCGCTTCACCAAGACAAATGTCGATACCACCTCGCCTTCCTTGGCATACAAGCCACCAACCAAGCTTTTGAAGCAACCGTAATGAAGATCCAGAAGTGTCAGCTGCCAGGAACGAATTTTGCCACATATGCACTAAACCAGGACGCACCTTCCAATGCTCGTACCTCCAACCATGTCAACAGGAATGCCCCTCTCCTCCAGCGCCCTCAGTACACCAACGTGAGAACACCCCCGGGCTCCTCCTCCACCAAGGACCAATCCAACACTCCGACCCCTCAGCCGTCTCGCCAGTCGCGCAAAGTCCGAAAACGCATGCGACCGACCCGGCATCTCCTCAACAACCCCACCAGGCCCTGTCCCACCATTCCGACGAATAATGACCCGACCAGCAAACGTGCGCCGATACCGGTCCAGTCGGGTCTCCAGCTTCTCCTTGAACTGCTTGAACGCCTGCAGGGCCTTAGGGTCAGCAGGTGAGCTATTCGCAAAGGAGGACGTGAAGGAGCGCGCCATGCCGGGCATTTCCACGTGATGATGCGATTGCACCCACGGCCGCGTTTTGAGCCACTCTCGCGTCGAGCCGGGAAACACACTCCGGTCCGGGTGCAGCAGGACGAGCTCCTTCCTCGCCGTCGTCTTGATGGACAACAGCAGACGCTCGTACTCCCCCATGGTAGGGTCATCGCCGAAGCCGACGACAAGAATGCAGTCGGCCTGTCGGATACTTGTCTGGGCCCAGGGCGAGCTCACCGCTGTGTCGACAACATAGAGCACCAGCCGGTACTGTTGTTCCTGCTCAGCCAGCCAGCCAGCTAGTTTCAGCTTGCCAAAGCGACTGAACGCATGCTTACCCAGAACACTCATGACGCTACTCTGGTTCAGGAACGCCGTAGGACCTCCGATGGCGTCCTCGAACGCACGCTGCAGACGGTTCGCAAAGTCCACGATGGGAACCTCACGCGTGACAGGTAAGATCGTGACCGTCTTGAGGTTCTGATTATTGCGGCCGAGATCAGGCAGACCGGGAACCGGCGCACGTAGGCGGGGACCGGAATTCTTGCTCCGCGAGTGCATCTCTGCCCGAACGCGACGGGCGATGATCCGTGAAATTTGGATCGTGATCTGCGGGTGCCGCATCGAAATTGCGTTGAAAAGAGTCATCGGCATCTTGGCCAACTCGGAGTCTCGAATGGCATGTAGGGTGTTCCGCCTTGGTAGTGCGGTGATCACATCCAGTTCACCCACGCTCTCGCCTTGAGAGAACTCTTGTATAATCTCAACACCAGAACCTCCGTCGGTCTTTTCCGAGATGGCTCGCAATCGACCATTGATGACGATGTAGAAGCTATCTGATGGATCGCCTTCTCGATAGATGATTTGACCTCCGTTCACTTGCTGCCAGTCAAGAGCCGAGTCGATATGAAGGACTGTGAAATGAGATCAAGATTATGGTCAGCTACTTCTCTTCGGGTGAATTTAATAGAACCTTTTGACATGTACTGTACTGACTCAATGGGGAAAGCAAGCTCAACAGCCGCTTGCAAAGCGTCAACAGCACCACGGGCTTACGCTCCATCAATCTTGTCAACGCCACCGCCGGCAAGTAGCCCACATAGGTATCCGTCTTCGCCCGTACATCGACATAGCTCGCCTGATTCAGCAGACTGGACAGGTAGCCAGCGACACCTCCCCGTCGGACGGTGTACAACACTTTGGGGCTGTTCCTGTGCATCCCACTGGCTCCATTGGGTGGTGGCCGCTTCCGAGAGTTCGCAGAGCCAGTTTCTATGTGATCTGGACGCGGACGTTTGCGCTCCTGTTCTTCGCCCGATGCCTTTGCAGCGCCACTGGCGCTGAACGAACCGCTCGAGCGCTTTGATCTGGCCGTCGGAGGAACATCTTGTTGGCCTGCTCCATTTCGCCGATCAGCCTCCGGACCTCTTGAACGCGAGCCATCGGCGGGTTTTCCCTGTTGTCGAAATTCGCTTTCGAGAGCTTGTTCCTGCTCGCTGGCAACAGGTGGCAGGATGACGTCCAGGAACCCATCAATGACATAGAAGAGTCCCGCCCCCTTCTCGCCTGCATGAACGACCGTACTCCCTGCTGGGAAGAATCGAATCTCAACCTCGTTCTCAAGCTCCAAATGATGAAGACCGTTTATACTGCTCGGAGCTGCCACACTCGACTCGTCATCGTGTAGGTTCGTCGAGGCGGCATCGAGCATGCTCAAGCTGCTGAACGCAGAATTGAAAATGCTCCGATGGACGTTCGCATCGGATGCCGGTATGAACGGACTGGCGTGCATGCTTGGAGCCGGGCTGGGAGGGGCAATCGTCAGACCGATGCTGCGGCTCAGGCAGCTGAAAATTTCATCCTTCAGGTCAAACTCCGCTGGGCCGAAGTCAGCCCACGTGCGTTGATCCTCCAGGTTGATGTCGGGTATGGGGGCAGCGCCAAAAACATCGGAGCTAGTCTTGCCGGTGGTACGACCTTCAAAGACTGTATTGAGCGGAGCTATGCCGTGACCTGAGGAAGACCGGCCAGACTTCCGCCTTTCGTTCCTCGGCGTCGGCATACCGAAAGACATCGTAGGCCCATTGTCCTCGTTCATCGCCGTCATGCTGAAGAGATCACCGGGTCCCACTTTGCTCCGCGCCAGAGGAGTATTGACAGGCAGATCTGGGTGACCCCAGGGAGTGCGAGGAGGTTGGCCAGTCTTGCTTTGAACAGGCGTCTTTGCCCCACTCGAGCCCTTGCGGTCCCTTCCGCCAGTGTGCGATCCGCCCTGGTGATCAAAGTAGTCGACCGGCGATCCTTCCTTCTCCTTGACGGCCTGTGGCAGGAAGCGCTGACGAAGCCGTTCCATGCCTCCTTTCTCATAGAACTCCGCCGGCAGACCAAAGCTGGCAACAGAGTTGAGAGATCGCTCTGTACGCATCATCTCTTGGGTCAGACCCAAGAACTGATGGGCAGTATGGAACGTGACTCGAGAGAACCGAGTCAGGATGACTTGAACAATGTGCGCTGCGGCGTTGGGAAACTTATTTGTTAGTCGCTTGAAGGCCTCAGCAGGAATGACGGCTAAGGTTGTGTCCACAGTAGCTCGCGCGACGTGCCCTGTCGTGTGCTGATGACGGGCATGTGGTCCCGCCAAATGGACGCTGGGCCGTGGTGCCGTGCTGAATCCGCTGAGAATCGAGCCAGGCGTATGAGGACGCATGTCAGGCATCGCCTTTTCTCTGACGGGAGGGGTTCCGATCTGACTGACAGACCCTCCTACTGAGCCAGGGGTGCCGATAAAGGACCCTCCTGAGGCTGCCATGGGAAAGTTGGGAAAGGCAGTGTTTCCATGCGGAGGAGACATGCCCAATTCTGCCGGCTGAAATAAGGGAGTGTCATCTCCATGCAACTGGGCGGCGCAGCCAGCACGACTGGCCGATTCAGCGTCCGTTTCCAGCGCCGATTCTTCACCGAAGTCGACCTCGCGGACAATAGTGGAAGCGTCACCGCCTCGAATTGTGTCGGCTGCAGACGGCTGCCTCCGCTGTGCCGAATAAGGCGCCGCGGGACGGAAATTTTCTTGAGCAGTGCCATTTGCGTATTGGGAGGTTTGAAAGTTCAAGGCGTTCCTACCCTCTCCCTCTGCACCGGAAGTGGGATGCGCACGCCGTTGAGCGATGCCTGCACCTTGTGGAGGTGTCTCCCTGTGTTTTGGACCAGCGCTGCTTTGCGCCGCTTCGTCTTCTCCCATCCCAAGCTTGACATCCTCGGTGAAGAGGCTAAGTATGTTGAACAGACTGCTGAGAGTTCCGCCTGTGGAAACTTCATTGAGAAGCTGAAAACCATTCAACTCTTCCTCCTCCTCGTCGGCAGAGGAGTTATCCGGGTTCGGAGCAAAGACTTGTACGTGACCGTCTATGACGATGTAGAATGAGAAGTCGGAGTCGAGAGCAAGGCTGTCTCCTGCGACCAAGCGGCGCGTCTGTAGATGTCGCGCAAGCTCGTGAAAAACCTGTTCAGAGCCAGTCCCAATTTTCCCAGTCAGTGGACATACATGTATGCTACGACAACTTCTTGGAGGTGACTTACCGGCTTCTCGAGAAATCCAAATATCCTAATCGCCTGTAGGAACTCATCCAGGTAGGACTGAAATCCAGTGCCGCGGTCTTCACCTGATCCCGCGGTAGCCAGATCAGGGTGGAGATTGAAGCCCTCGTCCTTGGCTAGTGGCTCCTCCCGCAAGCGCTCGTACCGATTGAAGTATTGGTACCTCAGCCAGACGGAAGCGGCGACGAGACTGGCGACGAAGAGGAAGGCGAGTATAGGGAAATTGAGCTGGAGTGTGAGGGAGTAGTGCAAGATGCGGTAGACCAGCGACGGGATGGTGAGGGTGCTGAAGCTGATGAAGGCTGTGAGCAGGTGGAAGGAGGCGACGACCAGACTGAACGAGGCCGAGAACACGGCTGCAATGGGATTCGAGCTCGTGCGGCCCGTCGTGGCAGCGATCACCGGCGGAGTCGTTGCCACGGCCGCGCTGAGCTGCGAAGCTGCCGCCGAGGTCGCCGCCGAGCTCATGGTTGCCACTGCTGCTGCTGCTGCTGCTGCTGCTGACCCGGCCGTGTCTTGTGCGGCATCACCGCTGGAGGCCATGCTGCAAACGACTGGGGAGAGCAGGGCGGGAGCGTCCGGATCGCTGATATGTTGCGGCGCCTGCTGTCTTGCCGCGGTCGCCTGGTTCTGCTGTATGTACGCGCTGTCGAGTGGGAATCACTGCAATCGAATGCCTCCCGTCGTTGTGACAAGGTGGCCGGTGGGTCGTGCTCATCTGCACCATTGCGCACGGCGATCAGGGCGAGCCACAACCGGCTCCACTCTCTTCCCTTTGTCCTCCCTACAGTCAAACAGGAAATGGTTGACCGTGGTTGACCATCGAAATTTCCAACAGCACCCTCCGATTTATTTCGCGAAGGCCAAATCCAATTTTGCGGTGACTCCCGTGTAGTCACCAGACCAACCACATTTGCGACAGACGCTGTGTTTGCCCTCACTTGCGCGTGACACGATTCTTTTTCTCAACGACCGCACCACCGCTAGTTACCCAGCGTACCCAGTGAGGACGAGAGAGCACCTGATTCGATGGAGAGAGTATGGGAATCATACAGGAAAAAGAGAGCTGAGTTGAGCGTTGAGCGAGTGGCAAAGGCAGAGAGAGGGAAAGGGAAATGGGACAAAATGGAAGTGAAACGGTGACAGGACAGACAGAGAACGGTAAGAGGAAAAAGAAAAGACAGAAGCAATTGCACCACAACTGTAGCACACAGCGCCATCAAACACCCGACAGACCTTAGGGAAATACTCAGCAATGAGCATCATCAGCTACCATGCTGCTACTACCAGGTTGAATCGCACAAAATGGTGAAGAACTCGTTGAGTTTTGTTGCTGTTGGTGGTATGCAGCAACGGTTACGTAAGGGAGTTTCCTCCTCTTTCCATCGCACAGCTTGAGCGCAAACACCTCACACCATCACAACTGCTTCAAACACCTAGAAACTCGGCAGAGATGGTATCCTGGACATTCGCTAGCATTCCGTAAAATCTTGTGCGATGTCTATCATTCGGAAATTCAAGCATGATGATACAGTCTGTTGATGTCAGGGCCAATTAATGGAGGGTCTCATCAATTGATCATGGTCTCTGTAGCAAAATCGGAAGGTCTGCCTCATTTTCATTGCGTCGCGTTTTCGAAAAGAAACTTTGAAGCTTCAAATCTCTTTTTGGGTCTACGGTCAACCATTTCCTGTTTGACTGTATGTGTAACTTCCTGCAGCCTGCCCTAGCTTTATACTTTTCCCACGCCTCGCCCATCGCCCATCAAGCAGAAAGCACATCATACACTCAGCATTTGAGGCGATGGGCGTGCGAACTTCGGGTTGGACGAGCTTGCCGCTCTATAAAGGGACCAAGGACCATGCTGGCCCCAAACTCCCATCCACTGGCTGCCCCTCCCGCTCGACTCGACGCACTTCTACTTCGTCTTGACCATACATGATCGACCACGGTACCAGTTACACACTGTACTCCTGGCCGGAGTCCGGGAACTCTTACAAGGTCCGATTGTTGGCCTCGCTGTTGGGTATCGACCTCAACGTCCACGATCTCGACTTCCTGAAGCAAGAACAGAAGGAGGCTTGGTTCCTCAAGGTGAGCAGATTGGCAGCATGATTCACGTCCGCGTCACTTAAGTCTTCGACATTTTGTAGATCAACCCGAAAGGCGAAGTCCCCACCCTTGTGTTCCCGAATGGCAAGCGCTTGACCGACTCCGCTGCCATTCTGACCTATCTCGCGGGCAAAGAAAAACCTCAGGCCGGCTACTGGAGTGCGGATGTCGAGGAACAGTCAGACATTATTCAATGGCTTGCTTTCGCCGCCAGCTGGGTCCAGTTCGGCGTCTTCACCGCTCGTGCCATTCTTTCGTACGGAGGCGCGTGAGTAGTAGTATATCGAGCGTTCAATTTCGAAAGCCAGGAGGTTGATAGGTACTGACATCTAATCAACAGGTATAATGGTCTAGGTACCGCCTCAGACGCACACTTGCTCGAGGAGGCCAAGGTCCGCGGTCACAAGTCTCTTCATATCCTAGACGAAGAGCTGTCCCAGCGAGACTGGCTCTCTCTCGGCCGGCCAACCATTGCGGATATTTCGGTATTTGTCTACGTCGCGCTCGCGCCGATGGGCGATATCTCCCTGGACGAGTACAAGAATGTCCTCGCATGGATCAACCGCATCAAGGCGCTCCCTGGGTTCATCACCATCCCCGGCCTGGAGGACCCTCTGATCCGACGTCGGGGCCAGTAAAATGCTTCCCACCAATGTGTCGAGAAGGGCCCTCGGCGACGTGCCTCAATCCGACTCCTTTGTATGATCTTTATCGAACTGGCTGGCAGATCTCTGCATCTTCTTCCTGGCTGCGTGATAGCACTTGATTGCCACACTTGTGCAGGCTTGGAAAGAGCGAAGGGGGACGCGCGAGTGGGCTTGAAACTGACGTTCGCGCAGCAAGTCATTGCTGCCACGGCAAAGGTGGAAAGCAAACGAATCCCCTGCCAGACGCAAGCCTTTCAACCAGCTCGCTCTATTCTTCCAGCCTCGCCGCAAACTCTGCTGACCCGCGATCGATGGAAGGATGATCGATGATCCTGGCTGTCTTCCAAGTCATATGTGCCATATAGTTTGCGCGGGAACTACGCATGTACATGGAAGTAGGCGATGCGACAACAGAGATGAGGAGGGGCGGGGCCAAAGGAGGTCGGAGAAAGCGAACAAGGAGGTGTAAGCGGGGGTAATCAAAGCTAAGTACTGGATGAAGTTAGAGGGGGGTAACAGTTGTCAGAGCTGAAGGGAAGATATAAGGAATTATAAAGCATGCTGGACTGAAAGCGCGGGAAGTAGAATTGGGGAAATGCGAGAAAGATAAAAAGAGAATTAGATAAGAGCTGACTTCGCTCTGGTTTGCGACCACCGGACGCCCGAAAATCATCCTCCCGCTGACCGCCTCCGCAAGGTTGTGACGAGGACGAGGATTATTGGCAGGAGAAGCCGAAGGCGACGGAGGGGCAGCCCCTTCCGCGAGGTGCTCGGGCGGTGGGTGCTGCGAAAAGAAGTCGAAGTAATAAGGTCGATTGTGCTTGAGTTGCGTGAGACGTGACGAAGCTGGCGAGTGTATGTAGACTTGAGGAGCCGAGATGGACGCGAAAATGTTCAGTTTTGAGATTTGAGGTTAGAGGTGGCCAAAGTGGGGAGGAAAGAAAACAGACTCGAAGGCCAAATTGGGAGGTCCGCGGGTCCGTGGTAACATGCGGGGAGGGAACCGGAAGTGACCTGTGCTTTTTGAAGACCAGGCGAACGAAAGAATAAGGTAGGTAGATGAAGGATCGAATCCGTTGCCCGTCGAATAGGTGTAGAATAGTAATTGTGGTGCGCCTTTAAGGTCAGGCGCCTGGATGCTTCCTAGCTGCGGAGACGGTGGATTGAGAGGACGTCTCTCAACGACCTGCCAGAGGCTGGTTGAGGATAAGATCAGGGTCAAGCGGAACCTGCCGCTTGCCGATCTCGCTCGCCGACTCCGGGAGGAGGTCAGCCCAGTAGAGCACATCACCTCGCTTGATCACTCGAGCGGTGGACTCGGCGGGCCCCGAGGCGGCCTTGGTACCGATAGAATGTGCAGAGGCCATGTTTGCGTTGCTGCTGCGATTGGCCCCGTTGCCGTTGACTCGGAGGGTTGGAGCCATAGGCTCGCGGTGCAGGTGCGCATCGACAGTCTTGTCGACCTCGCCATTGCCACTCGCCATCGAGACCTGGGGCTCGTTCACGGCGCTGCCGTTCGATGCGTGGGAGCTGACCGGGGGTGGGCTGGTCCATGCAGCTACCGAGGCAGATCGGAGCGTTCGAGACCCTGTGCGGACTGACGACGAAGCCGAGTTGATGGCAAAGGTCGGCATCATGGTATTCATCGGTGGCGAGGGTGCGCTCGGTGTCATGTCGACACCAGCTACTCCCATAGGAATAGGTGTGGTGGAACCGCTGTGCAGGCTCTTCGTCGAAGAGGGCAAGTACGGTGCCGCCAACACCCCCGGTTCACCAGGCACATAGCGTCGCTCACGGATGCTGATCTCCGACCGATGAAGGACGGTCCGATGTCCGTTTGAACTGCGATGGTTGGCCACACTCGATGTGCACCGGCTACAAGGCGCAACGATGTGGTAGCCTACCTGGGCACCACAACCGTAGCAGCCCAGAGAGTGGGTGATGCAGTCACAAGTTCGCTCCACCGGAGGTGGAAGGTAGAGAGGTCCGCAGTTGAAGGGAATCGAGTCGGTGCTATAGAGGGTGATGTGAGGCTCGAGAAGAAGTACAGCCTACGAACGAAAAAAGCGGATAACAGGACGTAAATCAGTATCACGACCGGCGTGAAAACATTCCAAGGGCTGCGTTAGAAAGCTTGACAGTGACTCACCTTCTGGCCCCGATTGCTGAGGAAGGTCTTGCAGTACTTGCAGTTGAGCAGGAATACTCGATGTTTCGGCTCCGTCTTGGGTGCAGGGGCTGGTTGCTCTTGCTGTTGTTGCTGGATCTGTTGCTGCTGCTGTTGATGGGCTTGTTGAGCAATGTGCTCCGCGGCCTCTCGTTGGACTTGTTGCTGAGCCTGTTGGCGGGCCTGTTGCTGACCCTGTTGCTGATGATGGAACAATTGTTGCATGACGTATGACTGCTCCGTGGCGAGCGATGCCGTCCGTTGAAAGTCAGCATGTTCTCGCTCCCGTGCTGCGGCGGCCTCTCGCATCTCCAGGAACTGTGCACGGCGAGTGAGTTGATGAGCCATTTGGCGGGCAATGTGCGAGGTAGTTTCCCTGGCACCACCAGCTTCGGCATCGGCGTCCAACACTCGCTCCATATCGATGTCTTGAATCTGTACGGGGGCTGATTCTGCAGTCCAGAGGGGTGCTGGTTGGCTCCAGTCTTCGGATGGTCCTGCAGTTGCTCTGTTGGAGTTGATGAATTGATTCGCCTGTATTCTAAAATTGGCTTCCGAGAGTGAGTGCTGTACTTGGTGCCCGTGATTGTGGCCGTGATGCTGAGGATGATGGATAGGAGCGTTTTGCAAGGCTTGGTCACTGAGAGTCAAGGTCCTTGGCGAATCGTTCGAAGATGTTCGTGGAGGGGTACTGATGTTATTCGGTCGGCGAGCTCGATTATTCGAAGCCGGCGTGCGCCAGTTTGATGGCGATGCAAGTAGAGGAACGTCGACGCGGGTGAGAGGAGCCCCTTGAGAGCTGTTGCTCCGACCGCCGTATCCAGAGTTAGAGGAGGTGTGACGGTGGGGATCAGCGGGAGCGGGTCGTTGTTGGAAGTCTGCTGAAGCCCTTGAGGGGCGAGGACCCAATTGAGACGAGTGCATGTTACCGCGAGCACTACCTTTAGTCAAGGGATGAGATGAGTCGGCTTGTGGGGAGGGCTACAAGCGATTGGGGCGTCGTCGCAGATTGCGCCTCCAGAAATGAGGTCGATCAGCGAATCGCAGGGGATTTCCGAAATGAAGCAAGTTCCCTGTAGCGTTGCCGTGTAGGGGGAGATCTTCGCCCAAACCCAGCTCGCTCCGTCAGATGCGATTGGCGAGTTATAGACCGTACGTGCGGGTAGACCTGTCGCTCAAGGTTCGAACTGTCTGCTGAAGAGAGACGGAGAGGTCGCGAGGAGATGAGCGAGCGCAGGAATCGGGGCTGGGAAGGGAAGTGGCCGGAAGGGGGGGAAATGGTGAAGGGGAGATGCAGACCGTGCAAGGTGAGTACTTTAAGTGCGGGTGCTGGTCGGCATTCACAATCTGCCTCTCATAAGTCCTACGAGTCGGAGCCCTGTCAATACTGTGGTAGAAAAAGGTCAGAAGAGATGTCTTTCTCTTCGAAGCTGAAACCATTCCATGGTCTCAGAAGGACAAAGTGTAGTACATAGGCCAGCTCGGAAATTCGCCCCTCTCCACGCTCCACACCGGCGGGACGAAACGATGGAGCGCCAAGCTTGGGCACAATATGGTCCCAGAATGAGAGCGGGCAGTAGCGCGCAGGAGCACCAGCCGCAGGCCGCGGTGGAACAGGGTAAATATTATTGAAACCATGCATCGTGTCAACTCTATCTAAGTCATCAGTCATGCTGGAAACCAAGACTGCAACAGCGTTTCGCCCTGAGCTGACGAGCGATGAGCCGATGAGCGCCGACTCCCACCAGTCACCAACTGGACAACCCAGTACCCACTGCGGACCACCGTCCACTATCGTGATCCTTGTGCAACGCCAGTCGCCAACAAAAGATCCGAACTGAAGACAGCAGCAAGAGGAAAACAGTGTAGACTGTAGACTATAGAGTCAATAGCCCGTAGGCACTGGAAACTGGAGTGGGTGGAGTTTGGAGCCCTAGACTCAACCAGACGATGCTGCATGATGTGTACGTGCATGCATGTTCGCATCTTCGTCAGCCTTAACGCTTAACACTTAACACTTAACACTTAACACTTAACAAATAACGCCCAAGGTACGGCGAATTCTTTGAGCAAGGCATGTTATTGTTCGGCGAGCGGTTCGTCCTCTCGGTAGTGAGCGGTAGGTGAGCAGATTCATGTTATGTCGTGAGCGGTGAGCGCGTGAGCTAGCTAGGCCCAGTATCTAGCGGCGAGCTGGAGCCTGGAACGTCTGCTGGCCAGCTCCGCTCCAGGGCCAGGCGGACGGCGGGGGTACATACAAGGTAGGTTAAGGTCTTGCCGGAGAGCTGGAGGCGAGCGCGAACTTGCCTTCAGGCTTCAGATTGGCAACGCTCCACCCGACTTCTTCCTTGAAGGGGGTCGGAGCGGTCGGAAACCACTCGTTCAACAGCGATTCATCGGGACCACAATCCACATACGAGCAAAAAGAGCTGCTGCCTGTTCTTTGGCCCCTCCCCCGTCCATCGCACCATCTGAAGGCGTCAAGGTTTGTGTTTGGTCCTCACCTGAAGCGGAACGCATCTTGAGAGCTTCTGGCCAGCGTGTACGAGAATGTGGCAATAGGAAGCGTCTTTATTTACCAGCCTCACTAATCCTTTACGAGTCTGATCAATCCCTTTCGAAGGCCCGCCCGGTTCGGGATCCTCCAGAGCCATACAGATGAACCATCACGGCTCTGGTTGACTAGTAAGGAGAGAGAGAAACGTATATGGTACAGGTCTCAGGGAGCAGCCAATGGGTTTAACGACAACCGATGGCCGAGCATAGACGAGAAACAATCTCTTTGCGAGGGACACATCAGGTATATAAGACGAGTCGGAGCGTCCGAAAGGGAACAAAGGGCAGGTGCACGGGTCGCACGTCTCCGCCTCGACCTACACCGCCAAACGAGTGAACTGGCCCATGGGTGATTTGGAGGTGTAGGCAGTCTGAGGATGGTTTGGCCGGAGCGTCTGGGGATGAGTCTGAGAATTGAGTCACAACAATGTATTTTGAACGTTTTCTGCCGATCATCCTTGGACCGTTGTGGAGGCAAATCATCCTGGGAGCATCCTCATGGTCCCTGGATGGCCCAGCATACAAAGCCTTCCCAGCAGCATCGGTGAGTCGACTGTCCCCGGAGCAAATCAGCATGACAACCACCCTGGGACTTACTGCCTCGTCTCGCATCGCCAGCGCACAGCAGCAGCAGCACTGTGCCTGGCCTTCTCCTCTCCATCGGCCGTCCTCACACGATCTTCCTCGTCCACCGCATCCGGCATCCTGCACCAGCATGGCCCAAGCTCCGCCAGTTCGGCGCTTCCGATGCGCTCGAGCCCCCTCATTAATTCTTCATTCGCACTGACCTCTCTGCCTCGCCCCTTTCCCCCTCTGAACCGACGTCTCCTTCTTCTCCACCACCACATCCTCACACACGCCACTTCCGCACAACAGCAGCATCAGCACAACAGCAGCAAGGTCACAGTGAGTGCTTCTTCATCCCCTCTTCTGCATTCTTTCGCGCTTGTCATCGACATCATCATCCCCACAGCAGCAGAGCAGCAACTATACTACCAGATGCATGGTATGTCTTTGCTTCTTGATCTTCTCCCATTCTTGCCCTGGTCTGACTTCTTGTTCATCCTCTTCACTCACTCACTGTCTCACAGCTTCCGAACCTCATTCGCGGCAGATATCAGACGCTAATCGTGAGCATACAGGCCGCTGTCTCTATCTTCCGCTCGCACCGCTGACCAACATATTCCCCATCCTCTCCTATAGGCCCTATTCTTCCTCTCGTGTCAATCCCCTCTCTGATCTCCCTCTGCAGCTCAACATCGCCCTTTTATCAGTCCGCGTTGGTTCGTTCTTGCCTCTGCTTCGTGTTCCTCTCTAGCATCTGCTCCAGTCTGACTTCTTTGTCCCTTTCCTCCTTCCCTCCTTGGCAGCCCCTACATTGGAGTGGGCGATGCGCGCCGGTTGCGAGGATAGTGTGAGTAGCTTGTCTTCGTCGGACGTCGACATCTGACGAGCGCATGCACACTGACTACTTTGCGCTTCTCGCCTTTCTAGCATACTACCTGTTCGAAGGTGAGTATGACTTACCTCTTCAGAGTCGGATTGCGGTTTCTTCAATCATCAAGCCCCAGTCAGTGAGTTTTTCCCTCCCAAAGTCCCAAGTGCCAACTTTCGCTTCTTGCTGATACTTTCAATCCTCCTTTTTCAGAAGCGCGACGGTCTACGGTGGGCGGTTCAAGACACGGGGGCTGGGAGGGTTTTTTTACTTGAGGGCGGAGGCGTCTCGGTCGACTGACCTCTCTTTTCCCTGCCTAGTGCCTGTATGCTATGGCTCACTATCGCAATCCAATTTCGCTTTCTATTCATATTTGTTACTGGTGTCAGTGGCCTGTGGGATGCTCCTGAGATCATATAAGTGAGAGATCGTTCACGAATAGTATTGACAGGATGGCCCCCAGAGTGTTGGCGCCGGGATGCTCCTGGGACGTTTTGGGCGAAGAGGGTCCTGGGAGCATTTGCCCAGACCCTTTAAAAATGGAGCGCAGATACGCCTTGGAGGAGCATTTTTGGAGAGACCACCCCCGGACGTCTTACCGGACCCTCCTAGGGTAGTTTCACTCGCGCGGCGGTGTAACGTTGTGATCCGCGTCCCGTTTCTGAGTGGTGCAACAGCAGTTTCACGGGCCTAACATCCATCTCGTATTCATATCTCGAGCAGCAGGTCGGCAACTTCAGCGTTCAGCGACCTCTTACCTTGTCTTACTGACGCTGATAGCTCATTGAAGACCAATTGGCTCAGTGCAGAACCTGCTCGTCGCACACTACTGAGTACATACATGATTATACGCCGAGTGAATTAGATAAACGCGACGTCGTTTGAATGGAGTTTCCTCCACTCCGCGGCATCATCCGGAGCGCAGGCTGCCCAAGCAAAGGGACGCAAGTCGCAGGCGGGCCGTAGGGAGGCGCATCTGAGCCATGGCTCGCCCAAAGTGGGCTTTGATAAACGACCAACGCATCCTGAAGCCTGAAGCCTGAAGCAGCATGGATGGCGAGCTGACCCGTGCCGAGGTCATCATTATCGATTGAACGAACTATCCCTGTCAACCCGTTGTCTGAGAGCAAGCCTAGGACATTATTGATGACCCATAACTGGCCGCTCTTCCGTTATTGAGGAGGCCCCTGGCGCACTCCGTTCCCTGCATCTCGTGCGAAGGACGACGATGGAGCATGCTGTGAGTTGTGACAGCCAATAAATGGGAATACTGGCTCGAAATCGCTGTCAGATGTCAGATCTATCCAGCACCCCAGCACCGGCACGGTAAGTCGGTAAGCAAGGGCGTGGGGCGCTGCCTACTCCAGGCACTACATAACTGACTTTGTGACACAAATTGATATGTGGCTCAATCCGCCAGCTGTGCTCTCCCAGTTAGCATGTGAGAAAATGTGAGTTCAGGATGTAAGCACGCGGATGAAGGACAGTTAGGCGGTGATCAGTTGCGGGCGCGCTCACCTTGAAAAATGAGCGCGCGCTCTGTTTTTTTTTTGGGCCGACATGAAAGCGCACGCATGTTCAGTTCCGCGTTTTCAGAGCCGGGGGCCCAAAAATTTCAGAGCGCCCTCACTCAGTTCTGAGCGCGGCGCTGGGCCGACCACCCCAGGCTTCCCAGTTTTGCCTCACTAGGCTCCATTGAATGGCTCTTATGGCTCCATTGAATGGCACTCATAAGAGCCTAACAGGGCAAAACACCGCCTTTCCTTGGTTATACATATGATGAGAAAATGAAAAGGCCTTTCTCCGCGTGGCCAACATCCCTCCTCGCAACCATGCCTTTCCGTGCTCTTACCTGGATGCCATCCTAGTCTGGTCACACCAGACCGTCGCGCGCACGTGATGACCAAGGACTGATCCCGTGGAGACGGTCTGGACGCACTCGACCCGTTTTACTTAGTAACTGCCCCCATACAGACGACCAACTTGTCGCAAACCGCTCACACACCGCTCACACACAGACACCAGCAGAGCACAGCTCCGTCCATGTACCCTCCGTTGAGAGACAGATCGGCAGGAAGCATCCCTGACGCGACAAGTCTTGCGTGGAGGCTGCAGTCGAGGGATAGACGTGGTACCACGTGGCAAACACGTGGGAGCGGCTCAGAGTGTGCGTCTACTGTGTTGGATCGGGAACGATCGGGCAGACTCATTCTTTTCTCGATTTCTGCCCTTGACACAACTCACCATCAGACGCTTAGGGCCTGTACAGCTGCACCGTCCTATGACGCTGAAAGATATCACAAAACACAAAAATAGGAATCATATGACATATGACGCAAAAGGAGGTGGAGTTAACAGATCCCGTACAGCAAGCCCGTCAAAGAGTGTTGTTCGAGCTCAATTTTCGACGGTGCGTCAAATCACGGTGCGTCCAGCTAAAAGCTGGACGCTAGTTTTGACTATGAAAAAGTTATCATGACGCAAAGTTTTGCGTCACAGAAGGTCTGCTGTACAGGTCATGACGCTACCGTGACAACTTCATCACATGACGCAAAATCAATTAGTAGCGTCACGCGTGACGCTGCAGCTGTACAGGCCCTTACTGCCTTATTGAACTATCTGCAAACGCCCAGAGAAGGTTCCTTATGGATATCTGCTACTTCAGTGCAACTTTGAAGGGATCTGGTTGTGTTGTTGACTCGCTGTGGATGCGCGAAGGTGAGCTTCCAACAGTGCTGACGGAGCTTTGGTGGGGCAGTTACTAAGTAAAACGAGTCGAGCGCGTCCAGACTGCGTACGCGGTATAGTGCTTCAGCTCATTTAGAGTTACAAGGTCTGGCGTGGCCAGACTAGATGCCATCCACATCCACACATAGTCACACAAGGTAAAGCAAGGCCTTAGTCGTTGAGGCTCAGTGGAAAACGAAATGGACGATATATGGATGGAAAATGGATAAAAAGGTGGAAATGGTCCGAAAATGGGCCGGAAATGAATATGGCCAGTTTCAATCCCGGAGCTTTGACGCCAACCTTATTTCCAAATTAAGGTTTTGGTTCATTTCGTCCCGATCCACTGTTTCCCATGTGGCAATTTCAACTGAGCGGCAATCGGCATCGCGTCATTGGATTTGTAGGGACGGCCTTGTTTCCCCGAAGCGACAAGGCGGCGACAAGCCGCCCCGAACCGGAGGTTCGGCGATTCAGCGCGATCGGGGCGCGCTCGGGCGCGATTTGACTACTATCTTTAGCACGCTCACGTTCGACGTGTTCATATATTGCAATAAATTGAGACCGACATCAACTTTCCCTCATAGTTCATCGGTTAGTGATGCAGCTTGCTTTTGTACAAGTCTGTGGTTAGATTCCCGTTTCGATCATTCTTTTTTCCCTTTTTTCCTCTTTTTTCGACTTGGTCGCTAAGTTAGGATAACAGTCACCATGTTTTTTTGCGGGTTAGAGTTAGCGCGTAGCGGGCAGGATTAGACATGATTGCAATGGAGACGGACAAGACTGTCCTTTTGGTTGGGGGGGTTCCGGGGGGGCAAAACCCCCCCGCCGAGCTGGAAGTGGGGTCACGTGTACCAGGGATTGGCACTGTTAATCGCCGAATCACCGCTCAGGATTCGGGGAAACAAGGCCGTGCGATTTGTAGTCATTAGCCGGGCTTACAAAGTTCCCGATCCCAATACAACACAGCGAAGCTCAAGACAGTGAAAATTTTCTTCTCTTCCACCACACGTACCACACGTCCGCACCACAGACGCACTCGGTCTCGACGACGAGGCCGACTTCGACACCAACCTGGACGACCCTTCCGCCACTTACTTCCAGCCTCGGTCTGCCGCTCCCCTCTGCGCCCTCCTTCTGATGCTAACCCTCCCTCTGCTGCCCCCCCTCCCCCGTCTGCTGCCCTCACTCCGTCTGATGTCAACCCCCCCCCCCCCCCCGGTCTCTCTCTCTCACTAACCCCTAACCCCCCCTTTGATGCCCTCTCTCCCTCTACTTCCCCCCGTCTGCTTCCCCCTCCCTCCTTCTGCTGCCCCACGTCTGCTGCCCTCCCAGTTTTCCAGCCTCCCCGTCTGCCACCCTCCCCGTCTGCTGCCTCCCCTTTTCTGCTTCTCCCGTCTGCTGCCCTCCCCTTTGGCCTTTCCTGCTTTCCTCCTTTCTGCTTTCCCCTTTTTTGCTTCTCCCCTCCGTCGTATGCTTTCCTTCCCCGTCTGCTTCTCTTCTCCGTCTGCTGCCTTGCCCGTCTGCCTCTCTTCTGCTCCCCTCCCTGTCTGCGATTCGGTTCCCTCACAGCAGTCTCACAGGACACATTACGCGGCAACAGGTCGACGTGCCGACAGGCGACGTCGCGACGACATTCCATCAATTACCTCCCCCTCTCGTTGGTCTGTTATATGTTATGTTAGACACTGGAATCGATATGTATGGTCTTTTGCTCTCTTACTTTTCTCGGCCGGTAGCTCCCAGCCTGATCCTACCCTGGTTTCAAGCTCGATTTCGAAAGCTGGGAAATGGAGAATAAATTGCCAAAACTGCGCACACATTCATTTCTGAGCTTTACATCCATTTTTCGTCCATTTCGTTTTCCACTGAGGTTGAGGTAGCGATGAAGTCGTTTTGGGTGCCGTTTGCGCGCGACTGGTGCTGATTCTGACCGCTAGTTGCCTTTCAAAGATAACTGACTCTCCCTATTTCTCAACTCTGCTACGACTCTGACCCTTCCATACCTTCTCCTGTGCACTTTTCCAATGCTAACTGTCTCCTATATATAGCAGGGATACTTTATCAGTAACTGGGCTGATTTTGAAGTCCTTTGGACCACATCTTGCCTCTCTGTGCACTGGCGACTATTGAATGTCAAGATTATGCTCACATTTTCCATCCCATCCATCTCGATTGCTCACCCTCTCTTCTTTCTGATCATCCCTTACTCCTCCTATTTGTCTTTATAGTATAGAACTTTGAATTGGAGCTCTTTCCTCTCTCATCCTGATTTTATAGACCCCTCTGCTGCCCTCTGAGCTCTGACAGCCCGACTCGGGTCTCGATACCTATCTACTTTCCGGGCCGCATATCGAGGAAAAGGTACGTACAGCTCCCAAACTTCTGTCAAAGTATCTACGTATACTGATGCACCGATTCCTGGATTTTGGTTTTCTTTCAGATACTGCCTGAGTGGTTATGAAGGTAGATGTCCTCCGATTCTCGACTTTTCAGCAAGCACACACTTTCTCTCATAGTCATGGTATCTGACCTCAAAACACTTTTCTAGAGGTATTTCCTGACTCTACAGCCCTACACGATCCTTTCAAGGTCTTGACCGAGCTGCTGGGACCATTTTTCGCGTTTCGACATATGCCATTTCTGTTTGTACCTTACGATAGTCAATACATGTCATTTTTTCACTACCAACCCTCATAGACTGATCCGAATTTCTATCCGAAAGGCTCTACGAGCTCTCCTTGACTGTAACTTTCGAATGAACCTATCATTGTTTTGGAGATTTGGATGTTGAAAACTGAGGTGCACTTTGTACACCAAGAAGTGTCTAGGCATGCACGTCGTGTCATTGTCTGGAAATTGTGAACTTCCACACACGACCATACTACCACTCAGGATTTAACATATAACAAAAATGGTACCTGTTTGCTTGAATGATCTCAGAGACCTTGCCTGCCAAGTTTGAGCCTGTTCTGAGCAGTACTGACCCCACAGGGTAAGGAAAACAGGTCAGAAATTGAGCTGGAATCGAGTTGGAATCGATTTCTCACGCGTTGACGGTCACTCCTCCGCCAATACTGCTCTGAACAGGTTCAAAGTCGGCAGGCGAGGCCTCTAAGATAGAATGAGTAGGTAGGTACCATTTCTATGTTGTGTTAAAACCAGAATAGTTGGATGGTCGAGTGTTCTTTTCCCGGATTTCCCTGTAGTTCATTGCTGCACACATTCATTGGTGGATACGAAGTACACCTGGATGTTTAATCCCCTAGAACATAACAGAAATCTGGATGCAGACGATAGCTATGTTCATTGCGAGCTCATAGAGCCTTCCAGACTGAGAATCAAATCAGGAAAAGGAGTGTGGCGGGAAAAATAATAGCGAAGAAAGAGCGGAATGACCCCAAACAGAAATGGCATATGCTGAGATCCACACGAAGGTCACAGAGACACGAGACAAGATTCATAGGAGCCGGTATAGAAACACAAGCCAGGAAATATCTGTTTGAGAGTGTGTTGTATTGCTGTCAGTGGAAAGGAAGCGGAAAAAAGGAGCCAGGCGAGATGCTCACCTGAAGCCGACAGTCCGGGCCATAAAGGGTCCTGGGAACGCAACCAGGCTGCACAGGCAAGCAAAAATGAGCGGGAATGATGCGGCAGTGTCCAACGCTACTCTGTGAGGAGTTTGAGGGTTGTACGTACCGTTATAGTGAAATAGCAGACCAAAAGGCAGATAGGGGCCATTGAGGAAAGAGTGCTGAGGGCAACTTACAATGCGAGAAGAACGTCCAGGTCACAATCCACTGTGGTTAAAATGAGGTTCATATTGAAGGTATAGACTGTAGCTACATGTGGGAAGAAGAAGGGGGCCAGCAGAGAAAAAGGGAAGGTGAGCTGGAAGCTGGAAGCTGAAAGGAAAGGATAGTGTGAGCCATCGTCCAAGTCAGCGATCTTTGCCGGCGCACGGGGAGGCACTTTGAAGGGCTGAATATGGCGCCAGCTGATCCTTCAGCACAATCTCTTTCATCACAGCTCTTTCTCTTCCAAAGCGATCTGATGTTTGATCTAGCCGCAAGCATTCTGGCGGAGGGCGAGGAGCTGGATATGGCGATTTCAGCTGGCTGGGAGTTGAGTGAAGCCACGTGGTGTCGCGGCAGCGCGGTGGCTTCTGAAATCTCGCGACACGGTGTGGCTTGCAGTGTTTGCCTTGTTAGGCTCTTCCTGGTGTCATTCAATGGAGCCTAGTGGGGCAAAACTCAGACGCCATAGGACGGGCCGACCTATTTCGATCGGAGTAGCGCCTGACGGCGTTTGTTCCCCGAATCAAACTCGCTCGAAAATTTCGAGCAGACATCAGGCATCAGGTTCGAGAACATTCTAGGCGGATTACCAGTATACATACATAGTAAAACAAGCGGTGGGGATTTAGCGTTCAGCGTTCAGGCTTCAGGGTCCAAAACCCAGGTGAGCATGAGGGAAGCAGAGGGAGCAAGCAAGCATGAAGCCGTCCGACAGGGATCAGCGAAGCAATGCAAGCAAGCAATCTCGCGTTGGGAGCTCTGTGTTGCCACAGCTTGTTGAAAAAGGTATATAAAGTCCCGGCGGGGGCCAGATCTCAGATTCTTCCTCTTTCCTCTCAAGGTGTCTCTGTCTGTGCGCGAATTAGGCCAATGCGGCGCCTTGACAGGTAAGTTTGTTCCGGAGCTCGGGTTAATCATCTCTACCCTCCCCGAGGTACGGCCGTACATAGCCATTGCTCAGGTGACGGCTTCGGGACGCAGGGGGTAGTTTGAATTCTGCTGGCAACCGGGCGCTTTCTGTAGCGCCAAACCCCTATCTGGTCGTGTCGGGGTTTCTGCAGTGGTGTCGAGATAACAAAGCGGTCTTTCTGACTCGCAGCCACTCGCACCTAAGCCCTAGTACCCAGTGGAACCCAGAGCGACGATGGAACAAACTGACCTGTGCAGACCTACACGGAGACACCTTCAACCCCAACCAGGTGAGTCTAATCTACTAACCAGCTACCTAGTTACTATGCGAGCAAGGTGTCGAAGACTAACGCAAAGAGGGAGTGGTCCGTGCGCGATATGACCTATGAGGGAAGATTGGTGCTTGGAGGGTTTATGCGGTCTGTATAAACTGGATGGTTCTGATGTCTGATGTGTGATTATTAATGCTTAGTAACGGCCATGTGGGCTGCCATTATAAACCATAGGACATGGACGATAGTCGATAGATGCATAAGTAAACATGTTCTTAAACGTAAATTGGCAGACGATGACCGCTACACAGTCTGACAGTCCATAGTTCTCGAATGAACATTGAAAATGCGGGAAAGGAAAGAACAAGAGGGACAACACTTGGTATTGAATCAGTTGCAGGAAATGAACATTAGAGAATAGAGATTGGGAAAGGAATTCAGAATTTGGCGTATATAAGCATGTCCGCCGCACGCAAGTCTGGTATCTCATCGGTGACAAGGCTGGTCAACCCAGAATTGTTCAGGGAGTCGTAATGATGAGTCGTGCCGTCTGGGTGATGTAGCATGCACGTGAAGTGGTCGTTGACCAAAAAGGTGGCGCCGACCAAAGCATATTGCGCGTCTGATTCAGAGACGTGGTCCCATATTTTCATGGTCGGAGTTGCAATCGTGTTCCATGCTGCTGCGGACGTTCTAGCGATGTTCAAAATCAGAAGAGCAGTGGGTTGCGTGGTAGCTCAGTAGCTGAGCAATAGCCACTCGGCAGGATGCGGTGCGAGGGGCAATGCCGATCCTCATGGTGTGCCTCGTATTGGCCATCAGCCGCGACTGTGAGAGACGTTCGAAGTCGTTGTGAAGTGGTGGTCGGGACGGAAGGAAGGTCGAGCAGGTCGTGTGCTATGGGGAAGCAGAATGTTGGCGGTGTTGGAACGCTTTTGCATCCGCACGGATAAGAGGTAGCAAGAGTGAGGGCAACCGTGGTGATGCAGTTCTGCACGATTTCCATAGTGCTGGTAAAGGACGAAGCAGTAAACTGATGCGGGTTCAATCGCACTACTTCAGTGCGGAAGTCCGTTCTCAGTTTGTTTACTGTGCTGCGATCGAGTCCCGACATCGCGGCGACCAGGTTTGAGGTGTCCAGCAAATTGACGTTAGGATCTGTGATGAACGTCGCCCAGCCGAAAATCATGACAACGCAGTCCCAAGCACACGAATTTGAGGACCATGTTGGCCCTTGCAAGGAACGCTGATGCAGAGAAAGCTGTGTTTCATCCGGATCGTGTGTGGTCGTGGATGTTGAGAGTCGTTGCCATGTTTCCTGCTGGGAAGCATTTCCTGTCTGCTGCGGTGTAGAAGCGGCAAACGAGCCCACCAGAGAAGAAGAGAAGGGACGATTGCTGCCGTACGACTGCGGTTGCTGCCGAATATGTTCTTCTGGGTCTGTTTCCTGCGGTGGAAGTCGGGATCTTGATTGATATGAGGGGCGGTGTGAACTCTATATTACAGGGAAAAATGCTACTCAGAATCTTTGAAAAATCCAAGTATCCACTCGCTGCTTGCTGCAGCGGATAGCTGGTCCGTTAGGCACGGCTCACCTGCTGCTCGCTCCAATTCAGCATTTGAACGCGATGTCGAGTGCTTGTATCGATGGAGGAAAGTCGGATCATCTCGGTGCTGAGATCCGGTGGAATCCCAAGGCCATTGATTTGTTCGAGCGTTACGGGAGCAATCAGGAAGAGACGGTCCAACGCGGTTGTTCTGGAGATCGCGACGTAGGTCAAGAAACCTCCGTGAGAAGCATCGCAGATCACGCCGTCGGGCATCGTTGTTCCCTGTGCGGTATGCACCGTTTGAACGGATGCCGGTTGGAGTTTCAACTGTTTTCGCCTTACAGTGACGGGTGCCGTTGTTCCTTTTTCGTCTGTGTACTTCATTTTGAATGAGCACGTATCTGGGACGAACGGAAACCAGTTCGGAGGAAGGTCATGAAGCTGAAAGGATGGTCCGTCGATCTGAACAAAGACCGCGGTAGGGCAGACGTGGTTCAGGTCGTCGGAATACGTTGAAAGGTGTCGAACCGTCCCCGTTGCGCCGTTGGTGATCCCGTGCTCCACAGAACGATTTTTGCCTCGATATACGACACGCATACCTTCGTGCAGCAGTATGCAACCAGGAATCCAAGAGGAAGGCGGTTGTCTTGGATGGAATTCAATTGCTGCAGAACGCAAATGAGCTGTGGTTGGTACGTCGAATGAGTCGATTGCGTCACATGAAACGATGGGAGCCTGTGGCGTTGCTGAACCTTGCGTTTTGATGTCTCCCAGTGTTCGACGGAGGTTGTTGGTTCTGACAAGAACAGTTGCGTTAGCGAGTTTCGAATCATTCAGATGATGCGCCAACACACGGCTGTTTAATTTGTCTACGTCGTTCTGCGTCGCAGTTCGCGTTCGAATACGGTTGTACAAAGCGCTCGTTTCCGGTTCCGACACGCGGTGCTGCTCTGTGAAGATAATGACAGAGTCAAAGCTCTTAAAGGCAGCTCGACCAGCAGTTCTCGCGTTGTCCTCGCTGCTCCTGTGCAACAAAGGGGTCTGATACAACGACGAGCCGGTAACTGGAGGTAGTTGGAAAAGGTCTCCTGCGATAATTGCGTTCATTCCGCCGAACCATTCGTGCTTGTGCTCATCTTCTCGCGCGGTACGACAGGATGTGTCAATGGCGTGTAGTTGCTGCAGGCTTGTCATGCTCGCTTCATCACAGAAAAGAAATCGACGTGTTTTGTATGTCGACCGCAGCGTGTTCAACCGAGCGGCTGAGTTCATGAACGCGCTGGCCTTTTCTTTGGCCTTTGCTGACCCGTAAACTGGAAGTTGGAACGCTTTGTGTTGCGTAGTTCCTCCAACAAGACTGGCGGCTTTTCCAGTTGGTGCAGTGACTTGCATCGCGTCTGCTTCGCCAAGCATATCCAGCAGTTGTTGTAGCAGCGTGATTATTTTCGTTTTTCCCGTGCCAGCTTCTCCCAGAAGAAGAAGGCGCAGGGGCTGGTCAGACACTGTAAAGGAAGTTAGGAAGGGGTAGTGTGTATATCGTATAACGATGATCAGAACAGATCATGTGACGGTGATGAGCCGGTAGCCTGCAAGGAATTGGAGAGCTCACAGAACAGAGTTGCATGCGCAACGAGGCGAAATGCGACTGCTTGGCTTTCGCTCAGCGTGTTCGTCCGGATGAGGTTCTCTACCACGGTCAGGGCTCGGCACGACTATGGGATTTTACGACTATTACGACTATAGCCTCATACGACTATGAGCGACTATAGTCATAGTCGCTGATAGTCGCACTTACGACTATGACTATGACTATGCTCCAGAAAATGTAAGACAATAGTCGCCATAGTCGTTAAAAATCTGGTCTAAAATTAATTTTGCGACTATAGTTGGACAATAGCTGGACGTCAAGGCTATAGTCGCAGCAAACAATTCGGCTATAGTCCGACTATAGCATGTCATGGTCTGACTATAGCTTGGAGTTGCGACTATAGTCGCAGGCCCGACCGCCACCGGCCCACCGCTATAGTCAGACTATGACATCTATTGCCCATGAAACACTATAGCCAGTCATAGTGCGACTATTATTGTTGGATAGTCGAACCATAGCCTGACTATATCCGATTTTAGACAATTAAAAGCGACCTACACTATAACTATTTATAGTCTGAAATTTGACGTGCAACTATAGTGCGAAAAATTATTGTCCCAAAGTCCGACTATAGTGGCGCACTGGCGTTCCAATTTTTGGCTATAGTCACACTATAGTGCAAAAATTTGGCTGCGCAAAATCCTGCGACTATAGTCGACTATGGCACTATAGTCAGACTTGCGACTATGACTATTTCGGATTTTCAAAAAACGCCTACGACTATGACTATGACTATGCCAAAAAACGTGCGACTATAGTCGGAGCCGAGCCCTGACCACGGTTGACTTCGAAAATGGAATGGGCCCGGCATTTGCGTTCACGGTTTCTGAAGTGTGAGAGGAAGGGCGTTGCTGAGTGTGCTGAGCATGATGCTGTTCGACTGGCATGGCTTTGATCTGCTGCTGCCAGGAACGCAAGTTTCTGTCTGTAACAGGGATTGGGATCTGCTGCTCAGTTCGAACTCCAGTGAATCTGTTCGGCGTTGCTGAAGTCCACGCTGAAGCGGATAGAAATTGTTCGACCATCATATCGGTTCTAGTGTGGAAGCTTTCCGCGTGCGCGTCGTTCTCATCCAGAGAAACAGCGTCGTCTTCGTCGTCGCCCTGCTGAGGGAGCGCTGCGTTTCGACGCCCTGAGGTAGTTTCTGCAGCCTCGTCGCAACGCTGGCGCAGCATATCCGCATCGTGTGCGTCGTCGCACAGCTCCATCTCTCTCCAATTCTCCAAGATTGAATTGACGTCTGGTGGAACGTCGAACGCTTCCCACGCATCCTTGGGCGTCTGATCGTGTTGCAGTAAAGGAAGGCCAGCCGCATGAGGTTTGAACGCAGCAAGGTAAAACAGAAAGCGGTCGTCGTCGTCAGAGGTTCCTCGCGGAATTTTTGTTCCAACGAGGCGTATGAGCTGATCGGATCCGCGCCGTTCGACCAGAGCATGTGTTGATGCTTTTGGGTGCGGTGTTTGCAGTCGATGGATGTAGATACCAGCAGAAGGATTCTCGTTTGGTGCTCGACTGATAGGCATAGGCTGTATCGTTGAATAAAGTCTCAGAAGCTAAGTTCATGGGATGATGAGGCCCGATGGAAATAGTCGGCGTATTGGTCGAAAGTGGAGACCTGGTGCTCTTCATGTTGCAATGTAGCTTCTGCGTGTAACAGAGCGGTGACTGTATTTTGATTGGCTTCACCTCTTCCTTCACTGCATCGGTGAACAATGAGCGTTAATGACGAACTGCTACGCGTGAAGGCATGAGAGAATAGAAATAGTGTTTTGTGTTGTCCGCTGGACAGTGGACTCACATACGGAATTGTTTTCGGATGAAGGACAAGGCGTATGGCATGATCAATGGCTTGGTGGAGTGGCTCTGCAGAGTGTCGGATTGTCCTCGAATGTAGAGAGCTGCTTTTTGACCATGCAGATTGCTGATTCGCATGATTTGACTAACAACCAGTCGTAGTAGCTGCTTAAAAGAAGGAAGCGTGTTGTTGTTCTGCAGACGCTTCAGCACTTCAGCCAGTGCGCGGAGCCCTTTCGGAACGGTGAGATCGTGCTTCAGCACATAGTCGGAGATGTATCTTGATGCTGCTTCTGCGCTGCGTCCGGATTGCACAATTTGAATGTCGTGGTTGTGTCTGGCTGCAACAAGAAGGTATGGATTGTGCCAGTTCACCCATGGATCCAGGATCTTGGGCAGGATGGAGCGGCTATCAGCATCGTATCGACTGAAGTTTCGTTGCTCGTGCGGGAATCGAAATCGGCATTCTTTTCTCGGTGGGCCGTTTGCGCTTTTGTAGCATACTTTTCCCCAGTCTCTTTAGAGATTGGGGTTACTGGAACCAGTTTTCTTACGGCCGTAAGCGTCTGAACCAACATCAATAGAAAAAATATTTTCCCTCCCAAGGAAAGACGTCCTGGAGGTCAGAACGACTAGGGTCCAAATCCTGAACTCTTTCAGGCTGCAGATGTACAGCTCATCAGGTTGTGTGGTTGGTGCTGTGGAAGCTGTTTCTGACTTTTTCTGCTTATGTAATCACACAAACTTAACTCCGCTCACCAAACACGAACCTGAGAGAGAGCCACTCCCACCAATCACCATCATTG
The DNA here is from genome assembly GCA_032718865.1 of Tilletia caries. NCBI lineage: Eukaryota > Fungi > Basidiomycota > Exobasidiomycetes > Tilletiales > Tilletiaceae > Tilletia > Tilletia caries. The sequence goes on along the minus strand of JALUTQ010000046.1, from coordinate 158,764 downwards.
ATGCTCTTTCCTTCCTACAGCTTCCAGGTACAGCAGCAAAGGATATGACAAGTATCAGCATGGCGGGCGGGGCGAAGGGTGGCGCAGCCACCCTGAGTCCGCGACCGCGCGTACGTACTTAAGCCTGAGTAGCCTTCTTATTTCTCGTCCCCGACTGGTATGAATTCCTCCCAGCTCACCAGCATCCTATTGATTCCTATTTCCTACTCACCAATCGCACCTGCAGACAACATTGGCATGGCGAAGCGGGCGAAGGGTGGCGGCGCCACCCTGAGTCGCGCGGCCTGGCCTATCGCCCTATCTCAGTCTGCCGCCCACAAGGCATCGCAGTTACAGATACTCGATCCTCAAGGTCGCCTCCACTCTCGCTCGAACGCAATCGACTACATGTCGAAGCGGGGTTCCTTTCTTTGCGTGTTTTTTTGGCGAATATAAACCGTGAACTGGTCGTTCGTGCTTGAATGCGCATAGATGCGCAGACTTGGGAGTCGTCTGATCACTGAACCTTCGCCTTTCCTCCGTTCGGTCTTTCTCCCATCTCTTCTGCGTCCAGTCCTGACCCTTCCTCTCGGAGCGCTTCTCTTCGCAGCAGCATCGGTGAGTGGCATCATGTTTAGGTACTTGCATCGAATGATTGAGTATGTACCCTGACCTCGACCATAATTCTGATTACTTCCCCTTCGAACTTCCTCTCCTTCTCAAACCTCTGCCCTCAGAATCACTCTTCGAACATGCCCTTCATAGTTTCATACTCGATGTCACCACAGTCGACGGCCTGGGTCTCCTCCACATCGAGCCTTTCCGCGCGCTAAATCACACACACGCACCTCAGCACCAAGAACGACCTAGCGTTACCTCCCCTTTCGTCCGATCGAGATCTCAATTACACCAAGACCCCCGCGCCGCGAGACAGGCAACGCCCAGCAATGCCGTCGTCGAACAGTCAAGCCGTCGCCATCATCGTCACCTCCATCCTCGTCAAACTATCTAGCGGGGCTTTGCTACCATACCCCTTGCTGGCATCGACGTTCCTTTCCACAGTCGATACCTGACAGGCGGCGTCACCCCTTTCCGCGCCTATCTCTCAAAGCACATCAACGTCGAGAACATCAGCCCCGACAATCTTCGTCTGCGCTACATCCCGAACCTGGTCGCAGCTCCTTTCGAGACCACCAAGGCGTACGCCGAGCTGATATTCAATCAGACGGACTCCTCACGCCTCGGCAAGGCCCTCGTCCACTGAGAGCGTGATGGTTGGGAGACGGAAGAGAAGGAGCAGCAGCTCACCGCCCTCCTGCTCATCGAGCTTCTTGCTTACCAGTTCGCTTCACTCGTCAGATGGATCGAGACGCAAAACATCATCTTCTCGCCCCCCCTTACGACTTCGAACGCCTGATCGAGTTCGGTCCCTCACCGACCCTGGTCGGCATGGCTCAGCGTACACACAAGCTCAAGTACGCCAAGGCAGATCTCGCCCGTGGCAAGCGCCGTGTAATGCTGTGCCATCAAGAAGCTATATGCTATTCCTTCGCAGATGCAGAGGAGGACGGGTCCACAACTGCCGAACAAGGCAGCGCTCCTGAAACGTCCGCTCCTGGTCCCGCCGCTGTCGCGGCGCCTTCGCCTGCGCCTATCGTCTCGGCATCCCCAGCAGCTGCTGCCGCCAGTGTCCCCGATGAGCCCCTCAAGGCTACCGACACCATACGAGCCATCTTGGCTCAGAAGCTCAAGAAGCCCATCGCCGATATTCCGCTCAGCAAGGCCATCGAGGACATGGTCAGCGACAAGTCGACATTGCAGAACGAACTCATCGGAGATCTGCAGCTTGGTGAGTTCATGTGCGGTCAGATGCTGAGGTTGACCATGTGCTGATGCAGCGTTCTTCGCAGAATTTGGATCTCTTCCTGGATCATCCACGGCGAGCTCACGACCGTGGACCGCGAGATCACAGCGCGGTGCATGACAATTATGAACCCTGCAGACCAGGCCATGGTCGACTACATGCAGTTCTACATCGACAGAATCGATCCAAGCATGGGCCCCAACTACGAGCTCGCCAAAACGTTTGGCCAACAGCTAATCGATAACTGCAAGGAGGCAATGGTCGCATCCGCCAGGTACAAGGAGGTGCACGATCCTACAGCGCTGCACACCAAGATCGATGCTCGTGGCAACATCGTGTATACCGAGGCGAAGCGCATCGGCGTTCGCAAGCTCGAAGCATACATCAAAGAGATGGCGGTCGGAACTCGTATTGGCCCCCAGATCAATGTCGAGAAGGCCCGCGAGAACATCGGAGAGCTTTGGATGCTCATCAAGAACGAGCCAAGCATGAGCAAGCTCAGCAAGGCGACTCTCAAGAGTGTGTATATAGAGGCCGTCCGGTCTCTCGGCTCTCTCTAGCCTCATCCACGCATCACTGGCCCGCGGCATTCTCGAGCCCGCCGCACAAGCACGACAACGGCCCGGCCGACGTCTGTTGACGTCTTTCGCATGCCGGACGATCGTCAGCCGTTCTTGAACATCCAGCGCAAGTTTGCCGGCAAGTTGCAGGCCAGTCAAAAGCTGACATTTGTCCTACTTCAGTCTTCTCGAGGAGATGGCCAGCAATGGCATAACCTTCAGGGGCCAAAATACTTTGGTGAGTTCATTTCTTGCGTGTTTCTCTTCAACTCGTTCTGACACTCACCCTCGGGCTCGACGCTTCTCAACGGAGCTGAGCCTGCGCATGTCTCGCTCACAGCTGCGTTCCTCGGCTTTGCCGCAACTTTGAGGCTACCGACAGGACCTCCGCGCACGCGCCATGCGCCAGACTGCCCTCGATGGCGGTGCCATGCTCCTCTTCCTGCCCGATACTGCTCACATTCTCGAGAACGCATATTGGAAATGCGCACCCCCTGCTCCGTGAGCTCACCTTCTCCTTCTCCTGACCCGTCACATTGTGCCAATTCCTTCTGACGTCTTCTCCCGCGGCGTCCTAGCACAACAAGAAGAAGCTTCACCTTACCAACAATGGCTGGTTCTGGGCTGCGGACCCGCTCTCGGACTTTGCTTCGCCCCAGTCGCGTGTGTAAATGCGTCGCGAGGTGATTGCATGGAGCGTCTATGGATCGCAGCTGTTTCTTTTCCCCCGAACACAACCTCCAATCGTCGTTGTTCTTGCGTCATCGTCTCGCGCGTCCACAGCGATCTTCCTCTTTCCTCCTCGTCACCACCCTAATCACCACCACGCCTCCTCCTCCTCTCTCCCCATCCCTCGCCTTCCTACTCGCTGCCCTCGCTTTCTTCTTGTTGGCGGTAAACAAGATGCGTATTGACCATGCATCACGTATCACGTTCCCTTGCGCAGCATTTGTTTAGACCGTGTTGGCTCTTGGCCCTCCTCGAGGGCCGAACGCTGAAGTCTGATCGATCCCGAGCATCGAGGCAACGGACAGAGCCAGCCATAAAGGGATGCGACGATTGAAAGTCGACGCGGCACAGTGCTGATGTTATATGTCCCCTCACCTTCTTTCTCCCTTCTCACCCCCTGCTCAGCTGCCTCCTCCCTTTCCTTCTCAGCTTGCCTCCCCTGTCGCAAGATGGCGAACAACCCTGAATCCACTCACCTCGATCGTGAGTATAAGATGGCCCCCGGTTCGCTCACGGATAGGAAGACCTGCGACGCTGATTCTCGCGTAGTCCTGCGCGGTTCCGACCATTTCCCCAGTACAGCACTTCATCAGAATCACTATCAACAGCGTCAGCGAGGCCCAGCGCAGCACAGATAACGGTCAATCTCGCGCCCTCGGTCCACTCGGGGCACTACGCAGCCGCGTTGAGTGAGTACACGCGGGTCTTCCATTCCCTGGTAGCATACACTCCCGATTAAATGCGCTTTACATACCACACTGCAGCCTCTTCCGCGGGATTCGAGCTGCCCGAGGGCATGAAACTCTATCGCGGCAACAATGCAAGCGGCAGCAGCAAGCAGCGCTCTCGTCTCGGCGACGATGATCCGGCTCTCTATCTCAGCGGTCATGACGATGTCATGTTCTACCACAACAACAACTGGATACCAAAGCCCCTCACTCCAGACGGAAAGAGACCGCCAGACAAAGAAAGCTACAGCAGACAGTATGTATGACATTTCTCCTTGAGCTCTTTGACCGCTTTCTCATACATCAAAGCTGATAATTTTCTCCCTCGTCGATTGTCCAGGTATTGGTCGCGACCCCAACACGAACACCATCACCCTCCATGACCAAATTGGTATGCTCCCTCCAAAAACCTCAGCGCATTCAAGGATGATTCTGACCCATCAGCCGACTGGTCAGCCCGCGTCGCAGCCCGGCGTGACCTCGGCGACGCCTTCGGCAGCAAGAAGGCAAAGGCTACCGTCCGGGCTCAGGATAGGCTCAAGATCGACGCATCCCACATGACCGCCATGCTCGAAGAGGTCGGTGACGGCATTGACGAATAACATTGCCGGCAGGAAGATCACCGAAGAAGGTGTTCGCTCCAAGGTTTCCGCCCTTCTCGGGCTGTGAGTAGTGACGCTCTGACTTGACAATGATTTGGACGTAGAAAGATTGACTGAACGCGTCTCATGTTGCTTGCATGATATTTTGGGGGATGAAGGACGCTGCTACTGCTGAGATCTCGCGTGTCATGCTCTGGCACTGGGTATACCGTGAGTTGCGACATTGAAGACAGATGCGCAGTCACTCCGCATGCCGATCTGATACCGCTTTCTAACTCCTTCCTTGCACTCTGCTCTGCATCTATACAGATGGCACATCGACTGTGAGTTGCATGTGTGACGCGTCTTGATGCAAGTTCCCTTCACTAACACACGTGACTCTTTGAACAGAACGATGGCAAGCCAACCACCGCCTCCCTCATTGACCGCATCCTCGACGAGGAGGCTACCAAGCTCACAAAGCTCAGCCCCAAGCGTCTTGACCTGTCCAAGCGCTACCTCAGCCAACAGCCTTCCTTCATTTCCCTGTGCTCATTTTTCTACCACCAATCGTCCCCACAGCCGACCTCACAACGTCGCCTACGTCGTCCCCGGCGCTGCTCTCCTCTGGTTCGGCTGGAAGGGATCCAACGGCGGCTCGATCCTCGGTGCCAACCTCCGCGCCGTCCAAGCCATCGTGGTAACCAACATCGTAGCCGCCGTCGGCTGCTGTTGCGTTTGGTGTTGTGGGGGCCACGGCTTGTAACTTTGCCACGAGGTGGAAGAGCTTGGGTGGGTATGATGATGCGCTTGATATTTTTGCGGCGCATGGGGTTGGTGGTATGGTCGGCAACGTCCTTACTGCCTTCTTTGCGGACAACCGGTTCGCTAGCTTTGACGGGTCCGTACCCATCAACGGCGGCTTCATCAACCACAACTGGATCCAACGTGAGTTCTGTCTCGCCACCGGAATTTGCTGGGTACCCGTTTACTGATGTTCATTCCCTCCTGCTTCCTCCACTACCCAGTCAGATACCAACTGGCAGACTCCGCCGCCGGCTTCGGCTACTCCTTCCTCGTCACCTTCATGCTCCTCTTCGCCATCAACCGCATCTCACACTACCACTTCTGTTCCTCCGAGAGCGACGAAGCGATCGGGGTCGACCTCACCCAGTTCAGCGAGGAGATCTAGTTCCTCCTGCTCCCGGACTCGTCCCTGCAGGATGTCGAGGCGAGTGCGAGTATGGGTGGCGGGGAGAGTTGGGAGAGGGCTCGCCTGCGTAGTCTTTCTCCGGGGATGATAAGGTTGGAGTTACGTCTTACGAACACGGATCGGTTTGGGGAGGGTCAGCATGCGCCTGTACGAAGCTTCTCCCGGCTTCCGGTTCCGGTTCGGACCAGTTTAGGAGCGTTCAACTCCTCCCAACTCCTCCCTCCCTCCCTCCCATCTTTCTTCTTTCTTCCTTCCGTCCTCGTCCCACGGACCATACGCCCATAGGACATGAAGGGGCCACCCTGTACTTTGGGCTTTGTTACATAACTCCCACGACTTTTCGAGAACCCACCAGAGCACACCGCGTCTCTCGTGTTCTCTCCTCTCTCTTCTCTCGCTATCACCAATATTCACGAAACACCTTCTCCTTAGATACCAAACGTTGCCAATGAACCTTGAAACGCAGAATGTACTGTACCCCCTGCCTCTCAGTGTCCACCGAGCCTTCCTTCGGCATCACCGTATGCGTGCATGATTGACCTTGCATCCCTCAGCAAGGGTGGGGTGAGTTCCTTACACTCTCTATCTCTTTTTTTTCCCCTCCCTCTCACGAGAAGTAGACTGACAACTTTGTCTCCCTCCACCAGATGACATTGCGAGAGCGGGACACAACTTCGCAGCGCATCGGCTCCATCGACCTGTGCGAGGGACGTCTGAACTTGACCAGCGCGTACAAAGGCGACTGGCAAGGGCGGTCCGATCCACGTTTGGTTCACAGAGGAGACACCGAAGTCGCCAGTCGATTTAACACCCTCGACACCTTTGTCTCCATCCTCGAACATACTGGCTTCAAGTTGTTGGACGAGGTGAGCCCACTCGAACATCGAAGCCCCCCTTGCGTCGCCCGTCATGCTCACACGAACTGAGCGCCATATTCTGCTCCTTTCTTCTCCAGGACGACTCCAACACGCATTTTACCCTGCTTCACCTACAAACGATAAAGGACGCCGCCGTCTGGAGTCACGTCGCGCCGCTCTCTGTGCGTATTGAGACCGCCGGCGGTGTTTCCACCTCTCTCATCAAGCGCAACACCACTGTCGCCACCAAGAAGTCCGAGATCTTCTCCACCTACGCCGACAAGCAGCCCGGTGCGCTGATCCAGGTCTACAAGGGTGAGCATGCACATCCAAAGGACAACAACCTGCTCGGCAAGTTCGAGCTCTTCGGCATGCCGCCTGCTTCCCGTGGTGTCCCACAGATCGAGGTCACCTTTGACGTCGGCGTCAACTGTATCCTCAACGTATCGGCCGCGGACAAGGCTACCGGAAAGTCGCAGAAGATCACCATCACCAACGACAAGGGGCGTCTGCCCAAGGACGAGATCGAGCGCATGGTCAGCGAGGCTGAGAAGTTCCGCGTACGCACTCAATCCCTTTCTCACGCGTTTGCAACACTGGTGACTGACACTGACCTTCCCTTCCTCATACACAGGCTGAGGATGAGGCCGCCACTACCCGCATCACCGTCAAGAACGGCCTCGAGTCATACGCTTATAACCTCCGCAAATCGCTCAACGAGGAGGCCTTTGCCTCAAGTTGGAGCTGAATACAAGACTGCCCATCGTCCATCTCCAGGTAAGCGCAGCACTCAGCGCTCAGCAAGCCAGCACATCTTCCACACTCCCGTCTTCAGTCATCCACATCCGCCCTCTCCCCTCCCTCTCTGCAGAATGTCGATATGACCAGCGCAACTGCAAACTTCGCTGACCCATACATCTTCCGCGTCACCTTTCAATGCATCTCGCCACTCACAGAGGGTGAGTAAGCCACGCCGATCCACAGACGCGAGCTCCTCCTGCCGCTGCTGCCCATTCTTATCACTCTCCTCCCTCTTCTCCTCTCTTCCTCCCTCTCTCAAGACATCGAGATGACTAACCCTTGTCAAAGCTCGCAAGTCGCTCCCTTCGCCTCATCATCCACATCCTTGTCTTCAGCTGATGAATCAAATGTCAACGCTTCAATCTGATCTGCGAGGGTGAGTGCTGACGGAGAATACGAACGCCCTTCATGATTCATCAGCTGTGTGTAAATAGATCCAGGGGTACGAGCAAAGCGGACAATCAAGCCTTGAGCCAGAGCTGCAAAGAAAGGGAAAACCAAAGGCAGCCAGAAGTTCCCGCACCCGTTGAAAGAAAGACAAATTTCTACTCACGTCAACCAACTCCGAAACAGGCATCGCCGCCAAGGCCTTGTGGTCCTCAATAATAAGGGACATGATCTTGCTCTCGCGCGCCTCGTCAAAGTGGTCCTCGAGGTACTTGCGCAGCTTCTTCGCAATGAGCAGAATGGCCTCCTCACGAAGACGGGCGTGGCCGACGGGGTGTTCGTCATTGAAGAAGAGACGCGTTCAGTCAGGGAGTCTGTAGGAAAAGTGGAAGAGGCACACAAATCACGTAATCAAGCATAATCCGCCCAATGGTGCTACCGTCCTTAAATACGACCTCAACAGAGTTACCAATGCTCCTATTCTCCGGCTCCATGTATTCCTTCGTGTACCGGCCCTCCTCCTTAACCTTCATCTTGGCCCGCAACTCATCAATCTTCGGGTTCGCTGCGTAGTCATCGTTGTACATGTCAGGCGTCAACGTGCCATTCATGAGCGAGACAGCGACCATGTACTAGAGCGAGTGATCTCGGTCGGCGTAGTTGTGCAGTGCGCCCGCCTTGCTGATGATTCGCACGGCAGCCTCTTGCGTCAGGAGCTTCACCTTCTCAATGTCGTCCGACGTCTTGCCGACCTTGGTCATCTCGGCGTGGGCGAGGATGGCGGTCTCGCATGCGGTGTGGGCGTGGAACTCGGTGAGCACGAGCTTGAAGAGGACGTTCTCCATCACGTAGGAGATGTAAGGGCGCTGGAAGGCGAACTCCTTGCCCTTGAAGAGGACGTCATAGAAGCCCCAGACCTTGGCGATGAGGACACTGGGAAGACCGCGCTGACCCTTATGAACGAGCAGATCCAGGTTGACAGCGCGAGAGCAGGCGTCACCAGTAGCCCAGGACTTACACGAGAACGCGTTGGGCGCGTGACGGTAGGTGCGAAGACTCTGACCATCAACAACGGCCTGGGAGATCACGTCGACGGTCTGGTCGCGGGAGTTGCCGATCATCTTGGAAACGACGGCAGCGGAGGCGACCTTGACGAGAGAGACGTGGTTCAGACCGACCCGGTTGAACGATTTCACGATGGCGAGGTTGCCCTGGGTCTCGTGGGCCTGGATGGCGGCGGTGAGGATGTCCTGCACGGTGAGGGGCTTCTTGCCGTTGGCGACTGCTGTGCGGGAGAGCCAGTCGCCAACGGAGATGATGGTTCCGAGGTTGTCGGAGGGGTGGCCTCACTATAAGTTGCAAAAGCAGAGGATGACGAAATTGTGAGACGCGTCTCAGGCAGGGCGCATGTACTGTGGAAAAACGTAACTCGGCAGCGAGCCAGGTGTCGTTGAAGTCGAGCCAGCGGATCAAAGCACCGTTGTTGAAGGCGGCACGGATAGGGTCAAGGACATGGTTGGTACCAATGACCTGTAACAGAAATAGACGGAATGTCAGTCATTGGAAACGCGTTCGTATTGGAAGGAGATCATCTACCAACTCACGCGAGCACCGTTGGGGACGGACGACGGTGATGCCGGGCACGACGGGGCCGAGGACGGAGACGGCCTGGGGGAAGTGGAGAGCCTTGATGGCGCATCCGAGGGAGTCGAGGAGACAGAGACGCGTGGTGTTGTAGGCGACCTCAAGGGACACTGTCGATATTCGAGGGACGAGGCTAGAACGGCAGGTCGCAGGTGATAGTGACATAGTGACAGGAGAGAATTCCGGGAGAGGGTGACCAATGAAGGGTATGTAACCTGGTCTGCCAAGGGTTGAGGACTTGAGGTACGAGGTACATAGATGTGGTATAACTAAGTCTGGTGACTAGTCATCAGCCGGAAGAAGGGTAACTGCTGTAGTCAGAGAAAAAGGGAAACGGAGAGAGGCGAGAGAAGTCAAAGTACAGACCAGAAGTGTCAAGCAAGTGAGCGATGAGCTGCTCGCAGACCAGCCAAAAGTAGGTGAAGGTGGTACGAAGATTATTTAGCAGGATCGCTCGCAATTCATAGACAAGTAGCAAAAAAAAGACGAAAGGGGCGCTTTATGCAAGCAGACGATGACTCGGCCGTATCATGTACGTCAGTTTTACAGTCCAGACTTGAGGAAACTACACATGGGCGTCGAGGAGTCCGAATATGTAAACCCCGAGGCAGAGACTGGGGAATCCTCCGGCCCACAGCCGGGTCACTATCCGATGCGTATGCACTTGGAATTTTGTTCCCAGAATGATGTGGTCCCGATGGAATTGGGCGGAAAAGAAGGGATGGGTCGGGTGCGGAGGTCTTTGTTGACGAGGCTCCAGTCGTTCATCGACAGTCTCGTCACCAGCTGGAGGGAGGTGATGCCATGCAAGATCTTCAGCCCATTGAAAGTATTGCGCCTGAAACTCGTCGCTGGAATCCATCAGCGTCCGCATCTTGGACGGTGATGGTGCGTCGTGCAGCCAAATGACGCAGTGCCCATGTAGATTTCCGCGGTCGGTCAGCTCGCGAGAGAGAAAGAAACACTTGATGCGACCGAGCAGCCCGCCTTGCGCAGTTGAGTCTCGAGTGTCAAAGTTCCAACCGAACAAGTGACCGAAGATGGTGCGAATATGGAATTCGAAGTAGTCTGCGGCAGACACCGGATCGGAAGCCAAAATACGTGCGCGCTCGTTGTTGCAGGGAAGAACAGGATCTCGGACGGTGAGGTCGATCTTTTTGTCTCCATAAATGAAGTGGAACAAAGGCGAGTGTTGGGCGGGAGGGTTGAGAGCAGGGCTCGGCACGACTATGGGATTTTACGACTATTACGACTATAGCCTCATACGACTATGAGCGACTATAGTCATAGCCGCTGATAGTCGCACTTACGACTATGACTATGACTATGCTCCAGAAGATGTAAGACAATAGTCGCCATAGTCGCTAAAAATCTGGTCTAAAAATTGATTTTGCGACTATAGTCGGACAATAGCTGGACGTCAAGGCTATAGTCGCAGCAAACAATTCGGCTATAGTCCGACTATAGTATGTTATGGTCTGACTATAGCTTGAAGTTGCGACTATAGCCGCAGGCCCGACCGCCACCGCTATAGTCAGACTATGACATCTATTGCCCATGAAACACTATAGCCAGTCATAGTGCGACTATTATCGTTGGATAGTCGAACCATAGCCTGACTATATCCGATTTTAGACAATTAAAAGCGACCTACACTATAACTATTTATAGTCTGAAATTGGACGTGCAACTATAGTGCGAAAAATTATTGTCCCAAAGTCCGACTATAGTGGCGCACAGGCGTTACAATTTTGGCTATAGTCACACTATAGTGCAAAATTTGGCTGCGCAAAAGCCTGCGACTATAGTCGACTATGGCACTATAGTCAGACTTACGACTATGACTATTTCGATTTTCAAAAAACGCCTACGACTACGACTATGACTATGCCAAAAAACGTGCGACTATAGTCGGAGCCGAGCCCTGGTTGAGAGTGAGAAAAATTTGGAATGGGCCATGGCGTGAGATGTAGGCACGCATCTCACTCTTCGCAGTGTCCATCGCTCCTTTCGAACCAGGAAGTTTCGATGTAGAAGTGCTGCATCGGGAGAGCAAATTCAACATCGTTCTCTGGTCACAAGATAGATTCGACGGTATGCCCTCTCGTTCAATGATGGTGGCTAAGGACTCCACGCTACGAGGGTCTGTTCTGTTCATAACGTCCACAAGCGCGGTCGCCACCGTCCGCGAAGCTGTGAGAGACGTCAAAAAAGCCGCTTTGCGCCTCAACAAGATGTTGGCGCTGATGAAAAAGAAATGCGTGATGCGTGCGAAATCCTGGGAAGCTCAAGTCAAGTAACAGATTCACCTGCTCTTCCATAGAAATTCGTATGGGTCGTTTGAGCGACGGCGTTGGAGCATCGAAACCGCCGATGCCGAAAGGGAACAGGGTCGGGTATAAACTGGGAAACAGATCTGGGTTGTTGTACTCTGGCTCAGGTCTTGATGCGTGATGCAAAGAAAGACCGACAGTCTCCGTCTGATAAGAAGAATCTTCTTGTGCTCCATCTTCTGCTACGGTGTCCGATGTGACGCCGTGCTGAAGTGAGGTCGGCTGTCGCAAATCGCGTAAAGCAGTTGCCACTCGGATTCGAGCTGGATAATCGACACCTTCCGTGTCCACGAGTCCAGTGTGTTCGATAACGTCTTGGGGATTGCTTTGGTCGTGAGCATCTGCAGGGTGAGGATCTAAACCTGCTGTTTCTGCGGTCCAACGTGCCTCCGGGTGATCGCATGGTTCATGAATGAGAGTTTCCTGCAGGAACGTGGGAGTCCCATCCTCTGGCCATGCGCAAAGATTTTTGTCTGCGATCGTTACGTCTCTGTATGCGTCGCAGTGTTGTTTCAAAAACGTCAGAAACGCGTGCAGTTTTGAGCGTCGAATCTTCACCAGATTTTTCAGATCTGACGGTCCGAGAGGGCGCGGACCGACGACGACGCAGGAAATGAGTCCTTGCGCATCCTCAGGAGCAAGGGGAAGGATGGACGACATTTTGACGACATCGAGCGTGTGGGAGCAGCAGTGGCCTTTCAAATACCGATTATTGTTGCTGTCGCGGGAATCGAAAACGCGGGTGAGAAAAGCTGATACTTGCATGCGGGCACATACCAGCTCCTCTGCCCATGTGATACCGAGTAGCTCGTTTGGCAGGCGACCACGGTCCACGATAGTTCCCGTTTCGCAGAGCATGTTTTGGAATGCGTCCTGCTCGCATTGGAGGCTCGCAGCAGTTGCAAACGTTGATACTGGCGCTTTGGGCGTTTAAGACAACTCCCTCCCGCTCCAACACCAGTCCCAAAAATTGCGTATGGTCCAGATCTGCGAAGTCGAAGGCGAGAGATCTCAGAATAGCGGGGTCTGTTGTTCGAAGCATGTCGAATTTAAGGTCGCCAAGACCGAATTGTTGAATCCGTTTACAGGGTCGATGCCATAACGGTGCTTGTACAGCTTTTTGCCCGCACACAGCACAAACGTTCACAGGTGGAATCGAGGTGCCTTCTATGAAGCAGGCCATTTTCTCGTTCTTCACTTCCGTAGAAGGCGTGGAGGCCAGGCGCCAGCTTCGCGTTGTCCGTGTGCGTACGAATGTCGGTGCAGTTGATTGAGAACTTTTCGAACTTCGACATTGGCCATTCGTCTGCTGTCAATAACGTACGCAGCAAAAACGTGTTCACCGAGCCGTTGCTTCAGAACCTGATGCGCCATTTGCTTAACGCTGCTCGGATAAAGATGGAAGAAAAACATCAAAGCAGTTGAGAGTTTAGTCAAAGCGGAAGTCAGAGAAGCAGAAAACGATACTCGATGTAGAGGTTCAGAGATTGAAAGCAAGAGTTGAGAGCGTTAGGAAATGAGGGTCAAGGTACAACGAGATATTCACCTCAATTGGTCTCTTGCCGCGTCCGACATGGAACTAAATGACAGTAAGCAGCAATAAAAAATAGAAGGGGAAACGTCAGTGCTGAGTGTAACAAGACTGAAGGGTGATGCTTTATGCTTCTGCAATGGATAGCAAGAAACAGCGCGAGGATGCCCAAAAACTTTGGTACGTACGGTAATTGGAGTTTGAGCTCCTCCGCAGATAGACGAAGTAACCGCAGCTCCTCTTGGATCATATGCTCGAAGAAAAGCTCTGTCGTAGCTTTAAGACCTTTGATCGTTGCAATAAGCGGTCGAAGGGCGTGAAAGGTACCCAAAGCTGTCCGCATGGCTGAGTGGAGATGCCCTTGATTCCTACGCGCCCCATAAGAAAAGATAGAGAAAGGTGGTCGCCGAACACTCGATGACTGGTTTCGATCCTGGCTGGAGATATGTTCTGGAATCTGGAATCGCAACGCTGTAGTGCACAGTTCTGATGACTGCATGCGTTCTGTTGTTGCACGAAACGGGGGAAGGGGAATCTATGAACATCAGGACGCTGCTGCATGCAGCATCCAACATTCTTCTTTTGTACTTCTTTCGCAGCTTCGCCCATCAGACAAAAGATAGATCAGAACAAGCAGGTGAATCCTGATTGGTAAAGGTCTTCACTGATTGGTATTACTGATCATTTTTAGACTCGGTAACCGGGAAAACGGGTGACAAGACTTCGGCAGACACCGAGTTTTGCTGACAAGACTCGCCCACATCATCGTCAGTATTGATGACGAGACTCATACACGAGACTCTGGAAGTCTGGATCGGTGCGATTGGTGTTGCCACCGCACATGTGAAGCGTAAATTTTGAAAGTGAGGAAGTTCTGCAAGCATGTAAGCACATATCACGAGTTCAGTGACCGGTGCGCCTGTGGCCTGTCTGGCTGAAGGCCATTACTCTTCCTGGTCCGAGAGTGAGCTAAGAAAGGCCATCTGGCGTTGGCTTCGTAGCTGGGCAGGCCTCAACAGAAGATCTTCCTCATTCATTCCCAATCAAATTGGGCCTGCGGGCTGCCCGCAACGGCCGCGGGAAACAGGGAAAGCGATGATCTGGGAAAGAAGTTGATTTTGTTTTTGGGATCAAAAATTTGCGAAGCACAATTCTGTACAAATGTACAATGGAGTTCGAGATTCGAGAATCTGAATCTGAGTAGAGGGCAGAGGCTAGAGGGTGGGAATGTCAGCCACTCGATGACGTCGAGGCATAGGAGCTGGAGGACTTCTTTTGGCTAGGGCCAGCTTCGTCCTCCGCGCTCTGTGTGGCTTGCTTTCTTTTGCCCAACTGAGGGCGCTTGGTAGGAGTGGAGGGATCTTCGGGAAGAGAAGGGCCTTTGGGAATCGAGGGGGACATTGTCGTTGCCGAGACCCAGCTATAGTCGTCGATGGCGATGGTGAAAAGCTTTGATGTTTCTTGCTGGCTATAGAGCTTGCCGGTGAAGTAGATCGTGGAGCCTTCAGTCGGGACTGGTTGCTTTCTGTCCGCGTCGCGCATACCAATGATCTCGATTGTACGCTTCTTGTTAGCCTGTGAGAGCCTTTCGTTAACCAAGTATGGACCGAATTGAGGAGGAGGGTAACGGGTTGGTCTACTCACGCCAGCTAAAAGGTAATAGAGAGTGTTGGGATCATCTGTTCAGGATAGCTCTATTGTTTGGCCAATGGACAATGGTGATGAGTGATGACTTACCTGTTATGTTCGCGATCATAGGAGGTTCGAGGTTGTGGACGCCGTATGCTGTGCCGATCGGATAAATTACGTGGTCGGATGAAGCTGTGAGCGCAAACTAAGTGGGACGTAAAATCAAGTGTTGTTAGTCATGTTGTTATTGTGTTGATTGTGGGTAAGGACCAGCCGACCAGGCAATGGATGTGATACTTGCTTGGGCGTCAACTCGGTGGTATCGCTCCTGGGTCTTCTCAATGGCGTCGATCTGGATGAGACCGCTGATCGTACAGTCGTAAAGGGGTTCCATGTTTGACGATGTGGTTGCTGAAGGGGAGGGGTTGGGATCGGCTCTGGGGACTCGCTTGCTCTTCTCCATACGGTGGTGTGCAGGTTAGGCTGAAGAGATTGGAGAGGGAATGCGGATGAGATGACCGATAGTTTTGTTCGGCCCGTTTATATAGGTGAGCTTGTGTCTGGATGTGTGCTCGAAGCCTCGAAAGATTGGTTCTCCTCCTGGTTGCTTGTTAGCTTGGTTTCCACGATTGTTGCTTGTTTGATCGAGATGATTCACATGATGGCAGGCAGCTCGTGGCCACTCCACGTGGCCATCCTATATCTTATCTTATCTCCACTTCTAAGGTACGGCGGAGTTCCGAGGTCAGCTTTTATTGAGAGCTCTTGTGCGGAATTTGCGTACGGGCTCGCGCACCTAACCCCTAATCGTTGATTCGGGGAATCGGCCCACCTCTTCGAGCGCGCGCTCTGGCTCCCGCTCGATTACAGAAGCATCACGTGACTTTTGTATTGATCACAAAATCAATACAAACCACAAAATGAGAAAGCAGAGGCCGAGCCGGAGAAAGCAGAGCGCACTTTCCGGCGCAAGCGTTGTTCAGTTGTGGGCGCGCGCTCTGAGAAGCAGATTTTCAGAGCGCGGCGCGAGGGGCCTCGCGCTCTGTGTTTGAGCGCCCTTTTTGAGCGCGCGCCCGCAACTGATCACCGCCTAATTAGGGTCTCGATAATTGTGGCACGCCGCACGATCGAAATTGACTGGCGGACCATTCGAGTCGATGTCCACGCAAGCGATGCGATAGGCGGGAACGACAGTAGCATCGAGCGCCTCCTGCCGCCCTTTATGTATACAAATGTGTGTAGCTAGCTCGATGCATGCATCCATCCTTGCTGCCAATAACACATCCCCCCGACGAGGCTTTGGAGTTTGCGGGAGGGGGGCGATTCGAAACGGGTCCTGCTTACTCATCAACCGGTACTCTCTCGGTACTTTAGATTTTTAAGATTGGGCACTCAAAAAGTTTGGAAGTGGAAGAAGCGGAAGAAGGTCACTCACTCACTCCCACTTCTCTGTCCAACAGGTTGGCATCATGGCATTAACCAAAGATTCAAAGTCGAAGGCGAAGAAGGTCGTTGGATCTGTTTCTTCAAGTGTGCGGAAAACAGACTCCTCCAAGGTGGTGCCCAAAAAGGCAAAGGACGTTCCTTCCATTTCCACTTCGCCCACTCGAAAAGATTCTTCCACAACGTCCAAATCGCAAACAGAACCACGCCCCTCGACGAAAGATCCCCACGCTCCGACTACGACTCGTCTGCATGTGTCGGGTCTCAATCCAGAGGTGACCGAAGCTGAGTTGCGGGCTCGATTCACCAGCTTTGGTGAGGTTCTTGCGGTCGATGGATGGCCGGCGGGGACCAACGCTCTTGGTAAGTTGTCTCTCAAATCTTGCCAACGAACTCTGGCCTTGAGGCAGCCCGCCTTTTCAAAGATGGATGCTCATCTTCTGCTTTGCGGCCTTGAACAGGGGTTCCCATCACATATGCCTTCTTGACGCTCCGAACGACACAAGGAAAGCTTGCCCGATGTGAGTTTCCGATCGTTGGATGTAATCAGCTAAAGTGAGGCTGAATGGTTACCTCTGCTTGGGTCTTCTGATCAGGCCTAAGCATTCTGAACAACTCGGCATGGAAAGGGTCAAAACTACGGATCGGCGAGGCGCGACCGCTATACAAAGATCGACTGTCGAAAGAGGCCGAACAGACCGTCCAAAGCGGCTGGAAGGCGCCTACGCGGGAGGAGACGGAGGCCAAATTCCGACTGGTGGAGGGCGGAAAGACGCTGTCTCTCGACGAGGTCCGAACGCGACCGCCACCGGAGTCTTCGCCGATCGCAGCTGGCGGCAAGAAAGCTCTCGCTGAAGAAGATAGCGAAGATAACGAAAGTAGCTCTGATTCGGAGTCCGAGTCGGATTCGGATTCGGACGAGGACGACGACTCGGACGAAGAAGAAGATGAAGACGTATCTGTGCCTTTGCCGGGGGTAACAAAGGACGCTGCAGAAGTCGATGTGCCGGAAAAGGAAGTGGAAGCGGAGGCAGAAACAATCGCAGACGAGGAATCGGAAGCGGAGGCAGAGGATGAAGACCTGGAGGACGCAGTGGTGAACGGCGGCCATAACGCCAATGTGGAGGCGGACGGCGACGGTGGTGATGACGATGTCGAATTGGACGCGTCCAGCCCTCCCATCGCCCCCACCACCGTCGAACCCGAGCGATCTCAGATACGGAGCCGGGTCCAATTCAACTCGTTGGAGCAGATGTTCCGTGTGCGCGCTGACCTGGACGATGAAGCCGAAGCGAACAACTTCAATCTGGCACTCGACGAGGACGAGCTCGCGGACGTCGAGGCTCAAGATCAGGCTCAGACTCAAGCTGGCCCGTCATTCTCCATCCTGGGCGGGCTCGTATTGGATGACGTGGAGATGGATGAAGACTTTGCGTTTGGGCAGGTCGAGGGTGGTCTGGAAGCTGACTTCCGAGCTCCCGATGGCGTTCATGCTCGATTGCAGGAGGCGGCTCAGGCGTCGACGGCTACTCGGTCGGAGTCTAGGGCGGCGTTTCCCTTCCTTTTCCCACGTTTCGAAGGAAGCAGCAAGAATTCGATGGAACCTGTGCGCGACGAGAGAAATCCCGCCTACCGACTGCTGTTCTGTGACCTGAGCGAAGGTGTCTCTCCACGGTCCGCAATGGTTCCTCCCTTTCGCCGAACGGAGACTATGTGAGTCACAAAGGGACGCGCTGAAAACTAGATGGGGAGCTGACGACACGCTCATCATCTTCCATGCTGTCGTTCGTGGCTGTGTCATGAACAGGGACGAGATCGAAGAGAAGTGGAAAGCGACGCGACGCGATCTGACACAAGAGTACAAGAGGCGACATCGCGAAGCGGTGAAGAAGCAACGTCGACGCGTCGTTGGGTCGCGTGCCACAGGCGGGGTGGTCGGGATGCGAGCGACGACGCGACCCACAACGCGATCCTGATCCTCAAGACCACAACCATCGCGATGCCCATCAAACGTCACAGTCATACAGAGGAGTTTGGGATGGAAAAGGTGTCTCGTTTCAATTCATACAGTAGTGTCGTAGTTATGTTGGCCAACAACATTTAGTTGTTGTACTGGTTGTCGTAAGCCTGCTCAGCCTCCTCCTCTGCTCGCGAGTGAAGTGAAAGAAGATGGGATGCGAAGACGCGATCAGTACGCGCACAAGTGATGCACGGCGAAGATGTTCATACTCACTGGCGTGGCGCTTGGCCTTCTCCTTGTCGAGGAAGTCGAGGCCCTTGGTCTCGAAGAGCTTGTCGACCTCGGCACCGGCGAAGCCAGCGATGATCTCCTTGGCGAGGGCGTGGGACTGGGGCTTGCCCTCCTTCTCCTCGTGCTTCTCGTAGGCGCGCATGGCCTCGAAGGCAGCAGCGCCGCCGATGAGCTCGTGCGAGAGCTTGCCCTTGTGCTCCTCAGAGCCGTCGTACTGGTTGTAGACCTGTTCGTGAGAGTCGCCGCCGCTGTAGGGGGGTTGAGGATGTGAGGTAGAGGGGTCAGTAAGGGAAGTGTGGCTGGCGTGTATGGAAGCAGGGGAGAGACGTACAAGAATCCCATGTTGACTGATTGAAAGTGTGTGTTGGTGTGGAAGGTGTGAGATGTGTGGAAGATGGATGTGGTAAGGGAAGGAAGGGGGAAATGTTTGGGCAGGGAAGGGGTGGGCTTAAGTACCTTTCCAACCCTAGAAGCTACCCCTTGTGCGACGCTCCCGGCGCACAGGCCATGCACGAACGAAGTAGATGCGGAACATCGGCTGCCAGGCTGTTTCATTGATTCAACTCAGGTCGAGCCACGGCAGGCAGGCCCAGAGCTGCAGCTGATTACGTGCGAGGTCCCCTAAAAGCAGGGGACTTGCATCGTTGCGCACTTGCACTGCCTCCCTCCTCCTGTGCTCCGTCTGTCTGTGACTCAGTCATTCTTCCCATTGTGATGTGTTGGTGATGGACGCCGTTGCGATATCTACCCCGCACAAGTCGCCAGTTGCGCAACAAGTCCGATGCAGCTGACGTCGTTGACGAACTCGTGCAGCGCCGCTGGCGTCTTCCGCCTGGCCGCTGGCGGCCTGAACGAGGCAGAGGCCCTATTTTGGTGATGAACGTGGGATGGCCGTTGCGGCCCGTGCAGAGCTAACAGCCTGGGCAGGAGGAAGATTCCAGATCATCATCCCGCGTCCTGAGCAAGTCATGGACAAGGCCTCGCCTTTGCGACTCCAACAACACCCAAGGCCCGTCACCAACGCGCTCCAACCCTTCAACGTCATGCCCAACCAACGAGGCCAGACCGGCCAGAAAGTGTCACAGGTGGATCTGAGGCGCGGCTGCAAATGAGACAGACTCGCCGCTCGGACCGCGGGAGAGCAGCCGAGCCGCCGGTTGATTACTTAATTGAAGAAGCTTATTGACCTCCTGCGGGGGGCGCCGGCCGCCGGGCGGAGGGCGTTCGACTTCCAAAACCCGTTCCTGTCAAAATTGCCCACATTTTGATTTTTGAGCCTGCCTCAAACGCCTCGTGGTCTCAGCTGAAGTCTCACCTCTCATAGAAGATCGATCGATCGAAAAAAAAAGATCGGCTCGTGTTTTCCCTGGCATCCATTTCACTTTGTGGTTCCCTTTGTTCTTCTGACCGACTTGTGAAGGAGAGAGTGTGGGATTGGGGCTGCCTCCAGGGAGCAAAGCTATGTCGCAAGCTTCAGTCGGGAGAGGCCGTTCCCAGGGCCGGACGACATCCGCATGTCCCGTCTGCGGAAGCCGCCGCTTCAGAAAACAGTCTTCCTCAGGCCTCATCGTCTGCTCCGAGGGACATGTCCTCCAAGGCTTCCGAGACGAGGTTGCAGACGACGGGGGTGAGCCCAACGCTGTAGTCGGGTCAAAAAGGTCGCTCAAAAAGCACCGTGCGCGGCGATATAAGAAGCACAAGTCCGATCTGGAGCGCGAAGGGGGTGAGCAGTGCACTTGCGAAGATCTCTCTTTGAATTCTGACAATGACCATGTGTTCGTTCATTTTGACAGTTTACGAAGACCATCGCGCCCTTTTTCTTGTCTTCCAATGCTTACAGCTAATGCTGAGGCTCCAGATTGAAGCTCTACGGCGCGAATGGCCAGATTTGCCCAGTGGCGTCGAGGTACGTATGTCGCTGATTATGCTCGATAGACCTTCCGGAAAATGCCAGGTCTCATCGATTTCTTTCTCGCAATATTCAGGTGACAGCACGAGAGCTGTGGACACTCTTCGTCTCAAGCCAGTCCATGCTGCAGCCAACTCCGCTTTTAGAGCTGCAAGAACGTTATAAGGCCATGGCGGTTGGTGCCTACTCGACGCGCTCTCGAAGTCGATCACGATCGCGTAGCCGCAGTCAAAGTCGCGGACCAAGGGGCAATGCGACCTCGGACGTTGATACAGATGCTCCTACCGGCGCCAGCTCCGAAGAAGACGACTGTGTTACTCCTATGACTCGGAAGAGTTCACGACTTCGTGCCAGGGCTGGTGTTGAAGGTACAAACGGGCAAGCGAGCGAAACCGAAGATGGCCGGACCGATCTCGATGGTCTCGACGACGACGATGACGATGATGACGACGATGATGATCCTACCCTTCGCAATGTCTATGCAAATTTAGCCCGCCTCCGTGCTGGAGGAGAGTCAACCTCCGCAGGCCCACGAGAAATCGACGAGGAGACAGAGTACATGTCGGATTCGGCACCGCCTTCCCATACCTCCAAGCAGCGCCACGCAACACCGCAAGGCGTGGTTAGGGACGCCCCGCCCCCGGGATGGGCTAAAGGCGGCACTGTGCTACCATCTCTGGACTTGATGCAGCGTCGCAAGTCGCGAGCTGCCCATCCAACTAAACTTTCCATATGTCCCCTGGCCATCTTGTACCTCTCACTGCTGATCATGCGCGTGCCAGTCGTTCTTGGAGACTTCATCAGGTATGTGTCTGGGCCTGTCTTCCTATTCGGTGCAAGTAAGAGAGAGCTCGACTCATCAGGTCAGGATTTTTACTTCTTCAGGCTTATCGAATGTGGGCGACTTCCCTACTTGCAAGCTCTGAATCACCTACCACCCGACCTCATTCGGCCTTTGGGCAGGAGACTCATCGGTCGCAGCGGACTTGAAGATCATGTATGTACGCCTCCGTCTCGTCGCAGTCCCCTTACGTTGTGCTGTGTCTGATGGTTTCGGTTCTACAACATGACAGGATCCGCCATCATTTGATCTGCTTTGGACCAACATTCGACATTTTGCTTCGACCTTTACAACAGTCTATACGATCGACATACCTGAGCTCAATTCTGTTCCTGTCCTATGGCGATGCGTTCGGCAGATGTTGCTACCACGTGAGTCTTGACTTCCCTGGCAATAAATATGCATCTCGAACTTCATTGCTGAATCGAGACCGCGTCTCGTGCAGCGCCTTTCTACGTCGCCGCTCGCAATCTGGCCGTAGTAGTCAATCTTCCCACGCATGCTCACAAGGCCTCGGGCGTGTCTTCTCTGGACGACGCAGAGCGAGAGAACGCCAATGAGGAACCCGCCGCAGACGTAGATCCACAAAGTCGAAATGGTTGGAATGATGTGGTCGCGCCAGACCAGGACGACTCATCCTCTGACGTCGAGGATGCAGCCTCATCACTCTTCGCTCTGCTAAAGGCGCAGACCTTCCAAGAATGGTGCCAGACCAAAATCGGGAATTTGGGAAAGTTTCCGAGATGCGTGCTGCTGATGGCGTGCGTTCTTGTCATCACAAAGATGCGATACGGGCTCGATGAGAAGGCAAAAGGGTACGTTTTGATTCTGGCTGATTCTGACCTTTCCATGAAGATCTGGGCTGAGTTGATGCTCAAGCTCCATTCTGCACTTCCCAAAGGCGATCGGAGAAGGGCAACATTGCGGGTGCTGCTCCGCTGAAAGAGTGGATCTTGCAGCTGCAATCAGTCCTCGACAAGAACGGCGCCGACGTCAGAAATTTCCATCGCCCTGATAGGTGAGTCGCTTCCATAGATGTCTTCATGAGAAATGTGTGATCTCACCATTCCAGTCCACAGGGATCCACTCGATATGGACGAGAAAGAGTTAGATGCCTATCTGACCCACGTCGAGCAGCACTGGGTTCTGCGGGATAAAAATTTCGCCGACATGGACCGCAAAGAAGGAGGTGCGTCCCAGAACGAAAGTGACTCCTCTGATATGCACCGCTGACAACGACCATGTTCTAATCCAGGCGAAACGGAGATGATTGGCTTCACCAACGAGGACGACATCGAAGCTGGCCGACTTCCTGAACTCGAAGATGAGCACGATGCTCCCCCTGCTCCTGACGGGCCAAGTCCGAACGTCATTTTTGCGGAGCACTGCGACAGCGCTTTGCGTACCCTGTATCCCACCTCAACACTGAGTCACGATTCGAAAGCCCAGTCTCGGGCAGAACTAAAGCGGCTTTCGAAACTGCAGCCTCTGCAACGACCACATCAAGCATCCGAACTTCGACAAGGCTCTACGGACGCTCGCCGCCAGGACAACGAGGAGATGGACTCTGAGGACGAAATCGACCATTTGTTCGCTGAGGACAGCCGGCGCGAGGTCGATCAGCCCGAGGACGGCCTGCTCGATGATGGTCAGCTCGAGGACGGCCAGCTCGAGGACGGCCAGCTCGAGGACGATCGTCTCGAGGATGACGACTATGTGGACGAAGAAACAGAGCGAGCAAGTAAACGGCGCAGGATCAACGCGATTATATCGCATCGGACCAATGTGGCGCGAGCAGCACGAAAGAAAGATGGAAAACACAGCAAGAATAAGGTGGCCAAGATGAGAAAGTTCCGCGACAAGGCTCGGGAAAACGAGGCCCGAAGAAGTTCGAACATCGCAGGATTTCATCGTGAAGAAGTCGAGAAGCCAAAGACGGTGGCCGGCGCGAAATACCAACTTCTCGTGCCCTACAAGACAGATCCCGTCGGCGCTCCCCCCGAGCCCTACGAAATCGTCCTCGTCAGCGCGGCCGAGGTCGTAGGCTGTCCGCTGATGATGATGGACGAAGCGGTGACAGCCGTCGAGCACGTGCTCGTTGCGCTCGGTCGGATACTCGATCCGGAGCTCGAACCGGAGTGGCGGGAACGGACGCGAGAGAAGAGACGGAGGAAGCGTATGGAGGCCGAAAAGCTGAAGCGACTGCGACGAAGGCGTCGGTTGTCGAAGAAGGAACAAAAGGAAGCTGAGCGGATGAGGCTGGAGAATGAGGAGAAGGAGATCAAGAGGGCGAAGAGGAAGGCAAAGGAGAAGCTCGACAGGAAGATGATGCTGAAGAGATAAGGAGAAGAGTGAGGGCGTGGGCATTCTACATGTGCGCGAACCACATTCTGGATCTTCCAGGCACAAGGCCACTTGCAAGTGTGTACAAAACACATGGCTCGTTTGCATTTCCATTGCTGGGCAGTCGTCTGAAAGTAGAGTGAACAGTTGGCAGAAACCGGAAATTTGTGATAAGTTACGAGAATCTCGGAGGGCGAGGAGGGTTCGGGGACGGAAAATTGAGTTGTAGATCGTATCGTGTTGGGGGATGTCGTAACAACGGAAAGCGCTTCTAATTTTTCGACGAGTTCGCAACCGGCCAGTGCTGCTGAGATAAATACTGGCTTAGATACCGCGGTAGGTCTTGGTGAGAGCCTGCATGCGGGTGGCCTGGCCGCTTGAGAACTGGTTCATGCAGGAGTCGTTGGAGTAGCTGAGGGCGGAACAAGAGGTCACAAGTCGGGTCAGTCAGGAGCAGGAATGGAAGTACAAGTCAGATCCAGAGTGTTCGTGACTTACTCCATGTAATTGTGAACAGAGTCGACACCTCCACCCGAACATGAGTCCTGGCTTGAAGGGCAGCCGGAGGTAGCAGTGGATTGAGCAGGGGTGTCGGTCACGTAATCCCCATTGCCGCTGCAGCCACCTTGGAAGACGTGGAAAAGCCCGAGCCAGTGTCCAATCTCGTGGGTTGCTGTGCGACCGAGGTTGTAGGGCGCCAAAGAGCCACCAGGCAGAGAGTTGTACTGAATGACGACGCCATCCTTCCAGGTGGCGGACGAGTAGTCCTGAGGGAACGTGGCGAAGCCGAGGAGACCATTCTGGAAATTGACAGTGTAGACGTTGAGCGCGTTGGCGCCACCGCGACGGAGGCTGGTCTTCATGGATCGCTCTTGGGACGTTCCGTCGTCCATGTTGTTGAACCAGTCCGAGTTGGAGGTCGAGTCGGAGCCGGCAAGGGTGAAGGAGTAGCCATAGTTCGCGTAGTCCTGGTTGAGGACGTTGATCTGGTTTTGAATCTGCGAGGAGCTGATCGTTCCAGTGGAGCCGGAAGTGATGGTGTGCCAGTACACGGGCACGGATCGAGTGGCGAACGCTTGGACGGTCTGCTGGCTGTAGGCCTTGATGAGTTGCTGGTTCGTGATCTCAGCGAAGGCGTCGAATTTGGTGGTACCACACTTGCGAGTGGGGAAGCGTTCCTGGAAGCTGGCAGCGAGGGCCGGGACAGCACCGAGGGTGAGGATGGAAGCAAGGACAGCGGCGAACTTCATGTTGACGAAGGGAGGGGGGAAAGGAGGTAGGGAGTGGAAGAGATGTTCTGGGGGAAGGAGAAAGAGAGAAGGTGGGAGGGCTTGGGAGGTTCAGGTTGTGAATGAAGAAGGGGAAATAATGAGCTTTTCAGATCGATGACTGCTGTACTTATACCTCGCCAGGTCCGCATCGCGGCGCCTGACAGATGACAGAGGTCGCATCTTCTCGAAGGGAGGTACCGGACAGAAGCACTGTTCAAACGACGAGAGCCATGGCCATGGAGAGATCAGCGAGATACTGAACGCGGGAGCCTGTCTCAAGAAATCGTCGATCTGCGTTATCTCGTGGCCAGCGAAGCTTCGACTGATATCTGACACCTGCAGGTGCTTTGGCCTCAGGCACCTGGGTAAGGGAAAGAAGGGAAGGGAGGGTTTGGCGTCGAGTGAGCAACCAGAGGTCAGTCGACGCTACTTGTTGAGGAGACCGAGATCCGCGGTCCGCGCACTTGCTCAAGCACAGGACCATCGCGTTATCTTGGCACGGCCCTAGCGTCAGGCTGTCACGCGTCAACGTCGAGTGTGGTGGGCGGTGGCGGAAGGTCATCCTGATTCCTGCGCGAAGACGAAGAAGTATAAGCGATGCAGCGTGAGAGGCGTGAAGATGCGAGACAAACAGGTCGGGAGATCTGCGAGCATTATTCAAGCAGTACTGCGCGACTGTGCTGTGACCCGAGTACCCGACCCGCCGGAGCGGGAGTGACATCTGCCCCTTCTTGCGCCCGCCTGCGATCTGCGTCCTGCGAGCGGTGTCGTGTGCGTTTGGCCCGTGTGCACCTGTGATGGTCATGGTCATGGTCCTGAAACACAATTTGCGTGTCGGAAATCTGGGTGAGGGAAGCTAGGGACTAGGGAGGCCACAAACCTTCCTATCTGTCGCATCTTTCCGTCCGCCAGCCCCCTCCGGTCCATCGACTCGGCCCATCGTCTCCCGCCCCTCCGCCAGTTGTCCAGCATCCAGAAGTTTGTGCACTTCTCCAACCGAGGTCGCATACATAAGTAGGCAGACATCGGCGAACTTGTCTTTATTTGCAGGCTTTCCTCTATCTGTTCCTCGACAGGCGCTATGTAAGATAACGGTACTAGAGTGGGACCCTTCACCCTGGCCAGTCGACACCGAGCGAGGTCTTGGCAACGTCTGGGATCTCCGGGAAGACTGGGAGCAAGTCCTCATGCCTCATTATCATTACTGAATGCTGAGAAGACGCCCCTTGTTCTGATATCCAAATTTTCGCGTTGTTTGTTCCTGGACGAACCGAGAAGAGATCGAAGGATACTACTTCACGCTTCACTCCTTCGGAAATCGTCCGGTGATAGCCTCGCTAGACCAGTCCACGAAACCCTAATCATCGCGTCCGTGAGCATTGAGCAAGGCTTGTGCTGGTGTCGCACGACTTCCGGGAACTCCGGCGTGGAGATTTGCACTGCTGAACGCTGGTCGCTGACTGGATTGCTGAAGAATATCGATCGTACGACATGCTGAGCGTGGGAGTCCGAAGCAGCAGACATCAATTTGACTTGAGGGTTCGTTGCTTCTCCGCAGCTTCGACGATGCGCGCGCCAGCGATGAACATGCCCTGTTTGCAAAGAGACAGCCAGGAGATAGCCGGAGGGTACCATGCGCGTCGTTCCGATAAGAAGCAAAGGGTGTGACAATTGAGGGAGAGACCAAGAAGGCGTCAACGAGAAGTTTCTACCGCGAACATCACGAAATGACAGACATCGTCGCCTGTCCGTCACGAAAAGACTTACCTTGCGTTTCCGTACCGCATCGACGTAGCGCTTGGCCACATTCTCACGGTCGCCCTTCTCTCCGAGGCCTTCCAGCTCTTCTTCGGTCCGCGGCACCCAGAAGGGATCGAGGTCAAAGAGCTCGAATCTGTGGACGCAACAGAGAATGATGAGAGGTCACTTCAGATGGAGCAAGAATGAATGGGGCAACGGAGACTGACCCTTTGAAAATCAGCTGAGGGCTGGCAGCACCCGACGTCCGCTTGCGAATCTCTAGTGAAAGGCGGCAAAGAAGATCAGAGGGAACTCAGGTCAGACGCATTCGCTACGCAACAGAGAGGCAAAGATGTGTTGGAAACTCACCATCTGCGAAGCCAAATGATTCGATAACGGGCAAAAGCGAACCAACGGTGAAGAAAGACGTGCCTTCCTTCATTTCCTCGGACGTGATTCTGCCGCCTCTCTTTGAGAGGACCGCATGGACCTTACCCAGCACCTCAGCTGCCAGGACACAAAGAGGGAAGAAGCAGCCATGTGTCAGTCGCCAGGAAGCACGATTGGAAGTAACGATGTGAGGTATCGAGGGGACTCACTGGACGCTTGGATGTCGCATGAGTACATGGCTAACATGATGCGTGGGGACCAGTCCAGCATCCCGTTCCGACATCCTTCTCGGAAGGACGAGATCAAGGACCCAGCAGCCTGCGACAATCGCGCTCGAGCTGGAAAAGGAACAGATAAAGTAGATCATGTCAATATCAGAACAGTCCCCTCGTAGATATCGGAAGACGGACACAGGAGTCACGAATGCGACCGAGAACAACTCACCGCCTTCTTTGGCGACTTCTGCAGCATCCACCTGCAGAGACTCGAGGAAGAACGCCAGTCCTTGCACGGGTTCGGCACACAGTGGGCCTTGAAACGTGGCGATCTGGAAACCCGCGTCAATACTGTCGTTGACCTGCGCCGCCTGCGAGGCGGCTTGTCGCGCTCGCGATGCCGAGGGCGCTCCCTCAGACTCGTTTGAGCCATCAAGGTTCAGTTGCTGAAGTGCAGATTCGAGATGAGCCGTCAATTTGGAACTGGCCGCAGCTTCTGCTGCACCATCCTGGGCCTGTGCATCCGATTCGTCTGAGCGAGCGGCCTCCAACCGTGCAGGATCCGTGCGATCCCTCAATCTGCAAAGTTTGCAAAGAGACGATGAGTAAAGCGGATCAAAAGCCATCTTGAGAAAGCCTGGCTCACCTCTTCTTTGGGATCTCTGCGCGATCAATAAGAATATTGGCACCGACTCGCTTCGGGCCAAAGGCCCAAATCTGATCAACAACACCACTCCACTCCGGCCCAGCCTTCTTCAACAGAGCTTCAAAGTCAGACCAGAACTTGTCCTTCGTCGTCGCGCGAGGGCCATCATCGCCCAACCCTTGCTGGTGAACAATGTCATCGTTGTCAGTGGCATCCAGTGACGCTCCTGCTGGCGTGGCATCGCCGGTCATCGAGCCTCCGACATGTCTTCGTTCCCGATCTTGTAAGAGACGGCGGATTGTGGTTGCGTTGGCCAAGAGGAAGCGCGTCACTTCCTCTGGTAGGGGAACCGCGCGAACGGTATACTGGATAAGACCTCCGGCCACAGTGCTGATGACAGTTCCGCGCGGAGCACCCTCCGTTTTGGGAGGTGGCATCTCCGCGGCTTTGATGGCCGTCTCCCGGAAGGGAACAAGGGGAGCCGAAGCCTGTATCTCGCATTTTGCGAACCGCTCGCGCAAATCTCGCAAGCAGCGCTGAATAATTGGAAGAGACGTATCAGTATACGTCGTCTAATAAGCGGCTATGGAAGTGCAACCCACCTCCAAATGCAACTCTCCTGCTCCGGCGAGGACGTGCTCGCCAGTCTCTTGGATGTAGGTCTCCGCACAAGGGTCGGCCTGATTCAACAGCTTCAAACCATGCACCAGCTTGGGCATTTCCGCTACCAAGTCAAACAGTCATTTTGTTAGTAAGGATGCGCCACCAACGATACAGATAAGAAAGTAGCACTTTCGGCACTCACAAGGGTTGACCGGCTCCAGGGCAACTCTGACAATTGGGGCTCCCAGCATGTTGATACCGGCAAGGTTCACGAGCTCTTCGTCCCCGTCGGAGCCATCATTGCGGGAAGACACAAGGGTAGCGTTCCGGAGCACGACTCCTTCCAACCCTTTGATGCCGAAGACATTGCCGGCAGGCACCTCAGACACGCTGACGAGATCTCGCCCCATGATCATGTACAGATTTTCGCACTTGACTTCGCGGATATATCGTGTGTTGGCAGGATGGGTCCGTGGCAAGGACGTGTTGTACTTCGGCAGGAGCGCTGATAGGGTGTCGCCTTGACGCATCGTGCCGCTGTATAGACGAGAGAATCCAATCAAGACGTCAGGAGACGCTGCCTCCGCCGGTTCTGCTCCCGCAGATTGATCCGTTGGCTCTGTTCCTGCGCGATCCTGTCCAGAAAGGTCTGCACCCATACTGGCGCCTTCCTTTGTGTTTGGGGCAGTTTCGAGGTCCACGTGGCCTTCCGCAGCAGATTGACTAGCCTGAGCCGCCCTTTCCTTTTGTTCCCTCGCAACTCGACGCATCTCCTCCGCAGTGAGCGGTGCCCGCCTAAGCTCGGGTAGCTCTGACCTGCTGACCGCAAACATCTTGCTGACGTAGGCAACACAACGGGCGCCCTCGCCGGCATTGGCGTCGAAAAGATCGCGTTCCAGGTCGTTTTTCGGCGCCATGTCGGCGGGTGTGGCAAAGTAGGGCAGGTCCGGTCGGAGCATCTTGGGCAAGCGGAACTTCTGTGCAACGGCGGGAGCAGGAGTATTGGACACGACGGCGGAAAAAGTGCAGGCGGCCAAGGGGAGCCATTGACTGAAGATGGATACTAAGAGTGTAGAAGGGTCTTTCGCGCGGAGGTCCCTCTGCGCGATGCGCAAGTCCAAAGTCTTCACAATCTTCTCAACCTTCTCTTGGTCTCTGATACAAGTAGAAGAGATTGTCAGCACGCGTATCCAATGACTCCTGTTCATGCGGAAAGAGGGATAGCCCACCTGTTCAAAACCACGCTGTCATAGACCGACCAGATGTTGTCCAAGACAAATTGAACGAACATCGGCTTCAGGTTGCGCTTCTCTTTCTCCTTCTGTTTGTGGCTGATGACCCTCTTGTTCTTCGGGTCAAAGTAGAAGTCGCCCCACAACAGTTTTCGAAACTTGCGCTCCTGAATGCCGAGCTTCTTTGCGTAGAGCACAGAGAAGCGGTCGAGTCGGAAGGCCCAATTATCGACGGCGCTGGCGAAGATCACGTTGCCTCGCGAGGGGTCGAAGTAGATATCCTCATCGTCGTGTTCCTCATACGCCTCTTCTTCATCGTCTTGCACAACTGTGGAGCCAACTGTTGCACCAGCAGCATCTTGTTCCGCGGCCCGGGCGCGCTTGCTTTCTATCCTCTTCTCGCGGTCTTCGCGCCATCGCAGATCGTCATCCATACGTTCGGCAGAGAAGAAGCTCCCCATGACCGCATTTACCTGCTCGATGATCTGCATGAGGTGATGATAGGCCTCGTTAGGTGTGAGGCGGAGCTCCGTAATGATTCTGTCCATTTTGTTGATGACCAAAATTGGCTTGAGGCGATCATGCCAGGCTTGCCTGAGCACGGTGATGGTCTGTGGAGAGATTCTCGACTTTCAGCAAAACATAAATCGATAGAGCATACAGAAAAGCACTGACCTGCGTGCATACACCCTCGATGGCATCGACGATACACAAAGCGCCATCGCAGAGACGGGACGCGGTGGACACTTCGCTTGAAAAGTCGACGTGGCCGGGCGTGTCGATAAGATTGATCATGTAGTCCTCGATGACTGGCTCCGGCGGTGGCGCAGCGGTCGAATCTTTTGCGCCAGCGTCAGCCGGGGTCGAGCTCGTTCCATTCGGAACGCTGGTATGTTGTCTGAGCTTGAACATGAGCGATACTGCGCTCGCCTCCATGGTGATGCCTCGCTCCTGCTCGTCCTCGCGCGCGTCGAGGAAGCGCAACTTGCCTGCCATTCGCGATGAGATGATGCCATTGGCGGCGAGCAGCGAGTCCGCATACGTCGTCTTGCCGTGGTCGATATGGCCGATAATGGTGCAGCAGCGCACGTTCTCGCGCAGGAAGCGTCTCTGCGATGCCGACATGATCTTCCACTCTTCTTTCTTTCTGCAGGATCGATGTCGTCCGCAACCTCAAGCGGGAAGCGGGAAGATCGTCACCGCTTCCTAACTTTTTCTTGCCTTTCGATTTTCCGAAGTCGACTTTTACCACCGAAAATCCGAATCGTTGCGCAACGATGTCAACAGCATGAACGCTCGCTTTGGCCAGCTTCTTCTGGGCGGAGGTCACGAAGACGATCACCGCGACGCAGCAACAGGTCGCCAGCGGATACGAGGCAAAGAAGCGGAGCGCAGGCACAGACACAGGCGGGAACTATGGCCGATACCACCCGGACAGAGACGCTGGTCTCTCACCTTGACAGCCTGCTCGGAGGCGGCGCAGGTGGAAGTCGTCAGTCTCCGAACCTCGACCAGGATCTTCTCAATCTACTGCAAGATCTCGAAAAGAGCGGCAAACGGCCTGAAAATCAAGCTCAGGGTGACGATGATGTCGACCTACAAGCTGCCGGGCTCAGAGATGGCCTGTTCTTTTGGGACTCATACCGGCATCAAGCCAGTCACTCGCGGAACGAGGCTCCGCTGTATGCGCACGATGACCCCGAATCGGCTTCAACAGTGCAAGTCGTCAACAGAATACGCGCGGCGGTGGGGCATCATGCGGAGGGTCAGGACATCTTCAAGTCTGTCGAGAATGCGCTTGCTTCGGGTGCTCCAGACGATGCAGTGTCGGAGCAACTCGCCGATCTTCTCGGCTTCGACCACCTCGATCTCGTCAGCGACGCGATGGCGAACCGGTCCGATGTTGTTCAGGCAATGCAGGAGCTCAATTCTACAGGCAAAGCAATCATTCCCGCTGCATACGAGCCGGAAGAAGGGAATTATTCCGAATCGTATCTCCCAGCGACCACAAATTCTGTTGCGGCGGGCAAGCCGGCCGCAAGGAAGGCATATACTCCCGGTTCGCAAGTCGTCATCCACACAGCCGAAGAGCAAGCCGAGGCGAAGCGGATACGTGCGGAACAACGTAGAATGCATAGAAATCGAGCTGGTCCAGGCTTCGAGGCAGCTGCAGCAGACAGCCTCGCGAAATACTCGGCAGCAGATCTGGAGCGGATGCGCGATGAACAGCTACTGTCGAATGCGTCCAGACCCCTCTTCTCTTCTGATCGCGGGCCAACGATGACCTCGCAGCCTCAATATCCGCACGTGTTTTCATCGTCGACAAATTCCGGGCACGGAAACATTCTGTCGATTACCGGGTCCAAGTTTGCGCTTCCAATAGGAACGACTCGCGAAGAGACTCCCCTTTACGAAGAAGTCACGATTCCTCCTCCAAAGCAGGTCCCATTCCGCATGGCCGAACGATTGATCCCTATCGGAGAAATGGAACCCCTCTGTCGTCCAGCATTCCCTGGCTACAAGTCGCTCAATCGGCTTCAGAGTGCGGTCTACCCCTTAGGCTACAACACATCAGAAAATTTGCTGGTCTGTGCCCCTACCGGAGCCGGCAAGACCGACGTGGCCATGCTCACAGTGCTCAGAACAATCAATCAATACTCGCGTGCTCGAGCGGACGGAGGGAACGAGAACTTTGATATCAACCGCAACGCGTTCAAAATCGTGTACGTTGCTCCCATGAAAGCGCTTGCAGCAGAAATTGTGCGGAAGTTCTCGAAGCGTTTGGC
Source organism: Tilletia caries (assembly GCA_032718865.1). Taxonomy (NCBI): domain Eukaryota; kingdom Fungi; phylum Basidiomycota; class Exobasidiomycetes; order Tilletiales; family Tilletiaceae; genus Tilletia; species Tilletia caries. The sequence goes on along the minus strand of JALUTQ010000046.1, from coordinate 126,258 downwards.
ATATCTCGGTGTCAAAGTTCGCGAATTCACAGGTGAGCACTGGCGTTCCCGAGGCTCAGACTCTGATTGAGCCCAATGTTGACCAATTTGTCTACAGGTGACATGCAGCTCACACGGCAGGAGATTGCGGACACGCAGATGATCGTGACCACACCTGAAAAGTGGGACGTCGCAACGCGGAAGCCGACCGGCGAGGGCGAGCTCGCCACAAAAGTGAAACTGCTCATTATCGACGAGGTGCATTTACTGCATGAGGAGCGTGGAGCAGTCATCGAAACTATCGTGGCCCGCACGTTACGCTTGGTGGAGTCAAGCCAGAGCCTGATTCGGATCGTCGGTCTTTCCGCCACTCTGCCGAATTACGTCGATGTTGCAGACTTCCTTCGGGTCAACCGCTACCAAGGCCTATTCTACTTTGATTCCTCCTTCAGACCGGTGCCTCTGGAGCAGCACTTCATTGGAGTCAAGGGCAAAAGCGGTTCTCCTCAGTCACGCGCCAACCTGGACAAAGCTGCATTCGAAAAAGCCACACAGCTCATACAGGACGGTCATCAAGTCATGGTGTTCGTACACGCACGAAAGGAGACTGTCAAGACGGCACAGACGCTGCGGGAGGCCTTCCAGGGAGAGGGCATGTCAGAACTCTTGACTGCTGGAAAGACAGAGCATCCTAGCGCATACGAATCCATTCGAAGGGACGTGCAAAGCTCAAGAAATCGCGAAATGAAGGAGCTACTCGATCAAGGCTTCGGTATTCATCATGCCGGTATGCTCCGATCTGACCGCAACATTAGCGAGCGAGCCTTCGAACAGGGAATCACCAAGATTCTGTGCTGTACTGCGACTCTAGCGTGGGGTGTCAACTTGCCGGCATTCGCAGTGCTGATCAAGGGTACCGACGTCTACGATTCTGGAGCCGGTAAATTTGTCGACTTGTCCATTCTGGACGTCCTCCAGATCTTCGGACGTGCTGGTCGTCCACAGTACGAAGACCTCGGAGTCGGGTATATTCTGACTGCCAACGACAAGCTGGACCATTATGTTGATGCCATCACCGCTCAGCATCCAATCGAGAGCAAGTTCCAAGGCGGGTTGACGGACGCGCTGAATGCCGAGATCGCTCTCGGCACTGTCACTTCGGTCCGTGACGGTATATCGTGGCTAGGGTATACCTACCTATTCACACGTATGAAGCGACAACCTCTGGCGTACGGTTTGACAGTAGCGGAAGTGATGGACGATCCTCACTTGGGGGCGAAGCGAGTGCAGCTAATCGAAAACGCAGTCAAACGATTGGAGAGCGCAAAGATGCTGGTCTCAAAGGGCGGCATCAGCGGCTCCGACGAGCTCGCTATTACCGATCTCGGGCGAATTGCGGCTCGCTACTACATCCCGTGCCGAACCATCGAGGTTTTCAACGAAAAGCTGCGGGCACGCATGAGCGAGGCGGATGTTCTCCACGTTCTCAGTATGGCGACCGACTTTGAACAGATCATCATGCGCGACACAGAAGAAAAGGAGCTGAAGGCACTGCTGGTCAAGGCCCCGTGCGACGTGCCTGGCGGTATCGACACTTCACAAGGCAAGGTCAACATTCTTCTCCAATCCTTCATCTCCCGAGAATACGTCGAGGACTTTGCCCTCGTTTCAGATTCTGGTTACGTGGCGCAGAACGCAGGTCGGATCATCCGAGCTCTGCTCGAGATAGCGCTGGCTAAGAATTTCGCACCTGCTACGCTGTCGCTAATGTCGATGAGCAAGGCAATCGAGAAGCGCGTGTGGCCATTCGAACATCCTCTAGGGCAAAGCGGTCTTCCTCAAGATGCTGTGTACAACCTGACGCGGTGGGCCGACGAAGTTGAGGTAAACACCCTACGTACCATGAGCGCAGCAGAGATCGGCAAGCTCATCCATCTCAACGAAAGGCTTGGCGGTTTTGTGCGAAATGCGGCAAGACAATTTCCTCAACTCCAGCTTTCGCATGCTCTTCGGCCTCTCAGCCATAACATATTGCGCATCGACATTCAGTTGAAGCGTGATTTCGACTGGGCGGAAAAGGTTCATGGCGGCGCGGAGTCCTTCTACGTCTGGGCAGAAGATGAAGCGGGCGATGAGATCCTGCGATCGACGCATGTGATCTTCCGATCACAGACCAAGGTGCTCGATCTTGCTTTCCACATCTCGCTGTCCTCCAACAGCACTGACGGAGGCGGGTTCTCTCTGCCGTCGGGCGTCACCCTTCGATGGGTGTCCGATCGATGGCACGGAGCAGAGGAAACAATCTGGGTCTCCTTCACACAATTGCATATGCCGATCGCTCCGCCGCCAACTCACGGTTTGCTCAACCTTCCTCTTCTGCTGGTAAAGGAGTCCATCCCGAATGACGACGTTCGGAAGCTGTACCTGGGGGATGCACAGGACGGCTCGAGCAACTCCATCGTGGCCTGGAACGCTCTGCAGACCCAAGTGTTCCATACCGTGGTGCACACGAAGGCAAACTTGCTACTGGCAGCACCCGTTGCTTCTGGCAAAACCACATTATTGGAATTGGCTATTTGGTGAGTGCCCTGCTTCTGACAAGCTGGGATCTTTCAAAGTGATTAACAGTATTCTTCACATCACAGGCGGGCGCTCACTAGTGGTGAAAACTCAGCATCCGCTGCAGTTCTGCATCTATCTCCGAATCAGCACATCGCTCGGGCGAACTTCGAAGCCTTCAAGAGGCGGGGGACCTTCTCAGCTGGACCAAGACCAAAGCTGGCTCTGAGTTCGACTGGGCTGACCAACCTTCAAGGAGGCAGTGTTGTTTTCACGACGGCGCGGACTCTTCTTCGAGTCATCGGCAGCGAAGCAACAAATCTCTCGCTAGTCAATCTTGTCGTTGCGGAGGACCTGCACCTTCTCGATGCTCCTTACGAGCTTGTCATCGCCCGATTGCAACAGCAGTTCTCTGGGAAGGCGGTGCGCTGGGTAGGCACGACAGTATCGTTGCAAGATGCCTCCTCCCTGGGAGCGTGGCTGGACATAAAGCCAGAGCACCAGTACTGCTTCGAGCCCAAGGATCGGCCATCTCCGCTCACGCTGTCCCTGCACGCTCTGGACGTGACTCACTCTCTCGCCCTCATCAAGGCTATGATCAAACCTGCGTACGACAAGATCAAGCAAGTGGCGCCCAGCGAGCCTACCATGATCTTCGTTCCGTCTCGAGCTCAGTGCTCCAACACGGCACAGGACTTGATCACAAGACTTGCATCTGAGCTGGATACCGAAGCTTTCCTCGGCGTGCCACCCACTACGATCGAGGCATATGTGCATGCACTCCAAGATCGCAGTCTTGGCGAAGCCCTTTTCCACGGCATTGGTATCTATCACGACGGCATGAACCCTCAAGATCAGGCACTTTCCGTCGAACTTTTCCGCAGCGGAGTCATTCGGGTTCTCATTGCACCACGCGAAGCATGCTGGTCAGTTCCGGTTCGCGCAAAGCTCGTCGTCGTGATGGGCACACAATATGTACGTTTGGCGCCAGTCCTCGCGGCAGAGGCCAACAAGACCGCTGCACCAGCCATGATTCGGAAGACGGTCGATTACCCGATGACTGATCTGACGAGGATGCAAGGGTACGCAGTGCGACGAGGTACTCCAGAGTCACCAGATCCGCCCGGCGAGTGTCTGATTCTGTGCCAGAGCAGCCATCGCGACCTTCTGCACCAAACCCTCAACGCCGGCTTACCGCTTGCTTCGGAGCTCATCTCCTCTGAGTTCGGCACATCTACACTCGTGCATGAGATCGTTGAGCTGGTCGCGGCAGGAACGATCAAAGGTGCGAGAGATGTGGTCGACCTGCTGTCTTGGACCTTCTTGTTCCACGACATGCAACGCAACCCAAGCTACTACGATGCTCGTGGTACTGAAGCCGAAGCGACCGCGGACCGATTGTCGGATGTTGTTGACGGACTGATCGACAAACTACAAGAATGCGACTGCATCACTACTGCCGGCGAGAACTCGGCACACACAGATCACGGTGGTCCCCAAATCAAGGCGGTGACAAGTCTCGGCAAGTCGCTTTTGCATCATCGCCGGCCGGGTCTGCTCGGTCGCTGCATCCACCTGTTCGAGCACGTCCGCAGCCAGGCAGGACTTGCCGCCAACTTATGTTGGAACGGCCTGGACGGCCGATTGCTAAAGAACGGCAACGATTCTGACGAGGCACTGCTCGGGACCGCACTTGAAGCACTTCGGTTGAGAGTGCCAGGAGAGTACCTCGCCGCATTCGATGTTCCGAGACCTTCCAAAGCAGCACGCAAGGCCGATCGCAAGGGTCCTTCTGCCGCGACGTCCGATAAGGCGACTACGAAGGGCGGGAAGCAGAAGCAGTCGGAGGCATCGACCGAGGCAGATTCATCGAGAACGGCAACGAAGCCAGAACAGGACAGTGAAGAAGCATCAGGGGCAGCTGTCCCCGTGGCGGATGGTGCCGAAGAAGAGCATTCGGCCCTCCGACGCGAACACGTCCCGCGTCTCCTCCTGTCTGGCTTCTTCGCCGGTCAGCATCCTTCGACCGGTTCGGCCGCAACCTCGGCCGATGTCGCAGCATTGCGGAAGCGCAGAGACGGGCTCCTCGTTCAATTGGTACAAAATTCTTGACGAACATGGTCCCGAACATTGTACACATCAGCTCGGATGGCCCGAGACTGACGGCGATGTACTACAAGAAAGTTCTTCTGATGATTGGGAGGCTTCAGACATTGATGCATGAAGCATGAAGCAGGAGTAAATGAGTAATGCGTGACCAGTCAGCGGTCAGCCGGCTTGATGAGGTGATGAGGAGGCGAGATGAGATTTGAGCCGTTGCGCGAGGAGGCCCAGCAGCGGACCGCAGACTTCGCAAGCTGAAATGCTGCATTCGCCCGACCTCCACCATCGCCGCATCGCCCCTGAAGAACTCTACCATCTCCCCTGACCTACGTGCGTCCGCTCCATTACACGGGCAGTGCCTTGCCTCGTTACATCCCGACTGCCTGCTTCGAACGTCCAACACCCTCCGCAACTCGGTATCCCTTCAAGGCACGGCTGCCTCAGGCCCTAGACAGCAAGCTGAAGCCATGTCTGGCCCTGATCCCATCGCAGAATCTTCGATGCGCCGAGAGGGGACTGGGACTGACAGCATGGAGTACTCCCTTCCAGAGGAGATGAACGATCCCGACTTTGACGACTCACTGTCAGTCATTCAGGATCAGAAGAACTACTGTGGTTACAGTGAGTATTACATCCGTCTACACCCTGAGACCCAGCAGAACTGACTGATAACTGTTCCACGATCTAACGACAACAGGATGTATTGTTGGTCCAACTGGAGTGGCGTCGGACAACCTACCGGACACGGTGCTCAAGGTGTTGAATGAGTTGGAGCCTTATTACGATTCCTGCAGCGAAACAGTACGAGTAATCGCGATGACGGCGGTCTCGATCCTCGAAAAGTCGGAGAGGACAAAGTTACTTCGGCTTGAAGGCAGGCGGTTCGTCACAAAAACGCTTGATGTCCTCAAGCAAGTTGCGGCATACGAGCATACCGCCGGCAGCGACGTGCGCGACCTCCGTGGCACAGTTCTCAGTTTGGGCTTGGATTCTCTTTCCAACGGAATCATGTCCTTTTCAAGTATTGTGGATGCGCACGCCTCTGCGACAATCGTCATGCGCAGTCAGCAGAGATCGGTCTACAAGTCCGAGGCGAGAGAATGCGCAGAACTGCAAGGAAAAGTACGCACCATGATATGCACGCTCATCAGCAAGCATCATCGGATGGCATCGTTTCCACAATTTCCGACCATGATGCCTGCCACATCACTTCCACTCATCAAGAACTTATTCGCTTCAAAGTTGGACGACCTCAGAAGCCTGCCAAGCACAGGAGAGGTGAATCGTGAATTGCTCTCTTGCACACTCAACGTCTGCGAAATCTTTTCTTTGGACCCACGAAGTGCTCCAGAACCTGACGCCGGCTCCGCAGAATCGGTGCACCGGCGAGCGCTCGACAAGCATCGGCTGGCTTGGGCAGACATCGGCGAGCTTCAAGAATTCGAAAGGCAAACGTACGAACGGCTGCAGGCACTCGCCAGAATGGCACCTGCGTTCGATTCTCTACCCAGCCAGGATGTCCACCTAACGCTTCGATCTCTTGCCATTCATTGTGCTCACGTCGGGGAATACGATTCGGCTGCCTGGTTCGGAGAGCTACTGGTCACCCTTTATCGCCAGGCAGATGTTCACGCGCCCACTGTCACAAACAAAATCGTCTTGGCGAACGCGCTAGGGGCCCTCTCCATTCTTCTGGACGCGGCTGATTGGTACCTGTCTGGTGTCCGAGCGGTCGAAAACGCTGTTGAGATCTTGCGACCACTCATCAAAAGCGATCCAAGCCGCTGCCGTGCTCCGATGGCGGCGCTCAAGGCAATACACGCAGAGTTGCTGTCAGAATTTGCCGCAGGTGAAGGGCGCGGGACGGATGTAATCCTCATGCTCCGGAAGGCGTGCAGAATCGCCGAGGAAGCGCTTCAGCTCTCCCACCAACTTGCGAAGGAACTCCCAGCCAGTTCTGATCTCAAAGCTGCTCTCGCTCGAGCTTTCTACGTCAAGGCGAAGGCTGGACGCGACATGATTCAGGTGTTGATGCGAGCGCACGCCGATTCCCCTCTTCGCTGCCCCGACAAACTCGCTGATCTCAATTTGGAACCAGAGCAGCGGACGGATTCCTTGCCTTCCTGCGAAGTTTGCGATTCTCGCCAAAACGAGTGCTGGAGTAAATCATACCTCCATGATCGCATCCGAGCTCTCAATGTTGACACAATCAATGTCTTCGTTGTAGCCTCGCAGAAATCTGTTGACCTCTACCTTGAGCTCGCCAAATCGGTGCCAAACCTTTACGAGCCACTACTCGCCAAGGCACTGCTTGTGAAGGCTCAGCTCCAGACCTGCAGCTCGCCACGAGTAGCGAATGCGTTCGTCGAGGTCGCCGCTCTTTACGATCAACTCTCCACGAGATTTCCTGGTCTATTTGATGTACCTTTCAGGGCTGCATACACCGGTCTGGCCCGACAACAGCGGTGGGAAAACGATCTTTCAGGCGCGGTGGCTTCTTATGAGAGGGTGCAAAAGTACCCGTTGAAGTCATTGGTCGTCAATTTCGGCTTTGACGAGTCTGCACCCCTCAGTTGGACAGCCAGCACTTTCCTCTGCGTCCAGCTCGAGAGGTATATGGACGGCTGGAACGTCTCGAATCGGACTCTCCACATGTTCACCGACCATCAAGAGTCTGGCATCTACGGCCCAGTCATGAAAGGCAGCTTGGCTGTGCGAGGCTTCTGCAGATGGATGCTGTGCAAACCGCAGGACGGTTTGGAGCCCTGTGAGAAGGACCTGGCAGTCGCTGTCACCTTGCGGGCCAAAGAGGAAGATCTTGACGGGCGTCCAGATATACTGGGTCAATCTTATTGCGCCGTCGCCTGGCGTGGTGCTGTCCAATCGGCTGCCGGAAAACAATCCCCTGCGCTTCACAATGGCGAGCTCGCAGTGCGATTGGTACGAGATTCACTTTCCGAGGCTGATACCATGCTGTTTGCGGAGCGCACGCTGTATCCCTTTCACCGCGTCCTTCCGCATGTCCTTGTCCTCTTGGCAGGCACTCTGCTTGCCTTGGGCAGGAAGGACGATGCCCTGAAGAACGTGGAGGAGAGTCTCTCCCTGAACAAGGACGGCAAGCAGGATGGATCGACGGTGAAGACGGCCCTGTTGCTCAAGGCACGTTTGTTGGAGGAGAGCGGCGATGATGCGGGAGCGGCCAGGACCAAGGCGGAGGCGCAAACGATCCCGTTCCAAGGCTTCTTGCACAAGATGGGCTGCTCGCAGCAGGCCCAAACATGACCCGTCAGAATCCACGTTCCTAGCGCAGTAGTTCCCCCGTCGTGTCTGCGTTCCCGTTGTGGCGGGCAGCCACAGAGTCCGGCACTCGCATGTTCCAAGTAGTATCGAGCTACGCCCAGGCTGAAAGTAAAATCGCAATTCAATCACATCGCAACGCAGACCATTCCATCATCACTCTGTTGCCTGAAGACTCGTAGTACTGACTCAGTGTAATCGCTGTCTTGTTGCTAGAGACGTCACTCTGTTGCCTGAAGACTCGTAGTACTGACTCAGTGTAATCGCTTTCTTGTTGCTAGAGACACGATTGGTAAGTGAGTTGTGATGCACGGTGGTAGGCCTGCGATAGTAGCGGATCACGAATGCCCAGGGTGGCGAATCGCGCTCGGTCTCCCAAACACCCCACTCCGTCGGAACGTGCAATCGTTGCAGCTAGGTACGTGAGAAGGGTCGACACGAGCGCGAAACCGAGCAAGACCGAGCCAAGAAAAGATATGTTGCGAGGGCGAGAGAGGTTGCGAGAGGTGGATCTATGGTGAAGCAGGACAGATGCATGCTGATGAACTACTGGCTGTAGACGTTGCCAAGCGAAGTTGAAAGAGGGAGTACTCACAGCCTGTCCCGAAAGGCCCGGATTCCGAAAGCGTCATGGAGTAGAGCTCGCGAGAAGCAGGGATATGCGAGTTTGGTAGACCATCTGAAGAGACGGAGCATTGTTACGCTGCGGGCACTGGATCGAGGCGGGCGACCGTCTTCAGGCCAGATGAACCGTGTGCGACGAACGTTGTGGAGTTTCCGTCGGATGTGGCACAGCTGACGCGCGGGAGGCGTGAGAAATTCCGATACGTAGACGATGTCGATATACTGTATTATCGTCGACCGGCGTTGAGGCGGGACCATTAAGGATGGCTAGATGGAAGAACAGAGCAGAAGTGATGAACTCAGTGTGCTATTGGGACGACCTATCGGATCATTTGCAGTGATCACCCCATCTTTGCGCCTCGAGAAGCTTCTGCAACGACCTGTGACCTGTGCTGATTGGACCTCATGCCTCATGTACGATCATGGTGAAGAGATCGTACACGTATGCTCTGTCAAGCCCACACAAAGCATAGTCAGCTCCTATTCGCCTTCTTGACGATTTGACACAACGTCTCGTAGCCAACTCACTCAGAATCATCCTGGATACGCACCCTCATGAAAGACACGACATCCTCGAGCTACAGCCGAGAATCGGACTCGCACCATCTTGATGGAGCCCGTTTAGTTATCCTTGTGAACATGTTAAAGCCGTCTGAATTGATTGCAGGGCACGGGAGCGGGGATGTTGTCGGAAAAGGCTGATCTGTTTGGTAATCTGCAGGAGCGAATCTTGTGATGATTGAGAAGGAGAGTGAGCGCAAGCGAGAGCCAGAACAATGCTACTCGAATACACATACCATTATGATATCCGTATTGAGAGCAGGTGTGATCCTTCCGATAGCTGAGCTATTGAGGACCAAGCATCTATGAACATCCCGAGTCAGTACGGCCACGCAGGACGTCTATGCGATGGGTAAAAACGTCGCTCACCTCTACAAAAGGCGAGCAGATAACGTTCATTCTCGCACCAAAGGATGTATCAACACCATCAGGCGCTGAAACGCCATTTGTGTCGAGCGTCTCCAACCTCGGTCTCGCCCGTACCCACCTTTCCCAGACTTCCTGTTCCACTTCTTCTTATTGTTCATCGTCACTACCGCCCTATTCCCAGCATTCAGGACGCCCGTCGCACCCGCACACGTACTCGTAGCGCTCTCCTTCCCATTCGGGCCAACCCTCCCATACTTCCCTGTGCCCGGTCGCGCTCGTGGCACTGCGCAAATCCAGCTGAGGTCGAGCATGTCATCGCATGTCGAACTCGTACGGTTGCACTGCAGACGGATGACGTTGGACTGTATCGTGCTTGCGAAGGTGCGATGGACGGCTGATGAAAAAGCGTTCGAATTTAGGCCGAGGAGAACCTCATATCAACGGCAGGTACCGTACGTTGGCTCTCAAGCTGGAGCCGTCTCCGTTTGCGCAGGTGGACGAGGAGAAGACCGGATGTCAGAAGTCTTACTTTTCTTCTTCTTCGTAGTGTCTTCTCCACCATCCATGACCTGGCTGGCACGCTTTCCTCTCTGCCTGAAAATTGCGACTGAATGCGTCTTCTTGTCGGCAGGGAACATTCCTCGAGGTAGGTCCAGCGACGCGGCAGGTTCGTCCAGTCTTCGGCCGGGAACGTCGGCGCGTGCATTTTTCTCGCCCGGGGCCGCCGATCGACTGAGAGCGCGGCTGCCTCCTTCCGGAGCGGGCTGACGGTCGCCACAGGAACCTCGCGTTGCCTGATTTTGCCGTTCGAGATCTGGTACGGGCGTTTGAAGCGTTGAAGGCGCAATCCATCGCGTTGATAAGCCTTCATACACATCGCGTTGGACAACCTGCGAAAGTTGGGAAGACTCCGTGTGAGTCTGATGGTGAAGGGAAACGTGGTCGGGGCTTAAGGGCTCGAAGATCCACCGTTTGGACTAGATTCCAGAAATGCTGATTCGGAAGTTGATGCGTTGATGAAGGATGCAGGCTGTAGAGATGCAGTGGTGGCTCGGTTTCCTTCAGTCGTCGTAGGCTGGTCAGCAGGTGTGCCGTGTGGTGACTCCAGAGTCCAAACCCGGCCCGGAACATGACTTCCGTCGAAATGTAGAACTGCGGAAGCACGGAAGACAGATCAGTTTTGTTTTGCAAGTATAAGAGAGGCAACAGACAATGGATGGAGTCACTCACTTCGGACAACAGCCTTTCCATTTAGCAAGCCCTCGGCCATGCAGCTTTCCGGAGCACTGTCCGTGACCTCCGCCGCAACTCGCCGAACGCTGCGTATTGCCCGGCCGGATATCTACCGACGAATGTGAAGCTGTCCGATGCAAGTATGCGACGCCTCGAGGGGCCTGCCATCGTCGGCGAGGTCAAGCTTGAGGCGGCGAGTGCGTTGGGAGCTGAGACTCAGCGTGACGCCGCCGTCCTAAATCCACATCGAGGTGATCGACGAGTGCAAGGAAGAAAGTCACGTTGCAAAGCCCGGCGGGATGAGGAGTGGACCGTGGGAAAGCGACAGGCACTCGGCCGAAAGCCCCAAAGCCAGGAGAACGCAACTGCGTGAAACCGTTCTGAAACCAATTGATCGACAGAGATGCTTCGATGGAACAAACAAACCAAATGGAAGCCACAACATGGTGGCGTTCCCACTTTGACGCGCGGTGTCGATGCCCGATGACGCTGGCGAAAGTGACAGTAGTGCTGTTCACACGTAGACCTTAGTCTCGCCCACCCTCTCTTGTTCTCGCCTACGCTCGCTCAGTTTCGCTGCGCGACGCGAAACCTGGAGGACCTCAAAAGGTCCTCCTGTTCTCGCCTCGCCTCGCTCCGCCTCACCACAAATCACCTAGGCTCGCTCAAGCACACTTGCATTACAGAATCCTAGATAGATGCACAATCAGACCGAACTGGTACAGATACAGACTGGAAGCAAGCGCACTTCGACTGCTGGCGCATAACCGATTGGGAAAGAAGCTGAAATCGAGGGGAAAAATGGTAGTGAAGCAAACGGGATGGTCTGGACGTTGAGCTCGCCCGAGTAGAAGATATTCACGCTCGAACTCCAAAGCTAGATGTTGAGCGAGACCACAGCCGTGTCGATGGCCTTGATGTTACTGGACAGGGAGGCGTAGTCGGCTATGGCGACGGTAGCCAGGGAGAGAAGTGCAACGAGGTTGTGAAATGTGAAAGAACTGCATCCTGAAGAATGAGAGTATGGGTGATTTGAATTTGAATGTGAAGAAGGGTAAAGCTTGGGGGGTAAAGGCGGGTTAAGCCTGTCTTTGAGAAGGAAGCAGAAGTGTAAAGTGAGGAAGGAGTGGTTAGATGACGAGGATACAGCAAAAGTGAAGTTGGCACATTGACCGCGGCCTTTTATGGCTTTCCGAAGGACGCATTCGGATACCCCCTCGAATGTTGCACCACGCTGTAGACAGATTACGTTTAGCTAAACTGTCCTCGACGACGCTGAAACCTCAAACCTCTTCCGCCAAAAAAGGAGAGCGTGTGAACTGTGAAGAACCTGTGTTGAAGTGAAGCGAAAAAGGTTAGCTGAGTCGGCATCAAAAGACGTTGTGCGGTGTGCCTCGTTCCTTGACCCTTGCACTTCAGCCAGCCAGCAAGGTGGAAGACATCAAATGCACAATGCACAATGTCAGCAGAAAAAAAGGGGAAACATGAGCTCAAGCGTCAACAGTTGGGAGCAGTTGGGAGCGGTTAACTGTTCACCTCGCAGTGATCAGTGACCCCGAGACCCGAGTTCCCGACACCTCTCGCAGTAGTGTTTGCTAGACGGAGCCGATCGATCGATGCGGTACCAGATGCAATAAGGGGGGTGGTGGTCTCTTCTTGTATGAGCAGGCGGGTTCCGGATAGAGAAAAAGGGAGTGGAACAACAAGCCAGGTCAGATTTCAGAAGGGTCAATCACGTACAGCTAGTGCGCACGACGCAGAACTTGGGCATGAATGTACCTGACGGAAGACAGGCGCAGCAATGGAGCAACAGGTTCAGCAAAAACAGTTTATCCTCTGAGACTCAGTATGAGCAAGCGGCGCGCTACGGTTCATACTCACATTTTGTGTTTTGACTTTTTGCTCGATCTTGGTGAGGAGCTGTAATCCCCTACCGACCCATGGTAGGCGATGCGCAGTTGGGGGGGTGCGGAGGACTGGGGAGATCGAAACAGAAGAAGGAAAAGCTGCATGAACCAAATAGGTGGGGCGTGGGGCAGGGTTGAGGATCGTCAGCCGTCTGGAGACGTGTGGAGGGGTCTGAGGAAGAGGCAGGGGTGATCTGTGATGACTGGTGGTGGTGACATAATACTTAATAAGATATGTTGAACCGCGCCACTTGCCAGACACTGTGGAAGATCTCACGGTCAAGTTCAGTCAGTCATTGTCAGCCGGCCAAGCGTCACGGCGCAGCAGTCACTCATCTTCAAATCGAAGCCAGGTTATCTCCGCGGTCTGAGGAGTGAGAGCATGGAAGCAAGTCGTGGCAGGGGACTGGTCAGCATTAGCATCGCACATGGAGAGAGTAGTGACTGGGATTGATACTCGACGGTGCTGGTGGCCTGGTGCTGACTTCCGGAGCGAGTGGTGGGGGAAGTCGGCAGCTGTCGGGGCTGTGTTGCCGTGCTGTGTTCTGTGGTGCGATGCTGCTGTTGAGCGGCAAGGGGGGCGAGGGAGGGGAGGAGAGGTGCTGAACATGTGTCAGGAACAGTTCACAGTTGGGAGAGAGTGGGAGTACGGCTCACTGGCTGTGTGGAGTGTGGACGTGTGGTGGTAGGCGGATGCGTGAAGGGTGTGGTCGGGAGAGAAGAAAGACGACCTGTGGAGGGGAAGAAAAAAGGGCGACACGTGCACCCCGGCAGTCAGCAGTCGGCAGAGAAGGTCCGTAGTGCCGAGTGTCGGGGTTGTCCTGCAATAGAGAAGAGCAGGTGTCAGCTGTCACCAACGTCTGCAGCAGCATTGAGAACTCACCTTTCAGCTCACCTCTGTGCGGTGCTCCTCCCCGCTCCTCCCTCTCTGTCCCACATGTCCGTTCCTCCCGGCCCCGGTCCCGCTCGGGCTCGTCCTCGTCAGGTCGCTCCGTCCCGCACATCACCCCGGAAGGTGGCCGCAAACGCTCCCGCACCTCAGGCAACGGGACAGCCCTCCACAGCTGCCGCTGGGATCTTGAGTGGGGCTCTGGGTCCTGCCGCTGGTGGTGGTGCCGATGCAGCTCCGGCACCGGCCGAGATCGAAGAAGGCGCCTCCAAAATGCGCTGGACGCGCGTAGACGAGGAAAAACTTGGCGGAATGGCTCTGCAAGAGAGACAAGTCTGGATTAGCAAGGAATCTGGCTCTGTTCATCTCGCACAAGAACGATGCCTGCCTGCGCATGATAAAGGAACTTCGTCTGGCGGATCAGCACCCCACGCTCGCCGAACTGCTGAAGGGTCAGCAGAAACTCGCTGCAAAGAGGGTCGGAGACAAGGTCAGCAAGATGATTGAGCGCTACAACTCCGTTGTGCAGCAGCTAAGCACAACTGGAGGTGGCATCGGAGGGGTAGGGGAGGATGAAGAAAAACGCCCTGTTCAAAGGTGCGAATGGAAGAAAGGGGGAGACGATTCAAGGTCAGTCCTATACCTATTCCCACCGCGCTATCAGAGGAACTAGATCGCTGAGATGCTGGAATTTAAAGCCTACGTCGAAAGGACCTGCCATTGGTACTATACCCTTGAAGATGATATGGCCACGAAGTCCAACGTCCGTCCGCCCGTGGTAGCCAGCAGTGCAGGTCTCGCGCAGCAGCCTCGGGCGGTCCCCGAGAATTCGGACGCCGATCTAGAGGCGTATGGGGATGCCAATTCTGCGCAGCGGATCTTGGACGCAGATTTTCCTGTTCCGGATCAAGGAGGCGATCTGGAACAAGGAGACGAGGCTCTTGGTAGTCCAGCTGCTGCTGGAGAGGAGCGTGGCCAACCACAGCAGAAAGGAAAGGAACGGGAGATCAGTGGCAGTCAGCACCCCGAAAAAAGCCAAGATGGTCAAGAGAGCCAGAAAGGTCCAACGATCAAAACCCCAAGCTCTTCGCGCGGGCCCGTTCTCAACAAAAGGCCCGGTCCCAACCCCCCCTTTCTACGCCAAGCAAGTCCTCCAGCATAGCGGACGTTATCGTGTCTCTCGATGCCAACAGAACCAAAAATCAGCAAGAACGCGAACGAGTTGCAATGGACCGCGATCGGGCTGCGTTGTTGGAGGCAGCCGAAGCCAAGAAGGCGGCTGAAGCTGTGGAAAAGACCAAATGGTCTGGGGACCAGGCCTTGCGATGGGCGGAACATGAGGCCGAAAAGAAGGAGAGGGAGAAGGAGCGCGAGGACAGGAGGATGGAGCTAGAGGCCAAAGAGACCAGAAGGGAAACAGAAATGCGATGGGAGCGACATAGACGTGATGAGCAGCGGGAGGCTGATCGGCTGCGAAGAGAGGAGGAACGGGAAGATCAGAAGGCGCGTAGAGAGGAGGAGAAGGAGGAGCGAAGGGAAGAGAGGGAGGAACGAAGGGAGGAAAGGCGTCAGCAAGATAAGGAGCGAGCAGAAGAAAGGGCGTTGGAACGCAAGAGGCTCAGACTGGAGATGTTCAGGGCACAATCGGCCACCAACGCGCCTCTCGTCAACCCTTTTGGAGCACATGGTACGAGCTCGGTTCCACATCTCAGCTGAGAATTAGGTTACTGATTCTCTACGTTCTGACACTATTCCTTAGGTTCTGCCGGTCCTCAGCAGCAGTGGGGACCTCCTCCGCCCTGGTTGGCTCAGGTTCTGTCTGGGGGCCCACCGCAATGGCAGTCAGCGCTTTCGAACCCAGGGCAAGGTTCGATGTCGTCGTCTCGACCAGAACCAGGAGCAAGGATTGATCCGTCGAGGCCCGAGGGATAAGGTCGGTCAAACATTACAAACTTCCAATGTCCATCTACAGGCTGCAGAGACTGAATTCAAAAGCTGACAACATTTTTGAATTGCAGTGAATCAAAGCCCATCCGTTGTTTGTCGTGGTTCCTTTTCGCCTCCCTCTTCGCCATCAATCCAAACGACGTTGAAACTGCAGCACCTCCCTTTGAACGTTTTTCCGTCGCCGATCCTGTGCTCTGTCCTCAACAACATTGGCACCCTCTTCCCCCTCTTCATTCTCCCCCCCTCTTCAAGGCGTTCGTCCTCCCAATCGTCCTTGGCCCACAGCATTATGTTGTGGAGGACGCAGCAGGCGCTGACCCATCGGCATACGAGTTCCATACTGTCGTCGTTCAGCACCCGCAATCGCAATCCTCTCAGACTGGACCATCGATTCTTCAGCAGTCCAAACGCGTGCTCAATATCGATGCGCAATGAAGACAGCGCGCGATTGAAGATGCGATTGTCGGGGAGCCGAGATAGAAGACGCTTGTATGGGGCCACCAAGTGATCGCCACAGGGGTATGCCGAGTCGGCGATGAGGTATTCGTGAGGGGCAAAATACTCATCAGGTCGCATCGCTACATCTGTATTCGACCACACTCGACTGTCATGAACAGAGGCCGGCCATCCCGTACTGATAAAAAGTGAATTGCTTCTTCCTGTTGCAGACTGCAGTCAGGTTGATAGCATACTTCTTCTTGCGTGTGAAGAATTCTTCGCCTGTCATCGTACCGCCTGATTAGAAAGATGATAAGTCTACATCAGCGCTGCCATACATGAGCATGATTCAACCATCGACGCATAACATGACAAACCTGGTTTCTCGTAAAGAACAACATCCGTACCGTCCAGCTTCCCGATCGCCCCCCCCCTTAAGCCCGCCCTGTTGTAGGAGTCTTTTGATTCTGCTGCTCTGTCGTCAGCGTCTGGCCACTGAATCCAATCCTGCATAATATCGCTGAGAGCTCGTGTCACCCGCTTCATGCACTTGACAATATGTCCCTCCGATGTGGCCCAGTGCCCCGCCTCGATCCGAATCCCACTTCCCGAGCCACTCATACCAAATTTGTGCAGCGCGATTGCCAACTGTTCCGCTACGGAAGATTGAGGAGACCTCGCAGTCGCCGACGTGCCAAAGATGGGATTGCTGGCGATGAGATCGTGGACTAGGCCGAACGTCGCACGGTCCATCCTGACCCAGGTCCGGAATCGAGAATCATCGAGCTCTGGCAGCACCATATCCACCCAGGCACGCGCCTTTGGAACAGGCAATCGATCCTCAAGATATCGAGTTTCGTAGAGTTCCGCAAGCATGATCATTGAGATTGTTGAGAGAGAAGGAAAGGACTCAGATGACTCTGTGTCGCTGTCTGTGTTGGGGAATGACTGCGCTTCGTCCAGCACGAGGAAAGCAGTGAGGCCTTCTGCTTCTTGTATGAGTCGAGCTCGATCTGTACGCGGTCGCATGGCTGGTCAACGTTGTGGTTGCACGTAGCCAAAGTGAGGACGGATGCGCGAAATGGCCAAGTTGTGAGCTCTGTTGTATTGGACGCTGTGTTGTATTGAGCGTAGGGCAAGGCATACAAACTGTTACAAAAATGAGGCGAACTCAGGAATTTAGGCGCGGCGCGGGGAGGCGCAGCGAGAATAAGGGCTACGTGTGAACAGCACTAGTGGGGCTTACCAAAAAAAGTCGAACAAGGCATCGAGGAAGACGAGGATCGAGATTCGATCGCGAGTTCTCGCTGCGGTCAATGTATATATATATATTGAGAGAATGTAGAGCTCCACTTCCCCCTCCCCCCCTGCCCCCTCCTCTTCTTCTTGCTCGCCACCATCACCACCAACGACGACGCAGCGAGTCCCATCGACAGCCAGCACGAATCTCAAGAAAACGCTCCGAGCAAATTCTCAATAGCCACTCCACTGTTCGAATCACGATGTCGGGCAAAGGATCAGCAGGGACTGGGGAAGGTGCAGGTGCGAGGACGATGCGAAGCCAAGGCCGGATCCGCAAGTGGACTCTGCTTCAGGCGGTCGGTGTCGCAGCAACAACCATCGCAATTGGCGCACTCCCCTCCTCAACATCCGCCCTCAAATTTGGAGAGGCTTCGCTGAACAGCCTCGTTTCCTCATCCCGTCGACTTCCCTTCCTCGCCATCAGGCATGGAGATCACAGCCACGATGAGGAGGAGAAAGAGGATGAAGAACCTATGCCCGTCGAACACGGCCATCAGCACGATCATCTACAACCTAAGCCGCCCATCGAAAACCCCCGCGAGCACAGTCACAGTCACGGTCATAGTCATGACATGCCTGCGCAGCCATCTTCATCGATCCCCTATTCAAACTTCACCCACGACCACGGACCTTTCACTTCCGCTCAAGACTTGCCAGATCCATGGACAGCGGGAACCTTGCTCCTGCCCATCCCACCCCCACCGCCGGGCCAATGGGGCGGCCATCACCACCACCACGGCAACGCCCCCGCCTTGACCGAGTTCAACGAAACCGCTCTCTTCTACGCCAAGGGACCCGCCCCGCTCTCTTACGTCGAATGGGACATGAACTGGGGGCCGGCACGGACCAATGAGCTCAGACGCTTCGTCGCTGCGGGCGAGGCTGAGTCGGATGGGCAGCCACTTATGGGTGCTGTTGATGGACGGTGGCGGCAGTTGTTCGATGAAAGGGATCCGATGCGACGGGCGGAGCTCAATCAGGCTTTGAAGAGCTTGGTCGAGAAGGAGGAGCCGGCGAGACATGGCCGTCTGATGGCTGCCCATATCGCGGGCTGCATCATTGCTTGCTTCATTCTCCTTCCTCTCAGTGAGTAGATTCACAAAAAAACTGACAAAAATCTGCCAATGGGAGAACTGACTTCCGAAAACTTCCACAGCCCTTTTCTTCCGGGCTGCGAACTCATCACTCGCACCACTTTGCGCTCTCGCCTACCTCATCACCCTCTTCCTCTCCTTGCTCCTCGGCGGCCTCTACAAGGCGCTCTCCCCTCCCCTCTTCGCCCCCAACTCACACGGCAAGATGGGATGGTCCCTCTTCTGGATCTCCTCCGTCATCTTCGCGCTTGACATCATCCGTCTTGTCCGACAGATCATCTCTGTCTTTGTTGGGCCTCGCGCTGCTGGTAATGGTCGCTGGAGGACACTCTGGAGTCGGATCAGCTCTTCGGCTGGTAGTGATCAGCATGACAATGACATTGCGCTGGGCGAGTACGAGTCTTACAGTCCTGCGGAGGAAGAGCGTATGCTTAGGTCCGCGCATGCTGATGATGACAATGACGCGGAGGACGTCGTCGCTCTAGCCAAGCACATCGACTCCGAAGAGCATGCACAAACCCACACCAACATGCCACCGCGTTCAATCCAGCGTCACGGAAGCTCATCGTCAAGCGGTTCAAGCGGCCGCACCGCCGCAGAGGATGCCAACTGTTCTTCGCCTACGGGCACCCTCATCGATACTCCGCGCGTCTCTTCAGCTGGATCGCGCTTCGCCTCGCCTTGGACCAACAACGGTGCCGCTCGAAGTGCGTCCCCCGAGGACCTGGCCGACGATCTGGAGAAGGATTCGGGAGCCGCTGAAGGACACGGACGCGGGTGCGGACCCATCCGACAACACCGCCGTGGATTGTCTTCCATCTCTACACTCTGGGAACGCGAGACTTCTCCCAACCGCTACGTCACCGCTTCCGACGACTTCTCTCCTTCCACCCACAAGAGGACGACGCGTCAAACATGGCTGCAAGCCTTTGTGCGATACACACACGTCACCGTCGCTCGTTCGCTGCCCATCCTCGCTTTTGCGACGTCCTACACCGGTCTCACGGTCTACGCAGGCGCCTGTCGGTCAAACACCATCAACGTGTGTGTGGCGCATGGCGTGAAAGGCGGTATCTTCTTCTGGTACGGGTTGCTCACGTTTGGGAGATACGTCGGTGCGTATGCGGAGCATGGCTGGGCATGGAATGCGCGTCCCAAGTCCAGGACCACGGCTCGTCGTGTCGCAGTCGCAGTCCCCTCGGCCGAGTTCGTCGAGTGTCTCGTCATCTTTATCTACGGCGCGACAAATACATGGATGGAACGCTTTGGGGCAAACGCCGGTGATCCGTACACGGTCAAGCAGGTGCAGCACATCAGCATTGCGGTCATGTACTGGTTCGCGGGCATGCTGGGTATGTTGATTGAGATGGGGTGGACGAAGCGGCTCTTGGGTCTTCCGGTTGCGTTGGCCCATCCTTCAGCTCGAGTGAATCATCGTAGTGGTGCCGTCGACGGACGAGCGCGGCTAAGTGCTCGCAATGATGGAGGAGGAAGCGAGGAGCCTCTGCTTATCGACGATGTCAACGAGTACGCGAGCGAGTTGGTGGATCGCCAGCGTGCGCCTCCCTCCTACTCCGGCTCGTTCAACCCCTTCCCCGCCCTCTGCATCGGCGTGACGGGCGTGGCGATGGCGGCACATCACCAGGACTACGTCTTCGAAGTCCAGGTGCACGCGCTCTGGGGCAACCTCCTCGCAGCCTTCGCCATCCTCCGCTATCTGACCTACTTCTTCCTCTACCTCCGCCCCGCGACAGCCTCGATCCTACCCGGTCGACCACCGACGGAGGCGTTGGCGAGTCTGGCGCTCACGTGTGGTGGGGTGGTGTTCATGCTGAGTAGCGAGGAGGTCAGCTTTTTGGCGATGCGGACGGGGTGGGCGGATATTATGATGATAAGTAACGTCACCGTTGCCCTTGTCTGTCTGAGCTTCTGTGGGATCGCGGGCTTGTTCATCGCCAAGGCGTGGGCGGTGAAGCGCGAGCTTGGTCGAGGGCGAGGTACTGCAGCCGTAGCCGCCGCTGGTCGAGGAAGAAGCGTGGCTTCGGCATCTATGGCGGAGGTCTCGCGGACGTCCGCGGCTGTTCCCGTCTTCGTCCTTGGGGAGGACGACGACGAGGCTTGAGGATCCTATCGGCGATGATGTTATGACAGGCCGGCCAACGACGCGCCGAAACATGACACGTTCTTCGGGTCCGAGGCCTTGGCACCCAGCATCTCCTCTACGACGACGCAAGGGGACAAGGCACGGATGGGAAGAAGACATTTCCCCGAAATGGTGAAACCTGTCTAGGCGCCCGCAACCCGATCGACCTCGAAGATGCTGGCAATACTCATCTTCAACCCACCTCCTCCTGCTACCAGCATCATTCGGCGCCCGCCTGTCCCCTTTTCTAATGATGACCGACGACCAATTAACGAGCTGCCGCACACAAACACACACGGCGGCAACGGTTTCCAACGACGACCAAATGACCAATAAACAACGACCTACCGCACACATATACACGGCGGCGACGGCGGCTCTGACCCCACTTATACCCAGTCTCTTCTCACCTGCAGCCATATACACCACTCTAATCTGCTTTACGGGCCTTCGTCCGCATCAGGCGAGGGTGAATCCACCCCCGTCCCAACTCCCATATGCCGCAAAAAAAACCTTCTTCCAAGGTCCGATACTCGCAAGACATCTTCTCGTACCATATAACCTATACCTACTTTTGCCGCATTCAGGCCTTTGAAGCGACCCTTGTCTCGCACGACATAATTCTGCCCCTTCCGCAATGTAGATGACCTTCTGTATGTACATAGACAGCGTATTAGGACATCCTCTCCTCCTTTGCAACATACCTAGTCTGCAGAGCCCAGTCCAGTCAGTCCTACCTTCATCAGGTGTGGTGTGATGCATGCGCCGCGCAAGGGCTAGAAAGGCATATACAGCGACGGGGAACTCCAATTGCGGAACATACTGAAAGGGAGAGTGCCAGTTCCGTTGCAGACAAGGGAAGGAGAAGAAGTCAACGAAGGGGGAAGGAAAAAATACTGCTGCGAAGGTATGGTGCTTGCGTACGACGAGGTGCTGGGGTAGGATGAGTGGCGTTAAGCTGAAGCATGGTGGGATGAGAGACGACGTAGAAGGAGCAAAAGTGCCGAGAATTGTGCGTGTGGTTGTGGTATTGGTTCGTGTTGGTTGCTGTTGGTAGATAGAGGTCCTCCCTTTGGGACAGAGGTAGAGTCAGAGTTGGGGGAGGAGGAGATGTGGATTAAGGAAGAAATGTCGTGAGGATGACACCGTGCCGTCGTTTTTCTTGGAAGTTTTTGAGGGAATGGTCTGAGGAGGCGGCTCCCCTTTTCTTTGGCGTGTGTATGGACGTGTGTCCCGGGGAGGGGGCGCCTTCAAATACCGCGATACAGGAGAGACAGCGCACGCATCCTCGTCACCTGCCTACTCGTGAACAGCTGCTTGCACACATCGTCGCCGTAGTCCATAAAGTTATGGATCGAGTCCTCACCGGGAGCCGAGCAGGTGTTCTTGGACGTAGGACAGCCGAAGCTGGGTGTTGATTGGAGAGGGGTGTCGGAGATGAAATCCCCTGGATTGAAAGAGGCGCAGGTCTCGCCTTGGAAGGGGCTGTGAGGGAAGAGAAGGATTGGGAAGGTAAGCTAGGAATGGGAGTGAGAAGGGTGGGGATGGGGAGTGCAGACGTACTGGAAGAGTCCGAGCCAGTGCCCGACTTCGTGGCTTGCTGTGCGGCCGAGGTTGTATGGTGCGAAAACGTCGGAGTCAGAAGGCAGGCTGGGAGTGTGGAGGACGATTCCGTCCTTCCATTTGGGATTAAAAAGTGTGTTGTACTTTCGGGAGAGGAGGGGGAGCGATTGTGAATTTGTTGGCTCGGGGCGAGATTCCAAGCATGAGAACGGATAGGCAACTCACGTCCCAAGGGAAGGTGGCGTATCCGAGCAAGCCGTTGAGCAGACTGGTGACGTACATGTTAAGATCTGCCTTTCCGCCTCTATACAAGGCCTTCTTCATGTCCAAGCCCGAGCGTGTGGTTTCATCGAGAATGGTATCGTACCAGGCCGGATTATCGGTGTAGGTGGTCGAGCCGAGGTTGAAGCGGTAGTTAGCTTGGTAGTAGTCGCTGTTCAGGACGGCGATCTGTTGCTGGATGCGGGCGAGAGGGATCTTGCCTGTGGTGCCAGAGTAGACAACGTGGACGTGGACTTGGACGACGCGGGGTGCTGCCCGTTGACTTCCTTCCTTCTCTTTTTGGCGTTCGGAGGCGATGAGGGGCGCGAGCTGAGCTTCGAGGGTTCGATTCGCGGGCGCATTGGTTGCGCATCTGTGAAAAGGGTCATCGTCAGTATGGGACTTGGCTCCTGCGTGATAATCGTTGCGAGGATGGGTACTCACAAACGAAGTGCTCTGGGGCGGGCTGATACTGTGGAGGATGCTCCGAGAGCGAAAAGAGCCAAAGCGGCGGTGGTGAGGGAGAAGCGCATCTTTCGGTCCGGGTGGGAGAGTTCCTGCAAAGCGCTGTGAAACACACACACACGGAGGAAAGAGTGAGGGTGAGGATGAGGGTGAGGAAGAAGAAGGAGAAGATAGTCAGCGAGGAAAGAGCATATATAGGTACGAACAACACGCTGCCAAGTGTCCGCTGTGGGAAGAAGAGTCAACAAAAGGCGGAGAGTCAGGGCGTCGAAAAACGTGAACACGGCAGGCAGGCATCCCAGCAGCAGCAGACGAAGGCGGAAGACCTTCGACGCAGAAGAATGCTTGAGGAGGATTTGCCAGCAGCAGGCAGGCGGTAGCAAGACTGTTGTGGTGACTTACTGCTATCCCCCAAAGTCGTTGTACGCTTGCAATCCCGCAGGCCTACATGCGTCCCTGCATAAAATGCCAGTCTCGTTGAGCCCGCCCGCGAGTCAGGGACGTCCGCAGGAATCAAATACTTAGACATCCGAACAAGATCATTGATCATCAGAACGTCCGAGCCCCCCCCCCCCCCCCTCCTCTCTCTGTCCAACTGTGCATGTTCTTGTATGAGTGGAGAGATCGGAGCCATTGGATCGCCTGTTCCTCTGCCTGGAAGGAATCGCACAACGGATCGGCACGAAAGCGATCGTCGATCATTCACTCTCCCTCCCTCGACGGACGGCAGCAGCAGGGCGATCATGGAAGAATTTGATGTCCCACCACTGGGCACGCCAATAGGCGGGAAGACACTTGCTCAGGGAGGCGGGCAGACTAAACCACGTGGCTTCGAGTTGCAGGCAAGGGAAGGGGGGAGAGAAAAAGGAACGAAGTTGAAGAAGGGGGGGGGGGACTGCTGCGAAGGATGGTGCTTGCGTACGACGAGATGCTGGCGAGGAAACGCCCGTGAGGCTGACGTTGGTGAGATGAGAGACGACGTTTGGTTGGAAGGGAAAGATTGCCGAAAATTGTGCGTATGTGCGTATGGTTGTGATTTTGTGCGTTGGTTGCTGTTGGTACAGGTGATGATAGCGAAGTTCTTCCTTTGGACAGAGTCAGAGTCAAAGATTGGGGGATGGGGGAGATGTGGATAAAGAAAGGAACGTCTTGAAGATAATAACGTGCCGATCGTTTTCGTTCGAACGTTTTTTGAGTTCTGGGGAATGGTCTGAGGGAGGCGGCTCCCCTTTTCTTTGAGGGAGCGCGTTCAAATACCGCGATACTGGGTAGACAAAGCACGCATCCTCGTCCGCTGTTCACTCGTGAACAGCTGCAAGCACGCGTCGTAGCTGTAGTCCATGTAGTTATGGATCGAGTCCTCACCGGGAGCCGAGCAGGTGTTCTTCGACTTAGGGCAGCCGAAGGTGGGATAGCGTTGCCTGGGGGTGTCGGAGACGAAGTCCCCTGGGTTGGAGGCGGCGCAGGATTCGCCTTGAAATGGGCTGGAGAAGACATAAGAGGGGTGAGCCAAGGCTAAGGAAAGAAGGATAGAAGGGGGAGGAGGGGCGAACGTACTGGTAGAGTCCGAGCCAGTGCCCAATTTCGTGCGTTGCTGTGCGGCCGCCGTTGAAAGGTGCGAAAACGGTGGAGTCGGTAGGCAGGCTGGGGCCGTGGACGACGACTCCGTCGTCCCAGATGGGATGGTCTGGCGTGTTGTACTTTCGGTAGAGGAGGGGACGGGGGAGCGATTGTGATTTGTTAGCTTTAGGCGAGATTCAAGGATGAGTCGATGAGATGTGAGAACGGATAGGCAACTCACCCACCAGGGGAAGGTCGCGTATCCGAGCAAGTTGTTGGCCAGACTGGTGACATAGAGGTTAAGATCTGCCCTTCCGCCTCTGTGCAAAGTCCTCTTCATGTTCAAGCCCGAGGGCGTGAACAAACTTTCAATGGTACCATACCACGCCGCTTTATTAGTGTAGGTGGTGGAGGCGAGGTTGAAGCGGTAGTTGGCTTGGCTGTAGTCGCTGTTGAGGACGGCGATCTGTCTCTGGACGCGGGCGAGAGGGATCTTGCCTTTGGTGCCAGAGTAGACAACGTGGACGTGGACTTGGACGACGCGGGGTGCTGCCCGTTGACTTCCTTCCTTCTCTTTTTGGCGTTCGGAGGCGATGAGGGGCGCGAGCTGAGCTTCGAGGGTTTGATTTGCGGGCGCATTGGTTGCGCATCTGTGAAAAGGGTCATCGTCAGTATGGGACTTGGCTCCTGCGTGATAATCGTTGCGAGGATGGGTACTCACAAATGAACTGCTGTTGGGCCGGCTGATACTGCGGACGATGCCCCGAAAGCGAAGAGAGACAAAGCGGCGGCTGTGAGAGAGAAGCGCATCGTTCGGCCCGGGTGGAAGGGTTCCTGCAAAGCGCCGTGATACAAACACACGAAGGGAAGATTGACAGTGAGGGAGCATGTGTGAGGAAGTCGAAGAAGAAGGAGCAGGTAGTCAGCGAGGAAGGAGCATATATAGGTACGAACACCATGCTGCCAAGTGTCAGCTGTGGAAAGAAGAGTCAACAAAGGGCGGAGAGTCAGGGCGAGGAAAAACGTGAACACGGCAGGTACCCCAGCAGCAACAGGCGAAGGCGGAAGCCCTTCGACCCAGAAGAATGGCCGAGGGGGATTTGCCAGCAGCAGGCAGGCGAGAACAAGACCATCGTGGTGACTTACTGCTATCCCCCAAAGTCGTTGTACGCTTGCAATCCCGCAGGCCTACATGCGTCCCTGCATAAAATGCCAGTCTCGTTGAGCCCGCCCGCGAGTCAGGGACGTCCGCAGGAATCAAATACTTAGACATCCGAACAAGATCATTGATCATCAGAACGTCCGAGCCCTCCCCTCTCTCTGTCCAACTGTGCATGTTCTTGTATGAGTGGAGAGATCGGAGCCATTGGATCGCCTGTTCCTCTGCCTGGAAGGAATCGCACAACGGATCGGCACGAAAGCGATCGTCGATCATTCACTCTCCCTCCCTCGACGGACGGCAGCAGCAGGGCGATCATGGAAGAATTTGATGTCCCACCACTGGGCACGCCAATAGGCGGGAAGACACTTGCTCAGGGAGGCGGGCAGACTAAACCACGTGGCTTCGAGTTGCAGGCAAGGGAAGGGGGAGAAAAAGGAACGAAGTTGAAGAAGGGGGGGGGGGGGGTGGGGGACTGCTGCGAAGGATGGTGCTTGCGTACGACGAGATGCTGGCGAGGAAACGCCCGTGAGGCTGACGTTGGTGAGATGAGAGACGACGTTTGGTTGGAAGGGAAAGATTGCCGAAAATTGTGCGTATGTGCGTATGGTTGTGATTTTGTGCGTTGGTTGCTGTTGGTACAGGTGATGATAGCGAAGTTCTTCCTTTGGACAGAGTCAGAGTCAAAGATTGGGGGATGGGGGAGATGTGGATAAAGAAAGGAACGTCTTGAAGATAATAACGTGCCGATCGTTTTCGTTCGAACGTTTTTTGAGTTCTGGGGAATGGTCTGAGGGAGGCGGCTCCCCTTTTCTTTGAGGGAGCGCGTTCAAATACCGCGATACTGGGTAGACAAAGCACGCATCCTCGTCCGCTGTTCACTCGTGAACAGCTGCAAGCACGCGTCGTAGCTGTAGTCCATGTAGTTATGGATCGAGTCCTCACCGGGAGCCGAGCAGGTGTTCTTCGACTTAGGGCAGCCGAAGGTGGGA
The DNA here is from genome assembly GCA_032718865.1 of Tilletia caries. Taxonomy (NCBI): domain Eukaryota; kingdom Fungi; phylum Basidiomycota; class Exobasidiomycetes; order Tilletiales; family Tilletiaceae; genus Tilletia; species Tilletia caries. The sequence goes on along the minus strand of JALUTQ010000046.1, from coordinate 99,813 downwards.
TAGCGTTGCCTGGGGGTGTCGGAGACGAAGTCCCCTGGGTTGGAGGCGGCGCAGGATTCGCCTTGAAATGGGCTGGAGAAGACATAAGAGGGGTGAGCCAAGGCTAAGGAAAGAAGGATAGAAGGGGGAGGAGGGGCGAACGTACTGGTAGAGTCCGAGCCAGTGCCCAATTTCGTGCGTTGCTGTGCGGCCGCCGTTGAAAGGTGCGAAAACGGTGGAGTCGGTAGGCAGGCTGGGGCCGTGGACGACGACTCCGTCGTCCCAGATGGGATGGTCTGGCGTGTTGTACTTTCGGTAGAGGAGGGGACGGGGAGCGATTGTGATTTGTTAGCTTTAGGCGAGATTCAAGGATGAGTCGATGAGATGTGAGAACGGATAGGCAACTCACCCACCAGGGGAAGGTCGCGTATCCGAGCAAGTTGTTGGCCAGACTGGTGACATAGAGGTTAAGATCTGCCCTTCCGCCTCTGTGCAAAGTCCTCTTCATGTTCAAGCCCGAGGGCGTGAACAAACTTTCAATGGTACCATACCACGCCGCTTTATTAGTGTAGGTGGTGGAGGCGAGGTTGAAGCGGTAGTTGGCTTGGCTGTAGTCGCTGTTGAGGACGGCGATCTGTCTCTGGACGCGGGCGAGAGGGATCTTGCCTTTGGTGCCAGAGTAGACAACGTGGACGTGGACTTGGACGACGCGGGGTGCTGCCCGTTGACTTCCTTCCTTCTCTTTTTGGCGTTCGGAGGCGATGAGGGGCGCGAGCTGAGCTTCGAGGGTTTGATTTGCGGGCGCATTGGTTGCGCATCTGTGAAAAGGGTCATCGTCAGTATGGGACTTGGCTCCTGCGTGATAATCGTTGCGAGGATGGGTACTCACAAATGAACTGCTGTTGGGCCGGCTGATACTGCGGACGATGCCCCGAAAGCGAAGAGAGACAAAGCGGCGGCTGTGAGAGAGAAGCGCATCGTTCGGCCCGGGTGGAAGGGTTCCTGCAAAGCGCCGTGATACAAACACACGAAGGGAAGATTGACAGTGAGGGAGCATGTGTGAGGAAGTCGAAGAAGAAGGAGCAGGTAGTCAGCGAGGAAGGAGCATATATAGGTACGAACACCATGCTGCCAAGTGTCAGCTGTGGAAAGAAGAGTCAACAAAGGGCGGAGAGTCAGGGCGAGGAAAAACGTGAACACGGCAGGTACCCCAGCAGCAACAGGCGAAGGCGGAAGCCCTTCGACCCAGAAGAATGGCCGAGGGGGATTTGCCAGCAGCAGGCAGGCGAGAACAAGACCATCGTGGTGACTTACTCCTATCCCCCAAAGTGGTTGTAACGCTACTTATTGCATTCCCGCAGGCCCACATGCGGCATGCGTCCCTGCACTAAATTCTTAAGACCTCCGAACAAGATCATCCAAACGTCCAAGCCCCGCCTCTGCCCAACGTCCAACTTCCTAGATATGTTAAAGCTGTAGTCGAGTCTCTTGCCTCATATCGTCGCCACCTCATCTCATTCTCAGTAGAAAAAAATGTGGATGGTTCGTGGAGGTTTGGTGGAGTCTCCACGAAACCTCCAAAATGAACTTTTTTCTCCACGAAAGCTCCACGAAAGCTCCACCAAACTTCACTCTTTAAATTTGGCTTAGCGCGCTTTTTGCCCGACAGTAAAAATGAGTGGAAAGCGCCTGTGTGTGCTCCGAAGGCCCAGCACGCACGCCTTCCCCTTGCCCCCTCTCCTTCTGCACTCCCGCTCTCACGCGCTCCTGTAGCCATCCACAGTCACTCAACCTCATCAGCATGCCCTCTCTCGCGTAAGTTTTGCCTCAAACGGCGTTGTTGCGTCTTTTTATTGAGGATCGTTATGCTCCCTTTTGGTGTGTGACTGTTTTGAAGGTGGTGAAAAAAACTCCACGTGATCGTTTTCGATGCTCGGCGACTAGATTCTCAACCGCAACGCAAATTTGGACAACGCTCACGTGGCAAAGGTGGCAGATCAGCTTTTGGCAGGGGTTGCGGTTTGCTTTCCACGGATGCTCCACAAAAGCCCCACAAACGGTCCATTTGGGCAATTTCTCCACCAATCCTCCACAGTTTTTTCTACTGAGTCTCATTTCATCATCTTCCTTCATGTCGGTCGAGGCCGGTCCGTAAGTGCCCGCAGCCGTTCATCCCCCACTCCGGCACTCCCCCTCCCCTCCATCTTCATTCTTCCATTCAACTGTCAACAACGTTGCCTGTTGATTCTCTGTGGTCTGCGAGAATCTCCAATCTCCACGGCCATCGGCCAACGCGGTAAAATCACTGCCAACACTGAATCACTGACCATGACCCACTCCTGGACTTCTGACCATCTGACCAAGGTGATTTGTTGCTTGCGTAACTGACCACCGCCTCTCAGCTGTCAAGTGAGTCCTATCCTGTGCGCTTCCCTATTGATCTCTACCGGCCCGCCTGATTCGCAGCTCTATCTACATTCGACAATCATCGCTCAAAGCATCGCGTCCCTCATCTGTCTTTTTCTTATCGTACCATATATCGTACCATATACCCATCTCCCCTCAATTTTGTCTTCACTCTTCGCACATCGTTGATCATGCCATCTTTTCCTCCATCTTTCGCTTCCGCCTTCCACAAGTTTCCAGCAAGCCGTAAAGCATTACGCGCGGCAGACCGCAGCCTGCAAAATCAGCAACCAGCTTCTGTGAGTGTAGCATTCATCAATCCCCAATCTTCTTCCCTCCCTCCCCCATCCCCCCCTCCCTTCTTGGAACAATGAGAGTTCTGAACTTTGCCCTCGCGGCATTCGGCCTGCTGGCTAACAACGCCGTCGACGCATCCAACAGCAATCCAAACGATCCATAATCGCCCGAGCGGATGCCTCCACCGTCCTGCAGCCTGCTTCCCGGAGGCAGCACCGTCTCCATCGGCACCAAGCAGCAAGCGCAACGAAACGACCTTCACTACCAGCTCGAAGGACACGTTCGTCAAATCCTCCGTGATTTCGATCCTATCTCCCCTGCCGGCCCGAGTCAACGTCACCGTCCCGCCGGAATGTGAGTACCTCTACCTACGCTACCGACACGCCAGTCGCCAGCGGACCTTCCAAGTCAATGAGTGCCGATTGGCCGGGTACGCTGGCCTTGGCGGCCTCCTTCGACCAGATGGCCCGCAACATCATCTTCGAGTCGAAGAAGCTCGGCCAGAATGTCGAGGTGTGGTCCTTGGCTCGGCGGGCGAGCTGCTTGACGGACACGTACGGCATCACAGGGTGTCAAGCAGAATGACGCCCACGTTACTGTCCATTACTACTACAACAACAAGACGGTGAACGGGAAGGACTTTGTCGGCTTCTTGCAGAACAAGGATGATCGGCTTGACTTCCTCGCCTAACAGGGTGTCGATCAGGTGTGTACATAGGGCTAAAAATTGTGACTGTTCCTCATTCAGACCCACCTGACGCAACACTGACCATTTCCCACTTCTGGGCTTGAAGCCAAGGTGATGTGTTGCAGGTCAAGAGGTTGCTTGCGTAATGTCTACCAAGTTGCAGGCCGCAACTCTCACGTTCCATCCTGTGCTTTTTCGCTAATAATTCCCACGTCTCTATCCGCTCCGCCTTCTTCTTACGCTCAAGTCTCAACTCAACAGTCATCACTCATCGCTCAAAGCATCACGTTCTTCACCTGCCTTTATTGCCATGTTCTTTTTTCCATCTTTCGCTTCCACACCTTTCTAGCAAGCTGCAATTTGCAAAGCATTGCGGGCCGCAGTCCATATTCTCAACAACCGACTTATGTGAGTGTTAGAGAGTATTTCCGTTCGCTACTACGCTGTTCTGACGTTCTGGCTATTACCTCTGCTAGCGTCTCTCCAGTCTCCTGAATCTCCTAGAGACCGAGTAGCCGCCATCCTTGCGGGTGTCGAGGTCGATAGACATCCAGGAGCCCATTCCGTCCATATCCACCGTACACTGGAACATGGACGGCATCTCCGTCCCTACTCCCTCCAGGGTTGTGCGTCCTTCTTCGTCTCCCCCCACAGCTCCACCATCCATCCGATCTAACGGCGTTACCCACTTGCGTCACGCCGCCGCCCAAGCAGGCAGCAGCAGCAGTAGTGAGTCGCGAGATCTTTTTAGGCACGTATAATTACCATGAGTGCCCTTCAGAGCAGCATTCTCAAACAACCAGTCACATCTATGCCTCTGTTTTCTGTTCCACACTTCCTCTTACTTCATCATTCATATTTCATGCAATTCGAGCCCATTATTGATTGATTATCGATTGTCCATCGCCTGAATGCCGGAAGCCCGCCAGAATGCCACATGTTCATGACCGATTAGGGCCTGTACAGCTGCACCGTCCTATGACGCTGAAAGATATCACAAAACACAAAAATAGGAATCATATGACATATGACGCAAAAGGAGGTGGAGTTAACAGATCCCGTACAGCAAGCCCGTCAAAGAGTGTTGTTCGAGCTCAATTTTCGACGGTGCGTCAAATCACGGTGCGTCCAGCTAAAAAGCTGGACGCTAGTTTTGACTATGAAAAAGTTATCATGACGCAAAGTTTTGCGTCACAGAAGGTCTGCTGTACAGGTCATGACGCTACCGTGACAACTTTATCACATGACGCAAAATCAATTAGTAGCGTCACGCGTGACGCTGCAGCTGTACAGGCCCTTAGGTCAGTCCACATTCCACGGGCCACGGTTGGGCGGTGGGCCGAAGGCTCTTCCAGACTTGTCTTGTGTGAATCTTGTCGCTTGACCGAAACCCAATGTCCGACCGGCGTGAGGCGCGAGGGTACCATGTGATATGTGAGCTGTCGACTCCCTCTAAAAGGAAGCGCTTCACGACGGGACGGCAGCAGCGGGACGATAATTGAAGAAGTCGCTGTCCCACAACGCCAAGTGGCGGGAAGTCACTTGCTCAGAGACTATGTAAACCACGTGGCTTCGAGTTGCATACAAGGGGGAGGGGGAGAAGAACGAAGTCGAAGAAGGGGAGAGAAAAAGAACGGCTGCGAAGGATGGTGCTTGTGCACGACGAGGTGCTGGGGTGGGATGAGAGACGACGTTGGAAGGAGCAAAAAGTGCCGAGAATTGTCCGTATGGTTGCGGTTTCTGTGTCTGTTGGTTGTTGTTGGTACAGGTGATGATATAGCGAGGTCCTTCCTTTGGGACAGAGTCGGAGATTGGGGGGAGAGATCTGGGTTGATGTTGGTACAACAGATGGTAGCGAGGTCCTTTCGTTGGGACAGAGTCAGAGTCAAAGTTGTGGGAAGGGGGTGATGTGGATAAAGAAAGGAGCGTCTTGAGGAGAATATGTCGTGTCGTTGTTTTCCTTGGAAGGTTTTGAGCTGTGGGGAATGGCCTGAGGAGGCGGCTCCTCATTTTCTTTGGCGTCTGCGTGTATCTGTGGGTGTCCCGGGGCCGGGTTTCAAATACCACGGTACTTGAGAGACAGCGCACGCAACCTCGTCTGCTGTCCAGCGGTGAACATCTGCATGCACGCATCGTCGCTATAGTCCATAAAGTTATGGATGGAGTCCGCACCGGCGGCCGAGCAGGTGTTCTTGGAAGTAGGACAGCCGAAGCTGGGTGTTGATTGGAGAGGGGTGTCGGTGACATAGTCGCCCAGGCTAGAGGAGGAGCAGGATTCGCCTTGGAATGGGCTGGAGGAGACAGAAGGGGGGTGAGCTAAGGATGGGAAAGAAAGGATAGAAGGGGGAGAGGGGTCGAACGTACTGATAGAGTCCGAGCCAGTGCCCGACTTCGTGCGTTGCTGTGCGGCCGAGGTTGTACGGTGCGAAAGCGGTGGAGGTAGAAGGCAGGCTGGGGCCGTGGACGACGACTCCGTCTTCCCAGCTGGGATTGTACGTGTTGTACTTTCGAGAAAGAAAAGGGGAGCAGTTAGGGGATTGTGATCAGCTTTAGGCCTTGGATTTTCGAGGATGAGAAACCGGCAGGGCAATACTCACGTCCCAGGGGAAGGTGGAGTATCCGAGCAAGCCGTTGGCCAAGCTGGTGATGTAGAGGTTCAGACTTGCCTTTCCGCCTCTATACAAGGCCTTCTTCATGCTCAGGCCCGAGCTTGTGGTCTCGTCGCGGATGGTACCATACCAGGCCGGCATATCGGTGTAGGTGGTCGAGCCGAGGTTGAAGCGGTAGTTAGCTTGGTAGTAGTCGCTGTTCAGGACGGCGATCTGTTGCTGGATGCGGGCGAGAGGGATCTTGCCTGTAGAGCCGGAGGAGATGACGTGGACGTAGACTTGGATGACCCGAGGTGCTTCCCGTTGGGTTCCTTGCTTCTCTCGTTGGCGTTGGGCGGCGATGAGGGGCGCAAACTGAGCTTCGAGGGTTCGATTGGCGGGCTTATTGGTTGCGCACCTGGCAGAGTACGGAAGGGAACATTGTCGGTTAGGGACTTGACCCCTGCGTGCTCATCAGTGCGGGGACGAACACTCACAAATGACCTGGCCTGGCCTTAGCTGATACTGTGGAGGATGCTCCGAGAGCGAAGAGAGCCAAAGCGGCGGTGGTGAGTGAGAGGCGCATCGTTCAATCCGATTGAGGGGGTCCTGCAAAACGCTGAAGCTGAAGACGAAGGAAAGAGGGAGAGTGAAGGAGCGTGCGTGGGGGAGTGTGCTTGAGGGAGTGGAAGCACAAGGAAAAGGGAGAGAGTATAAGTATCATGAACAACACCAACACGCTGTCTGCTGTGGGAAGGAGAGTCAACAAAGGGCGGAGACTGCTTGGGTACGTCGAAGAATGTGAACACCGCACGTCCGCACTCGAAGTTCGCCTCAGAAGAATCCAGCAGCATGATCAACGCGGAGTTGCCAGCAACAGGGCGACAAACAGCGACCCAAGAGTCAAGTAGTCAAGACTGTTGTGGTGCTGCAGATGTATCGCCCAAGATGGTTGCACAGTTGCCAGAGTGGCAGAAACTGCCACATGCGGTCCCTGCATAAACATCCAGACACCACATAATCAATCACATGATCATCCAACACCCGCCTTTTTAGATCTGTCCAACTTCTTGTCGCTTGATCAAAGACCAAGGTCCGACCGTGAGAGTCGCGACTATAACGGAGTACATACATATACGGCGGTGCCATGAGCGGAGAGATCGAAGCCATGGATTGCCTGTTCCTCTACCGGGAAGGAATCGCACCACGCCGGGTCAGCACGAAAGCGATCGCCGGTCATTCTCTGGGTGCCGTGCACTCTCGACGGGCAGCAGCAGCAGGACGATCATCAAACTTAACCTGTCCCACCACGCCAAGAGGGCGGGAAGGCCGTCACTGCTGCCCAGGATTCAGGAAGCGGAGAAGCCTCAGGGAGCGGAGATAGAAGCTAACCACGGGACTTCGGGTCCCTTTCCCAGCCGAGCCAGCTCGTTCGATGACCGGCGACTGATCAAGTTGGAAGGAAAAAGTACCGAGAATTGTCCGTATGATTGATTGTGTGTGTGTTGCGGTTGTTACATATGATGATCGCGAGTTCCTTCCTTTGGCACGAGTCGAAGTCAGAGTTGGGGCCTGGGGACGTGAATAAAGAAAGGTCCATACTGAGGACGGCCGTGCCGTCGTTTCCTTGGTGGTTTGTGGAGAGGGAGGGGGGAGAGTCCCCTTTCCCTGCCCTCTTTCGGCGTGTCCCGGAGATCATCAAATCCCGCGATACTTGGAAGACACAACATGCAACCTCGTCACCTGTCCCGCGGTAAACTTCTGCATGCACGCATCGTCGCTGTAGTCCATAAAGTTGTGAATCGAGTCCGCACCGGCAGATGAGCAGGTGTTCTTCGACTTAGGGCAGCCGTAGGTGGGATCGCGTTGTTTGGGGGTGTCGGAGACGTAGTCGCCTGGGTTGGAGGCGCAGGTCTCGCCTTGGAAGGGGCTGTGAGGGAAGGAAAGGAATGCGAGGGTAAGCTAGGAATGGGAGAGAGAAGGATGGGAATGGGATGTGCACACGTACTGGTAGAGTCCGAGCCAGTGCCCAATTTCGTGCGTTGCTGTGCGGCCGCCGTTATACGGTGCGAAAGCGGTGGAGGTGGTAGGCAGGCTCCGGCTGTGGACGACAACTCCGTCAATCCATTCGGGATTGCCTGCCGTGTTGTACTTTCGGAAGAAGAGGGGGGAGCGATCGCGATTCTTGTAAGCTTTAGGCGCGATTCCAAGCATGAGAACGGATAGGCAAACTCACAAACCAGGGGAAGGTGCCGTACCCGAGCAAGCCGCTGGCCAGACTGGTGACGTAGAGGTTCAGATCTGCCTTTCCGCCTCTATGCAAGGCCTTCTTCATGTCCAAGCCCGAGGGTGTGGTCTCATCCTGAATGGTACCATACCACGCCGCTTTATCGGTGTGGGAGGTGGACGCGAGTTTGAAGCGGTAGTTGGCTTGGCTGTAGTCGCTGTTGAGGACGGCCATCTGTCTCTGGATGCGTGCGGAAGAGATGTTGCCTTTGGAGCCGGAGGAAATGACGTGGACGTGGACCTGGACGACGCGGGGTGCTGCCCGATGGCTGCCTTCCTGCTCTCGTTGGGAGGCGATGAGGGGCGCAAGTTGAGCTTCGAGGGTTTGATTGGCGTGCGCATTGGTTGCGCATCTGTGAAAGGAACCTTCGTCAGTATGGGGCTTCACTCCTGCGTGATAATCGTTGCGAGGATGGGTACTCACACCAGCTTCGCTCTAGGGCTGGCTGATACGGTGGGGGATGCTCCGAGAGCGAAGAGGGCCAAAGCGGCGGTCGTGAGGGCGAAGCGCATCTTTCGGTCTGGGTGGAAGGGTTCCTGCAAAGCGCTGTGAGATTAGAAGCTGGGAAGACTGAAGAGAGACACACACACGAAGGAAAGAGTGAGGGTGAGGGTGAGGAAGTGGAAGAAGAAGGAGAAGGTAGTCAGCGAGGACAGAGTATAGATAGGGACGCACGACATGCTGCCAAGCGTCAGCTGCGGGAAGAAGGGTCAACACAACAAAGGGCGGAGAGTCGGAGGCGTCGAAGGAGGTGAACATGGCGGGCAGGCACCCCAGCAGCAGCAGGCGAAGGCGGAAGAAGTTTGCCTCACAAGAATGATCATCGCGGAGTTGCCAGCAGCCCCGGCCCCCGAGCGCCCCGAGCAGCACGCAAGCCAAGACTGTTGTGGTGCTGCAGTCCTTTCAACTCCTCTTGCCCAAAGTGGTTGCACTTCCGAACATGATCATCCGAAGTGGCGTTGCTCAGGGATGGCGGGAAAATTGAACCACGTGACATGGAGCGCTCCCTTCTCGGCCGAGTCAGCTCATGCGATGACCGGCTGCTCGATATGTAAAACCCTCCGAGCACATCCCCATCTTTGGCGACGGGGGAAAGGCACCTCCTTCCTTTTGGGAGGGAGTCGATCTCGACGACGACGTGATCCAAGTACCAATCTCCTCCTCGACATCGCCGCAACAGTGGTGGTCAATGGCAAGCACAGCACCGCTGACGGCGCACAGATCGCCTACGAGCTCCACGGCGAACACCACCTCGCCAAACCGAACTGCCCGACCCCACTCATCCTCATCATGGGCCTCAGCGGCGACATGCCCATGTGGCACCCCTTTGCACCCGCCTTTGGACAAACCCGCCCTACAGTCATCTTCGACCATCGGGGCATTGGGCTCTCGAAGATTCCGCAGGAGTACGATAATTTTGAGCTGAGCTATGATATCATGGTTGATGATATGCTCTCGCTTGTTTCGTCCTTTGAGTGGTGGTCGAAGGACGTGCATGTGCTGGGATACTCTATGGGGGGACATATCCTTCCCCGAAGTGAAAGGAGTTGAGAAGTGAAAGGGGCGACAGCAGGCGCTTCGGGAAGATGCAGACCCAGGGAAGACTTGCTCGTGTTTGGTAAGTTTATACAGAGTGAAGCAGAACCAAGGACACCGTGCACGCTGATGTCCTCTTCCTTCTCTCCAGCACCATAGCAGGCAGCGACTCAGGCGGTGGCGCCGGCATCCAAGCCGACCTCAAGACGCTCCACAGCCTGGGTTCATATGGCCTCAGTGTGGTGACCTCATTGACAGCGCGCGCTGACCTGTCTTCTGCATCAAAGTTGGCACCTTGCTTCCAGCTCGCTTCCAGCCGCCAGTTCCAGACCGACTGAGTGTAGCGGTAAAGGGTCCCTCCGAAACCGCAGTAAAGGAACAAGACCGGCCTCATGTTAATGACCTCCTGACGGTCATTGTTATCGATCAGGAAGTAGTGGGCTGCGTGATGGACGAGGTCGCTTGGACTTCCACCCTTCAACACAATGAATCGTTCTTATAAAGCCATCATCTGACCGACTCTTTACAGTGTTGCGTCGCAGCGTCGAGCTGAGTGCTGACCGCTGATCTTTCTCTTTCATATTCCCACACCCTCTCTGTGATCCCACTGTCAGAACAGATTTGTGACCATGACACCATCCATCAACGTACCCAAACAGTTTGACTCGACCTTTGCATCGTCTCCCTCCTCATGGACCGCCGAGGACTCGGCAGAGCTCTACGGAGTGAAGTCCTGGGGAGCTCCATGGTTCAGCGTCAATGGCCGCGGAAAGCTCTGCGTAGAAGCTGCTGATCCGCACTCGTCAGCCGGACAGTAACTTTCTTCGTCCACGTCGGCCCGCATCGAAGTCGAAGCAGTTATCGAGCATCTTCTTGAACAGGGTCTACAACTGCCTCTCTCGATACATTGGACCGACATCCTCGAGTACAACGCAGTCCGACTGTTCAATATCTGGGACCAGGCTCGTGGCGAGCACTCGTACCGGTCCAAGTTCCGCGGAGTGCTGCCAATGAAGGTCAACTGCCTCAATGGCATCACACCAGTCTTACTGGCCAAGCAGCCCCGCCTGGGAGTCGAATGTGGCACGCTCGCGGAGCTTTTGCTCGCCGTAGGGCTTTTGAAGGCCGGAAGCGAGCCCAGGATGCTCGTCGGTACGTGAATTTCTATCTGCTGCCTTGGCTTGAGCTGGATCTGAGAATTTGATGGCACTGCAACAGTGAACGGCTTCAAGTCGGAAAAGTTCATCGAGGCGACCCTTCGCGCCGCCCAGCTCCCTGTCTTCAATCCCACCATCCTCGTCTTCGACCGCGTCGCCGACGTTGTGATCTTCTCCAAAGTCTCCCGACAGACTGGGCTCCGTGCTCACAAGCTTGGCCTGCGCGCGCGTCTGGCTGCCAAGGGAGCGGGCAAGCATGCCAGTAGCACGGGCGCGGGGTCTAAGTTTGGTATGAGTGCCGACGAGCTCATACACGTCTTGGACACGCTACGAAAGGCACCTGCCCTCCTCGAATCTGTGTGTTTGCTCCACTTTCACATCGGCAGTCAGGTCTCGTCAATCAGCGCCCTTGAAAACGCATTCAGAGAGGGCGCACAACTGTACTGTCGCCTGCGGGAACTCGGTGCAATGGGGCTGGACACGATTGACGTCGGCGGAGGACTTGCGATCAAATACGACAACACAGACACGACGGACTGCAGCGCCGATTATGATTGGATCCTTTATGCTAAGACTGCGGTGCGGGTCTTTGCAGAGGTGACCGATCGGAACGGCCAGCCTCATCCGGACATTGTCACAGAGAGCGGGCGAGCGCTGATAGCTCAGCATGCCATGGTCGTCTTCGACGTAGAGGACACGGTCAGCATGCAGCACGGCGCCGTTCCCGAGAAGCAACGCAAGCTTCTGTCTCGGGAGGACGTAGAGGTTTTCGCGCCGGAGGTCGAAGAGCTTGGTGCTTTCGCATTCTCGCGCGACTCCGATCACGACGGCACGGACGCAGACAGAGAGACCAGAATCAACGAGCTGCATACGCAAATACAGCACCGGTTCACTTCCGGTGAAGTGTCCCTTGCAAAGCGGGGAATCGCCGACCGGCTGCGTCTACAAGCCTTGGACCAACTCAGAAGCTCATCCTCAAAAGCCTCGCGGCTGAGTCATCAGGCCATAGTCACCATGAGCCTATTCCAATCACTCTGTGATCTTTGGGCTCTGCACTGCATCTTTCGTGGGTAGCCCGACAATACCATCTGAGCACTTGGACTCTTTCTAAAGTTGACTTGACTCCTCGGCTCTCTGCAGCTACGATTCCTCTCCAATGGATGGACGAGCAGCCTGACATTCGGGGCATCTTGACGGACCTGACGTGCGACAGGTGAGGCTCTGCGAACGAGGCAAAAGCAACGAGCTAAGAGGCTGACCATTATGAAATCCCTTTGCAGTCTCGGCGCTGTGACCAAGTTCCAGGCGCTCGGGATGAAGCACCGGGGCTCAGAACCGTCCGACTTCCTGCCGATGCACCGGCTGAAGCAAGACCCACAGACGCAGAAAGCGCAACCCTACCGAATCGCGATGTGTTTCTCTGGCGCGTACAATGCCCTCCTCAATGGTCGACATAATCTCTTCGGCGCGACCGACTCGGCCGGCATCCGCGTCGTGCCATCGGCTGGGGTGACAACGACGACGAAAGATTCGTCCACCAAGGGGTCGGCAGGCCAATTCGTCGTCGAATGGACACGGCCAGGGGACACGGTTGAAAGAATGCTGCAGGGGATCGGGTCCGATCCTTCTGTCCTTGCAGACAACGCTCAGGGCATGAAGGGGACGGCAGGGGCGGACTCACACATGGCGTGGTACCGGGAGATGCTGCGTGGGTCGACGTATCCGCCTTCGTCTGCCATTGGCGGCTGGGAACCTCTACTGCGGTCCGATGCATAAATTCTTGATTGAGATCACTGACGAGCGATCAGCATTCATGTATATCGCAACAAACTCATACACTTGATATACTTCTACCATATATAAGGACTCATGCCTGCAATCACCGGCCAGCTTCGTGCTCACGGGCAGATGGATTCTTATATAACTTCTAGTCCCCCCCATAATGCGATGACACCGGTGTCCAAGATCGATGACTCGTCCGCAAGACGGCCACCATCATCTCCCACCATTTCGCAAACTGGCCAGCACGCCCCGAAGTGAAAGGAGTAAGTAAGTAGAAGTGAAAGGGGAGACCAGCAAGCGCTTCGAGAAGATGCAGACCCAGGGAAGACTTGCTCGTGTTTGGTAAGTTGATACAGAGTGAAGCAGTTCTCATAAGGACACCGTGCACGCTGGTCGCTGATGGCCTCTTCCTTCTGTCCAGCACCATAGCAGGCAGCGACTCAGGCGGCGGTGCCGGCATCCAAGCCGACCTCAAGACGATCCACAGCCTGGGTTCATACGGCCTCAGTGTGGTGACTGCCCTGACAGCCCAGAACACGGCAGGCGTCCAAGCCGTGCACGTCCCACCGTCCGAATTCGTCCGACAGCAATTCGAAAGCGTTCGAAGGGACATCCGGATCGATGCCTTCAAGATTGGGATGCTCGCGAATGAGGATATCGTCCATGAGCTGGGATCGCTCCTGAAATCTGCGACCTTGGATGGTAGTGAGTTCGTTGTCCCTGACAACCCGTGAAAGAAAAGGAAGATGTGAACCCACTGAATTCTCGTTCGAATTTCTCTGTTTCCTCCAGCTCCGATCGTCTTGGATCCAGTCATGGTGTCCACGTCTGGATCCATGCTCTTGCCAAACGAGGCCGTCCAGGCACTCATCACTGAGGTCTTTCCTCGCTGTACCATCGTGACGCCCAACGTCGCCGAGGCCGTGGAGATCTTGAAGCGCAGCCCAAAGCAAGACCGAAGCAAGAATGGCAGAGCCATTCAAGATCTTTTAGAAAGGGGCGGCTCAGACTTGATATCAAAGGATCAGCTGTCTACGATCTCAGATGCCGTCTTGCGAAAGGATGTAGATTCCAAGAAGGAAGACCCGAGTGCGACCTCTACGACGGCTAAAATCATTGCCGATCGGATGAATGGCCAGCGTCTTGACAGAGCCACTGCCATTCTCAAAGCGCTGGCCACACTCGAGGACGCCGAAGACATCGCGCGTCTCGGCTCCAATGCGTGTCTTCTCAAAGGCGGGCATGCACCGATTTCTCGCTCAGACTTCGACCTCGTCTTCGGACCGGACCACGACAATATAGAAACATGGGATTCGGCCATTTCTTTCGCGGCATGGGAGCCAGCTGTGCGCCACGAGCCTTCGATGTCGGCTGGGCTCGTCTACAGTGTAGGAACGGTGGACGTAATCCGGATGGATCATCGACCTTGGAGTCTGGCCCTCGATCGGTGGGCTGAAGGCGCAGCATCGGAAGACGAGCTAGACAATGGTTCTGTCGTCGTTGACGTTCTCTATCAGGAGCATCCTGGCCCGGGCCAACGCACGAGGTCGCTCTTCGTCTCCAGGTATTCGCCTTCGACCAGCACACATGGAACCGGATGCACCCTTTCGTCTGCCCTGGCAACCTTCCTTGCCCAGGGTCACACCCTTCGCGCGGCTTGTGGTCTTGCCATCAACTATGTGGCCCAAGGCATCCCGCGCGGGGTCGCGGATCTCGGATCAGGCGCCGGCCCACTCGACCACGGGCTGTCCTCCGACCTATTTCCGCATCTTCGAAGAGCCATCCCGCCTCCGGCGCCTCATGACAGGGCTCCCCTCAACCGTGCCCTGGTCGGACACGACGTCCAGCTCTGGCTCCAGTACACGCGCCACGACTTTGTGAAGCGCATCCTTGTCGCCACCGACAAGACCGAACCCGCGTTCTGGAACGGATTCACCTACTTCCTCCGACAAGACTACCTCTTCCTGCAGCACTACGCTCGGATGTTCGCCATAGCAGCCGCTGCGACCTCAGCCTCCTCCGACCCGGACGCCCAGGAGGAGATGGAGAGCTTCTCGAAGACCGCAGCAGTCTGTATGCTCGAATGTCAGAAACATCTGCAGTTGTGCGAGGAGAACGGGATCTCGAGAGAGGACGTGACGGAGCGAACGAAGGAGTCCGCTGCTGTCGTCGCGTACACGCGCTTCGTGCTCGACATCGGCCATGGCGGCGGTGGCTCAGCAGGGGGTGTCTTGGCCATGCTGGTAGCCATGGGTCCCTGTGCGCTCGGGTATGCCGAAGTCGGACTCTGGCTTGCGGCGCAACGACGCGAGCTTCGCAAAGCGAGCGGCGAGCCGGAGTCGTACGCTGTCCTTCACCCGACGGACCGAACGTCCCTATCGGAGGACTTGCGCCATCGGATCGCGTACGATGCGTGGATCGACACCTACAGCAGCGACGAGTTTCAAGACTCGGTCGGGAAGAGCATCAGTGAGCATACATCAATCTCGCCTTTGCCTCCTTCGGCCTTCCCTTGTGAGGGGATGCACACACTGACGCGATTTTCGTTCCTTTTTCGCAGGCTTGATGGAAAGGAAGGCACAGCAGGCTTCGCTCACGGTCGCGAAGCTCTCGGAGTTGAAGAGAATCTGGACTGCGTACGTAACTCCTTCTCCTTCCTCCGTCCTAAAAAGATTCCAGAACACTCGAAGGCTAACAAATTGCTTCTCCTCATACCTGTAGGGCGGTGAGGCTGGAGATCGGCATGTGGGACGAGGCGGTCGATCCGACCTTGCGACGACCCATTGTAGATCCGTACTGAGGGCTTGTCCTCACACATTCAAATAGATCTTGAGCACTTCAATTTCCCCCAGACGCGGGCGTACCGTCTCCTGGGAGTGGGTGTCGAATGCTCCCACCCGTACGTCAGGATGGCAGTGTGAGAGCGAGAAGTGGAAGGGAATACCCGTGTGCAATTCGACGCCGCGTTTTAAGGGATGGAAAGGTTATACACGACGGGTTCATAAAACGTCCATCAGACGAGGGGGGGGGGGTGTTCATAAACCGTAAGTCCCCCACCTTGCTCCTCCTTCATGCCAGCATGTCCACAGGGAAGCTGGAGAAGTCGACCTGCTCTTGTACAGCTTGCCCACCGACACTGAAAGCGATGCGCAGCCTGAGCCGGATCTGAGCCTGGTGGGAGGTTTATAGAATTGCGTTAGATTCTCAGTTGGGGTGCATATCAAAATGGACCCGTGATTGGCAGACGGCATCCCAGGGTTTGTAGAAACTCACTCCTTGAGCGGCGATGATGCGGAGCTGCTGGGTCTCTGTCTGTGCTGGAGTAACGACAGAATTGGAGATAGGCAGCATTTGCAATTTTTGACTCTGCGACATTCCCCAACCGAAAGATACGTAAATCAGCACTCTCATGTCTCGACCCCAAGCCTGTCAAAGAGCAAAACGGATAATCAGGACACTACTCACCTTCGGTACCGCCGCCTGGAAGTTCACATTCGAGATCTCCTGCCCGTTCGTCGACGTGAACCGCGCGGTCACGCTGACCATCTCCTTCCGCGCCGGGTTGACCACGGGAGACAGCGTGACTTTCAACCCATTCTGGTCGTACGCGGTGTATGACTGCGCCGCTGCCGCTGCTGGTGCCGCTGCTGGTGCGGGTGCGGGTGCAGGTACGGCTGCTGGTGCGGGTGCTGCACTTCCGCCACCGCCGAAAATGTCCGCCAGACTGTCCATCGTCGAGCCGCTTGGTTGGGCAGCTGCAGGTGAAGGAGCCGCCGCCGCTGCAGCTGGCGAAGCACCTCCGAAGAGACCCATGATGTCATTCACCGACGCGCGCGGTTGTTGGGACGCCGCACCCGCAGTCGCAATCGCAGCCGCTGATGAGGGTGCAGCCGCAGGCGCACTAGGACCCGACCCGAAGATATCCGCCAACAGATCCTGCGTGGACTGCTGGCTCGATTCTGCACTGGCGCCGCTGTTTCCGCCGTTCCCTGCACCAAAAGCCAACCCGGAGCCGGACCCACTGGCAGGAATCTCATCCCCCATCAGGTCCAACAGCGCGTCCTTGTCCGTCCGTGTGGATCCCACAGGCTTACTCTCGCTCGTCGTACCCAGCACCGTCTGCTTAATCTCCGGCGGCGGCATGCTCTCGAGCACCCCATCGCGCAGATCCCTCCGGCGCAACAACGCCGAGAGTTCCACGCTGCGCTGCTGGATCTCCACCTCGACGGACTGGCTGAAGGAGTCGACCATTGCCTCCGCGCGGGTCTGCTGGGACGCGTCGGCCGAGAGTCGGGTGACGAGCTTCGCGAGCGAGGTGATCACGTACTGCTTGATGTTCTCGCTCACATACGGCGAATCGAGCACATTCTGCAGCAGGTCGATGATGTCCTTCGGCTTCACTTCGCGCACCATGTCTTCGTCCTCGTAGTTGCCGCCGCGGAGGAGGATCTCGCCGAACTCGCCGATGACCCAGACGGAGGCGAGGGTGAGGGACTCTTGGGAGAAGTCGGCGTGCAGGGCGGAGAAGAGCTTTTGGACGGTGTAGCCTTGGAGCTCGGGGGTGTGGCATACGAGGCGGATGAAGCCGGAGAGGACCTCCTCACGCACGTAGTTTCCGGCCTGCGTTATCAGAAAGATGATCAGATCAACGTAAAGGGCAGAGCTTGGAAAAGACAGGGGAATGGGGTAAGCTCACCAGCTTGAGCACGCGCAACACAGTATCAATATGCCACCTCTTATTCGGCGCAAACTTCTCAGCAGCCAAGCAGACCTGCGTCGTCAACCCGAGCTTGAACTCGGTATCGGCGACCTCGAGGAAGGTGAGGAGTTCGCGTGTGAGGACACGGACGTTGGCCTCGTTGATAAGAGCGTAGGAGAGCTCGAGGGCGCGGCGACGGATGGAGATGTCGCCGTCGCGGAGACAGTCGAGGATGATGGTGCGGTGTCGTTGGACGGCGTTGGTGTCCATGGCGACGACCTTGTTCAGGGTGTGAAGCGCGACGTATCTGTGAAATTCCTCAAAAAGTGTGAGTGCATACCGCAGCCAGGAAATTTCTTAGAGGGAGAAAAGGAACTGACCGTATGTTGTTATCGCGGTTACTCAAGAACTTGCCGAGGATGTTGATAGCCATGACCCTAAGACCATTCTCCGCCTCGATCTCCAAAATGGTAAGAACAGTCTCATACAAGATACTGTTCCCGACATTCTTGCTGGCCTCGGTGGAGGTTGCGACCTGGGCGAGGATGTCGTTCATGGCTTCGCTGGCTGCGACGTTGCCTTTCCCCAGGACGCGGAGGAGGCGGAGGATCTTGACCTGGAGGAAGGGATCTGTGATGCCGCTGACGTCGTGCTCGGGGGAGTAGCCGGTTGCGACGAGTGCTTTGAGGTGGCGGACGAGCAGTGGTACCGTCTGATTATGAGAACCGAGGATTGTCAATGGTCTGAAGAGTAGTGAGCGGAGAACAGAAGGGCTGCTACAGACCTTGCGATAATCCTCCAGAATTTCTTCATCCATCCTGCAGAGCTCGATGGCGAGGGTGACACCACAGAGCAAGACACCGTGGTTCTTGTCCTGGAGAAGCTGCTTTGTGCGGTCGGCAAAGTGGTCAAGGAGATCGGGCACTTTCCTGATGATGCGAATGGCGCACAGTGCGGCCTGCGAAGGAGAAGTGAGTGTTCAGCATGGAGGTACAGAGTCGACAGATCGAATCGAGCTTCGAATTGATACTGACCTTGCGACGGATGTAGGTGTTGGTGCTGCCCATGAGCTTTTCGATCTCGTTGCAGAGATCGCGGGACATCTCCTCTGATGCGATGTTGGCGAAGGTGCAGAGGGCGAGACCGACGATGTACATGTTGGAGTGGTTCATGTCGCTGTGAGGGGGAGCGACATAAGGAGTCAGTCAAATGCGAGCGTAGACGAGCTAGGGACCAGGATGTGATACTCACTTCTTCAATCCGTTGGTGACGAGGGTGAGCACCTCCGTGTTCTCGTCAAGGAGGAGCATGATGCCGAGGTATCCGAGCCGCTTGTCAGTGAAGCGCGGTGTGGCGACGAGCTTGAGACACTCGACCTGGCCGAAGTGGGCTGGGTATCCGAGCATGTGGATGTAGAGCAGCTTTGCGATGTTGTTGTGCAGTCCGAACGGATCCTCGCCCTTGAACGAGGTCCGGATCGACGCGGACTCCTCTGAGTACAGGAAGAGACTGTCAGCCAGCGCATGATGAGCTCGAGCTGGAGCTGGAGCTGGAAGCACTCACTCTGGATGAGACTGCGCTCGTCTGCGAGTGTGCGGCAGGAGCGAATGGCCTTGATGAGCGCCTTGAGGTTGTAGAGGCCCGCCTGGGCGAGAAGGCCGCCGATGCGCGGGTCGAGCGCGGCGAGCTGCTGCTGCTTCTGGAACAGCGTCGACATTTTTTTTTTTTGTTTCCCACTCAGTGATTCCGATTCCAATTCCAGTGCGATGCTGTCGTCGATGCGCTCGCTGCTGTCTGCGCTGCGCTGCGGACGTGCGGACGTGCGAACTGCGAAGGTGGTCTCTGCTTTCCAGGAGAGCCGGAGTTTCCCCGGTCTCGCAAACGCCGGGCCGGGTCTTTCCGGGCAGAGCGAGTCACGTGAGCTGGCCAGTTCCGATCCCCAAGAAGAAAGGCTCGCCCAAGTGTACACTACCAGACTGCCCGAGTCTTTCAGGAAGACTCGGCCGAGTACTCCAGAGTGACTCGGGGTCTGAGTGGAGACAACTTCCCTCAGAGTCACTCCCGAGTATTTTCTGCGGTCTTCGGGAGCACTCCGGAGCAGAATTCTCTGGAATGCTCCAGAGCAATACTCCCGAGTATCATGGGAGTGATCTGGACAGCATGACATGGAGCAAATTGGGAATTCCCAGCGTCGCAGAAAGGTGCTGCGAGGTGGGCGATGAGATTCCAGCGATAAAATGAAAATCAAAAAAAAAGATTTAAACAAAAAAGGTTTGACATCTGTGAGACGCGAACCCCAGACCTGAGGCTTTTTTAGTCACACACTATAGCCTCTATACGATCGGGGGTTTTCATCATTAATCAATTTTGAAATGTAAATTATATACCACTGCTGCCAAAACTTTGTTGCTCAAGAGTCGGAAACAATGAAATGCGTGCATGGAATTGAGTCGCACGCAGCGGAGAGGACAGAATATCCAGACGAAGTCAAGCCTGTTGCAGTCGCAAATTTCTCGAGCGCTCTCACTGTGCTCCGGAGCCTGGGGTTCCCGAATACTCCGGAGCCATCACTGCTACCATGGGGGTTGTTTTAAGGGGTGTAAAGCGCTTCGTAATAATTTGTTTTACAATGATTTTACGGTTCTCTCAAAACATCCCTGTTGTGCAGGAGTTTTAAGGGCTCGGCAAAAACCGCAGCGTTTTACGTGGTGCGGAATCATGTCTGAAAACAATGACGTATTGGACCCCCTGGGAGGTTGTTCTACGGCTGCTAGAACCGAAGACAAGATAGACTTTCAGTTTCTCTAATTAGAATGGGTCTGCTCGGTGGTCTCAGAGTCTCTGCCCTGCATCTCAAAAAGGTTCACAGCTGCTTCCACACTCAATTGATGCTGCTCTCTGAAGACAGAAACCCTCGATTTACAGTATTGCTACCCGTGGATGACATGTTGAGGTTGGCTGGGCATGGCGGGTGGGTGTGGTGAGGGCCGTGGTGTCGAGCAGGGTGGTGGCGGTGAGGAAGGCGTCTGGAGACGCCCAGTCTCACTTCCCGGGTCGCTGCAGCAGTCACGTGATCACTATGCCTACTGGGTTTTAACACTATTAGAAAGGTGTTTTAACACCCAAATCAGCGGAACAAAATAAAAAATTATAACATGGGGTAAACACGTGCGTTCCAGAAGCCCTTTACACCCCTTAAAACAACCCCCATGGTAGCAGTGCATGCTCAGGAAACACTCGCGAGAAGTTATTCGGGAATATATTTCTGAGACTCTGTGTAACCCTTCCCGAGCTATTTTCGCCGGAGTATCTCCGGAGAGCTCGACCTCATTTGGCGGTGTATGGAGAGCGACGACCTCGAACCACTCCCTCCTTCACACACACACACAGAGATCCATACAGAATGCAAGTGAACGCGGTACGGAACGCGGCGTCGAAGGTGCTACGCATCGGGATGATCCCCGCCGACGGCATCGGGAAGGAAGTCCTGCCCAGCGCACAGCGCGTCCTCACACACACCCCCGGCGCACCGGCCTTCGACTTCGTCACCCTCCCCGCCGGCTTCGAGCACTTCCAGCAGACAGGCACTGCCCTTCCCAAGGAGACCGTCCGCGTCCTCAAGGAGGAGTGCGATGCCGCCATGTTCGGATCCGTGTCCTCGCCGTCGCACAAGGTCGAGGGATACTCGTCCCCCATCGTACAGCTCCGCAAGGAACTTGACCTCTACGCCAACATCCGGCCCGTCGTCGGTGTTCGCGGCACGCGGGACGAGGAGCGCTGGATCGACGCTGTCATCGTGCGCGAGAACACGGAGTGTCTCTACATCAAGAAGGAGACGATCGAGGAGTCTGAGGAGCACGGTGGGAAGGTCGCTAGGGCCATTCGCCAGATCACCGAGCGCGCGTCGACGAGGATAGGACGGAAGGCTTTTGAGGTTGCTCTTGCGAGGGAGGAACTTCGTAAGCAGGCTGGTCTGTCTGCTGCTAAGGGCGCGTCTAAGGTCACCATCTGCCACAAGGTCAGTTTCCTACTCCCTTCTTTCTTCCCTCTCTCAATTTCCAATCTGACACTCTGAACCCCCCAATCATCCAGTCCAACGTCCTCTCCACCACCGACGGCCTCTTCCGCACCTCCGTCCGCGCCGTGTACGACGCCGACAAGCGCGAGAACGGCGGACCCAACAAGTACGCCGGGATCGCGCTCGACGAACAGCTCGTCGACAGCATGGTCTACCGTCTCTTCCGCGAGCCCCACGTCTTTGACGTCGTCGTTGCTCCTAACCTGTATGGAGACATCATCTCCGACGGCGCGGCTGCGCTTGTGGGGAGCTTGGGGCTGGTTGCTAGTGTTAATGCGGGCGACACTTTCTTCATGGTATGTTCCCTCCCATCCTTCCTCTTACCGTTCGCGAACGTGTCTCACTCTTCTTCGACGTTCGACAGGGAGAACCCGTGCACGGCTCAGCACCGGACATCGCCGGCCAGAACAAGGCCAACCCCATCGCCGCCATCCGCTCAGCGGCCCTGCTGCTCGAGTCCATGGGCTACGCCGAGCCCGCGCTCAAGATCTACCGCGCCGTCGACTCCGTGCTGCGCGAGGGCAAGATCCTCACTCCGGACTTGCCCGGCGGAGGCAGCACCACTGTTGAGGTCGAGGAGGCCATCCTCAAGGCACTCCAGAATGGATCATAGGCCATCCATCGCGTGCTGCAAGAAGGGAAAGCAAATATATGCTATCAAAAGTGAACCCTTTCTCCACCACGCTGTTTATTTGAACCACTTCGTGACGACTGACGCGTGACACAGTCCCAGTCGAGTGATTTTCACAGATTAGATTGGACCATTGGGATAGAATAAGAGGATCACAGGGCCGAGGTATGATGACGAGAAGGTCGGTATGGGACAAATGTACAGGAGTCTGGATGAGGGTGGGGAGGAGCGTATGTGGAAGCCGGAAGTGATTCACCGGAAGGCGCCGAAGAGGATGACGAGGAGGAGCTGTTGGGAGGAATACGAGAGCGTGGGTGAGCATTGACTGGTGCTATCGTCCATTCTCAAGACAGCATGAAGGGGACGTACCACTACGCAGAAGCCTGCCAGCGCAACAACCTTGGCGTTCCTGGTGTGCGAAAGAAGATATAGTTGTCAGCTTTCCAGCCGCCTGTCCCTGGATGAAGGAGGAGAGAAACTCACTTCCACCACATCTGCCTACGCAGCCCCACCGCGCGTTTCCGAAACGCGAGACTCTCGGTGTGCAAATGATCCGTGCGATCCATAAGCAAGTCTATTCTCTCCCCGCGACTCATAATCGCCTCGATATTCTGACTCATAATATTCTTCGTCTCCGCGAGCTCCGTGCGCGCATTCGAGACCGCGTCCTTAGCGGGATCGTTGAAGTTCCCCATCAGCGTCTGGAGCGTGGGCAGGAAAGACTCTGGTGCTGTGGGAGGTGGGGAGGGGAAGGACTCGAGGAAGTGCCGCTGGAGCTCGAGGAGGAAGGTGAAGGGGATTCGGCGGCCGGATTCGGACTCGGCTAGGGCGAGGTAGACGAGGCCGTTCTCGGCGATGTAGTGGAAGAGCCAGGACTCGAAGGAGAAGGTCATCTTCGAGTTGCCGTCGGGGATCCGGCCTAGGATCGTCTCGGCTGCGGTCTGAGATCAGGGATCGAGGGGTAGGTGAGTGAGTGAGTGAGTGAGCAGGGACCCTTAGGAGGACCCCCTGAATGGATGGGTGGGTGGGTGGTGGGGGTACTCACCAGGAAACGGGCGTGCTCCTCGGCGACGTGGGACTCGACGAGGACCTGAGTGCCAGCGGATACGAGCGCGAGGACGATCATGCTGTGTTCGATTGATGGGGGGGGAGAGAGAGGTGAGGGCGAGGTTGCTGAGTGAGTGGGGGATGCCCAGGATGGAGGTCGTGCTGAGCATCGACAAAGACGATCCTCTCTCAACATGACTTGACGGCGATTCCGACAGCAACACCGCCGCCACTCAAACGCCGGGGAGTATGACGCGCCGTTTTGATACACCTATTTTTGACAATTGCCTTTTGACAAATGATATTTGACATTTGACATTTGACATTTGCTATGTGACCACCTCCTCCTCCTCGCACCACCGCTGCCCCGCTGCCCACCAGCCCACTGCATCACGCCCATCCGCATATAGAAAAGCTTCAAGAAACACCTCGCGCATACATGGGCTCACCTGCCGCTCCTCTAGACTCCCTGCGCTCCGTGCCGTTTCGCTCGCTGATGGCTCACTAACCCCCCCAGCACTCGCTGACCCTTTGCTTTCCCATTTCATCAGTCATCACCACTGTCCACCACCACCATATACCATACACTTGTTCACATCCTTCTCTTCTTTGGTCCCATCACGAGGATAACGTCAGGCTGTCAGCCCGCGCACCGCGCGCACCTATAACTGGATTACGTGCCTCCGTTGACATTGATTCTAACTGACCTTCGCCTCTTCTCATTTCGTCCAATTGACCCTTCTTCTTTCCCCCACTCCTCCTCCTACTCCTCTCTCTCCTCTCACTCCTTTCACTCTTACAGCGGTGCTATCTTCCATTCATCCTCGCCTCTCGTCCGCCTCTCGCAGCTGCTGCCTCAGCTGCTCTCGGACTTGTGCCCTCTCCGCCCGCTGCAGCTGCTACCCTCCTGCCGCTCCTGCTCCCCCGCTCCTACTCCGCGGATCGCGCCTTCCGCTTCATCCGCCGTTGCAGGTCTGCATCCGTTCGCTGCTCTTGTCCGCTCTGGAGGAAGAAGGCCGCGAGGGGCAGGTTGCGGGTGGGAGGCTGAGCGAAATCTAGAGAGGGATGCGATGGGCGGAACTCTACGTCAGTATACTCATGCAATCACATTTGTGGCAGAGAGATGCTCACTTGGATATCGGATGTGCTTTGCAACGATTGCAGAGATACCTGAAGAAGCTGTGAGAAGATGAGAGGGGGAAACGGGAATGCAAGGGTGAAGAGGTCAGCGACGGGCGCTGGCGCCTGGTGAGCCATCAGCGAGTGACAAGAAGCGGAGCGCAGGGGCGCTGAAGGAGCGGAAGGGGTACCAAGGATGTGCGAGGTGTTTCTTGCAGTTGTTCCATATGTGTATGGTTGTATGATACGGTGGTGGTGGCCAATGATGGTGGGGGATCCAGGGTGGTCACATAGCAAATGTCAAATGTCAAATGTCATTTGTCAAAAGGCAATTGTCAAAAATAGGTGTATCAAAACGGCGCGCCATAGGGGAGAGGTTCTGTGCGCAACGATGGCGAGCAGCGACCCAATCTTGATAGCGGCGACCGAATTTTGTGGGTGGAGATTGGAGGCACAGACCCAAGCTACATACATAATCTGAGCAAGGACGAGCAGAGCCCTCGCACTCGCACTTCTCTGCCTTCTGCCTTCTCCTGCACGCCAGTGATCGTGCTGCATCTCATACGGAGCGGTGGGCCTCCTGCCGCTTTGACACCATGAAGAAGGTGAGCAACATCCCATCCCACATCGAAGCCTTGATTGATTCATTCACTCATGCTGTCCTCTGAATCGCATTCCCAGGTCCTGCTGATGGGCCGCAGCGGCTCAGGCAAGACCTCCATGCGGTCCATCATCTTCTCCGGCTACCGCTCCGAAGACACCCGTCGACTCGGCATGACCATCGACGTCGAACGCTCCCAGATCCGTTTCCTCGGGAATATCGTCCTCAACCTGTGGGACTGCGGCGGCCAGCAGGCCTACATGGATGGATACATCAGTGCGAACTCGAAGCATGTCTTCACCTCGGTCGGCGTCTTGATATATGTCTTTGACCTCGTCAGCTCCGACCCGGGCGAGTGGGGGAGGGATGTCCAGTACTATTCGTGAGCACCCCCTCGCGCACCTGCATGGCATTGCATCCCCCCAAGCTGAACGCATTACCCACAAATATCGTCGTTAGAGAATGTCTCGCCGCGCTGCGTGAACACTCGCCACAGGCGCGCGTGTTCTGTCTGTTGCACAAGATGGACAAGATCTCCTTATCGGAGCGGCAGGCGGTGTACTACGCCAAAGTGGAGGAGCTCAAGCACAAGAGCGGGCATGATGACAAGGTGACCTGCTTTGCGACGAGCATCTGGAACGAGTCCTTATACTTTGTGAGCCGCTACTCAATCTCACCGCTTGGTCCAAGATGTTATGCTTACTGACGCAAAAATGCTCCAGGCCTGGTCCCGAGTCGTCCATACGCTCATCCCAAACGTGGCCATCTTAGAAAAGCACCTCTCCCAATTCGCCCGCATCTGCTCAGCAGTCGAAGTCGTCCTCTTCGAAAAGATGACCTTCCTCGTCATCGAGCGCAGTGTCCAACGTCCCCCCTTTACCAATGTGGGGCTTACACAATCGGTTTCGGCGCCTGCGTCCGTGCGTGGCGGGTTGCCCCGGCTTGATTCGGCGGAGGGGATGCGGAGCACGGGTTCGGGTTCGGGGTTGACGCCCAAGGCGAGTCACTCGAGTTTACCGGAGGATGATCCGCGCGGGTCGAACGCACATGCGCAGGAGCGGCACTCGCTGGAGGGGTTTTTGGGCAATGGTGGGATGGGGGGTAGTGCGGGTATGGGATTCCAGGATGGGAGAGAGCAGGACTCGGCGTTGAATCCGCAGCGGTTTGAGAAGATTATAGAGATGGTGAAGAATCTGAAGGCGACGTGTCAGTGAGTATCAACAGCATTTGAAGCGCTCTCTCTGCTCGATGGCTGACTGTGCACTGTGAATCGTTCCTGTAGGAAACTGAGCCACGACTTCCAAGGTATTGAGATGCGGGCGGACACCTTCTCAGCCTACCTCGACACCTTCACCCCGAACACATACATCATGATCGTGATCGCAGATCCAACCATTGGTGCGTCACTTCTGTCGTCCAGTTTCTTCCTCCCCTTTCCAAGACATCTGACTCACCTCTCATCCTTGCTTCTCTTTCTTTCACGCAGAGATGGCTGCGGTGCGGATGAACGTCGCTGCTGCGAGAGATCATTTCGTTCGGGTCGAGGCGATGAATTCGACAGGATGAGGATGGACTCGACATGAGATTTTGGAGGGGGGGCTTGGACCGCGTGTAACCAACCCCCACAGTGCAATCCTACATCCGACTTCCCTGACCTGGAGATCCTGGCATTCGCGCGTGATGTACAAGGCGTCCACCGTGACTCTCCTACCATTTGAGGCGCGTCAGACACGTCGCGTGCAGGGGGCAAGGTAAAATGAAAATGTATTTCGGGTAAAAACAGCCTGTAAAATGGGGGAGGATAAACACGGGCGCGGTGTGCGTGTTGTTCACGTGACGCGTGTGTGTGTTGTCGCGTTGGACGCGTCCCGTTTCTGTTGTTGCGCGTTTTGCGGCGCGAAGACGGATGAGTGAGTCGCGCGCGTCTCAGTTCTTGGTGGACTCGCTCTCTGCTCCGCACCTTCTTGCCCAACGCAGCAACAACACCGTCAAGATCGACAGCGACACGCGCGCGCGCTCACAGCTTGCCTGCTCTCGGGAACGGCGCGGATACCTCGGCCGGCACGGAATCGCGGTGCTCGGACTGAAGACGGCACGGAAGGAAGAGTGTGGAAGAGAGAGAGAGAGAGAGGGGCCAAAGCACACACACAGCGCATACACTCAACCTCGGCATCGATCCCAACGCAGCACAGCTATCATAGCCAGGATGTCTCCCCGTCCTGCGCACTCGCACTCCCACTCGCACTCGCACGCTCCCACGCGTCCGGATCTCACCTCCGCATCGACATCGACATCGACATCGACATCGACATCGCCACCCATGCCAGCATCAATGCACTCCCGCTCCAGCACCGGCGACGCAACCGACAGCAGCGCACCAGGCTCTGCGTCCAGGAGCACCGGCTTCAAGACGTCCACAGCCACCGTCGCAGGCATTCGTGCCCTCGTTGACGCGAATGGCCCGACGTCGGCGACCACCACTTCGCCCGTGTCTGGTCTGGCGGCCTTCTTCACCCTCCCATCGGGTGGTGGGACGGACGCGCGAGCCGGAAGTCGCTCGCAGCAGCAGCCTTCTCTCGGTCGCTCTGCCCAGGCGGGACGCTCGTTGGGTGCGTCCATGAGTTCGACGGCTCTCCTGCCCAGCTTCAATGCGTCCTCGTCCATGTCATTAGGCTCTTCATCGACGCCAACTTCGGCTGCCCGCGTCGCAAGCGCATTCGACCCGAACGACCCTCTCAGTCCGCATCAAGGCTCCGAACACGGCTCCAGCCAGGACGGCAGTCAAGGTCAAGAGGCAGCCTCACAGGACTCCTTCTCATCCTACATCCACAAGAATGCCGGCATCGTCGCATCCTCATCCTCGCAGTCCTCCCACGGTTCGCATTCTCGCTCACCGTCGTCCTCCCCGCCGCGGTCGACGGAGACGAGGAGCATGCCTGCCGCTTCGGCTGCGGTCATGGGTGCGACCGGTCTCGATGTCGTCAGAGAAGAACCGCAGGTGGACCAAGCGCTCGGCTGGACTTCTCCCTCCGCTTCGACTCGCTCGGCCGCCCTCGCAAGACATTTTGCGGGAGGCTCGTCGCAGCCATCCGACGGATCGGCATCGTCCCAGCATGGCTCGTCTCCCCCACCTGCCATCTATGCCACCGCAGCCATCCCCGGTCCGCTCACCTCCTCCGTGCCTCAACCCAGTCACTCCGTCTTGGCCGATACCTCGAATAACGCCAGTCTCAGCTTTGCAAGCTCCTCGTCTTCTCCGCATTTTACCGATACCTCCTTCGCCTTCTCGTCCGTCTCGCACCCTCACTCGATGTATGCGCATGAAGATAACAGTATGACCACCGTCGGAAGTGTTTCCGATGCAAGCATAGGTCTTCTTGATAAGGCTGCTGTCACATCGGAATCGCAGCCGCGATTTGAGGAGCATGAAGATGGTGCTCACGCACACGTCGACCTGCCGGCCTCGCAAGAAACTTCCTCTACCAGCTTTGTCCGACAGACTTCCTTCCGCTCCTTCATGGGAGCATCCTGGCCCGACATTGTCCAAGCCCAGAATCAGGCTGTCGCCTCGGTCCTAGGTCCGGCCATCCCAATCCAAGCTCGGACGATCATCAGCAAAAAACGGCCACGTGCCGCTATGGAGGAAGCCTCCCTATCCGACGCAGATCGCAGTGGGTCATCCCAAGCGAACGCAAGCGGCAAGCTCGGATCCATCAGAGATCGAGTTCTCACGGAAACGGATGCAGTGGCCGAGCTCCGAAGTCGATTTATGGTCAGGAACGGCAAGGCCGGTGGTCGGAGGTCCATCCGGGCCAAGGGCCGCAAGAGCAAAAACTCCAAAGCGGCCTCGCCGTCCTTCGAACAGGCAGGGTTTCAAGGCTATCGTGCCCTCACGCTGAACACATCGTCGATGGGACGGGCCGTGCTCAGCCTGAGGACTCGGGCGTATGAGACTGTTGCGGTCAACGAGATGGTTAACGAGCCGGCCTGGGGGCCATTACCCTTGCCTTCCCCTCCACTGGATCAAGATATCGCAAAGCGACAGTTGGGCGGCTTCCGCAATCGGTCGGTGCTTGAAGATGGCATTCCGCTGCAGCTGCGGAAATCTCTGAGGAGCACGGCGGAACTGCTTGCTCCTCATCGACGGGGTGAAGGCGAGTTTATCTATGGCTCTATGCAGGAGTGGGCTGAGAGCGAAGAGCCTTCGTCGCCTCCGCCGGAATCGCGCAAGTCAGAGCAGTTGGCGTTGAATTCGGAGAACAAGGTGGAGCACCAAGGTCCTTCTATCTTCCTCTCGGAGCAAGACAAGGTCAAGTTGTATGCTGGCTCGACGAGGGGGACACCCGTCTCGCCGCTCAAGCCCAACCCGGCAGCACTCGGTATGCTGAAGCCTCCGACACCTAGCAAAGCGCAGTATGTGTTCTCTGTGGCCAAGTATGACAATATCCTGGGTCGGTCTGGGAATGTGGCTCCCTTGCGGTGCGCCTCGGCGCCTGGCGGCATCAGTTTACGCTTCAAGAAGTGCGCCTCCGCCTTCACTGCATTACGGGTCGTCCTCGGGCCGCTAGCCGTCGCCGATCCCACCCAGGCCGTCGTCAGCAAGAGGCAGTATGTCACCCGTGGCTTCTGTCGGACACCCAGTTTGGACGCGGTTATGCAGCGCGGAGAGGTGCGTGATTTGGATGAGGGTCATGCTCCGGCGCCGACGCCGCCTCAGAAGATGAGGAGGATCCAGAAGAAGAAGAAGGCCGGCAAGGTTACTTTTATCAGGGCGTCTACGCCTGTGGCGTCTCCGTCCAAACGGTCGCGACCTGCCGCCGACGAAGTCGACGAGTTGCAGTCCCAGTCGGAGGGCGAGAGCGACTCGGAGCGCCGTCGTTCTGCACCTGGGTCGTCACTCCAACCTTCGACGAACGTGAGCAGCGACGAGGATGAGGACGATGAAGACGACGATGATGATGACGACGATGAGGACGAAGAGGATGACGCAGCTCGGTTTGCGCTGTCTAGCGACCACTACGATTACGAGAGTAGTATCAACGGTGTACCCATGGCCGTCCGCGTCAAGCGCCGGTTCGGCAGTGCGGCCCCTGGCTACCGGGGAGCCTTTGGCATGCCGAATACACCCAGTGGGCAGGGGCAGCAGCAGCATCTCACGGATGCGGATGGGTTCCGTCGGCCGGGTGCTCCGCTGGGGGCGGGGGCTAGTGGGAGTGCGCAGCGGCGGTCGATGTTGGGTGTAGGTGGTCAGGAGGATGGGGGGGAGATGCAGCGGGGCTTTTCTCGGTCTAGTTCGGCTGGTCAGATGGTGAGTTTTTGAGGGAAATTGGAGTTCAAGGGGGGTGTTCGCTTTTCACACCTGGAGGTAGTAGCTGACCTTGGTAATTTGTGAATCTTGCGCAGGAGGGTCGACGGGAGGGCTTACCTGTTGGTGCCTACCACAGCGGCGTGGGCGTGTCGGGGAACCGATCTCACGGTGCCTTCTCCGGCTCGTATGGAGCCGGCAGCACACGTCCGTCGTTCTCGGCTGAACGGCACGGCGCGGGTCCAGGCCCGAACAACAACGGCAGCTCGACCCTCACCATGGGCGGAGATCGGACGCGAGGAGGAGGAGGAGGCGTGCAGCAGCAGCATTTGCCCGGTGGGGGGATGTCGCCTGCGCATGCTCAGCAGGCGTATGGCTGGCGGGAGACGGCGGCGACACCTGGGCCTCGGAGCGAGTACCAGCAGCACTTGGCTTATGCACAGGGTGGTTCCCAACCGAAGTCGGCTCCGCATGGGACCTCCTCGTTCTCGCGCAGTACGACGTTGCCGTCGTCTCTGGGTCCACCGTCCCTTCCGGACCGACTTGCCAATACGAGCTCGATGCGGGGTGGGTTTGCAGGGAGCGGTCGGCCCGTGCTGCCGCTGCCTCCTGTGCCTGTTCAGTCGCAGTCGCAGTCGCCCAAAGGAGGGTGGTCGAGCAGCCCGGGCCCGGGCCCGATTGCGTCTTCTGCTGGCTCGAACTCGAAGAAGCGTCCGCGTCCGACGACGGCGTGGGAGGAGGAACAGCAGGATCGGCATTTGTTGCGGGTCTCGCCTGCGGCTCAGCTGAACTATGATGAGAACCGGCGGCCGTTGTCGTTGTCGCTCTCGCCTCCGTCTCCCGGTCGGTCCGGCCCCTCGTCATTATCGTCATCCGTGTCGGCGTCGGGAGGAGGTTCGTCCTCACACTCGAGGCGGCTGCGAGCGAACGCGGCGAAGTTGGAGCGGGTGTCGAGTGCTCCTGTGGGGCCTGGCGGCGTCGGCGGCGGCGGGCGTGTGCCGCTGAGCTCGTTGGCGAATCGGGGTCCGGGAGGTACGGCGGCTGTGTTGGCTCTTGGTCGTCGTCCGACGGGGGATGAGACGGCGGAGCAGCAGCATGCGGCTGCGGAGCTTCTTCTTGCGTTTGGGCAGGGACGGGAGTGAACAAAGGGGAAACTGGAGGCGAGTGTGGTCGCTTACGGGATCGAACCGACCCGAACCCTCCCTCTTTTCGGAAACTGGGAGAACGCTCGGGAACCTCTTCCTTGGAGGAGGAGGATGCTCTCGCCCCTCCTCGTACTGGCCTGCCTCGCGCCAGGTAATCTGCAAACCATCTATCAAATCCCCCACCTGCTTCTTCCTTGGTCTATGCCATCCTGCGACGGGCACGAGGCGGCGGCGGTCACCACAGCTCCTCCCCGTCCAGGGAAAAACTGGCTCCCTTCTTTATTTTTCTCCTCGTACCCCTTCTTTCTCAAAGTCTCCGTTCTCTCTCTCTCCCTTCTTTGAAATACCGAAATTTGATGTGCACACTTGTGGTTGCTACAAGAACGATCCAGGAAGGCCTCGAAGACGGAGGAGAAGTATCGTATAGGATTTGCGATTCCTATAGTAAAGGCTTCGCCGGGTCTGGAAGAAGAGAAGGAAGGGAAGATGGACAGAGGCGCGAGGAAGGGGTGGAAAGGGAAAGGGAAATGAGCGGGCAGTGGGGGTTGTGTATGATCAGCGATCAGATTCGAAGCGCGCGCGCGAGACAGAGAAGAGAGAGAGAAAGGAGAGAGAGAGGAGAGGAAGAAGAGGTTCGCGATCCGATCGAGCAAAAGGAATATAAAAAAGGGGTGGGAGCTAATGTAAGGTGAAGGAGGAGGGGGCAAGGGAAACGTCGGGTACGTGAGTGAAGGTGAGGGTAGATAGATGTCGACCTCAGGCCTGGGGGGCCCGGGGGAGGGAGACGAAGAAGAGAGAGCGTGTGTGTCGTTGTGCACCCGTTGCTTTTGAGGAAAAAGTTGAGAGAGAAAAGTGGTGGGCAGGGCGTGATAGGGAAAGAGCGATTCCCTGAGGGAGTCATGCGGAGTGGGGGTTGGCAGACCTTAACCGCACGTCGCTCCTTTTTGGTGATTTGGCGTGGAAGAAAAAGAGGAATTGAAAAGGTCACCAGAGATTCCCCCCGCGATCGGAGAAGCGAAGTTGGTAGGAAAAAGTGGACGGCAGAGGGCTTGAACGGAGGGGTCATGGTGGGCAGGAGCACAAAGTTTTGGCAGAGACGGGGTGGTCCTTGACGTCGAATTGTCCGAGCTGGAAGGAATGGAGAGGGTACCCTGAAGGGCTCCCGACTTAATACCGGACCAGTCGTTCGTGTCAATGGCCGAGGTAAGCCCGCCGAGGCTAAACCGACCACCTAGAAGAACCAGGCAGAAGAAAAAAGAACATAGGCCCAACCTTCACATCCTCCCCGGCATACTCGGCGAGCTCAAGCCCATCAAGACCGACGCATCCTTCGCGCTCAGCGTCTGCGTGTTCGGTCGGGCATTGGCGCGCTGTACGCGGGCTCGGGACGTCGGGGACGGCGGGCGCGGGGGCGGGTTCATCCGTTGGGCCTCTCGCAGGGAGATCGTCGCGTTGTTGTAGGAGGAGATGACGGGGACTGTGATTAGGGAGGAAGGGGGTTCAGTTCACAGTACGCATGGGAAGGAACAGGACGTTCCGAAGAAGGGACAAAAGATAAACTCACAACTGTGATCACGTCCAATCGTCGACTTCATGAGCGCCTTCATCCACTCCCGCACCAAGATCGGATCATCGCTCGAGAAATAATGCGGCTTCTCATGCTCATGCAAAATCTTAAACCCATACTTCCCCGGATTCGTATTCTCGTCCGCGATGACCTTGTAACCCTTCATCGAGACGTACCCCTTGATCTTCTCCGCGGTGGGATCGCGAAGGAGGACCAAGTCCGGTCCCTTGAGGGCCATGTAGCGCGGTTTCCACGTGCCGTACCGTTCCGTCTTCTTCTTGATCCAGCCTTCGAAGTCGACCGGTCGGATCCGAGCCATCACGGGCCCGGAGTCGGGTCCGCCGACGACGCCGGCGCTGGGGGAGAGTGGGGATGTGGGTCCCGTGCCGATGCCGTTCCACTCCGGTCCGACACTGCCCACACTGGCCGACTTCTCATGGCCCGGCCGGCCGTTGCCGCGTGGGCCCATGGTGACGGTGTCGTCCCCACCTCCTCCGCCAGGCGTGGAGAGTACGTCAGACGGGTACGACACGCCGTTGGTAGGCGACGTGTCCCCAGTCGCGCCCAGCCCAGCACCGGAGATCCCAATGCCAGATCCGGTCGAAGTCTCGTACGACGGACTGGACGTCGGGAGCGAGATCCGATCCTTAAGATCAGCAATCGAGCTCGTGCGGTCCTGCTTACTGCTCGCGCCTTTACCGATGCCAAGACGGGAGAGCGTGCCGCCTTTGCCATCAACCTCCTTCGGCGCCGGCTTACGGTTCCGCGGTCCCAGGCCGAAGAACGACGTGCGTTCGCCATGACCGACGCCCCGTCCGCTCGCACCACCACCACTGCCGGGAGCTCGGAGGTTCGGCGACTGCGGCGACGCACCCCCTTCGGCGCTCGCCTTGGACAGCCGGCCCGACTTGGCACCACCGCTCGACGCGCTGTTCCTGCCGAGACCACTCAAGAAACCACCGCCGCCAGTCCCCGCACGATCATACGACTCTCCCTCCCGTGAGCCGTCCATGGAACTAGCAGCCGTCGTCCCATCAAGCTGCATATTCCGCACGCTCCCATTCGTACTGCCCCTCGCACTGCTCGCCCCGCCCTGGTCCGTAAGGGCACGGCCATGGGGCGCCCCACCGATGGTACTAAACCCAAGCTCCAACGGACCCGAGCGCGGCCAGCCACTGCCGCCAGCAGCACCAGCACTACCAAGGCCGCTCCCTCCAAAGCTGCCCGTGAGGGAGTGCCCACCGGCGCTCCGGGGCCGGTCGACAGAGTCGACACGGCTGTGATTAGGCCCACCCCGACCTGCGCTTCCCGAGGCGCTGATCACACTGGCGCGAGAACCAAGA
This sequence comes from Tilletia caries, assembly GCA_032718865.1. NCBI lineage: Eukaryota > Fungi > Basidiomycota > Exobasidiomycetes > Tilletiales > Tilletiaceae > Tilletia > Tilletia caries. The sequence continues at coordinate 65,558 of JALUTQ010000046.1, read as the reverse complement.
CCGGCATTGGTATTGGCATTCGCACCGCCCAGACCGGAGCCGAAGAGGGGGACCGGGTAGCCGTTGTAGGAATGGACGTACGGACCCGTTCCCGGTGGCCCTGCTGGCGGGGGCATGTGTGCGAATTGAGCACTGGTCGCACTGTTGGGTGCCGTGGCGCCGGCGGGCGGGTACAGCGGGCTCTGGAGCTGTTCAAAGTCGTCCGCGAGGCCAAGGCTAGCGCGCCGGGGCGTAATATGCACATGCGCCGGCGTCCTCTGCCCACTCTCATTTCCAGGTGTATGCGGCGCCATCCCATCCTCCCCATGCCCACTTCCCGTCTCGCGCAAGCTGCGCTTGAGCTCCTTGATGGCATTGGCGACTTTCAGCCGTTTGCCATAGGCGACAATGTCGATCTCTTTGAGGATGACGACGTCCATCTCCATGAGGACGTCGCCGGAGATTTCGTGTTCGCGGAACTTGTCGAGGACGGTGGCGTCGTCCCATCCCTTGGCGCGGCCCCATTCGATGACTTCGTCGACGGTCCATTCATGCGGGTCGCTGATGGGCCCGGCGGCTGCGGCTGCGGCTAGAGCGGGGGTCGACGTGGCAGTCGTCGTCGGACTGACGCCGTTGGAAGACATCAGGCGAACGGTGCCAGTCTCGCTCGTGGTCGAGTTGTTCCGGGTAGCCTGCTGAGGAGCGGCCAGGGAGGTTGTGGACGAGGTGGGCTCTTCGATGGTGGGGAGCGAAGGTGGTAGGGCTGCGATGGTCGCTGGGCTGCTGAGTTTTCCGATAGGCACTGCCGACGTTGCTGGAGCGACGATGGGGCTGGAGGAGAGTGCGGAGGGGGCAGCGGCTGCGGCTTGGAGATTGGCACTGGTGGAAGAGCCGGGCCCGCCGTTGAGTCGGGGTGTTGCCGTTGCTGATGATGAGGATGTAGCCGCGTTCCCACCGAAGATAGGAGCGTGGATGTGCTTGAGCTGGGAGAAGTCGAAACCATTATCGTCCTCGTTCTCGGAGTCGTCGCTCTCGTAGGAGACGTTTGTGCCTGCTACGCCGGCGGTGCGCGGGATGGCCGATGCGCGAGCGGCGGCGGAGGAGGAGGAGAGGGGGTTGAGGGAGTAGGAAGCGAAGGTATCGTCGTGCTTGCGCCCTGCTTCCCCTCCTTGAGAGCTCGGCTTGGAGACAGCAGCAGCCTCGAGGAGGGCGCGCTGACGGTCCTCCTCCTGTTCAAATTGTTGCTGTGCGGATGCTCTGCGACGTGCCTCTGCCTCTCGCTCGGATGCATTCTCCTGTGCGGCGTTACGCTTTGCACTGGCGGCGAGAGCGGCGCGTCCACCGGAGGGAGGGACGTACTCGGAGGACGACCCGAGGTTGGCTGCGGCTACGTTCTCGGCGTCTGTGTCTGTGATGGAGAAGTTGTCTGTATCGGCGGAGTTCCTGCGTGCTGGCTTTGATGCTGTGGAGGTGGAGGTGGATGCGGATGTGGAGGGTGGGTGCAGGGCTGAGTCTGCTGATGTCGATGTTGTTGTTGTTGTTGCTGCCTGTTCTGCGCCTGTGTGGAGGTGTGTGGATGCGAGCTTGGACTGCTGTGCGAGGCTGTGGTCTGTGGTGGTGTATGCGAACGGGAAGAGGCCGGTGTGTCCAGACTCGTTGGTGCCCTGTGTATGGAGAGAGCAGTGATGAGCGCATACAGTCAGAGTGAGCGTGAGCATGAGCATGAGCATGCAATACTCACAGTGTACCATCCGTCGGAGAACTCGTCGTCCTTCTCGACAACGACGATCTTCTCGCCGGCCTTGAAGGAGACCTCGTCTGGCTGCTCGGCCTCGAAGTCGTGAAGCGCCCAGAGCACGTCCGCCACTTCCGCTGCCATCGTCGCTGTCACTGTCGCTGCTGTCAAGATGGAGAGAGAGAGAAATGGACGACGGTCGAGCGTGCGTTCGTCGTGGTGAGCGGAGAGTAGCGGAGATGAGATGAGAGCAAGTGAGTTGAGATCTCACTCACTTTTCAACATTTCAACAGCCGCTTCTCAAAAGTGCATTCCACAAATACTGGAAGATATTTTAGAAAGTGCTTTTCGCATCTTCTCACTCACCTCACACACCAGACTCACTCGCTCATTCCGTCTCCGACCAGCACAAGTGAGCAAGAGCATACAGACAAGATGGAAGGCAAGCGGAAACCAGAAGACGACGGCAGCAGCGCATCCCAGCAAGGCGCGCACTCCTCCGCCGCCCTGACCGTCTCCGCCAAGAGACCGCGTCAAGATGACAGCGGCAGCAGCAGGGACCAGCACGCGCTCGCCATCTCCAGCTCCGACTCCGGCAAGAACAAGGGCCTCGTACGCACCATCAAGCGCACATCCTCCCTCTCCTCCCCCATCATCGCCCTCACAGACGCACACGGCGCAGAAGTCCTCGATGTCCGCTTCAGTCCGGATGGGAACTACCTCGCTGCGGCCTCTGCCGATCGCACCATCTCGCTCTGGGAGACCCTCGGCTCCAATCGGAACGTCGGCATCCTCCAGGGGCACGCTAAAGCTGTCACCGCGCTGACATGGTCCCCCACCGCACCCTCCTCCGCACCCCGTCTCTTCTCTGCTTCCGTCGACGGCACCCTTATCGTCTGGTCGCCTCTTAAGGGTATCAAGGAGAGAAGGCTCCGCGGACACAGGGCCACTGTCAACGTCGTTGTATGCACACGGGCCGGCAGGGAAATCCTCGCCAGTGGGTCGGACGATGGTAAAGTGTTTATCTGGGACCCGGAAGATCGTAATCCGCTTGACTCGATCGACATCGGGTACCCCGTTACCGCCCTCGCCTTTTCAGACGATGGGAATCAGCTCTATGTCGGGAGTGTGGATAATGACATCCATGTGAGTCTCTCTTCTCGTTCTCCTACTTCTCTACCTGGCCCTGCCTTTTTGACGCGTCACTTTCCCATTCTCGTTCGGCAGGTCTACGATTTGACTAAGAAACAAGTCATCTACTCCCTCCGCGGACACACCGATACAATCACCTTCCTCGCCCTCTCCCCCTCCGCATCCCACCTCCTCTCAGGATCACTGGACTCCACACTGCGAGTATGGGACGTCAGGCCATTTGTGCCCGAGCCTCCACCCGGCCACACCGGCAGCCCTCGCTTGCATCGTACCCTCACAGGCGCGAGTGCTGGGTTTGAGAATATGCTTATTCGCGGCTGTTGGAGTCGGGATGGCTTGAGTGTTGCCTGGGGCGGGGGCGATCGCACTGTCACCATTTGGGAGTGAGTTGATCTCTACTTCCCTCGCACATGTCGCTCTTCCCTAACTAAATGCGCTCTCTTTTCTCCTCCTCAGCGTGGAAAAGTCGCTCATCACATACAAGGTCAGTCCATCAGCGCATTCGTATTATTTAACGACTATTGCTCAATGTCATATCTCTTCCTTGATCCTACAGCTACCCGGCCATCGAGGCACATGTACAGCCGTCGACATGCATCCCCGGGAACCCATCAGTACGTTCCGTCCTTTGATACCCCTCTGCCAGTCTGCCTCCCATAGCTGACCCATACATCTCTTCATACCCTCCAGTCGTCTCAGCATCCACAGACCAGACACTGCTCCTCGGCGAGGTCGAAGTTTGAGTCCATGACCCCTTTGCTGCTGCTCCTTTCTGTACCATACACATTCACGTTCTGATCACATCGCTTGCAAGGTGCAGAAAATGACAAACGTATCATCAAAAGCCTTGAACCATCAGGCATCAGGCATCAGGTCGAGACTCGGCATGGAAGGTCGCTCAGGCGAATGGCACGTTAGGTTTCGATACAGGTCGGAATGTTGTCTGGGGCGGTGAGACCTGATCCGGTGTTTGCAAAGCTGAGCTTCAGAATTTCGCAGCGCAGGCAGTACACATACAGGCTCAACAGATACATACCTATAGGTAGTATCTTGATTGCCATCGAACGCGGAAACCAGTCATCAGTAACTTCGAAAGAACGGCGACGGTGTCTGCCAGCCTCATCCTCCGACTGAAGATCCTCGACGCAAGAACCACTCAAGCGACAATGATGCGTACGTCTAAAGAACAGTACAACTCCTACGAGATGGGCGCGGTCATTGGACACGGTACCTACGGGCAGGTCTATCTCGCCACAAGAGAGACACAGTAAGTGACATCTTCTCACACCGGGAGGAAAGGAAATGACAGATTGACCCTTAACTCTTTCACTCGGACCGAAATCAATCTCCCCGTGCGATTCTTCCCTCGTCAGGGTGTTAAGGTTGCGATTAGGGTCGTGTCTTCGTCCGTAGATCACTTCAAGGTCCAAGTCGAACGAGAGATCGAGCTCCAACGTCAAGCCGTGAACGAGCACGTCGTACAACTTCAGGAATCATTCGTCGTGAGTAAGCTCCCCACTCACGTTGTCGACCTTGGGTCCTCAGCTTCACTCAACTTCAAAACTGACACATCGTCCATATGACTACAGCAATACTGTCATCGGTACATCGTCCTTGAGCTCGGCGAGCTCGGCAATTTGGACGACTTCATCGACAACGGCGGCCGGCTCACCGATCGTTTAACTCATTCAGCAGCCTCCAAGAATCCTCTACTGGCCTTCGTCAGCAATGCATCGCGATCTGAAGCCGCAGGTGATTACGCAGCCGATAGGGCCAGCCTACAGCGAGTATACGCTCCCTGGGTATAAACTCCAGACGCATTCCTGATTCATCCGAATTCTCTGATGCTTGGACCTACAGGACATCGTCCTGCGCGTACCGACGGGGCACACCGCCAAGCAGGCCACAGATCGGATCTGCCTTTGCTTCAGATGACCAACTTCGGTGCTCCTCTTGAGATCGAGTCGATTACGCCGACGCCGCATTTCATAGCTACTCTGTACGTTTGAAATACCCTTTCCCCTGCTTCCGGCCAGATCCACGCCATTGACGCTTCCAACCGGGTGTTTTCCACCCGCCCTTCAGCCAGTACATGGCTCCCGATTTCGTTTTCGGTTCAGACACATCCAAAGCCGACCTTTGGTCAATCGGTGTCATCCTGTTCAAGATGGCCTTCGGAATGGTGCCATTCGAGAAAAAGGACCATACCATGTTCGAAAACGTCAAGAACGTCGGATCCGCCTGCTTCTTCCTGGACGACGAGGCTGTGGAGGGGTACCGTCGGCTGGGCGAAGCTCTGCGAGGGAACAATGGCGTACGGCATCGAGCGGCGGACGACATTAAGGACTTGATCCGCTGTCTGCTTACGGCGGAGGCAGACGAACGGATCGACTCCACGACGTTTAATGAGCGCGCCATCATCCCGCGCGAAGGTCTTTTCGAGAGGGACACCCTTACCGTTCCAAGTCGAGATGCAGCCGCTCATGACGAGTCTGCTACCTCGGAATAGACGAAGCACATTGGCGTGGACCAAAGGCGTCGGGGCGGAAGTTGCATGGGCTGAAGCTGCAGAACAAAGGGTCAGAACGGGACAATGGTGAGGAGACCCATAACGACAGAGCAAGGCGCAAGCGGCTCCCCTTTGTTCCTCGGTCGTTATCCTCCTCTTTGGGCTCCGGAGGTCATGGGAGTCCTGCCGTCTGCCGCCACCACGGCGATGATTGGCCCTTGATTGGGTCCAGAAGGCGTCCCTTCACAAGACTCGATCAGGCGCGAGATTTCGTGGTGTTTAAATAGCACAAAGGTCTCGTCCGGCCTCCTCGTCCGTCGCTCATGTCTCGACTCCTCGCCCTACGGAATCGCCCTTCTCCTCAACGATGGGACAAACCACCAGCGTTTGGAACGGAATTCAATCTTACCACGGCCAGGTCGGCAACGGTGACGGTGACGGCGACGGCGCCACTCAAGGTGAGTCCTGGATAACACTTCATGCACAGCTCGCCCCAACAGTCCGATCTGACACCCGAGGTGTCTCCCTCCCGTATCGTCTTGCTCCCTCCCAACCCAAACAAACGTCTTGCCAGAGAACACCTTTGAAAGCCTGCGAGACGAGCTCCGCAGTCTCCAGCCCAATGCGGGCGCTTTTCTCGAGGAGCCTTGGAGCGGTCCAGCAGCTCATGGGAAACGCCGAGCGCATGTCATCGCTGCGAGCCATCTGTACCGACATGTGCATTCAAGTTATGGTTTTGTGGCGAGACGTGGCGATTCGAGCGAAAGCAGGAGCCGACCCCGTCAAGCCGGGAACACTAGAGTCGATTGGATTGGATTACATCAAGAGGTCAGTGTGTCTGACGCTTCCACTCGCCATTACGGTGCCACACTAACATGCCTGTGTGACTGGGCGTGTACTGTCCTCCCACTGACTTCGCTCATCTTGGCCTCTCTTTGTACTTCACAGGGAGCTCATCGCTTGCTCGGCACACCTTGCCTCGTCTCTCCAGTCTGGGGAGACATCCGAGCTGAAAACCGCAATTCGGAGGCACGAGAAGGACATTCGGGATAAGATCTACGACATTCAGGTACGCTCGTCCCTTCGGATCGTTGCTGCAGTGCAAAGGTCATGGTGTAGCTGACATTTGACTCTTCATCCTGTCACACGCCTGAATCATAGCGCGAGCTTCTCAACCAGCAATCGATCGGCGTAGACGGAACAGGTCGATCTCATGATCTAACAATGCAAGATCATCAGCGCCAAATGGAGTCGTTCAGGCGCAGCATCGACAAGTCCTTTCGAATGCAAGATGCAGAGTTCCGAGAGAGCCTTGCAGAGATTCGGCGCGCGATGGAGATAAAAGAAGCAGCCAAAACGGAGGTGATCTCATCAGTCACCGTGCAGCAGTACCTCCAACAGATGCGGACTGATGTCGCACTTGTGGCGCACCGTCGCTCAATCCTACCACCGGGGCAGCCACCCAGCGAGGAGAAGACCGACCTCAACACGCTTGAAGCGCCCGGGTCGCGTCTGCCAGGCTTGTACCTGGAGGGGGACGGGGATTTCCTGGACGACGACATTCATCCACAGCCTGAAAAGGAAGATCTCGGCGGCAAACAGTACGACGCCCGCCGACTCCTGACTCTTCTCGACGAGCTCAGTGGTTCAAAGGAAGGTGTCACAAGATCAGGCGTGAAAGTGATCAGAGTGCTGAAGGACGTCGGGACCGGTCTTGCTTCCATCGGATTGCACGAAGACGCAATCTCCGTTCTGTCCATCCTCGTCGCCCAGTGCCGAGCCGATCAAGTCAAACAGGATTGTATCAAGACCCGGGCCAACGTGGCCACTTCACTCACGGCCCTCTCCGCCAAACTCGGGGGTGTCGGGCGCTTCGCTGATGGACTGCGCTGTTCAGAAGAATGCGTCCAGCTCTTCGGAGACCTCTACAAAGGGCAGCCCAAACGCTTCCTCAAGAGCCTTGTGGAGGCCAGCTTAGGTTACGAACGGATGCTGTCCGAGGCGGGCCGTAAACAAGACGCAGCCACCGTCAGCGAGTTCTGTGTCACTCTGTGTAGGGAAGCGCCCCTCTCATACGCGCTCGACCTGAAGCCGACACTAGCGCGAGCTCTTACTAGTCAGAGCATCTACCTCGCCTGGGATGACAAGCCTGGACGTGCGATGAAGATGGTTGAGGAGGCCGTCGGCTTGTATCGAGAACTGGTCACGGAGCGGGGCAGCGTGTTCCATGCCGACCTTGCCGCTTTGCTCACCTACTACTACTCTCTACTGGCCGCGGCCGGCGAGCACAAGAAGGCACTGGCAGTCACCGAGGAGGCGGTCGGCTTGTATCGAGCGCTGGTCAAGGAGCGCGGTAGGATATTCCATGCCGACCTAGCCGGATCGCTCGCCGACTACTCCATCCGACTGTCCGACATCAACGAGACCAAGATGGCATTGGCAGCCATCGAGGAGGCGCAGGCTCTCATGGACGACTTGAACCCGCATCCGACCGGCAAGTCGCACACCATACAGGCTTCTCAAATCGCCGCCACTGCGTGGCGCATCTTCATACTCTCAACCTTATCACCTCGTATGGAGTCATGACTTATTTAGTGTCCGGTACTCTGAGCGATGCAGAAACCTTGTGCAATGATTCATCGCGTTGGATTGCGATACGCAGGCGAGTACAGGGTCAGTAAATCCTGCACTGGCTTTGGCCCCCATCGGTTGAAATGTCTGTTAAGTTCCTCTCGGTGCGATCCACGCCTTTCCCTTGGATAAGAACGTAATCCAGGTGATGAATTGGAGAGCGTCCTACGACACGGGGCCGAGAGTTTGCGTAGCGCCAGCCAGACTTGAAGGAAAAACGCGCTGTACAAGCTGTGGACCGTGTACGAGTTGCGCTGGCGAGGGAAGTCGAGGCGGGGGACCACGCCCTCCAGATCGTCAACGAGAATCCGTTCTCCGACATGAAACGTCCAGAGTCCCAGGTGATCGCAGCACGTTCGTTCCAACCGCACAGGTAAGGCGCGCCGCCTCAACAACCCATGGAGGCCTCGCTCGACGACTGGGCATTAATGCCACTGCGGACGTGCTGACTTTGAGTGCGGCCGAGGGTTGCGAGGCGGAGGAAGCAGCGACAGCGGTGTTCGCAGATGGTCAACGGGTCGGGGGTGGCAGTGAGCAAGGAACGACGACGAGGGCGGCAGAACGATCGGGTCCGAGAACACGCACGCTCAGACTCGCCGCCGCCGATACACAAACACACACATAGCGCAAGTCAGACTACATCCGCTCCCTCCCTTGCACTCGATCGCAGCAGAGGCCGCCGGGTCGAGGACCGTAGGCCTGTTGAATTAGAACACGAGAGTGACGGCGTCAAAAGGGTAGGGCCACGTATATAAGGAGGAGAAAGACAAGAGAGACTCACGTGGATGTCATTGTCCACACTCCCGACATAGAGCTGATTCCCGTCGTCTGAAAAGGCGAGAGCAGTGACGGGGTACCCGATGTCGATCGAGTCGAGCGGATTGCGGTATTCCGGGTCCCAAAGAAGCAACTTGCCATCGTCTGACCCACTGGCAAGGATCTCCCTGCCGGCCCATGTGCATACGACGACGTTGACGGTGGCCCTGGTTCTGCGGAGCCGTCTCTCCTTGATGCCCTTGAGGGGCGACCATACGATGGGGGTGTCATGGAAGGATGCGGAGAGCAGACGGGGTGCGGATGCGGGTGCGGTGGGCGACAATGTCAGCGCGGCGACGGCTTTGGCATGCCCCTGGAGGATGTGCGCTTGATGGTGCGTACGAGGCACTTGTTCTCCTGGCGCGGTCTTTCGCAGACCCGCCGCCGCCGATTGACGAACAGATACATACTGCGAGGCAGCAAGTACAGCATCTGTCCGCTCCCCGCTTTGTGTTTCATCGCAAAAGGGGCCGCCAAGTCGAGGACGATCCATCTCCGCCCTGTGCGGTACGGGCACGAATCGCATCGTCGCCGGCATCTTGAAGGTACGGCAACGGGAGGAGGAACTGTTCGAAAGGTTTGCGGGCCGTTGCATCGACACAATCAGCTCTGAGCACGCCGTCTGCTGTCGCCCATCAACGAGGGCTCGGATGACTGGAAATCGAAAGGGCCGAGTGGCTTGATGCAGAAGTCTGAGGCTGGAACGCGATGGCGTCCTTTGACACCCCGCTTGCAAGGGTGCCGAAGTGACCACCTTGCATCATCAAGGAGGGGGGCCGAGGGGCGTGAAGCAGAAGGTCGAAGTTCTACCACTCGATCCAGGCGCCTGGCATTGTTTTCGATGTGGCTTCGTCCAATGCCGTGCCTTCTATCCGCAGAATCAAATCCTCCCCCTCTTCCTGCATTTTGACCTCAACCCCAACCTCAGCACCCAACTCACCCCTCCCTCGCCCCCTCCCCCCACCGTTCTCTCCACACCTCCACCTCCCTCCTTCACAGAGTCTTCACACACGGGTCGCACGAGCTCCCGCAACATTCGTTCAGCCCGGGCGGCGGTGGGGGCGAGTGGCGTGGTCGGGATGCGGCGCGGAGGATGTTGTTCGGGGCGGGTGTTGGTGAGGCGGTGTTGGGATTGGAGGGAGGGGTCTGGGTGAAGCGGTACGAGGTGGAGGGCAGAAGTCTTCGAATGAACACAACACCAAACACCATAATTCTCATACTCTCTCCGTTCACCACAATACCAACCTCACACTTTCCAGTCACAACCACACATATGACAATAGTAGAAGTTGAAGCAATGGAGATGTTTGAGAGTAAGAAAAATTACTCGGAAAATTGACCGTGGCGCTGCCTGACGACCTTGACACGTCGGGGCATATCGTCGATGTACTTGTTGAGATGAGCTACTTCGATCTTTGCCCACTCCTCTTTGGCCGCCTCCCAAAGCTCGTCGGGCTTGGTCTGGCTGAGGTTACGAGCACGAAGACGGGACTTGAGCAGGCGCCAAGCCTTTTCGATCGGGTTGAGATCCGGAGAAAGTGGCGGGTGAGAATGGCGCTGAATACCCGCCTCCTTCCGAGCCTTGTCGGTAGCCTTCGAGTTATGAATGGAAGCGTTATCTTCCACGACCTTGTAGGGAGTGAACTCCTCGAGCTCACACTGCAGCACAAAGGGGCGTAAGGCCCCATTAATGACGTGCTCAATGTAGCGTTTCGAATCGACCTTGCGGTAGCCCGTTCCCGACAATCGTACCAGTGGAGACTTCTTCCCGTAGGCGATTGCTGCCCAGATCATAACCGTTTTGCGAGCCGTTCTGAAGCTCCTAGAAGTGTTCTGAGGAACCGCAGCGGCTCCTCGAAAGCGGCTGAGGAAGGGCTTGCGCCTAAGGTTAGAAGTGTCCAAAGAACACTCGTCCGTGAAGATAATTCGGCGCCAGTCAGTAATCCGGTTCTTATTTGCCCAGATTTTTCGCTTTTTGACCGCAGCAACACTCAGTGCTGGACGTTCGCGGGCGATATAGCGCGCTATGCCATGCTTGTGAGCAATGCGCCTAACCTTTCACGGCTTGATGGGTAGGCCGTGTCGGGTCAGATTTTCGGCGACGCCTCGCCATGTCGCCCATCGCATCAACAGCACGGTGCGGACTACCCGACGACAGTCCCGTGCAGACAGCGTAGGAGGACGGCCGCTGCGCGGGAGTGTGTTATGTGACTTTGTCTTTTTCCCAGCGTGCCTTTGTGTAGGCAACGATACTGGGGCTGCAGCCGATTTGTTTGGCAATGTACTCGTATGTATGGCCCATTTCAATCATATATTGAATACGGCCACGCCTGGAAGGCGTCAGAGGAGGTCTACGAGCAGCAGCAACACGCGGCATTGTGTTTGTGTAGAGAAAATGTAGAGATGCTAAGTGTGTGAAGTTGGGAGAGGGTGTGGTGAGGTGGTGGTTTTGGTGAATTTTAATTTCATTCAAAGACTTCTGCCCTCCACCTCGTATTAGGGATGTCATTTTATGTGAATTGGCTTCGGATGTCGTGGAGACGTGGTCGGAGAGTGGAAATGGCTTTCTCTTCGAGGCTGGGTCTATGTGAACGATGAGCTATGAGCCCTACACGCAGCCTTTCCTTTCGCTGGCGAGTCCAAGTACGTACATACTAAGAAGGATCGCTAGGATCGACGATGTGGAAGACGAGGAGAAAGGGCAACGCAAATGAATGAGAAGGCGAGAGCAATGGGATGAGCGGGAGAAGCCGGAAAGGAGCCTCATCCCAACCCGACTCTGCCCGTCTGGGTACTTGCCTCATTTACACACGGTCCTCCCTTGCCTCCTCAACCCTCGTCCCTCTCAGCTCTCCGGAGCTCAAGTGGCCCTCCCATTCTCCGCTCTCCGGAGCTCAAGTTGCCCTCCCATTCTCCGCTCTCTACTCTGAGCGAGAAGGATGGAAGAGAGCACCCTGATCCCGATCTCAACCTCGGTCCAGCTCGAAGCGCGGATCTACAACCCCTCGGTCTCTCTTCCGCACTCGCCTGTTCCCAAGGGACTTGCTATTGTTGCCCATCGTGAGTGACGGTATACCATGTTCGATGGGGAACGAGAAACAAGGGGCTGTATTTACCTCTGACGTGTTCCTTCTGTATGATGGGGTATGAACAGCATATGACTCGCTGGGAGGCTGCTTTGACGATCATGTCGTTTGTGCGCTGGCAGAAGTCCTTCTCACAAGAAACACTTGCAAGTAGTCACTTTCAATTCAAGAGGTGAGCTTCATGTCCTCCTTCTGTTCCAGAAACGGTGAGCTGATCCAGTACTCGAATTGCGATAGGCGTCGGGAGAAGCACAGGGCGGGCGAGCTGGACGGGAGCGTCGGAGTCGGAGGACTACCAGGTGAGAGATTGGCCCCTCAGCCTTGCCTTTATCTGCTGACGGAACTGAATCAAACCCTTCCTGCGTTCCTTTGCAGCATGTCTTGAGCTGGTCGATGCGCGACTTTGAAGCTCGACATTCATCCGTGCGTGGTGCTTCCGTTGTGCTTTGTGTGAGTCTCGCATTTCTCTGAGGCTATCATGAGGCTCTGGCTTTACATCTGACGTCCGTATCATCTTGCACAAACAGGGGTACAGCGCTGGCTCGTTGTAGTGAGTATACTATATCATGTGGACCACGCTCCTTCTCACCCTGCTGATGACTGTCTGTCCCACCCTCCAGCTGTTCTACTGCGCAAGTCAAAGCCTCCAGTCCAACCTGGGCCTCCCAGCCTCCGCTCTACGTCCTGATCTCGTACCCTTGTGGCGTGCTCTGGGCTCTGTCGCTGTTCCAGAGTGCAAGGTACGAACGAGCGCTGAGCCAGCTTCTGGCCGGGAAGGAGGCGAAGGTTCTGGTGGTGTACGGGACGAAGGATGACTTTACCGGTCGCAAGGTTAGTACTTCCTCTACCTTAACCAAAAACGGACATCTCTCACACTTCACTACTCTCTCTGCAGACGTACGAGAGCTGGATCGAGGGCATGGGATCGAGCGAGCTGAGGGTGGAGGTGATTGAGGATGGCGACCACTTCTGGCGGACGCGGGCATCGCTCCAACAGCTGGTGGACTGTGTGGATGCGTGGGTCAGCAGTGAATCAGACTGAGGAATGAATGAAGCCGACGAACGAGGGAGCGAGCAAGCTTTGATGGGAGGGCCAGGGCAGTAGGATTCAGGACAGGGTTAAGGAGAGAGATCGCCCCCCCTTTGTGTGTCAGATGTCAGGGGCGACAGGCGAGAAAGGGAGGGTGCGAGGTGAAAAGCTCATTTTGGAGTGCACAATTTTAGCTCCCTTTGTGAGGAGAACCGTGAATTTTGCCTCCTAGCATTTGCCTCCTGGAGGCAAAATTGTCGCCCAACCTCATATGCACCAAATTTGCCTCCTGGGAGGTCCCAGATTTGGCCCGCCCTTATATCGTTCATCCCCAATTCCACGTGGCTCTGCGAGCCACGTGTAATTTGCGATTTTCTTCCTCATGTTCCTTGTCTTGTCCTCTCTCTTGTTCTACCATTACTACTTCATCGTCACACACTCTAAAGTTCTAGCTCAAGACAGCAGTTCAAGCATGCAGCGAACAAGCAAGGTCAAATGAATTCTCTGCGTACGAACATCTCAGCAGTTCGGCGCGCTGCTCTGATTTCGTTGTCTAGCTGTTCCAGAGCAGCTCTGCTGAGCCCGGCGTAGTTGTTGTGCTCTTGTAGGCGATTAAGCGCCTTCATGAGTCGTAGTGCCTCGTCGATGCTCGTTTGAACCAAGTCTTCCTTCTGTTACTGATGTTTCGCCTCCAGTTCCGCGGCCTTCTACGCATTTAGACTTTGCCCCGAAATCCCCGTTCTGTTTTCTTCTTCCTCCGCTCCCCTTTCTCCCTGATGGCTGACCCCTCCTAGCTCCAATCCTTCAGCCGCACGAGTATCGCCTCCCGCTCCTGCCGCCTCTGCCTCTTCCGATGTCCTCGCCGTTCCAGGTATGCTGTTATTCGTGCTGGTGGATGCCCCTGGCTTTTCCAACCGGGCGATTGGCTGGGACAGGAGGCGGGAGCACATGAACAAGTGCTTGCATGCCAGTCCGGTAGATTGAAACGACGGACAAGAACACCGGGACAGCTTGTCGTCTACAAAGTGTACCTGTACCCCGTCCGAGCTCGTCACTTCGTACTATAGAGAAAAAGAACAAATAGCCCCATGAGATGAATCTGAAGTGTCACGTTGTATTTTCTCGACGCAGTATGCTCACCGCTTCGCCATTCACACACTTTACCAAGGCACAAAGCTCCTGAAAGCTGAGCTCGTATGCCTTATGACGAGACTTTCTCTCTTGTCCACATAGATGCGGTTTTTGTATTCCTGTGTGAAGGAAAGAGGCAGCAATATTAAACAGGCGTCAGCGAGGCAGAATGCGATAATGCCCACGGGTCATATCAACATACCAAGGTCACATTGCACCAGTCTGCGATAAAAGTCTGGCACAACCTCCCGCACTAGCACCTGCAAGACGCTGTCTACTCGCTGCAGCCGAATCATGCCCAAGTAGTTGACCTGGCCAAAAACTGAATTGGGATTGAGTTGTCAGCGCATTGTCAGCCCCAGCTCTCATCAGCTGCCTACTCCTCCTCGCTTCTCTCAGATCCAATCGACAATCGACAGGAGCTCACTTTCAGATTACCGTGCCAACCTTCAACCATGTTGTTGGTATCTATTCCGAAGTGTGCATGCTGTCGATGATGGAAGTATTACAGTCGTCAGAAGCAAAGACAGCAGCCAGCTGATAGTGCGCAGTCCGATACTACTCACCTTTCTGTAACACTTCGCCCAGTTCTGTGCGCTCCTCTTGTTCAGCCATTCTTTCTCAAAGTAGCGCGTGATGAGGGGCTGTTCCTCGCCCCATCTGAGAGTAAAGGCGCTGCGAGCCGCTTCGAACTGCTCCTCTGTTTCCGCTCGCTGCATGCTGCGCATGTCTTCTCTGCACCTGGACTGGAGAAATGCATTGGCTTCTCTGACTCCGGGGTCACGGCCTCAATGAACAATTGATGAAAAAGATACTTGTGTCAGTCAACAACAAGGAATCATCTCTTCCTTGCACCAGCAAGCAGCAACAGATGGCAGAGACCTCCTGTCCAACTGGACTCTGGCTCCAAATTCCAGTCGAGGTCGCGATGAGAGGAACAGTGTGAAGGACAGCAACAGCCAGCACACCATGCTTCTTCCAGTGTACAAGTGTGGCACTTGCGAGTAAGAGAAAGCTGTGTTCAATGAGTGATGACTGAGGGAAGCTAAGTACAAGTGAGGGGTGAAAGAGAAGTGAAGTAATCGAGCGAGAAGCGTGAGAAATGTGGAGGAAGGGCTCTCGGCCGAGAGAGAAGTGAGTGGTGAGAGAGAGCGAGAAAGGAAGTGAGGAAGATAAGATATGATAAGGGAAGATCGGATCGGAACGGAGCGGGGAGCAGAGAGAAAGAGAAAGAGAGAGCGGAGTCCATACTAGCACATCCCCCCCCTAAGCACACTGGGCGTCCCGGACCAGGCAAGCCGGAGATGGAAGACGTCGGACCGTCGGAATGCGGAATGCAGTGGACGGACCTATGTGGTGAGGTTGTGCTGGGTTGATGCCGAGACCCCGTACTTTTGGTCATGGGGTCGAGAAGAGCGTTGTCGCCGTGGACGCGGGATTGTCGATGAGACGGGGAAACCATGTGTCGACGACATCAGCGACAACACCGGTAGCCTTGAAGAAAAGGTGCCGACATTGCCATTTGCCCACGAGAGGTCGGAGACGTGGTCGGTGAGGCCTGACAAGGCGTCGAGGACTCGGAGGCCTCAGCGTTGGAGCTGAGCGCGTCGTGGTACCCGTCGAGCGACTCGTTGAGCGCCTCTGCGTCGCGCTTTCGGCCGTCTTTGCTCTCCAGCAGCTCTTGTGCGTTCTTGTAGAGGTGGTCGGCCTTGCGAGCTGCCGTGACGGAGGTGACCCGTGACAAAGAGAGAGCTGGCGAGCGGCGAGGAAGGGAGCGGCGAGACGCGCAAGCGGGGACGAAGCGAAGCAAGGGGAGGGGGTCTCGACGTCCGGGTTTCTGCCGGAAGGGTCAAGGCAGCAACGCAACGAGGCCCCCCCTGAACGATACCCAGCCCCCTGGGCAGGATGGTCACCGGGTATGAACCTGGTGTGCTCAAGCGAGACGATCCGAATGGGAAGGAGCGCAAGAATGGTGCCGTTCTCGACGGTACGCTAATGGAGCCATTGCCCACGCCATTGGAAGCGGGAAAGGCGTCCAGGATGTGCTCGAGCTAGACGCAGAGATCGAGGTCGAGTGCGCCTCATCGACGATGACATTTCCTGGCTTGGGACATCGATTGTGCTCATGAAGCAGAGCAAAGGGAGTGGGTCCCGATGTCCGATATCCGTCCGGAGGTGGATCCCGATGTCCGGATGTCCGTCCAGAAGTGGTCGAAGAGGCCCCAAGGTCTGGATGTCTGGATGACTGTCTGGACGTGGACGCAGCAGTAACGAGCCTGCCCGTAACAGTACCGAGGTCGGCACCGATGTTGCCTTCGCCGTGCCGAGATCCACCTTCCACCCACTCGTCCGCCTTCCACTTCTCCGGAGTTCCGCCGGATTCCAATGCCCCGCTGGTGCCCTGCCGGTCGTAGAGAAAGGTCTGAACCGAGAAGCACGTGGATAGGGAAGGGTGAGGACTGGGAGGCGTTATCGCTACCCGTTGCGCGCGTGTGTTTTCGGGCCGCTGACCGCTTGATCAATCAAACCAAGGAGAGCGGAGGGATTTCTCCATCTCAACGCACGACAGAGGCGAGGTCGAAGTCCAACTCGTATGCGCGCTGGCGCGTGCCACCGTCGTGGCGGGCCCCATCCGAAGTCCTACTCGACACGCGCCTGGGTGGACAGCCACTGTGGAGAGTTTCGCGCCCGGGCAAAGATGGCGGTGCAGATCAAGTTGAGGAGGAACATGATCGAGGTCGCGAACGGCACAAAGGTACGCAGCAGCAAAGTTGCGCAGCAGGTGCGAGATCGACCTCAGTACCGATGTCGGTACCGAGGTAGACTTGTGATCGTCACAGTGACCAGTGCCGCTGACAGGCGATAGCGGTCGAAGTGGCGGTGCTGATGGACCGAAACGGCGCGCGACCTAGAGGAGCTTCTGTGGAGCGGAGGGGTTGCTCGACCTCAACGCTCGGTGCTGATCCGAAGAACGAAGTGACTGGTTCTGGATGAAGATGGTGTGAGCCGTGACGAAGGAGGCGCAAAGAGGACGAGGTGTGCGCATTGGAGCGAGGGGCTGTTGGAAGCCAAGAAGGGATGCTGAGAGCCGAAACTGGGAACTCTGCTGGGGGACCACAACCAGATGGAGGCTGCTGAGAACTGGCGGAGAGCTGCTAGGAGCCGAAAGGAGGTGAAGACATAAGAGCCGGAGGCTGTGCGAAGCGGAGACGAGCTGCTGGGAGCCAAAGTGGCTCTGACTGAGCTGAGCCGTGCTTGCTGTTGCCCTTGGGGGCGGTCATGGCGGAAATGGGAGTGGGGTCGCTGCTGGGGCCTGGGACTCTGGGAGTGAAAACCCAAGACGTAGGCACTGAGGCCGTCGAGGCGCTGGGGCTATCGAGGCACTGGAGCCGTCGGTGTGGCGTTGGAACCAGAAGGCTGCTGGGAGCCGATGATGGTGCTGGGACCGCTGAGCTGTCGGAAGCCGGAGGAAGACTACTGGGAGTCGTGTCAGCTGCTGGGAGCTGGCGTAAGCTACTGGGAGCTGGAGTGTGGCTGCTGGGAGCCGGAGGATGACTGCTGGGAGTCGATGGTGTGCTGTGAAGCGTTGGCGTGGTATCCCGCCTGCGTCCTTCGCTCAGCGGGAGAGATCCACTCTCATCACCATGTACAAGTGTGGCACTTACGAGTAAGAGAAAGCTGTGTTCAATGAGTGATGACTGAGGGAAGCTAAGTACAAGTGAGGGGTGAAAGAGAAGTGAAGTAATCGAGCGAGAAGCGTGAGAAATGTGGAGGAAGGGCTCTCGGCCGAGAGAGAAGTGAGTGGTGAGAGAGAGCGAGAAAGGAAGTGAGGAAGATAAGATATGATAAGGGAAGATCGGATCGGAACGGAGCGGGGAGCAGAGAGAAAGAGAAAGAGAGAGCGGAGTCCATACTAGCACATCCAGCGGCCAAAGAGGGAAAGGGAGAGCTCAAGCAAGCAAGCGGGAAAAAGGATTAAGGGAAGCGCGGGATGTGGGAGGAAGTGAGGGAGAAGGAGAATGGGAAAAGGAGAAGAAGAAGGAGAGGGGATGTAACAGACTACTCACTGTCTCCAATCGCTTTGACCTTCGTCTTCACGTTATCATCCCATGCTCGAAGCAGATGCCAAAGGCAGAGAAGAACTTGGGGTCGTGGTGTGAAGCCTGCGAACGCGTTGATGATGGCAGCACGCTCTGTTTCTGAGCAGTCGATCATCACGTCGGTCGGAGCTGGAATTTCCTTCTGCACAAGCCACTGAAAGAATCGGGTCAATGGGATTCTTTAAAAACGACGCCCAACACAACACAACAAAGGAGAGAGCAACATTCGTCAGCAGTCAGCACACAGCAATGCCAAATTGGCAGACACATCGCCTCGCGCAGCGTATGAGCGATCGGCAGCCAGACTCAGAGAGAAAAAACAGGGCACGGCACATTGGCACTCACTGAGTTTCTGAAGGTGTGATCATGAAGGCGAGAGGAATACCGGACCCCATGGAAGCACTGCGGACGATGATGGTCGTGAGGAAGATTTTTTCTTGCGCGGTTGCGCCTTTGCCCGTGTTGTGAGTGGAATCAACACACCACACCGAACTGCTGGGCGCGGAAAAATTCCTGAACACAAAGATGAAAGACAAAGATACTTCAAACTTGCACTTGTAGAGACAGCAACGTATCGGTTCTAGTTGCTGGCTGCTGGAAACGTAGATCGACTCACCTTTTTAGCCCACCTGGGCATGACAAAGATTGCCCAGACTGGCTCCGTCGCGGCACTGAGGGTTGCGTCATTCAGGAAGCTGGCCTCCCACCCTTCCTCGCGAAGACTTTCGGCCCAAAGCTGCAGAGACCTTAGGGCATCTGGGTCCTTCCTCGCTGTCTGCAGCTTGAGGCGCCTAACGGTGTTGTACACATCGTGGTATCGAATTCGAATACTGGCGCTGATTGAAGTGGTAGAAGATAAGACCTCGTCCTGAAAGAAATCCGCGTACAGAACATGCCATCAGTCAACATAATCGAGATGAGGCATGGTCAATCCACAGACCACAGTGCACTCACCTTGTGCATTGAGTGTATGGCAAGAAGCTCATCCATATCCATGCGCACAGAAGCCATGATCTCCTTCGCTGTTCTACCGCTCTTTACTTGGGTTTCGATCCACTCCTTAACCTCTCTTGAATTGCGTTGGCTGGCCAAGTCGGATATCGTTCCAACCGCATGCCCCTCGTGCCGCCAATGGTACTCGATATCCAAAAGACTATCTTGACGAGCTGGACCAGAGAGTATGGACAGGCTTTGAGTCTGGTCGAGAGTGTCTGCTTCAGCAAGCGGGGCGCGTATCGTGATCTTGATCTTGGCGGGACAGTTGACCTATCCGTCCAAGTTCATTGACAAGGTCCACGACTGTCAGCCTCCTCAACACGCTCAAGCACTCTTGGGCCTCGGTATCACCCTGAGCTGCTCACCTTGACCGATGACGCGGCACCGCCTGTGATCCTACGCTTCTTGGGCGAGATCGAGTCCTTACTGCCTGATTGAAACGTGCCGCTACACCCGCAGCGAGAAACGTACTTTGCCTCATAGGTAGTGGATGCGTTTGACGGTCGGGGAGTGTATCTACGAGCACCTGCCGCAGAAAACAAGGAGGTCGGAAGTTAGTCTCTGACGACAGAATGACTGATCCACGTTTGAGCCTGCATCAAAGGCAGACTGCTGACTGCACGTTAGTCATTGATGCTCACCGTCTTTGTGGCGCGACTTCCGCGTCCTGTTAGGATCACTGGGCGTCTTGAATGTGCAGTACCTGCCTTCCTCTGCCAGAAACGCATCCAGCTCGGATTCGAGAAGTTGAAAGCACAGAGGCTCGGATTCAAAGATGCGTTCACCCAAGAGTCGGGTGGCATATAGTCTGTTGATGCCTTGTGGAGCCATAACGTGAGCGAAGCAGCTGATCGTGGATGTACGCGTTCAGCAGACAGCAACCAAAGCGCGTCCTCTGGCTCAGGTCTCTCGAGGAGGCGCGTTCGCGCACTTGTTCTGCTCATGATCATGATCATTTCTGAAGCCACGTGGAATTGGGGATGAATGATATAAGGTCAGGGCCAGATTTGCCTCTTGGGGAGGCAAATTTACCGCTTTACTCATCAAACGCCGAAATTTGCCTCATTTCTGCTATTTGCCTCGGAGGCAAAAGCTCCGAAAGGAGGCAAAATTCTAGTTCAGAGACCCACGGCCTACAATTTTGCCTCCTTCCAGGGCCTGATTTGCCTCCCTCCATTCACATTTGCCTCCAAGACTTTCACTGCACGTGACCTAGATCAGCCTGATTACACCTGGTAAATTCCACGTGGCCATTATCTTATCTCCTTTTGTTTATCTTTTTCCATTGCCCGCTCGAGCCCCTGCATAGCAACAGCTCTGCCTCCATTTTTCCCACGGCACTTTCTTCTCGCCCTCATCTTTTCCCTTCTCGAGCTCTTAATGCTTCTTTCGCTCGTTAATCCTACTCGTATTTCACTTGTCAACACAGGGAGAGGATAATTGGTCAGGAAGGAGGCAAAATAGCCGTGGACAGGAGGCAAATTTCAGCAGTTCTCTCTGGTAATCGCGAATTTTGCCTCTTCGGAGCCTTTTTTTTGCCTCGGAGGAGGCAAGCCGCCGGAGCGAGGAGGCAAAATCGGCGATTCCCATCGATTTGAACTGTTTAGGGAGGCAAAAAATGGGTCTGAGGAGGCAAAATTTCGATTTCATCCTTGTGGACGGTCAATTTTGCCTCCATTTAGCCCAAGGAGGCAAAACACCTTTAGGAGGCAAAATTCACGGTTGCCCTTTGTGAGTGCGGTGGTGTGGAAAAACGCGCTTGTGGCTCGGGAAGTGTTTGTGAGGTGTGCCGGTGTTCCGTGTCAGCTGAGTGAGTGGGTGGGACCCTGGCTTGCTTGTCGCTCTGCAGTCTGTCTGTCGCACGCTGCTGACTGACTTCTTTGCTTCACTCACTCACTCACTCACTCACTCACTCGCTCACTCTCAAGGCGAGGCTTCTCTTATAGACAGCAGCAGCAGCAGCAAGAAGAAGGCGACGCGCTCGTGTTGATACGGCGAACGAAAGGAAGGAAGGACAGTGCCGCAGTTTTGCAGTCGCCGTCTGGAAAGCCAACTGGCGACTTCCGCACTTCTCTCATTCGATCTCGCTCCTTAAAAAGGTGAGCAGCTTCAAAGCAACGCACTATGTCCCTCAAAGCGCTTGCTGATTGAAGTCTCTCCCTCCCACCGCAGCATACAGCTCCCAGTCTCGCGCCCTCTCTCTCTTTCTCAAACACACATAGAATGGCTGCCCCGTCACAGCAGCAGCAACCACGGCGCACAGCCGGCGGCGGCGGCGGCGGCGGTGGTGGCGCAGGAGCAGGAGCTGGGCCCGACGCAGACCTCGTCAACCTCGTCTCTGCCAACGCAAACACAACCGTGTACCCGTCCGACGACGTCCTGCTCGCCACCCTCCAGCAGCGCTTCCGCGCCGACGCCCACTACACAAACCTCTCCTCCTCACAGCTCATCGTCCTCAACCCCTTCCGAACACTCGCAAACCTCAACGATGCATCCGCAGAGGACTACCGCAAGCGCGCTTTTGCAGAGCCCAACTGGGAGGCAGAGTACAAGACATCACCCACAGAGGCCGTCGCGCCACATCCGTACGACCTCGCAGCACGCATCTACCACGCCACCCTCCGCTCACAGCAGTCACAGGCCATCGTATACAGCGGCTCAACAGAGTCAGGAAAGTCCTTCACCTCCAAGCTCGTCACAGCCCAACTCCTCCGGCTCGCCTCCTCCCACGGCAAGCGCGAACAACGGCTGGCCGAACAGATCCGCGCACTCGACACCCTCCTCGCCTCCTTCGGGTGCGCAAAGACGAAGATGAACGCAAACGCGAGCAGATATAGTCGCTACCTCGAACTCCACCTCAACATCGCCGGCCGTCTTGAGGCTGCTAAAGTGCTCACTTTTGGACTCGACAAGCAGCGTCTCGCCATCCTCGCGCCTGAAGAACGCACCTTCCACGTCTTCTACCAGCTTCTCGCCGGTGCCACACAGCAGGAGCGAGACCAGTACCACCTCGACGACGTCACCTCCTACGCCCTCCTTGCACAGTCAGGATGCTACCGTCTTCCCGGTGGGCCCACCTCTGACGACAGTATCGCCATGGACGACCTCCGCGCCGCCATGAAGATCCTCGGCTTCAAGGCAAAACACACAGCCTCCATCTTCAGCCTGCTCTCTGCCATCCTCCTCCTGGGGAACATCGAATTTGCTGACCCGGGCGCCCGCTCTGACATCGACTCCGAGGCCGCCCACGTCGCCAACCGGGCCACCTTGGAGGACGCCGCCGACTTGCTCGGTGTCGACCCGGACACGCTCGAACAGGCGCTCACCTCCCGCACCCGCTTCGTCCGCAAGGAGCTCGTATGCACCTACCTCACTGCCGACGCCGCTGTCCGACAGCGCGACAATCTCGTCCGGGACCTCTACGCCACTCTCTTCGCCTTCATCGTCGAGACGGCCAACCACAAGATTGCGCCTGCCACTGACGACGCCTTCCCGCTCCACATCGTACAGCTCGACCTGCCCGGCTACCAGTCACGCTCGGGCTCCAGTCTCGGTCCGGGGGTGTCGGCTGCGATGGCTGCCACGCCGCAGGGCTCGAACACGTACGAGGAGTTCAGTGCCAATGTCCAGGCGGAGCTTCTCCAGAACTGGGTCGTCCGGCGCGCCTTTGATGACACACTGGAGCCATCGGCCAGTCTCGTTGCCGATGGCATCAGTATGCCCGAGATCGTCACGGGCGAGAACACGGCCTGTGTGGAGCTCCTCCGGGGCGGTGTGCTGGGTTCGTCAGCGACGGATCGCAAGCCGGCTGGCTTGCTTGGCACCCTCGATCGGGCTATGCACAGGGTCCGCACGGGCAAACTCGCCGAGGACAAGGACGAGCTCCTCCTCATGGAGCTCGACGAGTTCTCCGTACACGGCTCCTACATCCCTTCCTCATCGGCCTCGGCCTCGAGCCAGAAGAGCTTCGGGATCAACCACTACCAGGGCTCGTGCACGTACGCCGTCGACGGCTTCATCGAGCACGAGCTCGATCTGTTCGACTCGTCCTTTGTGCAGATGCTCCGTCGGACCTCGAACGCGTTCATCGCCAAGCTCTTTGCGGGTCCCAGTCTGGCGACCGAGTCGCACCCGCTTGACGAGAACACGGTTGTCACGGCGCAGGTCTCGGCACGGCCGTTGCGTCTGCCGACCCCGCTCCGCGTCGATGCTGGTCCGTTTGACTCCCTGCTGGACCCGTCGAAGGTGTACCCGGTCTCGAGACAGCTGAACGCCACGCTGTCCGAGCTGCTCGGCGTCGTCGCTCAGGCGGGGCACATCTGGACTGTCACCTGTCTGCGGCCGAACGACATCACCCAGCCGAACTCGTTTGACTCGCGTCGGGTGAAAGCCCAGATTCGGGGCTTGCTACTCCCCGACCTTGTCGCGCGTAAGCGGATCGAGTACTTTGCTGGGATGCCCTTTGACGAGTTCTGTCTGCGCTACTCGAACAGCGTCATCCCTGCCGCGGTGGCTGCGGGCGTGACGGAGTCGAAGGACAAGATCCAGGCGTTCGCGATCGGGAACTCGCTTAGGGACGGGGCGGACTACGTGCTTGGGCGGGAGAAAGTCTGGCTTGCGTATGGGCCCTGGAGACGGTTGGAGGACCGGCTGCGGGTGATGGAGCCTTCGGACGTGCGCGAGCCTGGTTCGTCGAGCGAGACGATGGACGAGAAGATGTCGTCGTACCCGCCTGGGCTGAACTCGCGGCAGTCGAGCTTTATGATGGGCGGTGGTGGTGGTGGTGGGCTCGAGGCTGATCTGGGCACGACGAAGGGCGCGTTTGGGGAGAGCACGGAGGAGCTTCTTCTTCGACCGAAGGCTTCGATGTCGTCGGATCCGTTCCGCTCGCAGACGAATTTGCCCGGTGGTGGGGTTGGGACGACTGCCGATAAGGGTGTGCCTGGCTGGGGGGCCGACACCGATCGACGGGCGTACGGCGATGTCGACCCTGTGACGCTCGAGAAGGATCTCGGGCTGGGCGATAAGGGCATTGATGCCGTCGAGGAGGTGCAGACGACGGCGACGCGGCGGTGGTGGGTCCGGCTCACCTGGCTGCTGACGTGGTGGATCCCGAACTTTGCGCTGTCGAAGATCGGCGGGATGAAGCGTCCGGACGTCCGGATGGCGTGGCGGGAGAAGGTGACGATCTGCATGCTGATCTTCTTTCTCTGCGCGCTGGTGCTGTTCTACATCCTGGTCTTTGGGAAGCTGCTGTGTCCGAACCAGAACAAGGCGTGGAACAGCGCGCAGCTGTCGTCGCATTCGGGGCCGGACGACTTTTATGTGGCGGTTTATGGGAAGGTGTATGACTTGACCAACTTCTACAAGCAGCAGCACTCGGACGCGGCGATCAAGGTATCCTCGGATCTTATGTTCGAGGTGGCGGGCCAGGACTTGAGCAGGTACTTCCCGATCCCGTTGACCACCGGCTGTCCTGGGCTGGTGACCACCGACTTCCCGTTGACCCTGAACGATAACCTAACGGCGACGGTCCCGCAAGTGCTCCACGTCTCCGGCTCGGGATCGACGTATCTGCAATCGGCGCTGAAGGACGCGGAGTGGTACCCGAACCGGTTCCTTCCGAAGATCAACAAGTACTACAAGGGCTTCTACGTCACCTCGAAGAAGGACGTCCTCAGCGACGGCAGCTGGCGGAACTGGGCCATCGTGGGCCAGAACGTGTACGACTTGACGAACTATATCAACACGGTCTCGCTGAACAACAACGCGAGCGCGGTGAGCTTCTTGCCGGACTCGGTCTCGCAGCTGTTCACCTCGCAGGCCGGGCTGGACATCAGTTCGGACTTCCAGTCTGCGATGGCTGCGCTGGATACGGGTGTGCAGCGGCAGGTGCAGACGTGTTTGGACAATGTGTTCTATGCGGGCCGGTGGGACTTCCGCGAGACGGCGCGTTGTCAGGTGCAGAATTATCTGCTGCTGTCGTTCTCGATCATGATCTGTATCACGCTTGCGGCTAAGTTTATTGCGGCGCTGCAGTTGACTTCGAAGAGGAACCCGGAGCAGCAGGATAAGTTTGTCATTTGTCAGGTGTGAGTACCTTCTCCCTCTTTTCTCACACGAGTGCTTGCAGATTGGGACTGACTTTGGATGTTTTTGATTCCTCTCCAGGCCGTGTTACACGGAAGGCGAGGACGAATTGCGCAAGACGATTGACTCTCTGGCGGGTATGGACTACGACGACAAGCGCAAGCTGCTCTTTATCATGTGTGACGGTATGATCGTCGGAAGCGGCAACGACCTCCCTACGCCGCGGATCGTGCTGGACATCCTGGGCGTGGACCCGAAGCTGGACCCGGAACCGCTGATGTTCAAGTCGATCGCCGAAGGTTCCAAGCAGCTCAACTATGGCAAGTGTTACTCGGGATTGTACGAGTTCGAGGGGCACGTGGTGCCGTACATTGTCGTCGTCAAGTGCGGCCGGCCGAGCGAGCGGCAGAAGCCGGGCAACCGAGGCAAACGTGACACGCAAGTCCTGCTGATGCGCTATTTGAACCGGGTCCACTTCGACTCGCCGATGGCTCCGCTCGAGCTGGAGATCTACCACCAGATGAAGAACGTAATCGGAGTCGACCCGGCGTTTTACGAGTATATTCTCATGGTCGATGCGGATACTCGGGTTGATCCGGACTCGTTGACCCGGTTGGTCGCTGTTGCTGCTGATGATTCGCGGGTGATTGCTGTCTGTGGTGAGACGAGGTTGGACAACGAGGATAAGTCGTGGACTACGATGATTCAAGGTGAGTTTTTTCTTTTCACTGGCGGGCTTGGTCATGAATCATTTCTTTTGGTGGGTGGCCGATTTGCTGATTGGCTTTCTTTCTCCTCGCAGTCTACGAGTACTATATCTCGCATCACCTCGCCAAGGCTTTCGAGTCGCTCTTCGGTAGTGTTACCTGTCTGCCCGGTTGTTTGTCAGTATTGCATCTCGTCCCTTGCTAAACATACTCCCTGACAGGCACTGATCTTTCCCATCCTCTACGGCACAATCAGCTCGATGTACCGCATCCGAAGTGCCGACAAGGGACGCCCGCTCTTTATCTCGAACCGGATCATCGACGACTACTCGGAGAACCGGGTCGACACCCTGCACAAGAAGAATCTGCTGTCCCTCGGTGAAGATCGATACCTGACCACGCTCATTTTGAAGAACTTTCCGTCGTTCCGGACGAAGTTCACACCGGATGCCCATGCGCGTACGGCGGCGCCTGATCGGTGGGGTGTTCTGCTTTCGCAGCGTCGTCGTTGGATTAACTCGACGATACACAACTTGGCTGAGCTGTTGTTGATGCCGGAGCTCTGTGGTTTCTGCTTGGTGAGTTCCATCACGGGGGTTTCCTGACTTCATGCTCCGTAAGAAGCTCGCCTCTGACTCTGATCTTTTGCTGTAGTTCTCCATGCGCTTCGTCGTCTTCCTGGATCTTCTCAGTACGATTATTCTGCCCGCCACGGTTATCTACCTCGTCTACCTCATCGTCTCCGTCGCTACCGGCACCGGTCAATTCCCGCTGATTTCGATCATCATGATCGCGGCGACGTACGGTCTGCAAGTGATCATCTTCCTCCTCAAGCGGCAGTGGCAGTACATCGGATGGATGATCTTCTACCTGCTCGGCTTCCCGATATTCTCCTTCTTCCTGCCGCTCTACTCCTTCTGGCACATGGACGACTTCTCGTGGGGTAACACGCGTATCGTCGTCGGCGAGGCCGGCAACAAGAAAATTGTTGCGGGCACGGACGACGGCGAGCCGTTCTTCGAGGAAATGATTCCGATGAAGAAGTTCAGCGAGTACCAGCGGGATGTGTGGAAGCAGCCTCCTGGGACTGCTGCGACGTCTATGCGTTCGGGTAAGACTGGGCACAGTCTCTCGCCTTTTGGAAACCAAGCGGCCGCGATGAGAGCTGGCGGTTCATCGTACGCTGGCTCTGCTGCCGGTTCCGAGTACGGCGGAGGCGACTACTATCGGGACACGAATGTGTTGAACGCTCAGCACTCGCGTCAAGGTTCGGGCACGTACTCGACCGTGGGCAGGAGCGGGATGGGCGCAAACAGTGCTATGAGCATGGGTGGGATGCCTCCGATGATGATGGGCCCTGCGACTCCGTCGTTCTATGGCGGACCGCAGATGGCCCAGTCGATGTATGGCGTGCCATCGATGTACGGCATGCCCATGATGGGCGGCGGGTCGAACTTCTTTGTTCCGAGCCCGGGAAGCGCCGTGGGATCCGACTCGCCCTTCGCAGGAGGGGCCACCCGGGACTCGACGATGCCGCTCGGACCCCAGCTCACGGGAGCGGGATTGACGGCGGTCGATCTTCGACCGCAGTCAACGGCGTCGAACCTGAACATGTTCAACACCTCGCAGGGGCTCGCTCAGTTGCCGATGAACTCGAGCGCCTCGCCCTCGGACGACGACTTGCGACAGGCCGTGCGACGGTTCTTGAGTCTACAGCCGAACTTGAACAATGTGACGAAGCGCTCGACGCGGGAGGCTGTCATTGCCAGCTTCCCGAACGCTAGTCTGACGGATCGGAAGGCGTTCATCAACCACGCGATTGATGAGACGCTGTCGGGAGCTTCAAAATAGACGGCCGCACGAGAACGATTGGTGCGGGATTCTTTCATTCACCTAAGAGCGTATGCTTAAAGCCGTCCGCCGACGTGACGGGCGAGGAACCATCCTGGCGATTCGGTCTCTCTTCCTCGCCTCCTCGTACTCGGATTGACACACCTTCGTCGTCGTTCCAGACTCGCGATAACATCAAACACGGACAGCGTCTCGGTTCCTTATCCTCTCGATTCCCCTCTTTCAAGAACCATATCTCGGAGGAGCGGTTTGGATTTCCCCTTTTTTTGTCGCGCGCGCGTCAAAATGGAGCTGTCCTTTCTCTAACAAGGGCAGGCCCTGGCCCGCACTCGGCACTTCCCTCTCGCTATTTCTATCTCCCTCCCTCCCGTGACCCGTCCTCTCTCTTTCCTGGCCGCTATATCACATCACGTATTCATCCTACATTCTCCGGCTCTCTATAGGTATTTTCCGTTCCCCACCTTTTGTCCGTGCTGCAGACGTTTCCCTTTCGGAACCTTGTTTCGCTCCTCCTTCTCTATCTCTCGCGTTGTGGTGTACGGACTCGGTCCTAACTTTTGTTGGCCTCTCTCTCTCCTCTCTCCCTCCCTTTCTCTCTCTCTCTCTCTCCCTCTTTCGGCCTCCCCCGGTCGCACGTTGTTCCCCCAGATTCGATCAAATGGACTTTTCTTTCTCCCAATCTCGGACTGCCCACCGGCCACCCACGCTCAAGCGCAGACGAAACTGAAATTATTCGTCGAGAGCTGGGCGGTCAGGCGGTGGGACACCGTGCACGTCCCACACTCCCACTTGCATCGCATCGACAGCCTTATTGAGCCGAATGTCACTGTTTTTTTTTTTTTTTGCCTTTCTGACATTCGGGTCCCTCGTCCCGCCTCGGGTTTACGGCTATATAGCAGCTTACATATAGGCAGCCATGTGAGAACGTCGACGGCCACAACGTGAATCATAACAAACAATGACTTTCCACTTGTGCGTTGTGCAACGCGTCACGCGTCTCCGATAACCCCGATGCTATTGTCCTTCTTTGGGGATATGAAAAGGGACTGCCGTCGATCGCCAGCACTGACCGACACGGCCATACGGCCATAAGACCTACGTTTACTACTTCCATTGGGTCTAGTAGGGACTTGGCACTATCTGATATCTGATGTATGAGAAATATAATATGTATATGAGATAAATATGTTGGATGGTCCTTGATGTAAATTTTTTGACAGCGCCTCTAAGTACAACCTGCTCAGGTAAGCATACTTTCTTCCAAAACTGATTTACTGATCGCTCGAGACATGGTCTCTATTATGCAGCATGTCAGCCGAAAGCAGGTTAATGGAATGTTCGAAAGCTTATTACTTATTATTACTCCGTACAGTATTAGTAGTGTCGTTGTTCTGTCTATCTATGGCCTCCACATACACTTACTATTACTCAGAGTGGGAGCGCAATTTCATATGGTCTGTGGAGCATGGGGCCAATGGCACCTCCTCTATGCTCTATCTACCTCGTGTCCTCAGTATAAAGGTCTTCCTGACGCTGACGAGGCGATGAGGACCGCGCCGGTCAGGCTGGAGGCTGTGTATGTAGTGATATAGTGATATCTACAGGCGGTATGCAGCATGAATCTATGTATATATGGATATGCGTACGGCGCGGAATTGACCGGACGCTGGAGCCTCTGGAGTCTGGAATCTGGATATGTATGGACGCATCGTCTCCTATTCAGTAAGCATGTCGCCGAGACGCTGGGGACCGCGGGCATTATCAGCGAGCGGACGAGGCTGCTGGGCGCCGCTGGCTCAAACACATCGCTACGGATTGATGACTTCGTCCCCGTGGCCTGGGAGTGGCCTGGAAACTTGAAAATGCTTGGGATTGGAAACACATGGCCTGATTGTGTACTGGTTAATGGTTATTGCTGCTGATTTCATGTGCAGTAGCATGGCTAGCAATTAGCATACAGCATGTACGATACATATGTAATATGTAAAATATATGCACTGAAGGGACAGGACACATCGTTTCGGATGCACGTGCAATAATGTGCATGTGCACCTGCACTACTACAGGATCCGACTTCCGTAAGTCTGTATGTATGTTGGCTCCACCAACCACCAATCCACCACCGTCCGAAAAGGCGAAAACCCTCAACAACGACGCCGCACGTCCCTATGCCCCCGCCCCCAACCCGGGCCACGATGGCCGGCCGCCGATGCACGCTTCCCACCTCGAGAATTGTTGACGTCCATAATCGTCTAACATTCCCCCGTCTCCCGCACTACTTGCAGCAGCAAACAACCATAACTTATTGTGGCTTCGGCGGTTCGGCCCCTTCCTCATGCCTCATGCTGCCTCATGCCTCGTGCCTCGTGCCGCCTGATTATTCCTGATTCCCAGGTCGAGTAGTAGTGTGGGCCGCCGCAGATCCGCACGGCAGACTTGACCAGGCCCTGGCCTCCCCAGACCCCAAGCCCCAAGTGCTGCGTAAGTATGGCGCACCAGGTCGCAGGATGCGCCGTCCTACAGCCTGTGTGCTCCAGTAAGGGGCACCCTCAGCGCCTCAGCGCCAGTACTATTGGCCCACTATGTAGCTCACTACTGATTACTGATGACTGACATATTATTTGGGTTTCCCAGTCCTTTTATCCACCATCAATAAACAGTAGTGCTGAATCATCGATCATCAGGCATCAGGCATCAGGTCTTCGGTCGCCAAGCAGCCCACGCCGGCCGCGGCTGACTGCGTCTTGTGCACTGTCGCCTGTCCTGGTACAGTCGCTGAAAATACACATATAAAAGCCGAACACGTTGACCTTTTTTCCCACTTAATCCCCCCACCTTGTCATCTTCTACCTTCCTATCCTCGCCCCCCACCCCTCTACCTCTCTACGTCCTCTCCCCTTTCTTCCTTGCCCTATCCTCGTCATGAAGTTCGCCGCCCCCGCCGCTCTCATTCTCGGTGCCTCCATGGCCTCGGCCGCCGCCACCCCTGTCAAGGCCCCCAAGGATACCTGCACCATCTTCCAGAAGGCTGGCCTTCTCAGTGAGTTCGCCTGAACGGTCCATGGTTGGCTCGTGACGTATGAGTGCTTATCATTACTTCGCTTCCGTCTTCAGACCTCGACCTCCTTGGGTGCTCAAAGATTGACATTTCAATCCTCGACCTGTTCTTCAGCCCCGTCACCAAGCCCTCCACCTGCCAGGCTCTCCAGAAGGGTGGTCTTATCAACCTCGATATCCTCGGCTGCAGCGAGATCGATCTCTCCATCTTCTCTTTCGGTGTCAAGAAGATTGCCCCCGTTGAGTGCTCCGCTGAGTCCAGCTGCAAAGTGTTGCAGGAGGGCCTGATCAACGTCAACGGCCTTGGCTGCTTCGACTTCGGCGCCAACATCGGCAAGCGCGCTCAATCCCCCCACACCTCCACCACCAAGACCACCACCAAGGCCACCACCACCAAGGCTACCACCACCAAGGCCACTCCTAGTGCCACCCCCAGCGGTGCCTGCAACAAGCAGACCTGCAGCATTCTCCAGAAGGGTGGCCTGATCAACCTCAACATCCTTGGCTGCTCGACGATCGACGTCAACGTCCTCTAAGCGGGTCGCTGAATCAACAGATGTCCTCCCAACGAATTCACCACGACTACAAACTACGACACGGGGCCGAGCCCTTTTCCGATGACAACGTTTCTTCTTCTCTTCTTCTCTCAAGGACTTCAGGCATCCACCACAATTCGTGTGATACGGGCCTTTCTTTCCACCCTTCTTCGCATCCACCCCGCTCTCCTGACGCCTGACACCTTTCTATGTATCCACCAAAACTTCTGCTCCTCCTGCCTGTTAGACGCTTAGACGCACGATATGGAAAATTACATGTGGTATCGTAACGTTTTTCACCTTGTGTGAACCGTCTTCTTGCGTACCACACAGAATGACCGTCATCTAAAACTCCGCAGAATGACTCGCGCTTGTCATACGTTCCTCGTCCGTGTACACATCTCGAGATATGAGAGTCGAGTCGAGGCAGACAAAGGCCATACTTTGTATGTACTTGTGATGATCGGAACGATTCGGGACGCTCGACGTCGGAGTTCAAAATCGACTTCGCTAAGGCTGAGGCTCAAATCCGAAAAGCCAAACCAACCAAAACTCGTCCACAACGGCGTACTTTGGTCGGATCGCTGGGCGACTCGCCCTGCTGGACCATGGACGCGAATACAGACCAGGAAATCGGGTGAAGGCGTCCAACCTTGCCGATGGGGCCTCCAAGTTCAACATCCCCGCTCGGGAGCCGGATCTGTCTTGGAGGGAAAATCGGAGCACGCTTTTTGCGCCGTCTCCCCGACACGCAGTGAGTGATCGGTGATATTGTCAAGATTTGATGTCTTCCGCCCCGACGTCTAGAGTCCTGGGCTACATAGGCGAGGGTGTGCAGGTGAGTGAATCAGGAAGTACGGCACTGCGCGAGGTTGGCCGATGGGTCCTTGTGCTGCTCGTCTCCGTGTCCCGCTCACTCGGACCACAGCCTTTGGGCACCTTCAAACTCAGCAAAGTCGGCGGCCAAGTTCCTGCGGCCCGAGTACGTTAGGGACGCATTTCGACTGTCAGGCCGGATCGAGCATCCTACATTTTCCCCGAGCTGGCAATATCAGGTGAGGTCGCTCTGTAGTTTCTCATCTTCCTCCCTGCAGGTCGTCTCACCTCCGAAGCATCTCTCCAGAGTGCTGTGTGAAGTCTTGTGCTCTTTCGCATGGCCACCTGCCAGCAGCGTCGCGCAATGTCCTTGTCCCTCTCAAGAGTCTGGTTTGCGTTTACAGATCACTTGCTTCATGAACCATGAAGCGTGAAGACATGTGTCCGCCTCACACTTTTCTCTGCTTCTGTCCCTGGTGGACCACAACGCCCGCGGGATAGCTGACCAGGTTTGCTTTGACGTTCCCAGAGTTCTTGCCCTACAGTACGGCTGGTGTGGTGCGCCACGAACACAGAATACGCTCGACGCTGGAATGCTTGGATGTGGCCAAACAGACTGATCCTCCTTCCTTGCCTCCCTCTTCTCTGTTTGAACCAGCTACCGCCCCCTTCTTCCGTGTTCCTTGCAGCTTTTGTCTTTGGAGGTGGAATTCGCATTGAACTCTGTTGTACCGCCCACCATTCAGGTCACGAGGTTCTGTGATGTTGTGCCTGCGTTCACTCCTGCGCATTGGGTCCACAGCTTCGCCGCGCTCTTGGATGGGCATACGGCAAGGCCATGTATCTTGGCCCCATCAATGCATCGTCCGCACCGAAAAGACTTAAAAGGGACAGGCATCTGACTCCCTACTCACTCCTTCCTTCCTTCACACTCATCTACATCACCCCCAGCTCTGGTTCTCATTCTCCCACCTCATTCCCGTCCTTCCATTTACCTTGTTCGCAGAACACCAACATCCCCTCACCCTTCGCCCCTCATGAAGATCACTGTCCTCGCCACCTTCGTCCTCATTGCCACTGGGTCGACCTCGGCCCTTGTCACCTCTCTTCTTCCGGTAGACATCTGCACGGTCTTCCACCTGGCTGGCCTTTCCAGTGAGTCTACACCTTGTCTGGGCAAACGGAGAAGGGGAGAACGCTGATTCTCAATATCCTTTCTCCGCTCATCTTTCCCTCCAGACCTTGATCAGTTCGGATGCAAGCTCCTTGGCGGCCGGATGCTCGGCGGTGGCCTTATCAGCTCTGTCACCAAGACCGGAACCTGCCAGGCCCTGCAGAACGGGGGGCTCGTCAATCTTGGCGCACTGGGATGCAGTGGCACAGACGTCTCCGTGCTCTCTGATGGCGCCGCCTCAACTACTACTTCTACCAAGTGCTCCGCTACGGATACCTGCAATGTTCTGGGCGACGGTCTGGTCGACGTCAGTGTCCTCGGCTGCGGTTCGTTGGGCGTGGACGTTCTCAAGCGCAAGGCTCCTGCACACCACACCACTAAGCCCAAGCCCAAGCCCTCGAAGAAGCACACAACCAAGAAGACGACGACCAAGTGGAGCACCACGAAGAAGCCGACTCCCAAGCCCACTACCACCAAAAAGCGGGTGACGTCCACGAAAAAGCCTACCACCAAGCCAACTACGACCAAGAAGCCGACCGCAACTCCTAAGCCGACGACGACAAAGAAGCCCACCACGACAAAGAAGCCCACCACGACTAAGAAGCCCACCACGACTAAGAAGCCCACGAGCACGACAACCAAGAAGTCTACGAGCACCATCACAGCGACGCCCATGCCTACCGCCACTACCTGCGACAATTCGGCGACGTGCTCTGTGCTCAGCGAGGGCGGACTGGTCAACTTGGACGTCCTTGGCTGCTCGGACCCCAACGTTGACGTTCTTTGAGGCGAGATCTCACCTCAAACCCCTCGCCAACCAAAACAAAAGGACACTCGTTTCCCAATCGCTGCCTCGCCGCTCTGTGCTTCCTTCGACCTCTCGATGATCGTCTTGTTCTGACTGTATTTCAAGCTGCCGGGATCTTGCTGTATCCTAACTCTTCGCTTCCCACTTCACCTTCTTTATCAGAATCGAAATCTGCACCATTTTTGTTCGATGTTTACCTAGCAGCGCTCAAATGAACGGCATGGAGGGCTTGGTGCCTGCAAAGATAGAACCTCGCCTGCATCAAGCATCAACACCAGAGTATACTTTGCTTCCATCCTGAGGACCGTTCGGCCACATATCGGCTCCCACCTGATGCCTGGCCAGCGACTGGACCTGCATTTGCTCAAGGAGCGTCAGCGCAATTGCAATCATTCCATGCTTTGTACTTGAACACGCTGTCATCGGTCGTGTAGCATGGATGAATGGACGATGAACGATGAACCTCCACCTCGTACTTGGCTGGATGAGGTCCAAGGTTAGACGTTCGCCCACAGAGCACACACACAATCGCATATGTAAAAAAACTCAAACGCAGCAAACGTAATTTGGGAACAAGTTATGTTTGATGCGCAGCGTCATACCTACTCCAGCCGTCACGTTTGGCTCCAAACCTTCGCTCAGCGCTCAGTACTCAAGGTTTTCTGCTCGAGCGTCTGAATCTGAGATCTGAACTCTTCGTTTTTGGTACTTGCTCAGTAGAAAGCAAGATCATCTCCGTCAGGAACGTTCGTCACTCAAGGTCAATGCATTGGAAGGCTTAGTGACAAGGTGTGTAGTAGTCCAGGGCGACGTACACAGATCGTCGAACGCGTTTCCTGCTGTAGCGTTGTTCCCGTTCTCAAACCCAACTTGTGCCTATCTTTAACTCTTCTGGACGACTTCCCCCGCCTACCCATGGTCGCATGGCTTCTTTTCTTCCTTGATCTGCTGGCGAACCTGTTTGAACCCATCCCACGGCCTAGCAAAAGCATATATGAGTTGGTTACCGTCAGTAGCTTTCCATGGCTGTGCTAATGTAGACGTCCCGCTAGCGACTTTGTGGCCTTGTGGGCCCGTCGTAGAACGCCGCCGGGGATATTCTTGCGAGTATGCTTCGCGTCCTGGTCTACGCGGTCGCTCGTCCTCAGTCTGCAGATCTCTCGAAACGTAAAACATACGTACAAAATTGATAATTCCCACGGTGTGTATTGTCTCATTTCGTAACAAACATAGCAACCATACTATCGTTCTCTACCTCTCAATGCGCACCACTATCGAATTTGCTGCTCGCCATCAAGGATCTAGTATCGTAGTTACCATTTATATGCCATCGGAGGCCAGCTCAACAGGACCGAAGAATGTTTTTCGAACGCTTCGATGCTGCCAACAAGTCACAGGCAGGGTTAGGCTTCAGGCGTCAAATGCAGACCGCATCCATGTAACATGTAGAGGTCTCACTACGTAATAATGTATTCATGGTCTTCCCAAGCAGGTGGATCAATCAATCATTGTTGGATTTGGGTTTAGCGAACACGTTCCCAAGGGTACGGCTCAAGAAGCTGTGTCCAGTGTCGCCTAACATTATTTTAAGGACAAATAGGTTGACGCGTTGAACGCTGAACTTCGCCGCCTCCAGTATCCTCATTACTCATTACTCATTACTCATTATTACTCATTACTCACACAGAACATTTACCCGTGTGTACCGCGTATAAGCGACGAACCATTGGTTAATGAGCAGGCCCACCGCTTTGGGTCCTGGGTTTACAGGGTGAACGCTGAGCCGTATGAATCCTTCTCGCTCTTCAAACTATTTGATCTGCTCTCGAAGACATCGACGTACAGACAAGGAGCGGGCCGCGGGCGACGAGCGCTTATGGCCTTAGATAGGGCGTCGCTGACTCGTACATCGCACTACTGTCTAGCGGCTAGCCCCTCGGCCCTCGCAGAGTCACATTTATGCTGGTTGCGACTCACGAAGCAGGCTGGCAAAGCCAGTATTGATTATTTATTTGGTGGCTACACTACTGTTCTATCTGCGCTCTGCGCTCGGTCCCCCACATAGTTGTCTGCCCTTTGTCATGAAAATTAATTACCCTCGAATTGAAGACAATAATAGAGATGCTGGACGGCGGATTCGGTTCTTCCTGCTGAAAGGTATGTACTCCACAGCTCCACCCTCCACAGTCCAACATCAGCATCTTCTCTTCCAGCTATGGAGCCAAGAAGTGTTGAAGCCGACCCGCACGCCTCACGCACGGCCATTCGTCTTTTGTCAATGTTTCTCAGAGCCTGTTCAACCGGAGCGTCAGGACGCGTGTTTTGACGCATTTCTCCGGCACGAAAAAGCCTCCGCGCCGGCGACGGGCGTCTTGACGCTCCTGAATCTGAATCAAATCACCAGGGGCTGTTGTCTGTTCAGTTGGCCCATGCTGATGCTTGACTTTCCACGTGTGAGAGCGAGGTGCTCGTCAGAAATGAAGTGACCACCTAGCAGACCGAACATGAATCACCCATGTCCAATACGCGTTTTTGCTACATCTACACCTCGCCGCATCAGCTGCGTCCTCTTCTCCTTTTCTCTCTCTTCTTATCCTCAGCTGCGCGTTCTCAAGAGTTGTGGCTACTGCTGGCGCCAGTTAACATTGTGTTTTGTGAGTTGCAGTCATCGTCTCATGTCTGTCGCTATCTCTTCTTGCACTGACTGCTATGTCTCGACGCCCACAGTGCGCAAGTGTCAAGCACTTCCGTCCTGTTGTAATAGCAGGTGCTATTAGGCAAGTGAAAGCGAGTTGAATCATGGGGGAAGCTATCTACAAGAGAGGGGCGAGCAGGAAGATGATGAGGACGAGAGCGGGAAAGCACTCGGCCGAGAGAAGAGAAGCGAGAGGAAGAAAGGGAAAGGAGATAAGAGAGAGAAAGGGGAGATAAGATAGTAAAGCCACATGGTTTGCCGCGTGGATTTACTATCTATGAAAGCGAGCAGAGCAGCATTGAGAGAAGAGAAATGAGAGAGGAGAAAAGGGAAGAGGAGAGGATGAGAGCCACCGTCTATCACACCTGTGCCCCTCTGCTGCTTCCTCGTCTCTGGATCCAGCTGGTGGAGGAGACGCTGCTCGGCTCGGTATTGTCTTCTACGTCAGCAGTGAGTAAAGTATGCTTCCAATGATCCAGCCTCTTGTCTCGCTCCCAGCTAGCTCCCTCTCTCTGTCCCAGACCTTTACTGACGCCTTAAACACTGTCCCTCTTCTCTCCTTCCATTCGCAGCGTGCAGGAGAGAGATCAAAGCTTGCTGTCTGCGCGTTTCGGTCGCCCGGTCGCGTCTTTCGGTGGGTAGCACGCGAACTGCCCCGAAGCTATGCCATTTTTCTAACCTTCGCTGACTCTCGATTTCCTTTGTTCTTACTTCTGAATACAGCATATAACGCTTCCCACCTTCGGTCGGTCGCCCTGTCGCCCGGTTCCCGTCGTGTCGTTGTGTTGGCAAGACTGGAAGTGATAAGTACCTGTGTGAGAATTCTAGAGGACTGGAAAACTAGTGGGGAGCAAAAGGAACGAAGAAGATGTGTGTGGAAGTCTGCATTGCAAAGGAAGAAAGTAAGGGAAAAACGAGCCGCTATATACATTCGGTGTGCTTGGTTACTTCGGGAAAGATTATAAGGACTTGTCGCAATGATGGAGGAGTGAGAGAGAGCGAGGGACGTGCCAGGTCATTGCGCAATGATTTAGAGGGTGTGAAAGGCGAGAAGAGCCGAGAGTGAGAAACGGAAGGAAAGCAAAAACGGGTCGGAGCGGAACGGAATGGAGCAAAGAGAAGTGATCACGAGAAAGGATAAGGAAGTGATCATTGTACCACCTGGTCTATTGCCAGCACAGTCGTCCGCCGTCTGGTGAGTAGCACCCGTCCCACTCTCATTTTTGTCTTCCTCTCCCTGTGACTCTGTCACCCATAACCTCTGACTCTCAATTCTCTTTCTTTGTGTTATTTCCACAGACCACACATAAAGTAATCAAAGTTTGCTCTCTCCGCTTCTTTTCTGGCGCGTTTCGTTGTGCTGGCAACCAGCTCCTGAGTATAATAGCTTCCTTAATCCTTCTCTATGATTCCGTTCCGCTCCGATCCGGTTCCCGATTTCTCTCAACACTTTTCCTCGCTCAACACTTTTTCCGCTCACTGCTTCAGAATCGTTACGCAACGCTCCACTTTTTCCTTCCTCTTTTTTTCCTTCACTCGCCGCAGCGGCCTCACTCACTCGCACCTCATTTGTATTTAAGCCGCTGCGCCTCATTTCCCCCCTCGCTTAGAATTAATCCGTCCTTGCATTGTTCTACTTTTCTTCTGTCTGCTCTCGGCAACAGGTAAGACTCTCTTTCCGAACCAAGTGTTCGCACATGGTGATGAGAGGGTTCTCTCGCTGACGTGCACCGACCACCTACAGCGAAACCCACAGACGGCACCGACGAACTCAACAGTTCCAGCGGCCTCTCCCAACTTCAAGACGGCCTCGTCGAGATTTCGAATCTCCAGTGGCCTCTCCCTT
This sequence comes from Tilletia caries, assembly GCA_032718865.1. Taxonomy (NCBI): domain Eukaryota; kingdom Fungi; phylum Basidiomycota; class Exobasidiomycetes; order Tilletiales; family Tilletiaceae; genus Tilletia; species Tilletia caries. Next base: position 26,813 of record JALUTQ010000046.1, on the reverse strand, counting down.
GTCTTTCTGCTCTCTCTTACCTCCCTGCGTCGACCACCCAGTAGGTCCTTGAGTCGAGGCATCTCCTCGGTTTCCCTGGGTCCGTGTCCACGCAGCACATCTCTTCTCCTCTTCACGACTTCTCCATCAACACCTTCTCCATCCACACTCGATGAATTCGTCTCCAGGATCGACCACATCCAGTCGCGGTCGACGTCGAGGTCGTGGCGGCCGCGGAGGATCCCAAGCAGCCGCTCTCCAAGACCCACTCGTCCCCGTCTCGGCCGCCCCAGACCCACTCGTCTCTGCCTCGTCCGCTCAAGTCCCGCTCGTCCACGCCTCGACCATCTCACACCCCGGCCTCACCGCTGTCGCCGCTGACTCCTACAACATGTCGATGATCGCCGAAGTCCGCGCTATGCGCGACGAACTCGCGAATCGACTGGACGGCTTCAACATACGGCTCGGTGAGGTGGAACAGTGGCAGCGTGGCCAGCCCGAAGACGACGAGGACGACGACGAGATCGCCGGGGCCGACCAGCAACCTTGGACGCCATCTCGTCAACCCGGCCTACTCCCCGGTCCGCACCACTCTCGGTCCGGACACTCCTCCGTTCGTCACCCGTCGCAACCGCGACCTCCCTCCACACCTCACACCATCAGCTCTCTCTTCTCAGCTGCTCACCACTCCGTCTCCGACCGGCGCATCCCCGTTGGACCGGTTCAAGGCCCTCAACTCCGCCGAGCGCCGCAAGATCCGCCGCGCCATGAACAAGCTGGGCATTCCCGTCCCGGAGCTATCCAGCACGGTCGACGAGCAGGGATCCGCTCAAGACGACACCGCTGAGGATCAAGAGGACACCTCCAACGAGAGCCCTTTGCGCCCCCCCACCGGAGTTGGTTCCACCTACACCAATCTGCCCCCGGAACCACCTAGACGCGCAAGCCCGGAGAAACGCGCAGCCATGGACGCGGCCATTGAGCAGCTGCTGGACTGGGATGTGATCGAGCCGTCGCAAAGCCCGGTCTCCTTCCCCGTTGTGATGGTCAAGCAGAATGGGAAGTGGAGGTTCTGCGTCGACTACCGCCAGCTAAACTCCAGCACCGTGCCCGATCGATATCCTCTTCCGACGATTGACGCCATCTTTCAGACCCTCTGCGGAAAGAAATGGTTCAGTTCGCTAGACGCCATCCGAGGATACCACCAACTCGGCGTGGTCCCCGACGACCAGTGGAAAACGGCCTTCGTCTGCCACAGGGGGCTCTATCAATACAAGCGAGTCCCCTTCGGATTGCGAAATGCTCCGGCGGTCTTCCAAAGAATGATGAACAAGGTCTTAGGCAACCTCCGCTGGCAACAAGCGGTAGTGTATATCGACGACTCTGTCATTGCTACAGATGACCTCGACGAACACCTCCGTGCGCTGGATACGCTGCTGAAGAATGCTGAGGCCATCGGCCTTCGTTTCAGTCCGGCTAAATGCACATTTGCTGTGCCCAGCCTCACGTTGCTCGGCAGGAAAGTGTCTGGTGCCGGCGTCGCCGTCTGGCAAGATCGAGCGAAGGCGGTTCAAACCCTGGACCGCCCTCACACATTGCAAGAGCTCTACCACACTCTCGGCTTATTTATTGGGCCTTCATTCCACGCTTCGCCGAGATTGCGGCTCCGCTCACGAGGCTGCTTAAGGGATGGCGATACGAATCCGCAGACGGCAACACCAGACTCGTGAACGCTGAGGGACGGGCAGTATCCGCGGCCAAGGTTCCGTTGTCCTGGGGCTCCGAACAGCAGGCCAGTTTCGAGGCCTTGCGGGCGGCCATTGCGAATCCTCCCGTTCTCGCCCACCCCGACCCATCCCGGCCCTACATCCTTTACACCGACGCGTCCAAGGGAGCCCTTGCTGCTATTCTTCACCAGGTGACGACCACGGCCGCTCTTGTCCCCATCGACCCCGTCGGCGCCCACCTGAACACGTTGTCCGTGTCGCAATTGCCTTCCAGCATTGCCCGCGACCGGTGGGCGGTGTGGTTGTCCGAGGACAAGTTCTTCGCGCCGATCTTGCGTCGCGCTCAAGACCGGCCGGCGTCCGATGATGAATGGGTGCTTCGCGATTCCGTCCTCGTCCGTCGCAGCGATGATCGGATCGCTCTCCCTGCCGCGGGCCTTTCCGTCGTTCTGCGGCATGCTCACGATCAGGGCGGGCATTTCGGGTTTTGGAAAACCTTTCTTGCTGTCCGGAAGCACTTCTGGCGTCCCCAGCTTTCTACCGCTGTTCGTGCTTGGGTCAAACACTGCGACTCATGCCGCCGCACGAAGTCCTCCCCCAAGACCGGCATGTTGGACATTTCGACGGACCCAACGCTCCCCTTCGATCACATCTCGCTCGACCTCATCTACGGGTTCCCACGATCACGGGCGGGGAACGACGCCGCTCTGGTGATCCAGGATCTCTTTTTCGCGCATGGTCATCCTCGAGCCTTGCGCAAAGGAGATCACCGCGGACGGAGTCGCTGCTATCGTGAGCAACCGTGTGCTCCGCTTCGGCTGGCGGCCTCGCCGTCTCGTCTCGGACTCCGAAGCCCGGGTCTCTGGCTCCGTCATGATGGCCCTCTGCGAGTCTCTTGGCGCAGTCAGCACGCCCTCCAGTCCGTACCATCAGCAGGCCAATAGCGTCGAACGCGTGATACAGACCGTTCACCGTGTCCTTCAGGTCATGGCCCTGCCGTCGAAGTCGCACTGGGATCGCCGTCTTCTCCCTTCGGTCGAACTGGCGATCAACAGCAGCCCGTCGTCTGTCACCGGCCATCGGCCATTCGATCTGATCTTCATCAGTCACCCGACGATAGTCCATGCGATCTTCGACTCGGAGGAACACCTTGGCGTGGGCTCCTTCGAGGAACGTCTGTCGGCGGCCCAAGATCGCCTGGACGAGGCTCGTCAGCACATCGTCACCGCTCGCGTCGAGCAGAAGCGCAGGTACGACTCACGGCGTGCAACTCCGGCTCTTGTGGCGCCGGGGATGTCCGCCTGGATTCGTCTCCGAGATCGTCCCGTCGCGGGCGCCGTCTCGGACCAGCTGGATGCTCGGAAGCTGGGACCGTTCCCCGTTGAGGAAGTGCTATCGGCCCATCGCGTTCGCCTCACTCTGCCCCCGCACCTCGGCATCGACCCGGTGTTCAACATCGAGCAGATCGATATCGACGCGGCTACCGACGATCCCTTCGCTGCCGACCGGTCGGAGCTCCCTGTGGATCCACGGGTGGGGGATGCGGAGGAGCCTGCGGGGTTTCCAGACTCGTTGACGATCGGCGAGGACACGGATGTGGTCGAGGACGATGATCTGGCCCTCCCACCGCGCGTTCGTCGTCACCCTGCTGCCCTGGGGGACTTCGTCTTGGGCACCGTCCGGTCCTCGGCATCCGATGAGCTCGACGATCTGCTTCGCGGCCCGCTTCCCCGGCCCCGTGTCTTCCAGCAAGGAAACGACCGGCTCCTTCTCACCGAGCGTCCGGTCGCATTTCTTTCCCGGCTCACTTCCCCCGCGGAGTCCAAACTTGTGGCCGCTGAGCTGGAGCTTGTCTGCTTTACGTGGGCTCATCGGAAGCTTGCCCATCTGCTCGAGGGAGCCTTCACGACCGTGACCACCGATCACTCTCCGATGGAACGCATGCTCCGGTCAACGACAAACATCCCTTACGGGCCGACCATCACACGTTGCCGCGCAGAGATCATGCCGCATCTGGCCAACCTTCGATTCCTGTATCGACCCGGGGCCCGCCACACGAACGCAGACGCCCTTTCTCGCCTCCCAGTTGCAGACCAGGGACGGTCTGCTTCTGACGGTGGGGATGTGCTGGCAACCAGCTCCTGAGTATAATAGCTTCCTTAATCCTTCTCTATGATTCCGTTCCGCTCCGATCCGGTTCCCGATTTCTCTCAACACTTTTCCTCGCTCAACACTTTTCCGCTCACTGCTTCAGAATCGTTACGCAACGCTCCACTTTTCCTTCCTCTTTTTCCTTCACTCGCCGCAGCGGCCTCACTCACTCGCACCTCATTTGTATTTAAGCCGCTGCGCCTCATTTCCCCCCTCGCTTAGAATTAATCCGTCCTTGCATTGTTCTACTTTTCTTCTGTCTGCTCTCGGCAACAGGTAAGACTCTCTTTCCGAACCAAGTGTTCGCACAACATTGCCTTGGCCATTGTGAGCAGTGAGTAGGCCTGCATACTTCACGTCAGTGACGACCGACGTTATGTTGACCTCATCATACATTTCTTCAATCCAAATTTCCCTCTCTCTTCGTTTGTGTAGAATCAGCAGGCAGCAATACTGCCACTATCCAAGGCAGACACGGTCAGTGGTATAATGTCGTCGTGTTTCCTTCTTACATGCCTTGGGTCTCGCTGACAGTTGACACTTCTTACTTCTACCGTTATTATGATTTCTTTTCATGCACACTCATACAATCATACAGCTTCAATACCGTACCGTAGCGCGCCTTGGTTCGGGTCGACATCGGTGCGGTGAGCATGATTTGATCGTTTTTGGGCTCTACTGCTGATGATGAACGTTCACGCTGACTTTTCACTTATGTTACTACATTTAACAGATTTTTTGGTCTTCTCAGTTCTCTTCTCTGCGCTCTGCCGGGCTCTTTCCGCCGTTCCTGTCCCGTCGGTCCTGCTCGTCGCTTCTGTCTGTGCTCGCTCCTGCTTCATCTCTCTCGTCGTGCCCAGAGATGCGGCCCTCTAATCAGCGAAAAACCCGCTCTTCCCGACACAAAGTCCTCGTCCTCGTCGGCCTGGCCGCGGCCTTATACGGTGCTCGCTTCATTGACAGGAAGCGTGGCCACTCCAGGCCAGGACGAGGGATCACCAAAGTGGAGAGCTGGTTGAGGCAAGAGGGAACGACAGGCAGAGACATTCTTGGAGTCTCTCCTGGAACGTTCAATGCTATCGAGCACGCTCTTCGCGACGCACCCGGCCTGGCGGACCTTAGTTGGCGTGATGATGCAATGTCCATTCGGGAACGCATCGGCATCTTCCTATACGTCTGCCGCTACTCAGCCTCTTGCCGCCAGGCCGGGGACGTATTCGGGCGTAGCCCAGGTTCCATCAGCTCGTACGTCTACTGGTCTAGATTTCGTGTCTCTTTTTCACACCTCCCCAGGCTGATACAACCTCTACAACTCCTGCAGTGCTTTCCGATCAATTGTCGCTGCTCTTGTTGAGCCTTCAATATACAATCAACACATCTCTTTGCCCACCGCTGTCACTCCTCTCCACTACACAATTTCGGAGAACCCACGTCTGTTCCCCTTCTTCAAAGCGGTCGTGGGCGCTATCGACGGCTCCCACGTCCGCGCTCATGCGCCCGCCGAGGAGCGTGACAGGTTCTGGAATCGCAAGGGCTGGACATCTTTCAACGTCCTCGCCGCTTGCGATTTCGATATGTGCTTTACGTACGTGCTCAGCGGGTGGGAAGGTAGCACTTCGGACAGCTTCCTTTGGGCAAGGGCTTTGGAGGGAGGCCTACATCTCGCGAAGGGAAAAACAACTGCTTGGCGACGCCGGATTTGGATTCAGCGACAAACTACTGATTCCATACCGCGGCGTACGCTATCATTTGAGGGAGTATGCAACAGGTACGCGGAGGTATGTAGCTCATCCCGATCATCGTGTCTCTCCAGTCTCCTGTTCTGCAGTTCTGCTGTTCACGCTGACAAGTGACATTCATCATCTTTCTTAGACCACGAAATGCAAAAGAAGTGTACAATCGAAGACATGCTGGTGCTCGCAGCGTGATAGAACGGATCTTTGGCGTCGTACAAGCTAGGTTCAAGATACTCATTACTGGCTCCCACTTTGACCTTCAGACGCAGGCCGACGTGTTCCCCGCTCTCGCCGTCGTCCATAACATCATTCGACGTACAGACCCGCTCAACGACATCGACCCTCTCCCGGTTGTGGCGGGGGCCGATGCCGGCGATGAGAACGACGAGGGCGACGCAAGATCGGGACTGTCAAGGGCGGAGACCACGAAGGAAGGGAAGGCAGCTGCTGCCTACCGCGATCGCGTTGCGAAGAAGATGTGGAACTCTGCTAGCTTGTAGTCTTATAGAAATGCACACCCAAGCAGGCATTGATCTATCCATGGACCATGGTACGAGCGCTGAAAGAGGAGAATTGAGAGCATAGAATTTCATGTATGAAAAAGAACAGAGACCGAAACGATCAGGACTGCTCAAGTAGCTTGCGCAAGAAGCTACGGCGCAGATCCTCGCGTTCAACGAAGGACCGATAGACTGTGATGCGGCTGGGAACCTCCGACATTGCCATGCCCAATCGAGACAGCTCGTCGACATCGAAAGCCTCACCGTCGCGCTCGAGAAGCTCGTCCAGCGCGGCGGGGAGATTATCTTCGGCTGTCTTGCCAAACCCGTCAAGCGCAGCCGCGATCTTGTCCATCGCCCCGACGGCCGAAGCGCGTTTGCGCTTGCGAGAGGGGGTGATATGGGTCTGAGAATGTATAAAAAAGAAATGGAAAGATCAGAACAAGGCAAAGGTAAGGTTAAGCAAGAAGCATCAACGAACATCCGAGTCACTTTCACCGCTCTCAGTTCCATCTTCATCATTCTCAACGCCGTTTTCATTTCCTTCCTTCGCACCTGAGGCCGCCTTGCGCTTGCCGTTGCCGTCTCGGGCGAGGCCACCTGTGGCCGTGGACTTTGCGCAAAGGGCATCCAGGCGCGAGTAGTGCTCGAGCGACCTGTATCTCCACTTTTTGAATCTTGGCGATGTCTGTAACGGAAACAAATGTCATCACCAACTCGAGCCGCGCCATAACACTTCTAACCTTCACTGTTCACATACATTAAGCAACTGATCCCAAACATCAGGCTCTGCTGTGACCTTCTGTCCTTCCTCGTCCCAGCCAAATCCGCTCATCTGGAGCAGTTGGTGGACTTCTGCCCAGCTCGTTTTTAGCTGCGAAGACCAAAGAATGCATCATAATTCATAATGTCAGAACATGTATTCCACGCAAGGCTCGGACAGTTACTTACAGTTGTCCATTTTGGGTATACAGTACAGTACAGTTACAGTTATAACTTACCGCCAGCACCTACAGTACAGTTACAGTTACAATTAAGTGACTTTAAGTTACTACAGTTACTTTATTTTTCGTCGCGCACGGACCTCCAATCCCAGTTTAAGTCACTGTAACAGTCACTAACAGTTACTGTAAAAACTCTCAAAGTAACTGTAACTTAAAAAGTATTTTAAGTCACAGTTTTGCCTTTCAACTGTAAGTAACTGTACGTCAACTGTAAGTAACTGTACGTGGCTGTCAGTGGCTGTAAGTGTTTTCTCAAACTGAAAGTGGCTGCCAGGTATTTTTTTCAACTTAAACAGTGCTATATAGTCATAGTAAGTTTGAACAGTTTGGGGCCCGAAAAAATTCCAACTTAATCAACTGTACAGTTGACTGTACCCGGGCCCTACAGTTACAGTCAACTTAATTTTTTTTCCGGCTCCGCCACCTACAGTACAGTTACAGTTATGACTTATTAAGTCAACTTACCTACAGTTACAGTGGGCACAGTTATACAGTCGCCGGGCCTTGATTCCACGCTACAAGCGTCAAACAACATCGACGCTCTCTTCCACCCTCCGTCTCCAGCTGACAACTCCACAGTCCACAGGCAACATTTGCGAATGGGCATTGAACAATGAACACTCACATTGCGGAAATGAGACTTGCTGTTATCAACAGTCTTGACCGCGCCTCTCTGACGAATAGGAGCCAGATTGACGATGAGCGCGGCCCACACCTCCGGCTGTAAGAAGAAATCAAAGGCAATAACGCATCGCTACTGTGTCAGTCCGAGGATATCACAATGAGAGGAAGCACACTGACAGAGAGGTCAGAGGGCACAAAGCCAACAACCTGATTCATTGAAAAACAAGCACGAAAAACGCACCTTCCATCCTGCTCCGCTCTGCTTGCCCGCCTTCGATCCTTCCTCGAGGCCGCTAAGCAGAACCTCGTCGTCCTCTCGCGACCAGAAGGCGTCGCCAGAGGAATCTGCTTGGGCGCCGGCGATCGCGCCAGCGGAAGATGAGGCTGGATCTCCGACGTCACCAGCCGGTGTGGCAGTGACAGAGTCTGCTGCAGGCGCACTGTTGGCCTGCGCAGGAGGAGGAGACGAGGAAGCTGTCGACATGTCCTTGAATTTGAGGGACAGAGAGATAGCTAATGGTAGTACAGATGAAGAAAAATGAGGCACGAGTGAGAGCGCGTTGAGCCGCGCGACGCCTTCCGCTTCTTTTCACGTGGCGGGGTGCGTCGAGTCATGGGATGGGGGTCTCGACCTCCATCTCATTTTTTTCCACCTATGGCTAACTCAAACGGAACCCGCTTTGGGTGCCGGTGATATGGCGCTAGTATTAATTGTCAAAAACCCGAAAAGGCTCGACTTGGGGTGCTTCACACAAACCACTGTGACCACGTGATCTGATGAGCCACGCGGCCCACCCAGGCGCCTTGAATCCATCCCACTGACTTTTCTTCCTCGATGACCCTTACATCCTCCCACTTCCCTTGAAAACCCTCTCTTCAAATTTGGCAGATCTTGTCTTCATGACGTGACCTATGCTCCTGTGCACTTCGAGATCATTCGTACGTCTCTTCAGCTCTCTACTGACCGCTGACCGGAACTGACATCCCACCACTCCCTGACTGCACTGTCCTTTCTACCAATCTAATCACCAGTCCGCTGATATAACCCATCTCTTACCAGCTTTTTCTGACAGTGATCTACGGTAGGAAGAGAATGAGCCTCTAACCTTCACTCTTGACCGCCGCATTACTTTCCGCCGAGCGATCAAAAGAAACACAGAGAATGCGGGCTAACCTTCCATTCACCTTTGCCTCTGCATCTGACCGTTCTCCTTTGTAATTGACTTTTGTTTTCGGTCTGCAGCTATACATCTTACCCTTTTACATCGTCTTCCGCTGCTCTCCCCACTCTCCCATGTTTTTACAGTGCACCACGAGCAATCGATCTTTCCCTTTCCTCTTTTTGCTCTCTGTTTCTTTTTCGATTCAGGTTGGCATCTGGTCAATCTTCTCTCCAGGACACTCAAACCTGAATGGAAGTAGCAACGTAGCTATGCGAGCCAGGATCTTGAGCAACGGTCTGGTTCGTTGCTCCGTTGAGGCTGGCGAGAGCCATGTGTACTCATTTTTGACTTCCAGATAACCCCCCAATCTCAATCCGCTTCTGGACCGCTCAAACACTCAGTTCTGCTTCTTACCGGCTACTAACATGCTTTCCTGACTCGTATTGATACACTCTTTTCTTCCAGCGTTTCCAGGTTGAGATCCAACATCTTTGACAGTATCGAGGGTAGGTATTCCAATATGGCACCTTTGACAGTCCCATATTTCCCACTCCATCAGTAAAGCACCTCGTTCTCGATCATATCAGCTTCAAATCGTGATCATATAGCGTCCATAGACTCGCAGTACAGTACCCTTTCATCTGTAGTCTTTTTTTTGGTGTTCTGTGGTAGTTAGAATCGTGTCGGAAACGATGCGCGCTTCATGTCAACGTTGGATTTCGTATGGGCCCTAGACACCTTACTGCTCCAACATCAGTAATGACCAGACTTCACAATCAGAAAGTTGCCACTGATGGCTCTATATGTAGCTATGAGCACAAGGAACGCTTTGGTAGGCCTTGAACCCTTCTCCGATGCGACCTTGCGAGGTGTTGATTGTCAGTGTTTGCTATCAACAATGTAAGTCACGAATCGGTTAACGCTGAGAACCTCTGTTTCTTACCCTGTACAGCCAATACTTCTCAGAACGCTCTCAAACTTGGAGGGGAGGGGCCTTGGAAAGATAGCTGCAAGTGGATACTTTTTTTGTATTGAATTTTTTTTTTCGAATGGTTGTGTGGTCGTTTGCTGGAACCCTTGATTTCAGACAAGTCCACGATGTGTACATCTAGGCACTTCTTGGTACAGAAAGTTCACCTCACATTTTTATCTTCCAAATCCTCAAAACAAACATTGGTGCGATCGAAAGGTATGTCGATTGCGAGCTCATAGAGCCCTTCAGCTTGAAATTTGAATCAGTTAATGGAGTGTGGTAAGGAAAATAATATATGTATTGTAAAGCATGTTACAGAAACAGAATGGCATATGGTATGGAGCGGCAGAGAGTCACAGCAAAGCAGACGAGACCTCTAAAGAGCCGTGGTAGACTGTAGAGTCAGGAAACGCTGTTGGAAATGTGTTTGAATGTCGTGAGCGGTAAGAAAGGGAGATAATAGTGTGTACTCACCATGAACCTTGAAAACCGAGGACACTTACCGTTGCATGAACCCAACCAGGCCCTGGAAGGAGACGAGGGAGGGTTGTAATGGTGTGTCAATACATAAGGGTGCTTGGAAAGAAGTTTCAAAGCTGTACATACCTTTTCGCCGGTATGGGAGCCAAAAAGCAGACAGGCGACAGAGGCGAAGAGCGCTTTTCGAGCCGGGAAGGGTAGCAGACGCGTTCAGGTCGCTCCGAGAGGAGGGAAAAGTGCTGCATTTCAAAGAAGTGTAGGCTAAAGACATGTGGTAGGAGTAAGAGGTCATCAAAAAGAAGAGAGGATGCGCAATTGAGATGGATGGGATCGAAATTGTGAGCATCACTGTGCCATGCAAATTTCGCCCGCCCACAGATCGACGAGATATGATTGGAACGACTTCAAAATCAGCACAGTACCCAAGGCCCGGCGACTGTATAACTGTGCCCACTGTAACTGTAGGTAAGTTGACTTAATAAGTCATAACTGTAACTGTACTGTAGGTGGCGGAGCCGGAAAAAAAATTAAGTTGACTGTAACTGTAGGGCCCGGGTACAGTCAACTGTACAGTTGATTAAGTTGGAATTTTTTCGGGCCCCAAACTGTTCAAACTTACTATGACTATATAGCACTGTTTAAGTTGAACCTGGCAGCCACTTTCAGTTTGAGAAAAACACTTACAGCCACTGACAGCCACGTACAGTTACTTACAGTTGACGTACAGTTACTTACAGTTGAAAGGCAAAACTGTGACTTAAAATACTTTTAAGTTACAGTTACTTTGAGAGTTTTTTTACAGTAACTGTTAGTGACTGTTACAGTGACTTAAACTGGGATTGGAGGTCCGTGCGCGACGAAAAAAATAAAGTAACTGTAGTAACTTAAAGTCACTTAATTGTAACTGTAACTGTACTGTAGGTGCTGGCGGTAAGTTATAACTGTAACTGTACTGTACTGTATACCCAAAATGGACAACTGTAAGTAACTGTCCGAGCCTTGCGTGGAATACATGTTCTGACATTATGAATTATGATGCATTCTTTGGTCTTCGCAGCTAAAAACGAGCTGGGCAGAAGTCCACCAACTGCTCCAGATGAGCGGATTTGGCTGGGACGAGGAAGGACAGAAGGTCACAGCAGAGCCTGATGTTTGGGATCAGTTGCTTAATGTATGTGAACAGTGAAGGTTAGAAGTGTTATGGCGCGGCTCGAGTTGGTGATGACATTTGTTTCCGTTACAGACATCGCCAAAGTTCAAAAAGTGGAGATACAGGTCGCTCGAGCACTACTCGCGCCTGGATGCCCTTTGCGCAAAGTCCACGGCCACAGGTGGCCTCGCCCGAGACGGCAACGGCAAGCGCAAGGCGGCCTCAGGTGCGAAGGAAGGAAATGAAAAACGGCGTTGAGAATGATGAAGATGGAACTGAGAGCGGTGAAAGTGACTCGGATGTTCGTTGATGCTTCTTGCTTAACCTTACCTTTGCCTTGTTCTGATCTTTCCATTTCTTTTTTATACATTCTCAGACCCATATCACCCCCTCTCGCAAGCGCAAACGCGCTTCGGCCGTCGGGGCGATGGACAAGATCGCGGCTGCGCTTGACGGGTTTGGCAAGACAGCCGAAGATAATCTCCCCGCCGCGCTGGACGAGCTTCTCGAGCGCGACGGTGAGGCTTTCGATGTCGACGAGCTGTCTCGATTGGGCATGGCAATGTCGGAGGTTCCCAGCCGCATCACAGTCTATCGGTCCTTCGTTGAACGCGAGGATCTGCGCCGTAGCTTCTTGCGCAAGCTACTTGAGCAGTCCTGATCGTTTCGGTCTCTGTTCTTTTTCATACATGAAATTCTATGCTCTCAATTCTCCTCTTTCAGCGCTCGTACCATGGTCCATGGATAGATCAATGCCTGCTTGGGTGTGCATTTCTATAAGACTACAAGCTAGCAGAGTTCCACATCTTCTTCGCAACGCGATCGCGGTAGGCAGCAGCTGCCTTCCCTTCCTTCGTGGTCTCCGCCCTTGACAGTCCCGATCTTGCGTCGCCCTCGTCGTTCTCATCGCCGGCATCGGCCCCCGCCACAACCGGGAGAGGGTCGATGTCGTTGAGCGGGTCTGTACGTCGAATGATGTTATGGACGACGGCGAGAGCGGGGAACACGTCGGCCTGCGTCTGAAGGTCAAAGTGGGAGCCAGTAATGAGTATCTTGAACCTAGCTTGTACGACGCCAAAGATCCGTTCTATCACGCTGCGAGCACCAGCATGTCTTCGATTGTACACTTCTTTTGCATTTCGTGGTCTAAGAAAGATGATGAATGTCACTTGTCAGCGTGAACAGCAGAACTGCAGAACAGGAGACTGGAGAGACACGATGATCGGGATGAGCTACATACCTCCGCGTACCTGTTGCATACTCCCTCAAATGATAGCGTACGCCGCGGTATGGAATCAGTAGTTTGTCGCTGAATCCAAATCCGGCGTCGCCAAGCAGTTGTTTTCCCTTCGCGAGATGTAGGCCTCCCTCCAAAGCCCTTGCCCAAAGGAAGCTGTCCGAAGTGCTACCTTCCCACCCGCTGAGCACGTACGTAAAGCACATATCGAAATCGCAAGCGGCGAGGACGTTGAAAGATGTCCAGCCCTTGCGATTCCAGAACCTGTCACGCTCCTCGGCGGGCGCATGAGCGCGGACGTGGGAGCCGTCGATAGCGCCCACGACCGCTTTGAAGAAGGGGAACAGACGTGGGTTCTCCGAAATTGTGTAGTGGAGAGGAGTGACAGCGGTGGGCAAAGAGATGTGTTGATTGTATATTGAAGGCTCAACAAGAGCAGCGACAATTGATCGGAAAGCACTGCAGGAGTTGTAGAGGTTGTATCAGCCTGGGGAGGTGTGAAAAAGAGACACGAAATCTAGACCAGTAGACGTACGAGCTGATGGAACCTGGGCTACGCCCGAATACGTCCCCGGCCTGGCGGCAAGAGGCTGAGTAGCGGCAGACGTATAGGAAGATGCCGATGCGTTCCCGAATGGACATTGCATCATCACGCCAACTAAGGTCCGCCAGGCCGGGTGCGTCGCGAAGAGCGTGCTCGATAGCATTGAACGTTCCAGGAGAGACTCCAAGAATGTCTCTGCCTGTCGTTCCCTCTTGCCTCAACCAGCTCTCCACTTTGGTGATCCCTCGTCCTGGCCTGGAGTGGCCACGCTTCCTGTCAATGAAGCGAGCACCGTATAAGGCCGCGGCCAGGCCGACGAGAACGAGGACTTTGTGTCGGGAAGAGCGGGTTTTTCGCTGATTAGAGGGCCGCATCTCTGGGCACGACGAGAGAGATGAAGCAGGAGCGAGCACAGACAGAAGCGACGAGCAGGACCGACGGGACAGGAACGGCGGAAAGAGCCCGGCAGAGCGCAGAGAAGAGAACTGAGAAGACCAAAAAATCTGTTAAATGTAGTAACATAAGTGAAAAAGTCAGCGTGAACGTTCATCATCAGCAGTAGAGCCCAAAAACGATCAAATCATGCTCACCGCACCGATGTCGACCCGAACCAAGGCGCGCTACGGTACGGTATTGAAGCTGTATGATTGTATGAGTGTGCATGAAAAAGAAATCATAATAACGGTAGAAGTAAGAAGTGTCAACTGTCAGCGAGACCCAAGGCATGTAAGAAGGAAACACGACGACATTATACCACTGACCGTGTCTGCCTTGGATAGTGGCAGTATTGCTGCCTGCTGATTCTACACAAACGAAGAGAGAGGGAAATTTGGATTGAAGAAATGTATGATGAGGTCAACATAACGTCGGTCGTCACTGACGTGAAGTATGCAGGCCTACTCACTGCTCACAATGGCCAAGGCAATGTTGTGCGAACACTTGGTTCGGAAAGAGAGTCTTACCTGTTGCCGAGAGCAGACAGAAGAAAAGTAGAACAATGCAAGGACGGATTAATTCTAAGCGAGGGGGGAAATGAGGCGCAGCGGCTTAAATACAAATGAGGTGCGAGTGAGTGAGGCCGCTGCGGCGAGTGAAGGAAAAAGAGGAAGGAAAAGTGGAGCGTTGCGTAACGATTCTGAAGCAGTGAGCGGAAAAAGTGTTGAGCGAGGAAAAGTGTTGAGAGAAATCGGGAACCGGATCGGAGCGGAACGGAATCATAGAGAAGGATTAAGGAAGCTATTATACTCAGGAGCTGGTTGCCAGCACATCCCCACCGTCAGAAGCAGACCGTCCCTGGTCTGCAACTGGGAGGCGAGAAAGGGCGTCTGCGTTCGTGTGGCGGGCCCCGGGTCGATACAGGAATCGAAGGTTGGCCAGATGCGGCATGATCTCTGCGCGGCAACGTGTGATGGTCGGCCCGTAAGGGATGTTTGTCGTTGACCGGAGCATGCGTTCCATCGGAGAGTGATCGGTGGTCACGGTCGTGAAGGCTCCCTCGAGCAGATGGGCAAGCTTCCGATGAGCCCACGTAAAGCAGACAAGCTCCAGCTCAGCGGCCACAAGTTTGGACTCCGCGGGGGGAAGTGAGCCGGGAAAGAAATGCGACCGGACGCTCGGTGAGAAGGAGCCGGTCGTTTCCTTGCTGGAAGACACGGGGCCGGGGAAGCGGGCCGCGAAGCAGATCGTCGAGCTCATCGGATGCCGAGGACCGGACGGTGCCCAAGACGAAGTCCCCCCCCCAGGGCAGCAGGGTGACGACGAACGCGCGGTGGGAGGGCCAGATCATCGTCCTCGACCACATCCGTGTCCTCGCCGATCGTCAACGAGTCTGGAAACCCCGCAGGCTCCTCCGCATCCCCCACCCGTGGATCCACAGGGAGCTCCGACCGGTCGGCAGCGAAGGGATCGTCGGTAGCCGCGTCGATATCGATCTGCTCGATGTTGAACACCGGGTCGATGCCGAGGTGCGGGGGCAGAGTGAGGCGAACGCGATGGGCCGATAGCACTTCCTCAACGGGGAACGGTCCCAGCTTCCGAGCATCCAGCTGGTCCGAGACGGCGCCCGCGACGGGACGATCTCGGAGACGAATCCAGGCGGACATCCCCGGCGCCACAAGAGCCGGAGTTGCACGCCGTGAGTCGTACCTGCGCTTCTGCTCGACGCGAGCGATGACGATGTGCTGACGAGCCTCGTCCAGGCGATCTTGAGCCGCCGACAGACGTTCCTCGAAGGAGCCCACGCCAAGGTGTTCCTCCGAGTCGAAGATCGCATGGACTATCGTCGGGTGACTGATGAAGATCAGATCGAATGGCCGATGGCCGGTGACAGACGACGGGCTGCTGTTGATCGCCAGTTCGACCGAAGGGAGAAGACGGCGATCCCAGTGCGACTTCGACGGCAGGGCCATGACCTGAAGGACACGGTGAACGGTCTGTATCACGCGTTCGACGCTATTGGCCTGCTGATGGTACGGACTGGAGGGCGTGCTGACTGCGCCAAGAGACTCGCAGAGGGCCATCATGACGGAGCCAGAGACCCGGGCTTCGGAGTCCGAGACGAGACGGCGAGGCCGCCAGCCGAAGCGGAGCACACGGTTGCTCACGATAGCAGCGACTCCGTCCGCGGTGATCTCCTTTGCGCAAGGCTCGAGGATGACCATGCGCGAAAAGAGATCCTGGATCACCAGAGCGGCGTCGTTCCCCGCCCGTGATCGTGGGAACCCGTAGATGAGGTCGAGCGAGATGTGATCGAAGGGGAGCGTTGGGTCCGTCGAAATGTCCAACATGCCGGTCTTGGGGGAGGACTTCGTGCGGCGGCATGAGTCGCAGTGTTTGACCCAAGCACGAACAGCGGTAGAAAGCTGGGGACGCCAGAAGTGCTTCCGGACAGCAAGAAAGGTTTTCCAAAACCCGAAATGCCCGCCCTGATCGTGAGCATGCCGCAGAACGACGGAAAGGCCCGCGGCAGGGAGAGCGATCCGATCATCGCTGCGACGGACGAGGACGGAATCGCGAAGCACCCATTCATCATCGGACGCCGGCCGGTCTTGAGCGCGACGCAAGATCGGCGCGAAGAACTTGTCCTCGGACAACCACACCGCCCACCGGTCGCGGGCAATGCTGGAAGGCAATTGCGACACGGACAACGTGTTCAGGTGGGCGCCGACGGGGTCGATGGGGACAAGAGCGGCCGTGGTCGTCACCTGGTGAAGAATAGCAGCAAGGGCTCCCTTGGACGCGTCGGTGTAAAGGATGTAGGGCCGGGATGGGTCGGGGTGGGCGAGAACGGGAGGATTCGCAATGGCCGCCCGCAAGGCCTCGAAACTGGCCTGCTGTTCGGAGCCCCAGGACAACGGAACCTTGGCCGCGGATACTGCCCGTCCCTCAGCGTTCACGAGTCTGGTGTTGCCGTCTGCGGATTCGTATCGCCATCCCTTAAGCAGCCTCGTGAGCGGAGCCGCAATCTCGGCGAAGCGTGGAATGAAGGCCCAATAAATAAGCCGAGAGTGTGGTAGAGCTCTTGCAATGTGTGAGGGCGGTCCAGGGTTTGAACCGCCTTCGCTCGATCTTGCCAGACGGCGACGCCGGCACCAGACACTTTCCTGCCGAGCAACGTGAGGCTGGGCACAGCAAATGTGCATTTAGCCGGACTGAAACGAAGGCCGATGGCCTCAGCATTCTTCAGCAGCGTATCCAGCGCACGGAGGTGTTCGTCGAGGTCATCTGTAGCAATGACAGAGTCGTCGATATACACTACCGCTTGTTGCCAGCGGAGGTTGCCTAAGACCTTGTTCATCATTCTTTGGAAGACCGCCGGAGCATTTCGCAATCCGAAGGGGACTCGCTTGTATTGATAGAGCCCCCTGTGGCAGACGAAGGCCGTTTTCCACTGGTCGTCGGGGACCACGCCGAGTTGGTGGTATCCTCGGATGGCGTCTAGCGAACTGAACCATTTCTTTCCGCAGAGGGTCTGAAAGATGGCGTCAATCGTCGGAAGAGGATATCGATCGGGCACGGTGCTGGAGTTTAGCTGGCGGTAGTCGACGCAGAACCTCCACTTCCCATTCTGCTTGACCATCACAACGGGGAAGGAGACCGGGCTTTGCGACGGCTCGATCACATCCCAGTCCAGCAGCTGCTCAATGGCCGCGTCCATGGCTGCGCGTTTCTCCGGGCTTGCGCGTCTAGGTGGTTCCGGGGGCAGATTGGTGTAGGTGGAACCAACTCCGGTGGGGGGCGCAAAGGGCTCTCGTTGGAGGTGTCCTCTTGATCCTCAGCGGTGTCGTCTTGAGCGGATCCCTGCTCGTCGACCGTGCTGGATAGCTCCGGGACGGGAATGCCCAGCTTGTTCATGGCGCGGCGGATCTTGCGGCGCTCGGCGGAGTTGAGGGCCTTGAACCGGTCCAACGGGGATGCGCCGGTCGGAGACGGAGTGGTGAGCAGCTGAGAAGAGAGAGCTGATGGTGTGAGGTGTGGAGGGAGGTCGCGGTTGCGACGGGTGACGAACGGAGGAGTGTCCGGACCGAGAGTGGTGCGGACCGGGGAGTAGGGGCCGGGTTGACGAGATGGCGTCCAAGGTTGCTGGTCGGCCCCGGCGATCTCGTCGTCGTCCTCGTCGTCTTCGGGCTGGCCACGCTGCCACTGTTCCACCTCACCGAGCCGTATGTTGAAGCCGTCCAGTCGATTCGCGAGTTCGTCGCGCATAGCGCGGACTTCGGCGATCATCGACATGTTGTAGGAGTCAGCGGCGACAGCGGTGAGGCCGGGGTGTGAGATGGTCGAGGCGTGGACGAGCGGGACTTGAGCGGACGAGGCAGAGACGAGTGGGTCTGGGGCGGCCGAGACGGGGACGAGTGGGTCTTGGAGAGCGGCTGCTTGGGATCCTCCGCGGCCGCCACGACCTCGACGTCGACCGCGACTGGATGTGGTCGATCCTGGAGACGAATTCATCGAGTGTGGATGGAGAAGGTGTTGATGGAGAAGTCGTGAAGAGGAGAAGAGATGTGCTGCGTGGACACGGACCCAGGGAAACCGAGGAGATGCCTCGACTCAAGGACCTACTGGGTGGTCGACGCAGGGAGGTAAGAGAGAGCAGAAAGACAAGGGAGAGGCCACTGGAGATTCGAAATCTCGACGAGGCCGTCTTGAAGTTGGGAGAGGCCGCTGGAACTGTTGAGTTCGTCGGTGCCGTCTGTGGGTTTCGCTGTAGGTGGTCGGTGCACGTCAGCGAGAGAACCCTCTCATCACCATGTGCGAACACTTGGTTCGGAAAGAGAGTCTTACCTGTTGCCGAGAGCAGACAGAAGAAAAAGTAGAACAATGCAAGGACGGATTAATTCTAAGCGAGGGGGAAATGAGGCGCAGCGGCTTAAATACAAATGAGGTGCGAGTGAGTGAGGCCGCTGCGGCGAGTGAAGGAAAAAAAGAGGAAGGAAAAAGTGGAGCGTTGCGTAACGATTCTGAAGCAGTGAGCGGAAGAAAAGTGTTGAGCGAGGAAAAGTGTTGAGAGAAATCGGGAACCGGATCGGAGCGGAACGGAATCATAGAGAAGGATTAAGGAAGCTATTATACTCAGGAGCTGGTTGCCAGCACAACGAAACGCGCCAGAAAAAGAAGCGGAGAGAGCAAACTTTGATTACTTTATGTGTGGTCTGTGGAAATAACACAAAGAAAGAGAATTGAGAGTCAGAGGTTATGGGTGACAGAGTCACAGGGAGAGGAAGACAAAAATGAGAGTGGGACGGGTGCTACTCACCAGACGGCGGACGACTGTGCTGGCAATAGACCAGGTGGTACAATGATCACTTCCTTATCCTTTCTCGTGATCACTTCTCTTTGCTCCATTCCGTTCCGCTCCGACCCGTTTTGCTTTCCTTCCGTTTCTCACTCTCGGCTCTTCTCGCCTTTCACACCCTCTAAATCATTGCGCAATGACCTGGCACGTCCCTCGCTCTCTCTCACTCCTCCATCATTGCGACAAGTCCTTATAATCTTTCCCGAAGTAACCAAGCACACCGAATGTATATAGCGGCTCGTTTTCCCTTACTTTCTTCCTTTGCAATGCAGACTTCCACACACATCTTCTTCGTTCCTTTTGCTCCCCACTAGTTTTCCAGTCCTCTAGAATTCTCACACAGGTACTTATCACTTCCAGTCTTGCCAACACAACGACACGACGGGAACCGGGCGACAGGGCGACCGACCGAAGGTGGGAAGCGTTATATGCTGTATTCAGAAGTAAGAACAAAGGAAATCGAGAGTCAGCGAAGGTTAGAAAAAAAATGGCATAGCTTCGGGGCAGTTCGCGTGCTACCCACCGAAAGACGCGACCGGGCGACCGAAACGCGCAGACAGCAAGCTTTGATCTCTCTCCTGCACGCTGCGAATGGAAGGAGAGAAGAGGGACAGTGTTTAAGGCGTCAGTAAAGGTCTGGGACAGAGAGAGGGAGCTAGCTGGGAGCGAGACAAGAGGCTGGATCATTGGAAGCATACTTTACTCACTGCTGACGTAGAAGACAATACCGAGCCGAGCAGCGTCTCCTCCACCAGCTGGACCCAGAGACGAGGAAGCAGCAGAGGGGCACAGGTGTGATAGACGGTGGCTCTCATCCTCTCCTCTTCCCTTTTCTCCTCTCTCATTTCTCTTCTCTCAATGCTGCTCTGCTCGCTTTCATAGATAGTAAATCCACGTGGCAAACCATGTGGCTTTACTATCTTATCTCCCTTTCTCTCTCTTATCTCCTTTCCCTTTCTTCCTCTCGCTTCTCTTCTCTCGGCCGAGTGCTTTCCCGCTCTCGTCCTCATCATCTTCCTGCTCGCCCCTCTCTTGTAGATAGCTTCCCCCATGATTCAACTCGCTTTCACTTGCCTAATAGCACCTGCTATTACATGGTGATGAGAGTGGATACTGCTCGCTAACTGACAGACAGAAGCCAGCCACCCACCCCAAGACCCTCCGCCTTCTCCCAACCCCCGCTTGTTTCCTCAGCAATGCCGCCCAAAGAGACCACGCCCGCCATCACCCGCGGAAAGCAGCGCCAGCAGGGTGCTGAGTCCGACACTCCGACGGACATTCCTGCCGCTGCCGTCGCCTCGCCGTCCGAGGCCCCGGTCGTGGAGAAAACCATCGGCCAGCAACTCCGGGAGATCATCGACGGCCAGACAACCTTGATGGCCCGGGTCGAGTCCCTCCAGCATTCCCACGACGAGATCTCCACGCGTATCGACCGCGTCGAGGTCGCGTCCCCTCGGTCTTCCACGCCGAAGCCCTCTTCTGCGGCTGTTCCTGCCGCTCCGGAAACCTCTTCCACGTCGGTCGCCCCAGAAACGTCTGCGTCGACGTCGACGGGCTCCGACCCGTCTTCGCACCAATCCGCGTCCTCGGCGTCGCGCTCCGGCCCCACTCTTCCGGCCACGATGCAAGACCTGCTCGCCTCGATGACCCCGACGGACCAGAGCGAGTTCCGCTCCCTCCTCGGCAAGTACAACTCGTCGGTGACCAAGCTCTCGGCTGCGGGAGACAGCATGCCGTCAGTCCGGCCGGTAGCGCTGGTGGGTGGCAATCGCTCACTCACCTGCAAGAAGGACTCCTTGGGCGAGTTCGACGGCGACCCGAGCAAGCTCGAGCGTTTCCTGAGCAAGCTGCGGGACATCGCTCGCTCCAACAGCGATCCGATGTGGGAGCCGGCCGTGGTATGCACCCTCCCCCAGTGTCTCACTGGTGATGCCGAAACTTGGCACATCGGCCTTTCCAACACGGCCGCCGCTGAGCTCTGCACGGTCGCGGACTGGATTCGCGTCATGCGTCTGCGTTTCCGTGTCAACAAGACGGATCAGCGTCAGCAAGCTCGCCTCCGTGCCTGGAATGCTCCTTCGGAGCGGGCGATGACTTACTACTTTGACAAGATCCAGCTTTACCGTCAAGCCTTCGGAGATCTCTTCGCCGAGGCTGCCGTCGCCCAGGAGGTCATTGCCGGCCTCCCGGCTTCGATGCGTGCGATGCTGCGTTTGCCGCAAGACGGTATTTCCCCCGAGGACGTTCAGGACGCCCTCAGCGACTGGGAACCGACGTGGAGAGAGGTCAGCAACACGCCTCTCCTCATTGCGACGTCGGCTGCTCAAACCGGAACCTCTGTTCCTTCAGCCTCGCCACTCACCGCTCCTGCACCCGTACGCCCACCTCGCTCCGATCTGCGAACCTCCCCCGCCTCGACTCGTCCTGCTGTCCCGTCGACGTCGGGTGACAACCGCTTCGACCCTTCTCGGGTCGTCGAAGCGACCGCAACCGAGAAGCGAGGGTACCGGCGCAACAACGGGTCGATCATGCGCCTGAATCGGCCATGTGGCCAGTGTGGCGAGCCCCACCTCGACTTTGAGCACGTCTGGCTCCGGGAGGGCGCCCGCGCTTTCCCGCTCGTCGCCGTGGGCGACTATGAGGTCGAGCTCACCGAGATCGGTGATGCCGACAACGGGCAGTCTTTTGCCTAGACCGCGATGTCGTAAAACTAGAGGCCGTTCCCGATCGGCCATGCCTCCTCTCGGTTCCGCCTGAGCCACCCGATCGCGTTTGCCGCGTCACGCCTGACGGGGTTCAGACCGGGCCCGAGTTGAGAAGGGATGACGGCACCCATCCACTGCTAATGAGCAGTAGAGACGGTCAGTACGATCGTCTCGGTGAGTCGGTGCAACGAGCGACTCACAGCAGCCCGCACCATCTCGCTGATGGTGGATTCAAGGGCCGTGGGGAGAGGGTTGCGTCCTCCTCTGGTCCAAGACAGGACCTCCCCACGGCGTACCACGACGATGCGGAGGCCATGTGCGGAGATGGCCGGGGACCCGGACCACCCCCGGACCTGAGACCCCATGGACCCTTTTTAAGGGGAGTACAGACTCCCCCTTCTGTGAAAATAGGACGGCCTAATGAGCACGTTCTCCCTTTTGCAGATTCTCTAACTAGTTTGCTGAATACGAGAGATTGTTTGACTGAGACGGAGCCGGCGCCGACGGGTGGGAAGGTACTTACCATCGTGCCCAGCCCCCACCTCTTTACCGCCCGCACGTTCTCCGTCGATCGTGAAGCGAAGCCCCTGCGTCAGAAGACGAGACGTACGGGTCAGACGGTGGTGTTACAGCCCGGACCGGAGGTGGGGACCGGCCTGGCTTATCGCCGCCACGTACCACTCACAACTCTGATCCGTGTCAACGACACAGATGGCGCACCGTTGTCTTCACTATTGGACACGGGCGCTTCGTTGTCTGTCATTGATCGGAATCTGCTGGAGGTGTTGGGAGGCTCAGTGCAAGGTCAGCCGATGCGGATGCAGGGCCTGGGCCCGGCGTCATCTCTCGGCTGGAGCACACTCACGTTCTTTATCGACGCTCGGAGTGCGCTCGGTGGCCGGGTGACGATCGAGTGCTCCGTGGACTTCCATGTCCTGGAGGCGTTCGCGCCGGGGCTGTGTTTGGGACAGGACTTCGTCAGTACACATGGCGTCGTCATCGACTCCGCCAAAGGCGCGGCGACTGTCGATAGCGGCGTCACGATGCTTACCTTCTCGGTGCACGAGCACATTACCCGGCCGCCGTGACGTGGTGCGACGTCGTACAGGTATGCCGGTAGATTGCGGATTACACCGACCGTCGACCTGCCCGACAACAATTGCTGTCCATGCCGCTTACCATATACAGCGGGAGATCGCGATGTTTACGCGTCGATAACGCCACGCCAGGATCTTCCCGCCGACCCCATAAGATATCGCCGATGGCCCGATGATGACGCGATGACACGAGCTCCCGGCCTCCAGCGCCACGACGGACGACGGTCGATGACGCGTTCACGTCGGTTGCCGCTGATACACAACGTAGCGGATGTGTCGAGATTTTCCGCATCGCGTTGCATTACCATGCCTTATCGGATTCGCGCAGGGCCATCGACCAGCTGCCGTTCAATCCACCCCCACAGACGCCAGCACGAGAAGCGGAAGATTGCGCGTCCCCGCGCATACATTCCCGACAATGACTCGCGTTCAACTACCGACGAAAGCCGATATCGCTGATGCGCTGCGTGGGTATCACCAGTTGGGCGTCCGAGAACAGGATCGGTGGAAGACAGCTTTCACTTGCCATCGGGGACTCTTCCAATATAAGACCGTGTCGTTCGGGCTGCGCAACGCCCCGGCCGTCTTCCAGCGCCTTATGGATGCGTTGCTGGGTGAACTTCGTTGGAAGGATGCGGTCGTGTACATCGACGACGTTGTTGTGGCGACCCACACCATGGCGGAGCACGTCGCTGCGCTCGATACCCTGCTGGCGCGCGTGTCTGTGGCAGGCCTCCGGTTTAGTCCGACGAAGTGTACCTTCGCGGTGTCGTCGTTGGTGCTGCTTGGGAGGAAGGTGTCCGGTGCTGGGGTGGCCGTGTGGAGTGACCGAGCGAAGGCCGTGTTGGATCTACCTCGGCCGAGGACTCTTCGCGACCTATATCATGCGCTTGGGCTGTTCGGCTATTACCGCGCTTTCGTGCCGAGGTTCGCCACCGTCGCTGCTCCTCTGTCCCAGCTCACACAGGGCTGGCGGTACGATCGGGTTGGCGAGCGATATCAGTTGGTGGGCTCCGACGGCGTCGCCGCGTCTGCTGCTCGTGTCGAGATTCCGTGGGGGGACGCTCAGCAGTCGGCTTTTGACCAGCTGAAAGCCGCTATCGCCTCTCCTCCCGTCCTCGCGCACCCCGACCCGACGCGCCCATACCTCCTGTATGTGGATGCCAGCAAAGAAGGTTTCGGCGCCGTGCTGCACCAGGTATTTGAGCGAGACGATGGACCGGGCGCCCCGACGATGTTCCCTCTCGACGTGCATTTGCTGCCGTCGACGGTGAAGAAGGAGCGGTGGCGCGCGTGGCTGCTGAGTGATCGTTTTTTCGCGCCTATCGTGCGGTCGTTGGAGGCAGGCGATGAGTCGTGGGCCGCCCGAAGGATGAACGGCACGCCAGCGTCAGGCAGGGCCAGCACGCCGTCAACGCGACGAACGAGGACACCATCCTCCATGAGCCAGTCACCGGTGGCCCCATCGCCTGCCTCCAACGACCGCACGATAGGCGCGAAAAAACGATCACTCAGCAGCCACGCGCGCCACCGCTCCTTCTTCACCGTCGACGGCAGCAAATGCACGTCGAGAGGGAACATCGTCGGGGCGCCCGGTCCATCGTCTCGCTCAAATACCTGGTGCAGCACGGCGCCGAAACCTTCTTTGCTGGCATCCACATACAGGAGGTATGGGCGCGTCGGGTCGGGGTGCGCGAGGACGGGAGGAGAGGCGATAGCGGCTTTCAGCTGGTCAAAAAGCCGACTGCTGAGCGTCCCCCCACGGAATCTCGACACGAGCAGCAGACGCGGCGACGCCGTCGGAGCCCACCAACTGATATCGCTCGCCAACCCGATCGTACCGCCAGCCCTGTGTGAGCTGGGACAGAGGAGCAGCGACGGTGGCGAACCTCGGCACGAAAGCGCGGTAATAGCCGAACAGCCCAAGCGCATGATATAGGTCGCGAAGAGTCCTCGGCCGAGGTAGATCCAACACGGCCTTCGCTCGGTCACTCCACACGGCCACCCCAGCACCGGACACCTTCCTCCCAAGCAGCACCAACGACGACACCGCGAAGGTACACTTCGTCGGACTAAACCGGAGGCCTGCCACAGACACGCGCGCCAGCAGGGTATCGAGCGCAGCGACGTGCTCCGCCATGGTGTGGGTCGCCACAACAACGTCGTCGATGTACACGACCGCATCCTTCCAACGAAGTTCACCCAGCAACGCATCCATAAGGCGCTGGAAGACGGCCGGGGCGTTGCGCAGCCCGAACGACACGGTCTTATATTGGAAGAGTCCCCGATGGCAAGTGAAAGCTGTCTTCCACCGATCCTGTTCTCGGACGCCCAACTGGTGATACCCACGCAGCGCATCCAGCGAGCTGAAGATCCGCTTTCCCGTCAGTGAGTTGAACACCGAGTCGGTCGTCGGTAGGGGGTAGGAGTCGGGAATGGTATGCGCGTTGAGCTGACGATAGTCTACGCAGAATCTCCACTTCTCGTACTGGCGCACCATGAGGACGGGGAACGAGACCGGACTCGAACTGGGCTCAATCACGTCCCACGACAACAGCTGGTCGATGGCGGAGTCCATCGCGCGACACTTCTCGGGGCTCGCCCGGCGCGGAGCCTCAGGATGTAGAGCGGCATCGTCGCGCAGCTCAATGGACATCTCATGCCCCACCACCCGACCAGGCTTCCCATCCAACGCAAATGCAGCGCGATGTCGACGAAGAACCTCCACGACATCCGCATACGGCATGCCATCAGCAGCAACGCCGACCTTGAACACGTCATCGACCATCACCGTCGTCGGCTCGTCGGGCACAGCGGGAGGGACCGAAGACTCGGTGTCGTCGCAGATATCCAACGGACTCACGTCAACATCGGCAGCTGACGCGGGCGTGGCATCGGCCAGATGCACGCCAACAACGATGGGATCGGCGAGGGAAAGGTCGAAGGTCCTGGAGGTGTGGACGTGAGCGTCTCCGAGGTGCGCGACAAGAGCATCGGCAACGGGGGTGCGACGCTCGATCACAGCGTCCGCGGTACCAACGTTGGTCAACAGGATATGGGACGCGCAGCGGGCAGTGACTGCCACTGGACCGGCCAATTGAACGGTTTCGGACGGGTCGACAGTCAGGCGCGGAAACACGGTGTAATCCACCCCCGGCGCTAAGCACGCAACATCTACCGGCACCCATGCATGCGAGCGAGCCGGGACCACGACGTCGCGCACCACACACAACTCGGCGGCCGAGGCGAACGGCGCAGGCATGTGCTCGTGCACCGAGAAGGTAAGCATCGTGACGCCGCTATCGACAGTCGCCGCGCCTTTGGCGGAGTCGATGACGACGCCATGTGTACTGACGAAGTCCTGTCCCAAACACAGCCCCGGCGCGAACGCCTCCAGGACATGGAAGTCCACGGAGCACTCGATCGTCACCCGGCCACCGAGCGCACTCCGAGCGTCGATAAAGAACGTGAGTGTGCTCCAGCCGAGAGATGACGCCGGGCCCAGGCCCTGCATCCGCATCGGCTGACCTTGCACTGAGCCTCCCAACACCTCCAGCAGATTCCGATCAATGACAGACAACGAAGCGCCCGTGTCCAATAGTGAAGACAACGGTGCGCCATCTGTGTCGTTGACACGGATCAGAGTTGTGAGTGGTACGTGGCGGCGATAAGCCAGGCCGGTCCCCACCTCCGGTCCGGGCTGTAACACCACCGTCTGACCCGTACGTCTCGTCTTCTGACGCAGGGGCTTCGCTTCACGATCGACGGAGAACGTGCGGGCGGTAAAGAGGTGGGGGCTGGGCACGATGGTAAGTACCTTCCCACCCGTCGGCGCCGGCTCCGTCTCAGTCAAACAATCTCTCGTATTCAGCAAACTAGTTAGAGAATCTGCAAAAGGGAGAACGTGCTCATTAGGCCGTCCTATTTTCACAGAAGGGGGAGTCTGTAC